>OY728151.1:43580767-44894839 GCA_963277665.1 Viscum album
TAATCAACATTTCATACATCTTAAGGATTCGAAGGCTATAGGTGACAAAGAAACGGTAGAAAAAGACATGATTGTTCACCTTTCTGATAGTGAACTTAAATCTCTGAATGAAGAAGTTGTTCCGAGAACCGATAAGGGGAAACAAGTGGTTGAGGATACACCTACAAAAGAAATATTAAGGAAGAGATAAGCTGGTGGATCTTTAAAGAGAAATATTGTTGAGATAGAGGAAGATCCATCACCAAGAAATGTGTCAGATTTAGAATCATCTACTATGGGACCTGATTTTGTCATTTAATCACTGAAGAATCTTGTTTACATAATTCTGATCTTTCCAACCATTGACTGCAGATGTCAGATGATCTGACATAGCTTGAATAAAAAATCAGGTTTTGTATCCATGATGATGGATAGGTCTATAAAGTTTGAGGCTGATGACAAAAACTTCCTTATCAACAACGATTCCCATAGAAAATCTTGTAAGAAAGTGGTCAGTTGGTCAAAGAATATAGTTGAAGATTAGAGAGATTGATAAGTTTCAAGATGATGTTAAAAAAGCTTTTGATTCTGAAGATAGAAAAATCAAGGATCTCACAACTAGCTTTGAGGAAAATCTAAACCTTGAACAGAATACTTGGATTCATGAGGTTAAGGATCTGAATGGGAAGTTGTACTCTGTTGCTCAATGCTGGAAGATAGAAAGGGATCTCCAGATCGAGATGGAAGAGAAGCTAGTGAAGCAAGATGACTTGATGAAGGTTTAGGCAGAGGCTCTGAAGGCTCAGGACGATAGGATCAAAGCCTGAGAGAAGAAAGCAGAGGAATATCATAAGGAGCTAAAGAAGATGAAAAACATAATGAAGAAATTGATACCCAAGGAGAAGGAAGGAAAATAGATCCAATCTGATCTTTTGTTGTATTTTCTTTCCTTGTACAAATTCTTCCAATATTAATGAAATTTTGGTTGCTCATTTTTTTGGCTGTTTTTACTAATATTTTAGGTACCATATTTCCATTACACTCCCTCAAATTATTTTTGAAAATCACAAAGGTGGAGAAAGGAAAAAGAATTCTATGTAAAGAAGGAATATACATAAGTAGGGGGGATTTTATCTAAGGAGAAGCTTATTTAAGGGGGAGGGGGGGGGTTCATTACAGAGATTTCCATACTCAAGATAATGAAAAATCTCATTCTGGAAATATAGAATACGATCCTTTGTGTTCCAATGCCAATGTGGGAGTTAGTTGTATTCATCATTATCCATGTGTAAAGAGAGATAAGTTTTATTTGCAAAGTCTAGAAAAATATTTTTGAATTCCTTTTATTGTTTTTCGTAAGGATGTTTGTGCATTCCAAAAAGGGGGATATTGTTCAGTCAATAAGTTTTTCCTTATGACTTTTCCATTCCTTCATACTTGGGGGAGATTGTTAAGTCAATATGGTTTCCTTATGACTTTACCATTCCTTCTTGTTTTGAAAATCACAAACACCTTATCTCAAGGAAAATATCTTTTTTACCCCGTGTTTTACTTCTATAAGGAAAAACATCTTTCCCCAAGGAAATTTATCCTTATTATGGTTTCATTGTTCATATCATAATTTTCCTAAGTGTAAAATTCGGTTTGTAAGCAAAACCTTAGAATCCTATAATCTCCTAGATATGAATCATTCTGTTTTAGGATCTGAATTCTCAGAATTCTAGTTACGAACTCTTCTGAGTTATAACTCCAAATTCAGAATACGAATTCTTGTTACAAACTCTTCTGAGTTCTGACTCCAATTTATCTGAATTCTAACTCTAAAATTTCTAAGTTTTGACTCCTAATTCTCATGAAATCTGACTCTGAACATTATAAGTTCTAACTCCGAATTCTCATGCACTCTGACTCTGAACTTTCTAAATCATGATTCCAAATTTCCATGAAATTCAAACTCAGGAATTCTATAGAGTTCAGGTTTAAAATTCCTTAAAAAATATAATCCGAATATCCTGGTATTATAGACTCCGATTTTTTTGTTAGAATCCGAACTTTTATTTGCTTACATTCAAAATATTGTATTTTGGTTATGTAACCATATTTTTTTCTTACAATTGTTTTTTTATAAAACAATGCCATGCTTTCAGTTACTGACTTACAGTTTTTTGAGTGGAATATGTACAGGTCCCTCTAAAATTCAAGGAAAAATATGACCGTTGGAGGAGGGAACAGACCATTGGTGTTGTGACTATAAATAGAAGTTCATTTGAACGAGATCATGACTTTGACACAACTTTCGGAAGAACTTTTGGGCAGAACTTACTTACATGTTGTTGAAGTGACTTATAGAGAGAGAGTCTCTTATAAACTCTCATGTTTCGTGCATAAATTGTGAACAGATTTTTCAAACTTTTCTTCATGAAGATTTTCTTTGTGCAGAGGTGTGATTTCCTTGAAATCAGATACTTCGGGTTGTGAAGTTAGAGGTGCCGATTTCCTTACAAATCATGGGCTTATGTGGATAAGAAGACCAATACCAATCTTCAGATTGAAGTATTAACTAGGTTTGGGTAAGACAAACTTTCTTAAAATTATAAATCAAGGACCTTTATCTAGGGTTGTTGGATACCTTTCTCTTTGGGATAAAAGAGTTACTACTTATTACTTGTTGTGTTTTAGTTTTGTTTTCTGCTGTAATTATGATTGTTAAAGAAAGTATAACATTATTATACATCCTTAAACTTGTACTCTGATTATATAGGATTCTATATGCTATAAGGTAGAATCTTAGTTATTGAAAACTTTTGTCATGTTTTTTTTTCTGGAATCACTTTTCTCGAATCAAGCAGGTTTTTAGAGTCTAGAGGTTTTGCGAATTATCTTGTTTAACCTTGTTAAACATAATCATCTTTAAAAGTTCCAAAGTAATTTTTAAAAAATAAAATTCACCCCTCTTTTATTTTGAGTATATGCATCATAGTTTGATACTACAATCAGTATCATATCTATCGTTCTATCGATGCTATAGTTTGTATGGTTTTTATGATTTTTGGGGGGTTTTATGTCTTTATCAGTTTTTGGCATTTGTAGGTTTTTTGGGGTTCGAAGTGTTTTGAGGTTTTTAATATTTTCATTGGGTTTTAGGGGTTTTTACATTTTTAGTCATTTTTAGGGATTATCATGATTTTTATAGTTTTTAGGGGTTTTTAGGGTTTTTTAGCAGTTTATCACTTTTTATGTTTTTATGGGTTTAAAGTGATTTTAGGTTTTTAATTTTTTCCCATTTTGTTTGTTTTTTTATGTTTTCATGGATTTTTATGTATTTTTTAATATATTTTTTTGGATTTTGTGGTTTTTCGGAATTTTTATTGGAGTTTTACGGTTTTTTGGTATTTTGGGGTTTTTATGGGCTTTTATGTTTTACTTGAGTTGTTAGGGTCTTCCAAGTTTTTTAGTGTTTTTAAAATTTCTGGGGAGTTAAAGAGTTTTTAGTGATTTTAGTTGTTTTTAGGGTATTTAGGGGTTTTAGAGATTTTTACGGTTTTCTAGGGTTTTATGTTTTTTTGGGTTTTAAGGTCTTTTTAGTGCGTTTTAGGGTATTAGCATTTTTTATGGTTTTAGGGGTTTTATGCATTTTTATTTTTTAATGGTTTTCTTATGGTTTTTCATGGTTTGTAAGGTTTTTTACAATTTATTGGGTTTTTCATAATTTTTAGAAATTGTATGGGTTTTTAGGATTTTAATAATTTTTAGGTGTTTAGGGATTTTTGGGATTTTTGGGTTTTTATTATTTTTTTGGGTTTTCACGGTTTTTTATATTTTCACCTTTTAAATATTTTTAACATTTTTAAGGGTTTAATGGGTTTTTATAGTTTTTAGTGATTTTTTTGAAATTTATCGGTTTTAGCATTTCTGTGGTTTTTAGGGGTTTTATGGTTTTAGGGGTTTTAACATTTTAATGCATTTTTAAAAAATTTAGCATTTTTTGGTTATTATGGGTTTTAAGTGTTTTTAGGTTTTTGAGGTTTTCTTATGATTTTTGGGGGTTTTTAGAGTTTTTTATGTCTTTAAAGATATATTTGGATTTTTAAAAATTTTAATGGGTTTTAGGGTTTCTAGGGATTCTAGGGAGTTTAGGATTTTTAGGGATTTTAGGTTTTATAACGTTTTAGGGTTCTATCTAATTTTTTGTTCTTACAGTTTTCTTTGGGTTTTTGAAAGTTGTTTTGGTTTTTTACATTTTTTTGGGATTTATATTGATTTTTTGTATATTATGGGGTTTTAGGGATTTTTAGTTTTTTTATGGTTTTAAGGTTTTTACATTTTTTTGGATTTTAGGGGGGTTTTTACATTGTCAGGGATTTTATGAACTGTAGAGTTTTTATGGTTTTTAGGGGTTTAATGAATTTTTTGAGAATTTAGTGGAAGTTTAGTGTTTTCTATATTTTTAGTGTTTTTTATTTTTTGGGGTTGTAAATTTTTTTATGCTTTTTAAGGTATTTTTGGGTTTTTATGGGTTTTAGGGTCTTTAGTTTTTCTTAGGTTTTTAGGCATTTTGACTATTTTTCAGTTTTTAATATTTTCTTAGGGATTATATATTTTTTAGGTCTTGAATTAATTTTAGTTATTTTATAGGAATTTAATGGTTTTTAGGGATTTTAGGTATTTTGATTGTTTTACGTTTTTTATGGGTTTAATGGGGGGTTTTGTTTTTTTAGATTTTTTAGGTTCTTTTGGGGTTTTAAGTGTTTTATGTTTTTATGTTTTTCTTAAGGAATTTTTAAGGTTTTAGGATTTTTTTAATTTTTAAGGATTTATGTGTTTTTTAGTAATTTTATGGTTATTAAGATTTTTAGTAATTTTGAGAGTTTTAGGGTTTTTTGGGTTTTTTGGTTCTTTGGGATTTTTTTATTTTTTTTATGGTTTTAATGCTTTTATATTTTTAGGGGGATTTTAATGTTATTAATATTTTTTAGCTGTTTCTATGTTTTTAGGGGTTTTTAGGGGTTTTTTTGGGTTTTTAGGGTTATTTACACTTTAAGGTATATTTAGAAAATAATATTTATAATTTTTAGGGTTTTTTGGTTTATAGGGATTTTTTCGGTTTTTTTGAGTTTTTAGGGTTTTTAAGGTTTTTAGGTTTTTTAGGGTTGTAGGGGTTTTAAGTATTTTTAAGATTTTAAGTATTTATTATGGGTTTTCAGGTTTTTAGGGTATTTTCTATTTATATGTATGTTTATGGATTTTTTGGTTTTAGGATAGTTTGTGATTTTTTTGGTTTTTATGGTTTTTTTTAAGCTTTTAGCGTTTTTTGTGTTTTTTGGAATTTTACATATTTTTAGTTTCTTAGGGTTTTAATGTTTTTGGGAGTTTTTAAATACTTTGGGGGTTTAAGGATTCTTATATTTTTATTGATTTTTAGAGTTTTATGGGTTTTTTAGGTTTTTAAGGTTCTAGGGGTTTTATAGTTTTCTAGTGTTTTTAAGTCTTTTAGGATTTTTAGGGACTTTTGTGTTTTTATGGTTTTTTGGGTTTTTGGATTTTAAGGTTTTCATAGGGGTTTTTTTGGTTTTTGGGGGATTTTTAATTTTTTACGATTTTTAAGGATTTTATAGGATTTTTATGGATTTTATGGGTTTTTTTGGATTTTATGTGCTTTCAAAGATTTTAGGGTTTTTTATTTTTTAGGGTTTTTAGTTTTTTCCAGTTTCTGAGGGTTTTAAGAGTTTTTAGATTTTCATGTTTTTCTTAGTGGTTTTCTATGTTTTTGGATTTTTTTTATATTTTAATGTATTTTTAGGGATATTTCAGGATTTTTCTAGATTTTTACAGTTTTTAGGGATTTTTTGAGATAAGGTTGTTAGAGTTTCTACGGGTAATTTTTTTATTTTTAGGATATTTTCTATTTTTTATGATTTTTTATATTTTCTAAAATTTTATGGGATTAAATATTATTTAGAGATTTTAGTGGTTTTTATGGTTTCATTGTTTTTTTGGAGTGTTGAAGATTTTTATTGGGTATTTTGGTTCTTAGGTAATTTTTAGGGTTTTGGGTCTTTTATGGTTATTTAGGGATATAAATTTTTTTATTTTTTGGGTGGTTTTAGTGTTTTTAGGTTTTAACGTTTTCCAAAGTTTTATTAGGGTCTTTAGGGTTTTTAAAATCATTAGGGATTTTTAGGACACCATTTCCTTTGTGTGGGTTTTAGGGTATTTATGGATTTTGAGGGGTTTTAGGGTTTTATTGTATTTTTAGGTTTTCATTTAGTTTTTTTTTCGTTTTTTTGTTTTTTTATGTTTAACATGTTTTAGGTTTTTATGGTTTTCATAGAGTATTTTATTCTTCTTATGGTTTTTTACCTTTTTTGTTATTTTTATAATTTTTATTGGTTTGGGTTCTTGTAGATTTATTGAGGGGTTTTAGGCTTTTTTGGGATTTCTTATTTTTTTGATTTTTAGTGTTCATTTATTTTTTTAAGGTTTTAATGTTTTTTCGAGTTTTTAAAATATTTTATGGGTTTTTAGGGTTTTTAGCTTTTTGTTAATTTTTTTTGGTTTTTTTGGGTTTTTATGGTTTAAAGGTTTTAGGGTTTTATGTTTTTTAGTGTCCTATAGGATTTTTTAGGGTTTTATCATATTTTATGGGTTTTAGGTGTTTAAGGGTTTTAAGGTTATCATAGGGGTTTTGAGTGTGTCTAGGGGTTTTTATAATTTAGGGAATTTTAGGGAATTTTTATGATTTTTAGGGATATTTAGAGATTTTAGCGATTTTTTGTCTTTTATGGGTTTGTTAGGATTTTAGGGTTTTTAGAGTTTTTAGTGTTTTTTATTTATTTTAAGGGATTTAATTGTTTTTATGTTTTTATGTATTCTTGGTGTTTCTAAATATTTTTAGATTTTTTTATGTTCTTTCCGGATTTTTTAGGGCTTTTAGGTTTTTTATTATTTTAAGTATTTTTTGGGATTTTTATGGTTTTTAGGGGTTTTAAGGGTTTTATTTTTATTATGTTTTTTTGGTTTTTTGATTGATTAGGGTTTTTAATGTATTTATGGTATTAAAGGATTTTTAGGATTTTCTATGGTTTGTTTTTGTTTTATGGGTGTTAGGGTGTTCAAGGTTTTGAATGGTTTGTATTGTTTTTTTTGGGGTTTGTGGTTTTAGGGTCTTTTTAGGGTTTTTATCATTGTTAGGTTTTTAGTTGTTTTACATGTTTTAAAGGTTTTATGGTTTTCTTAGGTGTTTTCAAGTTTTTTTATGTTTTTTATGTTTTTAGGTACTTTTATGTATTTTTAGATATTTTTAGTATTTTTATGGGTGTTTAGTTATTTTCATTATTTTTAATGTTTTTTTGGTTTTAGGGTTTTTTGATTTTGTTTCGGTTTTTAATGTTTTTTAGATTTTTTAACGTTTTATGGGTTTAAATTATGGTTTGAGTTATTAAAAAAAATTATGGTTTTTATGGGTTTTTTGGATTGTTAAGGGTTTTAGGGGTTTTTTGTTTTTTTTTTGTTTTTAGTATTTTTTAGTGTTTTTATGGTTTTTATCGTATTTTAGGTCATTAGGGCGTGGAAGATACATAGGTCAGGCTATTCCTGACCCCCTCCAAATTTATTAGAAAAAAATATGCGACAGACAAGGGAGGGGAGGAGTCAAACGACCTACACCCAAAAACCCCTAACAAACCCACAACCAAAAAACCCAAAACAAAAGACCAAAATGCAAACAATAGAAAGAAAATAGAAAAAGAAAAGTCCCCAGTATGACCTCCAAACCAAACAGAACCCGCAAACAATAGCACTAGACCAAAAGTAGCAACATTGTTGACCAAGAATCATCACCACCAAGCATCCACCTCTTACAGCCCCAAACCAGACACCATCACCGTAATCACCATCAATAAAAACCCAGAAATCATCACAGTAATCATCACCTTCCCTTACTCGATAACCAACAGCAGGAAGAAGAAAAATCACATACCATAAAAATTCATCAGCAACAGAAAAACCAGAGCGTAGATAACCAGAGGAGACGAAAAACAGGGCCTCCCCCTCCAAGAGAATGGAGCCAAGTATGAGGAGACCGGAGCACACCAAGACCACGGTCAGTCTGAGAAGAGGTCAAGCTAGGATCCTGACCAAAGGCCATGAATATCACAGCCGAGACTGGAACTCAGGGCTAGGAAGGAACCAATCGTAGCCGGCAACGAGCAGCCTGGAGTCGGCGATGAACACACAGAAGCCGCGATGAGGTCCATAGGACAGGGGAGCGCCGAAGAAGCTGACAGGAACACCAATACCAACCCCAAGCTCATGATACCATAGAAAGAACCTAGATCTAGAAAGGCATACACCAACCTGGAAAGTGCAAACCAAAGCCATATAGGATATCCGAAGCCAGGGGAGACGGAGTCAACTCCACATGAACCGAAGCCATCTACAAATGATCTGAAGCTATAGAAAGATCATGATGCTATAAGTCACGACAAATCCAACACCAGATCAAAATGAAGCATGGAAACACGAGAGGAAACCTCCATCGACGCCATTCCAGGATGAAGCTGCGGACTCCATAGTCGGACTACGCCATAGGGGGAAGGAGAAAGAACCGAAGGAGAACCCTAGCCTTGTGACTAAAGATCGCACACATAACAAACTTTCCCCGAGAAACAGCAAGAAAATATCCATAACTAAAGCTATGAGAAGAATATTGAGGAAACCCTTTAAGAGGTGTCGAACAAGGGAGAGATCCGGGGGAGTGCGCCACCATCTCTTTTGTAAACTCTTAGGGGTTTTAGGGTTTTATGGTTTTTAGAGTGTTGTAGATTTTTTAGTGGCTGTAAGAATTTTTATATTTTTAATGTATTTTTTGGATTTTTCATGGTTTTTATATTTATTATATTTTTATAGATTTTAGGGACTTTTAATGAATTTTATTATCTTTTAGAGATTTTGGGTTTTTTGGAATTTTTTCAAATTTTTAGGATTTTTGAGTCTTTATGGTTTTTCTGGGGTTTAGGGTTTTTTATCTTTTAGGGTTTTTACGTTTTTTAGGGATTTTTATAATTTTCAAGGGTTTAAAGCATTTTTATAGTAATTATTAGGTTTTATGGTTTTTGGATTTTTAGTGTTTTTTATGCTTTTATGGGTTTTTTTGGTTTTTAGTGTATTTTTAGGGGTTTTGGGTTTTGGGGGTTTAAATCGTTTCTAGGTTTTAAGATAATGATAGGTTTTTATTGTTTATTATTTTTTAGGGATTTTTAAGTATTTTTCTAAAATTTATATATTTTTAGAGTTTTTAGGGACTTTGAGGTTGATTTTGGTTTTTAATATTTTAAGGTACTGTAACGTATCTAGCTATTTTCAGTTTTTAGGGTATCTATGTGTCTTTAGGGTTTTACGGTTTTCTTATGGTTTTCCAGGGTATTATTGTTTTTATGTTTTATGGATTTATGTTATTTTGATGGATTTTTTGGGGTTTTTAGGGTTTTTATTGATTTTGTGGGTTTTTTGATTTTATAGTTTTTAACATTTTAATTATTTTTTTGTTTTTTTGAGTTTTTTAGGGTTTTGATGTTTTTTTATTCATATTGAAGTTTTTATTGTTTTCATATGTTTTTAGGTTTTCATGTTTTTCATAGGGGATTTTATGGTTTTTTTGAGTTTTATGACTTTATGGATTTTATATTTTTTTTAGTTTTTAGGATTTTTCAGAGGTTTTATGGAATTTTATAGGTTTTAGTGGATTTTTGGGTTTTAATGGTTTTAATGGGTTTTTTTGTTTTTATGGTTTTTGCATTTTTATGGGATTAATGTTACTCGAGTTTTATTAATATTTATGGGTGTTTAAAGGTTTTTTTTGTTTTTTAGGTTTTAGGAGTTGTTAACATTTTTGGGGTTTTTTGTTTTTTGGACTTTCGGGGTTTTTTGGGTTTTTAGCAGTTTTTTGGGTTTTTAAGAGGCTTATGTATTTTAGGTTTTTAAGGATTTATTAGGGGGTTTCAAGGGTTTTATGGTTTTTTATGTTTTTTGGTTTTTTAGGGATTTTTAGTATTTTTATGGTTTTTTAGTTTTTTGGGATTTTGAGAGTTTTTTGGATTTTTTTGGGTTTTTTGGGTTTTTAGAGTTTCTAGATTTTTGTATGTTTTAAGGATTTTAATTTTTTTTTTGTTTTTTATGGTTTTATTTGGTTTTTTAATTATTATTATTTTGATTTTTTACATTTTTAGTTATTTTTAGGTCTTCTATAATTTTTAAGGTTTTTATGGGTTTTGGGTTTTTTGGGATATTGGGTTCTTTTAGTATTTTTAAGGTATTTTGTATTCTTATTGATTTTTTGGGATTTAGGATTTCATTACATTTTTAGGGATTTTAAGGTTTTTTATAAAAGAAATTAACATTTTAGGGGTTTAAATGGTTTTTAGAGTTTTAGAGTATTTAGGGTTTTTATGGGGTTGTGGATGTTTATAATGTTATAGGTTTTTTATGGTTTTATGGGTTTTTATGTTTTAAGGTATTTTTAGGGTATTTAAGGGTTTTAGCATTTTCATTTTGGTTTTTAGTGGTTTTAAGTGGTTTTAGGATTTTAGGGTTTTCATTGGGGTTTCCAAGGTTTTTAAGGGTCTCTATGTTTTTATGGGTTTGAGGTATTTTTTACAATTTTTATGGATTTTGGGGATTTTGGGATTTTTATTATTTCTGGGGTTTTTTAATATTTTTAAGGGTTTTAGGGTTTTATAGTTTTTATATTTTTAAGGGTTTTAAGTGTCCTTATGTTTTTTATGTTTTCATATGGGTTTTCTGGGTTTAAGGGGTTTTTATATCCCTAGGGATTTTTAGGGATTTTTTAGGATTTGTTGGATTGTATGGTTTTTACTAATTTGATAGTTTTAATTGGTTTTTAGAGTATTTTTAGTTTCTTTGGTTTTATGGAGTTTTTGGAGTTTTTTAGGGTTTTTAATGATTTTTAGAGTTCTTCAACATTTTTTGGCATTTAAAGGGTTTTTTGAGTTTTAGTTGTTTAAGAGTTTTTATTGGGTTATAGGTTTTTTAAGATATTTGGGGGGTTTATGGTATTTAGGGGTTTTCGGGATTTTAAGGATTTTAGGGTTTTATAGGTTTTTTATAATTCTTTTTGTTTTAGGGGTATTCAGTGTTTTTAGGTTTTACGTTTTTCATTGGGTATTTCAGGGTTTCTTAGGGTTTTTTATGTTTTTAGGTATTTTTATGGATTTTAATGGTTTTGGTTTTTTTTGGTAATTATAGGGTTATTAGGATATTTAGTGGTTTTAGAGAATTTTAAGGTTTTACGTATATTTTAGGTTTTATGGGTTTTTAGTGTTGTTTCCTTAATGTTTTTAATTTTTTTCCTGGTCTTTTGGGATTTTATGTTTATAAGTATTTTTAGAGACTTTTTAAGATTTGGAGGGGTTTTTAAGGTTTTTATTGATTTTGAGGGGTTTTATGATTTTTATGTTTTTTTGGATTTTTATGGTTTTTTGGAATTTTAGGGAGGTTTATAGAGTTTTTTGGGGTTTTTTGTTTTTTGCAATTTTTTAACATTTTTAGGGGTTTCAGGGGTGTTTAGTGTTTTTATTGGTTTTATGGGTTTTTATGAGTATTTAGGGTTTTTTACTTTTTTATGGGGTTTATGGGTTTTTACGGTATTTTAGTGCTTTTAAGGGTATTTAGTGTTTTTAAGTGCTTCAAAATTTTAATTTCTTTCAGGTTTAAAGGTTTTCTTAGGTTTTTTTGTTTTTAGTGTTTTTACATTTTTAAAGATTGTATGAAAATTTTTATTTTTAGAGATTTTTAGGGTTTTAAGAGGGGTTTGTTTTTAGGGGTTTTCAAGATTTTTAGGGGTTTTTTCTTTTTTATATTTTTAGGGGGTTTAATTGTTTTTAGGTTTTGTGTTCATATTAGGGGTTTTCAAGGTTTTTAGGGATTTTTACAATTTTATGATTTTTAGGGACATTCTATGATTTTTATGGGTTTTAGGTTTTTTAAGGATTTTGAGTGTTTTAGATGTTTTTGGGTTTTTGGGGTTTTAAGATTTTTTTATTTTTTTATAGCTATATTGTTTTTAGAGTTTTTTAACATTTTAGGGTTTTAAATGGTTTTTAGAGGTTTTTGTGTGGTTTTAGGGTATTTATAGGTTTTTGGGTTTCATTTGGTTTTTAGGGTTTGTTTGTTTGTTTGTTTATTTTATAGTTTTTATTTTATTTACTAGGGGTTTAAGGGTTTTAATTTTTTTGAATATTTTTAGGAGTTTAATGGGTTTTTATATTTTTATTTATTTTTAGGGTTTTATGGGTTTTAGTGTTTTTTAAGGGTTTTGTGTGTTTTTTTATGTTTTTAGGTGGTTTTCATGTATTTAAGTATTTTTGGTATTTTTGTTGTTTTTATCATTGTTTGGTTTTTAGGGGATTTGATGTTTTTAGTATTTAATGTTTTTCTTTTGGATTTTTAGGGTTTTAAGTTTTTTTATATTATGGACATATTTAGGGATTTTTTATGATTTTTATGGTTATTTAGGTTTTTTGGAATTTTGAGGGGGTTTAGGGTTTTATGATATTTGCGGTTTTTATGTGTTTTTAGCAATTTTTAGGTTTTTAGTGGTTTTATGTGTTTTTTTAATTTCAAAGTTTTGTTTGGGTCATTCTATAATTTTAATGTTTTTAATGTTTTTTGGAATTTTTAGGGTTTTTTATTATTTTATGTATTTTAGAGTTTTTAGTAATTTTTAGAGTTTTTATGGTTTGTTTATTAATTTATGGTTTTTGTGGGGATTTGTTTTTCAATTTTTCGGGTTTTTTGATGTTTTTATGGATTTTTAAGGTCTTTAGAGGTTTTTATGGTTTTCAGGGGTTTTATGGTCTTTTAGGGTTTCTAGGGTTTTAGAATTTTTTAATTTTTTAGGGATTTAATTTTTTTTAGATTTTTAAGGTTTTATTATGTTTTTAAGGGTGTTTATGGTTTGTTATTTCTTTAGGTAATTTTAGGTATTTTTAAGGATTTTTATGCTTTTATGGGTTTTTAGGGATTTTTAGGGGTTTAAGGTTTTTAGGGGTTTTAGGGAATTTATTGTTTTTAGGTTTTTTAGGGTTTTAAGTGTTTTTACATCTTAATA
Organism: Viscum album; assembly: GCA_963277665.1. NCBI lineage: Eukaryota > Viridiplantae > Streptophyta > Magnoliopsida > Santalales > Viscaceae > Viscum > Viscum album. The sequence goes on from OY728151.1 coordinate 43,593,873, forward strand.
ATGTTCTGATGGTTTAATCGATTTTTGTACAGATTTATACACATTTAGGTATTTGATGATATATTTTGATTTATTGGTTTTTTGGGGGATTTTTAGGGGATTTTGGTTTTTTGGGGTTTTTTGGTTTTTTGGGTTTTTTTAGTTTTTATGGTTTTAAGGTTATTTATAGTTTTTTAACATTTTTAGGGTTTTATATTGTTTTTATGTTTTTATTAGATTTTACATTTTTACTTTTTTTTAATCATTTTAATGGTTTTAGTGGTTTTTTTTATTAATTTTAGTGGTTTATGGTTTTTTTTTGTCTTTTAGGGGTTTTGGTTTTTTTTAAAAAAATTAGGTTTTTATAGTTTTAAGTGTTTTTATAGTTTTAAGGTTTTATTATATTTTTAGGTGTTTTTTTGTATTTTACATTTATATATATTTTTAAGAAATTTTTTACGATTTTATGGGGTTTAAGGGTTTTTAGGTATTTTTGAATTTTTTGGGTTTTCGGGTTTTTTTGGGTACTTAGTGTGTTTACATTTTTTGGGGTTTAATTTTTTTTTATTGATTATATGGTTTCCAAATTTTTTTAAGGTTTTATGGTTTTTAAATTTTTTTAAGATATTTTGGGATTTTTAGAATATTTTTGGAATTTTAGGGTTTTATAGATTTTTTGGTTTTTTTTTGGGTTTTTTGGGGTTTTATGGATTTTTGGGGGCTTCATGGTTTTTTATTTTTTTACATTTTTAATGGTTTTATATTTTTTATGATTCTTAGGGTTTTGAAGGTTTATTAGTGTTTTTACTGGGTCTTAGGGTTTTTATGGGTTTTTAGAGTTTTTAAGGGTTTTAAGGGTTTTTTATGCATTTGGGGGTTTTTTTGAATTTTAGGGTCTTTTGGTTTTTTTAATATTTTTATAATTTTTATTTATTTCAGGGGTTTAATTTGTTTTTTCATATTTTATGGATTTCTTACAGATTTTAAGGTATTTATTTTTCCTAAGTTTATATGGTTTTTATGACTTTTTATGTTTTTTATAGTTTTTAGGGTGTTAGGAATTTTAAGAATTTTTAGTGTTACTTAGGGTTATTAAGGTGTTTTAGGGGTTTTAACATTTTTTAGGTTTTAAGGGTTTTATGGGTTTTTAGGTTTTTAAGTTTTTCATATGGATATTAAAAGTTTTTAGTGTTATTATAATTTTTGAGATTTTTTATAATTTTTCATTATTTTATTGGTTTTTATAAATTTTAAGGATTTTATTGGTTTTAAGGTTTATTATGGTCTTTAGATTTTTTTAGTTTTTAGTATTTTTTGAATTTTTAGTGTTTTTAGGGTTTCTAATGTATCTTAGGTTTCAAAGGGTTTTTACGGTTTTTTGAGTCTTTTTTGTGTTTCTATGGGGTTTTATGGATTTAGGGGTTTTATATTTTATATGGGTATTAGGGTCCTTTTAGGGTTTTTTTTTGTTTTTTAGTGTTTCTTAGTTTATCTTGGTGTTTTTAGGTTTATAAGGTTTTAAGGGTTTCTTAGGGGTTTTTGAGATTTTTAGGGTTTCTTTTGTTTTTAATAATTTTTTGGTATTTTTTAGGATTTTATGGGATTTAGGGTTTTTATGGATTATGATGGTTTTTAGGGTTTTTTTAGGTATTTTATTGTTTTTATGGTTTTTTTGGGTTTTCAGGGGTTTTTTGAGCTTTTAGATATTTTAAGGGTTTTTGAGTGTTTTTAACATTTCTTGGGGTTTAAAGGGGTTTTAGTGGGGTTTAGTATTTTTATGAATTTTTCAGTTTTTATATGGGTTTTATGTGTTTTATGGTCATTTCCGGTTTTAAGGGGTTTTAAGGGCTTTTTATAGTTTTTAGTTATTTTGGCATTTATTAGGGTTTTCATTGATTTTAAGAGTATTTTGGTTTTAAGGTTTTTTTAGGAATTTTCTAGGTTTTGAGGGGTGTCTAAATTTTTAGTGATTGTTATGGATTTTTTTAATTTTTATATATTTTAGGGTTTTTAAGGATTTTATGGGTTTTTAGTGTTTTTTGTGTCATTTAGGGTTTTTAGAGTTTTGTAGGAATATTATGGGTTTTATGCGTGGTTAGGATTTTATGTTATTTTAGGTGTTTTAAGGTTTTTTTGGGTGTTTTACTTTTTTAGGTTTTTTAGGATTTTTTATGATTTTTATGGGTTTTAGAGATTTCTAGGTTTTTTTGGATTTTTGGGTTTTTTTGGGGTTTTAGGGTGATTTTTTTGAGTTTTTAGGGTTCTTTAATGTTTTTAACATTTTTAGGGAATTAAATGGTTCTATATATTTTTTAATTTTTAGGGAATTATGTGTTTTACTATTTATAAGGATTTTAAAGGTTTTATGGTTCTTTGAGTTTTAGGCATTTATGGTGTTTTAGAGTTTTTTTGTTTTCAGGTTTTAGTGGTTTTAAGTGTTTTTTGGTTTTTAAGGTTTCTTATAAGGTTTTCAAATTTTTTGTGGGTTATTAAATTTTGAGGGATATTTAGGGGTTTTAGGGTTTTAGGTATTTTTATGGTTTTTAGGGATTTTATAGTTTTTAGGGTTTTATGTGTTTTTTATTTTTTATGGTTTTTAATGTTTTTTAGTGTTTTTTTAACATTTTGAGGGGTTAAAGGTGTTTTATAGTTTTTATTGGGGTTTCAAGGTTTAAATTCTTAAGGGTTTTTTAGTTTTTTAGTTATTTGTATGGTTTTAGGTTATTTTTGGGTTTTTAGTGTTTTTTAGAATTTTAGGGGGTTTAAGTGATTTTAAATTTTTATGGTTTTCTTATGGTTTTTAGGGTTTTTTACATTTTTAGGTATTTTTATAGATTTTTTATTATATCCATTTTTTTATGTTGTTTAGATATTTTTTTGGTTTTTTGGTTTTTTAAGGATTTTGGTTTTTTTTGGCCTATAGTGTTTTCAGGGTTTTTAGGGGTGTTTTGTCCTTTTTTGAGGTTTTATTCTGGGTGTTTGTGTTTTTAAGGGTTTATGCATTTTTTATTTTAGTGTTTTTGAGGATTTTAAGGTTTTTAAGGGATTTAGGAATTTTTTATGAATTTCACTAATATTTATAGTTTAAATATTTTTATAATTTTCAACATTTTTTAGGTTCTAAAACATGTTTAGAGTTTTCAGTGGTTTTAGGTTTTTTATATTTTTAACAGTTTAAATGGTTTTTAGGGGTTTATGTTTTTTAAATATATTTAGGTGTTTATTAGGTTTTTTGGGTTTTTAGGATTTTGAGGGTCTATTTAGCCTTTTTAGGGTTTTTATCATTTTTATGGGTTTTAAGGTTTTAAGTGTTTTTAGGGTTTTAAGGTTTTATTAGAGGATTTTCATAGTTCTTAGTGTTATTTAAATTTTTAGGGAATTTCAGCTCTTTTTTGTGATTATTATGGTTTTTAGGGTTTTAAAGTATTTTGAGGGGTTATAGTGAATTTAGGGTTTTCTGGTTTTCTCAGTTTTCTGTGTTTTTTTTTGTGTTTTTAAGGTTTTTTATAGTCTTTTTTAGATTTTTAATGTTTTAAAGGGTTTTTATAGTCTTTAGCGATTTCTTATGGTTTTAATGGGTTTTTAGGTGTTTTTATGATTTTTAGGGGTTTTTATGGTTTGTATGTTTTTATGGTTTTTCTAGGTTTTTATTGGTTTTATAGTTTTTTTAGTTATTTTAGTGATTTTTTGAGTTTTATGGTTTTTAGGGGTTTTAGGGATTTTTAGTATTTTTAGAGTTTTTTATGGGCTTAATATTTCGATAGTTATTTTGGGTTTTTAATATTTTTCATTGATTTTAATGGTTTTAATGGGTTTTTTTTTGTTTTGAACGTTTTTAGGGGTTTAAAAGTTTTTTAGATATTTTTAGTGGTTTTCTGGTATTTATGAGTATTTAGGGGTTTTATTGTTTTATATATTTTTATGAATTTTATTATATTTTAAGGATTTAAGGATCTTTGTGGCGATTTTTTGGTCTTATAGTGTATTTTATATTTTTAGGTGATTTATATGTTTTTAGTTTTTTAAGGTTTTCTAGGATTTTTCATGGTTTTTAAGATTTTTATGTTTCTAGAGATTTTTAAGGTTTTTTTTTATTTTTATGGTTTTTAGGATTTTCACGAATTTTGAGGTTTTTAAGGTTTTGGGGTTTTAGGGTTTTTAGTGTTTTAGGGGTTTTAATATATTTTATATTTTTTAGTGGTTTTAAGTGTTTTAGATTTTTATATTTTTCTTCGGGGTTCTCATGGTTTTAGGTTTTTTTATGATTTAAGGATTTTTCGGGATTTTAAATATTCTTATGGATTTTAGGGGTTTTAGGGACTTTGTGAGTTTTAATGTGTTTATTGGGTTTTTAGATTTTTTGAGTTTTTTAGTGATTTTAATGTTTTTTAGTGTTTTTTCATTTTTATGGGTTTAAAGGGTATTAGAGTTTTTAATGGTTTAGGGTTTTATAGTTATTAGGGTTTAAGGGGTTTTAGGTTTTTTAAGATTTTTAAATATTTTAACATTTTTAGGTTATTTAAGTGTTTTACATATTTTAATATTTTTATGATTTTCTTAAAAAATTTCAAGTTTGTTATAATTTTTTGCATTTTTAGGGATCTTTTGCAATTTTTTATGATTTTTATGGATATTTGAAGTTTTTAGGTATTGGGGGGTTGGGGTTTAAATGATTTTTAGGGTTTTTAGCGTTTCAATTTTTTAGGGGTTTAAATTATTTTAGGTTTTTAAGGTTTTCTTAAGTGTTTTTAGGTATTTTAGGATTTTTTTTGTTTTTTTAAAATTTTAGGTATTTTTTAGGTATTTTTGGTTTTTAGGGGTTTTAGGGATTTTGAGGGACTTAAGTGTTTGAGGTTTTTTTTATCATTTTAGGTTTTTAGGGTTTTTGAGTGTTTTTATATTTTTCTGAGTTTCATATGTTTTTTCACTATTTTTAGGGTTTTTAATAGTTTTAGGTATTTTTGGGGATTTATTAGGAATTTTATAGTTTTTAGTGTTTTTTATGGTTTGAGGTTTTTTTGAGTTTTTTGGGGTTTTAATGTTTTGAAAAAAAATTACCTTTTTAGTGGTTTAAATAATTTTTAATGTTTTTAGTTGGATTTATTGTTTTTATTGGGTTTTTGGAGATTTTATTGTTTTTGGATTTTTTGGGTTTTAGGGGTTTTAGGGCAAGGAAGATTCGAGGGTCGGGCTATTCCCAGCCCCCACAAATTTATTAGAAAGAAAAAAAGAGACTCAGCAGACAAGGGAGGGGAGGGGTCAAATTACCCACACCTGAAAACCCCTTACAACCCATGCCAAAAAAAGAAAAATCAAAAAAGAAAAACCCAACAAGCACACCCAGGTCCAAGCAGCAACCATCAACATCGTCTAGCAGCATCCAACATCTAGCAGTTCACAACCAAGAAATGACAAGCTTCCAACCTCACATATGTCATCATCTAATACCTTCTCACCAAAACAAGCCATCACCATCAACACATAACCATCAGCACCCGAATCACAAAAGAGCCAGCAACAATAGTTCACTTTCATAAAGCAACCATAATCTATTCTCGCAAGATCCATCATCCAGCACCTCCTCACCAAGAAGGTCCACCACAAGCAGCATAGAGCCAATAGCACCAAATTCCAACTTTCAAACATCATTGCATTCTAGCCAAATACTAGCCAGCCATCATACCTAAGCAAACCAACAACCAGCAACTTTCCACCTTCACCATAGCCCAGCTAGAAAAATCGCACCCAGCTGCAGTCAGGGGAAAAACCAGCCACATCCAAAACACACCAAATCGAACAACCCTTCTAGTATTCAAGACTGCTTATCCTAGCAGGCTCCACCATGCCGCACAAAGAAGTACATCCAACAGCACAACAGCCAACAGCACAGGGCCACCAGTACCCCGGAATAGAACCAACAGCTTCATCACAACCCAGTTCACCAACAAGCAGCAATTTCCGAAAAGCACCAAAACCATTCATTCCTTGCAAACAAGCAGCAACACACAAAAAGAATCTCACCTTGGCACACATCAAATTCAAGAACCAACACCAGAAATGGTTTGGATCCAAAACATCCACAATCACAAAGCATCGAAAACTATAATGCAAAAACATTGAACCATAAAATCCAGCAACAAAGACATTTACTGCTAGACGGACCAGATCACAAGAAGACTAGAGCAAGATAGCAACAACGGGAGGCGACCGCAGATCCGAAGAACCAACTCAAGAAACGATCTGAACCAGAACACATACCTACCTTGAAGTCGCCACCGGTGGTCCAGAACTAAAGAACGAAGTCAACGCGGATATAAACCAACTGAATCTGAACCATGCCTCCAAGAAAAGAAACACTCCGAGCAAACTAGATCTGATAATATCCACCAAAGATCCACAACACCACAAACCAGATCTAGACCACTTCTCCAAGAAGCTGTAAAGCCGCGCATCGGAGAGGCTGGATCTGACCCGATCCTCCATGGTTGACTTCTTCATCTCAGGCCGACGCCAGGGAAACTGAAAACACAACAAAAATCCATATCCAGGAGAAACATATCATGGGAATAGGGAGCATCAGGACTGTGAAAACTGACGCCTAAGAATCCACGACCAAAAGGGAAGCACCATCACACAATGGAAGAAGCATCGCAAGAGGAGACGAGCATGAGATCATCTAGGGGAAACAACCGCCATCCTTCAAAAGTACATTGGGTTTTCAGGCCCTAGGGGTTACACGGTATAGGTCTTATGGATTTCAGGATTTTTACAGTATTTATAGTTGTACAAATTTTGAAGGATTTTTTTGTACTTTTTTAGGATTTATATAGATTTTTAATTTTTTTAGTGTTTTTATGGACATTTGAATTTTATGGGTTTTTTGGTTTTTAAGGGTTTTCTTAATTTTTTTGGTTTTATGTTTTTTAGATTTTGTTTCATTGTTTTTAGGGATTTAAATGGTCTCAAAAGTTTTCAGTGGTATTAGGTTTTTATGAATTTTTAAGGGTTTTAAGGTTATTAGAAGATTTTAGGTTTTATGTATTTTTAGGGTTCTAGTATTTTAAAGGATTTTTATAATTATTTATGTTTTTTAGGAGTTTTACCTATTATTAGGTTTTTAAAATTTTGTTAGAGTATTTTAGGGTATTAGGGTTTTTTATGTTTATATGGATTTTTAGGGTTTTTTGGGTTTTTAGGTAATTTGAAGGTTTGTAGGTTTTTTTAGGATTTTTAGGGTCTTTTAGGATTTTAGCATTTTAATTTTTTTATAGGTATCATGTGTTTTGGGGGGTTTTAAGGCTTTCTTTTGGTTTTCATGTTTTTTATGTTTTTTAGGTTTTTAGGTGTTTTTAGTGATTTTTATGATTTTTATGGATTTTTAGTTATTTTGATTGTTTTTAAATGTTTTTAGGGTATTTATGGTTTTTCTGTTTTAGGGAATTTTTTAGTTTGTTAGGGTTTTTCATGTTTTTATAGTTTTTAACATTTTATGGGTTTAAACTGTTGTTAGAGTTTTTAATAGTTTTCTAATGTTTTTATGGTTTTTTAGGATTTTCAAGGGTTTTAGGGATTTTTTATTCTTTTAGGGTTTTTAGTGTTTTTATGGTTTTTAGAATAATCTAGGTCCTTAGTGGTTTCATGTGTCATTATATTTTTATGATTTTCTTAGTGTTTTTAGGCTTTATACGTTTTTACTGATTTTTAGTACATTTTTTGGATTTTTATAGTATTTTTATTAGGGATTTTAAGTTATTTGGGTTTTTGATGGTTTTGTGGTTTTTATTTGGGTTTTAGGGTTCACTGATTTTATAGGTTTTTAAGGTTTTTTAGAGTTATTTAATTTTTTTTGATGGCTAAAGGGTTTTAGAGTTTTACATGGTTTTTGGGTTTTTATGGATTGTCAGGGTTCAAAATTTTTTTTAAGGTTTTGTGTTTCTTATTTTTTTAGGGTATTTTAGGGTTTTCATAATTTTTAGGTTTTTGGGGTTTAAAGTGTTTTAGTTTTTTAAGGTTTTCTATGTTTTTTTCAAGAGATTTTACAGTTTTTACTTTTTTTTTTGTGATTATGGGGATTTTTTAGGATGTTTTTTTATGGTTTTTAAGAATTTTGATGTTTTATTTTTGGATTTTTATGGTTTTTATGTTTTTAGGGTTTTTAATTTTTTTTTTATGTTTTTATGGTTTTCTTATGGGTTTTTAGGATTTTTAGGGTTTTTTACTTTTGGGTGTATTTTTGGCATTTTTTAGTATTTTTATGGTTTTTATTGATTTTAGGGATTTTCAGGTCTTTTATGGTTTTATGGTTTTAAATTTTTTAGAGTTTTTTTGTTTTTGGGGTTTAAATGATTTTCAGAGTTTTTATTTGTTCTTTATTATTTTTAGGGGCTTAGGGTTTTTAAATTTTTTAGTGGTTTTTATGGTTTTGAGGATGTGGGGGGGGGGGGTTTATGTCTTTATCGGTTTTTGTCATTTTTAGTTTCTTTGGGGTTTGAAGTGTGTTGAGGTTTTTATAATATTTTCATTGTGTTTTTAGGCATTTATACAATTTTATCCATTTTTAGGGATTTTCATGATTCTTATAGATTTTATTGTTTTTTAGGGTTTTTAGATGTTTTTCATTTTTTATGTTTTTAGGGGTTTAATGTGGTTTTAGGTTTTTAATGTTTTTCTAAATTTTTTACGTTTTTTAATGTTTTTTGGATTTTCATGTATTCTTTATGATTTTATTGGATTTTTGGTTTTTATGTATTTTGAGTGGGGTTTTACGATTTCTTGGTATTTTAGGGTTTTTATGGTATTTTATGTTTTCGTTTGAGTTGTTAGGGTCTTTCATGTTTTTTAGTGTTTTTAACATGTTTGGGGATTTAAAGAGTATTTAGAGATTTTAGTAGTTTTTAGGGTACTTAAGAGTTTTATTATTTTTTATAGTTTTCTTGGGTTTTATGGTATTTAGGGTGTTAAGGTCTTTTTACTGGTTTTTAGGGTATTAGCATTTTTTAGGTTTTTAATGGTTTTAAGTGTTTTTATTTTTTAATGATTTTCTTATGGGTTTTCATGGTTTGTAAGGTTTTTTACAATTTAACGGGGTTTTTAAAATTTTTTAGTAATTTTATGGTGTTTTTGGATTTTATGAATTTTTTTAGGTTTAGTGATTTTAGGGTTTTTCAGGTTTTTATTGTTTTTTTGGGTTTTCATGGTTTTTTATATTTTCACCTTTTAAATTTTTTTTAACATTTTTAGGGGTTTAATGGGTGTTTAGAGTTTTTAGTGATTTTTTTGGAAATTATGGGTTTTAGGGTTTCTATTGTTTTTAGAGGTTTTATGGTTTTTAGGGGTTTTAAAGTTTTAAAGCATTTTTTAATTTTTTAGCATTTTTTGGTTATTATGGGTCTTAAGTGTTTTTATGTTTTTAAAGTTTTCTTATGATTTTTTGGGGTTTTTAGAGTTTTTTATTACATTAAAGATATTTAGGGATTTTTAAAAATTTTAATGGGTTTTAGGGTTTCTAGGGATTCTAGGGAGTTTAGGATTTTTTAGGGCTTTCAAGATTTATAATGTTTTAGGGGTTCTATCTAATTTTTGGATTTTATTGTTTTATTTTGGTTTTTGAAGGGTGTTTTGGTTTTTTACATTTTTTGGAATTTTTATTGATTTTTTGGATGTTATTGGGTTTTAGGGATTTTTAGTTTTTTTATAGTTTTCAGATTTTTTTTGATTTTTTTATATTTTAGGGGATTTTTTACATTGTTTTCATTTTTTATGTTTTTTAGAGTTTTTATGGTTTTTAGTGGTTTAATGAGTTTTCTGAGATTTTAGTGGAAATTAAGTGTTTTCTATAATTTTAGTTTTTTTTATTTTTTGGGGTTGTAAATTTTAGTATGTGTTTTAGGGTATTTATGGTTTTTATGGGTTTAGGGTCTTTATTTTTTTTAGGCTTTTAGGCATTTTAACTATTTTTCCATTTTTAGGATTTTCTTAAGTATTTTATATTTTTTTTAGGTTTTGAATGAATTTTAGTTATTTTAGAGGATTTTAATGGTTTTTTGGGATTTTAGTTATTTTGACAGTATTAAGGGTTTTTACGGTTTTTAGGGTGTTTTAGTTTTTTAGTGTTTTTAGGTTCTTTTGGGGTTTTAAGTGTTTTGGGTATTTATTTTTTTCTTAAAGAATTTTTAAGGTTTTAGGATTTGTTTTAAAATTTTAAGGATTTATGAGTTTTTAGTAATTTTATGGTAATTAGGAGTTTTAGGAATTTTGAGAGTCTTAGGGTTTTTTGGGTTTATTGGGATTTTTTATTTTTATTTCTATGATTTTATGGTTTTTATAGTTTTAGTGGGATTTAAATGTTATTAAAATATTTTTAGTGGTTTTTATGTTCTTAGGGGATTTTTGGTGTTTTTTGGTTTTTTATAGTTTTTCAGAAGTTTTAGGTTTTTAGGTGTTTAAATTGTTTTTAGGTTTTTAAAGTTTTCTCTGGGTTTTTTAGGGTTTTAGGGTCTTTTACAGTTTAAGGGATATTTAGAAAATAAACTTTATAATATTTAGAGTTTTATGGTTTGTAGGGATTTTTTTTGGTTTTTAGGGTTTTTAGGGTTTTTAGGTTTTTTAGGTTTTTTAGGGTTTTGGGGGTTTTAGGGATTTAATGTATTTTTAATTTTTTAAGTGTTTATTATGAATTTTCAGGTTTTTAGGGTACTTTATGTTTTTAGGTATTTTTATGTCTTTTTAGGATATTTTTGTTTTTTTGGATAGTTTGCGATTTTTTTTGTCTTTAGGGTTTTTATAGAGCTTTTAGGGTTTTTTGGGCTTTTTTTAATTTTATATATTTTTATTTTCTACGAGTTTTAATGTTTTTAGGATTTTTTAAATGCTTTGGGGGTTTAAGGTTCTTATATTTTTATTGTTTTTTAGGGTTTTATGGGTTTTTTAGGTTTTTATGGTTTTAGGGGGTTTATAGTTTTCTGGTGTTTTAACGTCTTTTAGGATTTTTAGTGACTTTTTTGTTTTTATGGGTTTTAAGGGTTTTAATGGTTTTAATAGAGATGTTTTGGGTTTTTTTGGGTTTTTTAAAATATTAGGATTTTTAGGGATTTTTTAGGATTTTTATGAATTTTATGGGTTTTTTTTGGATTTTATGGGTTTTTCAGGTTTTTATGGTTTTTTTAATTTTTTAGGGTTTTCGGTTTTTTTAGATTCTTAGGGTTTTAAGTGTTTTAGGTTTTTATGTTTTTCTTAGTGGTTTTCTGTGTTTCTGGATTTTTTTATATTTTAATGGATTTTTATGGATATTTAATGATTTTTCTGGATTTTTACAGTTTTTAGGGATTTTTTGGGATAAGGTTGTTAGGGTTTCAATGGGAATTTTATTGTTTTTTTGAGTTTGTTTATTTTTTTGTAAGGATTTTTATATTTTTTAAAATATTATGGGTTTAAAGAGTATTTATAATTTTTAGTGGTTTTTTAGTGTTTCATGTTTTTTTGGAGAGTTAAATATTTTTTTATGTTCTTTTAGTTGTTAGGTATTTTTTAGGGTTTTTGAGTCTTCATGGTTATTTAGGGATATATATTTTATTTATTTTTTGGGGGATTTTAGTGTTTCTTGGTTTTAATGTTTTCTTATGTTTTATTTGGGTCTTTAGGGTTTTTTACATTTTTATGGATTTTTAGGACATCTTTTCCTTTGTGTGGGTTTTAGGGTATTTAAGGATTTTGAGGGGTTTTAGGGTTTTATTCGTTTATAGGTTTTCATTTAGTTTTTTTTTTCATTTTAGGTTTTTTTATGTTTAATGTGTTTTAGGTTTTTATGGTTTTTAAAGATTATTTTATCCTTCTTAGGGTTTTTTTACCTTTTTTTATTTTTATAATTTTTATGGTTTTTGGGTTCATATAGTTTTTTTGAGGGATTTTAAGCTTTTTTGGTTTTTTTTGGTTTTTAGGGTTCATTTAATTTTTTAGGGTTTTAAAGGTTATATCTTTTTTTTCAACATTGTTATGGGTTTATAGGGTTTTTAGTGTTTTGTTTATTTTTTGGGTTTTATGGGTTTTATGGTTAAAAGGTTTTAGGGGTTTTATGGTTTTTAGGGTCCTATAGGGTTTTCAGGGTTTTTTAGGGTTTTATCATTTTTTAGGGGTTTTAGGTGTTTAAGGTTATCTTATGGTTTTTGAGTGTGTTTAGGTGCGTTTTTACCATTTAGGGAATTTTAGGGATTTTTTTTGATTTTTATGGATATTTAAAGATTTTAGGGATTTTTCATCTTTTATGGGTTTTTTTTGGATTTTAGAGTTTTTAAAGTTTTTAGTGTTTTTTATTTATTTTAAGGGACTTAGGTATTTTTATGTTTTTAGGTTTTATTGGGGTTTCCTAAGACTTTTAGAATTTTTTATGTTCTTTTAGGATTTTTTAGGGCTTCTAGGTTTTTTATTATTTTTAGTATTTTGGGGATTTTGATGGTTTTTAGGGTTTTAAGGGTTTTCATGCTTTTATGGTTTTTGGGGTTTTTTTGAGTGATTAGGGTTTTTAATGTTTTTATGGGATTAAAGGATTTTAGAGTTTTCTGTTGTCTTTTTGGTTTTATGGGTGTTAGGGTGTTCAAGGTTTCTAAATGTTTTTTTAGTGGTTTTACATATTTTTGGGGTTTTACCGTTTTCTTAGGGTTTTACAAGGTTTTTTATGTATTTTATGTTTTTAGGTTTTTTAGGTATTTTTAGATATTTTTAGTATTTTTATGGGTTTTTAGTTATTTTAATTGTTTTTGATGTTTTTTTGGTTTTAGGGGTTTTTTTAGTTTTTTTAGGGTTTTAATGGTTTTTAGTGTTTTTAATGTTTTATGGGTGTAAACTATTGTTATAGTTTTTTAAAATTTCTAGGGTTTTTTATGGTTTTTTATGATTTTTAGGGTTTTAGGGGTTTTATTGTTTTTATTTTTTAGTATTTTTTAGTGTTTTTATGGTTTTTAGCGTATTTTAGGTAATTAGGGGTTTCATGTTTTTTTTAAGTTATTTAGATTTTATAGGTATTTTTTATGTTTTTAGTGTTTTTAGTTCATTTTTAGGATTTTTATAGTTTTTTAGGGTTTTAGGGATTTTATGGGGTTTGGGGATTTGATGGTTTGGGGGTTTTTATTCATGTTATAGGGTTTTCTGATTTTTTTAGTTTCTCATGGTTTTTATAGTTTTTTTAAAAAAATTGATGTTAAAAGGGCTTTTAGTGGTTTAAGTGGTTTTAAGGTTTTTATAGTTTTTAGGGTTTTAAAATGTTTTTAGGGGTTTTATGATTCTTAGGGTTTTAGGGTATTTTTGGGTTTTCATTATTTTTTATGTTTTTAGGGTTTTATGTGTTTTTAGTTTTTTAATGATTTCTTAGGGTTCTTTTATGGTTTTTTACATTTTTTTGATTTTAGTTACTTTTATGTATTTTTATGGTTTTTATGGATTTTAGGGATGTTGAGGTCTTTCAGGGGTTTTAATTTTTTAGAGTGTTTTTTGTTTTAGGGGCTTAAATGATTTTTATAGTTTTTAGTGATTCCTTATTATTTTTAGGTGCTTATGAATTTAAAAAGAAATGTTTTATATGGTTTTTAGGAGCATTTGGGTTTTTTTGGGTCTTTATGGCTTTTTTTCATTTTTAGGTTTTAAATACTTTCATTGGTTTTTTAGGGTTTTTTACATTTTTAGTCATTTTTAGGGATTTTTTTTGGATTTTTATGCTTTATAGGGTTTAAGGTTTTTTAGGTCTTTATCATTTTTTTATTTTTTTGTGGTATAAAGCGTTTTTAGGTTATTAATTTTTTTCCAGGTTTTTTACATTTTTTATTTTTTTATGTATATTCATGTATTATATAAGATTTTTTTGGTTTTAGGGTTTTAGGGATATTCAGGGGGTTTTAAGGGTTTTTTTTGTATTTTAGGGTTTTTATGGGGTTCTGGGTTTTTATGTTTTCATTTGATTTTTTAGGGTCTTTTAGGGTTTTTAGTATTTTTAGCATTTTTGAGAATTTAAAATAGTTTTTAGTATTTTTAGTGGTTTTTAGGGTATTTAGTGGTTAGATGGATTTTAGGGTATTTATGGTCTTTTTAGTGGTTTTTAGGGGTTTAGCATTTTTTATGTTTTTTAGGGTTTTTTAGTGTTTTTATTTTTTATAATTTTTCTTAGGGTTTTTCAATGTTTTTATAGTTTTTTATAATTTAATGGATTTTTCCGAATTTTTATTAATTTTTTGATTTCTATTATTTTAGGAATTTTTAATGGTTTTTTGTTTTAAGGGTTTTTTGGGTTTCATGGTATTATTTTTGGTTTTCATGGTTTTTTTGATATTTTTAGCTTTTTACGGTTTTTTTACATTTTTAAAGGTTTAATGGGTGTTTAGAGTTTTTATTGGTTTTTTTTGCGTTTATGGGTTCTTAGAGTTTTATTATTTTTAGAAGTTTTTATGGTTTTTAGGGGTTTTAACATTTTTAAAGTATTCTTAAAATTTTCAGAATTTTTTTGTTTCTATGGACTTTAATTTTTTTTAGGTTTTTACAATTTTTTTGGGTTATGGGGTTTTTTAAGTTGTTAGGGATTTTATGTTTTATAGAGTTTTGGTCATTTTTATGGCTCTAATGGGCGTTTTTTGATTCTAGTGGTAGTTTATTATTTTCTAAATTGTTAGTGTTTTTTTTATTTTTTGGTGTTGTAAATTATTGGGTGTGTTTTACGGTCTTTTATATTTTATAGGGTTTTGGGGTTTTTGAGTTTCTAGCGTTGTTTAGGTTTTTAGGCTTTTACATGTTTTAACTCTTTTTATATTTTCTTAGGGTTTTTAGGTTTTTTTGGTTTTGATGGAATTTTAGATATTTCTTAGGATTCTAATGGTTTTTAAATATTTTTGGTATTTTGAGGGTTTTTATGTCTTTTATGGTTCTTAGTGGATTTTTGGGTTTTCTAGTGTTTTTAGGTTTTTGTTTGGATTTTAAGTGTTTTAGGTTTTATGGTTTTCTTAAGGTATTTTTACTATTTTAGGGTTTTTTTAAAATTCCTAATGATTTTAGAAGGTTTTTAGTAATTTTATGGTTTTTACGATTTTTAGAAATTTTTGGAGTTTTAGGGTTTTGTGGTTTTTTATGTTTTTTGGGATTTTTGGATATTTTAGGGTTTTATGGTTTTTACGGTTTTAGTGGGTTTTTAAAGTTGTTAATATTTTTAGTGGTTTTAATGTTTTTTGGGGTTTTTAAGGTTTTTGGGTTTTTTAGTGTTTTTTTAAGTTTTTGTATTTTTAGGGTTTCAAATTTATTTTAGGGTTTTAAGGTTTTAATTTGGGGTTTTAGGCTTTTTAAGGACTTTTACATTTTAAGGGATATTTAGAAAGTAAAATTTATAATTTTTAGGGTTTTATGGTTTGTATAGATTTTTTGGGTTTTTGGGGTCTTTAGGCTATTTAGGGGTTTTTAGGTTTTTTAGGGTTTTTGTGGTTTCAAGTTTTTTTAGGTTTTTAAGGGTTTATTATGGGTTTTCATGGTTTTTATGGTTTTTCTTTTTTTAGGTATATTTTTGTCTTTTTAGAATTTTTTTGTTTTTTGGATTTTTTGTGATTTTTTGGTTTTTACGGGGTTTTTTTAGAGTTTTTAGGGTTTTTTGTGGTTTTTTAGTTTTTTAATTTCAAGGTTTTTTAATGTTTTAGAGCATCTAATTTTTTTTGGGGTTTAAGGTTTCGTATATTTTTTATTATTTTTTAAGGTTTTATGGGGTTTTTCTGTTTTTAAGGTTTTAGGGGTTTTATAGTTTTTCAGTGTTTTAAAGTATTTTAGGGTTTTTAGAGACTTTAGTGTTTTTATGGTTTTTAGAGGTTTTAAGGGTTTTATGATTCATGTTTTTCAAAGGGGTTTTAGGGACTTTTGGGAATTTTCTTATTTTTTGGATTTTTATGGATTTTTTAGAATTTTTATGGATTTTTAGTGTTTTTTTATTTTATGGGTTTTATTGGTTTTAGGTTTTTTATATTTTTTTTCTGTTTTTAGTGCTTTTTAGTTTATTATGGGTTTTACATGTATTTAGGTTTTCCGGTTTTTCTTAGTGTTTTTCATTGTTTTTGGATTTTTTTATATTTTAATGGATTTTTAGGGATATTTCCACATTTTTCTGGATTTTTACTGTTTTTATGTATTTTTGGGGATATGGTTTTTAAGGTTTTTAGAGTTTTATGGGTATTTTTATGGGGTTTTTGATTTTTTTGTATGTATTTTTATATTTTTTAAAATTTTAAGTGTTTAAAAAGTTTTTAGAGTTTTTAGTGGTTTTTAGGGTTTCTTGGTTATTTGGAGTGTTAAGGATTTTTATGGGATCTTTTAGTTCTTAGGTATTTTTTGTATTTTTTGGTCTTTTATGGTTATTTTGGGATATATAATTTTTTCATTTTTAGGGGGTTTTAGTGTTTTTTGGTTTTAAGGTTTTCCTTATGTTTTTAGGGTCATTAGGGGTTTTTACATTTTTCGGGATTTTTAGGACATTTTTTTATTTTTGTGGGTTTTAGGGTATTTAGGGACTTTGGGGGTTTTTAGAGATTTATTGTGTTTTTAGGTTTTCATTTGGTTTTCTTCATTTTTACTATTTTTATAGGTTTAATATATTTTAATAATTTATGGTTTTCTTAGAGTATTTTTGTCTTCATAGGTTTTTTTACCTTTTTTATGATTTTTAGAATTTTTATGGGGTTTTAGAATTCTTAATGATTATTGGAGGATTTTTTGGTTTTTTTGGGTTTTTTTATTTTTTGGCTTTTTAATGTTTTTTTAGTTTTTATGGATTTAAATGTTTTTTATATTTTTCTACATTTTTTTTGGTTTATATGGTTTTTAGAGTTTTTTTGACTTTTTGGGTTTTTATGGGTATTTATGCGGATTTAGGGTTTTTCCGCTTTTAGGGGTTTTGTGATTTTTGGTGTCCTAGAGGGTTTTTAGGGTTTTTATCATTTTTTTGTTTTTAGGGGTTTTAGGTGTTTAAGGTTTTTATGGTTATTTTAGGTTTTTAGTGTGTTTAGGGGTTTTTAAAATTTAAGGACTTTTAGGTATTTTTTATGAATTTTATGGATCTTTAGTAACTTATGGATTTTGAGGCTTTCAGGGGTTTTTTGGATTTTAGTGTTTTTAAGGTTTTTGGTGTTTTTTATTTATTTTAGGGTTTTAAGTGTTTTTAGGTTTTTTAGGTTTTCTTGGTGTTTCTGAAGATTTTTTGGTTTTTTATGTTTTTTTAGAATTATTTATGAATTTTAGGATTTTTATTTTTTTTAGTTTTTTAAATGATTTTTATTGTTTTTAGGGGTTTTTAGGATTTCTAGGGTTTTTAGGGTTTTTAGGTTTTTAAAGTTTTTATGGTTTTTTGGTTTTATGATTGTTTAGGTTTTTTAATGGCTTTTAGAGTTTATAATGATTTTTGGGGTTTAAAGTATTTTTAGAGTTTTTAGTGGTATTTTTAGTTTTATGGGTTTTAGTGTTTTTAAGGGTTTTTATGGTTTTTATGGTTTTAATGTCTTTTATAGTTCATAGTGTTTTCAGTATTTTTATGTTTTTTAGTGGTTTGAAATTTTTTTTAAGGTTTTCTTATGGTTTTTAGGTTTTTAGGGTCTTTTACATTTTTATTAATTTTTATGGATTTTTTAGGATTTTTTATTTCTTTTAGGTTTTTAGAGATTTTCATTGTTTTTAGGGTTTTTTAGTTTTTTAGTTTCAATCATGTTTTTAGGGGTTTTAAGTGTTTTTATTTTTTATGGTTTTCCTAGGGGTAGTTATGTTTTCAAGGTTATTTCTAATTTTAGGATTTTTAGGGATTTATAGGATTTTTATGGGTTTTGGAGTTTTAGAGATTGTGAGAGTTTTTGTTTTTTATGTTTTTTTGGTTTTTTTAGTTTTTTTAGTTTTTAGGAGTTTGATGAGTTTTTTAGAGATTTTAAGGTTTTTTAGAGATTTTTTAAGTTTTAGGTTTTTAAATGGTGTTCAGAATTTTAATTGGGTTTTAGGGTTTTTATGGATTTTAATGGGTTTTTAAGGATTTTAGGGTTTTTTGGTTTTTTGGTTTTTTTTGGTTTTTTTTTGGTTTTTTTTGTTTTTAAGGGTTTTTATTATTTTCTTGGGGGGTTTCAGGGGTTTAATATTCTTTTACATTTTTAGTAATTTTAAAGGATTTTTTAGTATTTTATGGTTTTAAAGTTTTTTATTGATTTTGATGGTTTTTAGTGGTTTTAGGATTTTTTTGGAGGGGGAGGGTTATGTTTTTTATGGATTGTATAATTTTTTTGGGATTTAAACATTTTTTAATGTTTTTCAACATTTTTAGGGGTTTTAATGGTTTTAGTTTTTAGTGGTTTTTTGGGATTTTATGGGGTTTTAGGTATTCTAGGGATTATAGGGGTTTTATGGTTTTTAGGGGATTTTAGGGTTTTAAGGTCATTTATAGTTTTTATAATTTTTTTTTGTTTTTAGGAGTTTAGAGTGTTTTTATGTTTTTATTGTTTTCTTAGGTTTTTCATAATTTTTAGGGTTTTTATGTTTTTGTGTAATATTACAGATTTTTATAATTTTTATGGGTTTTAGTGTTTTTGCCGATTTTAATGTCTTTTTTGGATTTTATGGTTTTTTGGATTTTTTTGTTATCATCATTTTTTAATTTTTTAGACGTTTTAATTTTTTTAGTTTTTTAACATTTCTTAAAGTTTTTTAGGGTGTTTAGGGTTTTTAAAATTTTAGGGATTTTTATTGTTTTATTATATTTTTTTGGGGTTTTAGGGTTTTTATAGGGTTTGGGGGTTTTTCTTTCGTGTTCATAGCGTATTAATGAATTTTAGAGATTTTTAATGTTTTAGGGGTTTAAAATGTTTTTAGAGTATATAGTGGTTCTTTGGGTTTTTATGGGTTTATACAGTTTCTAAGGATTTTAGTGGTTTTAGGGTGTTTAGGTTCATTTAAATGTTTTTATGGTTTTTGTGTTTTTAGGTTTTTAGGGGTTTTAGGTGTTTTTAGGTTAACATGGTTTTCTTTTGGGTTTTCAATGTTTTTAGGGGTTTTTAAATTTTTATGGATTTTTAGTTTTTTTAATAGTTTAATTGGTTTTTATAATTTTTACATATATTGATGGTATTTGAGGGGTTTTATGGTTTTTTGAGTTTTTTTATATTTTTAGTGATTTTTCTGATTTTTAGGGATTTTTAGGATTTCTATGGATTTTGATGGGTTTTATGGGTTTTGTGTTTTAGCAGTTTATGTTTTTTTATAGTTTTTTGAGTTCTTTGGATTTTTATTGCATTTTTAAGGTTTTAAATGCTTGTAGCTCTTTGAGTGGTTTTTTGGTATTTTTATGGTGTTTTAATGTTTTTTAATTTATTGATCGGTTTCATGGTTTATATGGTAGAAGGTTTTTATGTTTTTTTCTTAGTTTTAAATTTCTTTGGTAGTTTAGGGGTTTTAATTATTTTTATGTTTTTATGTTTTTATGAGGGGTTTTCATAGTTTTGGGGGTTTTATGTTATTTGTGTTTTTAGGATTTTTCAGATTTTTTATAGTTTTTTATGGATTTTAGTGATTTTGGGTGTTTAAAGGTTTTTTATGGTTTAGTATTTTATAGTGTTTTTAGGGTTTTTATGTTTTATGTGTTTTTAGATTTTTTGTTCTAAATTTTTTCTTAGATATTTCTAGGTATTTTAGGGTTTTGTAAATATTTAGGGATTTTTAGGATTTTTATATTTTTTTAGGGTTTTTATGGATTTTAGAGGGTTTCTGAGTTTTTTATTATTTTACAGATTTTTTGAATTTTTAATTTTTTTGTGGTTTAATGGGTTTTTAATTTTTAGTGGATTTTAAAGTTTTTATGAGTTTATAGGGTTCTTAGGGTTTTTTTTGTTTTTTCGGTTTTTTGCTGTGTTTTTAGGATTTTTTTATTTTTAAGATATTTTGGTTGTTTTAAGTAGATATAGGTTTTTATGGTTTTCATGGGGTTTTGTGGGGTTTTTATGGCTTTTGGGAATTTTAGGGTTTTCTTGGTTTTTAGGGTTTTTAAGGTTTGTAAAAATTTTAAGGTTTTTAGGGGTTTTAGTTATATTATGGTTTTTATGGAATTATTAAGGGTTTTTAGGGTTTTTAATGTTTTTATATAGTTTAGGTATATTTTTTAATTTTTATGGTTTTTTAGAGTTTTTAGGGTTCTTAGAGTTTTTTAGGGTCATATTTTAAAAATTTTAAACCTTCATTTATGTTAAAGGATTACAAACCACAAAAACATGTAAGGGGACACAAAATTTATTCAAAGGTGGTGATCAAACCAAATCCATTGTTTCCATAATCCAAAGATAAAATAAAAGGTATGGTTTTTTTCAAAGTCACATGGTATGTTTTAAATGTAAAGTATTTAGAAAA
Organism: Viscum album; assembly: GCA_963277665.1. NCBI lineage: Eukaryota > Viridiplantae > Streptophyta > Magnoliopsida > Santalales > Viscaceae > Viscum > Viscum album. The sequence goes on from OY728151.1 coordinate 43,614,231, forward strand.
TTTTCCTCAAAATTCCAAAAAAAGGAAAATGATTATTTTGGATTATAGAGGTTTTCTGTGGAGTGTTCTAATATGAAAATAAAGAGCCTCGTACTTAAAGAAATGTTTTTTTCAAGGCATTCTTTAATTTATGTACCCAAAGAAAACCATGGTTAAGATAAAATGGAGAACATTTTTTATTTTAGATACCTCTTCAAAGATATGTTGTGTAGTATAATCATTGATTGGGGTAGCTTCAAAAACATAACATGTGTGTGGATGGTTAGTAAATCATGTTTACCTATGACCATGTTTCCTAAGCCTTATATATTATAATTGTTAAATTATAGTCAGGATGTTAATGTGACTAAGAAAGTGAAAGGTCAATTTTCTATTGGGAATTTTGAAGAAAAGGTGATATTTCATGTTATTACCATGCATGATAATAATATCTTGTTAGTTGGGCCATGAAATTTTGATAGGAGGTTCACACATTATGGATACACCAACCTCTATTATTTTTGTGTACAAGGGGAGGACAATTAAACAAACACCCTTGTTGTTGTTGTAAGATTATAGAGGCCAAGTGAGAAGAGAGAGAGATTATAAAATAGATGAAAATAAAAGAGACAAAAAATAATGATAATTAAAAATTAAATAGTGAAAAAAGTATTGATGAGTGAAACAGAATGAAATGAGGGATATAAAACAGTTAAAAAAGGTAAAAAATAAGAGTGAAATCAAGAGTTTTAAGGGAAAAGATATTTTATTTTCGAGAAAATTAGGGACATGGAGAGTTTTATAGGGTTATAAAACTCCCAAGCTTTTATTAAAGGGATAATGTTTCACCACTGACTCTATTAACCCATAAATTACTTCTCATGTTGTTTCTTTTTTAAATTAATATCGTGATCGAGCTAGGAAGTGTTGTAAATGAGATACATTTAGTCTAGGTGGTTTGTTATTAATAAACCTACTAAAAGAGAAGTTCCAATAAAAATAAAAATAAAAACATAATCCATGAAGAGATGGACATTTATATGTCTTAGAGGAGATTAATGCTGATTCCAATAAGATTGAGATACCTTATAGGTAAGGAAATGTTATTGTCACATTTAAAATTTATGATCTTCCTCTCTTCGAATTTTAAGATTCAATGATAAATCCTTTTGGGGAGGTAGGGGATGATGGGGATTATTTCACACATGGAAATTTAGGAATTAAAGGTTAAATTTATGAGGATGTTATAATGTGCATGAATTCATAAGACCCATTGTGAGGAGTTGGTGGCCCAATAATAAGAGAGTAGACTAAGATAATTAAAGAGGCATTAAATGGGTTGATCAAGACATTCCAAGGGGAGGCTCAATATGAATTATTGACATAAGCATCAAAGACTATATTTACATCAATTGAGGCCAAAACATGATTTAAAACACCCATACTATGGTGTTCTATGAATTCAAGACCACCCTACCATGGAATATTTAATGTCAAAAGTGTTGGGTTAGTTGTATTTACTTTAAAAAATGTTTCACTAATTTTCCCTTAAAGTCATGGTCTTGCACCGAAATGGTCAAAATCATCATTTTAGATTTTTGGAATGTGGGAACTTGGTGTTAGAGTTTTTATCACTATTTGGATATAAATATCCACAACCATGTACTCTTTGAACATCGTGAATTAAGGTAATGTTATCATGGTGAGTTTTTTTTGCAACCTTTTCATACTTGCTTAATTTTCAACTTATTAAAATATTGGTCCTCCATTGTGTCATCTTGTGACTGGATTTATTAAAGAAATATTCTATTTGGGTTCTACCTAGACCAAATTTATCCTCTCTTCCTTATTTACACCATTTAGATTCCTTCTTACTATGTTTTCTTGTGGATATCTACGCGCTCAACAGACAAACATTGAAAAAGGTACCTATGACACTTCCTACTAGGTCTTGTATCACATCTCAGGGTTTTTCATGGATTTTAGGGGTTTTTACATTTTATGGATTTTTAAGGATTTTTTAGGTTTCTTATTGTTTATTGTGATATTAGGTATTTTTAGCTTTTATTTGGGATTTTAGGGATTTTTATTATATTTTTTGGGATTTTATGGGTATTTTAGTTTTTGTGGGGTTTTATGGGTTTTTAGAGTTTTTAATGTTTTTCATGTATTAAATGTTTTTTTATTTTATATTGGTCTCAGAACTTTTATAGGTTTTTAGGTTTTTTAAGTGTTTTAGGGGTTTTTTGGTTTTTAATGGTTTTTAAGGTTTTATGGGTTTTTAGTGTGTTTAGGTATTTAGGGGTTTTGTGTTTTTTAGGTTTTCGTAGGGTTTTTATGGTTTTTTTATTGATTTTGGTGATATTTATGTTTCTTAGGGTTTTAATGGGGTTTTAGGATTTTTTAGGGTTTTAAGGTTTTTTTAGGGTTTTTATGGGTTTTTCTGTTTTTTGGGTTTTTGAATTTTGAATTTTTTTTATCAGTTTTAGGGTTTTTAGGTTTTTTTATAGATTTGAGGGGTTTCTAGGGTTTTTAGGTTTTTTAGGTTTTCAACGGGGTTTATGTTATTTATTTTTTTAGGTTTTTTGGGGTTTTAGTGTTTTTACTTTTTTCAAGTTTTCCAAGTGTTCCTTCAGAGTTTTAGGGTTTTTTAGATTTTTAGGGATCTTAAGGATTTTTCTGTTTCTTAGGTTTTTAGGTTTATTATGGGTTTTGAGGGTTCTTAGGTTTTTTAAGGTTTTTAGAGTTTTCATGGTTTTTTTGGGTTTTATGGTTTTTGGTTTTTTTATATTTTTCATGGTTTTTATAGTTTTTAGTGTTTTAAGGGTTAAAATGTTTTTTTTTGTTTTTAGTAGTTTTTAGGATTTTATGGGGTTTTATGGTTTTTTTATTTAAGGGGTTTAGGGTTTTTATGGGTGTTTAGGGTATTATAGGGCTTTGGAGTTTTTTTACATTTTTAGGGGTTATAATTTTTTTACATTTTTATGGTTTTCATTGGTCTTTTAGGATATTTTAGTTTTCTATGGATTTTTAGAGATTTTTAACCTATTTATGGTATTTATGGATTTAATGTATTTGAGGGTATTTATGATTTTTAGGTTTTTTAGGGTTTTTAAAGATTTTAGGTTTCTTTAGCATTTTCGGTTTTTAGGTACTTTATGTGTTTTTAGGTTTTTAAGGTGTTATTAGGGGTGTTAACATTTTTGTGGTTTTTTTTATAATTTTATGGTTTCTTAGGGATTTAAAGGATTTTGGTAGTTTTTAGGTTTTTAGGGTTTTTTGGGGTTTTTTTTTCATTTCTAAGATTTTTGATGATTTTTAGGGGTTTTAGTGTTTTTTAGATTTTTAATTTTTTAGGGTTTTAAAGGGTTTTTATAGTTTTTATTGGGTTTAAGGGGTTTTTTGGGTTTTACCGGTTTTAGGAGATTTTAGAGTTTTAGGGTATGTTAGGGTTTTGGGTTTTTTTTAGGTTTTCAGGGGTTTTAGTGTTTTTTTTATCTACCGTTTTCTTAGTGTTTTTTGAGGGGTTTTATAATTTTTACCTTTTAAAAAAATTAGGTATTTTTTAGGATTTTTTTGGTTCATTATGTATTTTAGTGAATTTTTTGTATTATTTTGGTTTTTCGGTTTTTTTGTGTTTTTAGGGTTTTTAATGGTTTTTAAAGTTTATTAATTTTTTTTGGAACATGAAGTATTATTAGAGTTTTTATTAGTTTTTTAGGTATTTATGTGTTGTTAAGGGTTTTAAGGTTTTATGGTTTTTAGGGGTTTTTTGGTTTTTAGGGTTCTTAGCCTTTTAGGTTTTTAGATCATTTAATTGAATTTAGATTTTTAAGGTTTTATTAGGGTTTTCATGGTTTATATGGTTTTTACGTTTATAGTGATATTTAGGGTTTTTTTGGATGTTATGGTTTTTTGGATTTTATGCTTTTCAAGGATTTGAAGGTTTTTTCTTTTAAGGGTTTTTAATGTTTTTATATATATTTTTTGCATTTTTAGGTTATTTTAGTTTTTAGAGTTTTAATGTTTTTTTAGATATTTTGAACGTTTTTATGGATTTGATGGTTTTTTTATATTTTCTAGTGGATTTTAGGGCAAGGAAGGCTCGGGTCCAGGCTATTCCTGGGACCCCCCAAATTTTTTTGAAAAGAAATGACACAGACACTGCAGAAAAGGGAGGGGAGGGATCAATCAATCCAAACCCAAAATCCATTACGACCTTAGCCCAAAGGCCACAGAAAGAGAGGAAGAAAAGAAAAAGCAAAAACAAACAAGTAAAAAGCACACAAGGGGAGGATCAGTCAAAGTCACCACCAAAGTCCTCTAGCTCCACACCTTGAAACCCCATGCCCACACCAAATCCATCACCCACATCAGCAAAGCTGAAATCTGACTCAGCACCCATGTCCGTTGAGTCCCATCCGGACTCAAAATCCTCTTGCATGCCAAGCCTGGATAGCAGCTTCATCCTAGCCTTCTCTTGCTCTGCAGAAATTGAAAGCCGCTCTCACTTATTCACCTTTATATTTATTCTTATATCTCGTGAAGAGGCCCTAGTTGCCATGGGATGTGGGAGTACAGAGTAATCCTTCCTCCATCTACGTCTCGGAGGGGCAGAAGTGGATCCAGCTGCAGTACCCGCCTTCGCACAAGCGTTACCATCACTGACAGCCGATGTTGTCTTCCCTTTCTTACAGTCTGTCCCAGGAGTTTCAGCACCACTTTTCTCCTTTGGCCTGGCCATAACAGCATTTATCCGGTGATCAGCCTGAGAAAACCTCTCCCCGAGCCTCTCAGCTTCATCCTCAAGCGAGAACCTTTCCCGTTTAACCCACACCATCTAATGAAGCTGCACACAAAAAGCTTCAGCAGAGGGGACACCATGAAGGACCATAGCCCTCTGCAGGTCCATGGCACCAGCATCACCTGCATTTCCCGGCATAGGGCTAAGCTGTCCACTGGGAGGATCCTCAACATCACTTGTGCTGTCATAGGGAGGAGATAACCCAGGTCCCCCCATGCCTGGACATCCAGACAGCACCAGAGGGGAATCATGCCAGTTCATGCGTGACCCCGTGGGGATCCAGGTCGCTTCATCCACCATAGGCCTTTCCTCAGTTGAAGACAAGCTCCACTCATCTCCAGTCCTCAGGCCCTGAGCAACCATTGCCTCCTTCACGACATCTGCCACCCGCACATCCTCCCTGACAGGCTCAGCCAAGACTGCAACCTTCAATCCAGCTATATCATCTCGTTCCACATCCAGAGCACAGGCCTCCTCCACATTTTCTTCCCCGACTCCCATCACCGCAGCCTTCCCTAAATCTATTTGCCTCATAGGGGAGTCACCATACCCGACACATTTAGCAGAAGCCCGATTATCCCTCTCAGGCAGCATCACTTCCTCCTCATCAGCATTCCCCGAAACATCAGCACCTCCAATCAGACTCACAACGAAACCACCCGAGTCCATCAGGGCCACCTCTAAGTCACTTCCATCCATCAAAGCAGATGAGCAAGGAACATCAGCATTCAGAGGTTGAGAGGAAGCCACCCCCTTTGTCCCCTTTACCTCCACCAGAGGGAGGGTAATCTCACCAGAAGACATGAGAGCCAGAGAACCACCACTCCTGACAGTGCCAGAGCAGCCTCCAGAGTGATCACTGTGCCCAAAACTCTAACAAGATGAGCAGAAAATCAGAAATTTCTCAAAGATGACAGGCTGTCTCCACCTAAGTTCTTCCCCCACTACAATCCAAACAGCATCCACAGGAGACTTCAAAGCATCGATTTCAACAAAAGCCCTTGGTGAAACCGGATGACAAAGGGACCTAGTCCTACTATCCACACAAAGGGCCCTAGTCCTACTATGTTTTGTTGGGTTTTGGGTTTTTAGAGTTTTTTTAACATTTGCATGTGTTTATAGGGTTTTTAGTGTTTTTAGTGTTTTTAGGGTTTGTATTTCTTTTTAGTGATTCTATTCCTTTAAGGTAATGGAAGAGGCAAGGGTCAGTCTATTCCTAACCCCCAACCAATTTTTTTAGAAAAAAGATGCAGCAGACAAGGGAGGGGAGGGGTCAAATGACCCATACCCAAAAAAACCCTTAACAACCCCAAACCCAAAAAACCCAAGAAAATCCAAAAAAGGAAACCAAATAGTTCACAAAAGACACACAAAGCAACAATTCAGAACTGTTCCTATCATCACATTCTAGTCAATCAACAACCATCATCCAGTAGCACCATAACCATCACAACATTATCCATCAAGCATAAGCATCTTCATATCATCAAGCCAAACAGCAGCAGACAACACTCATCAAATCAAAACCAATAGCAACATCAACCATCACCAAGGACCAGCAACTCACACCCAACATCTCCCAATCGGATGCAGCCAGTCAAACTAGCATCCAGTCACTCCAATTCTAGCTTCCATCTCATCCTTCCCAGCACTATCCAACAACAATAAAATACCAACAGTGCCAAACCCTAGTCCATCCACAAAAATCATCCAGCACCAAGGTCTCTGACGGCTAACATCTCCTTTCGCTCCATGAAAATAGGCTGTAACAAATGGCTAATCTCTCTCATCATCAGACTCAAAAAGTTGAAACAGCAAATTCGACAAACCAAGAAACATCACATCCAGAAAAACAAGAATAAAAAAACTCCAACACCCTCGACAAATCAAAATCAAACCAACCAAAACATAGAAGGCCACAAACCTAATGGTAGCCATGTCACAGAAAAACTTATCAATACCTTAATTAGAAACATGAAATAGATCTACGGGATCAGAAAAATGAAACTTCAACTTCTTTATAAGCGGAAGCCAAGCTGGTCTCAATCGAACCTCATTTTCCATTAATCAGATCCGGAAACCCCCATCACAGAGTCAAGTATCAAAATCCAAAAACCACCACATGGAAAAAAATCCACCAAGAGAAATCCATTCCTAGATCACTGCTGCAAGACCTCACCTCGCTGTGACTTCGCACAAGCCTCCTGAAATTGCGAAACACAAGAAGCAACATCATCTCCAGAAAAATAGATCTCACCACAATATCATTAACGGATTCTAGATCTGCCAAGGATGAGCCAAAACACCGCCATTCCAAGCCTACACATCTCTTGTTCAACTCGCATAGAAGGTTTGAATCCAGATCTACTGAAGCCAGACCAAAATGCCACTATTCCAAGCAGACTTTTCCCTTGCTCGACTCTAAAGGAGGTTCTACCAAAACTAGACCTAACCGCTACAAGTACAAGTCGGCTCTACCCCAGCTCGAATATAGCCTTCCATCACTACCAATACTCAAGCACATCACTGATGAAGAAGACCGCTTCCTATCTGAATCATGATTAATCCGGAAGAAGAGGTCACCATGGGGAAATCTATGAGGGAACAGACATGGCGTCGGGAGAGAGAACCTAGAAGAGAGTACCGCAATTAAATTACAATTCTTTTAAGGGGTTTTAATGGTTTTTAGCATTGTTTTTTGTTTTTTAGGATTTTTAGGGTTTTTACCATTTTTGGGGGTTTTATGTTTTTTTAGATTTCGAGGGTTTTTAGGGGTTTTTAGTTTTTTATGGGGTATTTTTAATTTTTAGGGATTTTTAATGATTACTATCATTTTTAGGTTTTTAGGGTTTTATAGGTTTTTTCATTTTTATGGTTTTTTATGTTTTACAGTTTTAAAGATTTTTAAGGGTTTTTAAATATTTTAGGGTTTTAATTGTTTTTATAGTTTTTAGTGGTTTTGGGGTTTTTAAGGTTTTTATGGGTTTTATAAGTTTTTTATGGTTTTTAGGTTTTTTAGATATTTTATGTTTTTAAGGGTTTTTAGGGATTTTATCATTTTTAATGGTTTTAAGGGTTTTAGTATTTTGTAGGTTTTTAGGAGTTCTGAGCGTTTTTAGGATTTTATGGTTTTCTTAGGGGTTTTTATTACTTTCAGGTTTTTAGGATTTTTTTTTTATTTTTTAGGAATTTTTATGTATTTTTTAGGATTTTTATGGTTTTTAACGTTTTTATTGAATTGAGGATTTTTATGGTTTTTAGGGCTTTATCTTTTTTTTTTGGTTCTTTGGATTTTCATTAGTTTTTGAAATATTTTTAGTGATTTTAACATTTATAGGTGTTTAAATGGGTTTCAATTTTTTAGTGGTTTTTTATGGTTTTAAGTGTTTTTATGGGTTTTAGGGATTTTATGGTTTTTAGAGTTTCTTATGGTTTTTATAATTTTATTATTTTTAGGTTTTTAGGGGTTTTAAGTTTTTTTAGGTTATTAATGTTTTCATTGGTGTTTTTTAGGGTTTTATGGGTTTTTACATTTTTTGAGATTTTAGGGATATTTTAGGGTTTTTATTGATTTTGAGGGTTTTTAGAGTTTTTAGGGGTTTTATAGTTTTCTGGGTTTTGGGCACAGGGGTGGGGGTCGATTTTTTTTAGTGTTTGAATTCTTTTAATAGATTTTTTTTAAAAAAAAATTGGGTTTTAAATATTTTTTATGTTTTTTGTGGGTTTTAGGATTTTAGGGTTTTTTGTAATGTTTTAAGGGTTTTTATGGTTTTTAGGGGTTTTAGGGTTTTAGTAACTTTTTTATTTTTTAGGGTTTTTAGAAGTTTTAGGTTTTTAAGAGTTTTTAGTGTTTTAGGTTTTTAAGCGTTTTTTCTAGTTTCCAATATTTTTTAGGTTTTCAGGGATTTTTAGTGATTTTCTAGGATCTTTATAGGTTTTAGGGTTTTTACGAGTTTTTTGTTCTGTTTGGGGTTTTATTATTTGTTATTGTATTTAGTTTTTTCATATTTTAAGGGGTTTTATGTGTTTTTATGTGGTTATGGTTTTTAGAGGTTTTTCAGGGTTTATAGGGGTTTCTACATTTTTAGGTTTTTTTTAATTTTTTTCATTTTTATGGTTTTTAGTTATTTTGAGGGGTTTTATGGTTTTTTTACAGATTTTAGGGTTTTTTGGTTATTTTTATTTTTAGGGTTTTTTAGTTTTTATTGTTTTTTAGGTTTTTAGAGTTTTTAACTTTTTAGGGTTTTTAGAGGTTTTATGATTTTTGTTGGTTTTATGGTTTTTTATGGTTTTTAGAGGTTTTAGTGTTTTTTAGGTTTTTTAGGGGATTTTTGTTTTTATTATATTATATGTTTTTCTTAGGGGGGTTGGGTTTTTAGGGTTTTATTTTGTTTTTAGGGATTTTTAGGTTTTTGTCAGACTTTTATAGGCTTTTAGGGTGTTTAGAGATTTTGAGGGCTCTATGATTTTTTAGGGATTCTATAGTTTTCTTGGGTTTCTAGTGTTTTTTAGATTTTTTATGGCTTTTATAATTTATAAACATTTTTAAGGGTTCGAGATTTATTATTACTTTTTTAGAAATTTTTTTGTTTTTTGTATTTTAATGTTTTTAGGATATTAGGGTTTTTATAGTCCTTTAGGGTCTTTTAGTAGTTTTTATGTGTTTTAGATATTTTAGGGGTTTTAAATGTTTTCATGTATTTAAAATTTTCTTAATGTTATTCTGGGTTTTAGGGACTTTTATTTTATTAGGGATTTCAACGTTTTTTAAGATTTTTACGATTTTTAGGGTTTTGTAGATTTTGAGAGTTTTTAGGGTTTTTATGGATTTTAGGGTTTCACTGCTATTTTGGGGGTTTTAGGGTTCTTTTGAGGTTTTTTTTGTTTTATGTTTTTTTATATTTTTTATCATTTTTAAAGGTTTACAGGTTTCAAATAGTATTTTTTAGGGTTTTATGGGTATTTAGTGCCTTCTAAGGTTTTTAAGGGTTTTATGGTTTTTAGTTGTATTTATGGTGTTAGGGTCTTTTTTGGGGTTTTAGGGTTTTAAAATTTTAAGGGTTTTAGGGGTTTAGGTATTTTTAGGTTTTTAAGGTTTTATTTGAAATTTTCAAGGTTTTTAGGGCTTTTTAATTTTTAGGGTTTTTAGGGATTGTTATACTTTTTTAGTTTTTTTAGTTATTTTGATGATTTTTAGGGTTTTTAGGGTTTGATAGGATTTTTAGGGTTTTTATCATTTCTTAGGGTTTTATGGGTTTTAATTATTTTAGTTGTTTATGTTTTTCTTAGGGTTTTTATGGTTTTTAGAGTTTTTTACATCTTTAGGTATTTTTAGGAAATTTTTAGGATTTTAATGTTTTTTTTCATATTTTAGGGATTTTTATCGTTTCTTGGGATTTTTGGGATTATTAGAGTTATTATGGTTATTTGGGGTATTAGGTTTTTTTGTGTTTTTAGGATTTTAAGGTTTTGTAGAGTTTTTAACGTTTTTAGGGAAAGGAAGATGCGTAGGTCAGGCTATTCTAGACCCCCCCCCCCCCCCAAAAAATTTATTATAGAAAAAAGACATAGTAGACAAGTGAGAGGAGGGTAAAATGACCCACACCCATGAAACCTTTACAACTCAAGACCCAACGTCCCTAAATAAAAAAGAAAAACCAAAAAGCACACAAAACCAAACAAAGCAGAAAAAATGAAATGTCTCCAACATCACCTCCCATCCAATCAACAACCAGCATCCAGCTGCATCAAAACTATCAATAGCATATTCAATAACCAAACTTCAACTCCCAAGTAAGCAGCAACCGGCATCTAGGAGCACAATTTCCATTATACATTGACTTCAGTAGCAACATCTCCTTCAACTCTTTTAGGGCCAGAGTTTTAGTGTTTTTTTGGATTTTTTAAGGTTTTTTTGGTATTTTTATGGTTTTAAGGGAATTTAGGTAATTTAGGGTAATTTAGGGTTTGTTTGGGGTTTTATTGTTTTTTAGGATTTTAAAGGGATTTAAATGTTTTTTGTTTTGTTAAGTTTTCTTATGGATTTTCTTAGTGTTTACGGTTTTTTACCTTTTTAGGGATTTATATGGATTTCCATGTTTTTATGAATTTCTAGGGTTTTTAGGGGTTCTTGGGGTTTAGTGTTTTTTAGTGTTTTTAGGGTTTTTAGGGTTTTTAGAGGTTTTAAGTATGTTTATGTCTTTAAGGTTTCCAAATAGGTTTTCTGGGTTTTTAGGTTTTTTTATTTTTTTAGGAATTTATATGGTGTTTTTAATATTTTTATTTATTTTTAGAGTTTTTAATGATTTTGACAGTTTTTACGGTATTTTTGGATTTTTTGGGTTTTTTTGGGCTTTAGGGGTTTTTGTGTTTTTTTGTGTTTTAATGATATATAGATTTTTTTAACAATTTTAGGGTTTAAATTGGTTTTATATTCATTAATGGTTTAAATTTTTTTGGTGGTTTTATCATTTTTAATGGGTTTTAAGGGTTTTTTGGTTTTTTGCATTTTTTGGGTTTCTGAGGATTTATTGGGTATTTAGTGTTTTAAGGTTTTTTTGGGATATATGTTTTTAAGTTTTTTATATTTTCTTGGAATTTTTTACATATTTTTGGTTATTTTATGTGTTTATGTAATCTTTAGGGTTTTTAGAAATTATGATGGTTGTTCGGACATTTAAGGGTTTTTATATTTTTTAGAGTTTTTAGGTTTTTTGGGTTTTTTGTGGATTTAAAGGTTTTTATAGATTTTTAATGTTTTGTGGTTTAAAGTGTTTTTATAGTTTTAAGTGGTTTTCGGGTTTTTATGGGATTTTAGGGTTTCTATGATTTTTAGGTTTTTTAGGTTTTTAGGGTTTTAGGGTTTTTAGGGGTTTCAGTGTCTTTTATTGTTTTTATTATTTTTTGTTTTTTTTGGGGCTTTAAGAGTTTTTAGGTATTTAAGGTTTTCCTTGTTATTTTTAGGATTTTTAGTGTTTTTTAACCTTTTAATGATTTTTTGTAATTTTTTTTATAATTTTTAGGTTTTTTAGGCTTTTCGGGATTTTAGTAATTTTAAGTGTTTTTTTGGATTTTAAGGTTTTTACGGTTTTTTACGGTTTTAGTACTTTGGGGGGGGGGTGATGTTTTTTTATGTTTTTAATGTTTTCTTAGTGTTTTTTTATTATAATTTTATGTTTTTAGGGATTATCAACTATTTATTTAGAATTTTTTTGGTTTTTAGGATATTTAAGAATTTTTAAGGGTTTTTAGAGTTTTTAATGTATTATGGGTTTTTTGGTTTTTTGGTTTTTTGGTTTATTATGGGTTTTGTGTGTTTTTTTTAGATTTTTTAATGTTTTTTGGGTTTTAATTATTTTTTGAGTTTTTAGTGGTTATGCTGGTTTTTTTGGAATTTTGGGGGTTTTATGGTTTTTATGATTTTTATCAATTTTAGTGATTTCTACGGGTTTTAGCAGTATTTATGTTTTTCACGGTTTTTAGATTTTTAGGATTTTATGTGTTTTTTAAGGTTTCTTAGGGTTTTTTATGTTTTTTAGCTTTTTAGGAATTTTTATAGATTTGTATGATATTTATGGGTTTTACAATTTGTAGATATTTTTAGGATTTCATGTATTTTATGGTGTTTTGTGTTCATTGAGGTTTTTAGAATTTATAGGTTTTTTAGTGTTTAATTTTTTTATGTTTTAAATGATTTCATAAGGGTTTCATGGTTTTCATATTTTTTAATGTTTTTTATTTTTATTCCTTTTTATGAATTTTATGCATGTGTTAGTGTTTTTAGATATTTTGAGGGGTTAGGGGTGTTATTTGGGTTTTTTGGGTTTTCAGTTTATTTGAGTTTTTTTGGGATTTTAGGATTTTTAGTGTTTTTTTAACAATTTTTGTGCTTTAAAAGGTTTTCATAGTTTTTAGGGCCTTTACGTGTTTTTACGCTTTTTAATATTTTATGGGGTTTTACTGTTTCTAGGGTTATTAATGTTTTTGGGGTTCTTTTGGGTTTTTTCTGTTATTAGTGGTTTCAGGGTTTTCTTTGTTTTTAGGTTTTTGTGTTTTTCATTGGGTTTTTCCATATTTTTAGGGTTTTTTCATTTTTTATGGATTCTAGGTCTATTTAAGAATTTTATGTGTTTCTGGGTTTTTAGGGAGTTTGAGGGTTTTAAGGTTTTTTATGGTTTTGATTGTTTTTTGGGTTTTTGGGATTTCAGGGAGTGTTTGAGGTTTTAGGGTCTTTAAGGTTTTTAGAGTTTTTAAAAAATTTAGGGTTTTAAAGGTTTTTTATACTTTTTAGTTGGGTTTTAGGGTTTTTATAGTGATTTACGGATTTTATATTTTTTATGTGATTTTATGGTTTTTAGGTTTTTTAAGGTTTTAAGGGGGTATAAAGGTATTTAGGGTATTTATAATTTTTTAGATTTTTTTGGGTTTTTAAGTGTTTTTAGTATTTTAATTTTTTTCTTAGGGTTTTTTGGGTTTTTTGGGTTTTTTATGTTTCTTGGTTTTTGTTAATATTTATGGTTTTTAATTTTTTTAGGTATTTTTTGGGATTTTAGTTTTCATGGGAATTAGGTTTTTTAGGGTAATTTGGTTTTTATGGTTTTCTTATTTTTTAAGTGGTTTAATGGTTTTTTGAGTGTTTTGACATTTTTAGAGGTTTAAATGGTTTTTGAGTTTTTAGTGGGTTTTTAGGATTTTCAGGGGTTCTTAATGATTTTTGTGATTTTATGGTTTTTTAGGTTTTTAGTGATTTTATGGTTTTTAGTGTTCTTTGGTTATTTATGGGTTTTAATTATTTAAGGTTTTTTAGGTTTCCTTAGGGTTTTTTAGGGCTTTTAGGGTTTTTTATGTTTTTATCGGTTTTCTATTTTTTTTTTATTTTTTATTGGATTTTAAAGTTTTTAAGGATTTTAATGAGTTTTAATTTTTTTATAGTGTTTTATATATTTTATAATTTTTTGGGGGTTTTAGGGGGATATTTTTGAGTCTTTATGGATTTTAAGGTTTTTAGGGATTTTTTAACATTTTTAGGGGTTTAAAGGGTATTAAAAGTTTCTATTGGTTTTAGGATTTTTATGGGTTTTAGGGTTTTATATGGTTTTGAGGGTGTTTTTTGGATTTTATGGTTTTTTTTGATTTTTTGGGTATTATGGTTTTCGGTATTTTTAGGTTTTTAGGGGTTTTATGTTTTTTTAGGTTTTTAATGTTTTCGTAGGGTTTTATGGTTTTTAGGGATTTTTATGGTTATAGGTATTTTTTGGTATATTTTAGGAATTTTATTGTTTTTAGGGTTTTTAGAGATTTTGGGGTGTTTATGGTTTAGGATTTTTTGGTTTTTTGGGGTTTTAGGGCCATGATGGTTTTTATAATTTTTTTAATATTTTAGGGGTTTAATTAGATTTTATATTTATTAATGGTTTTTTAGATTTTTTATGTATTTTATGGTTTTTATGGTTTCTAGGGGGTTTTATGGTTTTTAGTAGGTTTTATGATTTTTAATGTTTTTTAGGGTTTTGTAGGTGTTTATAATTTTTATATTTCTTATTGGTTTTAAGTGTTTTTTATATTTTTATGTTTTTTAGCTGTTTATAGGGTTTTAAGGTGTATTTATTTTTTTAGGGATTTTTAGGGATTTTTTATGATGTTGATGGTTTTTTTGTTTTTTTGGGATTTTTAGGGTTTTTTCATTTTTTAGGGTTTTCAGGGTTTGTATGTTTTTTGAATTTTTAAACATTTTAGGTATTTTTAGGATTTTATGGTTTTCTTAAGGGAATTTGTGTGGTTTAGGGTTTTTAGTATATTTAGGGTTTTAATGTTTTTTGATTATTTATGGTTTTCTTAGGGTTTTTAGGAAAAGAAGGCTTGGGTCCAGGCTATTCCTGGAACCCCCAAAATTTATTAAACAAAAAGACACAAACACTGTAGACAAGGGAGGGGAGGGGTCGAACGACCCACACCCAAAAACCCTTACAACCCACGCTAAAGAAAGAAAAACAAAGAAAGAAAAAAGGCACAAAAACAGAAAAAACTGCAGCATCATCACATCACATCCAGCCAGTACCAGCATCCAACCGCACTACATCCAGCGTTAACCAGCATCCAGCAGCTCACAGCTAACCAACAACCAGCATTCAAACTACATCAGCAAACAACATCCAGTAGCAACAACCAGCCAACCAGCATCCACAACAAACCAGCAACCAGAATCCTCATTTCCAAATAGCTAGCACCTCTTTCGACCACCAAACATCTCCTAGCATCCCACTTCCACTCCAGCAGCACAGCAACAAACTCATCCACAGTAGCAGCAAATACCAAATAGCCACACGTCCTCACCAAGAACCAGCAAGCAGAGTGCACTTCCATACATCAGCCATCATCAAATTTCGTAAAATCTAGCATCCAACACCTTGCAGCCTCCACCATGTCGCACGAAGAGGTACAACCAACATCACAACAGAAAATAGCACAGCACCACCAGCACCTCGAATTAGAACCCACAGCTTCATCACAACCCAGCATGCCAGCAAGCAGAGAATTCTCGGAACAGTCGCAGCTTAACAACCAGCAGTTATGAGCTTCAAACCAGACAACTTTCAGCATTCCACACCTCTTAGTACAGCAAACCGCAATCCACAAAAATCGCCAAACACATCTCAGCAGACCCATAAACCAACGTCATTTCAGAACCGAAATCAAGTAGGAGAACACGGAATGCCTAAAGGTCCGACCGAAACAAGCAGTAACAAACTGGAGCAAAGGCGAAGCTGATAGACAAGATTGAGCACGCACCTGCAGCTGCTTTACGAACCGACAGAAGAAACGAGCTTCTGCAATGTAAGATCGAGAAGACCCCGACCAGTGTCGCCAGACCAGATCGTCACACCATCCGCCTAAACGAAACACCTTCTGAAAAGAACCTGAACGCCGAAGCAACCAGTTTTGCCATTGCGCCCTTTGACTGCGTTGACCCGCCTGCAAAAACCCTAGATCTGAAAAAACAACCCCAATCTGCGGCTGTTGGAGGATGTCGACCCAAGCAAGAACATCTTAAGGCCTCACGACCACCATAGCAGTCAGAAGCCAGACGTGCCAGCAACAGAACAAAGTCGTGTCGAAGTCCGAAGTCCAGAGCACTCGGGGAAGACGATGTTGTCGAAGTGCAGAATCCACCACCATCTTGAGGCTGAAGAGCACATCCAGGTCATACCATCTCTGCGAACGAAGGAGCAAGGATCCACCGATGAAGCTTCGATCTGGATCCAGGGGAAAGCCTGGAAGAATCGTCGAGCGAGAGAGAATTCCAGGAGAGTACGCCGCCATCTTTTTCATCTTAAGGTTTTTTAGGGATATTACAGAATTTTTTGTTTTTATGGATTTTGAATGATTTTGTAGGAATATTTATAAATTTTATGGTTTTTATGGATTTTGATATTTTTAAGGGTTTTACGGTTTTTAGGGTTTTTTCAAAGATTTTGGTTTTTTTAGTTTTTAGTTTTTTTAGTTTTTTAGCGTTTTTATGGTTTTTAGGATATGAAAGTGTTCTTAGATTTTTTTTGGTGTTTTTTGGGTTTTATGAGTTCTTAGCGGTTTTTTGGTTTTTTGGTTTTTTAGGGTTTTTATGGATTTTTTTAGCTTTTTAGTGTTTTTTTGGTTTTTAAGGGTTTTAATTATATTTTCGTTTTAAAGGTCTTCATAGGGGGTTTTCAGGGTTTTTTACATTTTTAGGTATTTTTAGGATTTCTATTATTTTTAGGGGTTTTGGGAATTTTGATTCCATTTTTGGGTTTTTAAGGGTTTTAGGCGTTTTAATGATTTTTAGTGTTTTTTCGGTTTTTAGTGGATTTTAGAGTTTTTTGGTTTTTAATGGTTTATTAAGATTTTATGAAAGTCATGGAACACATGGGCATTAAGTTGTAGAAGTTGAACGTGATGTGGTCGGCGGAATGCTTATGATTACACAAGACCCGTTTTGAGGAGTTTGTAGCCCAATGATAAAGGAGAAGACCAAGAGAATGAAGTATCCATTAAATGGGTTGATCTTAGAATTACAAGTTTAGTCCCAATACCATTTATTAGGGGAATAATCCAGGCCTATATTTACATTAATTAAGTCCCAAACATAAATTTAAAGACCCAACTCAGGGTGTGCTATGAATTTCAAGCCCCCCCCCCCCCCCCCGCCATGGAATCTTAAAAGTCCAAATTGGTTTTAAAGTTGTATTTACATTCCAAAAGGGTGTGCTATTTGTCCCTTAAATTCATGGAGATGTGCCCCAAATTTTAAAAAACCATCATTTAGGATTTTTTGACTTGTGTAAAATTGGTGTTAGTCTTTTTTATCACTCTTTGGCTACAAATATCAACCCCTTATACTCATTGAATGTCGTGGATAAAGGTAATGCAATTATGGTGATTTTTTATTAAAACCATTGTGTTCTTAATTAATTCTTGACTTATCAAAGTACTTTTCATCCATTGTTCAATCTTTTGGATTGAGTTCTTAGAGACAAGTTCTCTTTCATATCTTAATTAACCA
This sequence comes from Viscum album, assembly GCA_963277665.1. Classification (NCBI taxonomy): domain Eukaryota; kingdom Viridiplantae; phylum Streptophyta; class Magnoliopsida; order Santalales; family Viscaceae; genus Viscum; species Viscum album. The sequence goes on from OY728151.1 coordinate 43,631,549, forward strand.
ACTCTTTACATTCCTCCTTATCTCCACCATTTATAGCCCTTCTTATTTTTTTCCTTATGGAGATATGGGTGATTAATATTAGAAAGTTGGAAAAGGTTCCTATGACACATCCAGTGGATCCTGAATCAGGATTCATTTGGTATTATATCCAAATTTCAAGAAATAATGTTCGTCCTTTTTTATCACTTCTCCCATATTCTTTTCTTTTTTAATCAGACGGACACCAATATGGTCTATTATGTTCTTCGCCAAATAACATCATTTGTTTGTCATTATTTAAATAAATTATATCAATCCTTCATTTGATAATATTATCTTTCTTCTCCATTTATAATCATTAAAATCAAATCTATAAATCATTAGATACAACATGTTCTATTTTTCTTGATGAATATAGAAATTTTTAAACCATGCATATAACACCCTAATTTTTATGTATAAGATACTTTATTCAAGTATTTTATGTATATAATATTTTTTGGTACAGTTTTCATTGGTTTATAAGAAATTTAGCATGTTTTTGTGATTTTATGGAGGTTCATGGTTTGAGTGCAGTTATTCGAAAGCATACAACACATCCAAGAAACCCTACAAACGAAATGGGGGACACAGGGGAGGTAATGAGTTAGGCACATGGTTTGGCCAAATAGTGTGAATTCCTGGTAGAAAATATAAAATTCTAGATATTGGGGTATATCAGGGATGGAAAAAAGTTTGTGTAATCACAAGATCCAACCGGGCGAGGAGTGTTTGGTTCTAGTGGATCGTGCATGGTTAGCACACAATTTCTTTAACCATGCAACAAGGAAAATTAGATCTGAAAATTATATATCTAATCTGATTTAACTTCTAGACCACTCATATTCCACCTAAATAGGCCATAACATGGATTACTCTTCCTTCTAAGGTGGTGGAGACAATTCCAAATCATCTGAGAGAAATTCCAAGTCAAATATAAGTGTGTTGGATACCTGGATCCATCGATAAGTTCTTGTTCTTCATCATTTTCCATATATATCTTCTCCTTACCTACTTTGTGATGTTGTATCTAATTAATTGAGGATTGATCCATGTTTTTTGATACCAATATTGATGGCATATTATTTTTTTTCATTAAATGGAATGATATCTTTGTTGAAATATTGAAAATTTAAGTCGTTTTGTTATAGTTGTTATGGAGTTCTTAATTTTAGATTAAGATTGAGAGTTAGGTGGATTCTATCTCAAATCCTATTTATTATAAATTTATGTATTTATTTAAAATTTATTTAATTTCAAGAAATCATTTTGAAAATCATTGTTTTATTTGATGGAATTCTCATTTGTATTATGTTTTTTTTTGAAATCATGGGAATTAGAATGATTTTGGGAAAACCATTGTTTATAATTTTAAAATGGTAGTTTTAAAATTATCATTGGTTAATACATGTAAATTATTTTTTGAAATGATTTTATTGAAATAGTATGATATGATTTGGTTATAATGGTTGGGCATGAGTTAATTGGGATAGATAATTGTCATGATGTACCACCATCCAAGTTATGGAGTATGGACGTGAAGTTCCACAAGTAACACCATGATTGTGTGTGTGTGTGTGTTGAGGATGAGTGAGGAAATGTAAATGTTTATGAAAAATAATAAATAGTGTAATGTTTAAATGATTATTTGATGTTCCATGAAAAATGATTGTGTGATTTGTTTTTGAATTCCTTGCAAAAGAAATGGTTTTGAAGGCTTGTTTAATTGTTTCCTTTGAAAAATGTTTTGGTTGGATATAATTTTTTTTTAAAATTAAAATTATTTTATATAATTTTGATAAAATATTCAATCCTAGTGGTATGAGTTCTTAATTCAATAGAAAAATCCTACCGATGTTTATACTCTTCCCATTTTTGGGAACTATGGTGCATTTATAGATGTTATATATCAAGATATATGTAAAAGAGAGGTATCCTAATTTTTTTATTGATTTTTCTTGATACCTTGGGTCGGTAATGTTGATTTGATACATGGTGAATTTGAGAGTTGTTTTGGTGTCTTTTGGTTTTGTTATCATTTGGCTCTAATGGTTATGTCACATTCATTCTGATTATACTATGATATTTTCTTTTGGTTTACTCTTGTATTGGCTTGTATTTTGGTACTAATTCATCATTAATAATTTTGGTTTTTATGGTTAACATTAGTTTGATCATTTTATATTAAAAAAAATAATCCCCTAACTATTTATGAGGACCTTGGAATTTATTGTCAGCCTTTAGAGTCTTGGGGATGTCACCTAAGGCCTAGTATCTCCCCCATCACTTCTCATGCCAATGAGGATGTGCGAGATGTTACAAATGGTATCATCATGTTCAATACCTGATACTTAAATCACATTGGTCTATATATTATGATGTTATAAATGAGATAATATTGTCTTAATCTTCATTGTAGATCATAAAATGGTGTAGTTAACCTTCTTATACTGAAACACAAGTTATTAGGATGTGGGGTACATGAGTGTTTTGAGACACTTCTAAGAGTTTTAAACTCATCATCAGGGGTTTAATAGATTATAAGATCATGAAATTCATAGATAGAAATTAATTCTTACTAATAGAACACAATTCATTTTGAGTTATGATTTATGATTTAGTAAAAATTTGTTAATTTTTTAAAATAGATAAAAGTGGTTGGATTTTCAAGGGCGTGGTTGAATTATCAAAAATGGTTTGAAAGTGGATATTTTTTAATTTTGGAAAGCCTTTTTATGATATGTATGATGTGTTAAATTTTAAATTGATAAGATTTCAGTTGCTAAAGAGTGATGCAAAATGGAGTTTTCTTTTATTTATAGTGAATGGTGCCAGGTAAGAACCATATAAACTAAATAGAAGAGGTTATTGAGAATGTGGTTGTACCTAATCCACAGTTGAACCAATAGTTGTATTAGAGTATTATCCAGTAATTTCAGGTCATGTAAAGAGGGAAAAGAAATAATTAACCAAGGAAAGTGGATCATTCAGTTCAATTCCAAAAGCAAAATGCACACATATTTTGGCATGATTTAGAACCAAAAAATGTAAAAGTGTGGCTAAATAGGATGAATAAAATTTTCATTTTCCTTAGACCAATAGTTATGATTAAATTGAAGTTTGAAATGTATATATTAGATGATATTTCATGAATGTTTTTGGATTCAGTTGTTTGGGCTAAATTGGACCATGGAATAACATTAGGTGATTTTGAATAATTGTTCAACAAACAATTCTATCCTCATACTTTTTATATTTCAAGAAAAACATAATTAGTCTATTTGAAGTAATATAACCTCAACGTGATAGAGTATACAGATAAATTTATGAATTTACTCTTCTTTTTAGCTGAAGATCATGCAAGTGTTTCCCTAAAGGTAAGAATTTTTTAATGAATTTTGAGGTTATATATTTTTTCAAAAAAATCATGCTTTTTATATCAGATTATATAGAGATTTTCAATAAAGAAACAGTGCAAGAAAATGAAATCTCAGTAAATATGGTTGGAAGAATCAAGTTAATACCTATAGGAATCAGTGGGAACTCTATTGTTGGGAAAAAGAAAAGGAGGTAAACTTATTTCAATGGTGGCAATATGAATTATAATCAAATAGAGATATCAACGGATCTTCCTATTAAACCAGAGGGTACACCTTAATTGATTCCAATGTGATTCTCTTAATCACATAAATAGAGATTGTATAGAACCATAGAGAGCATGTCATAGATGAAATAAGATTGTATATCTATAGATTTATTATCACAGTGCTCTGAGGTTTGGTGTTAGGGATACATATATTTCTTGTCAGAAATATTATGCTTTGATGATATGAGTACAACAGAATAGATCTCATAAAAAAACTAGAGAACGCCATGGATATTCTAGGAATACCATGAATTCTTAACCAATGAAACCTCAATAGGGTAACAAAGTGAAAAGTGTAGTGAGTAAAAAATTGTATGGAGCCAAGAATGTCATTATGGATGATCAATAAAGACCTTTTATGGTGATAGATATGATTATTTTGAATGATACCCTTATGAAATCACTTTTTTATATAGTTATGTTTCATTTTTTATTGGTTCTCATGTTTTTGATGTTATGGGTATTCATGTTGAGGTGATTCCATCATTTTTGAAATATTAAAATCCTCTTAGATAAAAATTTTTTTGGTCATTTTGTGCAAAGAAATTTTTATAACTATAGATGGGGATGAATTGATTTGGGAATTCTCTAGGATTTATATGGACATATATAACTTATTCCAGGGCATGGAATGGTTAAAAATATTCCAATATCAGATTGATTGTTATTCCTAAAGGGTTATTTTTAAAAATAATGATGGCATTGAGAATCTTTTTAGAGGATATTGTAATTTAATAGAAAATTGGGCATGATTTTTAGCACCAGTAGTTGGAAATGTCTCATATCAGTTGGAAACCAGGAACATGGAATCTAGGGTTGATATTTAGACTAGAGGTTTTCCAATAATTATTGATCAGTTTCCTGATGTTTTTTCCAATAATTTCTCTGTGTTAATACCTACAATATAGGTAGAGTTTATGATTGATATCTTACTAGGTATCGGTCCTATCTCACTTCAATCTTATCGGATGTAACCCAAATAATTTAGAGATTTAAAAGTTCAATTGGATGTGTTAGAATGATAATGGTTCATTTAACCTAGTACATCATTGTGGAAAGTACTGATTCTTTTTGTGAAAAAGAAAAATGAAACTCTTAAACTGTGTGTGAATTATCATTAGCTTAATCAAGTTACGATTAGGAAGTGGAATCCTCTTTCATGCTTTGATGAACTATTTGATCAATTGAGGGAAGCCCAGTGGTTTTCTAAATATGACTTGCAATCAGGATATCACCCAGTATGGTTTTAGAATGAGGATATTCTAAAGATATCATTAAAAATTACTTATGTCTATTATGAGTATGTGGTTTTTCTATCAATCTTACAAATGCACCAACTATATTTATGTAATTGATGAATAAAATATTTCAAACATATCTTGATTATTTTTTGGTGATATTTGTAAATGAAATACTAGTGTCACTACTACAAAACAGACCATTAATTGTGCTGGCCTTTATTAATGTTGGCCTTTATTAGCACAAGAAAAATCCCTAATAATGGGTCCCTTTTATTATCACTTGTTTAGCACTGGTAAAGGGTACCCTTTATCAGCGCTTTATTTAGTGTTGATAAAGGATTCCCTTTATCATCACTTTATTTTTCGTTCCCATAAAGTGATCCTTAATCAGCGCTTTTTATCCCTAATAAAGGTCTGAATAATGTGAAATAATTAATTTAATGAAAAATAAAAATGATTTTAAAAAAAGTTAAAAAATAATTAATTAAATAATTATTGATAAAATTAAATAAATTGATTATAAAATATGTAAATTATAAATACTAATAAATTTTATATTTTAAATATATATATATATATATAATTGATATTAAAAATAATTAAATTGAGAAAAATATTAAACATTTTATTTATTAAATAATATTTGATAATTTTAATTAATAGTTTATATTATATATATATATGAATGTATATAAATATGATTTATCTAATACAAAATATTCATTCTTTAAATTAAATAGTAATATATTTTGTGAATAATGGTTTATAATTAAAAATTAATATGAATTAAAATTACAGACTAATCTCACCGAGTAATGGTCATAACTGAATGTCATTTGATTTTTTAATTTAACACAGATCAAATATGTGTTATATTGATTTCACATATACATAATTAATGCATTTCTATATAAAATGCACACACACGAATGTTTTTTTGGGTATTTATTTTTGTATATTTATTTATTAGGTTTTAATATCTTCAATATGTATTGATATTTTTTTAAATATATATCGATATTTTTTAATAATTTATATTAAATTAATAACACATATCAATTTTTCAATATTTTAAATGTGTATTCATTTTTAATTATTCAATTTCACTCATTTTTAACATGGATGCACTGAAGATTAAATATTAAATAATAATGGTAAAAATATATTTGTAAAAAAATATTTGTAAATAAATATATTAATAAATGTATATTTACGGTTTTTTTCAATTATATATTTATAAATATAAAAAACAAATTAAAAAAAATTATTTATATAATTATAAATAAAAAATTATGTATATTTAAATAATTATAAAATTATTACAAATTTACTTAAATACTGAATATATTTATATTTATATATATTTATTAAATATATTTAAATATATATAATTGTATAAATATATATAATGATAGAAATATTATTTTTTAAAAGTTTTTACAAAATTATAAATAAATAATTATATATTTAAATAAAGAATATATTTTCTATATATATTTATATATATTACATATATTTATAATTATATAAATATATTTAGGATTTTTTTATTTATAATTATAATTATAAATCCTTTATCATCTCATAGAATAAGCGATTCTAAAAAATATATTTATTTTCACTTTTTTTGCGTTGATAAAATCCATCTTTATGAGTGCTAAAACTTTAACACTAATAAATATGGATTTTATGAGTGCTTTTTTAGCACTGATAAAGCTATATCCTTATCAACACTAATAAATATTCCTTTATCAGTGCTAATTAATTTACTACTGATAAAATGGATCTTTATCATATCTTTTTTGGAAGCACTAATTAATGTGTCCTGGTCTATTTAAATAACCCTAACCAGTCATGAGATCATTGTGATATATGAATCTCTCTATAGAAGCCACCCTATGTTGGCGCTTCTCCTTGGTGAATCAAATCATGAATCATGGCTCAAATCAATTCTCAAATAATTTTGTGTCCTTAATCCATGACATGAATGATTCAAGAGTTTAACGAATTCAAGGATCAAACATTTTCCAGTTTTTTGATATCTGTAATTTCTCTCTGATGATTCCAATTTTCAATTCATGGTTTCTTAATTTCTCCTTCTCATCCTCGCTCATTGATTTCTTTTTTTTCGATATATATTTTCATTTTTTATCATCATTCCTTCTTTACCATCATCATATCCCTGTGGTCAAAAATTTTTATTTGGGATGTTTGGTTGAAATGAGATTGATTTATTGTTCCTTGAACTCCACCACTCTCACCACTTTTTGATTTTTTGCAACCCGCCCACCCCAACGTCACTGACTCTCGGTACATGAGATCACCGACCCATTAATATTTTTCATAATTTTAAAACATAAGAAATATCATCTGTACTGTTCCCTCCTTCATTACATGACATCCACCCCCCTCAATTATTCGCTCATTCCAATATGGGAAACCACCTCCACCCTTCTACACACAGACTACACCAAACAATAAATTTTCTTCCAGCTAGACTCAACCATAGGGTCTATGGAATAAAATCTAGGTGCATTCGCACCTCACTTGGAACATTTTAGTATAATGATATATATATATAATGGTAAATTTATAATATAATTATATTTACATATACACAAATACCCACATACATGTTTATAAATACATTTATAATTATGTATGTTAATGTATATATGTGTGTGTGTGTGTGTAAAATATATGTATATATATTATACAAATACAAGTATATATTATAAAAATTCAAATATATTATAAAAATAAATATATTATAAAAATATATTATATAAATATATTATAAAAATATACTATATAAATATATTGTACAATTATTTTGTGAAAATATATATTATACAAATATGCTATACCAATATATTACACAAATTTATATGTATACAATTAAAAAACAAAATTTTGTTATATAATTATATATATATATTATATCTAAATCTAAATAAATAAATATTATATATTATATATTGATATATTATAAAAATATATATTATACAACACAAATATATATTATATTACAAAAAATATATAAAATAAAAATATATATTATACAAATAATAATATATATTATACAAATAATAATATATATTAAAATAATATATATATATATTATACAATACAAAAATATATATTATATAAATATATATTACACATGTATATTATACAAATATATTTTAAAAATGTATTTCAGTAGAGTTCATTCAATGATTGAAATTCCTTATCAAATTTTACTTATGAAGATTTGTCTCACTTCAAAACTGTTTTTGTAAGAGTGGGTCATCTCCAATTTAACTTAAACCCTCTATATATTCCATAATTACTATTATTTATTTCATTATGACTAAAATTGTAAACTAAGCACCCAAAATCACAATAAAACCCGTAATGTCATTCAAAATATAATTTTATTATAAATAATATTCTCAATATGATTGAAAATGATTATTTTCTCTCAACTTATCTAGACATAATTTTTTAATAAATTTATCAACTATGAATTTTGATATGATTACAACCTTTATTATCATTAGGTATATTTTAAAAAAAATATTTTCCATTCAATATATATTTTTTATATAAATTATAATTTTGATTTCATTTCAAATATTTGAAATAATATTAATATTAAGTGTAACAATACCTTAATATGTTACATCACTTTTTCCAAAAAATAGAACGGAGGTGATAAAATTTTATATATTTACAATTAATTATTAGAAATTATTTTTAGGTATTCATCATTTTAAGTCCACATATATTGGTTCCACCCCTAGGAATCTCTGATTACCATCCATGTATATAAAATTACTCTTTATTTATTATAATATTTTATCAATATATTTTGTTATCTTCCAGTTGATCAAATGATAGTTTATTATTTTTTTATCATATTTAGGTTTCTTATTACTCCTTAATTTTCTATATTGTATTTTCATTTGTTTAGTGTATTTAAGAAAGAATTTATGAATCATTTTAATAGAGGTATACTAATCTTAGTTAGAGGATTGGAAACATTAAAAGTGTGATTTATCCTATAAATATAGAATTCATAAGGGCCCCAAATATTCATATATCATGACATATCCCCTCCGAGATCCCTTGAATCACATACAAAAATATTTATGCCCCCCAAATTTCACCTTCTATAGGCCACTAGTTACTAACTAGTGCAAATGGTGTAATTCTCCGAAATTGGAGGAATTACCATTTTTAGAGAACATAATTCAGTATAACTATCATCCTTACCAGCATCATCTTCCGAATGGATATTATTACAATTTTTTCCTGAAACTCATCCACCCTCTCTTTTCTGTTTCTTGTAGTGCTCTGAAAATTATTAATCCCATTAATGACTAGTTATTATAGTATTTTAGGAAATGTAGGTTCATTCCAACAGGAGATGGAGGATGAGTTTCAAATAAAAAAATAAAATGATAAATGGTTAGGAGATGATATGATGAGGATTGAAATTATCTATAACTTTAACATTTGAATTTATTTAGATGATAAAACCTACCATAGTGGATTAATTATTTTCATAAACTCAAGAACCCATTTTCATCAAATCATATTGAAATTCTCTAAAACAATCAAATGTTGGGTTTCATTTATTATAATTTTCTAAAACTTTCACTTTTGATAATGACTATATTATGAGTGTTTATTTATTTATGATAAAAAATTTATATTTTATGAACCTAATAGGATGGATTTCAATAAAAATTGACAAACACTAATTGTTTGAAAAATAGTTTTAAGAATGAGTTAAATAGTTCATCATGTTTTAAATAGGGGATGCATACGACCCCTCTAAAATCCTTTCACTATGTTTACATATTTTTATTCAAGAAAAATTAGCCTGGAAGAGTTGGAAGAACATTTTATTTGTCATGGAATATATCATATCTATAAATATTGGACTAAACATGGGGAAAAACTAAACGTTCACACCGATTGGGATGATACTAGGGTTTATGTACAATTTGATATGAATACCAGTGTAAAAGATGATGAAGATTGCATGGAAGAAAAGAAAATCAAATTGAAGATGACATTCATAATTGTAAAATGTTTTTTATGAATTTAAATATATATTCTAAGAGAATGTTTTATACCAGATGTAAAAAATACACAACATATTTAGTTGTATTGAAGTTATATAATTTTTAAGATGGTGGAAGATGGAGTGACATTGGATTTATAGAACTACATGTTCTCCTGAATGTTATGATACCAGAAGAAAATGAACTACCCTATCAAATATATGACACTAAGAAAATTCTATGTTAAATGGGAATGATCTATAAAAAATAAATTATTGTCCAACTGATTTCATATTGTTTCACAAGGACCATGAATCACTCATAAAATGTCCTAAGTGTAGTGTGGATCGATAAAAGAAAAATTAATCAAGTAATTAAAAATATGAATGGTTAATATCTATAATTACATAATTTAGAAAATAATATGGATTTTAGGTAACCGAAATATAATTGACATTACATGTAGATACAATAATTAAATATGGGAACCTACATCATCCAACAGATTCTCCTCAGTGAAATAAAATTGATTATGAGTATCTGGAATTTGGAAATGGGCCAAGAAATATTCATCTTACTCTATATATAGATGTAAAAAATCCTTTTGGTTTACATATTAGTACTTATAGTACATGGTCCATCAAGTTGAAAAATTATAACTTTCTACCATGGTTATGTATGAATCGAAAATACGTTATGTTGTCTCTGTTTATATATGGACCAAAGAAACTTGATAATGATATTGATTTATATTTGGATCCATTTATCAAAGATCTGAAATTGATGTGGGATATAGGTGGTATAATGTATGATTCTCATAGAATTAAAGAATTAACGTTGAGTTCCATGTTTTATGGGATGATAAATAGCTTCCTCACTTATGTAAATCTTTCAGGATATCGCATTGAAGGAATGTTTGGGTATCCCATTTGTAAAAAACACACAAATTTATTTTTATTGAAACATTCCATGAAGAATTTGATTTTAAGACATAAATTTTTTTACCTCAATGACATAAATAATGATTCGGGATAATATAATTCATTTTGAATATTAAACAAGGTACAAAACCATCTCAAATCATGAGTGATAAACTATTAGATAAAGTAAAACATATTAAAATTATTTTAGGTAGACCATTTTTGAAAAATCATAAAAAATAAGTTAGAATAATAGATAAATTTTCATTGAATTACGGTATTGGAATTGTTTGTATGATAGAAATTTTATTAATTTCATACACATAGAAAAAAATTTATTTGATAGTGTTATTGGATCATTAATAAATATCCATTGAAAAATGAATGATGGAATCAAGGCTAGGGTGGACATGATTGAAATGGAGATAAGTGAAGAATTGGTACAAGTGAAGAATAAAGGGTGTACTTTTCTTCCTCCAGTAACTTACACTATATCCAAACAAAAATAATTTAAATTTTTTCTTTTCCTTAATAGTTTAAAAGTTATAGAGGGGTATTCATAAAATTTAGATAATATCATGTTAATGACTTATTTTTAAGTTACAAGGAATAAAATCCCACAACTTTCATATTTTGATGTTGGAGTTGATACATGTTTCATTCTATTCCATTATGCCTCAAAATGTAAATTATGATTTAACCATGATTTGATTCTCTTTCAAATCCCTATATAGTAATTTTATAAAACCAATGAAGTTTCCAATCACAAAAAGGAGTTTTAAGTCTTATTATGTGAATTATAAATGTTCTTCCCACTACCATTCTTTTATATAATGGTCCACTTGATGGTTTACTTGGTTAGAGAGGTTCAACTATATGGTCCTTCCCATTATAGATGGATGTACCCCATTGAATGGTATATGATGATTTTGAAAGGGAATGTCAAGAATCGAAGTCATCCAGAAGGTTGTATTGTACAATGATATATTGTTGAAGAATATTTTCAATTATATATTAATTTCCTATCTAATTTTGACAGAATCGAACCCCAAAATTCTAATCACAATGGACACCTTATGGTGGATGGGGTTTATAGAAGAGATGTGGTTTCAATTACCTTAACAAAGTGGGAGAAAGTGAACCTTTATATTATACATAATAGTGAATATTTTGATCCATACAGTAAATCCCACCAATAAATTATTTGATACTTGAATCCATCAAGGTATGATGGATAGATTTCAAATACACGTAATAAATAGTTTATATGATGGTTCTGAGATCAAATTTATAAGGATTTATCTATAAATATGAATTCAATTTTTGAATTCCTTCAATGGATATCCAGGTGACCGATTGAAAAAGTTATATCATTCAATAGTTTTTGAATAAATGGTTGTGCATTATATACAAAATAACATGATGAATGTTTTATGATGAAAGAAAAATGATTTTTCTCTTGTGGCGGATGTGCCACACATATCTCATTCCAAGGATAGAAATCCAATTTATGAAAATATTTCATATTTTGTCATTATTGAATAGATATATGGGTTTTATTATACAACATTTCAAGTTCTAATTTCCTATTGTATATGGGTTAAAAATATTATTATAGTGAAATTTGATGAAATGGGATTCATGAAGGTGAATTTTAGTGTGTAATGGAAAAATATGAGACATTAATCATGGAATCAAAAGTAGTGAAATTATTTTATTTCTCAGATCCAACAAACAATAATTGGTTGATTTTCCTACTAGAAAGTAAAAAAATGTTAGGTCAGATGAAAATTCAACTGAGGATAGGCCTTTTATTGGATGATCACAATCAGTTCATGTAGTTCCTAATATATACAATGTATCATATGTTAGAGGGGTTTACAAAGAGGGTATGTATATTCTTGATTGAGGAACCAAACCCCTAAAACCTTTAAAATAGAGAGAGAGAGTTCAAGGAAAATTTTAAGGTATTTTTAATATACTATGTTCTTCCTCATAATCATATATATTATCTACTACATTAACATAATTTAAATTAAATCTTCGACTACTCATGCAGACAATATATTATTCACATGATGATGTTATCAATCCCTCAAGATAACAAACTATAATGGAGGAAACCCTTTGGGAAGATATAAAGGTAATATTAATATATACTTTCTCTATTTTACAGAAAATTTATATAATAAAACATTGATTTAATTTTTATTATTCCATGTAGAGTTCAATTATTTTAGAAGATTTATATCCATATTTAATTTCTTTTTATATCAAAATCTACACACACTTCTTCTCCCTCAAAACTATTTCACCCATGTAGTGTTGAAATTTGTCACGTTTCTTTAAGTTCCCTCCACTAACATTGTAGGAATAGAAATGATGATTCTAATGGTAAATCATAAAGATAATATTGATTTTTTTCATAGTAAAATCATTTTCCACAGAAATTTATTATTATTTCATATTTATGATTAATTTATTTCTTTTTAGTATAACTCACATAAGTATTGTTTTCTTATACAGGTGGATTCTTTAATTTTAGTTGGGATGTTCTATCCATATTTATTTACCTTTTGAACCAAAATTTTCATGGAATTATTCTACCTAAAATCATTTTTACACATGTGGTGTTGTAATTTATCACTTTTTAAGTTCCATCCACTGCCTTTATAGGAAGATAAAATACACTGCATATTCTCAATCACAAAGGTAATCTAGATTTTTTCACATTAATTTTTTAATATGAATAATTTATTTTTTTTCATATTTATTTTTAATTTATATCTTTTTAGTATTAATCACATAATAAATATTTTCTTATATGGGTGGAATATTTTGTCTATATTGGGGTGGTATATCCAGATTTCATGCCTTTTTGTAGCAAAATATCCAAATAATTCTTCTCCCTCAAAAACCTTTTCAAAACTATAGTGTATGAATTTAGCAATTTCCTTCAATTTCCCTCCACTACTCAATCATAGAGGTAATATTAATATTTCGATAGAAAAATCATTGACCCTAGAAATAATTTATTAGGTCATATTTATGTTTAATTAATTTTTTTTTTGTATTAATCATATAATAATTGTTTTCTTCTATAGGTGGATTATTTTTTCGAGTTGGGTGGTTTTTTTATGTTGTTCATGCTTGTGAGAGATTGGAATTTGATCCTGTAATAGAGATAATCACAATAAGTAAATTTCTCAAGAATTCATATAACCATGATGAAAGGTTAATTCCTTCTATTTATTTAATTAATATTTCCATCATTTTATTTATTGTTTGTAAGGTAATTTCCATGTCATTTTTATCTATTAATTATTATTTTTTCACATATCTTTTTATAATTCATATTTTTCTTCCAACAATCTACAATATGTCACAAAAGAGATAATATATTACTTTCTACTAAAGTTATAATGCTATCAATTTTTTTTCTTTGTCGAACTACCAACATTACATATTTATTTGATGTTATTAACTAAAAAATATTTCTCATTGAAATCCATAATAATATAGGAATATCATTTCCCCATTGCGGTGACTACTCATTGTATAATGGTCGTATGATCTTTCTCTAATTTTCGGGGTTCTAATAATGAGAATGGGTTTTCTGCTAAGAACATCGAGTCTATTTTTTGTTTTAGTAGTTAGATAAATAAATTAACTGTAAATAATGGTAACATTGGTAGTTAGGTTTTTTTGATACATTGTGACAAGTATGAATCAACTGGACCTCAATATAACACTTTGTGTGACCGATATGACTCCAAGTTCTTCTTTATATTTAAAATTGACATCAATTTTAATAAAAAAGACAATTTACATACTCAAAAATGATAAAAATTGTCATATTATTTTAATACATTATGGAAAGTATCAATAAGTCATTTTGGATGTGTAGTAATCAGCCACACCTCAGTCTGATACATGATGCTACTAGTTTGACTCAATGTTTCTGTTGTCAATTTAAATTTGAAATTTCAGTTCCAAAAGTGTCAATTAATGAAAGCATAGAAAATGTTCTTGTATTTTCATGATAATTTTGGATATCAAATCATAAATAATTTTTGATATGTAGTAACTTGTCTCATTTCAAAATGATACATGATGTGATAATTATGAGTAAAATTAAATGTTTCCATTTTAGAATGTCATTTTAGTAAAAAGAATATTGACAAACTCCAAAATAAAACAAAAATGCATTCATATTGTTTTGATTCATTAGGAAAGATACCAATAATTAATTTGGGATGTGTATAAATTATCCTCATATAAATTTTAATCATAATTGGACCTGTATAACTTTAAGTGTATCTTTTTCTTTAAAATTGACATCAATTTTAGTAAAAACGAAAACTAACCAACCCAAAATTGAGAAAATGAATTCATATTATTTTCCTACTTTTGGAAAAAAAATCATAATTAATTTTTTACAGGTAGTAATCATCCACACAATAATATAATACACTATATTTCTAGTATGACTCAAAGTGTTTGTTTTTAGTTTAAAATTGATATTTTAGTTCAAAAAGTGTCACTCACTGAAACCCATAAAAACATCCTCATATTTTCATGATAATTTATGAAATTAATTCATAATTAATTATGATCTATAGGAATCGGTCTCATATAAAATTGATACATGATGTGATTACTATAATTCAAAGAGTGTGTTTCTAGTTTAAAATGACCCTTTAGTAAAAAAAGACAAGTGACATACTCAAATATGATAAAACACATTTCTATTGTTTTGATAATTTATAAAAATAATAAATATGTAATTTTAGATGTTTATGAATCATACTTACCCCAATCCAATTCACGGTATGTCCAATAGGACTCAAATTGAATCTATTTATTGAAAATTGGCATCAATTTTAGTAAAAAGGAAAATTCACCTACTCAAAACTTATAAAAACATTCAGATTGTTTTAATACATTATTAAAATGATGCATAATTTAGTTTTCATGTGTATAAAATATACACACCTTAATTAGATACAGGATCTTATTGGTATGATTCAAATTTTCTGTTATCGTTTTAGAATAGATATTTTAGTTTAAAAGGTGTCACTCACTAATAAATAAGAAAACATTCTCAGATATTCTCGATAATTTAGGAAAATGACTCATAAGAATTTTGTGATATTTCTAAATCTTTATCTCATTAAACTGATACATTATGTGATCATAATGATTCAAAGTGCATTTTTTAGTTTAAAATGACGTTTTAATAAAAATGACAAGTGACATACTCAAAACTAAGAAAATGAATTTTATTATTTAGATAATATTAATAAATGATACATAAGTAATTTTAGATGTGTAGGAATCATAAGTTCCAAAATCTTATTCATGGTGTTACGAGTATGCCTCAAAGTGCAGCTTTTTAAAAAAAATTGACCTCAATTTTTGTAAGAAGAAAATTGGCCTACTCAAAACAGAGAAATGGAATTCATATTATATTGATACTTTAGGAGAATGCTCCATTAGACATTTTTAATGTGTATGAATCAATTGAACCACAATATGATACACTATGTTCCCATTATTACTCAAATTTTCTATTATCAGTTTAAAATTGATATTTTAGTTCAAAAAGTGCCACTCACTCAAAACCTATAAATAACCATAGGATTTTCTTGATAAATTAAGATAATGATTCATATGTCATTTTTATCTGTAGGAGTCATTATCAGATCAAACCAACATAGGATGTGATCGGTATGAGTCAAAGTGAGTGATTCTAGTTTAAAATGACATTTTAGTAAAAAAGGAAAATCACATACTCAAAACCTAGAAAACACATTTAGATTGTTTTTATACTTTAGGAAAATGATCCATAATTCATTTGTGAAATGGATAAATAATTAAAACCTCAATACAATTCACAATGTTACTAATATGACTCTAAGTGTGTATTTTAAATATATATGTGTCTTTTTAGTTTAAATCATGTATTATATTGTAAAAACTAATAAAATGAGCCTAGATTGTATTCTAATCATTGTATCTACATTTAAATAAGATAATTACATGTTATTTTTTTATTATAATTAATTATATTACATTAGTCATGGGGGGGGGGAATAAACAAATGAAAACATACACAAATTCATATAGGAAAGCTCGAAACTGAGACCTTCCAAACACCATCAACGGACACAACAACTAGGTTTTACCCTGGGGAATTTATCTTATACTTATTTAATTAATTTTCACATAGATAATTATTTAGTATAAATCAGAAATGGTTTGATGTGTAAGAATCTACTGTAACTAAATCTGATACACAATATTTATGGTATGACTCAAATTTTAGTTTAAAATTACCAATTTTTGTTAATTTATTTTTTTATATTATTACAGACATAAGATTTTTTTAGACAGGTGTGTTATTTTTCTTGATCAGGGTAGGTTTGTTTGGAAATAATAAGAGTTGGGGTCAGGATAAAAAGGAAAAGGAACATTGATATTTTTGAATGTATGTAATAATTTGTACTTATATAATTGCTTAAACTAATGTTTCAAATGTTGATAATATAGTGTTTTTTATTATATTTATGTAGTAAATTTTACTTAATTTAAATTCTATATTGGTCGATGATTTGTTTTATATTTTGTGGTGTTTTTAATGCTCTGATGTTCTGTTACAACACATTGCACTAGTGTTGCAGTGTACTGTTACATCACACTGCAATATTCCCCTTTATCAGTGCTTTTAAAAGCACTGATAAGTGGTTCCTTTATTAGTGCTTTTAGAAGTGATGATAAATGGGGCCTTTAATAGTTCTTTTAAAAATCACTAATAAAGGTACCCTTTATTATTTCTTTTATATGTGTCGATGAAGGACATATTTATCAATGCTTTTTTATCACTGATAAAAGCCTAGGTCTTTTAATTATTCTATGGTTGTTATTGCTTCTCTAGATCTGATAAAGAAAGATTTTAGAACTTTTAAAGTCCAATTATGTTGTTGTGTTTATTCTAGGAAAGTGGTGGAGAATGATAAATACTTGGTGATAGTGTTAGGTACCCTTTAGGATCATCTTTTGTATTCCAAACATTTGAAGTTTTATTTTCTGATATAATATGTACATTTCCTTGGCCATATTATATCTAAAAAGTTGTTTTGTGGATCTAGAAAGGAGAGAGGTTGTGATATCTTGGAAACCTCCAAATACATTCATTGAGATATTCTATTTCCTTGCACTATATGGTTATTATTGACGTTTTATTGTGACTTTTCATGAATAGATTCATTAATGATAGCTTTGATAATAAATATTGTTTCATTAAAACTGATTGATCAATGTCAAAATTATTTTCAAGATATTAAAATTTTCCTTACATTAGTTATAATATTGATATTTACAAAATTTAGACAAGTTTATGTGGTATATTGTGATACTTCGAGATTTGGGTTGAGGTGTGTTCTCATGCATAGAGATCATGTTGATTCTTATAGATCATATAAGTTATGGTTTCATGAGAAGAACTTCCCTATATATTATTTGGAATTAGATTCTTTGGTACATTATTTGAATACCTATAATCATTATCTTTTTTGGTGAGAAATTCGTGGTGTTTGTGGATCTTAAGATCATGAAACACATTTTATAACCAAGTTATTTTAATCTGATACAAAGAGGATGGAAGGATCATCTTCACATGTTTTAATTTGACATAATGTATACACCTAGTAATGGCAACTCTATAGAATATTAATTAAAATGAAATTAATATATTCATTTAGTGAAATAGTCTTCAGATCTATGAAAATTAATGTCGGTGATTACTAATTTGAACTTGGATTGTGACGATCGAGTTATTGTTTCTATTTTGTTTTTGGTTTCTTTTATTCATGATTTTTTAGAGAAGGTTAAAGAGGCAGATACATATAATTATGAATGCGTTTCTATGAGGTCAAAACTCAATTGTGGGGTGACCATTGAGGGATGTAATATTGAAATAAGATCAGTTTTGTGGTTTCAAGATCAAATGGTCGTACCTTTGTATTGTCAGGAACAACTCATTCTTTCATATAATGATTTGAGATAGGTTTTTCATAATATAATAAAAAATATGTATAAGCCATTGAGATCACAATTTTGGTGGGATATCCTGAAAATAATGGTGGATAAGATTGTATTCAGCTGCCTCACTTAATAGAAGGTTAATTCAGAGCACCAATGACCAGTGGGTATGTAACATTCTTTAACAATTACCATGTGTAAATGGGAGAATATATTTATGGATTTTGTAAAAATTCTACAAATTATGGTTCTAAAACACAATTTATTTTGGGTGATAATGGATTGAATCACAAATTCTGCCCATTTAATCACTATTCGTGAATACAATGCAGTGGAAAACTTGATGAAAATATATATCTAGAATGTTATAAAGGGTCATGGTGTTCTATTATCTATTTAATATGATAAAGATAATAGGTTTTCATGTCTTTTTTGGAAATCATTATAGTAAGCCCTTGTGAATAAGTTGACTATGAGCAAGGCGTATCATCCCTAATCATATGGAGAATCTGAAAGGATTATCCAAACATTGGAGGACATGATTAGGGAAGGTTTAATGTATTTTAGTGGATCATGGGAGGAGATAACATCATATTGTATAAAATATTTATTATGACTTGATATATATGGCTTCTTTTGAATCATTGTATGGGTTTCCATGTTTTTCTCCACTTTATTGATTGAAAAATAGGTGATACTTTATTGGTTTGACCAAGCCTTCAGTAAGAGATAATGGAGAAGGTTCAGCTAATCAGAAATATTATTGAGTCAAAATAGAGTTTTCAAAAATAAGTTTCGGATCATCATCAATGTATGTTATTATTTTAGGTTAGTGGTCATATGTTCTTGAGAATCTCTCCAAGGCCTGGTCATCATTATTTTTTTATGTAGGGAAAGTTATCTCTTTGATACATAGTGCCTTTTTAGATACTTGAATGGGTGGGTGAGGTGTCATATCAGTTTTATTTTTCACCATTGTTTTGGTTAGTGAAAAATCTGTTTCATGTATCTCAATTAAAGAAATATCAACCTGACCCAGACCATGTGATTAAATGGAATCACATTAACTAAGAGTTAGATGCTACATTTATTCATGAGTAGTTATTGATTTTGAAAAGGAAAGTCCAAGTCTTACTTGGGGAAAGCATCATTATTTGTGGGGTTTATGGAAACAATATTAAATTTATGAAAAAATTGAGAGCATGAAAACGAAATAATAGAGACAAAATCAAGAAATATTCAAGGACAACTATAGTTTATTCTTTATGTGGATGAAAAGTCCAATGGTTGGATGAATGTTGCAACCCCTATTTTAGGTACCTAACCATTTATTTATATTTTTTATGTATATAAAATTACATTATAATTTTTTGAGGGATTATGAAGATATTTTTCATGTTTATTAGGATTTTATAGAGGTGCACTGTTTGAGAACGGTTAGTAGAAACTTTACAATAACTCTATAAAACAATGAAACTGAAAAAATGACCACTAGGGATGCACACGGTTAGAGACACAGTTTGGCCAAACCATTTAGATTCCCAGTAGAAATCATGAAATGATATATATTTGGATATAAAATAGTTATTTCATGGTTTTTCTAACTATATGAGCTATTCATGAAATCTTTGTTTGGAGATATCGGTGCATGCTTGGTTAGCATACAATTTTGCTCACATTGAGCCCTAACTATGCACCATGCAAAAATATTTTTGAAAATTGGGGACATAATGTGATTTACCACATAAACCAATAATTTACCCATAAATAGGCCATAGAATGAATTCTTATTCCCCCCCAAGGTGGTGGATACAGTTCCTTTTGATTCGAGAGAAATTCCTAGGTGAATCAAAGTTTGCTCAAGACCCATATTCATTGATACGTGCTTTTTATTCATAATTTTCCTTGTATCTATTCTCCTTACCTCTTTTGGAATTTAGTATTGAGTTCATTATGGAGATTTCTATCTTTATTTATGTCTATCTTGATGTGATACCATTGTTTTTATTGAATGGAATGAAATCTAAGTTGAAATGTTAAATATTTAAGCTTGTTTGTAAAAATTGTTGGGCATTTCATTGTTTTAACCTATTATTGAGATGTAGGTGTCTTATCTATTTAATACTCTTTATTATAACATAAAGTAATGTTTTATAATTGACTTATTTTCTTAAAATTGTTGTCAAAATCATGGTGTTCTTTTATGGAATTTTTTTTGAATTATGGTTTTTGAAATCATGGGAAATGGATGAATTTTTGGAATATCATTGTTTATAATTATAAAATGGTTATCTTAAAATAATGGTTGATTGATGCATGTAAATTATTTGTTTAAATGATTTTATTAAAATTTTTGGATTTTATTTTGGAATAACGGTTGCGAATGTGTTGAATTGGATGGGTAATAGCCGTGAAGTACCACCATCAATGGTATATAGTATGGACGTGATGTTCTACCGTCAATGATAACAAAAATATTTTGTGTGTGTTTGTGTTGAGGATATGTGTGGACATGGAAATTTTTATTCCAAATTATAAATTGATAAATGGTTAAAATAATTTTTGATGTTACCTAAAACATTATTGTGTTAGTTGTTGACGTATTCCATGAAAACAATGGTTTTGAAGGCTTGTTTGATTTTTTTCATTGGAAAACTATTTTGGTTGGATATAAAATACATTAAATTGTTTTTAAACTATTTTATATAAAATTTCTAGCATGTCTAATCTTATTGGAATTAGTTGGGAAGACATTTTAGAAATTATAATATGTTTTATACTCACCTCATTCTTGGGAAGTATGGTGGGTTTATAGATGTTATATATCGAGATAGAGGTAAAGGAAAGTTATCCCAATTATTTAGTGGTTATTATTGATTCCTTAGATGGGGCATGTGGATTTAGATCTTGGAGAATATTGGGAGTTGTTGGTGTCTTTGATTCATTTTAGTTTTGTTATCATTTGTTTCCATTGGTTATGTCACATTTCTTATGCTTGTACTCTGATATTTTATTTTGGTTTATTCTTATATTATATTTAACATAGGTACTCTTAAATCATTAAGAATTTTTGTTTTTATGGTTATCATTGATTTGGTCATGTAATCTTAAAAGTTAAAATCATACCCCGTTATTTATGAGGTCGTTGGTATTTATTTTCATCATTTGGTGTCTTATGAGTGTCACATAAGGCCTAGTAGCTCCCCTATAACTTATCAATTTAGTGAGGAGTGTTGGGATGTTATAGCACAACTATCACTTTGATTACATTTAATTTTAAAAATTATTTATTCTCCTACATTTATATATTGAAAATTAATCTTAATTTTACTACATTTATTAAAAAAAGGAAAAAATCATGAAAAAAATAATGGATCAAAAAATTTAAAAATCGTGTGTCCAATATCCATTTATCATTTTTCTTCATCTACTATCTTCCTCTTCCCACATTTTCTTCTTAGATTCATTTTGAATTTTATCTTTTAATTATTTTTTGGTATTGTCATACTCCAATGATCCTCAAGATTTGTTGGATTTGGGTAAGAACAATATAGGAATAATGTTGAGTGGTAAAATACAAGAGAGTTACATTTTTGTTAAAATCTATAAAATTGAGTGGAATAAGAGAAAAAAATAATATTTTCAATTTAAAAAATATAATGGAGTGTATGATTTCCACATTCCTTTGTATTTAAATTTTCATTAATAATTCTTAATTGGTGTGTGTGAGTAACACCGATGAATATGACATTATGTTTTTATTAGGGTTGTACAATAATAATTCCAATGTATTATTGTGATAATGGATGAATTATAATCCCATCCCAATTATATAGAATCACCAAGAAGGAGGGTCTTTGACGAAGAGGAATAGTTCTTACATTTTCATGAGTCAATAATTTGGAGAAAGCAACTACCATGGAGGGAAACCTGCTATCTAGGATGAGAAAATTTGGGGATTTCTTCATTTTAATTTAATAATTATCTTGAAACATACTTTTAAAGGGAATGAATGTTAGATCATGTTTTTGGTTGTCAAAAATATTCAATGTCTAAAAAATATTAAGTTATCATCTCTGTAATTCATCAATTATGCTAGTATTTAGTGGGACCAACTACAAGTGAGTTGATGAAAAAGCGGATAAATACATATCCTCACTTGGCAGGAGAAGAAATTGGTAATTCATTAGAGGTATATATCTTGTCACTATTATCACGGTTTTTTCCTCAAGTTTCAAGTTTTGAAACAAGGATTTATGAGTGTTGAGGATAAAAATAATGAGATAGATATCATCAATATTTGGTCTAATATTGATGAGGAGCGAGAGGCCACCATAGAATGGATTTTGAATGGCATCAACCTCAACATTTAGGATATAGGGTTCATGCACCACTATTTAGATATGGAAGATCTTATTTACATGGATACTAAAGACTTGAGGCAAGTAAAGGCATGAAGTATGCACCCTATGTCTTATGGTAAGGATTCTAGATATTCATTAATGTTCAAGGATTCCAAACCATAATAACATGTAAGAGAACACAAAATGGATTCAAAGGAGGTGACCAAACCAAAAACATTATTTTTAGAATCTAATGGTAAAATGGAGGGTTACATTGTTTCCAGATCATGTGATATGTTTTAAATGTAAAATATTTTGACAATTTCCCTCAAAAATCCCAAATAAAAAGGACCATTATTATTTTGTTTAGTGGATATGTTCTTAGTGATACCTCAAGCAAAGATTTAGTGACACCATTTAAGGATAGTATAGATGTGGATATTGAGAGTTCCATACATGGATAAATGCTTATGTAAAGGTGAAATTTTAGTGATCAACCCAATGGAGAACATGATCAATAGAAAAGGGAGAAAAATTTGCATAATATATTCCTCTTCAAAAATAATTTATGTATTATGATCATATATGGGGTTAGTTTCACAAAGGTATCAAGTGTTTTGATGGTTGATAAATTGGGTTCATCTATGACCATGAATCCAAGGACTTATAGATTATAATGGTTTGATAGTAGTGGGTATGTTAAAGTGACTAAGCTAGTGCAAGATACATTTTCTCTTGGTAACTATGAAGACAAGGTGATATTTCATGTTTTTTCCATGCATGCTACTCATATCTTGTTTGGAAGACCTTGGAAATTATATAGGAGGGTCAAAAAGGATGGATACACCAACCTAAATTCTTTTGAGTTACATAAGAGGATGGTTATAATTACACCCATTAGGTTGTTTCAAACTTATCAAGACCAAGTGAGTATTGAGAGATAATATTAAAAGGGAGACAAAATAAATTAGTGGAAAAAATAAATAGAATAAAAAAAAAAGAGTTAAAAATAATTGATGAGTGACATCAAAAGAATTGAGGAAAATAAAAGAGTTGAAAACAAGGGTGAAAAGAAGAGTGAGAATAAAAGTATTGATGGAAAAGGGAGTTTTTTAGGAGAAAGAGATATTAATAAAGATTTAAAGTGAAAAAATCTCATGATTCTATGTAAGGGAGAATTTTTTACCACTAACTATATGAACCCATAACTTCGTTCTTATGGTGTGTATTTATTACAAAAATATGGCGATTGAGCAAGGAATTTTTCTAAGTGAGCTACATTTGATCTAGGTGGTTTGGTATGGAAAAATATTTCAAAAGAGAGGTTTCTGATGCAATGAAAATCAATTCATCCTCCACAATGAGATGGACCTTTCCAAGTCTTATAGAAGATAAATGACAATTCTTACAATATTGAGTTACCAAATTGGTATGGAAATGTTAGCGTCACCTTTAATGCTACATATATTTATTTCTTTGAATTTTTAGATTTGAGGCCGAATCATTTTAAGGGGGGAGGGGGTGATGATTATAGTGGCACACATGGTCATCAATGGGTTGAAGGTGGGATTGATGAGTAGGGCAGAATGTGCATGATTTAACAAGACCCATTGTGAGGAGTTGGTGGCCCAATGATTAGGGAGCCGACCAAGAGAATTAATGAGCGATTAAATGGGTTAATCAAGTAATTTCTAGGTGAGTCCCAATACCCTTTATTATAAGAACCATTTGGGCCTATATTTACCTTAATTAAGTTCCAAATATGATTTTAAATGACCACCCCATGGTGTCCTATGAATTTAAAGCACACCGCGCCATGGAATCTTTAAAGACAAAAGTGTTGGAATAACTATCTTTATTTTAAAAAAGGGTATGCTTCTTGTCCCTTAATGTCATGGACGTGTGAAAAAATTGCGAAAATAATCATTTAGGTTTATTTACATGTGTAAACCATCTGATATATTTTTTGTATCACTCTTTGGAAATAAATTCCCTCCCAATTGTAAACATTGAACACCGTGAATGATTGTAATGTTATTATAGTGATTTTTCATTACAACCATTATGTTATTGATTAATTATTCACTTATCAAAGGATTAGTCACCCTTTGGGGCTTCATGTGGTTGTGGTTCTTATAGAAAAGTTCTCTTTAGGTTTAACGTTGACCAACTCTCCCATTTCTTTCTTATTATAATAATTTATAAGGCTTCCAACTTATTTTCTTACCTATATTTGGGATCTCAAAACATGAATTTTTAAGGTGGTTTCTAGGAAACTTTCTAGAAGGACAAGGATCACGTATCTAGGTTTATTAGGGATTTTAATGATTTTAAATGTTTTAGGTATTTTTAGTTACTTTTAGGATTTTAATGGGTTTTTAGGTTTTTAGGGATTTTCAGTGTTTTTAGGTTTCTAAGGGTTTTTTATTCTTAGGAGTTTTATGGTTTTTTATAGATTTTAATGTTTTAGGGGTTTAAATGGTTTTTAGATATTTTATTTTATTTTTATAGGTTTTTAGAGGTTTTTAGGGGTTTTATGTTTTTTAGTTTCTTATGGTTTTCTTAAGGTTTTTATGGTTTTAGGGTTTTTTACATTTATAATGATTTTTTGGGATTTTTATGTTTTTTATGGTTTTTAGGGTTTCTTATATTTTTAGGGTTTTTAAATAATTTCTGGGTTTTTTTTAGATTTTAGGGTTTTTTAGTTTTTATGGGTTTTAATGTTTTTATATTTTTTCGAATTGTTAGGGGTTTAAAGGGTTTTTAGTGTTTTTAGTGGTTTTTAGTGTTTTTATAGGTTTAGGGTTTTTAAGGTTTTGTAGTGGTTTTTTTTTTTGAGTTTTAGGGTTTTTAGGGGTTTTGAGTTTTTTTAGGTTTTTATGGGGTTTTATGGTTTTTATGGGTTTCACATTTTTATGTATCTTTTGGGTTTTAAAAATATTTTTTTAAATTTTTTGAGAATTTAGGGGTTTTAATGTGTTCCTTGGATCTTTGTAGTTTTTTATGGTTTTTTGAGTTTTTCTGGGAATTTATGGCTTTTAGAGTTTCACGTTTAAAGGATCTTCACATTTTTTATAGTTTTTTAGTGTTTTATGTTTTTTTAGTTTATTGTTATTAATTTATTTTATATTTATGAGATTAATGTATTTTTAGAGTTATTATAGGTTTTTTTGTTTTTATGGATTTTTATTGATTTTTGGGTTTTTTTTTTTCTGTTCTTTAAGAGTTTTTTGCATTTTTGTTTTTTAGGTGTTTTAAGTGTTTTAAGGAGTTTAATTTTTTCTTAAGTATTTTCAATTTTTTAGGGTTTCTTCCATTTTTAGGGATATTTGGAGATATTTTAGGATTTTTATGGACTTTTTATTTTTAGGGATTTTGTGAGTTTTTATGGGTTTTAGGGTTTTTAGTGTTTTTTAAGGATTTTAGCCTTTTTTATGTTCTCAGTTGATTTATGTGTTTTTAGGTTTTTATGGTTTTATATTTTTTGAGCTTTCAGTATTATTTGGAGTTTTTAAGGAGTTTTAGGGTTTTTATAGTTTTTTAAAATTTTAATTGTTTATAGGGTTTTTAGAGTTTTTTTGTGGGTTTATTAATTTTATGGGTTTTATGGTTTTATGGTTCTTAGGCGGTTTTAGGGATTTTATATTTTATTGGGTGTTTTGGGGTATTTAGGTTTTAAAGAGTTTTTTAGGTTTTTTATGCATTTTTAGCGTTTTTTGGTTTTTAAGGTTTTATTATGGTTTTTAGAGGTTTTAGTTTTTTTAACATTTTACGGTCTTTTCAAGGACTTCTAGTATTTTTAATTATTTTTAAAACATTTAAGAATTTTGATGGGATTTTGGGGTTTTAGGATCTTTTTGGTTCTTTTGGGTTCTTTTGGGTTTTTTTGGGTTTTTTGGGTTTTTTGAGTTTTTTATGAGTTTTAAAGTTGGTCTAGATATTTTTAATGTCTTAGGGGTTCAAAGTGGTTTTAGAGATTTTATATATTTTAGGTTTTTTTTTGTGTTTTGTATGGTTTTTAGGGTTTTTAGTTTTTTAGGGTGTTGGGGTTTTTTAGGATTTTTAACATATTAACTATTTAGGGGTTTGTCTATTTTTAGTTTTATTAGGTTTTCTTCTATTTTTTCATTGTTTTTATGGTTTTTTTAATTTTTAATGATTTTAGGGATTTTTTTAGTATTTTATGGGTTTTAAGGTTTTTTGGGTTTTTTAGGGTTTTTAGGTTTTTATGGTTTTTTGGGCATTTGGGTTTTCTTAAATTTTTACAGTTTTTATTGTTTTTAGATTTTTTTAATTATTTTCATGAATTTAAAGGGTTTTAGGGTTTGTAGTTCTTTTAGAGTTTTTATGGTTATTAGGGTTTTAAAGTGTTTTTGGGGTTTTATGGTTTATTTGGGTTTTTAGGGGTTTTTAGAGATTTTAGGATTTTTATGTTTTTTAGAGGTATAAAGTTTTTTTGGGTTTTTTACATTTTTCTTAGGGGGTTTTTAGTGGTTTTAGGGTTTTTATTTTTTAATCTATTTTTACAGATATCTTGGATTTTTACGTTTTATTAGTGTTTTTATGGATTTTGGGGCTTTTATGGTTTTTTGTGGTTTTATATTTTTTTGAGTTTCTAATGTTTTTAATGTTTTTATGGGTTTAAATATTTTTTAGAGTTTTTAGTGGGGGTTTTTTTGGTTTTTATGGGTTTTAAGGGGTTTTAAGATTTCTATAGTTATTATGGGTTTTAGGGTTTTTAGCGGTTTTTAGGGTTTTTATAATTTTTTAGGTTTTTAGCATTTTAATTTTTTTCAATTTTTAAGGTTTTATTAGGGATTTTCCTGGTTTTTAGGGGTTTTTATATTTTTGGTGATTCTAATAATTTCTTTTGGATTCTTATATGTTTTTTTTCTTTTTTAGGGATATTGATGGGATTTAGGGTTTTAGTGTTTTTATGGTTTTTGGGGGTTTTATATTGTTTTTTTGATTTTTTAAAGGGTTTAAAGTTTTTTAGGGATTTTAATTTTTTATGGGTTTAAATGTAATTTATGTTTTTAGTGGGTTTTTATGTCTTTATGGTTTTTTATGTCTCTGGGGAGTTTTACGGTGTTTATAGTTTTTTATGGGTTTTTAGGTTTTTAATGTTTTTATGTTTTTTGAATATTTTGTGCTTTTATGATTTAATGTTTTTATCATGGGTTTTTAGGTTTTTATTTTTTTAATGTTTTTAGGGTTTTTTGGGATTTGGAGGTTCTTTTGGGTTTTTATGTTTTTATGGTTTTTAGGGTTTTTGTAGGGTTTTATTTTTTTTAGAGTTTATTAAATTTTTATGGGATAAAAGTGTTTTTAGAGTTTTTAATGGTTTTCTTGGGGTTTTATGAGTTTTTAGTGTTATTTATGTATTTTAGGGGTTTTTATGGTTTTTTGGGTTTTTAGGGATTTTTAGGGTTTTAGGGATTTTTAGGTTTTTTAGGGTTTTAAGGAATTTTTAATTTTTTTTATGATTTTATTAGGTTTTTTCTAGGTTTACTTGGTTTCTATCTTTTTTCAATTTTTTGGATTTTTTAAAATTTTTATGACTTTTTAGGGAATTTTGGGATTTTGAGGGGTTTTTGAGGATTTTAGGATTTTAATGTATTTGGGGTTCATTGGTTTCTAGGGAATTTTTGGAGTGTTTTAGTGTTTTTAATGTTTATTATAGTTATTTAATGTTTTATGGGTTTAAAAGGGTTTTAGAGTATTTATTCATTTTTTTAAATTTTATGGGTTTTAGGTTTTTTATGGTTTTTAGGGGTTTTAATATTTTTTGGAGTTTTTTTGGGGTTTTGGGTCTTTTTAGCATTTTTAGGGTATTTATCATTTTATATGGTTTTAGGGGATATAAGTGTTTTTTGATTTTCTTATAGTTTTTAAAAATTTTAAGGTTTTTTTAGGTTTTTTATGTTTTTAGGGATTTTTATGGAGTTTTCATTTTTATGATTTCTTTGAGTTTTTTGGGTTTTGGGGGTTTTCTTGGGTTTTATGGTTTTTAGGT
The DNA here is from genome assembly GCA_963277665.1 of Viscum album. Lineage (NCBI taxonomy): Eukaryota > Viridiplantae > Streptophyta > Magnoliopsida > Santalales > Viscaceae > Viscum > Viscum album. The sequence goes on from OY728151.1 coordinate 43,660,830, forward strand.
GTTTAGGGTTTTTTAAGGGTTTTATGTTTTGTATGTTTTATGGTTTTATTAGGATTTTCAAGGTTTTTTGTATTTTTTTACCTCTTTAAGGACTTTTAGGGATTTTTTAGTAATAATTGGTAATAGGGTCTTTAGTAATTTTATGCTTTTTAGGTTTTTTATAGTTTTTATGTTTTTATGTTTTTTTTGTTTTTTATGTTTTTATATTTTTTTGGGTTTTTTAGGGTTTTTAATGTTTTAGGGGTAGAATTGTTTTTTATATTTTTTAGTTTTTTTTTGTGTTTTTATATTTTTTTAATGTTTTTATTGGTTTTAGTGTTTTTAAAAATTTTATGATTTTTAGGGTTTTTAGCGTAATTAGGTTTTTAGGGGTTTAATGTAATTTTAAGTGTTTAATATTTTCTTAGGGTATTTACAGTTTTTATGTTTTTAGTTATTTTTTGGGATTTATTAGAATTTTTATGTTTTTTATGGTTTTAGGGACATGATGGGTTTGGGGGGGGGGTAGGGTTTTTATTGGTTTTTCGAGTGTTTAGGGTTTTTATGGTTTTTTATATTTATTAATTTTTTTGGATTATAAAGGTTTTTAGTGGTTTCTAAGAGTTTAGACAGTTTTAGGATATTTAATATTTTATTTGGTTTTTTATGGTTTTGATGGGTATTTAGGGGTTTTTATGTTTTTTAGTGTTTTTAGATTTTTTTTTTCATTTTAGGTGTTTTATGTGTTTTTAGTTTTTAAATATTTTCCTAGGGTTTTGGGGGGTTTTAGGGGTTTTTACATTTTAGGTAATTTTATGTAATTTTATGTATTTTTATGGTTTTTGGAATTTTGAAGGGTTTTATGTTTTTTTGGATTTTAATGGACTCTTTTTTGTTTTTTTTTTGGGTTTTTTAGGATTTTAGGGTATTAAATTTTTTTATAGTTTTTAAACATTTTTAGCTGTTTAAAGGGTTTTTATAGTTTTTAGTTTGTGTTTAGGGTTTTTATAGGTTTTGTGGTTTTTTTGGTTTTTAGGGGTTTTTTGGTTTTTATTTTTTATCATTTTTTTTGGTTTGTTAGATTTTTTAATAATTTTTTCATTGTTTTATGTTTTTTAGGTTTGAGTAGTTTATTTGGGTTTTTATATGTTTTTAGGGTTTTTATGTTTCAAGTGATTTATATGGTTTTTTAAGTATTTTTATGGTTTTTCGGGTTGTTGGGATTTTGAGGGGTTTGGGGGTTTTTAGGGTCTTCATGTTTTTTATGGTTTTAGGGGTCTTTAGATTTTTTTGAATTTTTTAGGGGTTTTAAGGTTTTCAGAGTTTTCTAATTTTTTTAAGGGTTTAAAGGTTTTTTATAGTTTTTATTAGTTTTTAAGGGTTTTCAGTGTTTTAGAAATTTTATGGTATTTAGGGTTTTTGCATTTTTAGGATTTTAAGGGTTTTAAGTGTCTTTACAATTTTAAGGTTTTCTTAGGGTATATTAGGGTTTTGATGGTTTTTTACCTTTTTATGGGTTTTGGTGATTTTTTAGGATTTTTATGGTTTTTAGGGATTTTGAGGGGTTTTAGAGTATTTATTGGTTTTTTGGGTTTTCAGGGTTTTTTTGAGATTTTTTTATGGTTTTAATTTTTTTAACATTTTTAGTGATTTAAAGGGTTTTTAATGTTTTAGTTGGTTTTTTGGATTTTTTTGGGTTTTTAAGGTTTTTAGGGGATTTTATGGTTTTCAGCATTCTTTTGGGTTTTGGGTTTTAGTTCTTTATATGTTTTTAACGCTTTAATGTAAATCTTCATTTATATGGGTTTCATAATGTTTTCAAGTATTTTTGGGTTTTTAGGGGTTTTTACATTTTTATTGATTTTTAGAGATTTTTTACTATTTTTATAGTTTTTACATTTTTATGGATATTGAGGGGTTTTAGGGTTTTTAGTGTTTTAAAGGTTCTTATGGTTTTTTTTGGATTTTAAGGGTTTTTTGTGATTTTTAGGGTTTTTAAGGTTTCTTAGAGTTTTTAACATATTTATAGGTTTTTTTTTGGTATTTAGTGGGTTTTGAGGGTTTTTTTATAGTATTAGGGATTTTATTGTTTTTTGGGTTTTTAACATTTTTTGGTTTTTTAGGGATTTTAAGTATTTTTAGGTTTTATGGTTTTCTTAGGGTTTTTTAGAGATTTTAGGAGTTTTTATTTTTTATGGATTTTAGGGATTTTTTTAGACATTTATGGGCATTTAGGTCATTTGGGGATTTTTTAGGGGTTTTAGGGTCTTTAGGGTCTTTTAGGTTTTTTTTTGGATTTTTAAGTTCTTTTTTATTTTTTATGGTTTTAGGGGGTTTTGGAGTTTTTTTATTATTTTTAGGCTTTTAAAGGTATTATAGATTTTTTGGGGATTTATAGTGTTTTATGGGATTTTTGTGGGGTTTTAAGGTTTTGGGGGATTTTATGGTTCTTATGGGTATTTAGGGTTTTTGGCGTCTTTTACGGTTTTTAGCATTTTTTATATTTTTTAGGCTTTTAATTTATTAAAGGTTTTCAAGGTTTTATTAGGGGTGTTCAAGTTTTTATTCTTTTTACATTTTTAGACATTTTTAGGTATTTTTAAGGATTTTTAGGGTTTTTAGGGTTTTTAGTATTTTTTGGGTTTTAAGTGTTTTAAGAATTTTTAGATTTTTGAGGTTTTATAAGGTATTTTCAGGATTTTTCGGGTTTTTACATTTTTGGGATTTTTAATGATTTTTTTAGTATTTTTATATTTTTATTGTTTTTAAGGATTTTGAGAGGTTTTATGGTTTTTAATGGGTTTAGGGTTTTATTTTACTTTATTTTTTTTGTGTTTTTTGAGTTTTTTGGGGTTTTAAAGAATTTTTAGAGTTTTTACCCTTTTATGGATTTAAATGGGTTTTATAGGATTTAGTAGTTTTCAGGGTTTTAATGGGGTTTTAGGATTTTTTATGTTTTTTTGATATTTTTATGGTTTCTTGGGGGTGTAGTGTTTTTTCCGGTACTTAAGTGTGTTTTAGAATTTTTTAGGTTTTTAGGGGTTTTAAGGGTCTTAAAGTTTTTATAGTTTTCTTTGGGTTTTTTTAGGGTTTTAAGGGTTTTTCATTTTTTAGGCATTTTGAGTGATTTTTTATGATTTTAATGGGTTTCTGGGGTTTTTAAATATTTTGAGGGGTTTTGAGGTTTTTTTTGGGTTTTTTGTGTCTTTTTGGGGGGGTTGAGTTTTTAGGGGTTTTAAGGTTTTTATGGGGTTTTTGGTATTTTGGAGTTTTAGGGTTTCTTAGGTTTTTTATACGGTTTTAGCATTTTTTAAGGGAATTTAAGTTTTTTTGGTTTCTAGGGTTTTGTTTGTGGTTTTTAGGGTTTTTTTTACATTATTAGGGATAATTTTGAGATTTTTATTTCTTTTATGGTTTTAAGGATTTTGATGGTTTAAGGGATTTTAGGTGGTTTTATGTTTTTTATAATTTTTATACTTTTATCAGTTTTAAATGTGTTTAGGGTTTTATGTTTTTGTATGTATTTTTCTGAGTTTTTCAGGTTTTTTTAACATTTTTTTGATTTTAATGTTTTTTTATAATTATTTTTTTATGTTTAGGTATTTTTAAAGGTTTTAGGGGTTTTATGGTTTTTATGGTTTTATTGGGTTTTTAGGATCTGTTTTGAGTTTCTAGAGTTTTTATGTTTCTTATAGGTTTTCAATGTTTTTAGGGGTATAAAGGATTTTTAGAGATTTTAGAGTGATTTTAGAGTTTGTATGGGTTTATTAGGGTTTTTATGGTTTTTAGGTGTTTTTAGGGGTTTTATGGTTTTTAGGGTTTTTAACTTTATTTTTTGTTTTTTCAGGTTTTAAGTGTTTTTTGGTTTTAAGGTTTTTATAGGGTTTTTAGTAATTTTTAATGTTATTAGATATTTATAGGGATTTTTATTATTTTTATGGGAATTTAGTTTTTTTAGGGATTTTTATGGTTCTTAGGGGTATTTGGGATTTCATGTTTTTTTTATTGTTTTTATGTTTTTATAGTTTTTTTGAGTTTTTTAGGGCCTTAAATGATTATATAGTTTTTTAATAGTTTTTGGGGTTTAAAGGATTTTTAGATTATTTATTGGTTTTTAGGGTTTTAATGGATTTTTATGGTTTTTATTATTTTTAATGTTTTTATGGTTTAAAGGTTTTTAGGGAATTTTATATTTTTTTGGGTTTTTAGAATTTTTATATTTTTAGGGGACTTAAGTGTAATTTGGTTTTTAATGTTTTCCTAGGGTCCTTGAGGGTTTTATATATTTTTTTTTTGGATTTTTATGAAATTTTAGAGGTTTTTTTTGTTTTTTTGGGTATTAATGATTTTGAGGGGTTTTAAGGTTATTTAGAATTTTTAGGTTTTTTTGTTTTTTGTGATTTTAGGGGATTTTGAGTTTTTATGGGTTTTAAGGATTTGTAGAGTTTTTTAATGTTTTTAGAGGTTTAAAGGGTTTTTAGTGTTTTTAGTGGTTTCTTGGGGGTTTTTTGCTTTTATTATTTTTAATGGTATTTAGGGGTTTTTTTGGTTTTTCGGGGTTTCAAGGTTTTTAGGATTATTTTATGGGTTTTTCCTTTTATAGGTTTTTTATGGGATTGAATGGTTTTTTCTTTTTTAATATTTTTTTAAGTTTTTCAAGGTTTTTTGGGTGATTTTGTTTTTAGCGATTTTTACGGTTTTTAGGGTTTTAATGGGTTTTTAGGGTTTTATGGATTTCTGTGGTTTTTTATGATCATTGGGGGTTTTATGGTTTTTACTGATTTCAGGGTTTTTGGGGTTTTTATCATTTTTAGGACTTTTATGGGTTTTAGGTGTGTTTATGTTGTTAAATTTTTCTTAGTTTTTTAGGTTTTTTTATATTTTATGGGATTTTTGGGATTTATGTGATTTTCAAGGATTTTAATGGTTATTAGTGATTTTTAGCGGGGGGGGGGTTTGGGGGTTTTAGGGTTTTATGGTTTTTATGGTTTTTGGATTTGTTGGGGATTTTTAGTTTTTTAGGGTTATTATGGTTTTTAAAGTTTTTAAATGGTTTTATGGGTTTAAATGGAATAAGAGTTTTGGTAGGTTTTGTGGGTTTTGTGGGTTTTATAGTTTTTATGGTTTTGAATAAGGCTTATGGGTTTTAGGTTTCTTATGTTTTGATCATTTTTTATAGTTTTTATCATTTTTAGGTTTATAGGGATTTTATGTTATTTTAGTTCTTTATGATTTTTCTAGTGTTTTGTAGGTTTCTTAGGTTTTTTTTCTTTTTAATGTTTTTTACAGATATTTTAGGATTATTACGTTTCTAAAGTTTTTTAGGATTTTGAGGGTTTTTAGGGTTTTGTACGGTTTTGTATAGTATTTTGGGTTTTAAGAATTTTTTTTAGTTTTTAGGGGTTTTAAGGTTTTTATATTATTTAACGTTTTTAGAGTTTTTAGTTAGTTTTAGTGTTTTTTATGGGATTTTCTGTTTTTAAGGTTTTTAGGGGATTATGGTATTTTGTTTTTTTGGTTTTTAGGGTTTTTATGAGTTTTAGGGTTTTTAGATGTTTTTAGATTTTTTAGTGGGTTTAAGTGTTTTTGGTTTTTATGGTTTTCTTAGGGATTTTAGGGTTTTAGGGTTCTATTTTTTAGGGATTTCAAGGTATTTTTTAGGATTTTTATAATATATATGTTTTTAAGAAAATTGATTGGTTTTATGGATTTTTATGATTTTAAGATTTTATGGTTTTTTGGGGCTTTAAGGTATTTTTCAGTTTGGGAATTTTTAAGAGTTATTTATTGTCCTTTTTGGTCTAAATATTTTTTAGAGTTTCTAGTAGTTTTTAGGGATTTATTGGTTTTTATAGATTTTAATGGTTGTTAGGGTTTTTATGTTTTTAGGTTTTTTTAGAGTTTCTAGCGGTTTTAGCATCTTTTTAGGTTTTTTATGTGTATTAAGTGTTGTACGTTTTTAATATTTTCTTTAAAGTTTTTAGGAATTTAAGGAATTTTTTATTTTTAGTAATTTTTAGGGATTTTCAAGTATTTTTCTGAATTTTAGGGTTTTTTGAGATTTAGAGGGTTTTTAGGGTTTCTTATTATTTTTAGGGTTTTTAAGGTATTTAGATTTTTTTAGTGTTTTTTGGGTTTGAAGTGTTTTTTGGTTTTTAAGGGTTTATTAGGGGTTTAGGGTTTTTAGAGATGTTATGACACAATGATTTTTAGGGTTTTAGGGGTTTTTTGTTTTTTTTAGTTTTTTTGAGGATTTTGGGGAATTTTAGGGTTTTATGGTTTTATTGAGGTTTTAGTGTTTTTTGAGATTTTAAGGGTTTAATGTTTTTTACATTTTTAAGGTTTTAATGGGTTTATAATATTTTTATAATTTTTAATGTGTTTTAGGGTTTTTAGGGTATTTTATTATTGTTAATCTCTTTAAGGGTTTTATGGTTTATAGGGGTGTTTAGGGTTTTTTATCACTTTTTATGGTTTTAGGGTTTTAAAGTTTTTCTTAAGGTTTTTCAGGGGTTTTAGATTTTTTTCCTTTTTTAGATATTTTGAGGCATTTTTTAGAGTTTTATGGTTTTTTTGGATTTTTAGGGATATTGAGGGTTTTTATTGTTTTTTCTAGATGTTAGGATTTTTTTTGGTTTTTTGGGTTTTTAGGGGTTTTTTTTATTTTTAGGGGTTTTAGGTGTTTTTAGAGTTTTGAACTTTTTTAGGGGTTTAAATGATTTCTATTTTTTTAGTGGTTTTTAGGGATTTATTTGGTTTTTAGGGATTTTTGATTATTTTCAGGGGTTTTATGGTTTTTAGGTTTTTTAAGGTTAATTTAGGTTTTTAGGGTTTTTAGTGTTTTTTGGTTTTTTGGGGTTTTAAGTGATTTTAGGTTTTTAAGGTTTTCTTATGTTTTTTCAGGTTTTTAATATTTTAGGGATTTTTGTGGATTCTTAGGTTTTTTAGGGATTTTTAGAGTTTTTAAAGATTTTGTGGGTTTTATAGAATTTTTACTGTTCTCTGAGTTACTTAGGGTTTTCATAATTTTTAGGTTGTTTGTGGTTTTATGTTTTTTTTAGTTTTTTAAGGTTTTCTTTGGGATTTTTTGGATTTTTTGTATTTTTCATCTTATTAGCGATTTTTAGGGACTTTTTAGGACTTTTTTTGTTCTTTTGGGTTTTTTGGGTTTTTAGGATTTGATGGTATTTTACCGGTTTTAGTGTTTGTTTTGTGTTTTTAGTGTTTTTTTTAATTTTTAGGTTTTTTTAGGTTTTTTAGTTTTTTCTATGTTTTTTACATTTTTAGATGTTTAAAGGTGTTTTATATTTTTGAGCTGTTTTTAGGATTTTTATGGGGGTTTAGGTTTTTTTATGTTTTTATGGGGTTTATGGTTTTCAGGGTTTTTAGGGTTTTTATGGTTTTTATGGTCTTAGGGTTTTCATCATTTTTTAGGGGTTTAAGTGTTTTTTTGGGTTTTAAGGTTTTAGTAGGTTTTTCTAGTGTTTTTAGTGATTTTTACATTTTTATTTATTTTTATGTCATTTCATGATTGTTATGGTTTTTAAGTGTTTTTAGTGATTTTGTGGGTTTTCGAAATTTTCAAAGTTTTTATTATTTTTTATGGTTTTTAGGGTTTTTAGGGATTTTTTAATTTTTTGGGGTTTTTATGGGGTTTTATAGTTTTTAAATGTTTTTATGTTTTTAAAAGTGTATTGATTATTTTTAATGGTTTTAGGGTTTTTATTGGGTTTTTAATGTTTTTAGGGGTTTTCGGGTTTTTAGTTATTTTAAGGATTTTTAGGATTTGTAGAGTTTTTAGGTTTTTATGGTGGTTTAATTATTTTTAGGGTTTTAATTCTTTTAGGGGTGTTTAAATTATAGGGTTATTTACGTATTTAGGTATTTTTAGGTATTTTAAGGATTTTTTGTATTTTATATTCTCTAGGGATTTTGAGGGGTTTTAGGGTATTAGAATTTTTTTAGATTTTTTATCATTTTTTTATGGGTTTTAATTGTTTTCAGGTTTTTATGGTTTTATTAGGATTTTTCAGGTGTTTTAGAGTTTCTTACATTTCTAGGGATTTTAATTGCTTTTTGGGGTTTAGGGTTTTTTGTGATTTTGAGGCTTTTGAATGTTTATGGTTTTTTGGAGTTTATTTAGTTTTTTAGGGGGTTTAAGAGTTTTTAATGTTTTTAGAGGATTAATAACTTTTTAGTAGATTTTAGTGCGGTTTTATGTTTTTTGGGTTTTTATGATTTTTAATGTTTCTAAGGGTTTTAAGTGTTTTATAGTTTTTATTTGGTTTTAGGGGGATTATAGTTTTTTGGGTTTTTTGATTTTTTTAGGGTTTTTTTAGCCTTTTAGGTATTTAAATTTTTCTTTGGGTTTTCAATGTTTTTAATGATTTTTAAATTTTTAGGAATATTTAGGTCTTTTAGGATTTTTATGGGGTCTTAGGTTTTTTTAGGGGGTATTTTTTGAGTTTTTAGGGTTCTATGGTTTTTCATAGCTTTTTTACATTTTTATGGGTTTAAACTGTTTTTAAAATTTTAAGTGTTTTTAGGGGATTTATAGGATATTAAGGTTTTTAAATTTTTTAGGGTTTTTATGGTTTCTAGGGATTTTAGGATTTTAAAATTTTCTAATGGGTTTTCATTATTTTTATACTTTTAATGTTTTTAGGGATGTTTTTTGATTTTTGGATTTTTATTATTTTCAATGGTTTTAATGATTTTGAGGGTTTTAGGGATTTATATTTTTATCCTTTTTAGGGGTTTTAGTGTTTTTATGTTTTATGGGTTTAAAGTGTTTTTAGGTTTTTTATATTTTTATGGTTTTTATATTTTTGATAATTTTTAGGCATTTAAAGGGATTTTAGAGATTTTAGTGGGTTTTAGGATTTTCTTGGGTTGTTACGGTTTTATGATTTTTAAGGGTTTTATAGGGGTTTTAGGGTTTTTAGTGTATTTAGTTTTTTAAATTTTTTCTTTGGTTGTAGGGTTTTTAATTGTTTTTAGGATTTTAAGGTTTTCCTAGCGGTTTTCAGGGTTTCAGGGTTGTTTAAGTTTTAGGTATTTTATAGGTCTTTTTAGGTTTTATAGTTTTTTAGGTATTTTTTGGGATTTTTTGGTTTTTAAAGGTTTTAAATTTTTTATGGTTTTTGGGGTTTTAGGGGGTTTGTGTTTTATAAGGTTTGTAAGGTTTTTTAGATTTTATAAAATTTTATAGGGGTTTAAATGGTTTTAAGAGATTTTATTAAGTTTTTAGGTTTTTTCTGGGATTTTAGAGTTTTTTTTGTTGTTAGCGGTTTTTACGATTTTTGGAGTATTTTGGGTTGGGGGGGGGGGTTATAGAGTTTAATGTTTTTTTGGTTTTTAGTGGTATTAATTTTTTTATGATTTTTAAGGTTTTTTCAGGCGTTTTTAGGGTTTTTTTGGGTTTTTTTTATAATTTTAGGGATTTTTAAAACTTTTTTTGTTTTTATTATTTCATAGGTTTTTAAATTTTTTTGGGTTTCTGTAGGGTATTGATTTTTTTAAGGTGTTTTAATGTTTTATTGGTTTCTAGATGATTTTGTTTTTAATTTTTTAGAGTTTATATGGGTTTTTAAATTTATTAATGTTTTAGGGGATTAAATGATTTTTAGTGTTTTTAGAAGTTTTTAGGTTTTTGATGGGTCTTAGTGGTTTTTTCGTTTTTTGGGGGGGTTTATGGTTTTTAGGGGTTTTAACACCTTTAGGTTTTCAAAAGATTTAAGTGTTTTTTGTTTTAAATAAATTCTTATGGTTTTCATGTTTTTTAGTTTTTTTATATTTCTAGTGATTATTAGGGATTTTATAGGATATTTATAAATTTCAGGGGTTTTAAATTTTTGGAGGGTTTTTATGATTATTGAGGGATTTTTAGGGTTTTTTTTCATTTTTTATGTTTTTAGTGGTTTTAGTTGCTTTTAGATTTTTAATTTTCTTTCTGTGTTTTTATGGATTATAGTGTCTTTTATGTTTTTAGATATTTTTAGGGATTTTTATGATTTAATGGTTTTATAGGGATTTTAAGAATTTTAAGGGGTCGTAGAGTTTGTTAGAGTTTTTTGGTTTGTTAGGGTTTTTTTTGTTTTTAGAGTTCTCTTTTTTGTTTTTACGGGTTTTAAGGTTTTTTTTGTTTTTTAATGTTTTAGGGTATTAATGGGGTTTATGAGTTTTTGTGGTTTTGTGGGGTTTATATGGAGTTTTAGGGTAATTTAATTTTTTAGGGGTTTTTATAGGTTTTAGAGTTTTTATGGTTTTTAAAATTTTTAGGATTTTTAGAGTTTTAAGTGTATTTTGGGTTTTAAGGTGTTCTTATGTTTTTTCATGGTTTTTTGGGTTATAAAGAATTTTAGGTATTTTTTTATATTTATGGGTTTGGGTTTTAGGGATTTTTCATGGTTGTTATAGTTTTTTAGGGTTTTTATTTTTTGGGTGGTTAGGGTGTTTTTAGGTTTTAGGTGTTATATAGTTTTTAGTGTTTTTAATGATTTTAAAGGTTTAAATGGTTTTTATATTTTTTAGTGTTTTTATGGTTTTTATGTTCTTATATGGTTTTATAAGGTTTTAGGTTTTTTTTGGGTTTTCTTGTTTTTTGGGACTTTTAGTGTTTTTAAAAATTTTATAGGATTTTAGGAGTTTAAAGTGTTTTATGTTTTTTTAGGTTTTCTTATTATTTTTTTATTGTTATCATGGGTTTTTATAGTTTTAGGTGTTTTTATCGATTTTTGGGATTTTTAAGTGGTTTTAGGATTTTGAGGGTTTTTTAGGGTTTCAAGGTTTTCTAGAGTTTTTAGTGTTTTTTAGTTTTTTTAGTGTTTTTCTCTTTTTTAGGATTTTATGGGTTTCTATGTGGTTTTTAATGTTTTTAGGATTTTTTAGGTTTTTATGGATTTTTAGATATTTTTTAGGATTATCATGGGTTTTTAGGGGTTTTGAGATATTTTGAGGTTTTTAGTGTTTTTTGGGTTTTTATAATTTTCATTGTTTTTTTGGTTTTTAGGGGTTTTTTTAGTTTTTATTGATGTTATGGTTTTTTAGATTTTAAATTTTTTTAGTGGTTTAAATGGTTTTTGAGTTTTTAATGGGGTTTTGGGTTTTTAATGTTTTTAGTGGATTTATAGTTCTAGGTTACTTAGGATTTTTTCTATTTTTTGGGTATTTAGCATATTTTATAATTTCCAAGGTTTTATGTTTTTTTGGTTTTTAGTGTTCTCTTAGGATTTTTGAGAGTTTTAGGGTTTTTTAAATTTCTAGGTATTTTCAGAAATTTTTTAGGTTTTTAGGGATTTTTAGGTTTTTATGGATTTTTTGTGTTTTTAGGGTTTTAATGATTTTATAGTTTTTAAATAGTTTTAGGGGTTTAATAATTTTTTGGAGTTTGATTTTTAGAAATTTTATGTATTTTTAGGGGTTAGAAAGGCTTTTATGGGTTTTAGGGTTTCTAGGAGTTTTAGGGTCTTATAGGGTTTCTTTAATTTTTTATGTCTTTAGGGATTTTATGTGTTTTTAGGTTTTTATGGTTTTCTTAGGGGTTTTTAAGGTTTTTTACATTTTATTGAATTTCAGGGATTTTTACAAATTTTATGGTTTTTAGGTTTTTAGGGATTTTTAGGGGTTTTAGGGTTTTTTACGGGTTTAAGGGTTTTAATGGTTTTTAGAGTTTTTTTAATATTTTTAAGGGTTTTAAGTGTTTTTATATTTTTAAGGTTTTTTTAGTGTTTTATAGGGTTTTTATGGTTTTAACATTTTTTAGCAGTTTTATGGATTATTTAATATTTTTACGATTTTTAGGGTGTTTAGCGATTTATGGTATTTTTTAGGGTTTTAGGGTATTTATGTTAATTGGGGGTTTTGGTTTTTTTTAAGATTTCGATTTTTATGGGTTCTTAGATTTGTTATCATTTTTATGGGTTTAAAGGGTTTCTAGAGTCTTTTGGTGATTATTTACGGTTTTATTGGTTTTTATGTTTTTAAGGATTTCAGGTGTTTTATGGTTTTTTGGGGTTTTAGGTTTTAGCGGGTTTTATGTTTTTAAGGGTTTTAATTATTAATATGTTTTTATGGTTTTTAGGTGTTTTGAAGGTTTTTTAATTTTTGTTTGTTTTTAGGTATTTTTAGGTATTTGTTTTAATTTTTATGGTTTTAGGGTTTTTGAGGTTTTGGGGATTTTGAATGTTTTAGGGTTTTCTAGGGTTTTTATGGGTTTTTATGGTTTTTTGGGGTTTAGATATTTTTGATATTTTTTCTTTTTGAATTTTTTTTAGAGTTTTTTTAATATTTTTAGGGGTTTAAAGTGTTTTGATTGTTTTTAGTGGTTTTAGGATTTTATGGGATTTAGGTGCTTTATGGTTGTTAGGAATTTTTAGTGTTTTTAGGGGTTTTTAGTGTTTCTAGAATTTATAGTGGTTTTAATTATTTTTAGTTTTTTATAGATTTCATTGGGTTTTTCAGGGTTTCATACATTTTTACGGATTATTTATAATTTTTATGGTTTTAGGGGTTTCATGGATTTTGAGGTTTTTAGGGTGTTTAGGGATTTTACTGTTTTTGGGGTTTTTAAGGTTTATTTTATTTTTTAGGGTTTTAATGGTTTTTTATAGCTTTTTATCTCTTTTAGGGGATTAAAGGTTTTTTAGAGTTTTTAGAGGGGTGTTTGGTGTTTTATGGGTTTTAGTTGTTTTTATGGATTTTAGGGTCTTATGGGATTTTTATGGTGTTTAGGGATTTTTGAATTTTTTAGACTTTTTAGGGGTTTCTTTTTTTAGGTTACAGGGGTTTAAAGTGATTTTAGGTTTTCTGTATTTTCTAAGGGGTTTTTAGGGTTTTATGTGTTTCTTACCTTTTTAGTGATTTTTAGTGATTCTATGGTATTTTTATGTTTTTTTAGTTTTTTAGTGTTTTTATGGATTTTTGGGTTTTTAGGGATTTTAGGATTTTTATAATTTTTTGGATTTTCTGGGTTTTGTAACACCTCAAGCTTCCATGATACACTTCTCTTTGAATAATATAGTAGTGTGTGTTGTATGCAACTTCGAGTTCTAACACACACCACAACCAATCAAACTAGCCGTTATGAATATTAATACTCACATTTTTAAATTTTATAAAATTTATCTTTTAAAATGGACTTTTTTTTGGATTCGAAATATCGAAATTAGCCTAGGGTGAATTTTTGGTATTTTTCTATAAAAATTCAATTTTAAATGAATATTTAAAAACACTGAGTTATTGGTTAAAACCGACTTTTTATTTAAATAATTATTTATTTTATTTAAATTTATTTTAGGTCAAAATAGATACGTAATACCTATATAAGGTCAATGTAATGTATTGAAGTTAGTTTAGAATTATTTTAGATATATAAAAATTTTATTGAACTTTTCAGCATCTTTTTCCAACCTCCTAGGAGAATTTGGAAATTCACATAAAACTTAATTTTTCCGCTTCTGTGAGTGGAATTTTGAAAATACGAGAGACGCGGTTAATATCAAGGAGTAAAATGTGGTTCAATAAGATAAAAATATTTTTTTGGTGAATAGTAACTTTTTACTTTTATTTACCACGGTTAAAAGTAAATAGGGTAATTAAGGGTAAAAATGATATTAATATTACCCTAACACATGTACTAATTCTATTGGACAAGTGTATCTCAACCAAAAACAACCTTAGGAATAAAATATTATAATTTAAGTCCACTTGGATTAGATTTGGACATTTATTATTATTTAATTCAAAGAATAGTTAAAAGAGTTAAAATCAATGTTTAATAACTAAAACATTTTCAATATAGGGTTATATATAAGATAAATTCAATTGTAAATATTAATTGGAAAGCTAAAAAGATTTCATAAATAATGGTATTTTATTTATAATTTTTAGACATTACATAATTTAATTTATTTATGACACAATCGTGATGCATTAATTACATAATTAATGAAATATTAAAATAATTGATATTATAAATATCCAAATAAATGTAATTTGAGACTTTTTATGAATTAAAGAAATTTTCTAGGTTAATATGACATATTAGGATTTGTTATATGAATCTTTTTAGAAGTAATAATGCTGTTATAAATTTATCAAAAACAAAATACCCAATAGTGTCAAAATTGACATAAAAGAGTTTTTAAAAAAAATATTATATTATTAATTGATATTAAATTTTTAAAAATATAAGTTTCGGCCCAGACACATATATGATGATATTTTTATCATTAATAGACCACTTGGGGATCGTTTGGATGTTTATAGTAATTTTATTAACTATATAATATAAAAATACAAAGTTACATGGTAAATGCCAAACTAATTAACTAAGAGTTAAAACTAAAATATAAGGTTAATATAGTGACCCAAACCTGGATAAAACCTATTGGTTGAGTGTTTTTCAACCCATCCCCACCTTAAATTTTAAATAATCCTCTTTAGAATCATTAGAAACCGAATATGAATTTATTATAAAGTAATATTTCTAGTTTTTCCTAAGGTGCCCCTCCTCCCCCTTATAAAAGGACACCACTTCTAACCAATTATTCACAGCTTCAAATCCTTCTGGTTCGGCCATCCCCTGCCCAAATACTCTCTCAAATTCCCTCACTTCAACCTAGAGGCCTTACTTTGATCAGAATGCCAACCTAAGGATCCCTTTTGATCAAATCCAAAGGAAGAACCCGAAGAAGAGATAATGTTTTCACCACCTTTTTTCAAGTTCATTTCTTCTTCAACTTCTTATTTCTTTGTTATTTCTTTTATAAAATAATAAATTTAGTATCTTCTATATACTGAGATGTTATTATAAATATTTTACAACCATATTCAGTATTCTATCCATCCTTTGAATGACATTCCACCATACGTGCGTACGTACGGCTTACCATCTCCACGTCGTGGTGTAATTGTTATTCAAAATATTATTATTTGGATAGGTATAATAATGATGTGTAATTCATGTAAATAATAAATATAACATCCAATAATGATTCTTTATATATGATATACCATCCAATTATATATTATTTTAATATCAAAAGAATGATATTGTTGCTCGTGCGTACGTACGGACTACCGTCTCCACGAATGCGATGAAATTCATTCCCCATCGTATCCATTCAAGTATAATTGTAATTTGATGATTAAAAATAATGTTTAAGGACTTGATATAATTCTTTATATGAATAATATACAAACCTATCCATAACAAACATGTCTTATATAACAAAACTTATAAAATAAAATGAGTAAGTTAACAGCCGAAACGACGATAATACAAAGATATTATTAATAAAGCAGTGTTAAAAGATCATATATGATATCATATTAACGTATATGATTATTTTATAAATAATTATTATTATTTCACCATTATACAGTAGGTTAACCTACCCTCAACCAAGGAAAAGTACAAGGTAAGGATTTATTTCACAATCTCTTTATTATCTGAGGTTGTTTATACGTAATTATCTACTGGAACCTCTTTATCATCCACATCCATGTTTCATAAAAATGTATTTCAAATCATTATTAATATTTTAAAGACTATGGGATAAATTCATTAATACCCTTTTTGACTTTTTCAAGAAGTTTATAAAGGAATATTTCTATCATTTTCCAAACAAGGTCCTTTTTTAACCTTTTCAATAGAATTAAGGTAAGAATGTCTTTTTAACTTATACGACGGGTGCAGCTATTTTCCACCATTATAAAATCATCAAAGCTTCCCTTAAAAGCTTATAAGAATATTTTCAAAGTGAATGTTTTATTTTATAATTATGTGACTTTTAAATGATTTCAAAAAAATATATATTTCTCTCAAATAGTTTTGATTTCATATATGTCAACATCCATTGATAGATTTTAAGCTTATTTGAAGTTGATTTATTATGATAAAAAACATTCACATTGTGTTGAAGGTTTTGTGATATGTTTGACTGTGGATGTGTTTTTTTTATACCATTCATGGTTTATGGATAATGTTTTTACATTTCGTATGTTAGTTTTAATACGAATGTTTATGTTATGTTTAAACCTGTTCATATGAGGAATGAATTGGACATAATAAGTGATGGGTGGAGCCCGCTATAGCTCCTCGATGCATCGGTAGGTCTCATGAGACAAACTAGTGTCTTGGCACAAGGCCTCGACAAAATATTATTTGTAGTCTTGGAACGAGGCCTTGGTTACGTGGTTATGATAGTATGGTATTATGCATTCCATCACTATGAAAGTGGTTTTTGATATTGCATGTGATTATTCGACTAGTAGAATATCCATATGAATAAGTAAATGGAATTATTTCATTTTATCTATGCCATATTATTCTGAAGTTCATGTTTAATGGTCTTTTGTTTTAGTTATACATTTCCTTAAATGTTTATGCTTATTGATGAAAGTTTCTGCTATATTGTTATCCTTACTGGGCATTCAGCTCACCCCTTTCAATGTTTTATTTTTCCTAGGATGTGAAGAAGTTATTTATGAATGACCTGCAGGGATAGTATGAGGGGATATGAGTGTGGACTATGGAGACTATGTTGTTTTAGTTTTCATTTTTATTATGTAATTTAAGACTTATGAATATATCTAGTGTTTCCAAGGCTTCTAAAATAATCAGTCTTTTGAGATTTGATCTTTCTTGTGATCATGCCAATGTTATGTAATAATGCACCGAATCTGGGTAACTAGGGTCGGGGCATTACAGTTGGTATCAGAGGAAGTTTAGTACAAACCTTGGAAGCTAGATTTAGATAAACTCTGATTAGAGAACATAGAACTAAGATGGACTTTGAGGATTAGTATAAAACAACTTCCCTAGAATTTTGGTCTTGTAGATATTGTGTGAGTTTTCCGAGCAATGCATCCCTATCTGGATACGAAAAGGTAGAGGCGGCTCTAGCACAGATGTACCTATGGGTAAAACCCGAAAACACCGCTTTGATCTAGAGTCGAATGGGAACTGGTGCATGACAATGGGCCTTGCTGCACTCTTGGTTATGACACTCCCGGGATATATTCTTAGGATAATTCTCATTTTATTTAAAAATCATTATGAAGGGTTTATGAGTATATACTTCCTCAAAGAAAACATTTTTATGATTATGGATTATATTCATAAATAGTTCAATTTATGTTAAGTGTTTTACAAGTATGGAATTATGTATTTAGGATTCATAAACTGATCTAGTTTATTCCATTGTTTAGAAATGGCACCCAGTGGAAGTAATGGAAACTGTATCAATGCACGCACACCATATAGGGATTTCCCTCCTACTCAAGATAATTATAGTGGAGATGGTGATGCAATTGGTGTTGATCAACTAATCACCATACAGGGAAAACTCACTCTGGTTATGAACAATAACCTTACCCGTATGGAGCACCCTGATCCACAACATGGAGGATCAATGTTAGATCACTTCATGAGGAAACGACCACCAAAATTCAATGGGAGTACAAATCCATTGGTAGCTGAGCAATGGATATGTTCCCTAGATAAAATATTTCAGGCTTTGGCGATTAGGGAAAGGGAAAAAGTTATCATGGCAGTTTACCGCCTCACTGAAGATGCCGATCAATGGTGGTCATTGATTCAAAACACAAAGGAATATGAAAAATTATCAAATATGGAATGGAGGGAGTTCAAAGATCTATTTTTAGAAAAATACTTTCCTCATGACCATCGAGTAGATATGGAAATGCAATTTTGGAGTCTAAGACAAAAGGAGGATAAGAATGTCGCAAAGTATGAGGCTAAATTTACAAGGTTAGCAAGGTATACTGGAGATTATATACATAACCCAATAAGTAATATTGATTGTTTCTTTGATGGGTTAAAACCATTTCTTGGTCGAGAATTAGTGTCACAATCCTTCTCGTAATACGAAGATATTGTCTCATGTGCTATCAAGACAGAAAAGGAATTCTCTAAGTCTTATGAGTTTAAACAAAAACAACAGAGGAAGAGATCTACTGATCAATCTGGTAATGGAAATAAGGGGAAGAAAGGAAAAGTTTAATATCCATCCAGTAGTAAATGTGGGAAGAAACACCCTGGTACTTTCTTGAAAGGAATGGGAGCCTGTTACAAGTGTGGTGAAAAGGCCACCAAGATCGTGATTTCAAGGGGTAGAAAGAAGCTACCAATGTACAATGATACAACTGTAGGGATATGGGACATTATGCAAATGAATTTCCTAAGCGTTAGGTGAACTTACCTCAGAAAAGGCCAAGGGATCAAGGCCAAACTTATGCTATCACTACTGCTGAGGTAGAAGCTCCAAAATACGTGGTGGCGGGTAATTTAATAGTTTCCTCAAGTTTAGAAAATGCTTTATTTGATTCTAGATCATCGCATTGTTTCATATCTTCCCAGTTTTCTAAGAAAATTAGATATTTCTGATTTGATTTAATAAGGGAGTTGTCAGTTAAAACTCCTAACGGAAGTATCATTGCAACAACATTTTGTGAATCAGTCCCCATTAGAGCACATAAATGTTCTTTATCCACTAATCTCATCTTCATACATATGATTGAGTTTGATATAATCCTCAGTATGGATTGGATTTCGGACCACGATACAAAAATTTATTGTAAGAAGAAGAAGGTTACTATTTTTGATGATGATGATAAGGAACACCTTGTCTTTATAGCAGAATCATCACCACCTAATTCTTATCTAGATCTACCCCCAGTAGCTCAACTAAATTCAATTATTGGAGATGAAGAGAATGAAATTACTGTGGGTGAGGAAAGGAATGTTCAAATAGAGGATGTACCTATTGTGAAAGAATATGTAGATGTGTTTCCTGAAGATTTACCTGGACATCCTCCAAAACGAGAAGTTGAGTTTTCCATTGATTTAATTCCTGGATCAAGGCCTATATCGAAGAACCCTTGTAGAATGGCCACTTTGGAATTAATGGTACTAAAGAAACAACTATATGAATTGAGTAATAATGGATTTATTCACCCTAGTGATTCTATATGGGGAGCCCCTGTTCTTTTTGTTAAAAATAAAGATGGATCTATGAGGTTATGTATCGACTATAGGGAAATCAATGCTATAACAATAAATAACAAGTATCCCCTACCTCGCATTGATGATTTATTTGACCAACTACATGGAGCTCAATACTTTTCAAAGATTGACCTTCAATCTGGATACCATTAGTTGTGTGTGAAAAAGGAAGACATTCCGAAGATAGCATTTTGAACTAGGTACAGGCATTACGAGTTTATAGTAATTCCTTTTGGGCTGACTAATGCCACCTCTGTATTCATGGATCTAATGAATAGATTTTTCAAGGAATATCTCAATTATTTTGTGTTAGTATTTATTAATGATATCTTGGTATACTCCAAATTCTACGAAGATCATGAAAATCACTTGCGCATTATCCTGAAAACTCTAAGAAGACATGAATTATATGGGAAGTTTAGCAAGTGTGAATTTTGGCTTCCGGAGATTTCTTTTATTGGCCATATTGTCTCTAAAGATGGAATCTCTATTGATACTTCAAAGACTAAGGCAATCCAAGAATGGACTCCACCGACGAGTATAACTGAGGAACACAGTTTTATTGGTTTAGCAGGTTATTATCGACATTTCATCCAGAATTTTGCCCGGTTTCTAACCCATTAACAAAGCTTACACGTAAAGGGGTTAAATTTGTTTGGAAAAAAGAGTGTGAATAATGTTTTGAAGAACTTAAGAGGATATTATTCAATGCTTCTATATTGACTCTACCATCAGGGAATGATGGGTTCATTATTTATAGCGATGCTTCGAAAAAAATGATTGGTTGTGTCCTTATGCAGAATGATAGGGTTATTGCCTATGCATCATGACAGTTGAAAATTCATGAGCAAAACTACACTACTTATTATATTGAGTTAGCTGCTGTAACCTTTTATTTGAAGACATGGAGACACTATCTCTATTGTGAAAAATGTGAGATTTATACTGATTAGGAGAGTTTGAAGTATATTCTCTCACAAAAAGAACTCAAAATGAGGCAAAGGAGATGGCTTGAATTACTCAAGGATTATGATTGCACGATACACTACCACCTGGGGAAGAAAAATAAGGTGGAAGATGCTTTGAGAAGATAAGATCATGGAGTTTTGAACATGATGAGAATTGAAAGGGATCCTATTTTCATGGATCTAGTAAAGTTGGATATGGGAATCACCATGGAAGGTGAAACATTAATGCCTTTTAAAATGGTTGATAAACCATCTTTAATAGAAAGGATTAAGAGTTATCAGACCAATGATGAAGAATTTAAAATGAAGATTAAAGCTGTGAATGATGGGAGATTGAGAGACTTTGTGTATGAAGAAGAAATTTTAAAATTTGGGAAGAGACTTTGTGTTCCCGATATACCTGATCTAAAAGGGGAATTTTTAGATGATTCTCATAGCTCCAATTTCCCTATACACCCTGGGAGCACAAAAATGTATAGAGATTTGAAGGAACATTTTGGTGGGACAACATGAAGTGGGAGATTGCTTATTTTGTGTCAAGATGTATGGTTTTTCAACAGGTGAAAGCTGGAAGGCAACATCCTGGAGGAGTCATCACTAGTGCAAAAAACATTTTTTACGTCACCATTTTTTACGTCGATTATATAAAACCGACGTCATAATATGTAAAACGAGGTTTTTTACGTCGGTTATTTCTTAACCGACGTAAAAACCTGTATTCGGTACACCTTTAACGTCGGTTATTTTTATAACCGACGTTATTAATCGCGCGTCTTCGTTTTTTACGTCGGTTAGTTTTATAACCGACGTAAAAAACGCGGTTTTCGAAGGCCTTTTTACGTCGGTTATTGAATAACCGACATAACAAACGCGGTTTTTGAAGGCTTTTGTACGTCCGTTATAAAATAACTGACATAACAAAAGAATCCGCAGATGTTTTTGACGTCGGTTATTCCATAACCAACGTAAAAAAGGCGGATTTTGAGCCCTTTATAACGTCGGTTATAAAATAACCGACGTTATAAATGTTTTTAAAACAATTATCATGTCGGTTATTGAATAACCGACGTGATAACTCATTTAAAAATTTACCCAGACCCGTGGATTGTCATTCGCGAGTTTACCTTCGACAGTCGCGACTCGTCTCTCTCGCGCGTAAACCTGAATCGGCTCGTCCATTTCGTTGGTTTAGATTCGTTTTGCGATCATCGTTTCTCATATTTAATATCCTCAGATCAATCATCTAAACTCGCAGCACTCAGGTAATCCTCCCACTCGTTCGTTTTTTTTTTCGCGGATAGTATATATATATGTGTTGTGATTTTTTTGTTGAAACTAGCTAAGATTCTTCGATTGCGAACCCTTTTAACTCGTTTTGGCACCATAATCTTATTTATCATCCCTAGATCTATTTGTTCGACTTTCAATATTGAGTAATTTTATGATTTCACTAATTTTTCATCGTTTTCTATAAATCCCCGAGAGGGTTGGGGCGTGTCCATTTGGATGGGTTGCCCTTTTACAGTTGTTACTACTTTATTCACACACAACCATGGCATAGGTGCATGGATTTGGGGTCGGGGGGTGTCCAGGGTGGTTTACAAGGGGGTGGGTGGGTGTGGGGGGCTGTCCAAGGGTGTGGGTGGGTGTTGGGGGGTGTCCAGGGGGGTGTCCAAGGGGGTAGGGGGTGGGGGCGGTGTTTAGGAGGGGTGGGGGCTGTCCAGAGGGTTGGGGGGTGTCTAGGGGGGTGTCCAAGCAGGTCGGGGGTGGGGGGTTGTGTCCAGGAGGGGTGGGGGTGCTTTCTAGAGGGGTCGGGGGCTTTCCAGAGGGGTCGGGGGGTGTCCAGGGTGGTGTCCAAGGGGATGGGTGGGTGTGGGGGGCTGTCCAAGGGGGTGGCGGCCTGTCCAGAGGGGTCGGTGGGGTGTCCAGGGGGGTGTCCAAGGGGGTGGATGGGTGTGGGGGGCTGTCCAAGCGGGTGGCGGCCTCTCCAGAGGGTATTTGGGGTTGTCCGGGTGGGTGGGGGGGCTGTCCAGAGGGTTGGGGGATGTCCAGGGGGGTGTCCAAGGGGGTAGGGGGTGGGGGTGGTGTCCAGGAGGGGCGGGGGGCTGTCCAGAGGGGTCGGGGGGTGTCCAGGGGGTTTACAAGGGGGTGGGTGGGTGTGGGGGGCTGTCCAAGGGTGTGGGTGGGTGTTGGGGGGTGTCCAGGGGGGTGTCCAAGGGGGTAGGGGGTGGGTGGTGGTGTTTAGGAGGGGTGGGGGGGCTGTCCAGAGGGTTGGGGGGTGTCCAGGGGGGTGTCCAAGGGGGTAGGGGGTGGGGGTTGTGTTTAGGAGGGGTGGGGGGCTGTCCAGAGGGTTGGGGGGTGTCCAGGGGGGTGTCCAAGCAGGTCGGGGGTGGGGGGTTGTGTCCAGGAGGGGTGGGGGGCTGTCCAGAGGGGTCGGGGGGTGTCCAGGGGGGTTTACACATCGATTTGTTTTATATTTCAAAATTGTTTACATTCAAAATATGATTTTTTCATATAAACATATATTTTTCTTATCTAAAAAATATATATATTTTTGCTATTTGTTATAGGTAATAATGAGTCGAAGTTGGATTACGGCTCATCGAATGAGCAATGAATATGAGGAAGGTGTTGATGCCTTTTTGGAATTTGCTAAACGAAATGTTCCAAGTAGTGACATTTTTTTTCTGTGCATGCCTGAAATGTCTGAATATGAAGAAGTTGAAAAGTAGAGAGATAAAAGATCATCTGATTTGTCATGGTTTCAATCCGAGTTACAACCCTTGGATTTGGCATGGCGAAACTGGACAGAATGTCACTGATGATAATGAATCGCAAGATGGTAACTCCGATGGAATTGAAGAAATGATTCGCGATATTGTAGCAGAACAAATTGAGATAGAACCAATAGTTGCACGTCTATATGGTGATGCCGAAAAACCATTATATCCTGGTTGTACAGATTTTACGGTTTTGTCGGCGGTGTTAAGATTGATTAACCTGAAGTCGAAACATGGATGGAGTGACAGAAGTTTTACAGAGCTGCTACAATTGATGAAAGACATTCTTCCAAAAGATAACGATCTTCCAGATTCACATTATAAGGCCAAAAAAATATTATGCCCGATGGGAATCAGATACAGGAAAATACATGCCTGTCCGAATGACTGCATTATATATAGGAAGGAATATGAATTTCTGAAAGAGTGTCCTAAATGTGGGACATCACGGTATAAGGTGAAAGAAAAATCACAAGCTAATGTAGAGATTACAAAGCTCCCTTCAAAGGTATTTTGGTATCTTTCTATAATTCCTCGTTTCAAACGTTTATTTTCTAATTCACATGATGAAAAAAGGTTAAGATGGCATGCTGATGAGCGGGTATGTGATGGAAAAATACGTCATCCAGCTGATTGTCCACAATGGAATAAAATTGATGCCCAGTACCCTACATTTGGAAGTGAAATTAGAAATCTGAGACTAGGCTTGTGCACAGATGGAATGAATCCATACCGAACCCTCAGTAGCACACATAGTTCATGGACTGTTTTATTGGTAATTTACAACCTCTCTCCTGAAGTTTGTATGAAGCGCAAATATGTCATGTTGAGTATCATGATCTCTGGTCCAAAGCAACCCGGCAATGATATTGATGTATACTTGTCACCACTGATTGATGATTTGAAACTGTTATGGGCTGATGGTATTAGGGTGTATGATTCTTATAAAATGGAATATTTTCAACTGCATGCAATGCTTCTATTCACTATAAATGAATTCCCAACATATGGAAATTTGTCTGGATACAGTGTTAAAGGGCATAAAGCATGTCCAATTTGCGAACAACAGACGTCATATTGTCAATTGCATCATGGGAGGAAAACAGTGTACATGGGTCATCGAAAGTTTTTGCCTATGGATCACCCTTATAGAAGACTAAAAAAGGCATTCAATGGCTCACAAGAATTTGATACTGCTCCTCAACCTTTATCCCCAAAATTGTATTTTGAGAGGGTGAAAAACCTTGATGTGACATTGGGAAAGACACAGAAATCTGGTAATGATAGACATATTTGGAAGAAAAGGTCAATATTTTTTGAGCTACCATATTGGAGGTATCATGAAGTCAAACATAATATTGATGTCATGCTCGTGGAGAAGAATATCTGTGATTCTTTGATCGGAACATTTCTAGATATTAAAGGAAAGACAAAAGATGGGTTGAATGCAAGGTTAGACCTACTGTCAATGGGAATGCGTTTGGAGTTAGCTCCCACTCCTAAAGGAAGACGAACATTTCTTCCCCCGGCTTGTCATACATTATCGAAGAGGGAGAAAAGTAGCTTCTGTCAGTGTCTTCATGATATCAAAGTGCCTCAAGGTTATTCTTCAAATGTAAAAAATTTTGTCTCATTGAAAGACTTGAAGTTGATAGGTATGAAATCACATGATTGTCATGTCATGATGCAAAAAATTCTACCAGTTGCACTGCGTGGAATATTGCCCATCCGTGTCAGAAAGACTATAATGAGGTTGTGTTATTTTTTCAATTCAATTTGCAACAAGGCGATTGATGTGAATGCTTTGAACATTTTGGAAAAGGATTCAATTTTTATACTTTGTCATTTGGAAATGTATTTTCCTCCAACTTTTTTTGATATGATGGTGCATTTAATGATTCATCTGGTTCGAGAAATAAGGCTTTGTGGACCTGTATATCTTCGTTGGATGTATCCTTTTGAAAGGTATATGAAAATATTAAAGGGATATGTTAAAAATCCATATAGACCTGAAGCATCCATTATTGAAAAGTATATTTCTGAGGAGGTAGCAGAGTTTTGTACGAGCTACTTGGCTACGACGCAACACATAGGTTTGCCTCCATCTCGCCATGAACGGGTTAATAATGAGGGAAAGGGGATTCGTGGCTTGAAAGTCAAATCACCGTCAGCTGAACATATGAAGAAGTTAGAATCATACATCTTGAATAACATCGCTGATGTTCAACCGTATATCACATTGCATATTAATGAGTTGAAACAATGTCATCCAAAGAAGAAAGAAATGTGGATTTTGAATGAGCACAACAAAACTTTTTTTCCATGGTTTAAAAAGACCTTGCTTGGTAGATCAGATGTATCAGAGACATTAAAATGGATAGTGGGTGGTCCATCTTTAAATGTGATAACATGGTCCGCTTATGACATTAATGGCTATACATTTCATATGAAAGCTCAGGACAACAGAAGTGCAGTTCAGAATAGTGGTGTATTGGTGTTTGCAGAAGCAATGCATTTTTCGAGTGCTAAGGACAGAAACCCAATTTCGGCATCAAGTGCATATTATGGAGTGATTGAAGACATATGGGAGGCTGATTACTTTAAAATTAAAGTTCCCGTTTTTAACTGTAAATGGTTTATCGGTAACAATAGTGTCAGACACGATGAATTTGGAATGACACTTGTTAATCTGAATAGATTGGAAGACACAGCTGATTCTTTTAAAATGGAAACACATGCCAAACAAATTTTCTATGTAGTAGATCAATCAGATATGCAGTGGGCTGTTGTTTTACAAGGGAAAAACCAATATGTTGGTGAGGATGAATTTGATGAACATGCTGATTTATGTGAGATCCCTACTTCCATGGAAAGATTAACAGAACATAATGATGAGTATTTTGAAGACATGGTTTGTGCCATAAGGAACGATCACGACGAAGGAATTTGGGAAAACAATCCAACTGTACATTTCTAAAATTACAGGTAACACAAGTTTATTTCTTGTTTACATTTAGTTTTTTCATATAATGTTAGATACTGTAAATTTTTTACTTATTAAAACATGTATCAAACCAAAACGATAAAACAATAAAAACCGTAAAGAGGAGAAGTCCTGGGCGCACCGGCTGGCCAGTGGTGGATCACCGGTTGGCCGGTGGTCCAGAACAAAGCTCTGTTTGGTCCACCGGCCGGCCGATGCTGAGCCACCGGCCAGCCGCTGGATCACCACCGGCCGGCCGGTGGACCAGACAGAGCCTTCCTCTCTGTCTAGATCACCAGCGGCCGGCCGGTGTTGAGCCAGCGGTCGGCCGGTGGTTCAGACAGAGAGGAAGGCTCTCTGTCTGGTCCACCGGCCGGCCGCTGGATCACCACCGGCCGGCCCGTGGACCAGACAGAGAGCCTTCCTCTCTTTCTGGATCACCAGCGGCCGGCCGGTGATGAGCCAGCGGCCGACCGGTGGTCCTGACAGAGAGGAAGGCTCTCTGTCTGGTCCACCGGCCGGCCGGTGGTGATCCAGCGGCCGGCCGGTGGCACCAGGCAGTGGGCAAGTCTACTGCCTGGGTCCTCCGGCTGGCCGGTGTGCTCACACCGGAAGATCGGTGGACTCAGTGATTTCACTTTTTAGCTTTCTTGGGCCAACTCGTTGGCAACCTTTTGCCTGTGTTTACCATGTTTATCATTGTTTAACATGCTTACCATATTACCAATGTTTACTATTATGTAATTTAGTACACTTTTCTATTTGTGAACTAATGTTTGTTTTTTTTTGATTTGAAGGAAAATGACAGATCAATCAGTTGATCAGCCACATGATTCTGGAGATGAGCTTATTGGTCATACATCTGGGGTGGAACATTCACATGCTCCTATTATGAAAAAGAGTTCAAAGGTTGGTAAGCGTGGGTGCACACGTTTACCAAAATTATCACTTGCCCGTACGAAGGAGGAGAGGATAGTCGTGGAGTTTGATGATGATGATCTTCCTAGAGGTCCAAATGCTAAAGATTTTAAGGGTTTTGTAGCAACTCAGGCTAAGAGCAAAGTAAGAATTCTCTATGATGATTGGAGAAGTGTGGATAAGGCGATAATTTCTCAGCTATGGGAGACCATTTTGGTAAGATCTTTTGCTATTGTTTGACTGTTCTTTAAATGTTTCTAGTATATATAATATTTTTAACCTCTTTTTTATCAGATGACATTTGATATTCCTGACACTGGAGGAGTCAGGAAGAAATGCTTATCGTTGGCTTCTAGGAGATGGAGGGATTTCAAATCAACCCTCTCATCTGATTTCATTTATGGTCATAGGAGTCGTGAGAATCCATGTCGTATATATCCTTTTATAGATGAAGACACATGGAGACAATTTTTTGAAAGTAGAAGAAAAGAATCATTTTTGGTAAGGGCAATGTAAACTTTTATAAGCTTTCTTATATAAATGATCTTATTATTGTTTTGTTAATGATTACTTATTCTTAATTTATAGCAAACAAGGAAAGATCATCAAGAGATCCAATCTAAAAATGTATACCCTCATAGTTTATCTCGGGGAGGGTATGCATTATTGGAAGAACAAATGATGGCAGAAAAATTTCAACAACTAAGAGCTGAGTCTTCAAGCTCTAGAGAGGTGGCCCCTCCATCCCCTCCATCTAGACATGAGAAATGGAAAAGAGCTCGGAAGGGCAAAAAAGGACAATATCTTTCGAAAGAATCAAGACTCGTAGTTGAGAGGATTGTAAGATATCTATTTTATTTATTTAAGTTTACTATTTTCGTCATATATTTCCAATCATTATAGAAATGTTCAATTAATTATTATAGGACTCTCTTGAGGAGCAGAGTTCACAGGGGACATTTACACCATCTGGGAGGGAAGATATTTTATCTGTGGCATTGGGAAAGCCCGAACATCCTGGCTGTGTAAGAGGATATCCGGCAGGTGTATCGGTAAGAAAAGTGTTGCCACGTTCCTCAACTTCTAACGTTGAGGGAGTTTATAAAAAAAATAGAATCCTTGGAGGCTGAAGTCCATAATATTAATGCGACAATGGAGGACAAGATTAGAGCATCGGTGCAGTTAATGTTTGCAGACTTGCAAAGACAATTTCAGGGTGCAGCTCCCACTCCACCTCTCCCAGTAGCTCCCACTCCCCCACCTCAGCCTGCGGACCCCATTTTTGATCCTCCTCCTCCGCCGCAGCTACCTACTTATTGTGAGTTGTATGTTGATGATCCTCAACATCATATAGTTGCATATGGGATGGAATATTGTATAGGAGATATAGTTCATCATCAACAGTTAGAGGTAGAGAATCAGAGGGTCACTGTACAGGATATTATAGATAGATCAGCTCGGATACCATTACCTACAGATGAGGTGACGACAGTTGGACATAGTATCGGCCATTTTTTACTTTGGCCATCCAGACTTCTTCGACTCATTACCATATAGGTATGGATGTTATATCTTTTATTTTATATTTTTATTAATGTTTTATCATTTGAAAACTAATATATTTTTCAATTTATTTTTACAGGAATACTTCAAAGGTAAAGAAATACTGTATAGACAACAACAAAGACAAATAGCTATGACATCAGATGCAGATACTAACAGTCTTGACAAATTGTCAAGATATTCAAATTTGTTGGCGTATCATTATGACTTTACAATGGAAGCTCATGTCTGTGGACGTGAACTATGTGTGGGGATTATGAAAACTGATATCGTGGAGTATGTCACTGGAGATAAGTTGGGCATCAACGTGGTGCAAATTTTTATCATGTAAGTCTTAACACCTTTTCCTTGCGTTATATTTATTAAAAATGTATTCTTATGTCTGCTTTGTATTAGGTATCTGTATAAAATTTGTGAGAGGAATGAGCTGACAGATGTATATGGATTCGTGGACCCACAATTGATTACCCCTGAAGCATGTGCATTGGATGAGGAACAAAGAATGCTTTATATTGCTGATAGATTTGAAAAGAATGTAATCACACAGTGTTGGATGATGCCTTTTTGTGAGAGGTATGAAACACATCCCTCTCAAAGAGTTAATTATCTTTTAACATAAAAAACCACTAACGTTAAATTTCCTTTTATCAGGGATCATTGGATGTTAGGGGTTTTTTTCCCTAGGGAGAAAACACTTTATTGGATATGCTCTCTCTATGATGATGTGCGAGAAAGTTTTAAGAATATATTGGAAAAGTAAGTTTCAATTTCACAATAGTTTTATATATTATAATGAATTTTAAATTTACCCCATTCGTATTATTTTCTAACAGGGCATGGGTCCACTTTCGAAAAAGCGCAAAGAAAAGGAATTTCAAGATCAAATATGTACATGCGAAGGTAAATATCCATTTATAATTTGTACATTTTGATTTATTACATAAAAATAATATATTGAATTTACACTCATTCAAACAGAAATGTCATGAGCAACAAGGCATCATCGAATGCGGATATTACATGTTAAGATTTATGTATGAAATAATAACAACTGGGACAGTTCTGAGTTTTGACCTGGTAAGATTTCCTCTTTCTCATAATATTTCAATTTGATTTATTCATTATACACGTTGACTACTATCCTTTTCCATTGTAGCTTTTTGATGACCCTCAACCCTTTACTACTGAAGATATCAAACACTTACAAGTGGAGTGGTCAAATTATTTTACAGGTTTGATTGACTTTTAGTTGTTTGTAATGTAAAATGTAATTTTAAATATTGTCAATGTAATTGTGTATTTCGTAGTCGTTTAGGTTGGATTTAGTTTTTTTTGAAGTTGACAGTGTAAGTTTTGAATGTTATATAAGTGAATGTTTAATTTTTCTCTACTTCTTGTTTTGGTCTACTGTTGATGGTTTTTCTGGTCTGGATTTTGGTATGGGGGGAGAGGTTCCAAGGGGGTGGGTGGGTGTTTGGGGGGTGTCTAAGGGATATGGGAGGGGTGTCCAAGGTGTGTTTGGGGCTGTCCTAGGGGTCGGGGGGGGGGTGTAAATGAGGGTGGGGGTGTCCAAGGGGTGGGGGTGTCCAAGGGATATGGGAGGGGTGTCCAAGGTGTGTTTGGGGCTGTCCAAGGAGTCGGTTGGGTGTAAATGAGGGTGGGGGGGGGGCTGTCCAAGGGGTGGGGGGTGTCCAAGTGGTGGGGGGGGGTGTCCAAGGGATATAGGAGGGGTGTCCACGGGGTGTTTGGGGCTGTCCAAGGGGATGGGGGGGTTTCCAAGGGGTAGGGGGGTTTCCAAGGGGTCGGGGGGGTGTCCAGGGGGTGGGGGCTGTCCATGGGGTGGGGGGTGTCCAAGGGGTGGGGGGGTGTCCAAGGGATATGGGAGGGGTGTACAAGGGGTGTTTGGGGCTGTCCTAGTGTTCGGGGGGTGTAAATGAGGGTGGGGGGCTGTCCAAGGGGTGGGGGGTGTCCAAGGGATATG
This sequence comes from Viscum album, assembly GCA_963277665.1. NCBI lineage: Eukaryota > Viridiplantae > Streptophyta > Magnoliopsida > Santalales > Viscaceae > Viscum > Viscum album. The sequence continues at coordinate 43,691,032 of OY728151.1, forward strand.
GGAGTGGTGTCCAAGGTGTCTGGGAGTTCTGTCCAAGGGGCCGGTTGTGTGTAAATGAGGGTGGGGGGGCTGTCCAAGGGGTGGGGGTGTCCAAGGGGTGGGGGTGTCCAAGGGATATGGGAGTGGTGTCCAAGGTGTCTGGGAGTTCTGTCCAAAGGGCCGGTTGGGTGTAAATGAGGGTGGGGGGGTGTCCAAGGGATATGGGAGGGGTGTCCAAGGGGTGTTTGGGGCTGTCCAAGGGCTCGGGGGGGTGTCCAGGGGTCGGGGGGTGTCCAAGGGGTCTGGGAGGGCTGTCAAGGTGTGGGGGGGTGTCCAATGGGTGTTTGAGGCTGTACTAGGGGTCTTGGGGGTGTAAATGAGGGTGGGGGGCTGTCCAAGGGGTGGGGGGTGTCCAAGGGGTGGAGGGTGTCCAAGGGATATGGGAGGGGTTTCTAATGGGTGTTTGAGGCTGTACTAGGGGTCGTGGGGGTGTAAATGAGGGTGGGGGGGGGGTGTCCAAGGGGTGGGGGGGTGTCCAAGGGTTGTGGTGGGGCTCCAATGTGGTGGGGGAGGGCTGGCCAGGTTGTTAGGTGGGTATAGATGAGGGTGGGGTTCAGTTGGGGCTTGGGGGAGGGCTGGCATGGTTATTTTTGTTTGGTTTCTGGTTGCTTTTTGGTGAGAGGAGTGCAATTATTTAAAAAAAAAATTTCTTTCACATTGGTTTTTTTATAACCGACGTGGTAAATAAATCGGCAGGGGTTTATCACGTCGGGTTTTTCTAGAACCGACGTGATAAACCGTTCCCGGGGCTTTTATCACGTCGGTTCTCAATATAACCGACGTGCTAAAAGGCCTGGGAATCGATTTACCACGTCGGTTATTGGATAACCGACGTGCTAAAACGTTTCCCAGGCCTTTTTATCACGTCGGTTTCTTAAATAACCGACGTGATAATAGGCCAGGGGAAGGGTTTATCACGTCGGTTATGACATAACCGACGTGATAAAAGATATCCCAAGCGTTTTATCACGTCGGTTTAGGGAATAACCGACGTGATAATTCCCCCCCGCGCATATTTATCACGTCGGTTATTATATGAACCGACGTGATAACCACCGTGATGTTAGGGATATTACGTCGGGTTTTAAATAACCGACGTAAAAAACGTTCTTTATAACGTCGTCCGTATTAACGTCGCCTAAAAACCGACGTAAATAATAAAAAATAACCGACGTAAAAAATGTTTTCTGCACTAGTGCATGCAACCTCTTCCCATATCGGAGTGGAAATGAGACAATATTACGATGGAATTTGTCATTGGGCTACCAAATACTCCTAGAAGGAATGATGCAATATGGTTTATTGTTGATAATCATACCAAGACAACACATTTTATTGCTATAATAGAAGATCTACCACTGGAACATCTAGCAAGACTATATATTAATGATGTTGTGAGACTTCATGGAGTACCCCTATCAATTGTTTTTGATCGTGATCCCCATTTTACTTCAAGATTCTGGAAGAGTCTTCAGAAGGCCTTGGATACTGAACTTCATTTTAGTATTGCCTACCACCCTCAAACAGATGGACAATCAGAATGGACTACTCAAACCTTAGAAGGCATGTTGATATCTTGCTCACTTGACTTTTAGGGTATGTGGGATCAATATTTACATATGGTAGAATTTTCTTATAATAATAGCTTCCATTCGAGTATTCAGATGACACTATATGAAGCGTTATACGGAAAGAGATGTCGCACACCAACCTGTTGGGATGACGTTGGTGAAAGAAAACTTGTAGGCCCAGAACTAGTGGAGGAAACAATGGAAAAGGTGAAGGTAATCCAAAACCACATCAAAGCAGCTCAAAGTAGGAAGAAGAGCTATGCCAATAACCGAAGGAAGGATTTGGAATTTCATGTAGGAGATCATGTTTTCTTGAAGGTATCTCCATGTAAGGGAGTTATACGTTTTGGTAAGAAAGGTAAATAGAGTTCCAGGTACATCGGACCTTTTGAAATTCTAGAACGAATTGGGGCTGTAGCTTACCATTTGGCAATGCCGCCAAGTCTCTCCAAAGTTCACGATGTGTTCCATGTATCACTATTGAGGAAATAAATGCCTGACCCAATGCATATACTCACCTATGAGGAATTATAACTGGAACCTGATCTGTCTTATTGCGAAGAGCCCGTCAGGATTCTTGATATGAGAGAACAAGTACTAAGAAACCAGATGAATCGTCTGGTAAAAGTTTTGTGGAGAAACCATAAGATGGAAGAAGCAATGTGGGAACCCGAGGAACATATGATGAAGAACCACCCAAGTCTTTTCATGTGGTAGTATTCTAGAAATTTTTAGGATGGAATTATTTGAATGACGGGAGAATGTAACACCCCAAGCTTCCACGGTACACTTCTCTTTGAATAATATAGTAGCGTGTGTTGTATGCAACTTCGAGTTCTAACGCACACCACAACCAATCAAACTAGACGTTATGAATAGTAATACCCACTTTTTGAAATTTTATAAATTTCATCTTTTAAAATGGGCTTCATTTTTGGATTTGAAATATTGAAATTAGCCTAGGGTGAATTTATGGTATTTTTCTGAAAACTTTCGATTTTTAATGAATAGGGAAAACACTGAGTTGTTGGTTAAAGCCGACTTTTTATTTAAATAATTATTTATTTTATTTAAATTTATTTTAGGTCAGAATATATATGTAATATCTATATAAGTTCAATGTAATTCATTGGAGTTAGTTTAGAATAATTTTAGATATATAAAAATTTTATTAAACTTCTTACCGTCTTTTACCCACCACCTAGGAAAATTTGGAAATTTACATAAAACATAATTTTACTGCTTATATGAGTGGAATTTAGAAAATCCAAGAGACACTGTTAATATCAAGGAGTAAAATTTTGTTCAATAAGATAAATTTTTTTTGTGAATAGTAACTTTTTACTTTTATTTACAACTATTAAAAGTAAATAGGGTAATTAAGGGTAAAAATGAATTAATATTACCCTAACACATGTACTAATTCTATTTGAAAAGTGTATCTCGACCAAAAACAACCTTAGGAAAAAAATATTATCATTTAGGTCTACTTCGATTAGATTAGACATTTATTATTATTTAATTCAAAGAAGAGTTAAAAGAGTTAAAATCAAAGTTTAATAACTAAAACATTTTCAATATAAAATTATACATAAGATAAATTTGATTGTAAATATTAATTGGAAATATAAAAAGATTTCATACATAATGGTATTTTATTTATAATTTTTAGTCAATAAATAATTTAATTTATTTATGACACAATGGTGATGCAGTAAATACCTAATTAATGAAATATTAAAATAATTGATATTATAAATATACAAATAAATGTAATTTGAGACTTTTTATGAATTAAAATAATTTTATTGGTTAATATGACATATTAGGATTGGTTATATGAATCTTTTTAGAATTAATAATTCTGTTATAAATTTATCAAAAACAAAATACCCAATAGTGTCAAAATTGAAATAAAAGAGTTTTTAAAAAAAATATTATATTATTAATTGATATTCAATTCCTAAAAATCTATTGTTCGGCCATGAAACTTATATCATGATAGGTTTATCATTAATGGAACACTTGGGGGTATCTTGGATGTTTATATTATGTTTACTAACTATATAATATAAAAATACAAAGTGACATGGTAAATGTCAAACTAATTAACTAAGAGTAAAAACTAAAATATAAGGTTAATATAGTGACCCAAACCTGTATAAAACCTATTGGTTGAGTGGTTTTGGACCCATAACCACATTAACCTTTAAATAATCCACTTTGGATCCATTAGAAACCGAATTTTTATTTATTATAAAATAATATTTCTAGCTTTTCCTAAGGTGCCCCTCCTCCCCCTTATAAAAGGACACCACTTCTAACCAATTATTCACACCTTCAAAGAATTTTGGTTCGGCCAAAACCTGCCCAAATACTCTCTCAACTTCCGTAAATTAAGACTAGATGCCTTAGTTTGATCATAAAGCCAACCTAAGGATCCCTTTTGATCAAATCAAAAGGAAGAACCTGAAGAAGTGGTATTGTTTTCACCACCCTTTTTCAAGTTCATTTCTTCTTCAACTGATTATTTCATTGTTATTTCCTTTATAAAATAATAACTCCAGTATATTATATATACTGAGATGTTATTATAAATATGGTACAACCATATTCAGTATTCTATCAGTCCTTTGAATGACATGTCACCATACGTGCGTACGTACGGCTTACCGTCTCCACGTCGTGGTGTAATTGTTATTCAAAATATTATTATTTGGATGGGTATAATAATGATGTTTAGTTCATGTAAATAATAAATATAACATGATAATGATTATGTATATATGATATACCATCCAATTATATATCATTTTAATATCAAAATAATGATATTGTCACTCGTACGTACGTACGGACTACCGTCTCCACGAACGCGATGAGATTCATTCCCCATCGTATCCATTCCAGTATAATTCTCATTTGATGATTAAAAATAATGTTTAAGGACTTGATATAATTATGGATATGAATAATATACAAACCTATCCATAAAAAACATGGCTTATATAACAAAACATATAAAAGAAAATGAGTAAGTTAACACCCGAAACGACGATAATACAAAGATATTATTAACAAAGCAGTGTTAACAGATCATATATGATATCATATTAATGTATATGATTATTTTATAACTAATAAAAATTATTTCCCCATTATACAGGAGGTTAACCTACCCTCAACCAAGGAAAAGTACAAGGTAAGGATTTATTTCACAATCTCTTCATTATCCGAGGTTGTTTATACGTAATTATCTACTAGGACCTCTTTATCATCAACATCCATGTTTCTTAAAAATGTATTTCAAATCATTATTACTATTTTAAAGACTATGGGATAAATTCATTAATACCCTTGTTGAATTTTATAAGAAGTTTATAAAGGAATCTTTCTGTCATTTTCCAAACAATGTCCTTTTTAACCTTTTCGATAGAATTAAGGTAAGAATTTCTTTTTATCTTATACGGCGGGTGCGACTATTTTACGCCGTTATAAAATCATCGATGCTTCCCTTACAAGATTATAAGAATATTTTCAATGTAAATGTTTTATTTTATAATTATGTGACTTTTAAATGATTTAAAAAAGATATTTATCTCAAATAGTTTTGATTTCATCTATGTCAACATCCTTTGATGGATTTTAAGCTTATTTGAAGTTGATTTGTTATGATACAAAATTCCACATTGTATTGAAGGTTTTGTGATATGTTTTACTGTGTATGTGTTATTTTTATACCATTCATGGTTTATGGATAAATTATTGACATTTCATAAGTTAGTTTTAATATGAATGTTTATGTTATGTTTAAACCTGTTCATATGAGGAATGCATTGGACTTAATAAGTGTTGGGTGGAGCCCGCTATAGCTACTAGATGCATCAATAGGTCTCATGAGACAAAATAGGGTCTTGGAACAAGGCCTTGACAAATTTTTTTTGTAGTCTTGGCACGAGGCCTTGGCTACGTGGTTATGATAGTATGGCATTATGAATTCCATCATTATGAAAGTGGTTTTTGATATTGCATGTGATTATTCGACTAGTAGAATATCCATGTGAGTAAGTAAATGGAATTATTTGATTTTATATATGCAATATTATGCTGAAGTTCAATTTTAAAAGGCTTTTGTTTTAGTTATACATTGTCTTAAATGTTTATACTTATTTTTGAATGTTTCTGCTATATAGTTATCCTTACTGGGCATTTTAGCTCACCCCTTTCAATGTTTTATTTTTCCCAGGATGTGAAGAAGTATTTTATGAATGACCTGCAGGGATAGTATGAGGGGATATGAGTGTGGACTATGGAGACTATGTTGTTGTAGTTTTCATTTTTATGATGTAATGTAAGACTTATGAATATATCTGTTGTTTCCAAGGCTACTAAACTAATCGGTCTTTCGAGATTTGATCTTTCTTGTGATCATGCTCATATTATGTAATAAGGCACCACCTCTGGGTAACAAGGGTCATGGCGTTACAGTTTTTTTTAATGTTTTTATCGTTTTTACGGTCTTTTGGGGTTTTTAATTTTTTTATGGTTTTAAGATTTTTTTTTGTTTTTTTAGTGGTTTTCTATATTTTTTTGGTTTTTTGGGTTTTTATGGTTTTTAGTGTGTTTTATGAATTTTATGGTTTTTTAGGGTTTTTAACATTTTTTATGTTTTAAATGTTTTATGTTTTTTAGTTTTTTTTGGTTTTCTTTGTGTTTGTATGGGTTTTAGTGGTTTTTTACCTTTTTAGGGTTTTGAGGTATTTTTAGGATTTTTATGCGTTTTTAGAGGTGTTAAGGATTTTTAGGGGTTTTAAAGTTTTTTAGGATTTTTAGTGTATTTTAGGGTGCTTGTAATTTTTTTTTGTTTTTAGGGGTTTTAAGGGTTTTTTGTTTTTAAATTTATCCTGAGTTTTTAGGAGATTTAGGGTTTTTTATGTTTTTACTAATTGTTTTTCTTTTTTAGGATTTTATAGATTTTTAGGATTTTTAGGGATATTGAAGGTTTTGGGGGTTTTTTTGATTTTAGAGTTTTTAGGGTTTTATATTTTTAATGTTTTTATGGGATTTAGGAATTTTTACATTTTCTAAGTATTTTTCAATGTTTTTATGTTTTTTATGTTTTTAATGATTTTTAGGTATTTTTTTGGATTTTTTGGTTTTCTTAGGGATTTTAGATATTTTGATTGTTTTCAGGGATTTTTACGGTTTTTAGAGGTTTTATGGTTTCTTTGGGTTTTTAGGGTTTCTTTAGTTTTTAGGGTTTATAAGGTATTTAGTGTTTTTTAAAAAATTTAGTTGTTTAAAGGGGTTTTAGAGTTTTCAATATTTTTTAGTGTTTTAATTGGGTTTTAGGGTTTTTATGGTTTTTCGGGGTTTTGTGGGTTTTATGGTTTTTAGGATTTTAGTGTTTTCAATAGGTTTTTCAGGGTTTTTATGTTTTTCTCTGTTTTTAGGTATTTTTAGTTGCGTCTTACTGTTTTTAGGGGTTTTGATGATTTTTAGGAGTTTTAGGGTTTTTAGAGTCTTATGGTTTTCTTGGTTTTTAGGGTTTTAGTTTTTTTTTAGTTTTTCGGTGTTTTATTTTTTTAGAGTTTTCCTTAACATTTTTAGAGGTTTAATGGTTTTTGTGTATTTAGTGTCATAGGGGTGTTATATGTTTTTAGGGTTTTTATGGTTTTTAGGGATGTTGTGGTTTTTTATGGTTTTAGGGTTTTTAAGGTCTTTTAGGACTTTTATTATCTTCATGTTTTAAGTGTTTTAAGTTCTTTTAGATTTGTAAGGTTTTCATAGGGGTTTTCAAGGTTTTTAGTGTTTTTATGATTTTAGGGATTTTTGGGGTTTCTTTATGATTTTTATGGGTTTTACGGTATTTAGGGATTTTTAGGGTTTTTGGGTTTTTAGAGTTTTTATGTATTTTTGATGTTTTATGTGTTTTATTTTTGTATGTTTTCCTTAGTGTTTTCAGGGTTTTGGGTGTTTTTACTATTTCATACATTTTTAGGGTTTTTTTGGATTTTTATGGGATTTAGTGGCTTAGGGATTTTAAGGGGGTTTAAGGTTTTTAGCATTTTTATAGGTATTTAAAGTGTTTTTAGTGTTTTTATGTTTCCTTATGGGTGTTTAGGGTTTTTAGTGTTTTTTTTTTAGCTTTTTGTGATTTTTAGTGCTTTTTAGGATTTTTATGGTTTTCATTATTTTTAGGGATTTTGGGGGTTTTAGGGTTTTAAGGGGTTTTATGGTTTTTTTGTTTCTTGGGATTTTTTGGAGTTATTTATTGTTTTAAAGGGTTTTAGTGTTTTTATTAAATTTTAGTGGTTTAGAGGGTTTTTAGTGATTTTTTTGTTTTTATGGGGTTTTATAGTTTTTAGGGTTTTTTGGGTTTTATGGTTTTAGGGGTTTTAAGAGTTTTTATGGACTTTTAGGAGTTTTTTTTTCTTTTTTTCTTTTTTAGAGGCTTTAACTGTTTTTATGTTTTAAGGTTTTCTTATATTTTTTCAAGGGTTTTATAGTTTGTGGTGGGTTTATACCTGCTAGAACTATTTACAATTCTTTATCCATCTATTAGTTTCTTTCAAAGTTGTCCATCTATAAATTCCAAGATCTTTGTAAACCCGATCCTCTCCCCCTTTTATTTTTTTTCATCTCCCCTTAGGGTCATTTTATAATGTATTGAGGAGGCTATATCCATGGTTCAGAAGACACCATTTTTGGAAGCCCATGATGAAATCATTCGGCACAAGGATGACTTGGTCAACCGAGGTTTTTTAGGGTTGAGGTTCACGGGGATGTGATTCACGATTGCAGAAATAAACACCACAATCCCAATAACGACATGTTTCACGAAACACCCCATGACTGGCCTTGTCCAAGAAATGAGTTTGTGGGGATTGTGTGTGGGGGTGTACCTCTCCCTCATGTTTTCTCCTATGATGTGGTCCGCGGGGCTATGAATTGCAGGAGGAATTTATCTGCCTTTATTTCACTAATAATGTGGTTCGTGGGGGACCAGTGTCATTCCCCATTTATTCCACAAACTACATGGTCTGATGGCAAACACCTCATGGGCCAGTGTTTCACGGGATATCCATGTACTGTTCGGTTCTCAAGCAACACCAACCATGTACCATTCCTATAAATTGTTACATGTACCACTTTAGACCTTTACTAAATTCAATTTATTCAATATTCTTTTCAAATTTTCAATCACAAATGCATATTATTTATTCATAAAATTTATGGGAGTACTTTTCTTCCCATTTCATAGTTTTCAGGACCCTACAAACTCCCCCATCGGAATGGGTTCTGATACGGATGAAAAGAAGGTTATTCCGATGTAGAAAGAGGTCATAAAGTAAGCCGGTTCATGGTAGAAAGGTGAACTCGTTGGGGGGGGGGACCACACCTATATATATGGGGGCCATGTCTTTTCCATTTACAAGACTTCTTGGATAAAAGTTCTCTGGAAAGTGCTCTCATCATTCTCTGCTTTTGCATATCAACTCCTTCCTGAAATCTATCTTCTGTGAACCGTGATTCACATTCTGCGAACTATGAACTCTTCATGGTCATTCTTGTCCATGAACCAAACTTTTAATTCACAAACCAAACTATGAAACATAAAATAAAATTTTAAACTGTAGCATAGTAAGAAACTATGCAATTCACCTTCTCCATGGACTAAAATTCAATTCAGAAAACTGATCATTAAAATTAGAACTTAAACTTTTATGTATTCACTTCAGATGACTTTATAGATAGGCTTGGTATGTGGCTCACCTAGTCCATGAACCATTTGGTTTTTTGGCCATCACTTCTCGGGTCAGCATCTTGCAGATCATTTCACAAATAGTCGGTTCATGGAGAATGAATTCTGTGAACCATTTATGGTGTTTAGTATCCGGATCCTTTCGGTGTAGACTTCTTGAAGTCCTTTTTTAATTTTTGTGGTCTTTTTCCAAATAATTTTTCTGGACTAACCCTTTTCTATGGTCTTTTTAATACATGAAGAATATGGATCTTCCTCAATTTTCTATCAAATATGTTTCTATTGCTGATGATTTCTTCATACCCCTTTCAGTTATTGATTGAAGGAAGAAATGTATGGCAGAATCTGTTGGTGACAAAATCTATATCACCGTATTCCCTCAATACTTAGCAAAATCACATACTGCGACCCAGAGGGAGTATCCAATCTCCAGCCTTCTACCCATTTACGGATTTAGTCTACTATCTGATACATCTATTCCGGAACCACATGTGGCTGACCAAACTAATGCCTAGAGAATCAAGAGCATGATTCCTAATGTCCTCATCTCATTGAGATGATGATTAATATTGGAGGATACATCTTCGGATTCTTATTTATCTACACTCCTCAGACTCCAAAGTAAGCACGATGGATGCCGGATGAAATGTGCCAATGTAACCATAGAATTTCACAAAGGGCCACGACAAATGAGAAACATGTTTGGTCATCAAGGTGGGAGCTTCACTCCAGAGGTTCGTTTGGATTGTATTGGGGATGGTTGTTCTGGGTCTATTAGAGTTGTGAAGAATTCCAGGTCGAATTGTAGGTTGTGGGGTTATATGAGGTTGTTTGGGTTACCCAGACCTATGTTTATCGGACCAACACCCTCTTTTAACAACTTATATGTAGATGGAGTCTAGACACCAATAAATTTTATTTATCCCATGGGGAAGTTGGCATTAGTCATTAGGATTTTCAGCTAATTTCAAGGGTTCCTATCATTGGGGGCATGTATGACGAGTTTCTTCTTCCTTCTTCCACCTGGGATAACGAGGAAAAGACTCCTCCTTTGGCTAAAATGCCCATTGAACTATCGTAGAAACAATTGATGAATGTTAACCGTACCCAAAGAAAGATATTTATTTCTTGAAGTGGATTAAGGTCTTTTCCAAGATAAGTGGTCAAGAGCCCAATATGTGTAGACCCAAGTCTTGTCAATCCAAGGAAACTCGAAGGAAAGTAGGTTTTTACTAGTCAACTTTTTAGGAGGGTAGGTTCCATAAATGGGGATGGTAACTCGTCCCTAACATGGACCACTTATTTTTGTTGGAGGCCTTTTTGGACATGTTTTTTAGTGGTTGGATTCAACCAGTGTGAGACTATAGAAGTGTGAGAGTCACAACCTTCATCCTGGTGGCTCAACTGGCCACCGACCAATGAATCAACCTGATCATTCCGGTCTTGTCCAAAATCTACCGCTTAATAGGATGGGTTGGCATGGGTAGGCCTCCTCCATGTATTATTGGTCCATTTAAAATCATCTAGGGATAGATAAAATCCAATATATGAGGCTACACATATATTAATCTCTTACCAATTCCACATGTTGTTCTTTGACTGTACCATCAAAGTGCCATCAGGGTTATGCCATCGGGTTGGGCCACCCAACATAAACAAGAGGATCCAACTAAAAAGAATGAATGAGAGTGGATGGATTGAATCAACTATTACATTTTTATAATCTATTATCCTTATTATTCCCCTACAAATACCATTGTTAATGCTAATTTAGAAGAATTTTTCAACTGGGGCTACCTGTTTTCTTTGAGAGAGGGTATTTTGGTTGCCCGTATTGACAGAGAACTTATCTGTAAATGATATGTGCCTCAAAAACTTGGTTGTTATTTTAATTACATCTAGATGTTGTTTCCCCCTACCCTTAACAATACATGTCAAGAAAAACGTCTTATGATAGCCTGACAATTGTGGATAATGTTTACTTAAGAGGATACTCATTTCAAGGTCAAGCCTCTAAATTCTAAGGGTTCTGTACTCTTTCATACAAGAGGTTATGTCTAGGCCTGGGATCAATCGTATCTAGATGGACACATAGTAGATATTGTTCCTAATATTATGACCCCTAAGTCCTCTGAGGCTAAGGGGATGGGGAATCCAAAGGAATTTGTTGGAAATTCTCAACCAGGGAAAGTCCTTCAAAAGCCTCTCAGTTTGGAACCCCTGAGGAAGGTCTTAAAACCTTAGGGTGTGACCTCAGATGCTTTCAAGGCTTCTAGTGGGAGTCAACCACCCATCCCTTTTGATTATTCCTTTCCAGTTGCATGGAGGCAATGATATATTTTGAATAATCTCCAATATTCTTTCTATTAGTCCTCTCACACAATATTGAAATTTTTATAAGATAGAAAGTTTTCCATCAATAACATTGGATGTGTGTTATCACTGGCTAATATTTTTTAAAATTATTATCAAAATAGGGTAAATCATTTTTTAAGGTCTTTAAAACCATAATCTATTCCCCAAAGAATCATTGTAAATACTCTCATCGAGTACGTTCCATGCTATGATCAGAGACTGATCAAGAGGATGATGTTGGTGATCACCCTTCAAAGGGTGACGTGTTTTATAATATTCATGTTGTGGTTGGAGCGAGGGAAGATTCTCACTCATCCTCGGAACCGCATAAGCATTAAGCTCCTTAGGGTCCTAGGGATGCCGAATCACCCAAGAAGAAACTATGACTGATGAAAACTACTCTGATTCCCTAGGAAGATCCTCCTATATAATCCAAACCCATTAAAGTCATGTTTTTGAGAACTTGGAGGGTCTGGGATCACTTAAGGGTGAGCTCTTTTGATTAAGACATTTGAAAACTGCTTCAAGGAGGGTTCTTTGATCTTCCGGGTTTTGGGAAACCATTTACCCTATATTTATTTCTACTAAAGAATAGAAAAATAAGGTATCTAGATTCCCGAGCATGATGTAAAGGTTTCTCCATGCTTCCAAATAAAGGCTTTAATGGTATGACCAGGTATTATGGATGGTGGTACTCTCGGAGCCAATTAGTATCAAATGATAGGTCACTCTATTAACTAACCCTTACATTGATTTACTTCATTATGAAGATTATGAAAATTCTTATTTTACTTTCATAGGGATCTAAGGAGTCTCAAGAGATGGTTATTTCTATATTATACACCCCTAGGGAAACTATAGTAGGGGAACATGTACCTTCAGATGTGGGGATTAATGGGGATGGTTCTATCGATGCTTCTGAACATATGGAGGGAGTTATTTCAAATCCCACCATGACATTCTCTCCTTTAGATCCACTTGATATTCCCATCATGGACCCATCCCCATGGCATACCAAGAAACACAGACACATGTCCCAACTATCAAAACTCATCAGAAAGGTGATTACATGTAACTATCATATATGCCCATCTGGTTGTTAGTCCAAACACTTTCATCTTACTAGCAATTTATTTCATGCATATTTTGATGTAGAACCAATATGTAATTAGATGGTAATTTACCAGGAATCTACATATCTTGATCCTTATATGGGATAATAATTATCACTCGTAGTCATGGTCAAATAGGGTGGAGAGATAGAACCAGATGAGGAGATTGGGGGAATTCTCAGCCCTCTTGACATTCCTGCACCAAATCAAACAACCTTTTCCCTAATAGGGAAAGTGAATTGTTAGGTCAAAATCCAAACTAAGTGTGTTAAACCCACTACCATAGATAAGGATGAGACAAATTTCATATTAGTAGTAGAATGGGGTAAATATCCCCAATCATATCAGGCTACGGGAGGGGATTTAGGCTTTGAGGAGTCGACTGCCCCAGGCCAGATGGATCCTACCCTAATGGAGGGAATAAATTTAAAAATTGACTCCCAAATTGAGAATACTAATCATGCTTCCCCTAGAGTCACAACCTCATGGGAGGCTACTATCCTAGCTCCTTTCAATTTATAACAAACCGTTATTCTTTTTTCTGCCATTACAGAAGTGGTCGTGGTCCTGATTCTTGTGGGTTTAGAACAGGATACCATGCCTTTTTCCAGACTGATTAATTCTGTGATCCTAATTTATGTATATGATTTTCTATAAGCTTATTTAAGGTATTCTATTCCATTTTGTTGTGGACCTAAGTCTTGGGTTCCCATGGTTGTCCCTAAAAATCTATTTAGCATCGAAGACGCAACATTATCTTCATCGGGTGGTAATGCCACCATGGAAGTTGAGGGCATCAATGTTTCAATTAGTGGACATTAGTTTCCCATTCCTCCTACCACCCCCATTTATTTACCTCCCCTTTCAAGGATTTAGGGTGTTTAAATGAATAATTTCTGATTTTAGGATCACAACTTCAAGCATTGGGAATTTCGGTAGAGACTTCGATCCTTCCCTCTATTTCTATTGTCAGGGGTGAGGCTGCTAAGGGATCTAGTCACATTGTGGCCATTGAATCTGGTCCCCCTTATGATGTTCATTCTTGAATATATTTCATCATCTAGGAGTGATTCTGAGACCAATCGAGAGGTCCTGGTTATCCTTCGATCCAACCATCAATGGTCATGGAAGATCATATGGATATTGATTTCTCAAACACCACTTCCTGATAACGCAATGATGCTTACAAAGTTACAACATCTGTTTTTGGTCTTGGGGTTTGGAGGATTTGATTACCATGGAATTTATAAAATATTAAGGTAGGTGGTCATGGACAAGGATAAATATAGTGCGCTTGGTTAAAATCATTCCAATGAAAATTCCATGGATCATCTTGCTACGTCCAAACAGACTTTGATGAATGATGCTACTGATCAAGATAGAGGAGTCACGAGGCTGAAGAATGAACTCAAAAAACCAAATTACTTAGTGGATAAAACTGATCATGAAATGGAACATTGGAGCATAAAACTAGATCAACTCAAAAAAAAATTATCCCGTATCATTGCTTTAGTTTATGAGTCACAACTGATAGTATTAAAAGGGGAAAGGGCTAGCCTTTAGGCAGCTCAGGAGTCGAAGGTATTCTAGGAAGGTGCAGAGGCTGAGAACAAGGCATTTTTAAATCTCTTCCAGGCCATTGAAGAGTAAAATAAGGCATTGATACAACTCTGCGAGTCTATAGAACACCTTTTGTAATGATCATTTCCTACTTACATGGAGATACCCTGTGTTGTGGATTCCTACCATACCTTTTTGTAATAGTACGAAAAAAAACTTCTCTCCAATTATTTTACTTCATTTTCTGGAAATAGCAATCAATCATGATCAACCATATGTTGGTTTGAGTCAAAATCTAGGAAAATAAAACAATCCAGTCATTATTTAATTTTTTTATGAACTGAGGGGCTTGGTAAACATAATTTGACTCTTTCTAGGGTCACATATAAACCCCTAAAAACTTTATTCCTTTGTCGTTATCACCCTAATTTTTACCTAAGCCTATTATGGTGTGGTCTTAGCGGGTATAACATTACTTTTTATTAGGCCATCCATTGTGGGTTTTGGACCTAATAAGATCTGTGTTTTTTTATGATTTTTGATTGCTCTGTATTTTACCTAAACAATATGTTGTATAGGTTTAGTGATCTGGTACCCAAATTTGTTTTGGTGTTCCCTTTGCAGGTTTTCACCCTAGAGAGTGTTGTGTCTTCTTTCATTGGAAATTTAGAGTCTTTCCAACTGGACTTCCATTACCGATGTTTTAGGTCAAACAACTTTGAAAATTACATGCGGGGAAAGGACCCCAATTTAGGACTCATTAACAGTGAATATCCCAGAAATTTTCAAACCTGAATGATCTATTTTTATTAACCCTGAATTTTAATTTCTAGATGTAGGACATGATATGGGGAATGGAATACAAGGGGAGTATATAAGTAGGAAATGACTCTCTTGAGGATGAATTTTCCCTTCGTTAATGTCCATTTTTGTGGGAGAAATATGCAGAGCCTTAGGGGGCATCAGATGCATACTCAAAAAAAGGTGTCTGAAAGACACTGATCATCCATTACCGGTGGACAAGAAATTTTTATAGAATTTTGGATTTGTTTTTCTATTAAGGGCCATAGTGGGTTTCCTATCAAGTAAATGTTTTTTGAAAGAATGGGGGCATTATATTGGTTCTAGTTTATCAACCGATCCTGCATGAATTTGACTTGTGATAAATAGGTCTAGTGTATGGTGTAGTTTAACTCCATACAACCCGTACTTTTAAGACTTATTGTTTAAATATTTTTTTAATCAGAGGGGGAAAAATATTTTCCTTTTCCCTAATAGTTTTTCCAAAAATGTTCTATCACCTTCATTCATGAGGGGGTAATATGTAAATGTAATCTGAGGGTTTCCAAAATTGAGGAATAAGGTGAGATGTAGAAATCGTAGGGGTGAAAAAAGAGAGGAAAAGCCTCTGTTAATGATGAATTTTACGATGGTTGATAGGCCTTTTTTATGGACAACATATGTAGAGCCATCAGGGTATTGTGTGTATAGTCAAAAAAATGTGTCAACAAGACACTAACCATCCATTTACAATGGCTAGGGATAGTTATGGGGACTCAATCATTTCTGGATATAGAGAATGTTGTGTGAATAGGGGTTCCTAAAAATTAAAAGGGGTAATTTAATGTTGACCTTTACCGGGGATATCGGAACATGGTGGAGGAATTTTTATCCTATCCATGCGAGTTATTTTCTTTACAAAGGTTTGACCCTTGCATGGGTATGGATGGGAAAATAATGTTTCATGACTGGATATGAAAAATGAAATTTGGATGTCACTACGTATCCTGTGATGATAGGAATCAAGCTGTATGTAGTTATTTTAAGCCTCATTCCCATGCAGATTTGATTCAGACATATAGATGGGTGGTTTTTATTTTGGATACAGATTCACTAATGGGGTGGGGAATATGTCAAACTTTCCTCTATAGATTTATTTTTTGTGTAGGGTCATGAGGGGAAATTCCCTTTTGATGTGACCTAGCCTAAAGTGGAATACCATATATATAAAGTATTGTATTGTTTACAAATCATGAGATTCAGACGTTAATACAGAAACCCCAAGTAAATGGAGGGTAATCGAGCCAGAATATTCATAAATGTCCATGACATGGGTACAGAGGAGAGTGTAAACCATAGATTAAAGGGTTCTTAGATAATGAGAAATGACACAAGGATTGGAATCTATTAGGCATACAAAAATAGGAAAATAAACTTCTAATATTGAATTTACCTTTGGCTAACAGGCCATTTTTGTGGGAAACATATGCAGATTCATTAAGGGATTGTGCACCTAATCAAACAATGGTGTCCAAAGGACACTGAATATCCATTATCAATAGCCATGAAGGATTACGACAATCCAATATCACTCAAAGAATAGTGTTTGAAAAATGGAGATATTTTTTTCAGAAGTATCAAAAACACTCAGGTCATGATTACTCACAGAATTGGGAGTCTCTACACACATATTAAACTTATATATGAGGTGGGATATTTTAACTCTATTATTGGATCAGGGCCCAGTTTTAAAGATCTAGGTCTCCAAATATAATATTCCCTGTAAAAGTTTTGTTTGGGTGCAAGGAGTGGGGTCATTTTAGCTATATTTGGGGCACCTTATAGTTTATTGTCATACAGTTAGGACATTAGGCAATGCAGTTTGACATCAGGCGGTGAAAATGTGGGTTAATCAATGTGGATGAGCTAGGTGTTGCAGGTATATGCAGTTTTAAATCATGCAAAAAAGGAATTGAGAGCACAATTTAACGTCATGTTGCAGGGATGAAATATAAAAGATATCATATGTAAATATGAGATAATCAGTTCAAGATATTTCTGGTACACCTTAGACATGAGCAGGGGAAGAGGATATAAATGATGATTCTTTGAGCCCTCAGGTCAGGAGGGATTCTGAATGTCTTAGGAGATAATGGGAGTACAGAAGTAGGAAAAACCTCTCCTGATGATGAATTTTACTTTGGTTGACATTCCATTTTTGTGGGCAACATATATAGATCTGTCAGGGCTTTGTGTGAACAGTCAAACAAAGGTGTCCATAGGATACTGTCCATCCATTTCTGATAGCCATGGGTGATTATGGTGATCCGGTATTTCTCAGGGCATGGTGTTAGATGGATGAAAATGGGATGTCTGGGTACATGAGAGATATCTATACCCTGATTATTTCTATGGTGAGGATCCTCTACAAATATTTGATTTTTATGTAAAGGGAAGAAGGATCTTTTGAAACTTTTTGTATTTAAGAGTCCATATTTTAAATCCCCTACAATTATATTCATTTCACATGCAGAAGATTGGGGGTATTTTTTTCATTGTTTTACTCTATGTTACTGGAATCAAGATTTCCGACCCAAGTGTTGCTAAATATCTCATTATACTTAGAATCAAGCTAAACATTGTTCTTGAGATACCTTATAAATTAATTTCATGTTGTTATGACTTCTTTGTCCATGCATTTTAACGTCATGTAGTTAGGACTCATGAATTTTCCTATGCAAGTCTGGCTTATATGCATGGGAGGAATTTGATTCATGGTGACTAAATTTGTGAAGGCCTATGTGTCACTACATGTCCCATTGATGGATTGGAATCCAGATATATTTATTTTTGGTATCCTTTATAGTTTAACGTCATATGGTAAGGATGATAGTGAACTAATGTGAAAAGGATGAAGTAAGTGAAGTGTAGGGATTGAACCTCATGGAGGTTTCCTATATATCCTAGTTAGTTGAGAATAAAATTCCACATAGTTCTAGAAATATGTTCCTCATGATAGTATAAACCATGCATAGGAAATGAGAATTTTTATTTTTGAATGACGGATAGACCACGATGAAGGATTCGGGCATCACTACGTATCCTATGAGATCTGGAATCAAGCCACACATATTTCTTGAAAAATATCTATACAAGTTTGACCTATGCACAAATAAGGGGTATTTTTATCATGTGGTGGATGGAAAAAGAGTTAGGATCAAGGTGTATCTACATATCCTGTGAGGAAAGGAATCAAGACATACGTAGTTCTAGGAGTACCATACAGTTTAACATCATACGGTTAGGACTTTACATGGACTCCCCTATGCATGTTTGAATTGTACATAGGTATTGGGTCATTGTTGACCATTACTAGTGGATGGAATATGATGTAGAATCTAGGAATCACTATGTATCCCATTGATTAATGGGATTCAAGACATACATAGTTCTAAGGATCCTCATGGCTAGTCTAACCTGCTCACATAGATGAGGCATTTTATAACATGATTTCAAGATGATGGTCTTATTATACTCCTCTATGATTTTCTAGGTAAGAGAAATTCTTATCACCATTCCTATGCTCATGTAAGATATACTCAGTGTGAGAAACAAGAAGAAACATGGATTTTCCTTGTATTATAGAGGAAACTGAGGGTAAAACAGAGGCATTCCATGTCATGTGATGGCTGGACCAAGATTTAGGGTCAAGGAGAGGGAAAAATTTTATCTTTTCCCTGAACAAATATGATTCATCCACCAAAAGTCATTATTTGGGACAAAATGATCACCATTTTATTTAATTTCTTACGGCATGGAAAAATATGCTTGGAATTGTAATGTCTTATATCATGGAAGCATATGTCACTATGCAGTTTAAGTTCTTGCAGCTAAGATAAGTTTATCATGCAGTTTAATTTCATGTGATCAAGACCATTTTTGTATAGCTTAACATCATGAAACATGGATGTTGGTAGTGGTACGCAGTTTAACATCATAAAGCTAAGATGAATTCAATATGATTACATAAAGTACTTCTTTCGGAACCTCACTTTAGTTGGAGCTATGGTGAGATTTCCATCCATTGAAATTAAGGCATATTCTCCATTGAAGTAGACCTTGTGTATAACATATGGTCCCTCCCATTTTGGCTCCAATTTCAGGGGTTTCTTTTTTATCATCATTAGAGTTCTATGGGCCATCACCATTTCTCCTTCGAGGAAAGATCATAGGTGAGAATTCTTATTGAGTTCATGGAATATGGTTCTGGTAAACATCTAAATAGTGTAGAGTGTGAAATATTTTATCGTCTAACTACTCTAGCTCATCGAACCGTTTTTGGGACTACTCATCTGTGGATAATTGAACATAGATGGCCACATGAAGTGATGGTAATTGAACATCAATGTGTAGAACCACCTATATCCCGTATACTAATTGTTATAAGTTTACATGAGTGGTGGTATGGGTCATGGTCTAGTTAGCCCATAGGTATTAGAGGAGATTACCCGACCATTATTGTTTGTCGAGGTATACCATCTTCTAGAGTATATTGTATAGGGTCTTGTTGAAGTACTTTATCTACCCATTGTCCACTACATGATTGCAGGATGAATGATTGGACTTGATTCCATAATCCTGATATATCTTGTTCAATCCAACAGAGAATAAATTGGTTTTGGTTTCCATCATTATTGTATGAGGAACACCAAACATGGTGATGATGTTGGCTTTCACAAAGCTAAAAATGCTTCTTTCCCTGACCTCTTTGATAGGTACAACTTCTTCCCATTTGGAGAAGATGTTGGTTACTGTGATAATATATATTTGAATTTTATGGTCGTGGCTGGAGGGTATTGTCTCATGAAGTCCATTCCCCATATAGAAAATGGCCAAGAGTACTTGACTATGTGAAGTAACTTTGAGGGATGGTGGTTGAATTTTTTATGAACATGGAAATAATGACACTTCCTGGTGGATGTGGTGTAATCTTGCATCATGGTGGGCCAATAGTACCCAAGACATTGAATCTGCTGTGAGATCTTGGATGCTGATTGATGTGCTCTGTAGGTTTGGGAATGTACTACTTTTATGATAGTGGTTTTCTCTTCTCCATAAATTCACCTAAGAAGGACTCCATCAAGGCATCACTTATAAAGGACCTTTTACTGGTTTTTCCATCACACATCAGGAAGTTTATTTCTTGTCTCGGGATTTGTTCCCTTCAATCCCTATCTAGTGGGAGCTCTGCCCATTGAAGTTAATCACCAATGGGAGTCATCCAACTAGTGGTTGGACCATACAACTTAGATATGGGATGAATTTATTTAATTTTTTCCTCGTTGGCCTGAATGAATGGTAAGATCATCCATCATTAAGAAATATTGATGATTGTTTCATTTTGATCCAGGTCGGCCAGATCCGTGAATGCATTTTCCATTGAATTAGCTTGCACATTTTGTGACTGGGGAAAATAAGTCAATGTGGGGTTTTATGGTAATTCTTCCATAAGTTCTCAGACAAGGTTCGTCAAACGGATCATCTAATCTTTCTTGATATCAAAGTCACCATTTACTTGTTTTTTGACCAGTTTTGAGTTGCCTTTAATATTTAGGTGATCAGATTGTGCATGAAGTTCCAACTCTAGGCCTACAATGAGGTCCCGGTACTCTTATTAATTGTTCATGCATCCAACTGATAGTAAGAAGTAATAGGGTAGAACTTATTTTTCTAGGGATATGAGTATGACTCCTAGACCCACATTTTTGAACTTGGGGTCTTTTATTATTTTTCCATTCAGGTGTCTGGGTGAGCCGTCAAAGTGAATTTCCTTCATCTAGGATTTCTCTTGAATTGAGAACACTTCCTTACTAGGTAGATCAATATCTAATGGGGCCACATCTATTAATGGATTCTATTCCAGTAAATCTACTAATTCCTCACCTTTTATGGCTTTCTATGGTATGAACCATATATCAAACTACTAAAGGATGACCACCCATCATGACAATCATCCAGTCAACATTGGTTGGCTAATAATATACTTGAGGGGGTTTATACGAGAGACCAGGTGGACCTCATGGTGCTGTAGATAATTCATCTGCTTCTGGACCACAAATATCAATACAAGGCTGCTTTTCTTGATATTCTAATAATGAGTATCAACATTGATCATGGTTCAGATGAGGCAATATAGTCTATTCTCTCTAATTATATCGTTCTTCTATGCGAGGAAGGATCCTAGGGATCTCTATGAGGAAGTTAAGTATAGAATGATTGGTCTTCCTTTAACAAGAAGAATTAACACTAGTGTACATAAGAGATATTTCTTGATATTGTTGAATGCTTATGGACAGTCTTTAGTCCATTGACATTCTACCCCTTTCTTCATCATCCTAGTGATGGGAAAGAACTTTACTACAAGGATGGCAATGGAGCACCGTATTTAGGCCAGGGTTCCTTGGATTCCTCTCAACTAAGTGAGGTTGAGAGGAAGTGACATTCCAAGGATGTCCTATTTCTTCTCAGGATTGACTTTTATTCCCTGGTGGCATATGATGAAGATGATGAATTTCCCCAAGGTAACACCAAAAGAACATTTTTGGGGGTTCATTTTTAGACCATGTTATCATATTTTAATGATGAATGTTTCATGATCTTTCAGATGTTCTAATCATTGTTGTGATTTAACCACCAGATCATTAACATATCCTTCAACGAACGTTTTGTGTAAGGGTTAGAAAATGTGGTTCATAGCATGCTGATATGTAGCGCCAACATTTTTCAAACTGAACAACATCACATTGTAGAAAAACACACCCTAGGGATCCTTGAAGGTGGTGGCTTCTTCATTGTCTTTGTCCATTCTGATATTTTTATATCCTAAAATTCCATATATGAAAAAGAGAGCCTCATATTGAGCTGTTTCATCGATCAACAATTCTGTGATCGGGACTGAGAAATTATCTTTCGAGAAATTCTGATTGTGGTCCCTAAAATCATTACAAACTCCAATCTACATATTTTTATTTTTAAAATGGATAATTTTTTCTATTCATATGATCTATTGGACCTTCCAAATGAATTTATCTTTAATTATCTTATCGAATTCAACCAGAATATAGGAATCATGTGTCAGGTGCATCCTTCTAGAAGCTTTCTTGTAACCATGGTGTTTTTCTGGCAGGCCCAAGTGGTCAGTGGACACCTTCGGATTGAGACCTTTAATTTTTGTATATTTTCATGAGAAAAATATTGATTCATATTCGAGATATAGGTTTATGCCTTTTACTCTTAGAAAGGTATGTCTTCACTAACCAGGGTGGGGCTTGAGTCTTCTTCCGTACCCAAGTTGATTTCCTTGAGTTCATCAATGGTGGTAGATATGACTTACTCTGATGCTGGAGGGGAATCCATCATGTCATATTCTTATTCTTCCTATATATCATCATCATCTTCCTCTTCATCTTATGTTGGGGAAACAATTCTTGAGATTATCACTCCATAATTGAGGTAGGATTCTTGCTTTTGGTGTCCAGGAGGAAAAGACGCTTCTTCTATCTTGGATATCAGTGGGGGATTCTCTGTAGAATATGTAGTATTGTTAAAATAGTTTTCCTGTCTCATTTGAGTGAAGATACACTTCCTTAAATCTCAGTTGGCGAGTCAAGGATTTCCTAGGGTTTGTATGATGTTTCAGAGGAATTTTCATCTAAATACCCACATTATCTTGGGAGTTAGTGAGCTTTTCAACATTATCTGGCTAAGTATCCCTAACTGAAATCATGAAGACTGTTAAATATATATATATATATATATCCAAATATATACTTGTTCCCTAAATATGATTGATGGGCAATATGTATGCTTCCCTGAGCTGCTTGAGGGGATCAGTGGGAGCCATTTCCAAACCGTTTGGGGCAGTGATCCTATTAATTCTTTTAGAGGAGTATTTTTTACCCTTAAGCTCATATAACTCTACATCAATATAGTGTGACTCACATGATTTTAATGGGGAATTATTGATATGAAGTTTTACACTATATTAATTAATGATATATTGTAGGCACTGATGGTACATGGAGGGTATTGATGGGTGTCTATACAGTCCGACCTCTCCTAGTAGGGTGTTGAATTACATATAATTTTAGACCACCATAAATTCTAGGTGATCTATGAGGTCACTAAATCAGATTTTGAGCATGATCTATAATAATTCCTTCTTATCTCTTTTTTAAAGGCTAATAGGGTCATGGTGTAGGTCTTCAGATCATCCTCATTATAGCCCAGCTGATGAAGTGTCTATAGTGGGAGGAGATTAACCCCATATCCATTACCAATGAAGACTTTTTGGATAGGGATGTCATTTATTATTCTTGATACATATAAGGGTTTTATGTGTCCATGCATTATGGATTCTTCGTATTGATATGTGAAGGAGATAACTATGTGGTATTCTACAGGATTGGCCTCCATCCAGTAGACATCAGCGGTGGCCACCTCATCTTTGAACTCCCGTGGACATAGTTAATCATTGATTTGTGCTTCCCTAAGATCTACTAATAGATTCAATGAATCCATGACTGAGAGATTATCTTGAACTAAATATTATTGTTTAATAATGTCATATTTATGATTTAAAGGTTGGTGCTTCCAAACTTGGGGTTACACTTTCACATGTGTTTTAGGGGATTGCACATTTTATGAAGATAGTTCATCCCTTGGGGTCAGATATGGAGGAGATTCCATCCTTTTTAGATCGGGTCTGGAAGATATTCTCACATGATGATGGAAATTATCCATTTTTTCTTCCTCTGAAATATATTTCAGAATAATTGGATGGGGTTGCCTTTTTTTGGGAGTGATAGAATTTTCCAATCCCCATCGGATCTATTGGAGGGTCCTTTTGCAGGTTTCTACTACAGTGAAGGGTTGAGAGAGGGTGTGACCATAAACTTGATTACTGCCATTTCTGCATCTCCCTTGATATCCATGGACTCTAAGGATTATTCCTCTAGACATCAAATTAGATGTGTAGAATTCTGGATAATAATCATATTCCTTATCAGAGAAGGGATCCATCAAGTAGATGACATTGATGGAGCTAAAAATCAGCTCCTCTTCTGATGATAATTTTTCCTTATCATCTACCTCGGATGGGGTCATTTGCAGGGTGGTTCTTTTATCTTCAGATTTGTTGGCATGAAATTAGAGAGAGTCAAAGATGACTTTGGATTTGGTGATGGTTCATCTTCCTGCACTTTCTTTTCACCCTTCTAATTGGGTTTCTTGTTGGGTGGTAATCCTTTGTAGGGTTATATGGATGAATATGTCAGTTTTTTTGCATCAGAAACCATTAGAGGCATAGTCGGTTGCTTCAAATGTGCTTGTAGTATACTGTGGGCTCAGTTGATTATTTTTTGAGTCATCCAACTATCAAAATTTCATTCATTTTTGTTAATTTTTTTACCACTCCCCCTCTATGTCTTGGTTAGTGGTGGAAACATATTCTACCAACACTGGTTGTGGTCCTAGATTGACCTATCTAGAATATGTTACTCATTTTAGGAGGTTCTTGAAGACAAAACACTGCTGAGTGTTTTTTCCCAATATCCAGTTTAAGGGAAAGTAATATAGATATTCATTATGACCTACTACCTTAGCCAACATTGTCTTCAGAAGTCGGAGGCGGTTGCAATTTATGATGACTATGAAGTAGCCACAGACTTGTTCATCTCATAATGAATACACATTACTTTGGTGTTCCTCAAATTGATATTCCCTCTTTCACTCGTCTTAATGAGATGGGGATAGTTGTTGATATCCCAAGGGCCCTACATGGTTTGGAGGGGGACGTTGATCTAGAGTTGGTGCTAGGGGTGGCTTAAGCATGACATAAGACACTTTTTCTCTCCCTTCTATTTTTACTGGGGATGATGAGGCTACTCGGGACTTGAGATTAGTTCATTGTAAAGAATCTTATATCCTTTGGGTGATGGTAGAGAAGTCAACGAACCATCTTGTATACTTCACAGAAATGAGTTTCATTCAGAGATCATCTTAGAGATTATCAATGCACATGGAAAGATTCTCATCCTAGGAAAGTGGAATGTTCAAGGAGTATGTTAGACCCTTCATTCTTGTAATTAATTATGAAATTATATAATTATCCCATAATTTTCAGTTCATGCGATCATTGAATGTTGTTTTTTTGGAAATGTTGAGCTGAATTGGAATAAGAACTAGGGCTGGAGAACCTCCCATATTGTTATTGAGTTAGCCTGCAAACTAGTGTACCATAAAAAGGTTGAATCTTCCTGGGTTCATACAAAGCATATGATCTTCATAGCCTATTTTTGCTCTTAGGTTCTAATCATGGGATCAGAGTAAGAAGAGTAGTGCATTTAATGATACTTTAGGTCCCTTGATCCATTGAACACTAGGAATATGGGGTTCCTAAAATTCATTGGTGGAGGGACGTTACATACCCAATCAGGGTACGACTTCTATTTTGGTTATATTAGAGTACTCTATCTTTCCATTTCTTTTATTTTAGTTGTCAATAACTAGATGGTATTTAGGATCCTTTGATGCATGTCATGTTATACCTGGTCATGAACAGGTGCAATAGGGGGAATGATTGGATGTGTCAGGGCTACTAAAACATGAGGTAGATACCCAACCAAGGGAATCCTTTTTGGATTCTCCTAAATTTGTTCTGGTTGCTTCCTTTATGGATGGAAATCATGATACCCTCCCTGGATTGGGTTCAAGTAAACTGATGGTCCCAGTGCTATCTTGAATGAGATTTCCATCCTTGGTTTATCTATCGGGATGAGCCAATGAGGCATAGGGACATCTGATAGAAGTGCGTGTTGATGCTCCACCTGAGGAACATACTTAGTTGGATGGATGGATCTTAGCATCTCAAAATTGAGTTTCCTTAGTTATCTCATTTATTCCTTTTATTGATCTAATCACTCATCAACCATAGGGGAATCATTTACATGAGAATGAGGTGGTGGGTTGTAGGTCGTTCTCTTATTCTTGTCCTTGTTTAGGATTCAAACGGGAGGTGGTGGCACAATTACTGAAGGGGAACCCAAACATAAGACAACTCTTTGGTTTTTGGTGTGCAAACCTTAGGGATAGTTGTGGACTATCTTTGGGAGGGAACCCTCTTATCCTATTTCCATGTTATTTGTATCATTTTTTGAGAGGTTTATGGGGATGATTCTCACAACTTTCACCAATGAATATCAAATTTGGGGTGTAATAACAGCTGTTGAATGGTATAAGAGCTTATTTTGTACTTTGTTGGATCTTCTCTGTCTATTCTGTGATTCACTTCATGTTTCTTGGAAAAGAGTGACTTGAAGGGATCCCTGATATGACCTTACAGTACACCTTTGTTCCAGGGGATGTTAGTCACGAGATGGGAAGAAATGGGTGGACCCTCTATCCATTGTTCTCTAAAGTCATGAGAAGAAATATGTCTGTTGGGTGGGAATTTGAGGTAAAAATGTGCCCATCCCTGTGGGTTGGGGTTTCTCCCATTCCACTATTGACTTGTCTTTTCCCGAATTGTCTTACGAGGGGATTTTGTGTTAAAATTCCCCCATTCTTGTGGGTTGGGGTTGATCCTGTGTGGCAGCGTCTACTGTAGTGTTTTCCACCTTCTTGATCTCACGCATTCTCATTCAAGTGTGATCCAAATATGGTGTTGGGTATGCACATGAATTTTTTTCTCCTAAGTACATGATCAGTGTTCTTATATTTGCTTCCCTTATATGGGAGGCCTGCAATATGTTCTTGGTGGCCTGGTTTAGGAGCATTTCAATTTCTTTCTCTCATCTATCCTGATGCTTTTGATACTTACTCAAGGTCATTTCTAGTCAAGTTTCCTACATTTCCTGATCAAGGACTTCATTTTAATGGTTTCTTGGGATAATGAAATTACAATATTTCAATTATCGTGGGTTTTGATGTGCAGGAAGTGGGGCGAAGTATAGATATCCATGTTTTTTCTGTCCCCATATATGAACACTATGCAGAGCATTACTGTTAAGGTAGTGTAACTTGTGATGTTCAAGGTGGAAGTCCATGACAGGGTCTTTATTTTGACTTTATGATTATTGATGTTGTGTGGAAGGAAGGGCTTCATGGTTGATTTGATGGTAAAGATCTCTCAGAACATTAACAGGGTCTTCATACCCATCGTAGTGAAACAATGTTAGTTTTAACTGGTATATAATTTTCCAAATATTAAGGAGAATGTTATGCATTCATTCTTATGAACTCTCTTGGTATGTTCAATTGAGAAGTTGTTGTGGGCCAACACATTAGTAGTATGACATCTCTAGCTAGTTTTCTTCTCACAAGAAACATATCTTGTTGTTGTTCCACCAGGGACTCTTCTGGTGGATCTGCCTAGTTTGAGAACTTCTTAATGATTTCACTCAAAGCAATGGGGTTAGCGTGAGTCTCATTAACATATGAACAGTATAAGGGTGGCTCGAAAGATGAGCATGGCCCAGGACATCCTCTTGTTGAGAAAGGATATCTCTTATCATGGAGGTATTATATGGTGTGTGCCACTCCATTTTTTCATGTACCTCATCATATGAGGGCTTTCTTGCATTTGACAAAATGAGGGGAGGACATTCCCATCGGTGTAAATTTTGACTCAAGGGAGGACTTCATAATCATTGTTGTGATGGCAAGGACTACCACTGAAACTTAGTAACCAGTCATAGAGAGTACTTATGTGGTGTATGCTATGTGGAGGACCTTTTGGGAAAACTGTAGTAATGGGAGGACCTTGTTTCTACTTGGCATCATTGAGAGGAGGGCCTTTACAATGACTAATATCATGGAAAGGGCTACCATCATAGCTATGGATGTTAGGAGAGTTTCTATAGTGTATAGTATAGGGAGGTCCTTCAATATCTACTTTAATAAGGGGAGGACCCTCTC
This sequence comes from Viscum album, assembly GCA_963277665.1. Lineage (NCBI taxonomy): Eukaryota > Viridiplantae > Streptophyta > Magnoliopsida > Santalales > Viscaceae > Viscum > Viscum album. The sequence goes on from OY728151.1 coordinate 43,719,189, forward strand.
ATTGCTTGAGGTCACTACAGGGAGGGAATTCATTGCAACTGCCATCATAAAGAATACTACATTCACATCTTGACATCCAACTACAAGGAGAAACATATCGGTCATATATACCATAGGGAGGACCAACAGGGAGGAACAAAACAAAGAGAGTACCTTCATGTTGTTTGATCTTCTATTCAAGGGGAAGGTTACCCTGACACAAATCATAATATAGACTCTCGTGATCGATCATTTTAGGCACATGGAGTAATCCCATGTGGGTGCTTCGGGGTGGAACTTCAGAGCTAATGGTAATGACATTGCAGGGAGTACATTCACAACTTCTACTTATACTTCCATAATTTGGTAATTGAATAACAGGATCTTGAGCCTCTATTGAAATATGTTTTATGGAATCAAGAACTACAGCTTCTAGAAGATAAGAATCATGATTATGCTCTTTATTTTTTGGTTTCCTTTAGTACCTTTCATGTTTATGTGATCTCTTGCAGGCAATTGGGGAAGCATACTATTGGAAGTGGCCTTCATATACTAGACCCTATTTGGTTGGTTCCTGTGATGTCACCAGGATACAACGATGAGTGTCTTGAGTTATGGTAGGGATATATATTGGACCTAGAGAATCCACTATGTTGTAATGGGGTCCCCTATTATGAAAATGTGTTTTCCCCGATCTAGTTATCCTTGTATCGCATAATATAGTTGTCGAACCTCTTGGACTGATGTAGGGATGTAGGTCTTCCTCAGGGTGAATATCTGATTTTTTGGATGAATCAACCTACCCTAGAAGATGGGATCATGGTCCTAAATCATTGATTTTAAACTGATTCAATGATGTCTTGACACATCTAGAGGACATAGTCTGGGATTTACCTCTAATCCTCCATCTTGAACAAGATGTGTTGAGATACATCATTGGTTGGAATGGATAAGAATTGCAATTACAATGTCGGAGTTAGAGTTGGTGACTAATCCTATCCTCCATGGGTTGGCAGTGGGTACTGGTAGTTCTCTTGTTTCAAGAAAGAGGAACAAGTATGCCTCCATCTTTTTTCTCTGGTTTCCTCTGTATTTGGCTGGTGGGATTTGTATTTACGAGTAAGAATTTTCATCTGCTCTTTTGTCTATATATTTTTCTCACAAGATTGATTTTCACCCAAAGGAATTTGAATCTACCCACATCTTATTTCCACCATATTTGACTGGTGGGATGACTTTTGGTATATAGAAATTTGCTTCTACCAGTGGATTGCCACAATATGTGACTGGTGGGCTTCATATGTGTTAACAATGTTATATAACTAACTATGGTTTGGTGTCCTATTTGGATGGAGGGTCTGATATGTGTTAGTATGAATTTGTTCCTATTAAGAGATTAGTGACATCCTATTTGGATGATGGGATTATTACAAAATAACAGAGATTTTCATCTTCCCATAATTTTTTGCACTGTATCTACAGTGGGATCGGCAAGCACGGGTAAGAATCTACTTTTTCTCATATTGTGCCACCATATTTACAAGCAGGGATTCAATAGGAGGGGTATAAATATATTTATTCCCATTATATTTCTTCACATTAGTGTAGAAGACCTCCTCCTTAGAAACTAGGGTAATAATCAATTTCTGATTATACATTTTCCGCCCTCGACAGGATGCCTGAGGGGCCTGTGTCTAGTTGAATTTAGTAGGTTCCCTCATCATGTGATCCTATTTAGAGTGAGTATATTAGGATGTATAACACTGGTTGTGACATCCTATAATAGGATACCTTAGTAGGGTTCCTGTACAGCTGGGATGAAGTCATTTTTGTTGACCTCATTTGCCTCCCTATGATAATGGAGGTATTCACTATCTTGTTCTAGGGATAGGCTCCCAAATCAATTTGAGATGGCCAGTAGAGATTTCCCATACTGGATTTTTGGTTGTGGATAATGAAGATATTACCAAGATTTCATTGATTTTAGGTCCTACCTTACAAAGTCCACAATGGTAGAGTACCGTTTTGGTGGTACTCTATAATTAGCGCATTTGAAACCCAGCATTGAAGAAACTGGGTAGATGAGGGAGTCCTTTTCTTTATTGGGGACCCAACCACCTGTGTGGTCATTGAAATACATATCTATGAAATTTTTAAGAATTCCATTTGGATATAAGAGAGACTTGAAAAATTCCATTAATATATATATATAACATATAAAGAAAACAAAACCATGTCAATGTATCATTTCATGATCACATACATAATAAATGATCATGCTTGGACCTCCTGCTATTTTGATGATAGGGGATTATTGTGGGATAATACTGCTACATTGGTTAGGGATTCACACTAGGTTTAACATTTTTGTTTCAACCCGATTCACATAATACTGGGTGGGGGAAAGAGAAATGGCCCAATGGATAACAACAAGTTGTCTATTATTATGAAGGGTTCCACATTGGGTATGATGTCCTCTAATGGTATCCAATGGGTTTATTTGTGGATCCATAAACACCTAAAATCTCTAGTATCTATGATTCATGGAACTTATTTCCAAAGGAAGGAACTTGTTGGATGAATATTTTTCCAATGAAACTTATGGATTCCATTGGTCAATTGGATGGTAGGACGGGCTCATCACACCCTTTGGGGGGAAAATATTTTCTAAACCAGGACTCTCTTATAGATTTAAGAAATATTTATTTGTTTGTGAATCCTTGGTTTTTCCCGAGAATGTGTATGTGGGTTACCCTTGGGTTGTAATATTAACCATACATACACATGGGTCAGTAATTGCTAAGAAAACTCTATTTTAATCTCTACAATGAGGCACTCTAGACTTTATCATCATCTAGGGAGGATGGAAGTTACTTTGATATCGGGATTGAACCCATGAGATGGAAATCATACATATCCCTGTTAGAGGAATAAGAACCCATATAGTTCGGTGATACTTAACAAGACACATCACATTTTAAGGTCATGCGATGATGACCCATCCATGCAGTTTAACGTCATGTGGCTAAGACATATAGGCAGAATATTAATAGTCAATATTTCATGTGGGACTTACACTGAAGTGGCCCAGGATGCTCAGAATAAGAATGGTCTCCTGGGTGCATACAGAGTCACTGGGGATATGTCCTGGTGAACACTGGAGAGATTTAGGTTTTGGGTTGGGACCTCAAGGAGGCTTTCTATGTATCCCAATTAGTTGGGAATCAAATCCCTCATAGTTCAGTTGAAGTTGAGGCTTATATCGTAGAGAAGGAAAATTAGTGGGAATTAAATATGGGATTACTCCTAAGGAGGATTATCTTTTATGAGTGGACATGATTGGGGCTTACACATTGGAGCTTCCCAGTTGAGAAGACATGGTCGAGGCTGACACTGCAAAGGAGGAATTTCTTGAAATAGTCATGTCATGGCTTATTCTTGAAGAGGTGGCCCTAGTTAGTTGGGGGGAATTATTATTGGTACTGACTTTTAAGGAGAGTTTCCCTTGATCTCGGGCCTTAGGTAGAAATCCTACGTATCCAAGTTAGGGTAGGAATCAGAGTTCTTGTAGTTAAATTGGTATATGGTACAGATGTTGAGATCAACATTAAACTCTAAGCCCATGCGAGTCATTATCGGTTTGAGAAAAAAGAGGAATCCACATATCTAACCAGCCATACACTTTACCTTATCCTATGACAGAAGACGAGGATGAAAACATAGGAAGTTGATATGACATCATAATGAGGGAGAGAGCGAGGCTTTGAATGTTCCAACTCTCACCCTTGTTCATATCCAGAATAGTCACGATTGTGAATCTATCCAGAAATGTCCTAGACTAATCCTGAGAGGAGTGGGAGTGCCACCTCTAGTAGAAGGGTTGTGGGGTCACCCTATGGGGGGTTCCCTAAATCTTGTTATGATAAAGTGGAGAAGCATCACTCCTTGTCAAAAATAAAGGTAGGCATTATACAATTTGACTTGTCACTGTACCTCATTGAATGTAAAATCGAGTGATTATCCATGATCCCAATAAAGGGGAGGATCAAATGATTCTTACAAGGTAATTCCCCGAGTTAACATGGTAATAAAGACTTAAAACATTCTGGGGGTCCACACCCTTGCTAGGATTACCCACATGACTCCACTCACCATTAGTATGTAAACATATAAGGAAGCACTGATGAACCTAATGGTTTTATTATATAGATTCAGTGGCTTTGGAATATGATTCGGCATAATGCCAATGGACTTATTAGCAGAAGGTATTTGGAGGATGGGATAGAAACAGAACGTCATGATTGGGACTGAAAGGAATAAAGAACAATGTTACCCTACTCCACATATAATTTTTTCATGCGGGGTAGGGTAACATACACATAGCGAACAACTATGAAGATGGAGGGGTTGTCCACGTACCGAGGTAGTATGCGAACCTGGATGTCGTCCTTATACTGGAGTGGTATGCGAACCTGGATGCCATCCGTGTACCAAAGTGGTATGTGGCCTCAGATGCCATCTACATACCATGGTGGTATATAGCATTGGATTATATTCTTGAGAGAGAATGCTGCATATGGTAGGGTTTCTTCCAAATAGAGATGTGCTAAGTGGTATACCGAATTGAATAATGGGCCTTAGTCCAGTAGTTGAAGGGAAGTTCATCCATAGAGGGAGTATAGTTCACAGTTTTTCCAATATTATTATGCTTCCTTATTTTTATGGTTCGCAAAGGTATTATACCAGCTAGAAACCATTGGTGGTTCTGTACTCCATTGATTTTCTCCCTTCAAAGTTTTCTATCTGTAAACTCCAAGCTCTTCAAAAATTTGATCCTCTCCCCTATTTTATTTTTTTTGTCTCCCATATGGTTCATTTTATAGATTTATAAGGAGGATGTATATATGGGTCACATGAAACCTTTTACATAAAACTATGGGGAAATCATCTGGTCTCAGACGACTCGGTCAACCAAGGTTTTCAGGGTTGATGTTCGCGGGGCTATAGTTCACAACGGTAGAATATAATGCCTCAATCCCACAAACAATATAGTTCACGGAATGCCACTAGCCTCTCCATGTTCATGAAAATGAGTTTGCGGGGATGGTGTGTAGGGGTGTACCTCTCTATCTCATTTTCTCTAATGATGTGGTTCATGGGTCCATGGTTTATGGGTGGAATTTCTTCACCTCTATTTCGTTAATGACGACATTATCGAGGAATCATCATCATTCCTCATTTATTTTGAAAACTATTTGATTTAATATCCAATTCCTCATAGTGTAGAATTTTTCAGGATGTCCTCTTACCATTTTTTATATGGGAAATGTAAACCATGTACTATTCCCAAAAATCAATTCACATACCACTTTGGTCCTTGGCTAAATTTTATTTGTTCAATCTTCTTTTCAAATTTTCAATCATGTCTGCATTTTATTCTTTCATCAAATTTGTGGGAGAACTTGCGTTCCATTTTTATATTTTTCAGGACTATAAAAGTATTTTTAGTAATTTCGATGGTTTTTATTTTCTTTATCATTTTTAGGGATTTTATAAATTTTTAGGTGTTTTGGTGTTTTAATGTTTTTGTATGATTTTCGTAGTGGTTTTCAGGGTTTTTATGGGTTTTTAAGTTTTTAGGGATATTTAGGGATTCTTTTATAATTTTTATGGTTTTGGTGCTTTTTAGGATTTTTCTGGGTTTTAGGATTTTGGTTTTTTCTTGTTTTTTGGGTTTTTATAATTTTTAGGTTTTAAGGGTTCAATTTTTTTTAGGTTTTAAAGTTTTTCTTAGGGGTTTTCCTAGTTTTTATGGTTTTTTTAATTTGTCGGGATTTTTAGGTTCATTTAGAAATTTTTATGGTTTTTAGGGTGTTCATGGATTTTTTGGGTTTTAGGGGTTTTTAGATTATAAGGTTTTATAGTTTTTCGAGCCTTTAGAGGTTTTTTGAGTTTTAGGTGTTTTAAGGTCTTTTAGAGTTTTTTAAAAAAATTATGGTTTAAGGGGTGTTTCGAATTTTTAATGGGTTTTAGGGTTTTTTTTGGGTTTTTATGGTTTTTATGATTCTAGGGTTTTTATGGTTTTAGTGCTTTTTATATATTTTTTAGAATTTTTTATGTTTTCACGTGTTTTCATTGTTTTTTATGTTTTTATCGGTTTCTTAATATTTTTTAGGTTATTAGGGGTTTTCTCATTTTTAGTATTTTTGGGATTTTTTAGGATTTTTATGGTTTTTAGGGATTTTTAGGGCATTTAGGATTTTTTAGGTTTTTAGTGTTTTTATAATATTTTAGGTTTGGGGGGGGGGTTATGTGTTTTTAGGTTTTTAATATTTTTCTAGGGGTTTTCAAGGGATTTAGTGTTTATATTTTGAGCATTATTTTGGTATTTTTATGTTATTTATGGGTTTTTGTGTGTTTATGGATTTTGTGGGTTTTTATTGTTTCACGATTTTTTTTGTTTTTAGGGATTTTATGGGTTTTTTGAGTTTTTTGGGTTTTGATGTTTTTTAGGGTTTTTCAATGTTTTTAGGTGTCTAAAGTATTTTTAAACATTTAGCGGTGTTTTATTATTTTTATGGGTTTAGGGTATTTTATGGTTTTTAGGGGTTTTATTGTTTCTAGGGTTTTTAGGGTTTTACGGTTTTATAGTTTTTAGATTATTTAGTTTTATTATATGTTTTAAGTGCTTTTATGGTTTTCTTTGTGATTTTTATAGTTTAAGGTTTTTTATGTTTTTATGGAATTTTGAGGGTTTGTATTTTTCTTTATAGTTTTTTAGTATTTTGATTGTTTTTAGGGTTTTTAGGATTTTTAGGGTTTTTTTAGTTTTTAGTATTTTAATATTTTTTAGATTTTTTTAACATTTATCAGGGATAAAATTGTTTTTATAGTTTTGATATGTTTTTAGGGCTATTATGGGTTATAATGTTTTTAAATATTTTTACAGTTTTTTAAATGTTTTAGGGGTTTTACAATGTTTTAAGGTTTTTTAATGTTTTTATTGTTTTTTTAGTTTTTAAATGTTTTAAGTGTTTTTAGGTTTATATTATTTTTAAAAAGTTTTTCAGGTTTTTTGAGTGGTTTCTAAATTCTTATGGATTTTTAGGGATATTATAATTTTTATGGGTTTCATGGTTTTTATGGATTTTTAGGGTTTTTAGGGATTTTAGGTTTTTTAGGGTATTACATGTTTTATTTTTTTCATGGTTTTATGTTTTCATGGAAGTTATGGTTTTCATAGGTTATTTCAGGGGTTTTAGGGTTCTTTATGTGTTTAGGGATTTTAAGTGATTTTTTTAGTCTTTATTGTATTTTAATGTTTTTATGGATTGTGAGAGGTTTTAGGGGTTTTTGATTTTTATGAGTTCTTAGGTTTATTATTGTTTTTAAGATTTTTTTATGTTTTTTGAGGTTTAATGGTTTTTTTGAGTTTTTAATGATTTTTAGGGTTTTATGGTTTTTGGATTTTTAATGTTTTTTAGTGTTTTTAAAATATAATAGAGGTTTTTTGGGTTTTATGTTTTTATGGTTTTCTTTGCGTTTTTTCATGATTTTTAGTGGTTTTTATACCATACAAAATTTTTGGTCATTTTTAGTATTTTTATGGTTTTTAGGGATTTTAGGAATTTTAGGTTCTTTTCAGGATTTTTGGGTTTTTAGTGTTTCTTGTGTTTTTAGGTGTTTATGTGTTTTAAGTATTTTTTTCAAAAGTTTTCATGAAGTTTTTCTTGGTTTTTATGGTTTTTAGGTTTAGGGATTTTTATGATTTTTATGATTTTTATGGTTATTTTGATTTTTTTTGTTTTACTGTTTATTTTGAGTTTTTGGGGTGTTTAAGAGTTTTTTTAGTTTTTTAAAACTTTTAGGGGTTTAAAGGGATTTTAGAGTTTTTAGTGGGTTTTAGGTTTTTTAATGGTTTTTGGGTTTTTGATTTTGTCATCTGATTTTATTCATTTTAGTTTCTTTATAGGTTTTACGGTTTTAATAATTTTTATAGATTTTCGGGGTTTTGTTTATTTTAAGGGTTTTAAGGTTCTCATGGGGTTTTCAAGGTTTTTAGGTTTTTTTATGTTCTTAGAGATTTTAGTGCACTTTTATGACTTTTATGGATTTTAATGGATTTTAGGGATTTTTTAGATTTTTAGGTAATTTTTTGGGTTTTTGGTTTTTTATGATATTTGTTGAGCTTTTATGATTTTTTTAGATTTTATAGTTATTATGGTTTTTTAAATTTTTCAAACATTTTTCAAGGTTTAAAGTATTTTTAGAGTTTTTAGATTGTTTTAATGGGTTTATGGGTTTTATGGGGTTTTAGGGTTTTTAGGGTTTTAATGTTTTTTAGGTTTTTAGGGTTTAGGTATTTATAATTTTTTAATGTTTTATTTGGGTGTTTAGGGTTTTTTACATTTTGTGGATTTTTAGGGATTTTTTAGGTTTTTAATGGGATTTTATGGTTTTTATGGATTTTGAGGTTTTTAGAGTTTTTTGGGGTTTTAGGGTTTTCAGCATCTTAAATTTTTAGGGGATTTTTTATGGTTTTAATATTTTCATAGGGGTTTTAATGTTTTTTAACACTATCATTTTTTGGAATTTTTAGTCTTTTTAAGTACTTTTATTGTTTTTCGAGTTTTCGGGATTTTGAGGTGTTTTTTTGGTTTTTATAGTATTTTTGGGTTTTATGTGTTTTTTAGTATTTAGGGTTTTAAATGTTTTTTGAGTTTTTAATATTTTGGTGAGTTTAATGGGGTTTTATAGGTTTAGTGGTTTTAGGAGTTTTTACGGTTTTTAGGAGTTTTAGGGTTTTTAAGGATTTTATTTTTTTGGGCGGTTTTATGTTTTTTTAGGTTTTTAATGTTTTCATAGGGGTTTTCATTTTTTTAGTTTTTTTAGTTTTTTTGGAATTTTTAGGGATTTTTTAGTATTTTTATGGTTTTTAAGGTTAATTGAAGATTTTGAGGGATTTATGTGTTTTATATGGTTTTTAGATTTTTAGGGGTTTATGTGTTATTTGGGTTTTAAGGATTTCTTAGGGGGTTTTATGTTTTTTAGAGGTTTTTACTTATTTAGGTATTTCTAGGGATTTTTTTTTCAATTTTAGTGTCTTTAAATATTTTTAAGGTTTTTTGGGTATTTAGGGTTTTTATGGTTTTTTGGGTTTTTTTTTTGATTTTTTAGGGTTTTATGATTTTTAGAGTTTTTTTGAAATTTTTAGGGGGTTAAATAGTTTTTAGATTTTCTTAGTAGTTTATATATATTTTTAATGTTTTTATGGTTTTTAGGGGTTTTTATGGTTTTTGGGGTTCTAGGGGGTTTGTTGGGTTTTTTTTTATGTTTTTAGCTTTTTTTATGTTTTTTGGGGGTTTTCGGTGTTGTTTGGTTTTTATAGTATTATTAGGGTTGTATAGGGTTTTTAGTGTTTCTTATATTTTGATTGTTTTTAGGGACTTTTAATTATTTTTATGGCTTATACAGATTTTGGGGATTTTCAGGTTTTTAAGGGGTTTTATTTTTTTTTCAGGTTTTTAGGGTTTTTTTATATTTTTAATAAATTTTTTTGGGCTTGGGGGGGGGGGGTAATTTGTTTGTGATTATAAAGTTTTCTAAGTGGTTTTAAGTGTTTTTAGGGTATTTTATGTTTTTAGTAATTTTTATGTATTTTTTTTTGTTTTTATCCTTTTTCAGATTCTCAGGTTTTTCTATGATTTTTTGGGTTTTCAGGTTTTTATCTATTTTTTGAGTTTTTGCAGTCTTTATGGACTTTTGATTTTTTTAATTATTTTTTCAGTTTAAATATTTTTATTATTTTTAGAGGTGATTTAGGGTTTTAGTGGTTTTGGGGTTTTCTACAGTTTTAGGGGTTTTATGGTTTTTATAGTTTTTAGTGATTTTAGGTTTTTTGGGGTTTTAATTATTTTAGGGTTTTATGGTTTTCTTAGACTTTTTCATTTTTAATTTTTTTTACAGTTTTATAGATTTCAAGCATTTTTATGAGTTTTATGTATTTTAGGGATTTTTTTTGTTTTTAGTGTCTTTTATAGGTTTTAATATTTTTAGGTATTTTGTGGGTTTTTACGGTTTTTTATGGTTTTTATGGTTTTTTTAATTTTTTATGTTTTTATGGTTTTTATGTGTTTTGAGTTTTTTAAGGTTTTCATAGTGTTTTTTAGGGTTTTAAGGGTTTCTTATGTTTTTATGTATTTTTAGTCCTTTTTAGAAAATTGTAGGGATTTTTAGGATTTTTAGGGATTTCAAGGGGGTTTAGGGGTTTTAGGGTTTCTAGGGTTTTTTTGGATTTTAGGTTTATTTTTGAGTTTCTAGGTTTTTAAATGTATTTTATAGTTTTTAAATTTTTTTGGGTCTAAAGGGTTATTAAAATTTTCAGTGGTTTTTAGGGTTTTTATGGGTGTTAGTGGTATTTAGGTTTTTAGGGATTTTATGATTTTTAAGGTTTTAGGGATTTTAGGAATTTTTTTGTTTTTATGTTTTTTTGGGAGTTTAACTGTTTTTATGTTTTTAAGTTTTTGTTATGGTTTTTTAGTGTTTTTAATTTTTTATATTTTATGGATTTTATGGATTTTAGGTTATTTATGATTTTTAGGGTGTTTCGGGATTTTGAGGGGTTTTATGGTTTTTACATGTTTTATGGTTTTATGGGTTTTTTTGGTTTTTTGTGTTTTTTGAGTTTTTAAGGTTTAAAGGTTTTTAGCATTTTTTAACATTTTTGGTGTTTTAAAGGGGTTTTTTAGATTTTAGTGGATTTTAGGGGGTTTATGGGTTTTTAGAGTATTAAAGGTTTTAGGGGTTTTTATGTTTTTTGGATTTTTTTGGTTTTTCTTAGGTTTTTAGTTATTTTAGAGTTTTTAGGTTTTTTAGAGTTGTAGTGTTTTTAGTTTTTTATGTTTTTCATAGGGTATTTCAAGGGTCATAGGGTTTTTTGGATTTTTTGGATTTTTTTTCGAATTTTAGGTTTTTTTTGTAATTTTTTCTGTTTTTTTGGGTTTCTAGGGATTTTGAGGATTTTCCTGATTTTTAGAAATTTTAGGGATTTTTTTTTAAAAAATAGGGGTCCTGAGTGTTTTTAGTTTTTTAATGTTTTTATGGTTTTTTTTCAGGGTTTTTAGGATTTTTTACATTTTAAGGTATTTTTATGGTATTTAAAATTTATATGGGGTTTTAGGGTTTTTATAGTTTTTAGGGTATGTTTGGATTTTGGGGGGTTTGTAGTTTTTTGAAATTTTAATCTTTTATTGGGTTTTATAGATTTTTAACAATTTTAAGGGTTTAAAGTGTTTTTTATATTTTTTAGCTATTTATAAGGTTTTTATGGTTTTTATGGGTTTTTAGTGATTTATGGATTTTATGGGTTTTATGGTATTTAAGGTTTTTAATGTTTTTAGGATTTTTATGGGATTTAAGTGTTTTTGATATTTATGATTTTTATGGGGTTTTAGGGGTTTTATGTTTTTAGGGATTTTATATCTTTTTTAGGATTTTTATGCGTTTTAAGATTTTTAGGGTTTTTAGGTATTTTGACAGTTTTAAGGTTTTCATAGGGTTTCTAGGATTTTTATGTTTTTCTGGGATTTTGGTGTTTTTAGTGTTTAGTGGTTTTAAGGTTTTTAGTGTTTTTATACATTTTTAGGGGTTTAAAGAGTCTTCATTATTTTTAGTGGTTTTTAGGGGTTTTATGGGTTTTTATGTTCTTTAGTGTTTTTATGGTTTTTATGGGGTCTTAGGGTTTATTAAGGTTTCTACAATTTTTTGGGTTTTTATGGGTTTTAAGTGTTTTTAGGACTTTATGTTTTTTCCAGTAGGTTTTATGTTGTTGTATGGTATTTATGATTGCAGTTATTTTTAGGGATTTTTTAGGATTTTTATGGGTTTTTATGGTTTCTCCATATTTTGGAGACTCTTATAGATTTTATTCTTTTAGAGAATTTATGTTTTTAGGGGGTTAAGTGTTTTTTATGGTTTTAAGGTTTTATTAGAGGTTTTAAAGATAATTTAGGGGTTTTTATGTTTTTAGAAATTATACGGAATTTTCGAAATTTTATTGTTCTTTAAAAATTTTAGGTATTTTGAGGGGTTTTAGGCAAAGAAGGCACGAGTCCTGGCTATTCTCGGAACCCCCCAAAATTTATAAACAAAGGATACAGACACTGCAGATAAGGGAGGGGAGGGATCAATCAATCCACACCCAAAACCCCTTACTACCTCAGCCTGAGGGCCACAAAATGAAAGAAAAAAAGAAACAAAGCACAAGACCAAAAAGGACACAGTGACCAAAAGAAAATCACACACAGAGAAGGTCAGTCAACATCGTCGCCAAAATCCTCCAGCTCCGCATCACAAAACCCCATGCCAACACCAAAGCCGCCTCCATCATCAGCAACGCTAAAATCTGATTCATCACCCTGGTCCATTGAGTCCCATCCAGAGTCAAAATCTTCTTGCATGCCAGGTCTGGACCGCAGCTTCTCCATAGCTTTTACCTGCTTAGCAGAAAAATAAGGCCTCTCTCTCTTATTCACCTTCAGATTCAGTTTGACAGCTCGTGAGGAGGCCCTAGTTGCCATTGGGTGTGGGAGGGCAGAGTAATCCCTTCTCCTTCTTCGTCTTGGTGGGGCAGAGGAGGTTCCCGCAGCAGACATCTTTATTCCATTGCCACCATCACTAGCGGCTAATGGTGCCTTGCCCTTCTTGCTTTCTACCTCAGGAGTTTCAGCACCTTCGCTGATTTTTTTCTCCCTTGATGTGACCATAGCAGCATTTATCCGTCGATCAGCCTCAGCAAGCCTCTCCCCAAGCCTCCTTGCCTCACCTTAAAGAGGGAACCTTTCACTTTCAACCCATACTATCTCATGGAGCTGCACACAAAAGTCTTCAGCAGAGGGAACATCATGAAGGATCATCGCCCTCTGCAGGTCCATGGAAGGGCCACCAGCATCACCAGCATATCGGAGCTGGTCAATAGGAAGGTCCTCAGCACTGCCGTCAGAGGGGGATGATAACCCATGCCCATGCCAGGTCCCCCCACGCCAGGATACACATGCAGGACCAGCGGGGCATCACGCCAGTCTATATCCCCATCCAGTATGGGCTTTTCCTCAGCTGAGCATGAAATCCAGTCATCTCCAGACCTGGTTTCCTGAGCAACAGCATCCTCCATTGCAGCATCTTCCACCCGTACCCCACCCATAGCAGGCTCAGCCGAACCTGCAACCTTAGAAACATTCATAGGAGCCTCATCCGTTAGAGCAGATCCACCAGCATTCTCATCCACCTTTAAGCTAGTTGTGTAATCCCATCCCAGATCCTTGTAGGAATTTTTCACATTTCCTGGCCAGACATCCATCGCAATTGTCCTATCTATCTTAGTTTGCTTCCTAATATCTTCACCGGACCCGTGATCATCTTCAGCAGAGCCATGAATTCCTCCCTCAGCGAGCATGAATTCATCCTCAATATCATTCCCTGAGACACCAGCGCTTGCTTCCAGACTCACCAAGAAGCCACCCGAATCCATCAGAGAGATTTATAACCCTTTACCAGCCAACAGAGGAGACGAGCAGGGCACATCAGTAGCCACAGTGTGGGAAACCTCCCCAATTGTCCCCTTCACCTCCACCCGAGGGAGGCCGCTCCCACCAGCAGACAGAGATTCACCACCCCTAGAAGAGCCAGAACAAATTCCAGAATGGTTACTGTGCCCAAAGCTCCAGTACGAAGAGCAGAAGGCTGGCCATTGCTCGAAGACAACAGATTGTCTCCATCTGAGCTCCTCTCCCACAGCAATCCAGACAGAGTCCACAGGGGGTTTCGATGCATCAAATTCGACAAAAGCCCTTGGAGCAACCGAATGACAGTGGGCCCTCGTCCTACTATCCACACAGAGGAATCGCCCCACCAGGTTTCCAAGCATCGAAATAATTGAGAAATTCTGAAAGGGGAGTGGCAATTCAGTAAAACGCACCCAGGTAGCAGCAATCGGGGAGCTTTGCTTCATATGAAAATCAAAGCTTCATATAAAGAGGGAGAATAGAGCGCCATTGCATGGCCGAGGAGCCACTGACCAGGCAAGGATGAGATCATCCTCCGTTACAAACTGAACCATGATATGAGAGCTGTCGAGCAGGCCCACAGTCGCACGAGCCCTAAGATTCCAGGAAGCCATAATGAACCTGTCGAAGGTGACCACCGGGGGTCGCCGCCTCGGAAAGCTTGCAACCAGAGTCAATCGGTGGAGATCCGCTGCCTCAGTGAACTCCCGAATTGAGAGAGGAAGCTGAGGGCAGCCATCGAAGACTTCGGAACCTTCGGGCCAGGCACCGTTCGCGGGAAGGCGGGTAACAGATCAGAAGAAGAGAGCGACGAGAAATCATCAGGGAGAGGATCCTCCCCCGTAGAGATAGGGGGAGGAGCTTCGATTTCCATCGCCTTCAACCCGAGGGGAAACCACCATCGTAGGGGGTAGAATCCCCAGGAGCGCCCGAGCCGCCATCATCCTCATTTCTTGAGGGGTTTTAGGTTTTCTTAGATATTTAGATTTTTTTATGGGTTTTTAGGGGTTTTAGGATTTTTTAAAGTTTTTTAGGGTTTTATGGTGTTTAGATATTTTTAATGATTTTAGGGTTTTAAAGTGCTTTTATAGATTTTAGTGGGGGTTTATTTGTTTTTTTGTTTTACAGTTTTTATGGTTTTTAAGGATTTTTATGGTTTTTAGGGGTTTTATGGATATGAGGGTTTTTTTAGTTTTTTTCATTTTTAGGTTTTTAGGATTATATATATTTTATAGGTGTTTTATTTTTTTAGTTTTTAGTTTTTCTTTGGGTTTTTTAGAGTTGTAGGGTTTTTTACATTTTTGGAATTTTTGGAGTTTTAAAGTTTATTTTGGATTTTGAGGAGGTTTTTGGATTTTTTGGCCGTTAGAATTTTTATATTTTAATGAAATTTAAAGATTTATTTTTGTTTTTTAGGTTTTTTGGGTTTCTAGGATTTTATGGATTTTTATATATTTTTAGAATATTTATGGAATTGAGTGTTTTTATGGTTTTTGAGGGTTTTAGGGTTTTTATGTTCCTTATGGTTTTTTTCTATTTTTTCGGTTTTTATTAGTTATTATATTGTTCTTAGTTTTTTTAACGTTTTTAGGGTTTTAATGGGTTTTGAGAGTTTTCAGTGGTTTTTAGGGTTTCTATGGGGTTTTATTGGTTTTTAGGGTTTGTTATGCTTTTAGGGGTTTTATGGTTTTTTTGGTTTTTAGAGTTTTTTGGGTTTTTTAAAAGTTTACGGTTTTTAGGTATTTATAGATTTCTTAGGATCTGTAGGGTTGTTTATGTTTTTAGGAATTTATAGAGTTTTTTATTGATTTTATGTTTTTTTTATTTTTACTATATTTTAATGGGTCTTAGGTTTTATTATTTTATGTTTTTTAGGATTTTAAGAGTTTCTTATGTTTGTAGTGGTCCTAATTTTTTAGGGATTTATGTTTTTCTTATGTGCTTTTTGGGTTTTAATGTTTTTAATGATATTTTGGGCTTTTGGGTTTTTTATGTGTTTTTATGATTTTTTGGTATTTTTAGGGTTTTGAGATTTTTTAGGGTTATAGGGTATTTTTGGGATTTTGGGTTTTTCTTTATTTTTTTGAGTCTATGATTTTTAGAGTATTTTAACTCTTTTATGGGTTTAAAGGAATTTTAGATTCGTTTTTGTATTTATGGGTTTTAATGGATGTTTATGGGTTTTTAAAGTTTTTGGGGTTTTATCGTTTTTAGGGTTTTTGGGTCTTTTATTGATTTTAGTTATTTTTATGTTTTTAGGATTTTTATGTGCTTTTAGGATTTTACGTTTTCTAAGGGGTTTTAGGGTATTTATGTGTATTTATGTTTTAAGGGATTTTTAATGATTTGTATGATTTTTAGGGATATTAATGGTATTATGGTTTTGGGTATTAGCATTTTTAGGTTTTTAGGGGTTGAAAGTTATTTAATTATTTTAATGATTCCTTAGGATTTCTCATATTTTTATGGGTTTTTATGTTTTAGGAATTTATTATGATTTTTTGGTTTTTAGGATTTTAGTGTTTTTTATGTGGTTATGGTTTTTAGGGGTTTTAGAGTTTTTATGTTTTTTGGGGTTTTATTTTGATTTTTTGGGTATTTTGATATTTTATAGATTTTAATTTTCTTAGGGGATTAATGGGTTTTTATATTTTTTAGTGGTTTAATAGGGTTTTTATGATTTTTATGGGTTGATAAGGTTTTTAGGTGTCTTTATGGTTTTTAGTATTTTTAGGGGTTTTATGGTTTTATAGTTTTTACTGTGATTTAGGTTTTTTAGGGGTTTTAATTTTTTATGTTTTTAATGATTTCATAGGTTTTTTCAAGTTTTTTTTGAATTTTTTACATTATTAGCTATTTTTAGGTAATTTTAGGGCTTTTTCATTTTTTATAATTTTTAGGTATTTGATGTTTTTAGTTTTTTCAAAGGGTTTATGAGTTTTTATGGTTTTTAGAAAAAATTTAAAAAAAATATGGGTTTTAATTTTTTTAGGTTTTTAAAGATTTATTATGGTTTTTTAGGGTTTTATGATTTTTTTACATTTTTAAGGATTTTTAGGCTATTATAGTTTTTAAGGGTTTTTAGGGTTCTTAGGTAATTAGGGGGTATTTAGAGTTTTTATAATTTTATGGATTTTTTTTGAGTTTTGATGATTATTCGGGGTCTAAAGGGTTTTTAGAGTTTTTAGTAGTTTTTTTTGAGATTTTTTGAGTTTTTTCCATTTTTATGGTATTTTGGGGTTTTGGGGTTTTTATGATTTTTTTAGCATTTTTAGCATTTGAGGTGTTTTTTATGTTTTATGTAAATTTAGGTTTCTAAGGTTTTATATAGGGTATTTTTTGGGGTTTTATGAATTTTTATGGTTTTTAGGAATTTATAAGGATTTCTAATGTTTTTTATGTTTTTAGGGGGTTTATAAATTTTGAGGGTTTTTATGGGTTTTTACTATTTTTGGTTTTTTAGTTTTTTTTAATATTTTTGGTTTTTTGGGTACTAAAGTGTTTTTAGGTTTTAAATATTTTCGATTTTCATTCATTTTTTTATCATTTTTATGCTTTTAAGGAATTGTAGAGATTTTTAACGATTTTTATGATTTTTAGAGTTTTTAGTTTTTTTTGGGTTTTATAGGGTTTCTTGATTTTTTTGGTTTTTTGGGTTTTATGGTTTTTTTTATTTATTTTTATTTTTTTTTATTTTATGGGTTTTTATAGTATTTTAATGTTTTTAAGGGTTTTAAAGTTTTTATTGTTATTTTAGGTTTTAAGGGTTTTTAGTGTTTTTAATATAGTTATGAATTTTTATAGTTTTATGATTTTTAGGTATTTTCGGGGGGTTTAGGGTTTTTAGTGTGCTTAGGTTTTTAGGAGTTTTATGTGTTTTTAGTTTTTTAAGGTTTTCTTTGGTTTTTCTGGGTTTTAGATGTTTTTTCAGTTTTAGGCATTTTTATGTATTTATAAGTTTTTATGGGGTTTTAATGATACTTGGGATTTTGAGGGATTTTATGTTATTAGGTTTTTATGGTTTTTTAGGATTTTTTATCTTTTTTATCTTTTTTATGTTTTTAGAGGATTTAAGTGTTTTTAGGATTTTAAGGTTTTCTTAGGGTTTTTAACGTTTTTTAGGGTTCTGTAGTTTTTTTTTTATTATTTTTAGAATTTTATTTTTTTAGGGGTTTATTATTTTTTGGGTTTTTTGGGTATTAGGTTTTTAGGGGTTTTTTTCATTTTGTGGGTTTTAGGGTTTTTTAGTTTTTTAGGGTTTTTAGGATTTTTAGAGTTCTTTTTAACATTTTTAATGGTTTAAAGGGGGTTTAGAGTATTTTTTGGTATTTAGGGTTTTTTGGGTTTTTTGTTTTATTATGGTTTTAGGGGTTTTTATTATTTTTAGGGTTTCTTAGTTTTTATAGGGAGTTTATCATTTTTGGGATTTTTAGGGTTTTTATGTTTTTCTAGGTTTTTAGTGTTTTCTTATAAGTTTTTAAATTTTTAGGGTTTTTATATATTTAATAATTAGTATATATTTTTAGGTATCTTTTATGGTTTTATGGTTTTGAGGGATTTATTTATTTTTATTGGTTTTACTGTATAATGGGGTTTTAGGGTTTTTATCATGTTTTAGGTTTTTAAGGGTTTTATGCGTTTTAATATTTTTAATGTTTTTATAGTATTTTCCCCCTTTTTTAGTGTTTTTTTTATTTTTTTAGGGTTATTTATCATTTTTTATTTTTTTTATGGGCTTTTTAGATTTTGATGGTTTTAGGGTTTTTAGTGTTTTAAGGGTTTTTTGGGTTTTTAAGGTTTAAATTTTTAAAGGGTTTATAATGATTTTAGGTTTTTAATAGGTTTTTAGAATTTCTCATTGTTTTTTAGGGTTTATGGTGTTTTAGGTTTTCTAAGGTTTTTTGTGTTATTTGGGTTTTAAGGTTTGTTAGGTTTTTAGTGTTTTAGGGGTTTTTATTTTTTTTTGGGTTTTAATTGTTTTTTATGTTTCTATGATTTGGTTAGGGTTTTTAAAAATTCTATATTTTTTTACATTTTTCAGGATTTTTAGTGATTTTTATGGTTTATTTTTTGTTTTAGGTATTTTGAGGGTATTTTGTGTTTTTATTATTTTCTGGTTTTTAGGGTTTTTTGAAATTTTAATGATTTTTAGCGTTTTATAAGGTTTTTTTGGGGTTTATTGATTTAAGTGTTTTTAGGTTTTTATGGTTTTCTTAGGGTTTTTTTTAATTTTATAGGTTTTTTACATTTTGAAAGGTTTTTTGTAATTTTTTTTGGATTTTTATGGGTTTTTAGGGATTTGGGGGGCTTGATGATATTTTGGGTATTAGAGTTTTTATGGTTTTTTTATATTTTTAGGGTTTTTGATAATTTTAGGGGTTTTAAATTTTGAGGGGTTTAAAGGGTTTTTAGAGTGTTTAGTTTATTCTGGATTTTTATGGTTATCACTGTTTTTAATCTTGTTATGTGTTTTATGGTTTTTAGGGGTTTTTAATGTTTTTAGGGTTTTTAGGTTATTACAAGTTTTTAGGTTTTTATGGTTTTCTTGTGATTTTTTAGGTTTTTAGGGTTTTAAGGGTTTTGGTGGGATTTTTGAGGATTTTTTGAATTTTTAGGTATAACAATTTTTAGTGGTTTTTAGGGTTATTAAGGTTTCTTTAGTTTTTTGGGTTTTTAGGGGAGGAGGGGTCATGTTTTTTAGTGGTTTAAAGGTTTTTTAAAATTTTTAAATATTTTGAGGGGTTCAAAGGGGTTTTTAAAGTTTTAATAGTTTTATAGAATTTTTATGAATCATTAGGTTATTTTATGGTTTTAAGAGTTTTAGGGGTTTTAATGTTTTTTTGTGTTTTTATAGTACCTTGTGTTTTTATCATTTATTTTTCTTTGTCGAGGGTTTTAAGTGTTTTTAGGTTTTGAGGTTTTCTTTGGGTTTTTAGGTGTTTTTTTACATTTTTTGGATTTTTAGGGCATTTTTATCTTTTTTTATAATTTATTTTGGTTTTTAGGTATTTTGATTGTTTTTTGGGGGGTTTTAGGGTTTTATAGTTTTAGAGTTTTCATATATTGTTTAGGTTTCAAGGTTTTATTATGGATTTTTAGGGTTTTATGGGTTTTTATGTTTTTATGGAATTTTTGGGTTTTTTAGGATTTTTATGGTTTTTTGCATTATTTGAAATTTTGAGTGCGTTTAGGGTTTTTAGGGTTTTTGGATTGTTAGTGTTTTTTAGTATTTTGGGTTTTGTGGTTTGTTAAATTTTTTAATGTTTTTAGGGTTTTGACGGGATTTTAAAAAAAATTGTTCTTTTAGGGTTTTATGGGTTTTTATGGGTTTTTAGGGTTTTATGGTTTCTACAGTTTTAGTTTTTTAAGTGTTTTGGGGTTTTAACATTTTTTTGGGGTCTTAGGGGGTTTAAGTGATTTTAGGATTTTATGGTTTTCTTTGGGATTTTCATGGTTTTATGGTTTTTAGGTTTTAGATATTTTTATGGAATTTATTATTTTTATTGGGCTATTAGGGTTTTTAGAGATTGTGAGGGTTTTTAGGGTTTTTAGTGTTTTTAGAGATTTTAGAGTTTTTTTTGGTTTTTAGGGGTTTTATGTGTTTTAATGTTTTTAATATTTTCTTGGGGTTTTTAGGGGTTTTAGTGTTTTTACGTTTTCAGTATATTTATGGATTTTTTATTATTTATATTTTCTTTTTTGTTTTTGATGTTTTTTAGTGCATTTAGGTGTTTTATGGTTTTCTAGTATTTTCATTATTTTAGGGTTTTAAGGTTTTCTAGAGTATATTAACTTTTTAGGGGTTTTATATTTTTTAGTGGTTTAGGGTTTTTACGGATTTTAGGGTCTTTTATTATTTTTAGGGGTTGATTGTTTTTATGGTTTTTTAGGGTTTAATAATTTTTTAGGTTATTTGGGATTTCATTTTTTTCAGGATTTTAAGGTTTTATTAGGGTCTTTTAGGGTTATTGGTGTTTTCAAGGATTTTGAGGGGTTTTAGGGTTTTTTGAGTATTTTTTTTTATAATTTTTAGGTTTTTTGGGTTTTTATGAATTTTTAATATTTAAATATTTTATTAGGGGTCTTTAGGGTTTTTTTACTTTTAGGGATTTTGGGTATTTTTTTAGGATTTTTATAGTTTTATAATGGTTTAAAGGATTTTGATCATTTTTATAGGTTTAAGGGATTTTAAGGGTTTTTTGGGGTAAAGGGTTTTTATAGTTTTTATCTATTTTTATGGGTTTTATTGGGGTTTATATAATTTTAAGGTTTTATTATTTTTAAAGTATTTTAGTATTTTTAGGGTTTTTACAGTTTTTTTTGGGTTTTTAGCATTTTTATATTTTTAAGGGTTTTAACACTTTTTTGGTTTTTATGGGTCTTTATGATTTTTAGAAATTTATAGGGGCTTTTATTATTTTCATGGATTTTTATGGGTTTCTAGTATTTTGAGGGGTTTTAGAGGTTTTTTGGTTTTTTGGTTATTTTAGGGTTTTTTGAGTTTTTAAGGGCTTTAATTTTTTTTAATGTTTTTAATGTTATTAGGGTTTTAAAGGGTTTTAGATATGCTTAGTGGGTTTTTATAGTTTTATGTGGTTTTAATGTTTTTATGGTTTATTTTATTTTATGGTTTTAAGGGGTTTTTATATTTTTTTGGGTTTTTAGGATTTTCATCTTTTTTTAGGTTTTTAGGGTTTTAATTATTTTAGGATTGTAAGGTTTTCATAATATTTTTCATGGTTTTTTGGGGTTTATATATTTTTATTGATATTTAGAGAATTTTTTATGTTTTTTTTTTGAATTTTTATTGTTTTTCGGATTTTTAGGGGTTTAAGGGTTTTTAGGGTCTTTGGAGTTTTATGGTTACTTTGTGTTTTTTTGATTTTTTTTTAGTTTTTTAGAGTTTTTAGGGTGTTTAGTGTTTTTTGACATTTGTACGGCTCTAAAAATGTTTATTATTTAATATTATTTTAATGGGTTTTATGAATTTTTTTTACTCTTTGATTTTTAAGTGTCTTTAATTGTTTTTAGGTTTTATGGTTTTTTAGGGTTTTAGCATTTTATGGTTTTTAGGGGTTTTAAGTGTTTTTAGTTTTTTATGTTTTTATCTAAATTTTTTATATTTTTAGTGTTTTTTACATATTTGGGTATTTTTGGGTTTTTTAAAAATTTTACGTTGTTTTCATGTTTTTAGGAATTTTGAGGGGGTTTTGGGTATTTTATGGTTTTGAGGGTTTAATAGTTTTTTTGGTTTCGAAGAATTTTTTTGATTATTTAGGGTTCAAAAGATATTTTTAATTTTTTTAGTGGTTTAAATGCTCATTTTATTTTTTAGTGGGATTTTAGGGGTTTTTGGGGTTTTTACATATTTGAAGGTTTTTTGGGTTTTGGGGTTTTTTAGTTTTTTGTGTTTTTAGGTTTTATAGATGTTTCAAGCGGTTTTAGGTTTTCAGGTTACTTTGTATTTTCCATGGTTTTTAGTATTTTTACGTTTTTAGGTATTCTTAGGGATTTGAAGGGAGGCATCATGCCGGGGACCTTTTTTATTGCTGCAAAGTTGGCTGAGGGAAAAATGGTTGGGTTGGCTACCCCCATTTTAGCAAAGATTCACAGGATTTTACTTCATGTCTTCATGGGTAAATATCTTTTAAGAATAGTGGGACCATTCCAAGTTTTATGGGGATGGATCGCCACTCACTTGAGGACTTATAATGTATATAATGGAGTACAAATTCCTGGAAGTTCTTTCAGGCCGTCAGTGAAATAATTCTTTGGAGTTGCTCCATTAGATCTTAATTCCTATGACATGAAAGTGAGGCTGAGCATTTTTAAGGAATTCAAATTCTTTCACTATGGAAATCTGCCAACCGGACGGGTTTTTGATGATGGAACAACCCACTTGGATTTGAGGGCATACATGCTAGCTTTCAGAGATGGTGTGCTAGTTGACAGGATTGATGGAGAAATTATATGCGAGGCCTATGCTCCATATAGATTTTCATGTCAATTCAAGTGTCTACAACTGATTGTTGTATCTCCCCCAGTACATGTCAGGTTAGAGCAACATCTGATGGTTGCTCGACAACTGTGGTTGCTGACATCAAGGGAGAATATTGGGGCGGTATTTGATCTACCAGTTGAAAAAGCGGCACATAACTTGATTACATGGTATGTCGAGCATTGGATAGCATCATACCCTAAAGGTGTGCTGAATCACCCAGTTTATCAGGTGGGGAAAAGGAAGAGGACTGTAGAGAAAGAAACCCTTCCTCATGAAGGTGATGGTTCCCCACCTGAATCTAATTCACCAGATTCCTTCTCTAATATTGATTCACCAGATTCCCATGATGGGGATGATGAGGCACAATAACTGGCAAAGCGGCCTCGTGCCCGATATAATCCCCTGGTTAGAATCAAATGACCTACTCCATCAACTCCTGGTGAGTTACTTCATTGTGGTAATTTAATCACCATCACTTTATAATGCAATAAGTATTATTTTATTATTCTCTATCAATAGGTGCAAGAGCTAGGAATAAATTGAAGTCAAAGATTGTAGGACCTTCCTCGCAGCCTTCTGGTACACGCACTGAATATCTACGACCAGAGGCTGTCCAGACATGGCAGAGTCTATATTGTGGTACTGACACTGCCTGGATGGATTTGTGTGAGGGTCTACAACTCCCTGGAATAGAGAATCTTGTGGCTTCTACAGATATCCAATATGAGGATAACCCCAATGAAGTGCAGGCTTACATCAGAGAGCTGGAAATGCTCATATATTCCACTGATGATTCCATTCCTATCACCAAGCAGGTGAAGGAATTGATAGATCGTGGCGCCGCTGATGGGACTAATGAGGAGTGTCACGATTATGTGGCCCCTAAAGATGTAAGTTTTTTTCTTTCCTTATTCGCCTTGAAACATGATTTCAGTCAAGGATTTATTAATTAAGGAAATTATTTTCTTCATCGTACAATTGCAAAGAAAGGAACTGCTGAAGTTCCTTTACCATTGTATAGCCCTGGTGGTACTGCCATTGGGGCCACTGATGAATCTGCTCGTGAATCAGGCGATATATCTCTGGGCCAGCAGGCCAGGAATGAGGAGTTGGACTTGGCCTTCCATTCTCCAATTCAAGTGCCAATAAAGGAGACTATCGATACTCCCACAAAACCAAATGGACAAAGGCAACGAAGGAGGAAACCCGCCGCTAAATGCTTTATCAGTAGTGGTAAGTCCTTTGGATAATCATTAATCTTAAACCATGAAAATATTGCTTATTTTCCATGGTATTACAGGGGCTTCTTCAATTTCCCCCTTAAGGGAGAGGACTGACCCTCCTGTGAGGACCATGGAGGATGCTGCAGAACAATCACAAGTTCAGGCTGACTTAGCTGCTTCTGGAGAAGTTCCAACATCTGTTCCCAGTATCCCTACTTCTGCTGTTGTAAGAAGAGAAGAACCCACTTTTGGTAAGTTAACAATGCTCCATAAAATGTTGAATGAAACATTTACTGACTTCCATTATGTGATATTTCAGGTTCCACCCCTGCATTAGAACTCTTGGCGGCCATTGCAACTGACGCCGTCGTTTTAACTGAAGAAGATATCCAGGTTCAGGGACTGCAGGATGAAGGTCGCCAAGAAGACACATCAAATGCTCCCACTGGTGAGACTAACCAGTATTCTGAGATGAAATTAAATGAAATGTTGGAACTTGGCGCATCTTTTGAAGATTTTATAAATCATGTTAAATTACCATGTAATTTAGAAGATTATGGACGTGAGTGTTATCCTTCGTCCTATTAAGAATAACTTCTTATTACATGTCTAATCATGATTGGTTCCAATGTGCAGTTTTGTCTGAGAAAGCTGCTGAACAACCCTTGCCTGAAGGGGGTACAGAAAACCATACCATTGTAAAGACATTAGCACATGTGGAGCTGAACCCAGTAGAGCTTCCTCAAACTCATCCTGAAAATCCTGTAGAAGATAGGAAAGATGGGGAGGATCCTTCTCAGATTTCTGATCTACCGTTGGGTAAGGAATAACAATATTTTTGATTGTACTTAATTTGCAAGACAACTGATCCTTTTGTTATTCTTTGAAACTAACCAACGCGTTCAATTAATTATGCAGGGCCAGCAATTGAAGTGGATGAATCTAGAGGTGAGGCCTCAGCCTCTGCCCCAACGGGAATTGAAAGTGATGAAGCTTGGGTTAGGGGGGAAGAAGCAGAACATGGCACTTACCTAAGTGAATTAATCCCAGATTACAAACCCCCTATGATGATGATGTCGAATCAGACCCAGAGGTACTTAAGGCGCTCAACTTTTCATGACACAAGGCATGGAACAACATATGGAAAATCATATCAGAGGTGCCTTTAGAAGATCTATCATCGAAGATCCCCTGATTGTATTCCTTGTTTTTCATGCTAGGACTTGGCGGTTTTGGATATGAAAAGATCAAGGCCGCGGTGAGACATGTCATTTTCAGGAGGGAGCAGGAGCAAAAGTGTCCCGAAGATCTGAACAGGGTAAATCTTTTAGCCAATATTGGTGAATTTGAGGCTGCAGTATCCCGAGCTAAGGCTAAATATGCTGCCAAAATGAAGGAGCTGAAGCATAAAATCAAAGATAAAGTCGTCCAGTAGATGCACCTCCAGCAACAGTTAGATTATATTTTTGGGGAACATGATGAACTCAATAATTCATTTTAGGTAGCTGAAACGAATGGTATGAAGTCCATCGCGGATTCCAAGAAAGCACTCCATCAGTATGAAAAGAGTGATGTTGGTCGGGTGCATGAGCTTTAAGTAACTGCTGGTGAAGCCCGAGATGTTGTTCATCAAGTGAAGACTTATGTTGAAAACCTCTTGTAATTTCTTAGAAAAGAGAAGAGACTTAAATCTGTGGATGTCTTCTAATTCTTGTTCATCAAATGGAAAGAATGATTTCATCTTCAATCACTGGTGCACATATTTTCCTGCTACTTGCTTTAAATTTTACCTAAGCCAATGGGCCTAGTAAGCATAGTTTGATTTTTACTAGGATTATTATAAATAACCCTACAAACTTTGAATCTTTTAATTGCTCAATATTACCTAAATCATATAAAATGTATGTTTAGTGAGCTGGAAATTGACTTTTATTCTTATTTCTCTTGTCTTTTGTGGGCAGTTTAAAGTCATGCACGTCGGACATAAAGAGGCTAACGTTTAAGGTTGAAATTTCTTTGACCGAAATGGATTAAAACTGACTCAATTCCTTGAAAATTTATCTGAAAACATATTACCACACTCAAGTACAAGGGAAAATATGTAAACTATGAATTAAGAAAATTTGAATATGAGGAATGATATGACAAAGAGATAAAAAGGCATTAGAAGAAGTAGTTCCAAAGAATGAAGTTACCATTATTTAACAAACCTGTTTGGGGGTTAAATTATGTAGGGCCACATAAGAGAATTGGTTGCATAGTCAAATAATATCATCTTTTGGCTGACAGGTCCATTATGTAGACTGTTTATGCAAGGCCGCCTAAGGGCACGTGCTGTATAGTTAGGCAAAAGAACTCTCAGAAATTTACTTTTCTACTGCTAAAAAACCAGTGGAAGTTTATGAGGATTCAAATTTTCCAAATCATAGTGTTTTCTATATGGAGAGAGGTGCATGAATATGGAGAAGATATTTCCAAACAGGATTTTCTAAGAATTGGATAACTGTTACTCCTACGAAGGTCTGACCCAAAGGTAGGGAAGGAAAATATAAACCATAGACATGGATAATTTCATATCATGAAAAAGATTATGGGACAAATATGTTAAGGATAACCATTTTTTCGGATCCCTACATATTTTCATTAAGACAACCAAGGACAAAAGAGATTTTCCTCCCAAGAATGTAGTTACCACTATTTGACAAACCCGTTAGGGGGTTGAATTATGTTGGGCCGCCTAAGGGCATTGGATGCATAGTAAAACAATAGCATCTTTTGGCTGACACGTCTGTTATGTAGACTGTTTATGCAAGGCCGCCTAAGGGAACGTGCTACATAGTCAGGAAAAATAATTCTTATAAATTGGAAATTTTGTGACCAGAAGTCAAGAAAAGGGTTATGAAGATCTGGAAGTATTCAAGATTAGGATTATGACACATAAAGATAGGTATTGTCCAATGTATGCAGAGATACACGGATCAATGATAACCATAATCATGTTGTGGCTGGATCCTGAATTGAAATGCTGGAATTCACTATGTATCTCATTAGGATGTGAATCATGCCATAAGTAGTTCTTAAGCTACAGTTTAATGTTGTGCGGGACAAAAATATTGGAGATCTTAGTTTAGGGTCAAAGAGCTTGGACCATTTATAAGAAATACACAGTGTTGTTTTCATGTGGAATTTTCAGCCAAGGGACTGAAAGTGGAATTTGGGGTTAGGCCCAAAAAGACTTAGGGCTGGATTCTAGGGACACTCAAACATTCCTATGTATCCCATAAGGATGGGAATCAAGCCCACATTGTTCTATAAATACCCTCTGTAAAAATTTGGTTTGAACATGTGAAGGGCGAAAGGGGGCTTTAGGGCAATGACGGTTTAACCCAAGATAAAAGGTTTAGGAATTTCAATGTATGCACGTAGTATTTGGAATAAAACATGATTGAAAAGTCATTGTAAATAATGATTCCCTCTTAAGTGAGGGTATCAAAGAATATTTTAGTTTATTTTTGTACAAGACAAAAAATGATGTACAGTTTAATATCATATAGCACAGACAAAAGTGAACCAATGTAAAGATATTGATTCTGGGGACGGTTTCACGAATCAACATCGTATGCGATGGAGGTGAACCGATTTGAAGAGATTGGTTTTGGGATTAAACCTTGAAGTTTTCCTACGTACCCAGCCTGGAAGGCAAGGATCAAAGTCCGCATAGTTAAACTAAAGAATTAATTAATGATCAAGTTATTCTTGGGGACAATGAACTAAAAAATGATGTTGGGAATTACGCGTGGTTAGCGGACCAAAGAGGGTGTTATGGTAGAAATTTTCTCTAAGATCATGTGAGTCATACTTGGTGAGAGAAACAAGAGGTAACAACAACCTTAACGATGCACAGTTTAATGTCATGTCGGACATATGAAGGGACTATGAAGTTTAAAGTCTTGTAGTTAGGACTATTGGTGTTGCACAATTTAATGTCATGTAGCAGGGACAAAGTACAGTTTAATGTCATGTAAGACATATTAAAGGACATTCTATACAGTTTAGCGTCATGTAGTTAGGATGAAAGAGAGATTGTGCAGTTTAATTTCATACTGTAAGGATAAAAGAGAACACATTTTAATGTCATGTTGGACGTATTAGGGACTTTTTCACAGTTTAACGTCATGTTGGACGAAAAAGGGACGATACATTTTAACGTCATGTTGGACAAAAGTGCAAATAGTTTAAGGTAATATGCATGGACCATTGATTATGTAGTTTAACATCTTGCTGGACGTAAGGGACTTTTATACAGTTTAGCATCATGTAGTTAGGACATCACAGTTTAACATCATGCTAGACGTAAGGGACATGAAAATAGTTTAAGGTCATATTCATGGACCGTGGATGGTGTATTTTGTGTTTATACAAAATACTTCTACAGAAATTTGGCATTGGTTGGAGTAGTGATGAGTTCTCCATTCATTGAGATTAAAGAATAAGCTCTATTGGAATAGACCTTATGTATTGAATAAGGTCCTTACCATTTTGGCTCAAGCTTGGGAGGTTTCTTTCCTGGTATCATTAGAGTTCTGAGAACTAATACCAATTCTCCCTGAATGAATGAACACAGATGATTTTTTTTGTTGAAATCTTGTGTTATTTGATTCTGATAGACTTCCATGTGGTGCAAGGTGAACAATCATTTCTCATATAACAGTTCCAATTCATCCAATCGATTTTGAGATTGTTCATATGTAGATGACTGATCACAAATAGCTACCCTGAGTGAGGGTAGTTGAACCTCAATTGGAAAGGTTGCTTCTGTTCCATATACCAATGAATATGGAGTTGACCGCGTTGCAGTACGGGTGATGGTTCGATAAGCCCATAAAGCATGAAAGAGTTTATCAGGACATGACTTCTTATCTTTATCCACCATCTTTTGGGGTATATTTGAAATATTCTAGTTGAAAGATTCTATCCGGCCATTGGCCGCTGCATGATACCGAGATGAATGATTGGATTTGATGTTGTATTCTTGATACAACTTCTTCACCTCAGATGAACAGAATTTGGTGCCATTGTCCGTCAATATGGTATGAGGGGAACCAAATCTGGTAATCACGTTAGACTTGATGAAGCTAAAAATACTTTTAGAACTAACATCTTTGAGAGGTATTGCCTCTTCCCATTTGGAAAAGAATTCAGTAGCAGTAAGAATATATACTTAAACTGCTTGGCCGTAGCTGAAGGGTAAGGTCCCACCACATCCATTCCCCATGTGGAAAATGGCCACGTGTATTTAGCTGTATGAAGCAACTCTGGAGGTTGATTAATGAAGTTGGCATGTACTTGGCATGAATGACACTTCTTTGTGAAATCAACACAATCTTGTATTATTGAAGGCCAAAAGTATCAAAGCCTTTAAATCTAATTAGACAATCTATGTCCAGACTGGTGGGCACCACAGACTCCTGCATGAACTTCTTTCATGACAACCATTGTCTCTTCACCATCAATGCACTTGAAGAGAACTCCATCAAAACCATGATTGTAGAGAATTTTATCTAGGTGATATGGGCCATCAGAAAGAGTAATGTTGACCACACGTCGCCGGATATGTTCTTTCACGGCTCTATCAGGTGGAGGTGTTCCATTTTGAATGTATTCCTTAATAGGTTCCATCTATCCCATATTGTGACCGTATGGTTCTGAGATGGGACTGATTTCTTTGATTTCCTCTATTTTGATTCGAACATAAGGTGAAATTGTATGACGGTGGGCAATACTGATGGTTGTTTCATTCAGATTTGGATCTACCAGAGCTGTGGCTATATTATCCAGTGCATCAACTTGGGAATTTTGTGATCTTGGGACATAAGAAAATGTCGGTTCCGAAGTAAACTCCTCCATTAACTCTCTGACCTAATCATACAAAGGGATTAGTTCTTCTTTTCTGATGGCATAATCCTCATTTACTTGTTTTATTACCAGGTCTGAATCACCTTTCACCTTTAAGTGATTCACTTGTGCTTGAAGCGCCCACTCTATGCCTACGATGAGATATTGGTATTCTGCTTTATTATTGGTACCAACTTCCCACAATAAGAAGGAATAAGGTAACACTGCCTTTTCTGGAGAAATGAGTGCAATCCCTAAGACAACTTTGTTGAATTTAGGATTTTCCATTTTACTCCCTATTGAACTTATGGAAGCACCATCAAAGTACATTTCCCATGTTTGAATGCTTTCTTGAATAGAGAAAACTTCCTCATTAGGGAGTTTAATATCTAAAGATATGTCTTCCACTAAAGGGTGTTCAACAAGGAAATCAGTCAGAGCTTGGCCCTTTATTACTTTTTGAGTCACATATTGAATATAAAATTGCTGCAAGATAACTACCTACCTTTCCAGACGTCCTGTAGGAATTGGACGACTAAGTATAAATTTTAGCGGGTTATTGCGAGATACTAATTGGACATCATGATGTTGCAGGTAGTTTCTCAACTTCTGAACTGCAAAGATTAATTCCAGGAAGCACTTATCAATACTTGAATATCGGGTTTCTGCTTCAAGCATAGTCTGACTGATATATTAGAGGCTGTTCTCGTTCCCAGCATAATTTTTCTGAGCAATAAAGGCACCCAATGATCGCTCTAAATCTATCACATAGAGGATAAGTGGTCTTCCTTCAACAGGTGTCATAAGTACAGGTGGACTCAAGAGATATTTCTTGATAATATCAAATTCCTCTTGAAATTATTCACTACACTGGTAAGTGACTCCCTTCTTCATCAATTTGGTGAAGGGTAAACTTTTTCCTGCCAAATTGGTGATGAAACGCCGAATATAGGCTATGTTTCCTTGAATTCCTATCAATTCATTCAAATTTCGAGGATGTGACATACCAAGGATTGACATGGTCTTCTCAGGATCGAATTCGATACCACAATGGCGTACAAAAAAGCCGAGAAATTTTCCTGAGGTTACCCCAAAAGAACATTTTAAGGGGTTCATCTTCAAATTATGTTGCCAATGTTTGTGGAATATGATTTCCAAATCATCCAAGTGATTAGAATGATTTTTTTATTTGGCCACAAAATTGTCTACATAACATTCAAAAAACTTTCCCAGAAAGGGTTTAAATATACAATGCATAACATGCTGATATGTTGTGCCTGCATTCTTTAGGCCGAAGGGCATTACCCGATAGCAAAACACACCCTGAGGGGCTCTGAAAGCTGTAGATTCGACATCTTCTGGAGCCATTTGGATTTGATTATATCCGGAATACCCATTCATGAAATAAAGTGTTTCATAGCCCGCTGTTTCATCGATTAAAAGTTCTGTAATCGGAAATGAAAAATCATCCTTAGGAAAATCCCGATTAAGATCTCTGAAATCAATGAAAACTCTAATTTTCCCATTATTCTTTTTCACTGGGACAATATTAGCCAACCACTGGGATATTGAACTTATCTGACGAAGTTAGCATGGATAAGATTATCCACTTCAGCTTCAATTTTGGAAGCAAAGGTTGGGTGTGTTCTTCTAGCAGCTTGTTTGAATCCTCGATGTTCTTCTGGAAAAACCAAACGATGAGTGGAAACATTAGGATCAAGCCCTGGCATCTCTGTATATTTCCAAGAAAATATATCTCGATTTTTCTTTAAAAAGGAAATATACATCTCTTTCTCTTCAAGAGTCATGGCCGCACTGATTATAGTGGGGGCGTGGATCTTCATTTTTACCCAGATTGATCTCTTTGAGTTCATCCAAAATGCTAGAGATACCCTCTTCAAATGCTAGAGGAGAATATCTGATATCTTCCTCTTCTTCTTCAACATGTGTTAACTCTTTTGTTTCTACTTTCACAGTATATAATGGAGCATAATTTCCATGATCAGAAGAGATGTCAAAATTTGAACATCTTGAAGAAGAAGATTCTATTTCTATCCCAATTGATGATGAAGAGTCTTCTTTGGGTATCAAAGAGGATATTATGGATTGAGAATCGACATCATCGTTTACATATGACATTGTAATAACTTGCCCTGACCTGATTGGCGAAGTATATAATTTCTGAATTTCTGTAGATGAAATGAAGACATATCCATTTGAGTTTTCATCATTGCCTAGTGGATCACCACTTTCTCCCATGTTGTCTAGCTCGACTGCCGTAATTGACATTATGGATCTTTCCATAAGAGTATTTTGATTTGGGTCTATCTTGTCAATTTGACTGATAGGAAACACATAATTTGTACTCACATGTGCTAATGGGTTTACTGGAATATTTTCCAAACCATACGGAGCATTAACTTTGGTAATCTGCTTTATTGTGGATTCCTACTTTCCCTTCATGTGGTAGAATTCTGCCTCAATGTATTAAGATTAACATGTCTTGAACGGGGCCTTATAACCATATAATGTCCCAACTAGACCATCAAAACAAAACTTCGGACATTGATGGTATGATGAAGGGATATCCGCATACCGATGTAGCCAGGGTCTTCCAAGCAGGATGTCGAAGGTTGAGTCTTGATCAACAACCATGAAATATGAATTGGACACAAGATCTCCAAACTAAGTTCTAAGTGTAATCTCACCCAGTGGTTCTTGTTCATTTTTATCATATCCTTGTAACATCATGGTAGAAGGAGATAAATCAGATTTCGTGAGGCTCAATCGACGAAGTGTACGAATGGTCATGAGGTTGACTCCTGAACCATTATCAATGAAATCTCTACGGATGTCTACACCATTGACCATTCCAGATAAGTACACAGGTCTAATATGTCCATGCACGACATCATATTCATATTCATCAGTAAAATATATTACTGCATGGCATTCTTCAGGATTATTCTCTATATGGTAGACTTCAGCTGCATCAATTTTAGTCTCAAACTCTTGAGGACTTGACAAATCCTCAATGAGTGCCTCCTGAAGATCCTTTTATAAATTCAAGGAATCCAGAATTGATAACTTGGCCGGTACATGGGACAGGTGTTTCAATATATCATACTTTTGATCAAAATGTCTGCGTTTCCTAACAAGAACATGTGGTTTAGCAGGTGCCTTGGAAGTTGATGCTTTGTTATTTGATGCATCTTGTACCAGGATAGGAGTTGGTAATACTCCTAGCTTTGGAAGAATAGACTGATTAGGTATATTTAATTGCTGAGAGGAAGAAGATGGAACCTTCAACTGATCTTCCAGAATAATTGTGCTAGGGATGAGTCTTCCTTGTGTGGAAGAACTTTCTTGTTCTTGTTGAGCTCGTTGAAGGGCTCTACCATGAGTTTCTGCCACATACACAGTTCTAGCAGGGGTAGAATTAGAATAGTGACCTCTAAAAGATCCACATATTCCCCTATATCCCGAGCCTCTATAACTTCCTCTTATTCCTCTATTTGATAAAGGGAATTCGGGCTCATCAAAATTGAAACCGCGACCGGCATATCGATCTGTTAATTGAATCATATTAACAGAACCGAAAATCAACTCTTCATCCGATGAGGACTCTGCATGATTAGCTTGTTTAGGTTGTGCCGTTTGGTGGGGTGGTACCCATGAATTTGATGTAGATTACATGAAGTCTGCCAGAGTCAGAGACAACTTAGGCTTTGACACATACTCATATTCTTCTAATTCTTTTTTATTGTTTGAATCATTCCATTTCTTTGAGGATTTTCCATCTGATGAAGAGGGTTTTGCTGCAGAATTCATGGAAGAAGGCACAACTGGTTTCTTCAATTGCGTTCGCAAAATGGCATGAGTTCGGTTGATCGTTTTTATGACCATCCAATCATCATATTTCTGCACATTTTTGATTTTGACGTCTTTTCATTTGACTTATTCCTCTGGAAATGTAGCAGTAACACATGCTACCTCGGATGAAGAGCCTTTTAGTTTGACTTGTCCTGATTCAACCATCTTTTTTCAAGAGGTATTTGAAGACAAAATACTCCTGGATGGGATGCCGCAACATTTGATGAAAGGGGCAATAGTTGGGATGGTCTTCATCTCCTTCCCTGTTTGGCCCTTTGGGCATTGGCAATTGAACCAAATTATTTTCCAGAGCCGAAATTAAGTAACCAGGAACATATTAATTTCGGAAAGAGTATGTTTTGCTCTTAAGATCCTCAAATTGTTTACGTCTTTGATCTCTTTGATCGTCTTGACAAAACAGCCTTTGTTGTTGGCGCTCAGGAGGTGGATCCCTTCGAGAAGATGGAGTTTTTAAAGTAGAAGAAGGTACAGGTTCTTGTTTAAGCATAACTATAGAAGTCTCTTCTTTACCCATTCTACTTCCTGGAGCTGATGGAATTGTACGAGCCTTATCCTTAGTCTTTATAAGAGAATATTCAATCTGTTGAGCGATTGAAGTAATGTCTCGAAACGCTCCTGTGTATTTCACATGGATCAACGGTGTACAGAACTCATCACGTAAATTTGCCACACAGATTGGAAACAGTTCTTCCTGAGGGAGTGCTAAGCTAAGGGAATATGGTAATCCCTTCCAGCAAGCAATGAAATCTGAGACCCTCTTATTCTCCCTTTGCTTACAGTTTGTAAGATCAAAAACTGTTGTCTTTGGAAACATTGAGCTTAACTGAAGAAGGAATTTTTGACATAGATCCTCCCACCCGGTAATTGACCGAGATTGAAAGCTTGTGTACCAGACAAAAGATGGTCCTTTCAAGGTTCGCACGAAGCATCTGAGTTTCACTGCTTCTTTCTGTTCCGGAGTTCCCATCATAGGATCGCAACAAGACATGTAATGCATCAAATTCTGTTCAGGATCGATTGATCCATTAAAAATAGGGAATATAGGGTTCCCAAAACTTGATGGGGGAAGGATTGAATCTACCCATTTAGGGTAAGCTCTCTTTTCTAGTTGAACCTGCACACGCTTCCCTTCTATATTCTCTAACTGAGCTGTTAATGACATAATGGTAGTAATTAACTTTTGAGAAACATCCGGTTTAACTTGGAATTGGGCAGGTGTAATGACTGGAGCTGGTACAGATGTGGTGGTTGGTGCCGCAACTGATGGTAGCACCTCCAATTGTTATTGTAATTGACCCATAGGATTAGACATGTGAGGGTGTACTGATAGAGGAGGATATTCTTGATCCATCTCAGTAACTGCAATAAAATCCCTTGGATGACAGACTCCAGTGCGCTTAGGAGGAAGACTACCTTGAAGTAATTCTGCATTCATCCTCCTCAATTCCTTCATTTCTTCCTCTTATTGTGAAAATATTTGCTCTAGTTAGAGCGATTGAACTTCTCTAAAGGAAGGGTATGGAAACTGGTTCTTTCCTTTCCCCTTGTTATCTCCCTTTCGGAGAGGGGGAAGTGGGTTAATTGAAGGAACACCCAGATTTTGGGTAAGCCTTTGATTTCCTATACGCACACCTTCTTCATTTGTGTCTGTGGGTATAACATCTTGAGCAGGAACCTCTTCATCTGAGTCCCCTGAGTGAGCCTCATGTTCTAGAGGATCAACAAAAATGGTATTAATGACATTAATTGATGCATAACACATCGTATCCATTCTATCATCATTTTTGTGGTATTGTCTTCTGTCATGCCCCTAATGAGACATTGCCTTCTGTTGATTTGATCCCTCAGGAACTTCTTGGCCAACTGTAATTTGGATAGAGTCTCCTGATAATTTGGCTCTTTGTTCTTCTTGTGGCTTCTTCCACAATCGAGAGAAGACCAAATTTAGCTGAGGAGGTGATTGATGATTTGAAAAAGTCCCCAGTCCGGTGGACTGGGGTTGTTCCTTCTGTCTTTGCTCAACTCCTCGAATCCTATTTGTTGATTGTGATGGTTGGGTTAAAAGAGTCCCCAGTTTGGCAAGATGGGGTCGCTCTTGACATGCTATGTCTGATAATTTCTTAAATTCTCTCCTGATCTTGTGGACCATAGTCCGGAAATTAGCTCTATGCATCAATCGATATCCACTTTTATCACCCGGTTCAAAAGACCGTTGGATGATTTCTGACACTTATATCACTTGATGATTTGCTTGCTCCATACGAGAGGCATGTTCAATATACTTGTTTGATTGATGCATGAGTAATTCAACAACTTGTTCTCTGTATTCTTGATTTTGAGAGGAACTAGTTGAAGCCTATTCTTGAGAAAGATTTTGATTACAAAAAAACCCATTGACTATGGCCAGCCACAGGCAATAACATTGCATGAGACCATTTTCGGTGGGCTTTGCTGACTGGAGATTACAGTGAAATGTAGTGCTCCATGAACACCCCATCCTCTGACATGAATACCAAATGGGGCATTGTCAATTAACTGGCACAATCTTCTTAGTGTGCCAAGGCATAAACGTTGAAGGGCTCTCTACTGATTTTCATCCTTTGGATATTGAGAGACTAATAGAGATTCCAAATCAATATGACATTGTAACCCTTCTATTATCATAACATGATTTTCATATTCATCATAAGATAATAATTTCTTTTTCAGCTGACAAAGAGTTTTCCATATGTTGAGACAAATTTCATGAATTCCATCTACTGTCAACATCTCTGGAATGTCATATTGAGAGTCAACCAAAGGCCAAAACCAGAATGGCACTTCCCCTTTTTGCAGTTGTTTTATCATGTTATGCTTTTCCTCTTTATCATTCAATGAATATTCTTCTACCTTATTTGACCAGAGCTGGTGTTTCCTTGTTGCTTCATCGGATTCAACAATATTTGTAGATAAATCACTGATCAAACTAAAAGATGCATGACATAAGGGTGGTTCGGAGAACGACCTAAACCCTTGGTTATCTTCTGGTTGAGAAAGGATTTCACCTGCTAGCGATGAATCATCAGACATGACTGGTTTCACATTTGAAAGTGCCTCAAGATAAGAGGGCTTTCTCGACACTACATTGTCCACTGGAGTATTTTCTGAACATTGTGCATCACTACTGCGGAGAGGACTTTCACAGCGAAATTCATCATCATGGGGAGGACCACTATGGTGGGTTACAACAAATGATGAGATCTCTTGCTCCTTAGTCTTCTGGCCACACAAAGGGTTATTGCAGCTCTCATATGAAGATGAAACTTCAAGATTGACCGAACTGTCATGAAGCAATCCTTCCTGAGGAAGTGTCTGTTTAAGACCTTCTGAATTAATGATCCCACTATTGGGAAATAAGGGAGTAGAATCTTGGATTCCAACAGATAATTGTCTGAGGGATTCACGAACTCCAGCATTGAGTCAGGACTTATTACAGATATTCTCTTGATCTCTTGACTATGCTGGGAGGGTCTTCTTCTTAGAAGCCATCTTACTCGCCTTGGAAACCACTTGTTGACGAAAGTGGCTACTCTGAGAAAGTGTATGTGCCTGATCAAGAGAGATGGAAAGGTTATACTGACGATCTCTACTAAAATCAGGTGTATGTGCCTGACTTGGTTGTCCATATGATATGGGGGAATACACCCCACAACCCTCTTGGACTGGAACAGATGTGTGTGTCTGTTCTGGAGTAAACTGTTTATTTATCACTCCACTCGGAGGGATAGATTTATGTGTCTTTCCCTGAGATGCTGCTGAAGCTGTTATAATATCCTGGCAAGCATCCAGAATATGAGCAGGGATTTTCTTCTACTCTTTCACCATTTATAGAATATGCTTGGTGACATCAGCTGCCTGAATGGGGATATATGTCCATTTCGTGCTTTGAGTTGGTGTGTGTGCCTGCTCTTGTCCTCCTTTTCCTATCAGTGAATCTTGACAGTAATCAAGTGTGGGGGAAGATAGTTGAGTCAGCCTCTTATTTGTCATCGGAGCTTTCCGACTGACTTCTCCGAGTGCTACCAAGCGAGGCTGTTGGTAGGATTGATCAATACTAGAAGGTGTATGTGCCTACTTATTTTACTTCACCACACGTTATTGATGAGATCCATCATATGTAGTCAGAAGAGCCTGCTGACTAGCTGATGACATATAAATAGGTGTATGTTCCTGCCTATAGTACTCCACTGGAATTTCCTGACGGGATTGACGTGATGCTGCCAGACGAGTTTGCTGGACAGAGAAATTAAAATGGACGTGTGTATGTGCCCGCTCATTGTTTTCCACCATGTTCGGTTGGTGGACTTCTCCAGAGATGGCAGAGATGAGAACCTACTCACTATTGACCTGATTTCTCCTCTGGCGATTCGTCTTGCCTTCTCGGATATAAGGAACCTGAGCCGAACGCCTGGAGTCGATACCCTCATCATGTTGAGGGTGCACCACCACATGAGTCTAGCGGCGATTGTTTATAGGAGCCCTTGGGAAGAACTCTTGTCTCCTTGAATTAAGGCCCTGAAAGACCTACTCATTTACCTCCCCAGAATATGGGAGGGAATGGTGATTGCGTTCTAGGGATAATAACCTAAAATGGTTGGAGACGGTGGTTAGCACCGCCTGCTTCTTGATCACTTTCCATCGCTATCCGGATGACTAGGGTGAATTGTTCACTTGGAGAGCTTATCGAGTAGCCTCCAGAGTTGGAATGCTACCATGTTGATAGTACTCCTTAACTAGTGCATTTGATACCTAATGTTGAAGATGCTGAGTAGGAGATGTTGTCCTCAGAGCGGACGATGATCCAGCAGGAGAAGCAGTAGTGGCATTTGCAGTAAAAGTTTTCATAGCAGAGGTATTCACATATGTGAACTTAAGAGAATCCATTATGGAAATGCATAAGATCTTGGAAAAGAGTGCCTATTTGATATAACAGAAATAATCAAGATAAGTCTGACCACTACATCTTTTGGATGAGAAAATATGTCATTGATTGATTTTTTGGACCTCTCATTGAGTTAAAATAAGGGCCTAACAAATAAGAAAATCATCATTTTAATTTGGTTAAGGATTCACGTCGGGTTCAACATTTTTTGTTTCCTTTGGAATTGGGGATGACCTCGTTGATTGAAGGTTCAAACATTCCAATCGGTTTCTAACGAGTTTTTTCGTAGAATAGGAAACATCCAATGATTCCATATCCATTTGGACCTACTTTACAAAGGTAGGCGCTCATTAGTATTGGACTGATGAGACATAAGAATTTGCATTGGTCGAGAGGATGGGAGGTCACACTCAACACACCTTTTTTAGGGGAATTATTGTCTACTCTGGAACTCTCTTTATAGATTTAAGTTATGTTCATGAATCCTTATTACATTACCAATTATAAAATGACCTTTCCTTTAGAACTGACAATCAATGATTGAATATGTAGGAAATTTAGATAATCTTTCATATGTATTAAAGATTCTTAATCGATAGAGAATTATCTGTATTTGTTAGAGATTCTTAGTTGATGGTATCCTTAAATACATAAAAGTCTCTTGCTCATTATGATGACCATACTGGTTTTAAAGCCACTTAGTGGGGCACTTGAAGTTTACTGTCATTCAGAAGGACATTGATTATTTCAGAGTTGGGATCGTACCCGCATATGGGATACCTACATATCCTTTGTTTTGGAAAAGGAATCAAAACCCACGTAGTTCTAATAAGGGATAATGATGTTTATGCATGATTGATGGCTCAATGAAAGATGTCATGATTATTTTTACACTCTAAGCTCACGTGAGTCATGCTCGGTTTGAGAAACAAGAGGTATTGGTGAAACCAG
The DNA here is from genome assembly GCA_963277665.1 of Viscum album. Classification (NCBI taxonomy): domain Eukaryota; kingdom Viridiplantae; phylum Streptophyta; class Magnoliopsida; order Santalales; family Viscaceae; genus Viscum; species Viscum album. The sequence goes on from OY728151.1 coordinate 43,758,615, forward strand.
AAAATTGCGCCATGCAATGATGTGGGGATTATGTATGTATGAGTGCCCAAATAGATGAGGATTAATATTTACTTCAGGGAAGAAATCCATGAACATGGTCCATAAAGGTATATGTGCTTTATAGAGATTTGGTTACTCTAATCTTGGGGCTTAATTATAAGGAGGATTCCCTAGTTAGGAGGGGACTTATGATTGAGTTTTACTCATGAGAAGGAAGGCCAGATCAAAAGGAATTATGACTGGTTAAGATAAATTAAGACTGGGGCTTATTCCTAAGGAGAAGGCCCAGGTTAAAAGGATTTGAAAATTAACGGACTTGGGGCTTACTCCTAAAGAGGATGCCTATATTTGAGACAGGGGCTTACTCTTGAAAAGGAAACCCAGGTTTAGGGAATTAAGGTTTGGGGCTTACTCATAAGGAGGATGCCCATATTTTAAGACTGTAGATTTCTCCTGAAAAGGAAACCCAGGTTAAGGGAATTATGATTGGGGCTTACTCCTGAAAAGGAGGCCCAAATTAATGAGGACGTAGGGCTTACTCTTAAAGAGGATGCCCAAATTAAGAGTACTCTCATCTTAAAGGATGAGGTTGAATGAATGAACTCTCTAACTTTAGTGACATAAAGATGTGTAAATCACTAGGTTTTGAGAGATGTTCCATGGAATTCCTTTCAGATATGGATGTCAATCAAGAAAACATTCCATAAATGGCTTTGAAGAGTATCTTGAAGACTGAATCTTGAATAGGAGAGGTGGAATGGCATAAGATGGGTTAAATGGGCAGGAAGGCCACCCAAAAAATATAAGGGCGCGCAAGTCCTGGAAGGCACGCAGGTACTGCGTGGGCGCGCATGTTCTGGTCGCCCAGGTATACCTGTGCGGCACATGGGTACTTGCGCGATTGTTAACCAGTAGGGTAATACTTGGGCGATCCTTGACCAAAACCTTTAGAATTATCCCAAGGTACTACCAAAAGATTGGCGCGCAAGTTTCAATGAATAGGTAATGAGGCGCGGAAGTGTGTTCATTTCCCTTAAAGGAAAAACATTTAGGTGCGCAATTGTTAGTGATTTCTAACACTTAGACCTTATTCATCTTGTTTATACCTTCCATTCCAGGTAAATAATTACCTTATAAGTGTTCGGAATACTTGAAGAAGAGAGTTGGGTGTTCAGAGATCTGTATCTGAATTCTGGAAAAATTCCCCCTCAAATGGGGGGCCCACCGGGGGTATTTATAGGCTGGAGAAGACCCCGGGCGGTTTTTAAAGAGGGCGCGCAAGTCATTTGCACAATCATTTGGCAGAGCTCAAGTGTACTTGCGCGGCTGTAAGGGAACTTACGCAACCCAAGGTCCTTTGACTCCTTTTTTATTCCTTTGTCGATTTTTGATGTTTTCTTCAAAGGATGAATCAATTTGTGCTACGCCATTTCCCTGTCCATTCCTTAAAAAAAATGTGATGAAAAGGAGCGTCAACAACAAAAAACCCTAAAACCTTAAAAGACTTAAAATATCTTAAAACCCCCCAAAAAATATAGAAAGCTAAAACCCCTTTAAAACCCCTAAAAATTCCCTAAAAACTCTAAAACCCAAAACAATCATAAAACCCCAAAAGAAGATTAATAGTTCTATTAAACCCTAAAACCTAAAGAAACAACTACAAACGCTAAAAATTTATTAAACCACTAAAATTTTTAAAACAATCTGACAAACATTAAAAAATATAAAAAAAATAAAAAAATCCTCAAAACCCAAATTAACCATAAAACCTTTTAAAATCCCAAAAATCCATAAACCCCCCCCCCCCAAAAAAAACCCTAAAGAAACTACAAAATTACAAAGAAGACCAAAAAATCCCAAAAAACATAAAACCCCCAAAATTCACAGAAAAATATAAAGAAAACTTTAAAAACCTAAAAACACTTAAAACCCCAAAAATCATAAAAAACACTGAAACGCTGAAAAACCAAAAAAAAACATAAAAACCCACAAATTCCATAAAACTCTAAAAATCATAAAAATCATAATATCCATAAAAATCCAAAAAATGTACAAACCCCTAAAACCCCTAAAAACCTGTAAGAAAACATTAAAAACCTCAAAGCACTTAAAAGCATTAAAAACTAAAAAACTCGAAAAACCCTAAAACCTGAATAACACTAAAAACCCTAAAAACCCACCAAATCACTAAAAACCATAAGATAACCTAAAACCTAAAAAATCCCTAAATTTCACTAAAAATATAAAATCCCTAAAAACATTGAAAATTTCTTAGAAAACATTAAAAAAACAAAGACACTTAAAAACCATAAAAACCTAAAAAATATTAAAAACCAAAAAACCCTTAAAACCCTAAAACCCCCTTAAAACCCAAAAAAACATAAAAAAATTAAAACACCGAAATCCCCTAAAATCCCATTAAACTCTAAAAACCACTAAAAACTCTAAAACCTCATTAAATCGCTACAATGTAAAAAACTGTAAAAATGTTAAAAACCATAAAAAGTCAACAAAAGTCCCTAAATACACAAAAAATACAATGAAACCCCTATGACCCATAAAACCCCTAAAAACCATAAAACACCAAAACATCTCATGGTAAAGAACACTAAAAACAATAACAATCCATGAAATCCCCAAAAAAATCCCCCCAAAACACCAAAAATGTAAAAGACACTAATAAACATGAAAAATATCTAGAGAAAATTACAAACATAAAATGACATAATACCCTGAAAAACTTAAAGATGCTAAAAAAACTAAAAATCCATAAAAACCATAAAATTACAAAAAAATCCATAAAAACATAAGAGATCCTAAAATCCCTGAAAATTCCAAAGGAAAAAATAAGACCCTACTAACTATTTAAACCAAAAAACCAATAAAAATGATAAAAACCATAAAATACCCTAAAAATCTTCCCCCTAATTCATAAAACCCCAAAAAAGCATAAAAACTAAAAAACCCAAAAAACATAACAAAACCACTAAAATACTAAAAACCCTTTAAAAGTCTAAAAATGTGAAAAAATATATTAGAATCTATAAAATCAAAAAACAATAAAAAATAAGTGTAAACCCCCGGAAAAAAATCATAAAAACTACAAAGCTCTAAAAAATTCACAATAAACCTCAATATCCCTAAAAAATTAAACACCCAAATAAATCATAAAAGACCTAAAAAACCCTAAAAACATAAAAACCCATAAAAACACTGAAAACCCTAAGAAAACCTTAGAAACCTAAAAACACTCCCCCCTAACATAAAATTGCTAATCACACTAAAAACCCAAATAACCCAAAAAACCCATCAAATTTCCTAAAATCCATAAAACCATAAGAATAATAAAAATCCATCAAAACAAAAAAAATAGCCTAAAAACCAAAATAAAACCATAAAAACCTATAAACACTTAAAAAAATTTAAAACAAAAAAACACTTAAATCCCTAAAATATCCTAAAACTCCTAAAAACCACTCAAAACAATAAAAAACCTAAAACATATTAAAAACCCTAAAAACCAATCAAAACCCTAGAGACCAGTATAAACTCCAAAAACCTTTTTTAACCTTAAAAATGTTAAAAAAACTCTAAAAAACAAGAAAATCCCTAAAAAACACTAAAAACCAAAAAAAAATCATTCAGACTCTAAAAAGTGCTAAAAACCCTTAAAACCAATATAAATCATAATCTTACTGAAAATTATTAAAACATACATAAACCTAAAAATGACGAAAAACCATAACAAAAACATAAATAACTAAAAATTCTAAAAATATCAAAAAAATCTAATAATGTTAAAACCTCTAAAACCCCTAAAACACTATAAAACATAAAATAATTCACAATCCCAAAAACCCAAAAAACTATTAATATCCTAAAAAATACATAAAATTACCTAAAATATAGAAAACCTAAAAACAATGAAAAAATAATAAAACATTAAAACCTAAAACACTTAAACCACTAAATACCCAAAAAAATTCTAAGAACCATAAAAGACCCAAAAACCCTAAAAAACCACTAAAGACCATAAAAACCCCTAAAACCAAAAAAATCACTAAAATTCCATAAAACTCTATAAGATCACTAGAAAACTAAAAAAAATAATCCTCTACAAATGTTTAAAACAATAAAAACTATTAAAACCATAAAAAACCAGAAAACCTCTAAAACTAAAAAACCATAAAACCCTAAAACTCCTAAAAACCCTAAAAAACATAGAAGTCCCTAAGAAACCTAAAAACCATAAATATCATAAGAAAAATTCATAAATATAACTAAATATATATGAAAACTAAAAAACAGGAAAATCCATAATATATCCTTAAAAATATAAAAACACTTCAAACCCCAAAAAACCTAAAAAACAAAAAATTCAAAAAAACCCAAAAAACCATCAAAATCCCTTAAAACCATAAAAAATAAAAAAACCTAAAATATTAATAAATGTACCTAAAAATATAAAAACCCAATATATTTTTTGAAAAACACTATAAAATTTATATAAAAAGTAAAACAAATTAAAACCCCTAAAAACATAAATACTATAACACCCTAAAAACACCCCCAAACAATCAAAATCCCTAAAACCCCAAAAAACCGAAAAAATCCTACAAAAATCTAAAGATATCTAAAACCATAAAACCCCCCCAAACCCTTAAAAAACCTTAAAAACAAAAAAACATCTAAAACCCCTAAAAACCCAAAAAATCTACAAAACCTAAAAGTATTAAAACTTCTAAAACCCCCTCAAATCCATAAAAACTCATGAAAACATTTAAAAACCCAAAAACCCATAAACATGCAAAGACCTCTACAAAATCTAAAAAAATTAAAACGTATAAAATTTTATAAAACTATAAAAATATACAAACCCCTACAAATACTCAAAAAACCCAAAAAATATTACAAAACAATAAAAAACCCAAAACCCCTAAAACCCTTAAAACACCTCAAAATCCCTGAAAAACATAAAACCCTTAAATATTATAGAAAATTTTCATAATTCTATAAATAATGTAGAAACCCTAAAAAAACCTAAGAATACCTTAAAATCTAAAAAACAATTAAAACCACTAAAAAATATAAAAATGATAAAAACCTTTATAATAGTAAAAAAATCTCTATATCCCAAAAACTGCTAAAAATCAATAAAATTATAAAAAGATCTTAAAAATTCCTAAAAACATAAAAAACTCCCAAAAACCTTTATAACCCGTATGAAATCCTTAAAAACATAAAAACACTAAAACCCCTAAAAAGATAAAAAAAATGCTAAAACCCCTAAAAGGCCAAAAAACCTAAAAATCAATAAAAACCATAAAACACAAAAAAAATTCAAGAAACTCTAAAGACTTCTAGAAACCCATAACAACCACTAAAAAAATATATAAACCCAATAATAAATTTTTTTAAAAAACTTTGAAAACCATAAAAACATTAAAAAAACTCAAAAAACCCTAAAAACTAAAAAAACCATAAGTACCCTAAAAAACCCTAAAAATACTAAAAACTCCCAAAATACAAAAAAAACAATAAAAACTATTAAAATCTTAAAAAATCACTAAATATCCCAAAAAAATATAAAAACCCTAAATTTTATTAAAACCATAGGAAATTTTTAAAACCTAAAAACCCATAAAACACATAAAATTCCTAAAAACTATAAAAACCGAAAAAACCAAAACCCATAAAGTCTTCAAAATCTTTAAAAGTGTTAAAAATCATAAAAAAAATAAAAAATGATAAAAGTTCATAAAAAAGTAAAAACCAATAAGAACCAATAATTCCCTGTGAAAATCCCCAAAAACTAAAGGAATAAATCCCCTAAAACCAAAAACATCTAAAAAACATAACAAATCCAAAAAACACTAAACACCATCATTTCATTAAAAATCCTTAAAAATATCTAAGAGTATAAAACCCTAATAACACTAAAAACCCCTCTAAATACCTTAAAAACACATTGACACTTAAAACCCAAAAAAAATTAAAAAACACTAACACCCTCAAACACCCTAAAAACCATAAAAACCCTAAAAACCAAAAACAATCCCTAAATCCACTTGAAAATCAAAAAGTCATATAAAAATAACTCAAAATCCCTAAAAACATAAAAACCCTAAAAACCATAAAGGGGATCTTAAAAGCTTAAAAAACCTTGAAACCCCTGAAAATCTAAAAAATGCTAAAAACCTTAAAAGACCATAAAAACCCTTAAAATAAATAAAACCTCTTAAACCCCTATAAAAATACTAAAAACCGAATAAAACCCAAAAAAACCCAAAAAGTACTAAAAACTCTAAAAAACATTTAAACCCATTAATTGTTAAAAAAACTCTAAAAACCATAAAAATCTTAAAAACTAAAAAAATACCCACAAAAACACTAAAAACCATAAGAACCCTAAAAATAAATAAATTCCATCATAATAACTACAAATATAAAAATCCTATAGAATCCCTAAAAGTACCTAAAAACAAAAAGCCCCAAAAGTGATGAAATACTTTAAGGGAACATTAAAAACTTAAAATGACTTAAAACCTCGAAAAAACTAAAAAATACAAGAACCCTAAAAACCCCTAAAATCTCAAAAATCCACAAAAAACTATAAAAACCATAAATATCCAAAACAATCTATAAAAAACCATAAAAACAAAAAAATCCATAAAAATATAAAAATCCATAAAAACACTAGAAAACCCAATAAAAACATAAAAAACCCGTAAAAATCTTAAAACGCCAAAAAACCCTATAATTGAATGAAACCCTAAAACCCCTAAAAAGTCCCTCAAAACATTAGAAACCCCTAAAATCATAAAATCCTGTAAAAATAAAAAATGCCAAAAACCCATAAAAACCATAAAAATACTCTAAAATCTTTAATAACCATTAAAGCCCAAATAATATTAAAAACCTCCAAAATACCTAATAACTAAAAAACTCAAAACAAAAACCCTATGAGAATGAAAACCATGAAAACCATGAAAACACTAAAATTACTAAATATCCATAAAACACCTTAAAATCCCTAAAACCCAAAAACTCCAACATAAATTCTAAAAAACCACTAAAAATCCTAAAACATTTAAACCTAAAAAACCATAAAAACCCTAATATAACCTTAGAAACAAAAAAACACTTAATACCACAAAAAACATGAAAAAACACAAGATACCCCAAAAAATTATCAAATTCCCTAGAAACCCACAAAAAAAAATAAAAATCCTTAAAAGCACGAAAATCCCTAAAAACAAAAAAAAACAAAAACCCCTAAAAAACCTTAATAAGACCATAAAAACATAAAACACTTAAAACCTATAAAAAATTAAAATTGGAAAAACCCTAAAATACCCAAAATCTCCTAAAAATTTTTCAAAACCATAAGAACCCATAGAACCTTAAAATCCACTAAAAACCCATAAAACCATAAAGACCACGATAAACTCTAACACACATTTAAAACCCTAAAAATGTTAAAAAAACTAGTCTAAACTAGAAAAAACTTATAAATGTCAATAAACCCAAAAAACAAAAAATTATAAAAATACTAAAAAATCTAAAATCCCCTAAAGACCTCAAAAAACCTAAAAACTGTTAAATCCCATCAAAATATATAAAACTCCCTAAAAAGACTAAATAAATAAAAAACATAAAACCACGAAAATTCATAAAAAAAACTATAAAAACCTAAAAAAACATCAAACCCCTAAAAATATAATAAAAGATAAAAACCACAGAAAACTCCTAAACCCCTAAAAACTCAAAATATTCAAAAATCATAAAAAATACTAAAAATACCTTAAAAATATAATGTTCAAAAACCCTTGAATCCCCCAAAGAAAACCATAAAAATATAAAAACATCTAAAACCTCTACAAATTAAAAAAATATAAAAAACCTAAATAATGAATAACCCCCAAAAACCCTAAAGACCATAAAACCCATAAAAACCATTAAAAAATATTTAAAACCGATTAAAACATTAAAATTCACTAAAAACTCCAAAAAAAACCATTAATACCCTAAAATATTATAAACTATAAAACACCTTAAAACCCTTAATAAACTCAAAACCCCCAATGTAAAAAAAACAAAAGAAAAACAAAAACAATACTAAAAACTCAAAAAACATTAAAAACCCTTAGAATTCATAAAAACCAAAAAACACATAAAAATAAGAAAAACCCCTTAGAAATACCTAGAAACATGAAAGCTGAAAAAAAATATGAAAACCATAAGAAAATCATAAAATCTTTTAAACCCCCAAAAAAAATAAAAAAAATGCTAAAAACCAAAAAAAACCAAAAGCAAACAAATCCCTCAAAATCCCCAAAACCCATAAAAACCATAAAAATCCTAAAAAAATTCTGGAAATATCTCGAAAAATTTAAAAACCCCTAAAAGTATTCAAAGAACCTAAGAATACCATAATAGTATAAAAACAATTAAAACCCATAAATACATAAAAATAATTTAAACACTATAAAAAATCCAAAACTCCCAAAAAACCATCAAAATCATTTAAAACCCTAAAAATCCATAAAATTCAAAAAACCCAAATAAATATTTAAAATTCAAAAAAACCCTAAAAACCTTTGAAAACCTTAAAAACCTAAAAACACTAAAAACAATAAAAACCCCTAAAATACCTAAAAAACTCTTAACCCCCTAAAATACCCTAGAACACCTAAACCCATCCTCCCCCAAACCTTAAAAACCACTAAAATCATTAAAAAACATTAACACCCATAAAATCCCTAAACACCACAATAAACTATAAAAAAATTATTACCCCTAAAAATATTAAAAAACACTAAAAACTAGAGAACACCTAAAAACTCCATAAACCCTAAATGAATGTAAAGATCATAGAAACATAAAAAACCCATAAAACACGTCAAAATCCCCAAAAGCCTTAAAAAATAACAAAAAAAAAAACCTCAAAATAAAACGCCATGAAAACCATAAAAAACCTTAAAACCTAAAAAAAATTATAACCCAATATATATATATAATGGTAAAACCGTAAAACACTAAAAACCCTAAACCCATAAAAATCCCAAAAAAAACCCTAAAAACCATAAAAATTCTAAAAAAAACTAAAAACTCTTAAAAAACCCTAAGAGAACCATAAAAACCTAAAAAAAACTTAAAACTCTTAAAAAACCAAAAAAATCTAAAAAACCTAAAATACTAAAAAAACTGAAAACCTTTTAAAAACTATAAAAATGACTAAAACATTAGAATACTCTAATGACCCATAAAACCCATAGAAATCACTAATAACTCAAAAAACAAAATAATCACCAAAAAAACATTAGAAAACTCTAAAAAACCTTAAAAATTTAAAAAACACAAAAAACCCTAAAAACAGTAAAACCCTCAAAACCCAAAAAAACACTATAGAAAAACAAAATCTCTAAAAACTCTAAAAATAAAAAAAATTAAAAAACACTAAGAAACCTAAAAATTGTAAAAAACTAAAAAACCATAAAAAAAATAAGGAAATCATTAAAACCTAAACAAATATAAAACCCCTTAAAAATCCAAAAAACATGATAAAAAACCCAAATCCCCAAAATCCACAAATGCCTTAAATCCCACAGAATCTTTAAAATCTTTAAAAACCATAAAAGTCCTAAAAAATCCCTCAAAAATGCCTAAACATGTAAAAAACCCTAAAAACTCTAAAAACACCTAATAAAACCTAAAAAAATAAAAATAAATAAAACCCATAAAAAACTAAAACCCTAAACCCCCTCAAATCCCTAAAAATCCCTCAAAATATCTGAAAACCTAAAAAAGACATAAAAACCATGAAAATCAATAAAAAACCCTAAAAACATTAAAAATTCAAAAAAAATTGAAAACCATGAGAAATACATAAAAAATAAAAATATTTAAAACCCATATAAAACCTAAAAAATGCTAAAAATCTTAATAGACACAACAAACCGTAAAAACCCCAAAATACAAATAAACCCCTAAAAACTCTAAAAACCCATTGGAACAAATAAAAACCTTAAAACCAACTAAAAACTCTATAAATGATTTAAAACCCTACAAATGTTAATAAACTATAAAAAAATAAAATAACAAAAAAAAACCATAAAATTCCAAAAAAACAAAAAAAAAACAAAAAAACACATTTAAACCCTAAAAACCATCAAAATCATTTAAATCCATAAAAAATCATGTTAATCATAAAAAATACCTAAAAATCATAAAAACAGTAACTACCCAAATAAAACATCAAAATCCTAAAAACACATAAAACCCAAAAAAACATAAATAATTATAAGCTCCCTAAAAACATAATAAACCCAAAAACCCCTCAAAATCATTAAATATAATAAAAACCGAAAAAATATAAAAAATGACCTAAAATTCTCCAAAAACATAAAAAACCATAAAAACCTAAAAAATATAAAGAAACCCATAAAAAATAAAAACACTTAAAATCCTAAAAAAGATAAAACCCCAAAAAACACTAAATTCTCTAAAAAACACTCAAAATCCCTAAAAACCAAAAAATCCTAAAAAAATATCTAAATATACTTAAAAATGTAAAAACAATAAAACCCCAGAAATAAACTAAGAAAAACATAAAAATTTAAAAACACGTTAAACCCATAAAACCTAAAAACAATAAAAAACATAAAAAGAACTTAAATACCTAATAAAAACCTAAAAAATGAAAAAACATCCTTACATTACTAAAAATTATAAAAATACTATCAAATCTCTAAAAATTTAAAAAAACCTAAAAACACTGAAAAAAACATAAGACAACCATAAAAACGTAAAATCCATTAAAACCCATAAAAACAAAAAAATAAAAAAACCTAAAACCCTAAAAATCATAAAACCCCTCAAATTTCCTAAAAACCGCAATGTCTATAAATATCATAGAATCCCCAAAATCCATAAAAAAATAATAACCGTAAAACGCTAGAAATACCATAATAAAACCTAAAAAACCAAAAAATAGTAAAACCATTAAATAGTCTAAAAAACATAAAATACCAAAAAAATATAAAACCCCTAAAAACATTAAAATATACTAAAAAATAAAAAAACAAAAAAATTTCTAAAAATAAAAATATCAACTAAAAAGGATTTAAACCATTAAAAGTAGTAAGAACTATAAAATACTTAAAACCCCTAAAAAAACAAACCCTAAAATCCAAAAAAATCATAAAATCCCTCAAAATTAATATAAACCCAAAAAACCATAAAAATATTAAAAATGACAAAAAAATCCCTAAAAAGTTTAAAAAACCTTAAAACCATAAATATCCCTATGAAATATCTAAAAACGTAAAAACATATAAACCCTTAAAAAATAGGAAAATTTTAAAAACCCTAAAAACTCAAAAACCCCTCAAAATCCATAAAAACCCAAAAATATATAAAAAACCAAAAAAACCCAAAATATCCCTAAATGTATAGATGACTTGAGAATCCAAAAAACCCCCAAAAAACCATAAAAACTGAAAAAAATTTAAAAACCCTAAAAATAATAATAAATGATAAAAACACTAGGAAAATGTAAAACCCCTAAAAAATCACTCTGTATACCTAAAGAGCCAAAAAACCCTTAAAATCCTATAAAATCACTAAAAAAATTTAAAATCTAGATAACCAAAAATCCAATGAAACCATAAGAAAACAATAATAACTAGAAACACATAGAATCCATGAAAATAAAAAAAATGATAAAAACCATAAAGGACACTAAAAACACTAAAATCCTCTAAAAACCACAAAACCCCTATAAATAATAAAAACACTAAAAATCCATAAAAACAAAAAAACACACTAAAAACTATAAAAATCCTTTAGACCCATATAAAACCTTAAAAACACTAAAAATCCTAAAATCCCTAAAAAAATAAAAAGACCCTAAAACTAAAAAAACCTAAAAAGACTAAAAACCCTAAAAATCCCTAAAAACCCTTTGAAACACTAAAAATATCAAAAAAACACTAAAAATCGATAAAAAAATTATAACTATTAAAACCCCATAAAAATAAAAAGAAAAAATTAAAAATATAAAAGACTGAAAATATGAAAAAAAAACTAAAAAAGAATGAAAGCTTAAAATATCCTAAAACCCGAAAACCCTCAAAATTCCGAAAATCCCAAAAACATAATAATCCTAACAAACACTAATAGTCCAAAAAATGTAAAAATCCCCACAAAATGAGAAAACCCCTAATAAAACATTAAAATAATAGAATCCCATAAAACCCCTAAAAACCCTATAAAACTAAAATCCCAAAAAGACAAAAATAAAATCCAAAAAAACACTAAAAAAATAAAAACTCCTAAAACCCATAAAAACCCTAAAACACATAAAAACCAAAACCCCCCATGAAAACTCTAAAACACAAATAAACACGTAAAATTCTGAAAACTCTAAAAATATTTTAAACCCTAAAAGCACTAAAAAATCCAAAAAACTGATAAACACCCTAAAAGCCTAAAAAATATAAATCCCTAGAAAATCTCAAAAAATCACAAAAATCACAAAAATAATAAAAATCCAAAAAATACCTAAATAAATTAAAACACTAAGAAAACTCAAAAAACATAAGAAAAACCTAAAAACATAAAAACACTTAAAATACTTTAAAAACATTAAAATCACTAAAACCCTAGAAAACCCTAAAAACAACAATGACAAACCAAATCCCTAAAACCCCTTAAAACACATAAAAATCCTAAAACCCCCTAAAAATCACTATAAATGTATGAAATCATAAATACAAATAAAAAAGCTAACAAGGAATTAAAAAAATCAAAACCAGTACAATCCTAAAAAATTGAAAAAACGCTAAAAACTCTAAAATAATCTAAAAACACTAAGAACCCTAAAACCGCATAAAACCCACAGAACACCTAAAAACCATAAAAACCTAAAAACCCCATAAAATCACTAAAAACACTAAAAACAGAAAAAATCAATTAAAATCCTAAAACCATTAAAATGTTATTAAAAACCTTAAAATCCATAAAAAACCTGAAATACCTAAAACCTCCAAAATCCAAAATAACACTTAAAACCCAAATAAACATTACAAACCCTCAAAATCCCTATAAACCCATAAATAAAATTCACAGAAATACCTCAACATCTAGAAAATGTAAAAAACACAAAATAACTGAAAAAACCCTAAGGAAACCATAAAAACATAAGAATAGTTTAAATCCATAAAAACATAAAAAATGATAAAATAATAAGTAATCCATAAAAACACAGAAAACCCCTAAAAATAAATAATTCCATAAAATCCCTAAAAATAATAAAAATCATATTAAAGCATAAAAAATCCCAAAAAAACATAAAACCCCCCAAAAATCCTAAAATTCCCCAATGAACACATTAAAACCCCTAAAACCACTTTTATCACCCAAAAACCAAAACAAATGATAGATCCTTATTTTGACCATAAAAACCATAAAAATAATAAAAACACTAAAAACAAAAAAAACCCATTAAAACAATAAAATATTTCAAAAAATATATACAAACCATTAAACCTAAAAATACTCAAGAAAACCCTAATATCCCAAAAAACACCTAAAATCTCAAAAAACCTAAAAAGACACTCAAAATCACTAAAAAACTAGTAAACCCTAATATTCATAAAAAGCCATAAAATCCCTAAAAGGTAAAAAATCCTTCAAAAACATTAAAAACTCAAAGAAAGCCATAAAACCCAAAAAATTTTAACACCCCTAAAAATATAAAAAATGTTAAAAACCTTAAAATCCTCTAAAGAGAGCCTAAAACCCCAAAAAATCTATAAACAAAAAAAACATTAAAAACCTTTAGAACACTGAAAACGCTAAAACACCATTAAAAACTCTAAATACCCTTTCAAAACCCAAAAATGATACAAAACTCTAAAAACCCATAAATCCCAAAAAACTCAAAAAAAAAACCCAAACCCCAAAATACCCATAGAAATCATAAAAAACCTCTAAAAATCATTAATAAGGTAAAAAAAATTAACCAACTTGAAAACCCCATTATAAATACCTAAAAAACTAAAAACACATAAAATTCCTAAAAAACAAAAAAATTCTTAAAACGCTAAAAACACTAAAAACAATAAAAAAAAACTAAAAACCATGAAAATCTAAAAATATATGCAAAATTGTTGAAAAACATGAAAAAATAATGAAAACCCTAAAAACCTTTAAAATCCCTTCAAAACCCTAAAAATGATAAAAACTATAAAAACCCATAAAACCCCCAAAAAACTCAAAACAAACTCTAAAAAACCCTAAAAAAACTAAAATATCAAAAAAACATCTAAAACCCCTAAAAACCCAAAAAACTCAAAAAACCCCTAAAACATTAAAAATAATAAAAACATTAAAAACAATAAAAATTTCCGAAAACAAAAAAAACAAATAAAAATCCAATAAATTCTATAGAAATCCCTCAAAATTAAGAAACCCTTGAAAACCCCTTAATACCCACAAAAAAACATTAAAAACTAAAAAACACTTAAAACCATTAAAAACCCAAACAAAAATATGAAAACCCAAAATGAACATAAAAAATCTAGAAACCACTAAAAAGCATAACAACCCATAAAACTATAAAAACCCAAAAAAACTATAAAAACCCCTTAAAAGACAAAATTCGCTAATAAATCATAAAGACCATAAAATTCCTAAAATCCCCCAAAATCACTAAAAACATTAAAACCCCGAAAATCCTAAAAAAAAGTTATATATAAATACCCAAAATGAAAAGCCGCATAAAATACCTAAAACCCCTAACAAAAAATGTAAAAACATGACAACACCTAAAGCCTCTAAAAACCAAAAAAATGTTTAAAACCCTAAAAACATCAAAAAACCATAAAAATCCTAAAATTTACTAGAAAGAAAAAAAACCTATAAAAATCCTAAAGAAAAATAAAATAAATAAAAGCCATAAAAACCATGATGAGCCCTTTGAAATCATTAAAACCCTAAAAAAATTAATACTCTTAAAAATCGATAAAATGATAAAAACCCTATGAACACTAAAAGAGACCTAAATCTAGTAAAACACTTTATAACCATAAAAACTCATAAACCATAAAAAAATAATAAAACCCCATAAAGACCACAAAAACCACTAAAAAATATAAAAAACCCTTTAAACACAAAAAATGTTAAAAAAACTCAAAAACTCTTAAAAACCCTAAAAACACAACCCCCCCTAAAATCCCAAACAACCATAAAACAACTAAAAATATTAAAAACCCTAACAATCCATAGAAACCCTAAAAACTAATAAAATTCCAAACAAAATCACTAAATTTCACCAAAACTGTAATGAACCCTAATTACTATGAAAATAACAGACACACATTATACAAATATTAAAAAAAATCACTTAAAACCCTGAAAAAAACCTAAAAACTTTTAAAACCCTAAATATGATTAGAACCGTCAAAATCCCTAAAAACCCTAGAAACCCATAAAAATAAAAAAACAAAAAAAAACCTTAAAAAAATAAAATCCCATAAACACACTGAAAACCATTAACAAAACCTTAAAACCCTAAAAATACTTAATACCATTAAAAACCTAAAAACGCTAAAACCCCAAAAAGACCCTAAAAATCACAAAACCCTTAAAAACTATAAAAAATACTAAATACCTTAAAACCCCTTAAACCCTATAAAATCCAAAAAAATGGTAAATCTCTAAAATAACTTTAAACCCTTAATAAATAAAGAACTATAAAAAAACCAAAACCCCTACAAAACTAAAAAAATAATAACACTTCAAATAAATATTATAACTAGAAAGAATCAATAAAAATGCTAAAAACACTATGAAACCCTAAAACCCCTCAAAATACATAAAAACATTAAAAAATTCCTACAAAATCAATAAAAATATTTAAAAATGTACTAAATCCCATAAACCCTAATAACCCTTAAGAAAAAAAAAATTAAATACCAAAACCCTAAAAACCTAAAAATTCGAAAACCCCTAAAAACCAAAAACCCTAAAAAATCCTAAAAAACCTAAAAGTCCCTAAAAATATAAAAAACCTGAAAACTAGGAAACCCAATTTGAAAACCTTAAACACCAAAATAAAATTTTAAACCCCTAAAACCTAAAAAATACTATCAACCTGAAAAATCATAAAATTACCTAAAACCCTAAAACCCCTAAAAACAAAAATACCCCATAAAACCCCTAAACCCACTAAAAACTCAAATTTCCATTTAAACCCCTAAAAAAGTTAAAAACTTTAAAAAACTATAAAACTCTTAAAAACTAAAAAAAACTAAAATCCAATAAAACCAAAAATCCCCTAATAACCTTTGAAATCCCAAAAAATATAAAAAACCAAAAAAAAAATCCCCCAAAAAAACATAAAAATTAATTAATACATAAAAACCCTAAAAAACTAGAAAACCACTGAGAATACCATAAAACCCCCAAAACTCATAAAACCCCTTAAAATATAAAAAATTTCAAAAAATATTTAAAAACAATTGAAACCCTAAAGTCTCTAAAATAATAAAAACCCAAAAAACTTGAAATCCCATAAACCCATAAACCCACTAAAAACACTAAAACAATTTATCAGTCTATAACATTAAAATACACTAAAAATTTTGCAACCATGAAAAACAAAAAAACCCTAAAAGCAAACAAAATCCATAAAAACCTAGTAAACCCTAACCCCCCCACTAAAACCTCAAAATCCATAAAAACACTAAAATCTAATAAAAATCTGAAAATCCTTAAAAATACCTAAAAATGTAAAGACACAAAAAACTATGAAAACTTATTAGAGAAACATAAAAACCGAAAAAGAAATAAAACCCCTAAAAAATCTAAGATACTCGAAAAAGAAAAAAACAAAAAAAATACTTAAAACCCTCAAAATCTCTAAAAACACAAAAAATCTAAAAATATCTAAAAATCCCTAAAATTATTAAAAATACTAAAAACCTGAAAAACCACAAGAAAAAAATAAAAGCCTAAAAACTTAAAAAACCATAAGAAACATAAAATCTCTAAAACCCCTAAAAAACTCTCATAACATTAAAAACACTCAAATATATTAAAATAATAAAAAAAATCCTAAAAACTGTTAAAAATTTGTAAAAACATAAATACATAAAAACCTTGAAAAACCTGATAAAATCATATAAACGTAAAAACACTTAATGATGTTAAAAAACTAAAAAAATATAAATCATAAAAACACCTGAAAACCATAAAACCCGTAATAACCATAAAACCCATAAAAATCCATATCAACTTTTAAAAACCACAAAATAACTATAAACTCTTTAAAATCCTGGTTTTTTTAAAAAAACTCTAAAAACCCATTAAAAAACAAACTAACATAAAAAACCCTAGAAACCCAAAAAACCATAAAAATGATAAAAACCACAAAAACTAAAAAAATCATAAAAATTAATCAAACCCCTAAAAAAGAAAAAAAATCCAAAAAACCCTATAAATCCCTAAAAATATAAAAACCCAAAAAATTTGGAAAACCCATAAGAAAACCCTAAAACCCTAAAAAAATTAATACCCATAAAGCATAAAAACATATTAAAGATAAAAAATCCCTTAAATCCATAAAAAAATTAAACAATATCAAATCCCTAAAATACCTATATAACTACAAAAAACAAAACTTGCTATAAAGTACCTAAAAAGGTAAAAATATGAAAACCCATTAGAAAACCTTAAAACATAAAAACACTGAAAACAAATAAAAACCTAAAAAATCAAAAAATATAAAACCCTAAAATCAATAGAAATTAAAAAACCTAAAATTATTAAAAACCTAAATACCCATAATGATCCTAATAGCCCACAAAAAACACTAAAACCCCTTTAAACTCCAATTTTTTTTTAAAAAACTCAAAAAAAAATGCAAATATAATAAAAATAATATCTAAATCTCTCTCAAAACCAAAAACAATACAAAAAAACTCAAAAACTCTAAAAGTAAAAAAAATCTCTAAAAACCTAAAAACCCTAAAAACCCTAAAAATTCATAAAACCCCAAAAATCATAAAAAATCAAAAATGCTAAAAACCTTAAGAAAACCATAAATACAAAAAACACTTTAAACCCCTTTAAACCCAAAAATGCCAAAAACTATAAATAACCCTAAAACAATAAAACATCAAAATCCCAAAATATCCGGAAAATCCTAAAAATCCCAAAAAATACCTAAAAACCTAAAATCACAAAAACGAAGAGTATCATAAGAAAAAATTTAATAGATAAAAAGGCTTAAAAACATAAAAACAATAAAAAATGATAAAATACTAAAAAAATAAAAACCCTTAAACCCCTAAAAAACCTCTCAAAAAACTTCATAACAGTAAAAAGGAATTTAGGCAAAAACCCCAAAAAACTGTTAAAACCAAAAACCCCTCAGAATCCATAAAACTCTAAAAATTGTAAAAACCTAGAAAATCGCTAAAAATCCAAAAAAACACAAACAACAAAAAAAACATAGAAACTCCCAAAAAAACATTAAAAACATAAAAAAATTAGAAACCATAAAAACCCTATAACTTTTAAACACCCATAAAAACCAAAAAAACCCAAAAAACTAAAAAATCCTTAAAAATCATAAAAAAAATCTAATAACACATAAAACCATAAAACAACCCAAAAAATCTAGAAACCCTTTAAATAAAAAAATGTTTTATTTTATTTTTTTAAAATCCTAGAACCCCATAAAAACATAAAAAAATCCAAAACCCTTAAAACCCCTCAAAATCCCTAAAATTACTAAAACCCCATAAAAATTCTAAAATATCAATAAAAATACTAAAAAAAATAAAAAAACAGTAAAAAATGTAAAAACCCTAATAAAAACAAAATAACCATAAAACATTTAAAACCCCAAAAAACCTAAAAAATGATAAAAAAAACATAGACCCCAATAGACCCCTAAAAACCCTAGAACTACAAAAAATCCCACAAAAATAAAAAACCCTAAAAATATTCAAAAATAATTAAAAATACATAAAAATTTTAAAAACCCTAAAACCCAAGAAAAATCCTATAAAAACTATAAAAATAAAAAAAAACTCAAAAAACCCTAAAAGACATAAAAACAGTAATAACCCTAAACAAACTAAAAATTCTAAAACCCCAAAAAACTATAGAAACCCTAAAATACTGTGAAATCACTAATAAAGCACTACTAACTAAATATAAGCTTTAAAATCATAAATCCGTTGAAAATATAAAAAATTAAAACAAACCTAAATCCCAAAAAAACCAAAAAACCCTAAAATCATTCAGAATACATAAAAAACTAAAAACATATAATTATATTAAAAATAATTGAAACATAAAACCCATAAAAACCCTAAAAACCATTAAGAAAAACTTAAAAACCAAGAAAAATAAAAATTTCTAAAAGCCCTAAAAACCATTAAAACCCCTAAAAACAAAAAAAACTCCTAAAACCTTAAAAAATACTTAGACCCATAATAGGAAAAAAAGACTATAAAAACACTAATAAACCTTCAAACCACTAAAAACATTAAAAAAACTAAAAAACCATTAAACCCGAAAAAACAAAAATCCCCTAAAATCCCAAAAAACATTAACAAACCTAAAATACCCTAAAACCCATAAAAACACAAAAATATCTAATAACACTAAAAAGCATATATATTCTAAAAAAATACCATAAAATACCTAAAAAAATATAAACCAATAAAAACGCTGAAAACTCCAATGAAATACTTTAAGCCCTAAAAAAACATAAAACACATAAAAACCTAAAAAAAGAAAAAATCTATAACAACCCTAAAAAATCACTAAACCTCCAAAAACCAGTAAAAACCTCATAATAAACTAAAAAATAAAACCACTAAAAACCCATAAAAACCCTAAAACCACTAAAAATTATAAAAACCTATTAATCCCCTAAAAATCATAAAACCCCTAAAAATGTTAAAAACGGTAAAAAAATAAAAAACCCTAAAAATAAATAAACCATAAAAAACATTGAAAAACGTAAAATCCCAAAAAAAATCCCCAAACACTGTAAAACCCATGAAAATCCTACAAAAATCTCTAAAAACCCATGAAATGTATAAAATGATAAAAACCTAGAAAAACCATAAGAAAACCATAAGAAAACCACAAAACCTAAAAAATAGTTATACACTCAATAGCTAAACAAAGACAAATAACCAAAAACCTCTAAAACAGTAAACCCATAAATATATATAAAAACCCATTAAACCCATAAAAATATTAAAAATCCCTAAAAATACTAAAAAGTATAAAAATCAAAAAATTACATAAAATCCATGAGAAAAACACAAATATCTAAAAATACATAAACCCCTAAGAAACTAAAAAATGAAAAAAACCCTATAAGACCATAAAAATCATGAAACCCCCAAAAACTATAGAAACACATAAAACAATAGAAAAACCTTAAAACCCCACGAGAACCCTTATACATAAATACAAAATCTAAAAACCCTTTAAACCATTAAAAATGTTAAAAACTCTAAAAACGATTAAAACCATAAAAGCTCGAAAAAACTATCAAAACTAAAAACACCCTAAAACTTCTAAAACACCTTAAAACCCCCAAATTCATAAAAACATTAAAAATCATAATGAACCTAAAAATACCATAAAACCCTAAAAATTTGAAAATATTAAAACCCCTAAAAACCATAAGAAATACATAAAAACAGAAAAACAACCAAATACTTGAAAAACCTAAAAACTACTAAAAACATAAAAACCTTTAATCGCCACCATAAAAAATGAAGGCATTTAAAAATCCATAAAACCCATAAATACCCAAAAAATCCGAAAAAATATCTAAAATCCCCTAAATTCATATAAAACACTAAAAACCCGGAAAACCCATTAAAAAACTTAAAATCCAAAAACTCTTAAAACTCATAAAAATATAAAAACATGAAAAACCTTAAAAATCAATAAAAAGACCTTAAAACCCCCAAAAATCCCTAAAAAACAAACCCCCTTAAAATAAAAATACATTAAAAACCCATAAAAATAGTAAAACCCACTAAAAATGTAAAAAATATTTATACTCCTGATGAATTTAAATACTCTAAAAAACATAAACCATAAAAAATCAAACAAAAAAACCCAAAATCCATAAAATCACATAAAAATATAAAAAAACCATTAAAACCTCAAAATCTATAAAAATCCTAAATCCCTTACAACCCCTAAAATTCACTAAAAATGTATAAAACTCTAAAACCCTGAAAAACTTAATATAAAAATTAGAAACCTAAAACACTAAAAAAACCTAAAAAGTCGTAAAACCCTAAATTCATTATTAACCATAAAAACATTAAAACCATAAACCCCCTAAAAACATTATAAATCTATAAAAAATATATAATCTATAAAAACACATTAAACCAAAAAAATTGTTAAAAATATCTTAAAACCCTTAAAACACTAATAAAATCAAAAAATCAAAAAATCACGAAAAAAAATAAAAAACTGAAAAAACGTAAACATCCATAAAACCCATATAAATCCTAAAACCCCTAAATAACATAATAATTCCAATTAACACATAAAAATTCCTAAAACCCAAAAAAACCCAGAACACCCTTAAGAAAACCTTACAAACCAAAAAAACTATTAGAAACCCTAAAAACTAAATAATCTAAAAACTCAAAAGACCCTAAAATCCCTAAAACCATTAATCCACTAAAATCCTTAAATAACCATTAAAAACTAAAAAACCACTAAAAATATAAAAACCATATAAGTCCCTAATAGGATAAATAAACCCTAAACCTCTAAAAAAACATAAAATCCCTAAACCCGTAAAAACCATCTGAAACATGAAAACACCAAAAACCCCATAAAAATACTTAATAAATAAATAAATATCCCTAAAAATGAAAAAACACTAAAAAACGTTTAATCCGTTATGAAAATGTTAAAAACATAACAAACACAAAACCCCTAAAAACATAAAAATTCTAAAAACCCTAAAAAATAAAAAAACCCAAAAAATATAAAAATAAAAATATTAAAACCATAATATTCATAAAAAACTCCATAAATACCTAAACATATTTAAAAACATAATGACCCTAAAAAAACTAAATAAAACCTTAAAACAAAAAAAAAACACTTAGAACCCATAAAAAACTAATAAAAGTGTAAAAATAATAAAAACCATTAAAATACCTAAAAGATTAAAAACCCAAAAAATCATAAAAAATCCCTAAAGATCACTACAAATCAATAAAATACCCAAAAACCTGTGAAAATCGATAAAAATCCAAAAAAACCAAAAACACTGAAACCCCATAAAAACCAGAAAATCATTAAAAACCCTAAAAAGTCATTAAAATTAGTAAAACCCCATAAAAAACTAAATACCGCAAAAAACACTAAATCCATAAAAACCATAAAAACCATGAACCAACTAACTATTTTAAAAACCCTTGAATCACTTAAAATGTTAAAAAAATCTAAAATAACCTTAATATCGTTAAAAATAAAAAAAACCCTAAAATCAGAAAAAGACATAAAACCCAAAACCCCAAACAACCCTCCAAACCTCTAAAAATACTACAAACACATAAAAATTTTAAAGGCCCATAAAAATATAAATAATATAAAACCCCTAAAAACACTTATTAAAACCTTAAAAACCTAAAAATATATAAAACCCCAAAAATACATAAAAATAAAAAAACCATAAAAAACACGAAAAACCTAAAAACCCATATAAACCCTCGAAATCCCTAAAAACCCTAAAAACCGTAAAAATGATAAAAACACCATAAAAATGTAAAATAATCTAAAAAACATGAAAAACCATATAAAACAATTAAAAACCTAAAAAATATTTAACCCCTTTACAAACACACAAAATCTTAAAACCCCTAAAAGGCCCTAAAACTCATAAAAAGCAAAAAAACCATTAAAACCCCTAAAACATAATATCCCATAAATATCCTAAAACCAATAAAATAATAAAAACTTTTTAAACCCCTAGAAAAGTTAGAAAAATCAAAAAGACCTTAAATCCCTTAAAAACAAAAAAAACACTAAAAACAAAAAACCCTAAACCCCTAAAAACCAAAAAATCATAAACCCATAAAAATACCTCAAAAACAAAAACCATAAGAACCATAAAAACCCTAAAAACCATGAAAAACCATAAGAAAAACATAAATTCTTATAAAACCCTAAAAACCTAAAAAATTTAAAAACTCTAAAAACCAAAGAAACATAAAAAACATAAAACCTCAAAAAACCTTAAATACCCTAGAAAACCATAAACCACTATAACCCACTAAAAACTATAAAAACACTTTAATATCTTAATATTTTAAAAAACTATTAAAAAACTAAAAACACCTTAAAAATAAATACCCCCTAAAAACCTCTAACAACCTTAAAAAATTTACAAAAACCCCCAAACCCTAAAAGTCCTTAAAAAATATTAAAAATAAAAATACTAAGTATGAATTAAAAAAGCCTAAAAATTTATATAACACCAAAAATCATGAAGAACATTATAATCATTAAAAATATAAAAACACTTTAATCTTATAAAAATTTAAAACACTAAAAACTATGAAAAAATATGTATACCCTAAATACACATAAAGCCCTTGAATAAAAAAACTGTAAAAACCATTAAAAAATCATGAAAAACATAAAACCCTAATAACATCTAAAAACTGTGAAACCCCATTAAACCAAAAAATGGTTAAAAAAACTGTAAACACCCGTAAAACCCCTAAAAACAGAAAAACTCAAATAACCAAATAAACCATAAAATTCCTGAAAACCCTTATAATTCCAAGAATCCCTGAAAACCCCAAAAAATACTTATAAAAATTATAAATGACTAAAAATGTAAAAAACCCTAAAAACCATGAAAACAGTAAAAAAACCATAAAACACTAAAAAACATAAAAAAATCCTAAATGAAAGTAAAAATGCAAGAAAGAATGAGAAATACAAAGAAGAGAAAAAAATATAATAACAATCAAGAAAACCAAAAACACTAAAAACCATAGAAACCCTAAAAACCATAAAAAACCAAAAAACTCTCAAAATCGAAAAATATCCTTTAACCCATAAAAATATTGAAAAATACCCAAAATTCAATAAAAACACAAAAAACCTAAAATATAGAAAATCAAAAAGAAAACCTTTGAAACTTATAAAGAAATAAGACCCCTTAAATCCATAAAAAATGCTAAAAACCATAAATACCCCAAACAACAAAAAAAACCTAGAAACCATACAAACCAAAAGAACTTAAATGCATTAAATACTCAAAAAAGCCAAAACAATCTATTGAAAACTCTAAAAACCCATTAAAACCCTAAATGTCTATAACTCTAAAAACCCATAAGGACCCAAAAAACTTAAAAACCCCTAAAAATTGAATCAATCCATAAATATATTTAAAACTCTAAAAACCCTAAACCCTCAATGTCCGTAAAAACTCGAAAAACCCATAAAATTCCTAAAAAATATCTAAAATCCCTAAAAATGTAAAAAACCCACAGAAAACCAAAAAAGACAATTAAAACCCTTAAAAACATAAAATAAACTAAAAAATATAAAAAACCATAAAATATCAGAAATCCCCTAAAAGCCCTCAACATTCCTAAAAACACTAAAAACATAAAAAACCTAAAATCCATAAAAATACCTAAAAAAATAAAACCCCCCCAAACCCTAAATATCATAAATAAAACCATAAAAACTGAAAAAAAATTAAAATCTCTAAAAACAAATGCAAAACTCTAATAGCCCTAAAAGGCCCTATAAACCAGAAAACTCCAAAAAACTATAAAAACCTCTAAGACAATGAAAAATAGTAAAACACATAAAGAACCCAATAAACCACTAAATACTATAAAAACCTTTTGAATCCATAAAAATGATAAAAACTCTAAAAACCAATAAAAAGATAAAAAATAAAAAGAAACATAAATTCTAAAAAAAGAGTAAAAACTGTAAAAACCCTTAAAATCAATAAAATCCCTAAAACCATTAAAATCCTAAAAACCACTAAAAATACCTTAAAACATAAAGAAACCCTAAACACATGAAAACCCCTGTGAAAATAATAAAAAGTTAAAAACACATAAAACCCTTAAAAAACTAAAAACCCCTATATACCATAAATACCATAAAGACTATAAAACTTTGAAAACCTATAAAATCCATCAAACCCTAAAACCAATAAAAACACTAAAACCCATTAAAACCCTAAAAATATGAAAAATATTTAAAATCCGATAATAACCATAAAAGGTAAAAAAACACTTAATACCCAAAAAAATCCATAAAAACCACAAAAACCATAAAAACTATCAAAATCGTTAAATCCATAAAAACATAAAAAGAAATAAATCTCTTAAAATCCCTAAAACATAAAATACCCTAAACCACAAAGAAAACCTTAAGAACTGAAAAAATCATACAACCCTAAATAACTTAAAAACTATGAAAATCATAAAAATCCAAAAAATACCATAAAAATCCGTAAACACATAAAACCATAGAAGCCTAAAAATAGTTAAAAAACCTTAAAACCAAAAAAATACTAAAATACCCCTAATTAATATAAATACCCTTTGAACCTCTAAGAATGATAAAAACGATAAAATAACTTTAAACCCCTAAAATTCTTAAAAACACTAAAACCCCAAGAAAACCATAAAACCCCTAAAAACTGTAAAAAACCCTCAACCACTTGAACATTCAGAAAATCCATAAAAAACCATAAAATTCCTAAAAAAACCTAAAAATTCTGAAAAACATAAAACACCATAAAACCCAATAAAACACTAAGAAAAAGATAAAAACCTAAACCACTCTATTCCAATAAAAACATAAAAAGACTAAGAACCCTAAAAACCATAACAATCCTAAAAACCATGAAACCCCAAAAATCAAATAAAAATACTAAAAACCTATTAAAAATTCTAAAACCTATTGAAACCTAAATTTTTTGTAAAAATTTGAAAAACTATAAAAACCCTAAAAACTACAACATACCCTAAAAATAAAAAAACCATTAAAAATATAGAAACCCTAAAAACCTTTAAAACCCACAAAATCTCTAAATGCCTGAAAATAAATAAAAATACAAAAAATCCAAAAAACACCATAAAATCATAAAGAAGTATAAAATTTGAAAACCCCTCAGAAAATATAAAAACCTAGAAAAAAATAATATACACAAAACCTAAAAAGTTATAAAAACCATAAAAATCCTAAAAACCTAAGGAACCTAAAAGACCTCAGAACCCTTAAAAAGCTTAAAGGACTAAAAAATCCAAAAAAGTCCATTAAAATGTGAAATTTAAAAAAACCCCAAAAAACACAAAGATAACCATAAAAACTAAAAACTATTAAAACTCCTAGAATAACTAAAAAAATAAAAATAAAAAGGCCATAAAATCTTCTAAACCACTAAAAGGCATAACACCACTAAATTCCAATGAAACCCAAAAAAACCAAAAAAACCCTCTAAAGAACCTAAAACCCCTTTAAACCCATAATTGTTTTTGAAAATATCTAGTAATACATGAAACCTAAAACAGAGAAAACACTAAAAATTGAAAATACCATAAAACATTAAAAACATTAAGAACATCAAAAATATAAAACCACTAAAAATCCCTAAAAACAATTAAAAATCATAAATATACTAAAAAAAATAAAAATCCCAAAAAGAATAAAACCCCATAAAACCTCTATAAAAACATTAAAATCCTATAAAATTAAAACCAATAAAAAACATAAAAATTCCAAAACCCCTAAAAATACCATAGGATCCAGAAACACCCCTTAGTGCCATAAAATACTGTAAAAACCTAAAAAACAATAAAACCCCATAAAAACCCTAAAACTAATTAAAACAATAAAAATTATTTAAACCCAAAAAAACATTAAAACTATATGAAACACTTAAAATCCCTAAAAAACTAAAAAAATTATAAAACCCAAAAAACCCAAAAAAAAACAAGAAAACCCCCAAAACCATAAAAATAGTATAAATCTATAAAAAGAAAAAAACCATAAAACTACTAAAAATCCCTAATATTCCCTAAAAACCTAAAGAACCATAAAAACATGGAAAAACATGAAGAAAATTTTAAAACCCTAAAAACAATTAAAACCCCTAAAAATTTAATAAATGATAAAACCCCCAAAAACAGAAAAAACCAATTTTTTTAAAAAACATAAAAACATTAAACCCAATAAAAACACTAAAAACCAGTAAATCTCTAAAAACCCTATAAATCACTAATAGCATTCAAAACATTAAAAATAATAAAACCCAAAAAACCTCATAAAAATTAACTAAAAAAATCCATAAAACCCATAAAACTCTCAAAATCCCTAAAATCAATAAAAACAATAAAAAGACTTAAAAGTCTTAAAAGTCCCAAAAACATAAACACCCATAAAACTCTTCAATATCTAAAAACTGCAAAAACCCAATAACTGTTAACAGAGTTTAAAAACCTAAATATTCTAATAACCTCAGAAAAATCTAAAGAACCTAACCCACCCATGCCTAAAATCATTAAAAACCCTAAAAAACATAAAACCCATAAAAGTCCTAAAAACTCTCTATGAATCCTTAAAATCATAATAAACCTGAACAACAATGAAAACCATAATAAAAACTTAGTATCCTAAAAGTTTCTAAAACCCCTAAAAACTTAGAGACATTAAAAACTCTAAAATACTATAAAACCCTTAAAACCATTAAAATTCATAGAAACCATAAAAACTAATAGAAACCAATGAAAACCCTAAAAATACAATTAAAACTCTAAAATACCTTTAAACCTCTAAAAATGTTAAAACCCATAAATACCTTAAAACCTTATAAAAACAAAAACAACATACAAAACCATAAGCACTCTCAATCCCTAAGAACCCCAAACCATAAATATCATTAAAAATCCCTCAAAATGACTAAAAATTTTAAAACCCATAAAACCATAAAAAATACTAAGAAAACCATATGACCCTAAAAATACTTAAAATTTTTTAGAAACCTAAAAAACTCTAGAATCCCTAAATACACTAAATACAAAAAACCCACAAAATCCCAAAAAAACACTATAAACCTGTAAAAATCCTAAAAGATCCCCAAAAATACCTAATAACATAATAACCCCTAAAAACATTGAAAACCCCTAAGGAAATCCTAAAAAAAACAATTACGTCCCTTGAAATCTTAAAAATGCTAAAAACCATTAAATGACAAGAAAACTATAAAACACTTAAAAACATTAAAAACCCTAAAACCACCTAAAACCACATAAACCCTATAAAAACTCTAAAAAAACATTTAACACATTAAAATGTTACAAAACTATAAAAAAAATTAAAACCCTAATAAACTCAGAAAACCCTAAACACCATAAACTAATAAAAAACATAAATTCCTAAAAACCCCTAAAAACGGACAAAATCCCTAAAACCCCTACAGATAAATAAAAATACTAAATGAAATAAAATTTTAAAAAAATTTAAAATATACTTAAAACCCCTAAGAAATATTTAAAAACCAAAAAACAAATTGAACCCATTAAAACCCAACAAAAATTACAAACACAAAAAACTATAAAACTAATATAAACATTAAAAACCCAAAAAACCCTTAAAAACTAAAAAATTATAAAAAATAAAAACCCTTTAAACCCCATAAATGATAAAAATACTCAAAAAAGCTAATTTTTTTTAAAAAACCCCCCTAAGACCCAAAAAATCATAAAACACCTAAAAACCCAAAAAATCGTAAAATCCTCAAAATCCCTAAAACCCAAAAAACATAAAATATTATAAAATAACATAGAATCCATAAAAATATAAAATCCCCTAAAAACTTGGATAACCCTTAAGAAAGCATTGAAAACCTAAAAACTCTTAAAACCCCTAAAACCCTAAAAAATGAAAAAATTTGATAAAATATTGTAAAACCTTTAACAACACCAAGAAACAAAAATAACCCCTAAAACCCATAAAAACCAAAAAAACCATAATGAAAATAATTATCCAGTAAAACTCAAAAAAACCTTTAAAAACCAAAAAAATAAATAACTATAATAACCATAAACCCTAAAGAAACTAAAAAAAACATATAAACCCAAAAAATCCATAAAAACCAAAAATATCCCCAAAGTCTCCAAAAACCCAAAAAAAATAAAAATCTTAAAAAATGCCTAAAAATACCTTAAAACATAAAAAAACAAAACCCCTTTAAATCCCTAAGAGAACTGTTAAAACTAAAAAACTATTTTACCCCCAAAAACGATTAAAAAACACTAACCCCCCCCCCCCCCCTTAAAACTATAAAACCCCCTAAAACCATAAAAAACCTGAAAACCCAAAACCCCCTAAAACCCCAAAAACAACTCAAAACCCATTAAACCCCTAAAAACATTAAAATACTATAAAAAATATAAATCCTAAAACCACAAAAAAACCAAAAAACACTCAAAATCTCTAAAAACCTAAAAACCAAGAAATTTCTAAGAAATAAAAAAAATCCCTAAGAATGTAAAAAACCATAAAAAATAGAAAACCCCAAAGATAACCTTAAAATCAAAAAATAATTAAAACTCTCAAAAGAATAAAAAATATAATAAACCAAAAATCTATAAAAAGTCAAAAAACCTTAAAAATATCAAAATCCATAATACCCCCCAAAACCATAACAATCATAAAAATTCCCTAAAAATTCCTAAAAATGTAAAAAACACTAAAACCATTGAAAAAAATAACAAAACATTAAAAAACATAAAAAAACACTTAAAACCCATAAATTCCAAGTTAACACTAAAAAACCTAAAAATACTCTAAAAATCCTAAAAACCATAAAAAATATTAAAACCCCTAAAAATTTAAAGGAAATAAAAACCCAATAAATGCCACTAAAAACTATAAAAAACCTTTAGACCCCAAAAAATGTTAAAAAAATTTAAA
Source organism: Viscum album (assembly GCA_963277665.1). NCBI lineage: Eukaryota > Viridiplantae > Streptophyta > Magnoliopsida > Santalales > Viscaceae > Viscum > Viscum album. The sequence continues at coordinate 43,788,648 of OY728151.1, forward strand.
AACCATAAAACCCCTAAAAATCATAAAAAATTAAAAAGTAAATAAACCATAAAAACCTAAAAAATTATTTAAAATTCTAAAAAACACTAAAAAAAACAATCCAAGAGAATCCTTGAAAATTATTAAAAACCGTAAAAATGCAGAACATACTAAAAATCCTAAAAACCCCTAAGAAAATATTAAAAACCTAATAACACTTAAACCCTCAAAAAATACTAAAGCACTAATAGGCCCTAAATACCGTAAAAACCTTGATAACGCACAAAATACCTTAAAACCCTAAAACACATAAAAATACTTAAAGATCAAATAACCCTATAACCCTAAAAACTAAAGAAGCCATAAAAAACCAAAAAAAAAATTAAAAGCCCTAAAACTCTAAAATCACATAAAATCCTTAAAACCCTAAGAAACCATAAAAGTCCTAAAACAACCCTAAAAGGGATAAAAAATAAAAATAAAAACCCTAAGAACCCCCAATAGCCAAAAACCCTCAAAATCATTAAAACCCCTAAAAATCATAAAAATCCTATAAAATACCTAAAAACCCAAAAAACATAAAAACATTTAAAACCATAAAAAATATAAAAACCCACTAAAAACTATAAAAAAACCTTTAAATACCCTAAAAATTCTAAATAACTCTACAAATATTTTTAAACCATAAAAACTAAAAAAACACCGAAAAACTAAAAAATGCTAAAAACCGTAAAACCCTCAAAATCCCTAAAACCCTAAAAACCCATAAAAATCTTAGAAAATCCCTAAAAATACAAAAAAGAAAAAAAACCCCAAATCTCTCAAAAATAATATGAAAACCTTAATAACCTAAACACACTTAAAACCCTTAAAAATATAAAAAAACTCTAATATCTCAAAAAAACCAAAAAAACCTAAAACATAAAAACCATAAAAACCCTAGAAACAATAAAAGACCCTCAAAATACATAAAAACCCATAAAACGCACTAAAGACACAATTTTTTTGAAACGATAAAAACATTAAAAAATCTAAGAAACATTAAAACCATTTAAATCTAGAAAAAAAAACTCCAAACCCCAAAAAACCATTAAACCCTAAAAACTCTAAAAACCAAAAAAATTTAAAAATGATCTAAAAGTCACCAAAAATGTAAAAAAAATAAAAAATCTGAAGACCTTAAGAAAACCATTATAACCTAAAATCAATTAAAACCCATAAAAATCTAAAAATGATAAAAACAATCCCCTAATAACCCCTAAAAACACCAAACACACTAAAAATACCTAAAACTCATAAAATCCATAAAAATATGAAAAAGACCCTACAAATATTAAAACATAAATACCATAAATACCTTGAAACCCCAAATGAAAACCTTAAAAACCAAAAAACACTAAAAGACCCTAAAAACCAAAAAATCACCAAAAACCCAAAAACCCCTGTAAAAAGATTCTAATAAACCCCAAAACCTGCAAAAACCCATAAAACCCAAAAATAGTAAAATTAATAAAAAACAACAAAAACATTAAAAAATATTAAAACTCTAAAGAACCTTTAAACCCACTAATATGTAATTTACTCTATAATACCATAAAATAATAAAACAAAAAGAAACACTAAAAACCCAAAAAACCTACAAATTTAAGAATTCTAAAAATCCCTAAAAATATAAAAAATCATAAAAAACAAAAAAATCCCTAAAAATACCATAATCATAAAGAAATTAAGAAACCCTGAAAACTATATGAAAACCATGAAAACCTAAAATTACTTAAAAGCCAAAAAATTTAAAGAAAAAATTGAAAACCTAAAAAGACTGTAAAACCCCTAAATCACCCCTCAAAACAGTAAAAACCCATAATAACCTTAAAAACTGTCAAACCCATAAGAACCCTAAAAAAATTAAAAACTCTCAAAACCTTTTAAAATCCTAAAATGTTAAAAAACTCTAAAAACTGTAAAACCCAACAAATGTCAAAAAACAATTACTAAAATCACAAAAAAATACAAAAAACCCTTAAATACAGTCAAAATCTAAATAATCCTAAAACCCAAAAAATTCATAAATATTTCCTAAAATCATTAAAATATAAAAAATAGCTAAAAACCCAGAAACACTAAAAAAACATAAACACCTAAAAGCACAAAAACCCAAAAACCTGTAGAAAGGTAAAAACCCTAAAAACTCTAAAACCCCTAAAAATATAAAAAAAATACCAAGAAAACCTTAAATACAAAAAGAACACTTAAAACCTATAAAAAATAAAAATATTAAAAAAAATCTAAAAAACCATAAAATACCCTACAACCCTTAAAAATTCCTACAACCATAAAACCCCGAAAAACCTTGAAAACCCATAAAACCCCATAAAATACATAAAAAATAATAATAACTCTATAACCCCTTTAAAACCCTTAAAATGATAATATAATCTAAAAAATATTAAAATCCATAAACACTTAAAAACTCTAAAATTCGCATAAACAAATAAAATCCCTAAAAACCTTTAAAACCTTAAAAACCCTAAACCAACCAAAATACCAAAAAACCCTAAAACTATAAAACTATAAAAATATATAAAATTCCAATAAATGTATAAATTTTGAAAAACCTTTAATCCCCAATGATAGCCTTAAAATTATAAAAACAATTAAAACCCCAAAAATAAAAAAAACACTAGATTACTAAAAAGATCCTAAAACCCATAAAACCAATAAAATCCATATATCCCTAAAAACATAAAACCCCTAAAAAATCCTAAAAAACCCTAAAAAACCTAAATACCCACTAAAAACTCCACAACCCCTTGAGGACCCTAATAAACTCCAAAATCCCAAAATCCCAAAAAACCAATAAAACTCCTAAAAACCATAAAACCCACAAAATCATCTAAATCCCTAAATTTTTTAAAAAATCAAAAAATTATGAAAATATCCCTAAAAATCCTTAAAATTGTTGAAAACCATAAATCCTTGAAAAATCATAAGAAAACCTTAAATCCATATAACACTAAAGCCCCTAAAAAAAGAAATTATAAAACCCTTAAAAATGCATAAATCCCTCCAAATAACTAAAAACAATAAAATACCATAGAAATCTAAAAATCCACTAAACTTCCAAAAAAACCATAAAAAACATGAAAACCCCGTAATAAAATCATACAAACTAAAAAACACATAAAACCACTAAAAAAATAAAAATGCTAAAAACCCTAAAAGGCCTGGAAGTCCATAAAACCCCTAAAAACAATAAAAACACATAAAACCCCTAAAACCCCTCAACCCATAAAAACTCTAAAACATATTGAAACTCTAAAAATCCATTAATCCCATTAAAACGTTAAAAACCCTAAATAACCTTAAAAACCCTAAAAAACTCAAAAAAAAACTAAAAATCCAAAAACCCATAAAAATAAAAAAAATCCTAACCCCCTCAAAATCAATAAAAACACTAAAACCCATAACATGCTAAAAAATTCCTAAATATCCAAATAAACGAGAATACCCTAAAAACCATGAAGACCAATAAAAAACTTTAAAACCTAAAACACTTAAGACACCTATAAACCTAAAAAACAAAAAAACTACCTACACAAAACCTTTAAAATCTAAAACACCCAGGACACCTAAAACCTAAAAACCAAAAAAAAATCAAATGACCCTAAAACAAATCAAAATCATTAAAACACTAAAAAAACTATGAAAATCAAACAAAACCACCAAAAAATACTTAAAAATATACAAACCGTAAGAATAAGAAAAAATCAGAGGAAAACCTAAAAAACCAGAAAACACTTAAAACATCAAAACCCCTAAAAATACTAAAATTAAAAAGAAACCTAAATAACACTCAAATTTTCTAAAACCCAAAAAACTGATAAAAACAAAATATTAATAAAAATTCCAGAAAATAAAAAAACCAAAAATCAATAAAAATCCTTTAAAACCACAAAAAACTTATAAACACTTAAAAATAAAAATAACACTAAAAATCATAAGACCCCAAAAACCCAAAAAACACTTTAAAACCATAACCACCCTTAAAACCCATAAAAACCTAAGTACCTATAAAAAGCAAAAAAAACTCAAAAACCCCTTTAAAACCCTAAAAACATAAGGAACTATAAAAACCCTAAAAAAACTCAAATATACCCTAAAATCACAGAAAACAATAAAAACGCAAAATACCCTAAACACTATCATAATCCATAAAACACATAAAAAAAATTAAAATCTTAAAAATCCTTAAAAATTCCTAATAACATAAAATACCCAAAACCTAAAAAATCATAAGAAAACCTTAAAAACATTAAATCACATAAAACCCCTAAAAATATTAAAAAGGTAAAATCACTAAAAACCCTCAAAATGTAAAAAAAACCATAAAAACCATAAAATATTTAAAAAGACTAAAATCCTGAAAAAACAAAAAAAAACTTAAAAACCTAAAAACAGTTAGAACCCCTAAAAACAATGAAAACACTAAAATCGCTAAAAACTAAAAAATTAAAAAAACCTAAAACCATTAATTTCCCTAAAGAACTTAAAAACCTAAAAAATCTAAAAAATGTTTTAAAATCACTAAAAACATAAAAAAAATAAAAAAGTAAAAACACCTAGGAAAACCTAAAAATAAAAAAAAATAAAGTGCCTAAAAACAATAAAAATGATAAAAACCATAGATAATATAAAATCCCTAAAAAAGGTAAAACCCCTCAAAACACAGAAATACCCTGAAAACCATGAAAATCCAAAAAAAACCCCTAAAATTCCGAAAAATGTAAAATTCCCTAAAATGTGTAAAACCCTTAAAATTCATAATAAAACCTTATAAACATAAAAAAAAATTAAAACCTATAAAAATATAAAAAATATAATGACCCTATAAATATCTAAAAATACCTAAAAAAAATAAAAATCCATAAAATGCATAAAAACTATAAAAATCATAAAAAATACCTAAAAACCGCTAAAAACCTAAAAACCATTAAAACTTTGAAAAACCTTATAAAATTTTTATAAACCTAAAAATAATAATAACCCTTAAAAACCCATTAATTTTAAAATCCCTCTAACTCCCTAAAACACCTAACATCCACAAAAAATAATATAAGTCCCTAAAAATCTTAAAAATCATTAAAAACCCATAAAATCCAAAAAAACATTTAAATACTAATAACCCTTAAAACCCTTAAAAATGCCAAAAAATATAAAAAAACCTAAAAAAATATAAAAAATATATAAAAACCCAATAAAAACTAAAAACCTAAAAACCATTCAAAAGTTATAAAAACACTGAAAACCATAAAAGTACTAAAATTACCTAAAAAATAAAGAACCATAAAAAAATGAAATATAACCTTAAAGACCTAAAACCACTTAAAACACCTAAAACTATGAAAATAATTAAAAAACTCACAAAATATTAAAACACCTAAAAACCCTAAAACCCCTCAAAATTCCTAAGAACCCTAAAAATCCTAAAAACCCATAATAATCCTAAAAAATACCTCAAAATCCCTAAAAACGTAAAGAACACTACAAAAATGAAAAACACGTAATAAAACCGTGAAAAATTAAAAAACACTTAAAACCCCAAATAACTTTACACTCCCTAATAACTATAAAACTCCAATAACCCTAAAAACCATCAAAATCCCTAAAATGAATAAAAACCCATAAAAATCATTAAAATCCATAAAATTACATAAAAACATAAAAAACCTAAAACCCATGGAAAACCATAAGAAAAAAAATAACCTTAACAACTTTAAACCCATAAAAAACCAAAAAAAACTAAAAACTTAAAAGACCCTAAAAATATTATAATCCCTAAACACCATAAAACACTCTAAAACCCATTAAAATCCCAAAAACCCCATAAAAACCCTAAAACCACAACAAAACTCTAAAAACCCATTTAAAACCCTAAAAATGTAAAAAAACCTTAAAACCTGATAACAAAAAAAACACCCAAAAGAACCATAAAATACCTAAATACCTAAAAACCATAAAACATTCAAACTCCCTAAAACCCTCAAAACTCATAAAAATCCAAAAAAAGACCTCAAAATCCATAAAAATGTAAATAAACCATAAGACAAAAAAAAATTTATGAAAAATAAAAAAACATAAAACATCTCAAATATTTTAAAAACATAATAAACACTAAAACCATAAAAATCCTAAAAAATTTCAAAATCCATAAAAATCCAAAAAATTACTAAAAGTTTTTATAAACATAAGAACCCCAAGATACCATAAAACCGTTAGAAAAAGTTTAAAGTCTAAAACACTAAAAAAAATTAAAAAACCTTCAAACACAAAAAATCCTGGCATAACATTAAAACCCTACAACACATAAAAAACATAAAAACCCTAAAAACCAATAAAACCCCTTGAAAATCATTAAACATTATAAAAAAATTTAAGCCCAAAAAACATTAAAAAAAATAAAAATACTTAGGATGCTAAAAAAACCATAAAACCCCTGAAAACCATATAATCCCGAAAAACCCAAAAACCCATCAAATCATTAAAAGTAATAAAAACCATAAAAATCATTAAAACCCCATAAAAACCAAGATAAACCATAAGAAAACAATAAAAATATAAAAAACATAAAACCTCTAAAAAACCTAAAAATCCTTAAAAACCCATAAAACCCTAAAATTCTAAAAAACATCAAAATTCTGAAAACCCTTAAAAACCTTCAAAAATCCTAAAAAGCATAAAAATCAATAATAAGATAAAAAACCATAAAAAACCTAAAAACCTTGAGAATAAACTAAAACCCTAAAAACACTTAAAACCACAAAAAATATAGAAATTTGTAAAAACTTTAAAAGACCCTAAAACCCTTAAAAACCATAAAATCCATAAAATCCATTAAAACCCCTAAAACACCTTAAAACCCAAAAATAACACTAAAATCAATAAAAAACCTTTTAAACCCCTAAAAAAATATAAAAAATAAAAAACCCTTAAAACCCCAAAAAATCAAAAAACCCCTTAAAACCTAATAAAACATTAAAACCATAAAACACTAAAAACATAAATTCACTAAAGTCCTAAAACCCCATTAAAATCACTAAAAATAAAAAAAATCATAAAAACCCTAAAAACCTCTATGAAATCCTTAAAAACTAAAAACAATTAAAACTTGTAAAAACCTAAAAATATTATGGAGACCAAAAACCCCTTAAAACCCATAAAATCCCTAAAAATAATCAATATTACTTTACCATGAAAAAGCATAAAAATACATAAAATACCTAAAATTTCAAAAAAATGTAACAAAACCCAAAAACCATAAGAAAACGTTAAAAAACCTAAAACACATAAAAAGAATAAAACCAAAAATAATGGTAAAAACCCTTAGAGATCATAAAAACCATAAAAAAAATAAAACCTATAAAAATTACCAAAATCTTAAAAACTATAAAAACTCATAAAAACACTAATATAGACTAAAAAAATTATAAATCGAATAAACCTTTACAAACATTAAAAAACTCTAAAAACCATAAAAACACTAAAAATAAAAAAACCCTCTTAAACCCCAAAAAAACCTTAAAACCCTAAAAAACAATAAGATCCCAAAAAATCCAACAAAACCCAAAATATCCATAAATATTCCTAAAAAAAATATAAAATCCTAAAAAAACCCAAAAATATAGAAAATGAAAAAAAAACATAAAATCCATCAAAAAATCTTTATAAAACCATAAAAACATAAAAACACATAAAACCCTAAAAACCTAAAAAGCGTTAAAAACATTAGAAAACTCTGAAATTCTAAAAATCCCAATAGCCCGAAAATTCATAAAAACCCTAAAACCCAATTAAACCCTAGAAACTAATAAAAATAATAAAATAATTTTAATCCCCTAAAAACATTAAAATCTTTATAAACCCTTAAAACCCTAATAAAACTCGAAAAAATACCAAAAAAACCAAAAAATACAGAAAATATCTAAAAAACCCTACACCCCTCAAAATAGCTAAAAACCCTCAATATCAATTAAAATCCTAAAAACACTCCAAATATATTTAAAAACATAAAAACTTAAGAAACCGTGAAAATACATAAGAAAATATTAAAATTCTAAAAGATCTTTTAACCCTCCCTAAAAACCTAAAAATGCTAAATCCCTAAAAATCCATAAAAACCATAAAACCCTAAAATCTAAACGCCTATAAAAATCATAAAAATCAACAAAAACACAATAAATTCAACTAAAATTGTAAGAACATTTTAAACCCTGAAAAATATTAAAAAATCTCTAAAAACTATAAAAAAAATAATAACCCAAAACCCTATAAAAACAAAAAAAATATAAAAAACCTAATAGCCATAAAAAATACTAAAACCACTCAAACCCAAAAAAATGTAAGAACCATTAAAATCCTAAAAAGGTATTAAAAATGTAAAAATGAAAAATACACTAAAAACTTTCAAAACCCATATAAACCTTAAAAACTAAAAAAACTTAAAACCATAAAATACCTAAAAATGAAAACCACCCTGAAATCCCAAAAAACCCCAAAACACTCAAAATCCCTAAAAATACTAAAAACCAATATGACCTCAAAAAGCACCACAAATCCCTAAAAATGTGAAATTCCATAAAAACAATTAAAACCCTTAATAAAAACAAAAAAACATTAGGATACTTGAAACCCCTAAAACCCAAAATAAATTATAAACCCCCTAAACCCTTATAATGACCCTAAAAACCTTAAAACCCCAAAAAAAATTAACCCCTAAAAACCCTAAAAACACATGAAACCCCATATTAACCACTAAAATCTCTAAAAACCATTTAAACCCCTAATATCATTAAAAATACTCTAAAAAACCTCAAAATCTATAAAAACATAAAAAAATACAAAACTCCAAAAACCTAAAAACACTAAAAACCCAACCCAACCCCCCTAATCCAAAAAATCTATAAATAATAATAAAATTCCTAAAAACCAAAAAAATATATAAAAACATAAAAATAGTAAAACCTTGAAAAACCATTTAAAAGGCATAAAATTCTAATAAAACATAAAACCTCTAAGAATACTAAAAATTGTAGAAACATTAGAACCCAAAAAAATTATCAAAATCCTTAAAATTAAAAAAAACCCATAAAACAACCTATAGAATCTCTAAAAATCCATAAAACATAAAAATGATTAAAAAGGGTAAAAACACATAAGAAAAATATAAAACCCCATACAAACATCGAACCCCCAAAAAACTAAAATATGATTTAAAAAACCCATAAAAGAACCTAAAACCCATTAAAACCCCCGAAGACCATAAAACCCATAAAAAATTAAAAAACCCTAAAAGACTATAAACCCACTAAAAAGACACTAAAAACTCTAAAACCCCTTTTAAACCTCTTAAAACATTTAAAAATGCTAAAAAACAATAAAAAATCTAAAAACTCACAAAAAAAACACTAAAAACACAAAAAACCAAAAAATGTTTAAAATCTTAAAAACCCGTACACCCCCTCAAAATCCCTATAAAACTAAAAAACACTAAAAATCCTAGAAATACCTTAAAATTCATTAAAACACCAAATAACATAAAAACCTTATAAACCCTAAAGTCCCAAATAAAAATCATAAAAATCTAAAAATACTTAAAGCACTAAAAACCCCTAAAACACTAAACACCCTAAAGTCCTCGAAATCCCCTAAAACCCAAAAAATATCTAAAAACCCTAGACACCCATAAAAATCCTCAAAAATACCTAAAAAACATAATAATGTAAAAAATACAAAAAACCATGAAAAACCCTAAAAAGAATATAAAAACCATAAATCACATAAAACCCCTAAAAAACTAAAAATAAAAAAACCCATAAAACCATAAAAGACCCTAAAAATCAATGAAAACCATAAAAATCCCTAAAATGATTTAAAATCCCAAATAATTCATAAAAATATAAAAACTATTAAAATACTAAAAACCAATTAAACACATATTAATTTTTAAAAAATATAAAAAAACTTTAAAATCTCTAAAAACCAAAAAAACCCTAAAACCCCAAAACACCATACACACCTTAAAAATCCAAAAAAATGATACAACCCTTCAATATCCCTAAACCCATAAAAACAAAAAAACCTCAAAATAATGGAGAATCGCTAAAAATGTAAAAAACCCAAAATACCTTGAAAAACCCTAAGAAATCCATAAAATCCTAAAAAAACATAAAACCCATAAAAACTAAAAAAAATTAAAACCCAGAAAATTTTCTAAAAACTCTAAAAAACCGTAAAATCCATAAACCCCTAAAAACCATTAAAAACCTCAAAATCTCATAAAACCACTAAAACCCACAAAAAAATCCAAAGAACCTTTTCAAACCCTGAAGAAATTAAAAATTTCTAAAAACCGATAAACCCTATTAAACAAAAAAACCATAATAACTTAAAAAATAAGAAAAACTATAAATCCTGTAAAACCCCAATAAACCCACAAAATGAAAAAAACATCTAAAAACTATAAAAATCCTAAAGAAGCCCTAAAAATCCCTTAAAAAAATAAAAAACATAAAAACTATAAACCCCTAAGAAAACCTAAAAACCAAAAAACACTTAACGACCTTACAAAAACATAAAAACTATACAAAATCCAGAATACCCAGAAAACCCAAAAAGCTTAAAAATCCTAAAAACCATTAAAAACCTAAAAACATTAAAAATACTAAAAAAATAATTAATGTCAATAGAAACATAAGAGACCAAAGACCCTTGAAAACCCCTAATAAAACCATAAAAACTAATATCACTTGAAACCTATAAAACTATAAGTAATGATAAAAATCTTAAAAATAAAAACCCCCTAAAACCGTCAAAATCCTAAAAACCTTAAAATTTTCCTAAAATTCAAAAAAATGGTAAATACCCTTAAAACTATTAAATTTTTTTAAAAACCATAAGAACATAAAGATAGAAATATCTAAAAACATAAAAAATATAAAAAACCAAAAAGACCCTAAAAAACTTGAACACCAAATACCAATAAAACCCCTTAAACCATACAAATCCTAAAAACCCATAAAAATCTCAAAACCACTAAATTCTCTAAAAACCCTTTTATCCAATAAAAAGTTTAAAATACTATAAAAAACATACAACCCCAAACAAACTCAAAAACCCCTAAAAACCCCAAAAACAAAAAAAAAATCCTAAAAATCCTAGATGCCATCAAAATTTCTAAAAACCCTAAAAACCATAAAATTAAAAAAATCCCAAAAATCCCAAAAAATGTAAAAAAAACAAAAAACAACGTAACCCACTAAGGAAACCTTAAACAACTAAAAATACATAAAACTCCTACAAACCATAAAAAACATTTAATCCCATAAAACCCAAAAAACCATAAAAATCCTATAAACACTCAAAATTTCTAAAAGCCATAAATCTATATAAATGGTAAAAAATAACTAAAAATTCATACAAGGTAAAAAATTATAAAAATTCATAAAAATCATAAGAAATCCTTAAACCTATAAAAGCACTAAAATCCCCCTAAAGAACCAAAAAAATGCCAAAACCCTTAAAATGAAAAAAAAATCCCTAAATCCATAAAACCCTCAAAATCCCCCAAAACCATAAAATATCATAAAACATATGAAAAGATTTTATTATCCCAAAAAATATTAATGACCTAAAATCCATGAAATGTCATAAGAAAACTGTAAAAACTAAAAAACACTTGAAACCACTTAAAAACCTAAAACAGCTAAAACCCAAAACCCTATGATCCCCCAAACCCCACATACCCTCATAATAAAAAAATCCACTAAAACAACATAAAATATTAAAAAATATCTATAATTCCCTTAGAAAAATAAAAAATATAAAATCCCTGATAAACATAAAGAAAACCATCAAAACCTAAAACATTTAAACCCTATAAAACCCAAAAACACTAAAATCCATAAAATACCTCAAAATACTCAAAATACCTAAAGAAACTAAATAACATAAAACCAAAATTAAAATTCTAAAAAACCCCTAAAATGTAAAAAACCATCGAAACCCTAACAAACCCTGAGTGAACCTTAAATACCAGAAAACACATGTATCCCCTAAAAAGCTAAAAATGATACAAATTCTAAAACCCATAAATAACCTAAAAACCATAAAACCTATAAAAACCCTAAATATATAAAAAAACCAATAAAACCCTTAAAAAATAAAAAACTGTAAAAACCCATTAAACCATTAAAACATTAAAAACTCTAAATAGATTAAAACCCTAAAAAATATAAAAACACTAAAACCCAAATAACCCTAAATGCCTAAAACCCCCTAAAACCCATCAAAACCATAAAACCCTAAAAATTAGAAAAAACGTAAAAAAATTCAAAACATAAAAAACCTAAAAACCTTGAAACACAATAAGAATTCCTTCAAAATCTAAAATCTCATAAAACCCCTAAAAACAATAAAACTGTTAAAAATCTTGAAAATAATAAAACCATTAAAAACTATAAAAATTCTTAAAATAAATAAAAATGTAAAAACACTTAAAAACACTAGAACACCACTAGAAAACAATGAACCCAGAAAAAAAACATAACACCCATTAAAATCTAAAAAAGACTAGAAACCCCAATAGACCCTAAAACCCTAAAACTCCCAAAAAAACCCTAAATCACTAAAATTCTTAAAATAATTAAAACGTAAAAATACCTTGAAAACTCTATGAAGACCATAAAACCCTAAACAAACATAAATCCCCTAAAATTTTAAAAAATTATATGCACTCTAAAAGATGATAAAAATAAATAAAAATAATGAAGACCACTAAAACATCAAAAAACCCTAAAAACCCTAAAAACCCTAAAAACCCTTAAAATCCAAGAAAAATTATAGAAGTTGTTTCAATACATAAATGTGTTATAAAACTATAAAAAACATAAAATCCCAAGAAAATCTAAAAAAAACATATAACCCCCAAAAATCCATAAAAACCATAAACCCCCAAAAATCCCTATAAACCCTAAAACCTACAAAAGTCATAAAAATGCCATAAAAATCCATAAAACATAAAAAACCCCATGGAAACCCATAGGATACTATAAAACCTAAAAGTACTTAGAACTCCTAAAAGATGTAAAATTAAAAAAAAGTAATAAAAATCGTAAAACACATGAAAGCCCTAAAACAACTAAAAATCCCGAAATTCAATAAAAACCATTAAACTCCAAAAAATCCCTAAAAATAAATAAACACCTAAAACTCTAATAAAACACTAAAACCCTTGGAACATATAAAAAATTAAAAACTATAAAAACATTAAAACATATAAAAACTAAAAAAATCCAAGCCCCCAACCCCACAAAAAACAATAAAATCCTAAAGACCCTTGAAACCCAAAAACTCTCAAAATCCATAAAAATCCAAAAGAAGATGCTAAAAGTAATAAAAAATCCAAAAGAAGTAAAAAAACCCTAAAACCCTAAAACCCCTAAGAAATCCATAAACTGATAAAAAATCTTAAAACTATAACAAACCAAAAAAATTAAATACCCTAAGAACTATAAAAAACATTAAAAAACATAAAACCCATAAAAACCTTTAAAACATTAAAAACCGATAAAACCCTAAAATCCACTAAAAACTCTAAAAACCATTTGAATCCCTAAAAAATGGTAAAAAACTCAAAAAAAAACATAAATACACTAAAAGTTAAAAAAGAACCCTAAAACCCAAAATAACCATATACCAGTAAAAAAACTTTAAAGTCTGTCAAAATCCTTATAAACCCTAAAAACCATAAAAATCCACCAAAATTCATAAAATCCCTAAAAACATAAAAAAACCTAAATCTCTGGAACACTCCTAGGAGAACCTTAAAACGATATAAACACTAAAAACAACTTCTATACCTAAAAGATAATAAAACTGTTGATAAAATTCATACAACCACAAAACCCATACAAACACATAAAAATTATAAAAAACCATAAAAAACAATAAAACCCTAAAAACGACTAAAAACTCTAAAAAACATTAAACCCCTAAAAATGCTAAAAAACTCTAAAAAACATAAAATCCCTAAAACCCAAAAATTATATAAAAACACTAATATCTAAATAATCACTAAAACCACTCAAAATTCCTATAACCCCTAAAACCATAAACATCATTAAAATCCCTAAAAATTCCCAAAAAAGTAAAAACCCCTAAAACCTTGAAAATTCCTAATAAAAAAACATAAAAACATTTAAAATACCTAAAAATCAAAAATTCATAAAAGCACTAAAAAAATAAAAACCATGAAAAACATAAAAAAAAAGCCCCTAAAGACCATAAAACCCTTAAAACAAATAAAATTAATAATACCACTAAAAACTATAAAAACTCTTGAAACCCCAATAAATGAAAAAATCCCAAGAATACCATAAAAAAACATAAAAACAATGAAAGAAAAAACTCCAAAATCCATAAAAAATCCTCCAGGCCCCTCAAAATCCCTAAACCCTGAAAACCTATAAAAATCCTCAGAAATCCCCAAAATTCTCAAAAAAAACCCCAAAAAGCCATACAAAATCAAACGAAAACCATAAAAAATAAAAACACTTAAAACTCCAAAAAAACTCCCAATAACGCTAAAACTTTAATAACCCTAAAAACAATAAAAAACATAAAACTCGCTAAAATTATATAAACACTAGAAATCTATAAAAATTCTAAAAATATACTAAAACCTTAAAAACCAATTAACCACATAAAAATGAAAAAAAACTATTCAACCCTTAAAAAACTGAAAAAACTAAAAAACACAAAAAAACCATAACCCCCCCAAACCCTAAAATACCCTAAAAACCATCAAAATCTTTATAAACCCTAAAAACCATAAAAATACTAAAAAGGCCTAAAAATATATAAATACATAAAAACACTAAAACATTGAAAACCCTACGAAATCTATAAAAACCTTAAAACACTTAAAACACCTAGAAACCTAAAAATGTTTAAAACCCAAAAATCATTATACAACCCAAAAAACTATAAAAACTCATAAAAACGTTAAAAATACTAAAAATCACAAAATCCCTTAGAACCTTAATAAACCTAAAAACCCATAAAACCCTAAAAAGAACTAAAAAATATAAAACTGTTTTAAATTTATAAAAAAAATTAATAAACCCAAATATCACAGGAAGCCATAAAAAACCTAAGACCCCTAAAAACACCCAAAATCGCAAAAAACAAAAAAAAACAATGAAATAATTAAAAATCCATGAAAATTCATAAAATGTATAAAACCCTAAAAATCTAATAAACCCCAAAGAAAACCATAAAATCCTAAAAATGATTAGAATAGATAAAAAATATAAAAAATACTAAAAACCATTAAAAGGCAAAAAAATACCTATACCCCAAAAAACAATAAAAATTACATGAAAACATTAAAACCCCTAAATCCCATCAAAACACTAAAACCATTAAAATCTATAATGACCATTAAATCCATAAAAACAATGAAAAACTCTAAAAACCATTAAAACCCTAAAAAACATGAAAACCATAAATACCCCAAAAGATAACAAAAACCCTAAAATTGCTAATAAAAAATCCATCAACAACCCTAATCCCCAAAAAATACTAAAAATTTACAAAATATCCCAAAAATTATAGAAAACCCTAAAAACCGCAAAAAAATCCTAAGAACCCCTAAACACTCCTTAAGAAAATCATAAAAACAAAAAACACTTAATATCCCTAAAAACCTTAAAAAAATCTAAAAACCCTTAAAACTATAACCCCTAAAAACCATCAAAATCCTTACAAACTCTAAAAACCAATTAAAACTATATAAAATCAAAAAAATCAATAAAAACATAATAAAAAGTTAAAACCCATGAAAACCCATATAAATTTCCCAAAAAATAAAAAAAATATAAAACCCCTAAAAGGATAAAAACCCTAAAAGACCCTAATAACCACTAAAATCTATAAAACACATAAAATTCATAAAAAACTCTAAACCCCCAAAAAACCATAAAAACACAATAAAAACTCTAAAACCAGTTTAATTCCCTTAAAAGAATAAAAACACTAAAAAATGATAAAAAACAAAAAAAACTCAAAAATGCCTAAATACACAAGAAAACCATAAATACTCAGAAAACCCATATAACCCTCAAAATCTCTAAAACCCCTAAAAATTAATAAAAATTGTAAAAAACCCTAAAAATTCATAAATACTTAAAGAAACAAAAAAACATGGAAAAATCATATGAAATCCTTAAAAATATGAAAAAAAACATGAAACATATTAGGAATCTAAAAATGGTAAAAACTAAAAAAAACCCTAAAACCTCTCAAAATACTTAATAATCCTAAACCCTTGAAAAAAAATTAAAGATCCCTAAAATCGATAAAATTTAAAATACACAAAAACCATAAGAAAACCTTAAAAATATAAAAACACATAAATCCACTAAGAAATAAAAAATGCTAAAAACCTAATAAACCCTAAAAACTATAAAACCCCTAAAAACATAAAAACTCTAAAAACCCATCAAAACCCAAAAACAATATAACCCCTAAAAACTATTAAAACCCAAAAAAGTTAAAAACATTAAAAAACATTAAAAAACTAAAATACCAAAAACCATGAAATACTTCATAATCCCAAAAAATTGAAAAACCATTAAAATCATAAAAAACAAAAAAAATTCCTAAAAATGTAAAAAACAGTAAAAACCCAAAAAAATGCATTGAATACCATAAAATTATAAAAACACTTAAAATCCCTAAAATTTCTAAAAATGATAAAAACCCAAAAAACCCATAAAATTCTAATAATCCAAACAAACATCTAAACTTATAAAAACATCTATATCCTAAAATAACCTAATAAAACTGTGAAAACATAAATCCCTAAAATCCCATAAAAACCCAAAAAACCCAAAAACAAAAAAAATACTAAAACCATAAAGAGCCAAAAATTATAAAAACCCAAAAAACCAGGAAACCCAATTTGAACCCTTAAAAACCAAAATACAATTAAAACCCCTAAAAACCTAAAAAAAGACTATAAACTTGAAAAAACATAAAATCCCCTAATACCCTAAAATCCTAAAAACATAAATACCCCATAAAAACCCTAAACCCTCTAAAAACTCTAAAATTCATTTGAACCTTTAAAAATGTTAAAATACTAAAAAAACATAAAATTCTTAAAAACTCAAAAAAACTATAAAAACAAAAAACCAAATATACCCCTAAAACCCCTCAAAATCCCAAAAAACATAAACACCCAAAAAATCCCTAAAATACATAAAAATAAATAAATACATAAAATCTCTAAAAAACTAGAAAGCCACTAGGAATACCATAAAACCCCCAAAACACATAAAACCCCTAAAAATATAAAAAAGTTAAAATAATCTTTAAAAACGATAGAAACCATATAGTCCCTAAAATAATAAAAAGCCCAAAAACCTTGAAAACCCATAAACCCATAAAACCACTAAAAACTCAAAAACACTTTATCAACCTAAAACATTAAAATACTCTAAAATTTTTGAAACCATAAAAAACAAAAAACCCTAAAAGCAATAAAAAAACAATAAAAACCTTATAAACCCTAAAAACCACCAAAAACCTCAAAATCCATAAAAACACAAATATCCAATAAAAATCTAAAAACCCTAACAATACCTAAAAATGTAAAAACACAAAAAACCATGAAAACCTATCAAATAAACATAAAAACATAAAAACATGTAAAACCCCTAAAAACCTAAAATATACAAAAAAAAATAAAAAACCCAAAAAAACCTAAAACACTAAAAATCTCTAAAAACCGAAAAATACACAAAAATCCAAAAAAATCAAAATATCCATAAAATTATAAAAAATCCTAAAAACCTGGAAAACCACAAGAAAAAAATAAAAGCCTAAAAACTAATAAAAACCCTAAGAAACATAAAATCACTAAAAACCCTAAAAAACCCTCCTAACATTAAGAACTCTGAATTATAATAAAATACTAAAACAAAAAAATCCTAAATACTCTAAAAAATTTGTCAAATCATAAATACATGAAAACCTTGAAAAATCTGATAAAATAATTCAATCATAAAAAAATAATACCATTAAAAACCTAAAAAAAATAAAGCATAAAAAACATGTAACCCATAAAACTCATAATAACTATAATACCCATAAAAATCTATATAAACTCTTAAAAACCACAATAAAACTATAAAACCTATAAAATCCTGAAAAATGTTAAAAAACTCTAAAAACCCATAAAACAACAAACAAACATAATAACCCTAGAAACCCAAAAAACATAAAAATGATAAAATCCACAAAACATTAAAAAGCATAAATATCCCTCAAAACCCTAAAAAGGAAAAAATCCAAAAAACCCTATAAATCCTTAAAAATATAAAAACCCTAAAAATATAGAGAACCCATAATAAAACCTTAAACCCTAAAACACTTAATACCCATAAAACATAGAAACATATTAAAGACCAAAAAATCCATAAAAAATATTAAACAATCCTAAAATCCCTAAAATGCCTATATAACCAAAAAAACAAAACTTTCTATAATGTACATAAAAACGAAAAAAACCTTAAAACCCCTTTGAAAACCTCAAAACATAAAAACATTAAAAACAACTAAAAACCTAAAAACTCAAAATCTAAAAACCCTAAAATCTATAGAAATTAAAAACCCTAAACACGTTAAAAACCTAAATACCCATAAAGATCCAAATAGCCCACAAAAACTCTAAAACCCCTTTAAACCCCTAAAAATTTCAAAAAACACAAAAAAACATAAAAACACAAAAAAATATCTAAATACCCCCAAAACCCAAAAACCCCTAAAAAACACAGAAACTCTTAAAATAATAAAAATCCCTAGAAACAAAAAAACCCTAAAGATCATAAAAATTCATAAAACCCCCAAAATCTTAAAAACCCTAAAATAATAAACACCTTAAGAAAACCATAAATACAAAAAACACTTTAAACCCCTATAAACCCTAAAAATGAAAATAAACCATAAATAACTCTAAAACCCTAACATCTCAAAATCCCAATAAATCATAAAAATCCTTAAAATCCCAAAAAATACCTAAAAACATAAAATCAAAATATCCATGAAAATCTTAAGAAAACATTTAATACATAAAAAGGCTTAAAACCATAAAAAAATAATAACTCTAAATGATAAAAAACACTAAAACCTTTAAACCCTAAAAAACAAAAAACCTCATAAAAACCTTCATCACCCTGAAAAGGCATTTAGGCTAAAACCCAAAAAAACTATTAAAACCTAAAACCCCTCAAAATCCAAAAATCTTGAAAAATCGTAAATACATAGAAAATCACTAAAAATCAATAAAAACATAAACAGAAAAGAAAACCTAGACACCCCTAAAAAAATATTAAAAACATAAAAAAAATAGAAACCATAAAAAACCTAAAACTGTGAAAAACCCTAAAAAATCCAAAAAAACCCAAATAATCAAAAATCCTTAAAAATAGTTAAAAAATATAAAAACACATAAATCCATAAAAAAAATCTAGAATCCCTTTAAACTACTAAAAAATTGAATTTTTTTAAAAAAAATCCTAGAACCCCTTAAAACATAAAAAACCCCCCAAAACATTAAAACCCCTCAAAATCCCTAAAACTCCTAAAACCCCATAAAATCCTAAAATATCCATAAAAATAAGAAAATAAAAAATAGTAAAAAACTAAAAAACCCTAAAAAAACCAAAAAACATTTAAAACCCCTAAAAACCAAAAAATTATAAAAAAAAATAGGCCCCCTCGAACCCCTAAAAACCCTAAAACCCCTCAAAATCACTAAAAAATAAAAAACCATAAAAATATTAAAAATAATTAAAAATAAATAAAAATATTAAAAACCCTAAAACCCAATAAAAATTCTATAAACACCTTAAAAACCAAAAAACACTCAAAAACCCAAAAATACATAAAAACACTAATAACCCTAAAAGAAGATAAAAATAATAAAACCCCTAAAAACTATTGTGACACTAAAATCCTATAAAATCACTAATAAAGGACTACTAACACGATATATCCTTCAAAATCAGAAAAATAGTAAAAAATATAAAATATATTAAAAACAAAAAAAAATAAAAAAACCCCTAAATCCCAAAAAACCATAAAAACCAAAAATCCTACAAAATACATAAAAAACTACTAACAACCTATTATAATATTAAAAATAATTGAAATATAAAATCCCCTAAAACCCCTAAAAACCATTAAGAAAACCTTAAAAACCAATAAAATTTAAAAAAATAAATTCCCAAATAACCTAAAAACCATTGAAAACTCTAAAAACCATTGAAAACTCTAAAAACCAAAAAACCACTAAAACCATATAAATTCCTTTGAGAGGATAATGACAAAAAAAATACTACAAAAACACTAATAAAACTTGAAACCACCAAAAACATTAAATACTCAAAAAACCATTAAATCCCAAAAAACAAAAAGACCCTAAAATCCCAAAAAACAATAACAGACCTAAAATACCCTAAAACCCCTAAAACCACCAAAAAAATCTCTAAAAACACTAAAAATAACATATATTATAAAAAAAATCCCATAACATCCCTAAAAACATATAAACCACTAAAAACCTAGAAAACATCTAAGAAATCCTTTAAACCCTAAAAACACATAAAACATATAAAAACCTAAAAATGCAAAAAAACTACAACAACCCTAAAAATCCACTAAACCCATGAAAACCAGTAAAACCACATAATCCACTAAAAAAATAAAACCCCTATAAACCCATAAAAGACCTAAAAACACTAAAAATTATAAAAACTCATTAAGCCCCTCAAAATGTTAAAAAGACCTAAAAATGTTAAAAATTGTAAAAAAATAAAAAAAAACCCTAAAAACAAAATAAACAATAAAAAACCTTGAAAAAACATAAACTAACACAAAATCCCTAAAAATCTTAAATCCCATAAAAATCCTAAAAAATCCCTAAAATCCCAACAAATGTAAAAAACCTAGAAAAACCATAAGAATACCAAGAATCCCTAAAAATAGTTAAACACCCTATATATAAACAACGAAAAATAACCCAAACCTTTAAAAACTATAAACACATAAATATATATAAAAACACATAAACCCCATAAAAATATTTAAAATCCCTAAAAATACTAAAAAGTATAAAAATCCAAACAAAAATATATAAAATCCATGCGAAAAACACAAATATCTAAAAATACATAAAACCCCTAAGATACAAAAAAAATGAAAAAAATCATATAAGACCATAAAAATCATGAAACCACCAAAAAACATAGATACATATAAAACATTAAAAAATCTTAAAACCCGATGAAAACCCTTTTAAACACGTAAAATGTAAAAAACTATAAAAACCATTAAAACCTTAAAAACTCGAAAAAACAATCAAAACTAAAAACACCCTAAAACCCTAAAACCCCCTAAACCCCCCAAAATTCATAAGAACACTAAAAAATAATAATGAACCTAAAAAATATAATAAAACCCTCAAAAATTTGAAAATATTAAAAACCCTAAAAACCATAAGAAATGCATAAAAACTGAAAAATAATCAAATACTTAAAAAACCAAAAAACCCCTAAAAATGTAAAAACCCTTAATCCCCTAAAAACTGAAAACATTCAACATTTCATAAAACCAACATAACCCCAAAGAAATACTTAAAAATATCTAAAATCCTTTTAATTCATATAAAACACTAAAAACCTAGAAAACCCATTAAAAACCATAAAATCTAAAAACCATTAAAACTCATAAAATCATAAAAACATTAAAAACCAGAAAAATCTATATAAGGACCATAAAACCCCTAAACAACACTAAAAACCATGAACCCCCTTAAAATAAAACACCCTAAAACCTATAAAAATAGTAAAACTGACTAAAAGTGTAAAAAATATTTATACTCCTAAAACATTGAAATGCTCTAAAAACCATAAACAATAAAAATCAAACAAAAAAACCCAAAAAAATATAAAAAACCCATAAAAATCTAAAAAAATAAAAACCTAAAAATCCAAAAAAAATCATAAGACCCATAAAACCTATACAACCCCTAAAATTCCATAAAAATGTAAAAAATCTCAAAACCCTGAAAACCTTAAGAAAAAGATTAAAAACCAAAAACACTAAAAAAAATATAAAAACCTAGAAATACTTAAATACCTAAATTCATTAATAACTATAAAAAACATAAAAACCATAAACCCCTTAGAAAATTATAAATCCCTAAAAAATATAAAATCTACAAAAACCCATTAAATAAAAAATGTTAAAAAAATCTTACGACCCTAAAATACTCAAAAAACCATAAAATCCCAAAAAAATAAAAAACATAAAAATGTAACCATCCATAAAAGCCATATAAATACTGAAACCCCTAAAAACCATAATAATACCAATTAAAACATAAAAAACCCTAAAAACCAAAAAATACTCAGAACACCCTTAAGAAAACCTTACAAACCTAAAAATTCTTAGAAACCCTATAAACTAAAAGATCTAAAAACCCAGAAGACCCTAAAACCCTTAAAGCAATTAATCCAATAAAAACAATACAAAAATAAAAATCTAGAATCACACTAAAAACATAAAATCATATAAGTCCTTAATAGGATCATAAAACCCTAAACATCCAAAAAAACATAAAATACCTAAACCCCTAAAAACCATACGAATCATGAAAACCCCTAAAACCCCATAAAAATACTTAAAAACAATGAAATATCCTTAAAAATGGAAAAAACACTAAAAACCGTGGACACCTATAAGAAAATTTAAAAAACATAACAAACATAAATCCCCTAAAAACATAAAAATTCTAAAAGCACTAAAAAATAATAAAAACCCAAAAAAATATCAAAATCCATAAAAACATTAAAAAAATAATATTCCTAAAACCCCAAAAAATACGTAAAAATATTTAAAAACCTAATGAACCTGAAAAAACTAAATAAAACCTGAAAATAAAAAATACACTTAGAACCCAGAAAAAACTAAAAAACTCTAAAAATAATAAAAACCACTAAAATACCTAAAATCATAAAAACCCATAAAATCCTAAAAATCCCTAAAGATCATTAAAAATAAAAAAACCCCTAAAACCCATAAAATTACATAAAAACCCATAAATTCCTAAAAACACTAAAACCCCATAAAACCCTAAAAATCACTAAAAACCCCAACAATTCATTAAAAACGGTAAAACCTCACAAAAAACTAAATACCCCAAAGAACACTATAACCATAAAACCAATAAAAACCATGAACAAACTAACTATTTTTAAAACCCTTAAATAAAATATAATGTTAAAAAAATATAAAATAACCTTAATGACATTATAAACTCAGAACCCCATAAAAATAGAAAAAGTCATTAAACCCTAAATCCCAAAAAACCCCCTCTAAACCTCTAAAAATACTAAAAACACATAAAAATTAGAAAGGCACCTAAAACTATAAATAAAGTAAAAACCCTGAAAACACCCATTATAATCTTCAAAATAGAAAAATATTTAAAACACAAAAATACACATAAAAATAATATTAACCATAAAAAACGCGAAAAACATAAAAAACCATATAAACCCATGAAATCCCTAAAAACCCTAAAAACCCTAAAAATCTTAAAAACCCCCATAAAAAGTAAAATACCATACAAACCATGATAAATCATATGAAAACATTAAAAACCTAAAGACTCTTTAAACCACTTACAAACATACAAAATGTTAAAACCCCTAAAAGACCCTAAAACTCATAAAAACCCCAAAAAACCATTAAAACCCTTAAAACATAAAATCCCATAAATATCCTAAAACCACTAAAACTATAAAATCATTTTAAAACCCTAGAAACATCAGAAAAATAAAAAATACCTTAAATCCCTTAAAAACAAAAAAAAATTCTCTAAAAACAAAAAAAATCATAAACCCCTAAAAACTGAAAAAACCATAGACCCCTCAAAATACCTAAAAAATCAAAATACATTAAAAACCATAAAAAATCCATCAAAATCCATAAAAACATATAAATCTTAAAAACCATAAAAAACCAAAAGAAAACCTTAAATTCTTATAAAACACTTAAAAACCCTAAAAAACTAAAAAATTCTAATAACCCTAAAACCAAAAAACCATAAAAACCATAAAAAACATAAAACCTCTAAAAACCTTAAATACCCTTGAAAACCAGAAAACCCAATAACCCACTAAAAACTATAAAAACACTTTAGTCCCTTAATATTTTAAAAAACACTGATAAACGTTAAACACCTTAAAAATAAATACCCCCTAAAAACCTTTAAAAACACTAAAAAATTTAAAAAACCCAAAAACATAAAAATCATTAAATACAATAAAAAATAAAAAACATAATCATGTATTAAAAATTCATAAAATATTAAATAACCCCAAAAATCATGAAAATCAATAAAATCATTAAAAATATAAAAACACTTTAATCTTCTATAAATATAAAAACACTAATAACTGTGAAAAAAACTACGTAAATCCTAAAAACCCATAAAGCCCTCAAATAAAAAAACTACAAAAACCATATAAAACCTTGAAACTGATAAAACCCTTATAACATCTAAAAACTCTAAAACTCCATTAAACCCCAAAAAGGTTAAAAACATTAGACACCCATAAAAACTCTAAAAACACAAAAAACTCAAATAAAATTATAAACCATAAAAGTCTTAAAACCCCTTATAATTCGTAGAATCCCTCAAAACCCATAAAAATAATTATAAAAATTAAAAATCCCTGAAAATTTTAAAGACCCTAAAAACCGTGAAAACAGTATGAATACCATAAAACACTAAAAATCCTAAAAATCCTAAAAACCATAAAACCCCAAAAATCCTAAAAACCATAAAAACCATAAATACATTAAAAATACTTTGCAATCCTAAAAGCATCAAAAACTCCAAAAAACCAAAAAATCCAAAGAAAAATTAAAAAACATAAAAATACAAAAAACCCAAAAACCCAAAAAAAATTACCCTAAAGAATTCTAAGGCCCCAAAAATCCCAAAAATCCTAGAAAAAACCATAAAAATCATAAAAAATCCTAAAAGACACCCTAAACCTCTAAATACTATAAAGAACCTAAAAACCCTAAAAACCTAAAAACTCTCAAAACCTATGAATATCCTATAACCCATAAAAATCGTGAAAAATACCCAAAATCCATAAAAACCCAAAAACCCTAAAAAATGAAAAATACAAATTAAAACCATTGAAACCATAAATAAATAAGACACCTTAAAACCTTAAAAAATTCTAAAAATACTAAAAGTCCCCAAAAACCAAAAAAACCCCAAGAAACCATAAAAAATGTAATGTACCATAATTTCTATGAAATTTTTTTTCTTAAATACATGGAAATTTTTACGAGTCCACGAAAATTATCGGCGCCTGATTCTGAGGCCCGGTGTGTCCGGAATCAATTTCTAAGGTTTTGTTCGGGTAAGTTCAGTAAACGTACAAGTGAGTTTTTATAAATTTTTAACCGGTGCTCGGAATTGAAATCAGAGGACACCATTAAACTTGTAGAGCCAATATTATTTTAAGAAGACTATCACTTCAACGATAGTGAGTTGAGAATAAAAGTTAGTTTTTGGGTTTTTAATGAATTTAAATAAAAATAAAGTGTGTGGATTTTTTTTATTTGTTGGTCAAAAACCTCCTCATTGAAGTTGGAGGTGGGACCACCACACCTTAACCACCCATGAGAGGTTATGGTGGTATAGTCCACCCGAATCTAATATCCCAAGAGAGGTTACGATGTGGAGACCACACAGGACTAAAACCACCTATTAATGGGAGGAGATAAAAACCTCTCAAATCTCCCTCATTAATGAGGAGGATCCTCTTGGATCTTTTAACTTTAATGTTGCCAACACACCATCCTAAATTTTTGGGTTTGGATGGATAATACCAGAGGTTCATACCAGACTTCTGCAGAGCTGCAGAACCACTCTCAGCCTTGACGAAAAAGGGGAAACCATTCGTGTGGTCGGAGAGATGTCAAAAGAGATTTCAGGAGCTCAAACAAAGGTTGAGTAGTGCCCAAATATTGAGGCTTCTAGATGAAGGTGAATAGTACATAGTTTACTATGACACATTAGGTACCAGAATCGGGTGTGTCCTGATGCAGGAGTGAGTAGTGAGCACATATGGTTCTTGCTAGCTAAGACAACACAAGTAGAATTACACTGCCCGTGACCTGGAGATAACAGTAGTGGTCTTTTCCTGGAAGATGTGGCAACACTATCTGATGGGTGAGCATTTTATCGTGTACTCTGATCACAAGAGCCTTAGGTATATCTTCTCTCAGAAGGGCCTGAACCTGAAACAACGGCGATGTCTTGAATGCCTCTAGGACTATGATTTCGAGATATTCTATACTACTGGAAAGGGGGATGTTGTTGCAGATTCACTCAGTAGGAGATCTAGTATATAGATTCTAGGCGATGTGATAGAGAAGCTAGCCGCTTTGCAGATATCCTTTGTGGATAGAGATGGAGCATATTTCCTTCAGTTCCTTAAAGTCACTCCCCCGCTTCTTCAGTGAGTCAAGGAGTCATATCATAGGGATGTTGACTGTGAGACACGATGTGATCAAATATCCACAGGGCAAGAAATTGATGAATTTTTTGAAGATGGAGAGGACTTCATCCTCTTCAGAGGACGTACTATGGTGCCAGAGTCACATCAGAAGAAAGTGTTGAGGGAGTTCCATATATCCCCTTTAGCAGTACATCTTGGAGTGTAAAGGATGTACCGGGACCTCTGATGACAACACTGGTGGCCAGGTATGAAGAAGAAAATAGAGGAGTTTGTCTCTCGATGCCACACTTGTGAGCAAGTGAAGGTAGAGCACCAGGTACCAGCATGCTTGGTTCAGCCTTTAGAGGTCCCGGAGTAGAATTGGGATGGAATATCCATGGACTTCATGATAGGACATCCATGTACATCCAGGGGTAACGACTCAATTTAGGTGACCGTTGATCGACTCACCAAGTAGTCCCACTTCCTACCAATCAGAGAGCAGGGTTCAGCAGAGAGCTTGGGATGCCTCTATGTGCTGGAGATTGTGCGACTACATAGAGTACCTTCTTCTATTATCTCCATTCGTGAAGCACAGTTTACTTACCAACTATGGAAGGGGTTACAGGAGGATTTCGGGACGCAGCTTCGTCTGAGCACCACCTTCCATCCTCAGACGGATGGCAAGACTGAGAGAACCATTTAGACTCTCGAGGACATGCTCCCTGCATGTTTCCTTGACTTCGTTCGTACCTGGAAAGATCACTTACCTTTGGTGGAGTTTTCATACAGCAACAACTATCACTCCGCCCTTGGGATGACACCTTTTGAGGTGTTATATGAGCGACCTTGCAGATCACCCTTGTGATGGACTGACCTAGATGCGTCACCACTAATGGGACCTGAGATGGTATGAGCGACCGGGGAGAAGGTGCATATCATCCAGGATTGGATGAAGACTACACAGATCAGACAGAAGTCGTATGCTGATAGGATATGGAGACCTCTAGAGTTTGACGATGGCAACCACGCCTTTCTATGGGTCTCACCTCGATGAGGTCTACGAAGATTTTGATGAGGAGGCAAGTTATCTCCAAGATTTATTAGACCTTTCCATGTCCTTAGTAGAGTAGTAGAGGTGGCTTACCGCCTAGCTCTTCCACCTCAGTTACACCGGGTGCACGACGTCTTCCACTTATCTTTGCTGAGGAGATACGTGCATGACCCTTATCACATCATTGACCATGGAGAGTTGGATGTCGATGATGGGGTGACTTTCACGGAGTTTACAGTAGAGATTGAGGATTGAAAGGAGCAAGTCCTACATGGATGGCCTATACCTTTGGTGCACATTTGTTGGCAGCACAAGAACCTCTAGGAGAGTACATTGGAGTAGGAGGCTCAGATGCATGCTCAGTACCCCCACTTATTCCCTTAGTTCAAGTTGTAGCTTACAAGGACGTAAATCCTTGAGGTGGAGAGAATGTAAAGACCTAGAATTTCTGTGAATTATTTTCTTAAATACATGAAAATATTTATCGGTCTGTGAAAATTGACGGTGCCTGATTCTAAGGCCCAGAGTGTCCGTAATCAATTTCTGAAGTTTTATTCGGGTACGTTCAGTAAACGTACGAGCGGGTTTTTATAACTTTTGAACCGGTGCTCGAAATTAAAATATGAGGACACCATTGAACACGCAGTTCCAATATTCTTTTAAGAAGAATATCACTTCGATATAAGTGAGTTGAGAATAAAAGTTAGTTTTGGGGGTTTTAATGAATTTAAATAAAAATAAAGTGTGTGGCCTTTTTTATTTGTTGGTTAAAAACCTCCTCATGGAGTTTGGAGGTGGGATCACCACACCTTAACATCCCAAGAAAGGTTATGGTGGTAAGGCCTACCCAAATCTATTCTCTCGTGAGAGGTTACGATGTGTGGACCACACGAGACTAAAACCCCTTTTAATGGGAGGAGAGGAAAACCTCTCAACTGTCCCTCATTAATGAGGAGGAGCCTCTTGACTCCTCTATATTTAATTTTTCCAATGCACCATTCTTAATACGCCAACCTACGTAATTAATTTCCCCAATTGGAATATTGCACCAACAATTAAATTGGGGAAATCATATCACTTTTGGCTACGTATTTACATTTTGGTGGAAACTTTGGGAAGAGGAGAGCTTGGGAGAAAGTTTCCAATGAAGAATGAAAAATGCGTTCTTCTAATGAATAATGCTGACAATGATCTTCTTCGAACTTCTTACCCAAACACCAACCAATGTGGAGAGTCTTTCACAACCGATATGCGAGCCTAGAATTTGAAGTGAGTGACGGGCACGACAAACAGCGAAAAAACCGTCTTCTTCCCCACGACTTCATCAATGATCAATGAACAAAGGTTGGGGTTGTTTTCTATTAAGTTCCATGTTCTTCTTTTCTTTCAAAACAATGAACGAGGTTATGATTCTTTTTGCGGGAGAGTTGTTTTTCATCATTCTACAGTCTTGATGAGCCAATTGTTATCACCCTAATCACGGAGGTTACGGGCCAAACTAACATGGCCCAACTTCCTCTGTCCATCTCTTTTGTGATATTATTCGGCATGGAAATGAAGCAACGAGGCAACGAAGGCAGCGAGAACAAAGGTCGCGCTACCCGTGACCTTGGTGATCCGCGCCGCCCCTGCTGCGTCCCGCACCACCGCTGGACGAACCATCACCAGCCGCACCCCCACCGTCCGCGCCGCTCGCAAAGCCGAGCCGCTGCCTCACACCAGCCCACGCCCCACCGGCCTTCCCGACCGCCTCTTGGCCTGCCCGGCCACCCGCCGGCCCGCCTGGCGCCCGGATCGGCCGCACCCTACCTGGCCGCCCGCCGGCCTCCCGAGCACCCTGCCCAGCCCCCCACCGACCTGGCCACACCCTGCCCCGCTGCTCGTCGGCTCTCCTGGCGCCCTGCACGCCCACCCGCCGTCCCACCTATCACCCTGCCTGGTCATCCGCCAAACCGGACGCGCCCTTCCCAGCTGCCTGTCGGCCCGCTTGGCGCCCTGCTCGGCCGCCTGAATGCCCGGCCGCACCCCGCTCTACTGCCCGCCGACCTAGCTGTGCCTTAACCGGCCGCCCGCAGGCCCACCTTCTGGCATGCCCGGCTACCTCCCATGCGTCTGGATGAACCATATTGGCCTGCGCACCCCACGCACCCCTGTGCCGCCTGGACCGCACCCTCGCGGCGCTCCGAGATGAACTGGCCCAGAGCCCGGGCCGAACCGCCCACGCGGCATGCTGGGCTGGGCCTAGAGGGCCGGGATGAAACTAACTGGCCGGCCCACCCAATTGGTTGGGCCAGACCCAATAGGTCTGACCGAGTCGACCCAGATCGGGTCGGCCCAGACTGGGTCGGACCGGGTCAGACAGGACCCGGGCCCACTACAGTCTCTTTTCTTTCTTTGGCCATATCTATGGCACCGTAAGACCGTTTGAAGAACCATCAGTGGTGATGGTTTTCTTCGAGCACAGCGGTCCCTATAAGTATACCCCACTGGAGTTTGGGGTAAAGTTGAGATATGGTCAGGTTGGATCGTGCACGAATCCAGCAGGGCCTCCGGGACTAAAAGGCAAACAACTCACAGATCGGGCGGCTGATTGACGCGCCGTCTGTTGCGTTGAGACCCCTATGATGTGGCTGAAATTTTGAGATAATTATAAGTGGGAATTCGTGATAGTTGGAGTATCGACCTATAGCTCATGGAGCAGATCCTCCCGGAGACGAACGAGATTAATGTGGAGACCTAGTAGCTGGCTGATACCTGACGACTATTGACCTTTTCGACTCTGAGTGACTCAACTAGCCCAGTGGGGAGAGCCTTGGTGTTGTGACAGACCCATAGTGTGGAGTGCCTTGGTGTCGCGGCAGACCCACACTACTCGACAGGAGGAGTACCTCAGCAGGCTACGAGGGGGAGTGCCTCTGTGCGATTCAGCAGACCCACAATGGGGAGCATCTCTTTGTGACACCGCAGACCCACGGTACTCGATAGGAGGAGTACCTCAGTACCCCAAGGTTAGTGGGAAGCGCCTCTGTGTGACGCGGAAGGACCACTGTACTCGAAAGAGGAGGAGTTCTCCCGCAGTCGTGGTTTCGATATTGTGAATAAAAATCGTGGTTAAGCTGAGTCAGTAACTTTTGTGTTTACCCCATGATTGAGATGTATTACTTGATAACTTTGGTATATGTATGAGTATATACCTAAGTGAGGTTATCTATTGAATTCATACTTTATGGTTTATCCTTGTTGGATTTTTGTTAGACCTTGAGGTTCTCAGTGTCCCTACTGAGTATCATTATACTCACCCCTGCATGGGCTATGTCCACACCTCGTTGTGTTGGATGTAGACGATGACCAACTTTGACCGAGGCTGAGTGTACCGGGACTTGACTATACTCGGAGGTGGACCACACGGTGTGACGACACACGGAGGAGATAGACGGACATGGAGTGTTGTGGAGGCTATCTATACCTACCCTTCAGGTAGGATTTCCTGGTGGACGATCCATGAGTTGTTTCATTTTTTCCCATACTTATACTTTCATTTTCCTTGTACGTTATAGTTGGGATTGTTTTTTTGTCCCCCTTTTTTACTTTTCATCACTCATTTTGTATACAATTTTTTAGTGTTTTTCTTCCATCTTGTAGTCTGTTGTGTGTGTTTACCATTATAAAGGCAATGCCTTCCCTATTTTAGGGATTTACGCCTTTGGTGCTAGTCGTCGGCCCCTGGCCTACAGAAGGTGGGCTTGGGGTAGTCACAGCACGGGCCCCAGGGGACGGGTCATGACAAAAAACATAAAAACCTTAAATTCCTTAAATACCCAAGAACCCAAAAAATCCATTGAAAACTGTAAAAATTTATTAAAACCCTAAATATTTATAAACTCTAAAAACCATTAAAAACCCAAAAACACTCAAAAAACCTCAAAAATAAAATCAATCAATAAATATATTTAAAACTCTAAAAACCTTAAACCCTCAAAGTCCCTAAAAACACTAAAAACCCCTAAGATTCCTAAAAAATATCAAAAATCTCTAAAAACTTAAAACCCTAATAACCCTGAAAATACCCTACGAAAACCTAACAAAAAAAATTGAAACGCCTAATAACCTAAAATAATATAAAAAATATAAAAAACCATAAAAACCCATAAATCCACAAAAAACCATCAACATACCTAAAAAACCAAAAAACATAAAAATCCTAAAATCCCTAAAAATACCTAAAAATGGAAACCCCCCAAAACCCTGAGGATCCCAAATAAAACCATAAAACAAAAAAAATACAATTAAAACCCCTAAAAACCAATGAAAACACTAATAGCCCAGAAAGGCCGTGTAAACCAGAAAACTCCAAAAAACTATGAAAACCTCTAAAAGATTGAAAAACATTAAAACCCATAAACAACCCTATACACCACTAAAAAATATAAAAACAATTTGAACCCCTAAAAATGTTAAAAACTCTAAAAACCAATAAAAAACTAAATAAAATAAAAAGAAACCTCAATCCCAAAAAATAGTAAAAACTATAAAACCCTTGAAATCAGAAAAATCACTAAAAACCATAAAAATCATAAAAATCCCTAAAAATCCCTTAAAACATAAAAACCCCTAAACACATGTAAACCCCTATAAAAATCATAAAAAGTTAAAAACACATAAAACCCTTAAAAAACTAAAATCCCCTAAATACCATAAATACCATAAAGACACTAAAATGTTAAAAAACAACAAATCCATCAAACCCTAAAACCACTAAAAACACTAAAAACTTTTAAAACCCTAAATATATTAAAAATATCTGAAAACCCATAAAAACTATAAAAAGTAAAAAAAACACTTAATACCAAAAAAGCCATAAAAACCATAAAAACCATAAAAATCATCAAAATTGATAAAACCATAAAAACATAAAGAACCTATAAATCCCTTAAAATACCTAAAACATAAAATACCCTAAACCATTAAGAAAACCATAAGAACTGAAAAACTTTTAAAACCTTAAAAAACCTAAAAACTATGAAAATCATAAAAACCCTAAAAATACCATAAAACTTCTTAAACACCTAAAACCATAATAAGATTAAAAAACGTTAAAAACCCTAAAATACCAAAAAATACTATAAATACCCTTTGAACCTCCAAAAATTCTAAAAAAAATAAAAACACTTAAAACCCATAAAATAATAGAAAAAGTCTAAAACCCGATGAAAACAATAAAACCCCTGAAAAACTATAAAAACCCCCGAACAAAACTCTAAAACCCCACTAGAAATTCTAAAACCCATTGAACTCTAAAATTTCTGAAAAAAATATAAAAAACAATAAAAAACCTAAAAAACTAAAACATACCTTAAAAATAAAAAAAAATAAAACTATAAAAACCCTAAAAACCATAAAAACCCTCAAAATCTCTAAAAACATGAAAATCAATAAAAATCTAAAAAAATACATAAACCTCCATAAATTCATAAAAAAACCATACAAATTGTAAACCCCTAAAAAATATTTAAAACCTAGAAAAAAATAATACACACAAATCCTAAAGAATTATAAAAACCCAAAAAATCCTAAAAACCTAAAGAACCTTAAAGCCCTAAGAACCCTTAAAAAGCCTAAAGGACTACCAAAATCCAAAAAAGTCCATAAAATGGGAAATTCTTAAAACCCCAAAAAACAAAAATTAAACAATAAAACCTAAAAAATATTAAAACCCCTAGAATACCTAAAAACAAAAAACACTAAAAGACTATAGAATATCCTAATCTAAAAGAGGTATAACACCCCTAAATTCCATTGAAACCCAAAAAACCAAAAAAAACCATAAAACCCCTAAAAACCTACATCCCCTATAAACCCCTATTTTTTTTTAAAATCTCTAATAATACTTAAATACGTAAAATGAGGAAAAACCTAAAAATAAAAAATATGATAAATAATTAAAAACATAAAAAATATAAAACCCCTAAAAATCCTTAAAAACACATAAAAACCAAATAAATCCTAAAAAGGACTTAAAATCCCATAAATAATAAAACTCCATAAAACCCCTATGAAAACCTTAAAATCCTAAAAAAATTAAAACCAATAAAAAACATAAAAATTCTATAACCCCTAAAAATACCATAAGAACCATAAACACCCCTAAGATTCATAAAATACTATAAAAACCTAAAAAACCATAAAAACCCATAAAAACCCTAAAACTAATGAAAACAATAAAAATTATTTAAACCCAGAAATAAATATTAAAACCATCTAAAACAATTAAAATCCCTAAGAAACTAAAAAAAATAAAACCCAAAAAACCAAAACAAACTAGAAAGCCCACAAAACCATAATAACCATTAAAATCAATAAAAAAATTAAATAACCATAAAATTGCTAAAAAACCCTAAAATTTTCTAAAAACTTGAAGAACCCTAAAAACCCTGAAAAACATGAAAAACAATAAAATCCTAAAAACAATTAAAACCCCTAAAAAATTGAAAAATGATAAAACCCCAAAAACCATAAAAACTATTAAAATATTAAAAACCTTAAAAATATTAAACCCAACAAAACACCCAAAACCATTAAAACTCTAAAAACCCTTTAAATCACTAATAGAATTCAAAACATTAAAAACCATAAAACCCAAAAAACCTCATAAAAATTAACTAAAAATTTAAATCCCAAAAACATAAATACTCATAAACCCCTTAATACTCTAAAAACTGTAAAAACCCTAAAACTGTTAAAACAGTTTAAAAAACTAAATATTCTAAAAACCATAGAAAACACGACCCCCCCCCCCCCAAAGCCCAAAATCATTAAAAACACTAAAAACATAAAACCCATATAAATCATAAAAAATCCCCAAAATCCCAAAAAACATAAAAAACCAGTACAACCCAGAAAACCCTAATAAAAACATATTAACCTGAAATTTTTTAAAACCCCTAAAAACCTAAAAACATAAAAAACTCTAAAATAACATAAAGACCTTAAATTTTTTAAAAAACCATAAAAACTCTTAGAAACCAATAAAAACCCTAAAAATCCAATAAAAACTCTAAAAAACCATTAAACATCTATAAAGGATAAAAACCATAAAAACCTTAAAACCCTAAAAAAACAAAAACAACATCCAAACCCATAAGCCCTCAAAATCCCTAAGACCCCAAACCCAAAAATATCATAAAAAGGCCCTCAAAATCTCTAAAAATTTAAAAACCCATAAAAACTGTGAAAAATAATAAGAAAACCATATGACCCTAAAAATACTTAAAATACCTAAAAACTCTAGAAACCCTAAAAAACCCTAAATACCAAAAAAAACCTCAAAGTACCTAAAAAAATATAATCCTGTAAAGATCCTAAAAATCCCAAAAAATCCCTAATAATATAATAAACCCTAAAAACATTGAAAACCCATAAAAACCCTAAAATCATATAACCACATAAGTCCCTTGAAATTCTAAAAATGCTAAAAACTATTAAATGACCAGAAAAATATAAAAACATTAAAAACATTAAAAACCCTAGAACCACAAAAAACCACATAAACAAATAAAAACTACAAAAAACTTTTAACACCTGAAAATCTTACAAAACTGTAAAAAAAATTAAAACCCTAATAAACTCAAAAAAAAACCTAAACACCATAAACCCATAAAACCCATAAATTTGTAAAAAACCCTAAATACCGAGAAAATCCCTAAAACCCCTACAAATAAATAAAAATCCTAAAGAGAATAAAATTTCCCTAAAATTTAACAAATACCTAAAACCCCTAAGAAATCTTTAAAAACCTAAAAACAAATTAAACCCATTAAAACCCAAAAAACATTAAAAACAGAAAAAACTAAAAACTAATATAAACATTAAAAACACAAAAAATCGTTAAAAACTAAAAAAATATGAAAACCAAAAAACCTTTAAACCCTAGAAATGAAAAAAACTAGAAAAAAATATAAAAAACATAAAAAGTAAAAAAACCCGAAAACCCAAAAAATAATAAAACTCTTAAAATCCCAAAAAACTATAAAACCCTAAAAATCCCTAAAACCCCAAAAAATATAAAATATTATAAAATGACATAGAATCCCTAAAAATATTAAATCGACTAAAAACTCAGAGAACCCTTAAGAAAACCGTAAAATCCTATAAACTCTTAAAACCCCTAAAACCCTAAATAATGCTAAAAATCGATAAAATACTGTAAACACATTAACATAACCCAGAAACAAAAGAACCCCCTATAACCCTTAAAATCCAAAAAACCATAATTAAAAGAATTACCCACTAAAAACTGAAAAAAAAACCTTTAAACCCCAAAATAATACATAACTGTAATAACCATAAACCCTAAAAAAACTCAAAAAAACCATATAAACCCAAAAAAATCCCTAAAAACCCAAAAAAAATCCCAAAGACTTCAAAAACACAAAAAAAAACAATAAAAATACCATAAAATGACTAAAAATATCTTAAAACGTAAAAATACCAAAAAAACCCTTTAAACCCCTAAGGGAACCATTAAAACTAAAAACTATTAAACCCCCAAAAACCATTAAAAAACTCTAACCCCACTAAAAAATATAAAAACCCCTAAAACCTTAAAATACATGAAAACTTAAAACCCCCTAGAACACCAATAACAACTCAAAAACTCTTTAAACCCCAAAAAACATTAAAATACTCTAAAAATTATAAACCCTAACATAACAAAATAACCCTAAAACCACAAAATACCAAAAAACATTCAAATCCCTAAAAACCTAAAAACCTAGAAATTTTGAAGAAATAAAAAAAATCCCTAAGAATGTAAAAACACATAAAAATAAAAAAACCCCAATAAAACCTTAAAATCGAAAAATAATATAAACTCCTAAAAGAATAAAAAATAAAATAAACCTAAAAAATATAAAATCCCAAAAAACATTGAAAATCACAAAATCCATAAAATCCCCCCATAACATAACAATCATAAAAGTTCCCTAAAAGTTCCTAAAAATGTAAAAAAACCCTAAAACCATTGAAAAACAATAAGAAAGCATTAAAAAAACTAAAAAACAATTAAAACGCATAAATTCCAAGATAACTCTAAAAACCCAAAAAGACTATAAATATCATAAAAATCATAAAAACATTAAAAACACTTAAAAAATTAAATGAAATAAAACCCTTTAAAATTAAACTAAAAACTATAAAAACCATTTAGACCCTAAAAAACATTAAAAAAATTGAAAACAATAAAACCCCTAAAAATCATAAAAACCCAAAAAATGAAAAAACCATAAAAACCTTAAAAAGACATTAAAATCCTAAAAAACACTAAAAACATAACAAGCTAGAAGAATCCTAAAAATTATTAAAAACACTAAAAATGTAAAACACACTAAAACTCCTAAAAAACCCTAAGAAAATATTAAAAACATAATGACAATTAATCCTTCAAAAATTAATAAAACACTAATAGGCAATAAATACCATAAAAACCTTGATAACACAAAAAATAACTTAAAACCCAAAAAACCAAAAATATCTCTAAATCACTAAAAACCCTAAAACCCTTAAATATGAAGAAACCATAAAAAACCCAAAAAAATTAAAAACCCTAAGAGCTCTAAAATCTATCAAAATCATTAAAACCCTAAGAAAAGATAAATGTTCTAAAACAATCCTAAAACCGTAAAAACCAATAAAAATAAAAACCCTAAGAACCCCAAAAATCCAAAAACCCTAAAAATCATTAAAAACCCAAAAAATCATGAAAATCCAATAAAATACCTAAAAATGCTAAAAACATAAAAACCCTTAAAACCATAAAAAAATATAAAACCCAATAAAAACAATTAAAAACATTTAAACCCCCTAAAAATGTAAAATAACTCTAAAATTATTTTTTAACCATAAAAACTAAAACCCCCCTTAAAACATAAAAAATGCTAAAAACCCTAAAACCCATAAAATCCCTAAAACGCTAAAAACCCATAAAAATCCTAGAAATTATCTAAAGAAACCAAAAAACATAAAACCCCTAAATCCCACAAAAATCATAATAAAATCTTAGTAACCTAAAAACAATTAAAACCCATAAAAACATAAAAAACTCTAATAACCCAAAAAATTGAAAAAAACCCTAAAACATAAAAACCACAAAAACCCAAAAAATATTAAAAGGCTCCCAAAACCCATAAATCCCCATAAAACCCCCTAAAGAATCTAAAAATTCTTTAAACAAATAAAAACCATAAAAAATCTAAGAAACTTTAAAACCATTGAAAACATGAAAAAACTCCAAACCCCAAAAAACCATTAACCCTTAAAATCCCAAAAACTCTAAAAACCAAAAAAATCCTAAAAAAGATCTAAATATCCCTAAAAATTTAATATATATATATATATAAAGACCCTAAGTGAAATATGAAAACCTAAAATCACTTAAAACCCCTAAAATCCTAAAAAAGATAAAAACAAACCTAATAACCCCTAAAACCCCTAAAAACACTGAAAATACCTAAAATTCATAAAATCCATAAAAATACAAATAAGGCCCTAAAAATATCAAAAAACCTAAAATCTATAAAATCCTTGAAACCCAAAATAAAAATTTTAAAAACCAAAAAACACTAAAAACCATAAAAACAAAAAAAATCACCAAAAACCAAAAAAACCCCATTAAAAGATTCTGATAAACCCCAAAACCCACAAAAACCCATAAAAAACCGAAAAATTTTAAAATTAATAAAAACCAATAAAAACACTAAATAATATTAAAACTATAAAAAACCTTTAAACCCATAAATATGTAAAATACTATATAAAACCATAAAATAAAAAAACGAAAAGAAACACTAAAAACCCAAAAAAACAACTTTAAAAATCCATAAAATTCCTAAAAATATATATAAAATCATAAAAATAAAAAAAACCCAAAAAATAACATAATCATAAAGAACTAAAGAAACCATAAAAACTATAAGAAAACCATGAAAACCTAAAATCACTTAAAATCCCAAAAATTTAAATAAAAATTAGAAACCCTAAAAAGACCCTTAAAAACCTAAAACACCCCTCAAAACAATGAAAAAACCATAAAACCCATAAAAAATGTCAAACCCATAAAAACCCTAAAACAATTAAAAACTCTAAAAAACCATTAAACTCCTAAAATATTAATAAACTCTTAAAAACTGTAAATCACAACAAAAGTAAAAAAAATCACTAAAATCACAAAAAATCCAAATAACCCCTAAATACAATCCAAATCCCCAAAAATCCTCAAACCCAAAAAATTCCTAAATATTCCCAAAAAATTACTAAAAAATAAAACAACCCTATAAACACTAACCAAACCATAAAAACCTAAAAGTACAAAAAACACAAAAAACCCGAAGAAATGTAAAAAAACAAAAAAACACTAAAACCCCTAAAAAAATATAAAAACAAGAAAACCTTAAATACAAAAAAACACTTAAAACCAATAAAAAATTAAAATAGTAAAAAAAAAACCTTAAAATACCCTACAAACATTAAAAACCCCTACAACCCCTAAAAACCTTGAAAACCCTTAAAACCCCATAAAATAAATAAAAATAATAATAACTTTAAAACCCCTTTAAAACCCTTAAAATTTTAATATTATCTAAAAAAATATTAATATCCCTGAACTCATAAAAACTCTAAAATCCCTATAAACGAATAAATTCCATAAAAGCTTTTAAAACCATAAAACCCTAAACCCCTAAAAATCCCTAAAAACCCTAATGACCATAAAATTATATAAAATCTATAAAATTCCTAAAAATGTGGAAATCATGAACAACCATTAATCTCCTAGGATAGCATTAAAATATTAAAAAAATTAAAACCCCAAAAACCCAAAAAAAAAACTAAAACACTAAAAATATCTTAAAACACTTAACACCCCTAAAACCCATAAACCCCTAAAAACATAAAAACCCCTAAATATCCTAAAAAACCTATATACCCAATAAAAACTCTAGATACCCTTGAGGACCCTAATAAACTCAACAACCCCTAAATCCAAAAAAACCAAAAAAACCCCTAAAAACTATGAAATCCCATAAAACCCTCTGAATCAATAATTTTTTTTAAAAAAAATCATAAAATTATGAAAAAAAATCCATAAAAATCCCTAAAATTGTTAAAAAAACATAAATCCTTGAAAAATCATAAGAAAGCCATAAAACCATACAACAATAAACCCTGAAAAATTAAAAGAAATTATAAAACCCTTAAAACGACATAAAACCCTCAATATCACTAAAAACAAAAAAATACCATAGAAATCTTAAAATACACTAAAATTCCAAAAAAACTAAAAACCCTAAAAAAATGAAAATCCCCAGTAAAATCATAGAAACCTAAAAAAACATAAAACAACTGAATACTTAAAAATGGTAAAAACCCTAAAAGACCTAAAAATCCATAAAAACCATAAAAACTATAAAAACACATAAAACCCATAAAAACCCTAAAACCTATACGAACCCTAAAAACCCATGAAAAACTCTAAAAAAATTTAAAAATATAAAAACATTAATAAACTCAAAAAAATATAATAACATTGAAAACAAATGAAACCCTAATGCACAAAAAACCCAAAAAAACCAAAAAAACCCTAAAAACCAAAAAAACCCTAAAACCAATTAAGATCCATTAATCC
Source organism: Viscum album (assembly GCA_963277665.1). Classification (NCBI taxonomy): domain Eukaryota; kingdom Viridiplantae; phylum Streptophyta; class Magnoliopsida; order Santalales; family Viscaceae; genus Viscum; species Viscum album. The sequence goes on from OY728151.1 coordinate 43,829,005, forward strand.
CCAAAAAACCATTAGTAACCTAAAAAATCACAAAAATTACCTAAAAACGGAAAAACACTAACACCCATGTCTATTCCTAAAAAAACCATAGAAACCTAAATATAATAAAAACCCTTAAAAACTTAAAAAACTCGTCAACCACTAAAAATCATAAAAACATAAAAAATTATAAAACCCATAAAAACCCATAAAAACATTTAACCCAGAAAACATATAAAAACCCTAAAAAACATTTAACACTAAAAACCTATGAAATCACGAAAAATTATTAAAAACTCAATAAATCAAAAAACCTAAAACCCAACAAAGACACAATAAATCCTAAAAAACATAAAAACCATAATAACACTGAAAGATTGAGAGGTGGCGTGGCCGAGACTCTATCTCTCTAGGTTTCAGAAATTAGGGTTTTGCAATGGAGGTGTAATTGGTTGATTACTTCTTCCCATGAGGTAGGTTCAATTCTTACCGTAACAATAACTTCCAGGAAAGCTTACCAGATTACAGATCTATAGTGGCGGTGAAAATTGACTTAGCAGTGGGGATGGTTGCGGACGATGCGAATGGAGCAGAAAAAGTGGAGGCATCTGTAGTGTTTAGAAATAAATCAGAAGTTCCGAGTGCGCCTGATGCATGTCGAACGGTAGTGAGGTCCGATTCGGTTGGTACGAGGATTATTTCTTCTATGACACCATTTTTGGGAGGCATTAGTAATGCAGATTCAGTGGTGGTGGATAGCGCGGATAGAGCGAGGATGGCGATAGATGACACGAGTGGTACGAGCAAGGCGATGAATTTTGATGAGTTCGATTCGAACACAGATGTTGAGGGGGTTCCAGATCCACACGGAGTAGTGATGGAATACAATGAAGTTAGTGAGATCAGTTTCGCTGTTATAGATAGCGTAATAGTCATTATCATGGAGGCTTCAATGGCTTCTTCCGGCAAGGAGAACCCAAGGGTGGTGGTGTCTGATGTGGGTGGTGAAGTGCCTGGGGAGAGGAGTGGTACTCCTGAGATGGGTATATCTGCTAAACGCTCCACTGTGAGTCTCAAAAGTGGGCTTGATTCTTCCATTAGAAGAAAATAAAACGTAGTTCACATCAAAGCTGATCCTGTTGCGGTTTTAGAATGGCTCAAAATGGGTGATTTCTCAATTATTGCTCGACCTTTTCTTCCTAAATTTTCTCAACCTATAAAAATTGATGAACTCAAAAAACTAATTTCATTGATATGGGGTTTCTCATCATGGAAGTGTGTCTTGCTTGGTCAGGGATACTTTTTTATGCTTTTCCCCACTAAATACTTGAAAATCTGAGCCTGGGGTTTTGGTTCCATCATGCTCAAACTTGGAATTATTCAATTACGTGAATGGGATAAGAAGTTCAATCCCTTGGAGGCTGGTAACACTTCAACTCAAATATAGTTAAGATTTTATGAGCTAAATTGGATACTCTGGCATCCCAAAATATTGTATGATTTTTTTTATCTATCGGTATTACAATTAAAATTGACAAGGAAACAATGATAGCTCAATTTGGTCACTTTTCCAGGTTCTTGGTTGAGGTTGACCTGGGATTGACTCTTGTGGACAAGGTAATGCTCGCAGCTAATGATGATATTATTAAGTTGAAGATAATTTATGAAAAAATGCATAAATCCTTAAAGGATTGAAATGTAATTGTTCATGACTTATATTCTTGTCGGTGATCCATTATTTTCACCTTATGTGCTTTGCATGGTCATAATGTGAGTAATTGTCTCAAGAAGAGAAAGAATGCCTCTATTCAGAAAAATGATATTCCTCAGTTGCAGTGTGAGAACGGAAAAGATCTTTGCACGAGTACTGATGGTCTGGGTATTGCTATTGACATTACTGAGCAGAAGAAAGAGGAACATGGTGACGCTCATAAGGAGACAACTAATCAACTAGTTGATGGGAAGGGTGATCACCCAAGTGACTCACCTCTTGTATATTCCTCCACCTCTGAAAATAAGATGAAGTCTTGGGCTGATAATTGTGTGGAAGAGAAGAATGTTCAAAATGTTGATACTTCTCGAAAAGGAAAATGTGTGATTTCACAACAAGCTTGTTTGACTCCTAAATATGATAAATTGTCTACCGAGAAAGTTAGAAAAGAAGTCCTACTTGGGATGGATTATCAACTCCCATAGAAAAGGATGGATTCCTCCAATAATCGAAAAGGTATGCATGTTTCATATTATGATGCTCCACTCATATCTAAATCTTTTCATACTACTTTAAAGACGGTAGTGGTTGATGAAGGATTTAAGCTTGTTTACTACAAGAAAACATAGTCTTTGGTTGCTACCCTAGTGGTGGTTGGGTAGTCCATTGTAGTTAATAATGATTCTTCCTGTAATAAGAATATCCTTGATACTAGTGAGATGCAGGGCTCAATTTTGAGATCTCTTGAGGAGAAAAAGTACCCTAAGACTATGGATTGGGATAATGAAACAGAGGTATAAATAATGATGTCACCAATGACAAAAAATGGCTCTCCTAGTAAATGAAAATAAATAAAATAGGATAGCTCTGACTCTAAAAGCACTGATGCTGAGACTCTCTATGAAAGGCTTCCACCTCTATCATGCAGGGGGAATTCAAGTTGGAGGAGATCAAGAGGTTAGGGCTAAGGTCAAGGAAGGGCATAGTTAAATGCTCTTCCAAAAGAATAAAGGAGGCTAAGCGAGTGACTGGTGAAAATATTAAACAAATAGTTTTTCTTTTGGGATTTTCCTTGTTTTACTGTTTTGGGTTTTGCCTTATTTTACTGTTTTCCCTTTTCAGTCCCTTTATTTTACTTTCTTTTAATAAAAGAGGCCTAGCCACCATCATTGAAAAAAAACCATAAAAACTATAAAAACCCTAAAAAAACAAAATCTTTAAAACCCTAAAAGCTCTAAAAATACAAAAATCGTAAAAATCCCAAAAAATCCCAAAATTTGGAAAAACACTTAAAAACCATGAAAAAACCTAAAAAAACCATAGAAATTTAAAACACTTAAAACCACTAAAAATACTAAAAAACATTAATATCACCAGAAAACCAAAATATACTCAAGAAAAACTAAAACACCTGAAAAAACATATAATCCCCTAAACACCATAAAAACCCTAAAAACTCATAAAAACCCAAAAAAGTCTAATAGAAACTGAAAAAACATTTTAAAACATTAAATTTTTTAAAAAATCTAAAAATATTTAAACACCTAAAAAATAAAATACAATAAAATCCAAAAAACCAAAAAACTCTAAAAAACCTTAAAACCCTAAAAATACATTAAAACACTAAAAACCATTAAAATTATAAAAAACTCATAAAGATACCTAAAAATATAAAAAAACATGAAATACACTAAAAAACCTAAAAACGCAAAATATAAAAAAAAACCCCCTAAAACCAAAAAATAACTAAAATTTTAAAAACCCAAAAAAACCCATTAAATCCCCAAACACCATCAAAATCCAAAAAAACACTAAAAACCCTAAAAACCCATAAAAGTACTAAAAAACTAAAAAACCTAAAAAATTTTAAAAACTACAAGAAACCCTAAAACTCTACAAAAACATTAATAACTTAAAAACAATTAAAACCCATAAAAACCTAAAAAGGATGAAAACAAAAAAATCCCCTAAAATCCCCTAAAACGAGAAAAATTTATAAAAAACTTAAAAACCCTACAATAAATTAAAAACATAAAACCACACAAAAAACTAAAAAACCCATTAAAACCATAAAAACATTGAAAACTATAAAAACCATAAAACCCTAAAAAACTCTATGAAACCCTAAGCCCTAAAAACATCCCTAACGCCATAAAAATAATAAAAAATTTAAAAATCCTTAAAAAAGTTAAAAACCCTAAAACCCCGAAACCCTTATAAAAACCTAAAAACCTAAAAACTCTTGAAACATCTAAAAACATAAAACCATAAAAAAATTAAAAAACTAAAACCCTAAAACCCCTTAAAAACTCTCAAAATCCCTAAATACCCTAAAACCATAAAAATCATAAAAAATCCTAAAATACTTAAAAACATAAAAACCCAAAAAACCCATAAAAACCCTAAGAAAACCTTAAAAACCCAAAGACAATTAAGACCCATAAAAATCCTAAAAATTCTAAAAACCATAAAAAAAATCCTAAAAATATCCCAAAAACACAAAAAACCATAAAAACACCTATAAAAATTAAAAACCTAAAAACCCCTAAAAATTACTAAAAACTATAAAACTCATTTAAACGCATAAATATTTTAAGGAAATATTGGATACCTTAACGATATAAAAAACTCAAAAACCTCTAAATACCCAAAAAAATCATAAAAACCCAAAAAACACTCAAAATCCTCTTCAGCGACGATCTGTTGGGTTCTCTCCTAGAATCCTCTTCATCAGCTTTGTCGATCTCTTCTAGTTTGGGCTTTGTGATGCGGATCCCGTGACGCAATGGTGGAAACCAAGGCGGATGGTGGATGGTGCTGGGATCTGGTGGGTTGTTTCAGGAAATGGCGGCGATGGCCTGGTTTAGATTTTGCTTCGTTTTGGATCAGTTTTGTTAGATATGGTTCCTGCTTCTCCTCGAGAATCGACTTTGTTTTTTGGTGGAGGTGTTGATTGATCTACAATGATCTGGGTGAAGCTTAAGAGGTCGATGGTGAAGTCAACGTGGGCATGAGGGATGTCTCGACGACTAGACAGAAGGGTGCCTGGCCCGATTTTCAGTTATGCTTGTTAGATCTGGGTTTTGTCTCGGCTGTTCAGGTATTTTTGTGCTTGGCACTTTGGCCCTCATCTTTGGTGCGGCAAGACACTATGGTGGCTTCTTATAGGAGAGATTTGGATTCGTTTTGGTGGTAAGTGGGTTTGGAGGGCTTCACGACTTCTTGGCGATGGCATTTTCAGTTTTGTGCTCGGATCTGTGCTTCTTGTTTGGACCCGAGGAGGGTCTTTCTGGACTTTCTTGTATCTTGATGGGTTATGGTGGACGAAAAGGGAAAAGATGCAGGTTTTATTTTTTGTTTCCACTTTTTTCCCTTGGATCTTGCTGCTGATGAAGGTATGGTCATTCTGTGCTACATTCGCTTTGATATGCTGGCATGCGTGTTCTTGTGTTGTGGCTGGTTTTGTTTTGAGTTGCTGTTACTACTGAATGATGGTCTCTGGATTCTGAGTAGTTATATGACATTTTCTGCTGGCTGCTGGTTCCTTCATGAGTTGCTGCTGAATTTTGGTCGGATATTGAGTTTTTGGATGATGATCTACTGGTCTTTAGCTACCGCTTCCCTTGAGTGGAGGTGGTGGATGCTAGAAATCCGGTATGGTGGTGTTGATTTGTGTTGGTGCTGCTGGTTGCTAAGGTGGAAGTGGGATGCTGGCTGTCAGAATCTGATGGGCTGGACGTTGGCTGCTACTTGGCTAAGATGTGATGTTGCTGATGCTTTGGAGGTGATGAAGTTTCTGAGTATGGTGATGGTGCTGCTGCTGCTGGATATTGGTTGCTGCTTGGTTGGGACTGCTGCTGAACTTTTCTTACTTGGCTTTGTGTGTTTTTTTATTTTTTGATCTTTCTTTTTTTGGGGTCTTTTGTGTTTTGGGTTTGTAAGGGGTTTTTGGGTGCGGGTTGTTTGACCCCTCCCCTCCCTTGTCTATGGCTTCTATTTTCATAATAAAATTGGGGGGGGGGGGGGTCGGGAATAGCTCAATCCTCACATCTTCCTTGCCCTAGAAAACCAAAAAAATTAAAAAAACATAAAAAACCAAACAAATCCCTAAAAACATAAAAAATAAATACCATAATTCCCATTGAAATACTTAAAACCCAAAATACACATAAATATTCACAAAATATAAAAAATTCTAAAAACCCAAAAGACCCTATAAACTGTAAAATCCACAAAAAAATAAAGAACCCTAAAAACCATTAAAAACCTCAAAAATGCAAAAATAAACGAAAAAAATTCAAGCACTTTAACCCCTAAAGTATTAAAAAATCTAAAAAACATTTAAACCCATACACTCCTTAAGAACCATAAAACCCAATAAAAAAGATTAAAACTATAAAAATCCATTAAACCCATAAAAATATTAAAAAAACACTAAAATTTATAAAACCCTACAAAACTCAAAAAATACATAAAAAACCAAAAAAACATAAATCCCTAGAACCCCTAAAAGCATCAAAATCTGAAGAAACCCTAAAATCCAAAAAATATCTTAAAACCCCTAAACATCCCAAAAAATGTAAAAAACAATAAAATACCTCCAAAACCTAAGAAAATTTTAAAACATAAAAAAGATAAAACTCATAAAACCCTAAAAATTCTAAAATCCTTAAAATAACCAAAAAACATAAAAATGCTAAAAACCTCAACATCCCTAAAATCCCAAAAAAATGAAAATAGAAATAAACCTAAACATTACAAAAAAATGTACAACTTTTAAAAACCATGAAAACCTGAAAGAAAATATAAAAAATCCTAAAGTGCATAAAACCCCTAAAAATATGTAATTCTATAAACTCTAAAAGTCACTAAAAATACTAAAACCCCAAAAGACAAAAAAAATATCTAGAAACTAAAAAAACACAGAACCCCATAAAAAAAATAAAATTCCTTCAAACCCCAAAAAAGTGTGAAAAACACTAAAACCCTTAATATACAAAAAAAATCACCCCCCCTAAAACCCAAAACACTAAAAAACCATAAAAACCCGAAAACCCCACAAAATACCTAAAACACAAAAACCATAAATATCATAAGAAAGAAATAAAAAAATAGCATAAAAGTCCTAAAATACCCGAAAACCCTAAAAACATTAAAACTCAAAACACTTAAAATCCCTAAAACCCTAAAAGCTTATATAAACCTAAATACCCTAAAAACCATAAAAATCTGAACCAAGCCCTTAAAATCCATAGAAACCCAAAAAATCTTAAAAATCCTTAGAAAAACTAATAATACTAAAAAAAATAAAAAACACTTAAATTCCCAAAAAGCCAAAAAAAATGAAAAACCCCTAAATATCATTAATGCAATTAAACCCCATAAAACCCAAAAATCCAACTAAAAACTCCAAAACTGATTTTTAACGCTATGTTTTTTTTAATATATAAAGATCCATAAAACCCCTAGAAGTCCTCAAATCCTCAAAAGTCATAAAACCCCTAAAAACCCATAAAAAATCCTTAAAAATCCCCGAAAATAAAAAAAACATAAAAATCACTAAAATATTTGAAAATGCTATGAAATCCACACAAAAAAACACTTAAAACTCCCAAAATACCTAAAATCCATTAAAATGAAGAAAACATAGAAATCACAAAAACCCCAACCCCATATAAATCATAAATATCCTAAAAACCTTAAAAAACCAAAAATATCCTTGAAAATCCCATAAAACATAAAAATCCATAAAAATGATAAGAAAAACTTTAAAAACACACAAAGCCCCTAAATCCCAAAAAATCCAAAAAACCCTAAAATACCCTAAAACCCTAAAATAAATGAAAACCATAAAACACCCAAAAAACATAAAAATCACAAAAAACCCATAAAAACCTAAAAACCCACTAAAAACTCTAAAAACCCTTTTAAACCCCTAGAAACATTTAAAAACACTAAAACCCCATAAAAAACTAAAAACTGAAAAAATCATAAATTATTAAAAAACCATAAAAACCCAAAGAATCCTAAAAATCCATAATAATCTGAAAAAATCCCTAAAAATCCTTAAAAACATACATCACTGAAAAATCCTAAGAATATTTTAAAATCCTAAAAACACTTAAAAACCATAAAAAAACCTAAAACCCTAAAAACCAAAAAATACCATAAAACCCATAAGAACCCCTGAAAATATAAAGAATCCTATAAACCCATAAAACCCTAAAAACAATAGAAAACTATTAAAACCTTTATACCCCTAAAATGTCAGAAAAAACTACAACTCTTAAAAAACCTAAAAAATAAAATAAAAAACTAAAATGGTAGAAACAAAAAACCCTAAAACAATCAAAATAAATAAATACCTATAAAACTATAATATTTATTAAAGACAAAAAATTCCTCAAAATGTAAAGAGCCCCAAAAATTATAAAAAACTATAAGAAAACTAGAAAAACCTAAAAACACTTAAAAGACATAAAAAATAATAAATGCGAAAACCCCCCAAAAAACCATAAAAGACCCTAAAACCCATAAAACCATAAAAACCTCTAAAACAATTAGAAATATTTAAAATACACCCCATCCCCCCAACTAAAAACTCTAAAAACCCTTTAAACCCTAAAAAAGATAAAAACTCTAAAAAAACTTGAAACCCCTAAAAACTCAAAAATACACAAAACTACCGAAAAACATAAAAACCCTAAAAACTCTAAAAACCTATAAAAAACCTAAAACCATAATAAATACACAAAGCCTTTAAATTCCTTAAAATATTAAAAAATCCTAATAACCTGGAAAAAACATAAGAAGCCCTTTGAAAACTAAAAACATATAAAAACCCTTAAAATAGAAAATATGATTAAAACCATAAAATACACAAAAACACCAAAAAACCCAAAAGACTCAAAATAACTAAATACCAAAAAAATCCAGAAAGTCTAGAAAAATCCATAAATATCCCTTAAAATGTAAAACCCCCTAAAAACATAAAACCCTAAAAGCCTCAAAACACTAAATATCACAAAAACCCTAAAATACCCTAAAAACCGTAAAACAACTAATAACTATAAAACCCACTAAAAATCATAAAAAAACTAAAAACCCATAAAATATAAAAACCCTTTAAGAAACTAAAAATGTTAAAAACTATAAAAAAAACATAAAACGCTTCAAATACTACCAAAACTCCAAGAAAATAAAAAGAAACCATTAAAATGTTAAAACCCCTAAAATTCTATTAAGAAACTCAAAAATCTATGGAAATCCTATAAACCATATAAATTAATAAAATCCCTCAAAATTATTAAAAACATAAAAGCCCATGAAAATCTTGAAAACAAAAAAACCGAAAAACAGAAAAACATGTTAAGACTCTATGAAACCTCAAAAATAAAAAATAAACCTAAAAACCCAATAATCACTAAAAAAAATACTAAAACACCTAAAATTTCTAAATACTCTAAAATCCTCTAAGATAACCTTAATACCTAAAAACATTTAAAACTAATAAAAACCCTAAAAACACTAAAACCCTAAACCCCATAAAACCCACAAAACCCTAAAAACATTAAAACCCAAAAAACCAAAAAACCCCTAAATATAATAATATATCTAAAAACTGTGTAAGCACCTAAAAATTTTAAAAATCTCTAAAAACAATTAAAACACAGGAAAACACAAAAAACTCACTAAAAACAAAAAAAAACCCTAAAAACAATAAATAATCCTAAATTAATGGAAATACCTAATAAAAATAATGAAAAAACCCCTAGAACACCCTAAAATACCAAAAATCATAAAAAATAATAACAACAATTAAAAACCATGAGAAACCATTAAAAACTAAAAACACATAAAACCCCTAAAAACCTAAAAACACAAAAAACCGTAAAAACCCTAATATTGCTATAAAACATAAAAAACCTAAAAAATCCAAAAAATCATAAAAAATATTTTATAGCACTATATTTACTTAAAAAAATATAAAATTCTAAATACCCCAAAAACCCTAAGAAAAACATAAAAACCTAAAAACACTAAAAACCCAAATAATCTAAAACCCATAAAATCCCTAAAATCCCTAAAAACCATAAAAATCCCTAAAAATTAATAAAACCCCTACAAAAAATAAAAAAACCTAAAAACCATAAACCCTAAGAAAACCTAAAAAACAAAAAACACTTAAAACCCCTAAAAAATAAAAAAATCCAAAAAACCCTTAAAACCCCCAATAGACCCAAATAAACCTAAGCCCCCCAAAACCCTAAAACACCTAATAACAATTAAACCCCAAAAGACACATAAAACCCTAAAACAACTATATACTCTAAAAACGCTTTGAACCCCCAAAAACATTAAAAAACATTAAAAACCATAAAACCCCAAAAAACGTAAGAAAAACAAAAAAACCCAAAAGAACCATAACACCTTAAAAAATCTAAAAATCCTAAAAACCCTCAAAATAAATAAAAACCCTAATACCCTTAAAAACATAAAAATGCCCTAAAATTTATCGAAAATATAAAAAATACTAAAAACCCTAAAAAACCCTAAGAAATGTTTAATAACCTAAAATAACATAAAAACCCTGAAAACTCAAAAACCAAAAAAACAAAAAAAAAATCCAATCTCATTTACACCTAAAAAAACCCATAAAATTTCTAAAACACTACTAAAAACTCTAAAAATCCATTAAAACCCTTAAAAGGTTAAAAATTGCTAAAAAATTAATAAAATAAAAAAACATAAAAAAACCGCTAAAACCACAAATGAACCATAAAATCCCTAATAACTGTAAAACCCCATAAAAACTATAAAAACCACTAAAACCGTAAAAAAATATAAACCATAAAAACCATAAAACATAATAAAAACTCAAAAAACCCATTAAAACCCTAAAAATGTTAAGAACTCTAAAATTCCGTAAAACAATAAACACTCCAAATATCTCAAGAAATCCAAAAAAAATGAAACACCAAAAAAATCTCAAAATCCATAAAAATCCTAAAAACCAAGAAAAATAAAAAAAGGCGAAAAAATCCCAAAAAACATAAAAAATCCTAAAACCGTTTAAAACACCGAGAAAAACATGAAAACCAAAAAAAACATGAAACCCTTAAGAAACATAAAAATAATAAAACCCTCAAACCCCCCAAAAACCTTAAAACCATAAAATTTCCTAAAAACCCAAAAAATACATCAAAAATAAAAAAACAGACAAATAAATTCATAAAAGCATAAAAAACCAAACCCCCCAAAACAACTTTATAAATACCATAGAAACTAAAAAACATAAATTATAAAAAAACCCTAAAACCACTAAAACCCCTAAAAGAATTAAATAACATAAAACCCCCTAAAAGCATAAAATCCCTAAATATTATTGAATCCCATAGAAAACTTTAAAAATACTAAAAACCCTATAATCCCCTTAAATCCCTAAAAACCTTGGAAAACACTAAAACCATTTTAAACCCAAAAAACATTAAAAAACTCTAAAAAAACTTCAAATCACAAAAATAAATAATAAAACACTAAAAACCAATATACCACAAAAAACCAAAAAATCAAAATAAACCCAAAAAACCTGAAAACATCCGGAAAACCCAAAAAACTACAAAAATCTTAAAAAGGCTATTAAAATCCCTAAAATCATAAAAAAAGAACAAATACAAAATTCTAATAAAACCAAAATACATAAAAATACATAAAACAACTAAAAACCTAAAAAATGATAAAAAACTTAAAAATGATAAAAACCCTTAAAACATTAATAACATAAATCCCATAAAAAACTAAAAAAATCACTAAAATGTAAAAAATTTAAACATGTAAAAATATTAAAAATTTTAATAACCCTTAAAACACATTAAAAACTCAAAATATTCTAAAAACCAAAAAAATCCTAAAACCCCCCAAACCCCTCAAAATCCCTAAAAACCCTAAATACCCTAAAAACCATAAAAATGTTAAAAAAAATCCCCAAACATCCCTAAAAACATAAAACCCCTAAAAATCATAAATTTTTTTGAGAAACCTAAAAAAATAATAACACGTTAACCCCCTAAGAACCTAAAAAATTAGAAAAACCCTAAAAACCCTAAAAACTTTAAAACCCCTCAAAATCCCTTACAACCATAAAAACCAAAAAAACATAAAAAAACTCTTAAAATATATAAAAACATAAAAACCTATAAAATTCTTCAAAACCCTAAGAAATTATTGAAAACATAAAAACATAAAATGAAGAAAAATAAAAAAAACCTAAAAACTCTTAAAATAACTAAAACCCCCAAAAATACCTAAAAACAATAAAATCATTAAAATTCATACAAACACTAAAAATCAAGAAAACCATAAAAATTAAAAAAATTATAAAAACCCTTGGAACACATAAAAATGATTAAAACTCTAAAATCCTATGAAAACAATAAAATAAATAGAAAACCAAAAACCAAAAAAATTACAATAAAATCCCTAAAACCCCTCAAAATACCTCAAAACCCTAAAAAGACATAAAATTATTAAAGAATCCCTAAAAAACCCAAAAAAACATAAAAAACCCAACAAAATCCCTGAAAAACCCTTGAGAAAACTTTTAAAAACAAATAAAAACTTAAAACCCCTACAATGCCTAAAAATTGATAAAACCTCTATCTGTTCTAAAAACCTTTAAAACCTTCCAAATCCCTAAAATCCCTAAAATCAATGAAAATAATAAAAAACCATAAAATTCACTACAGATGTAAAAAACCATAGAAAACCTTGAAAACCTCTAAGAATACCTAAAAAACCAAAATCACTTAAAAACCCAAAAATATAAAATATTCAAAAAATCTAAAAAATATTGAAGACCTTTAAAATCCATAAAACCATTTGAAAATATTAAAAAACACTAAAACCCATAAAATCCCTAAAACCACTGAAAAATAATAAAACACCCTTAAATTCTTAGATTCATTAATAAACTCTAAGAAACTTTTAAACAAAAAAAACACAAAAAACCCCAAAAAACAAAAAAACCCCTAAAAAAACTAAAACACTAAAAACCATGATATAGTAAATTTTTTAAAAATACCTGAAATTCGTTAAAAATGTATAAAACCCTAAAAACCCATAAAACCAATATAAAACCTTAAAAACACAAAATCACATAAAACCTATAAAACATAAATAACAAAAAAACAAAAATAATTATAAATCACCTAAAAACCCATAAAACCCTAAAAATACAAAAACACCCAAAAAACCATAAAAATCCAAAAAAATACCAAACCATTTTTAATTGTGTAAAAAATCCTAAAACCATGGAGAAACCTAAAATGACCTTAAAACCTAAATAATATAAAACCCATACAAAATATAAAAATGAAAAAAAAACGTATGAGAACCTAAAAATACCTTAAAACCCATAAAATCGCCTATAAACTATAAAAACCCTTAAAAATCCTAAACCCCATAAAAAACCTAAAATAACTAAAATATTAAAGCACCATTTAAACTATAAAAATGATAATAACACTAAAAACTATTAAAAAACTCTACAGATATTTTAAATCCCCAAAACATTTAAAAATATTAATTCCCTAAAAAACTCAAAAAAACCTAAAAATCTATAAAAAAAATAAAAACTATTAAAATTCTAAAACCCCCTAAAAATAATTAAAAACATAAAACCTTTAAAACCCTACAAAGCCCATAAAAGATATTAAAAACCCAAAACACTTAAAACCCTAAAAAACCATAAAATGCCAAAGACCCTAAAAAAACTAAAATCCCTAAAAAAATAATACCGCAAAAAACCATAAAAACCCTAAACCAAAAAAAAGCGTAAAATCATAAAAAGATATAAAACACTTTTAAACACTAAAACTGATAAAATCTTATAAAAAACCCAAAAACTCAATAAAAATCCCTAAAACCCCCCAAAAATCCCAAAAAACCCAAAAAACCCCACTAAAACGGAAGAGAAAACCTTAACAACCTAAAATCACTTAAAACTCCTAGGAACAAAAAAAGTGATAAAAAACCTATAAAACCCTAAAAACCATAAAAACCAGAAAAAATCCCTAAAACCCTCAAAATACCTAAAAATAATAAAATCTATAAAATTCCTAAAAAATCCAGAACCCATAAAAATGTAAAAAACCCAAAAGAACCATTAAAACCCCATAGAAAAACATAAAATCCTAAAAACACATAAAACCCCTAACAAACCAAAAATTTTAAAAACCCTAAAAACTATAAAAATACTCTAAAAACATTTAAATCCCTAAAAACACAAAACCCTAAGAACTATTAAACCCCTAAAAACGCATAAAAACCCATTAAAAATATGAAAAAACTTTAAACCTAAAAAAAGTTAAACAACTCTAAAAAAACAGTTAAAACCACTAAAAAAATAATAAATACCTTTAAACCCATAAAAGTGTTAAACAACTCTAAAAAATCAGTCAAACCCACGAATCACCCTACAAACCATAAGAACCTGAAAATCCCTTAAAATTTCTATAAACACTAAAAAATATAAAAATCCATAAAAATCCCTAAAAATACCTAAAAACATAAAAACATAAAAAATATTTAAAAACCATATGAAGACCTCAAAAACATAAAATAAACTAATACCCATAAAGACCCAAAAAATGCTAAAACTCTAAATAAACTAAAACCTCTAATACCCATCAAAATCCATGAAAAATATAAAATGAAAATATTTCCAAAAAAACCTACATATCCAAAAATGTAAAAAACCATAAATACCATAAAAACCCCAAAAAACCATAAAAACCTAATGAAACATAAAAATCCTAAAAAACTTAAAAAATTTGAAACCATAAAAACTCTAAAACCCCTAGAAAAGAAAAATGACTATAAAATCCCTAAAAACAACTAAAAACTATAAAAAAACAAAAAACCCTAAAAAAACCCAAAAAAATTATAAAACCCAAAAAAACATAAAATACGTTAAAAAACCCTAAAACCCCATCAAACCTTACAAAATAAAAAACCCTAGAAAACCAAAATACCAAAAAACCCCAAAACCCCGAAAATACTCAAAGCCACTAAAAATATTAAAAACCCTAAAAAAATCACCAAAAATCATTAAAAATACATAAAAAATAAAAAAATAAAAAAAATAAAAAGCCATATGAAAACATAAAACCCAAAAAACATGTAAAACACCAAAAAATGTAGAAAATGAAAAAAACCGTAAAAAATAAAATAAAACACAAAACACCTAAAGACTATAAAAAAATTATACAACCCTTAAACCCCCAAAAACACTAAAAATCACTAAAAACTATAAAAACACATTAAACCCTAAAAACATTATATAAATATAAAAATTATTTAAAGCCTATAAATATTAAAAAAATTGACAAAACAATAAAACCCCAAAAAAACCTAAAATACCCTAAAACCCCTAAAAACATAAAAACCCATAAAAATCCCAAAAATCCGCAAAAATCACTAAAAATTCAAAAAACCCAAAACACCCATAAGAACCATAATAAAACAATAAAACACTAAAAAAATAAAACACCTAAAAACCAAAAAAAATACCAAAAACTTCAAATACTCTAAAAACTGTAAAAACTCATAAACACTTAAAAATCCCTATGAACACCAAAAAATCCAAAAATAAAAATAAAAATCCCCAGAAATCCCTAAAAATAAAAAAAACAATAAATACCCAAAAAACTGTTAGAAAAAATTAAAACCCTAAAAACACATAAACCCCTAAATAAAATAAAAATGTTAAAAACACTAAAACACTAAAAAGATCATAAAACCAAAAAACCACAAAAAATGATAAAAAAATCCTAAAACCCATAAAAATCCCAAAAACCCTAAACACCAGTAAAATAATAAAAAAAATTTAAACCTTTAAAAATAATAAAATCTATAATAATTCATAGAAACCCTAAATAACTAAAAAACCCTATAAAAACGATAAAAACACTATAAAACCTGAAAACCATAAATCCCCTTAAAATCACTAAAAATACATTAAAATTTAGAAATACAAAAAATTAAAAATAATAAAACCCCTAAAACCCCATAAAAACCATAATAATTAAAAACACATAATAACCCTAAAAACATATAAAACACTAAAAGCCCAAAAACCCCCAAAAAACCGAAAAAACACTAAAATCCCAAAAAATCATCACACCCCTAAAAAATTTAAAATCCCTAAAACCCCTAAAACCCACTGAAAACTGTAAATAAATTAAAACCCCCAAATAAATATTAAAACTATAGAAACCATAAAACCCCAAAATTCACAAAAAACCCTAAAAACATAAGAAAACATAAAACCCTGAAAACCCCATAAAAAACCTAAAAATCCCAAAAAAATCTTAAAACCCCTAAAAACCAATAAAAATCATAAAAAAATACCTAAATTTTTATAAAAACATAAAAATTCTAAAAACCCTAAAAAAACTAAAGATAAACATCCCAACCTAGAAAACATAAAACCTATATAAACATAAAAATTCCAAGAACCCTAAAATCCCTATATTCTTATAAAAATCATAAAAAACCCTAAATATCCATAAAAATATAAAAACACGGAAAACACGGAGAAACAATAATAAATCCTTAAAAATATAAAACCACCTAAAATAACTAAAAACCTAAAAACCATAGAAACCTTAAAAACCCTAAAAACACATGAAATCCATAAAAATAATAAAGATATTAAAAATAATAAAAAATCCCTTAGAATCAATAAAATTATAAAAATCCCTAAAAGTCAAGAAAACAACTAAAAAACTGTAATACCCTAAAAATAAATAGGACCCCTAAAAACCCAAATAAATATAAGACACTAAAAACCCGCAAAAACCACAAAAAACCCTTAAACAAAAAAACCCTTTAAAATCATAAAACCCCAATAAAAACACCAAACAAGTTTCAAAAATCTAGAAAACCATTAAACCCTAAAGATGTTTAAAAATTATATGAAAAACCATTAAACCTCAAAAGAATCATTAAAACTCAAAAATCTCAAAAAACTCAAAAATAAAAAAATCCATAAAAGCCTAAAAAAATAAAAAAAGTCCAAAAATCCCAAAAATCCATAGAATCCATAAAAATCCTAAAAATCCATAAAACCATAAAAAACAAAAAAAATGAGAAATACCCTTAAAAATACTTAAATATGTACAAAAGCATAAACCCACAAAAAATCCAAAAAACCAAAACAGACACTAAAATCCCAATATAACCCTAAAGCCCTCAAAATCCCTCAAAACTGTAAAACACATAAAAATCATAAACAAATCCAAAAAAATCTCTAAAAATGTGAAACTAAACACTAAAATCATCAAGAATCCTAAGAAATCCTTAAAAACTTAAAAACAAAAAAAAACACCTTTAAAAACCAAAAAAAGGCTAAAACCCCTAAATAACCGTTAAAATACCCTAAAACCCCCTAAAACCCTTAATAACCCCTAAAACCCTTAGAAATCCCTATAAACTGATAAAAATCATAAAAATCAGTGAAAACTCTAAAAACCAATTATACACGTAAAAACGTTTATAAATTTTAAAAACCCTTAAAATAAGTAAATAACAAAATAACACTGAAAACATAAAAAACCATAATAACCCTAAAGCCCCTAAAACCCCTAAACATCTCAAAAATCCTAAAAAATTCCAAAAAAACCCTAAAAATATAAAAAACCTTAAAAATATTGAAAACCTCTCAGAAAACAACAAAAACAACAAAAACCTAAAAACCCCTTAAAACCTAAAAAATAATATAAATTCTAAAAAACATAAAACAACCTAGAAACCCTAAACACCCTAAAAACAATAAAACCCCTAAAAATCAAAAACCCTAAAACTCCATAAAAACCTAAAAACCCTCTAAAAACTCTAAAAACTCTTTAAACCCCTAAAAATGTTAAAAAACTAAAAATCCTTAAGAGCCCTATAAAACTAAAAAATCACCTAAAACCCAAAAAACCCAAAACCCTCAAAACACCCAATAACCTTATAATAATAAAATTATATAAAAGCCTTAAAAATCCCTAAAAACAAAAAAAAAACTAAAAACCCTGAAAATCACTAATAAAAACTTAAAACCCTAAAGACACATGAATCCCATAAAAACCAAAATGCTCTAAAACTTCTAAAAAGCCGTAAATACCTGAAAATCCAAAAAATTACTAAAATCCTATAAAATTATAAAAAATTCCTAAAAATAAACAAAACTGTAAAAAGCTCAAAAAATGATGAAAACTACTATGAAAATCCTAAAAATATAAAACACTTAAACCCCCTTAAAACTAAAAATGGTTAATAATTTCTAAACCCCTAAAAGACCGTAAAAATAATAAAACCACAAAAACATAAAACACTAAAACACCATAACAATCTAAAAACCCCACTAAAAAACTCTAAAAACTCATTAAACCCATAAAACCATTAAAAATATAAAAACCATAAAAAATAAATAAAACCCCAAAAAACCATAAAAAACCCTAAAACCCCTGAAAATCAATAAAACCCCTAAAAACATAATAATACATTAAAATACTAAAAAATATAAAAATACTAAAAACCTTGATACCCCCAAAGAAATCCATAAAAACATGAAAACACTTTATACCCTCCTAAAAATGCTAATATTCCTAAAAACCCAAAAAACCACTAAAAATGCTAAAAACCATAAAAACCTTTAAAAACCTTAAAGCCCTATAAAACTCATAAAACTGTAAAAACCCACTAAAATGGTAAAAAATCCTTTAAACACCTATAAATACTAAAAATAATAAAAACATTAAAAATGATAAAAAAATAAAAAAAAAACCCTTAAAAACTATAAAAACCACAAAAATCCCTCAAATCCAAAAAAGTCCCTAATAACCATTAAAATATATAAAAATTCTAAGTATAACTAAATCCTGTAAAATTTCATAAACTCTAAAATTAATGAGAATCCCAATGAAAACCTTAAAAACCTTAAAAACATAAAATCCATAAATATGCGACAAAATTTCTAAAAAACCCAAAATACCTAAAAACCTGAAATAATATAAAAATATAGAAAAATACCTAAATATCAATGAAAAACATATAAAATTTTTAAAAACATTGAGAAACCATAATAATATCTTAAAAACCTATAAAAAACTTATACCACTAAAAGCCTAAAAACTATTAAAACCATAAAAACCACTAAAAAGACCATAAAACCCTCAAATCCCCCAAAAGTATAAAAAAACATTAATCCCCTTAAAATTTTAAAAACTCTAAAAAACTAGAAAAAACCCTAGATTCTAAAAAACCTTAAAACTCCAAATAAATCCTAAAACCCCCATAAACCCCTAACCCCCCCAAACACTCAAAATCCCTTAAAATCTTAATTATATAAAATTCCTAAAAAATTTAGAAATCCTTAAAAACATAAAAAACAAAAAAAATATTAAAAATCCCAAATAAAACCTTAAAAACCTATAAATTATTAAAACCCCTAAAGCGTTAAAAAAATACTAAAAACCATAGAATACCGTAAAACCCTAAAAATCCCTAAAAACCAAAAAAATCCTAAAAATCCCAAAAAATACCTAAAACATAAATAACTAAAAATATATATTAAAACCCCTATGAAAACATTAAAAACAAAAAAAATAGTAAAAATCCTAAAAAATAAAGGAAATACTAAAAAAATTAAAAAGCTAAAAACCCATAAAAACCATAAAACCAAAAAAAATAATAATAAATCCCCTAAAAAACCAAAAATCATTGAAGCCATAAAAAACCTAAAAATACGTTAAGACCATAAAACCCCATAAAAACACATAAAAGTAAAAAAATACTAAGAAATTTAAAAGAAAGTATTAAAAACCTAAAAAAACCCTATAAAAGAATAAAAACCCTAAAACACCTAAAACCCCTAGATTCCAACATAGCGACAACTATAATTTCATTTCCCTGATTCCCAAATAGGACAATTCTATTGACATTGGTGAATTTCGACCAGTGGCTATCAGGAATACTATTCACAAAATCATCTGTAATATTCTAGTCATGACAATAGAAAAATTTGTGGGGAAGATAATTACTCCAAATCAATTCGGGTTTGTTCTAGGGAGGAATATCTAAGACTGTCTTTTCACAACCTCGGAAGGCATCAACATCATACATAAGTGCTTCAAACATGGCAATTTCACTCTAAATATTGACATCTCTAAGGCTTTCGACACTATCAAGAGGATTTTAATTTTTCATGTCCTATCCTAATACAGTTTCTCGAACACCTTCATTAAGATGGTCACATCCATATTAAATTGTGTTTGGGTATCCGTTCACATTAATGGATCTCTTAAGAGGTTTTCCCCTGCTCCCGTGGGGTCAAACAGGGATATCTGCTTTCAAAAATTCTTTTTGTGATCACTGAAGATTACTTGAGCAGGTGCCTCATTGACCTAAAGCAAGTTGGCCTCTTGAACCCAATAATGTCAGTGAGAGATCTTTATGTGCCATCTCACATATTCTTTTTTGATGATATCCTTTTTTTTTCAAAACTAAAAAATGGAACTTTTCCTCAGTCCAGATGATCCACCAACACTATGAATGTGTGGTGGGACAATCTATTAGTTGGAATAAATCGTTTATTGTCTTCAGAGAGGGGTTCTCCCACCCTTGACAGATTTCCATTGCATGGTCCCTTGGCGTCAAGAGTGGATAACTTCACTTTGATTAACTAGGTGTCCCCATCTTCTGGGGAAAATTCAAGCGTTGTCACTTTGAGAGCATTGCCACCAGAATGAACAACTAGCTAAATGAAAAGGAAAGTCCCACTCGCAAGCTGGAAGGGTTTTCTTCATCAATTTGGTCATCACATCAATGTTCACATATGCTTTCTCTATCTATAGTTGGCCAGTCTCTCTTATTAAGGATCTGCAATCAAAGACTAGGAAATTTACGTAGACGGCATGAATCAGTGAAAGGAAATTTATTTTGGTGTCTTGGAAATATTGTACTAAACCAATTGACTTCAGGGGCTTGGCATCAAGTATTTTATAAGGTTTAGTTATTCCCTCCTTCCCAAATTAACATGGGAGAGGTTTGTGATTCAACTCAATGATGAGTACACATGATACTTCCCTTCCTCTATTCGGCCAATAATCTGTGACTCGTACTAGAGAATTATTTATCACTCAAAATTTTTCGTCTCTAAGCACTCAGATTTGAATGCCCTATCCACGACCTGGGTTGATGAGACGATACAGGACTATATAAATCCCCATGATGGCTTTTGAATCTTTTCTATTTTGGCCAATATTCCTCAGCTAGAATAATTTGAGATACTCCTCCCACCTGAAATTGTTATGAAAATTCAGAGACACACCTTTGTTGATAATGACACCTTGATAATGAAAACCAAACTTTTTGGGAATCTTAACACTAAGGATTACTACCGGTATAATTGTGCTCGGGGCTCCCCTTTCCAGACCTGGCTCTCCTACTTTACAAGTAAATTCACCCCCCCACCAAACCAGCCTTCCACATCATTCGAAAATGTGGAAAAACCTGCAGCCCCTGTAGAATCACCTACAAAAAGCTGGGCACAACCTGGCCTCTGCTTGTTTTCTCTGCCTATGTGCTGAAGATACTATTCAACACACCTTTCTTCAATGCATGTTTAGTGTTGTGCTCTAGGGTTACTTGCAACAGTTTTTTGGGTTTATACTTTTCCTGGACAACACTGTCTTTGAACTTCTAGGTAGCCTGCCCAGCTGGGCTTACATTGATCAGGTTCTTTACATCCTGTTTTTTTTTGTTGCTGCCACCATCTCTTATATTTGGACTGCTCGTAATGTGGTATCCTTCAAAAAGAAGCAGCACTCCCTCCATGGTGGTATGGTGATTATCCATAAAGAGGTCTATATAGCGTCCCACATCCAGATAGGTTCAATGGCGAATGATGTCAATGACCTCATTTTACATTGGCTGCTTGGAATTTATGGCTGGCCAAAAAAACACTGGTTCCTAGGTTCATCTGTCAGATACCTCCACTCCCCTCCTAGAGTAAGGTCAATGTGGATGGTGCAGCTCTAGGTGCATCAGTTCCTGCTGAGTGTGGCGGTATATTCTACACCTACAAGGGCTTCTTCAAATAATGTTTCTACCACTTCATCGATGATGGGTGTGACCTAGAAGCTGAAATGTGGTTTATGATAAAGGCGATTAAGTATGTTTTCCACTTTGGATGGAGCTTTCTCTGGATTAAATCTGATTCCATGCTTGCGGTTGATGCCCTCAAGAACAGTTCCTGGCGTGTCCCCTGGTAGTCTCTATCTTAATGGGTGGAGTTCCTTATTCTCTGTCAGAGGCTGAACCTCAATGTCACACATGCATATCGGGAGGAGAATGCAGTTGCAGATGCCCTTTCCAATCAAGATATCATGGAGAGTTGTTCGACATGGTCGTTCATCACCCCGTCTTCGTGCTCTTTTCTTTTGGATTCTGATTTGAAGTGTGAACTGCACACCGAACTATGTAATCCTTCCTTGTAATGCTTTGTTTTTTCTGTTCTTTTTTAATAAATTTTGGTGGATCAGGCTAGCATGGACTTGAGCCATACTTTCCCTAAAAACACAAAAAGCATAAAAACCATAATAAATAATAAAACCCTAAAAACATAAAATAACAAAACCCCCCACTAATCAAAAAAATACTATAAATTCATAAAAAAAATAAAAATACACAAAACCCCCTAAAACCTCATAACAACCCTAAAACCCCTTAAAACACTAAAAACACTAAAATGCCATAAAACCCCTAAAACCTCATAAAAACTCTAAAACCCCTTAAAACACTAAAAATAATAAAATTCTATGAAACCCCTAAAAATCACTAAAAAATAAAAAATATTTTAATACTCTAAAAATTAAATAAAAACTCTAAAAACATTAAAACCTTTAAAGAACTCAAAAACCCCAACCTCCCAAACCTATAAAACTCTACAAATCCTAGAAACCCTAAAAATCTCTAAAACCCCCCAAAACCATAAAAATCCTAAAAAACCCTAAAAATTATAAAAATTATAAAACATAGAACCCCTGAATGACCCCAAGAAAACCTTAAAACCCAAAAAAACTCAAAACACCTAAAACCCTTAAAAATGATAAAACCCAAAAAATCCCGAAAACCCCCCTAAAAACCATAAGAACCCCTGAATTCCCTAAACTCAAATAATATATAATGAAACATAAATACCCACTAAAAACTCTAAAACCCCATTGAACATATAAAAACTCAAAAAACCCTAAAAACCATTAATCCACTACCCCCCCAAACTATAAAAACCCTAAAATCCATAACAACCCTTAAAACCCTAAAAAAGTCAAAATATCCTAAAAACCCAAAGAAAAACTAAAAAAGAACTAAAATCCCTAAAAATATAAAAAAAATCCTGAAAATGGCTAAGAAAACCTTAAAAACCCAAAAAATAGTTTAAATCCCCAAAAAACTAAAAATGCTAAAAACATAAATACCCTAAAACTCCAAATTCCCTCAAAATCCCTAAAATCCCTAAAAACACTAAAAATCCTAAAAAAATCACTTAAAATTCATATAAAAGTAAAAACCCTGAGAAAACCATAAAAACCTAAAAACATTTTAAACCCCTAAAACACAAAAAACACTAAAATCCTTAAAAAAGGCCATAAAACCCCTAAACCACCCTAAAACATAAAAACCCAAAATCCGTAAAGGCTCTAAAAACTAATATAAACCCTAAAACCCACTAAAAAGTCCAAAACCCATTAAAAACAAAAAACATTAAAAGTAATCAAAATACCTTTAAACCACTAAAAACATAAAAAATCCTAAAACCTAAGAAACATTAAAACCCAAAAAACCCTCAAAATCCATAAAAACTCTTAAAAACAATACAAATCCTAATAATCCATAAAAAAGTTAAAAACCCTAAAAACCATGAACAACCCTAAGAAAACCATAAAAACCTAAAATAAAATAAAAATACTAAAAAACCTATAAAAATCAAAAAACATAAAAAACCCCTAAAAGACCCTAAAACTATAAAAACCCCTACAACCCCTTAAAAACCCTAAAAAGATTAAAACCCCTTAAAATCCATAAATAATACGAAAACCACTTAAAACTCCAAAACCATTTAGATTCCTAAAAATTTAAAAAAACTCTAAAAACCCCTATAACCCCAAAAAACTAACAAAAATACCAAATACATAAAAAAATTAAACCCTTAAAAATTAAAAAAAATATAAACAACCATCAATATTTCAAATAAATCCTAAAAACCCATAAAATACTACAAAATATTAAAAATAACTAAAACCTAAAATCATTAAAACCTATAAAACCATAAGAAATCCATAAACACTTAAAAACAATTAAAACACAAAAAAACATAAAAAATTATAAAAACCCTCAAAATCCCTAAAAACCCTAAAAACTTACAAAAATAAAAAGCTCTAAAAATCCAAAAAATGTAAAAAACACTAAAACCCTGAAAACCCTAGGAAAACCTAAAAAACCTAAAACTCTTAAAACCCCTAGAGACCAAAAAAGGATAAGAGGATTAAAAAACATAAAAAGGCATTAAAACCCTAAAACCCATAAAAACCACAAAACAACTAAAAAACATAAAATCCCCTAATACACAATAAAACCCCCAAAGAACCACTAAAAACTCTAAACATCCATTGAACCCCTAAAAATATTAAAAATTATTAAAACCCAAAAAAACCTGAAAAAATCAAAAAAACCCATAAAACCCTCTAATTTCCTAGAACGCATAAAACCCATTAAAATCCAAAAACCTCAATAAAAATCCCCAAAATCATAAAAAATATTAAAACAATGAAAAATAATAAAAAACGTAAAAACCAAATGACACTTAAAACCCCAGAATACTTGAAAGCACAAAATCCCCTAAAAACCCTAAAAACCATAAAATCCCTCAAAATCCTTGAAATCCTAAGAACTCTAAAATCCTAAAAAATCCCTAGCAAAATAAAAATATATAATGATACGTATAAAATAAAATAAATACAAGTAATTAAAAACCCAAAAAACAAAAAAAAACGCTAAAAACTATAAAAGACCATAAAAACCCAAATACCATGTAAAAGCAATAAGAAACCCATAAAACCCATAAAACCCTAAAAAACACTAAGAACTCTAAAAACCCTTTAAAACTTTAAGAAAATAAAACTCTAAAAACCATAAAACCCTAAAGATGCCAAAAAACATTTAAACACAAAAAAACCTTTAAACCCTCAAAATACCAAATATATTAAATACCATAAAAATACAAAAAAATCGCTGAAAATAACTAAAATATAGTAAACTGTAAAAAACCTAAAAATCATATGAGAACATTAAATACATATAAACAATCATAACACCATAAAACCCTAATGAAAAGATAAAACTTCCTGACACCCTAAAAATTCCAGAAAGCACTAAAAACCATAAACCCCTAACACCCTTAAGATGACTAAAAAACCTAAAACTCAATAAAATCTGTGAAAACCATTTAAACCCTTAAAAATGTTATAAAATTAAATAAAACCATAAAACTCCAATAAAAAACTCAAAAAAACCAGAATGAAAAAAACCAAAAATACCTTAATCACCATAAAAACCCTAAAACCCTCCAAATTCATAAAAACCCAAAAACCACCAAAAAATGCCTAAAAGTGTAATGGATGCTAATACCCTTAAATACCCCTATGAAAACCTGAAAACCATAAAAAATATACAACTCCTAAAATCCATAAATAAACTAAAAACCCAAAAATCCCTTAAAACCACTGAAACCCAAAAAAACAATAAAAACCATAAAACCCTTAAAACCATAAAACCCCTAAAAACTCATAAAAACCCATAAAAACAAAAAAACCAATAAAAATATTTTAAAACCTTAAAAATAATAAAAACCCTAAAACCCCTAAAAATCGTCATATTCACTAAAATCATAAAAACACATAAAAATCCGAAAAAAATTCAAAACATCCCTAAATAATAAAAAACAATATAAAACCAAAAACTCTAAGGCAATATAAAAAATTTAAAATTTAAAACCCCAAAAAACATAAAAAATTATAAAAATCCTAGAAACCCATAAAATGCAAAAAAACCCAAAAACAATAAATACACTAAAACAATAACGAACAACAAAAATAAAAAAAATCCAAAAATAAATCCTTAATATGTAGAAATAATAAAAAAAATCCATGAAAAGCCCTAAGGAACCCTTAAAACATGAAAACATTTAAATTCCATAAAAACTCTTAAAACACTAAAAACAACACAAAATCCTATAAGAACATAAGAACCCTAAAAAATATAAACCCATAAAACCATAAAAAACCCTAAAAGTCTATATAAACCCTTAAAACCCACTAAAACATTTAAACACCCTTTAAACCCCAAAAAATTTTAAAAACTCTAAAAATACTAAAAACTATAAAAACTCAAAACAAACATAAATCCCTCAAAACCCATCAAAATCCCTAATAACCCATAAAAATCATAAAAATTACCTAAAATTTCTTAATGATGTAAAAAACCCTAAAAGTAGTTAAAACCCATAATAACCCCTTAAAAACCTAAAAAAACATAAAACCCCACAAAATACCAAAAACAATTTAAACCATAAAAAACACAAAAAAATATAAAAACCATGAAACCCTTGAAAACCTTAAAAAAATCTAACAACCTATAAAACCCCTAAAACCCACTAAAAACGCCAAAAATGGTATAAAACCTTAAAACAAGAAAAAACTATAAATAATGTTAAAAAACCCAAAAATAACCATAAAAACCTCAAATCCCTAAAATACCCTAAAACAGATCAATATTTTTAAACCCCTAAAACCCTAAAATATAAAAAATACGATGAAAACCCTAAAAACCCTAAAACCTAGAAATTCCCTATGAAAACTTTAAAATCCCTAAAAACTCCCAAAAAACCAAAAAAATCCTAAAACCATCAAAACCACTAAAAATCCCTAAAACCCCTAAAATACCATAACAATCCTAATTGGCCCTAAAAATATCTAAACACCTAAACATCCCAAAAATATTTAAAGGACCTAAGATAACCCTTCAAACATAAAAACCACAAAACCTCAAAAATGCCAAAAATATTCTTAAAACCTTAATATTCCCGAGAAAACCGTAAAATCCCTAAAACCCAATAAAATATAAAACCCCTTAAAACCCCTAAGAGCATTAACAAATCTAAAAAAAATAAAACCCCTAAAGTACTCAAAAACCATAAAAACTGTAAAACCCATAAAAATATAAACAACAATAAAACACTCATAATCCCTAAGAAAATTAAAAAAATAAAAATCCATAAAAAACCTAAAAAACCTAAAAACCTAGAAACCATAAAACCCCTAAAAACCCGAAGTACAGCTTAATAACCTAAAAATAATTAAAACCACTAAAACCGTATAAATGATAAAAATCATCAAAAATATAAAAATCCATAAACACACAAAAAACCATATTAATCCTAAAAAATGTATAAAAATACCTTAAAAATAAAAACCCTCAAACCCCTAAAAAATCAAATAAAACATTAAAATTATAAAAACATGTAAAACCCCTAGAAAAAATAAAAATAGTCAAAATACTAAAACCCCAAATAGAATATAAATTCTCTACAAACCCCAAAAAAAACCCTTTAAAACATTAAAAATCCAAACAACCCAATAAGACCCTAAAAACACTAAAAACACTAAAACTCTATAAACCCTTAAAACCCCTAAAAAATTTTAAATACTCTTAAAAACCTTAAAATACCTATGAAAATTAAATAAAATGGTATAGAACCAAAAAATTTAAAACAAACACCCCTAAAAACCTACAAAATCTCAAAAAAAAACTAAAAACCCTATAAACCATAAAAATCTAAAACCCAAAAAATACCTAAAATCATAATAAAAACCGAAAAATCCCTAAAAACACCATATGAAAATATAAAAAATCGGAAAACACTAAAACCCCAAAAAACCTCAAAATGCTAAAAAACTAAAATACAATAAGTACCCAAAAATCCCTCATAATCCATAATAACCCAAAAAACAATTAAAATCCAAAAATTCATATATTCATAGAAAAACATAAAAATCAATTTAAAATCTATAAAACCCCTTAGAAAACATAAAAAACCTATAAACAACTAAAATCCATAGAAAATATAATATATTCCAATAATCCTAAAATCCCCATGACCCTAAAAACCTTAACACACCAAAAATATTAAAAAACACTAAAACCCTTAAAACTTTGAAAACCACTCTAAACATAGAAACCCCATTTAATCATAAAAAATATGGGGAATTCTAAAGAAACATTAAAACTATAAAAACCTAAAAAACTCTTATAGCCAAAAAAACCCTAAAAACACTAAAACCCATAAAATCCCTTAAAACCCAAAAAATATTTAAAAAAAACATATAAAATCCTAAAATGGCCCTAAAAATACCTAAAAACATATATGACATAAAAAACATAAAACCCCATATGAGAACCATAAAAAACTAAAAAATTATTAAACATCTAAAACCCATAAAAATGATAAAAACATAAAAAACCCTTAAAATCCTTAAAACTCCTTAGACCAAAAAAATCATTAAAACAGTAAAAATCAATAAAAATATAAAAAAATTAAAAACTTTGAAAATCACTAAAAACATAAAAAACCAAAAAACATTAAAAACACTATTAAAATTATAAAAACCTAAAAACACTTAAAATAATAAGAACCTAAAAATGAAAAAAATTCAACAAAAACAAAAAAACTCTAAAAACACTAAAAATCTATAAAAACCTGTAAAAAACATAAAAAACATAAAAATTCTTAAAAATTCTTAAAAACATAAAAAATTCAATAATCCATGAAAATACCAAAGAAAATATTAAAAACCAAAAATTAATTTAAACCCTTAAAATCTTAAAAACATTAAAACCACTATAAAACCATAAAAGGCCCCAATCCAAAAAAAAATCCACTAAAACCAAAAAAACCTAAAAACGATAAACATTGAAAAATCCCACATAAAACACTAAAAACGATTTGAATCCATAAATAAGAATATAAAACTATATAATACCTGGTAAACCATAAAAAATCAAAGAACCCAAAAAACCATAAACACCATAAACACCC
The DNA here is from genome assembly GCA_963277665.1 of Viscum album. Taxonomy (NCBI): domain Eukaryota; kingdom Viridiplantae; phylum Streptophyta; class Magnoliopsida; order Santalales; family Viscaceae; genus Viscum; species Viscum album. Next base: position 43,857,894 of record OY728151.1, read on the forward strand.
AAAAGCCCCTAGAAACCCTAAAACCCTTAAAATTACTAAAAACCCTAAAATCCATAAAAAGGCTAAAAAATACCTAAATATCCTAAAAAACATAAACAACCCTTTAAACATTGAAGTCCCTTGTTAAAATTTAAGACCCTAAGACAATCTCATAAACCTAGAAACACTTCAATCTACTAGAAACCTAAAGAACACCAAAAATCCCTAAAACACCTTATGATTCCTAAAAATACCTAAAAACATAAAAAATCATAAAAATATTCAAAAGTCATAAAAATACCTAAAAACATAAAAATACTTTAATAACATTTAATAAACATAAAAAAATATTAAAAACCAACACACACTCAAAACCCATAAAACTACTGAAAATGCTAAAAAGCCTAAAAAACCTGAAATTCCTCCAAAATCCCACAAAATCTATAAAAACATTAAATCCATAAAAATCTCAAAAACAAAAAATAACTTAAAACCCTTAAAAACTTTGAAAACCCTACGTAAACATAATAACCAAATACATTTAAATCCCTAAAAACACTAAAAAAACTAAAATCACCCCATAATCATAAAAAGGCATCACAACCCTAAAACATCTAAAAACAAAAAAACACCTAAAATCCTTAAAGACCATAAAACCCCATAAAATACTCAACCGCTGCTCAGAACTCCAAACTCAAAAAAAACCCCACAGAATAATAAAACCTCTAAAAACACCTAAAACATCAAAATTTCTAAAAATTCAAAACAAATAATAAAAATACTAAAATAGACCTAAAAATACATAAAAAAATGTAAAAACCCTGGAAAATCATAAGAAAACCATAAAATTATAACAACACATAAAATTCATAAAAAATCAAAATTTCAAAACCTCAAAAAACCATAAAAAACTAAAAACCCATTAAACCCCCCAAAAAACAATAAAAACCCTTAAAAATTTTAAAATATACTAAAACCCATAAAACACAAAAAACCACAGAAAAATCTAAAAACCATTAAAATTCCTAAAAACAATAAAAACACTACAAACTTTGAAAACCCACAATACACAAAAAAACCACTAAAAACCCAAAAAACCATAAAAATCTTATGAACCCTCAAAAGAAAAAAAACACCTTAAAATCCTTTAAAATACTAAAAAACCAAAAACATAAGAAACATTAAAAATCCTAATAATCCTTATAAAATAATAAAAACCTAAAAAAAATTAAAACCCCTAAAAACCTTAAAAATCTAAAAAACCTAGAAAACACTAAAAATTCTCAAATTCCCCAAAAACATAAAAAATATAAAAATACTAAAAAATACCAAAAAACCCTAAAAATGTAAAAACCCCTAAAAACAACAAAAAAAACCCAATGAAAACATTAAAAACCTAAAAATACTTAAACCCCCCAAAAACAAAAAATATAAAAAACCCTAAACCCCTAAGAATCCCTACAAACCATAAAAATCCCATAATACACTAAGAATCCAAAAAACCCTAAAACACCCAGTAGAAATATAAATAGTATTCAAAAACAATAAAAATTTATAAAAAAACTATAAAAACCAAAAAATACCTAATAACATAAAACCACCCAAAAATCCTAAAAACCCATATAAACCACCCAAAACACTAAAAATCGTAAAACCCAAAATGCCCAAAAAACCCTTGAAAACCATAAAATATCTAAAATCCCAAAAAACATACAAAAAACATAAAACTATAAAAATCCTTAATAATACCTTTAAATCCAAAAATAAATTAACCCCTTAAAATCCTGAAAAATGCAAAAAACCCTAAAAACACTATGAAACCATAAAATAACTAAAAAATTCATAAATATCTCGAAAAACCTAAAAACCCCTAAAACTATAAAAACCCCTACAAAAACCATAAAAAAAATAAAAACACATAAAATCAAAAAAAATATAAAAAATGCTCAAAACCCTAAAAACCCATAAAAGAACCTAAAATCACTACAACCATTAAACAACTAAAATTCCAAAAAATCACTAAGAATAAGTGAAAAACCTTTAAGAAAACTAAAAACATTAAAAACTATTTAAATTGAAAAAAATGATAAAAAACTCAAAAAAACATTAAAACCCTAACCCCCCCCCCAAAAAAAACATAAAAACCCTAGAAAACATAATATGCTAAAAATCCTCGAAAGCCATAAAAACACTAAAAATTATAAAATTCCACAGAAAGCCTTCAAAATCCCTAAAAACATTTAATACCATAAAAAACCTAAAAATCCTTATGAAAACCATCAAAACCTAAAAAAACATATTACCCCAAACTACCTAAAATACTCTTAAACCCCTAAAAGCCCTTATAAACCCTCAAAATCACTAAAAACCAGAAACCCCCAAAAAAATATCTAAAAATCCCTAAGAAAATAAAAAAATACCCCAAAACCTAATAACAAAACTTTAAAGACCTAAAGACACATATAACCCCTAAAAACCTAGAACACTAAAATGTATAGAAACACTAAAAGTCACCAAAACCCTAAAAACCCATAAAAACTATAAAACCCCTAAAACCATAAAAACCGATAAAATCCTGAAAATCACTTAAAACTCTAAAACCTATTAAATCCTTTTAAAACATTATGAAGTTCTAAAAAATGATAAAACTCCAAAAACTCAAAAAAACCACAAAACCGAGAAAAATATAAAAAATACCACTAAAAACCCTCCAAATTCCCAAAACCCCGAAAAACTATAAAAATCATTAAAAATAACTAAAAATTATTTAAAAATGTAAAAACCATAAAATTATTAAAAAGCAAAAATAACCCCTTAAAAAACTAAAAAAACTTAAACCCCTAAAAACCTAACAAATGAAAAATACCATAAAGACCCCTAAAACCCTAAAACACTAAAACCCCTTAAAATCCTTAAGGACCATAAAATCATAAAAATCATAAAAATAACTAAAAATATCAAAAAAATTATAAAACCATAAACACCCTGAAATCCCCTAAGGAAATATTAAAAACCTAAAAAACACCTAAAAACCCCAAAAATATTAAAAATACTAAAAACATTAAAAGGCAAAAATATCCTAAAACCCATAAATTCCATAAAACCCATAAATCCATAAAAAACTCAAAAACTCCAAAAAAACTCATAAAAAACCTAAAATGCACAAAAAACACTAAAAACTCTTTTAAACCCCTAAAGATGTTTAAAAAACTATTAAAAACATTAGTATTATAAAAAAACTCAAAAACCCCCTAAAAAACACAATAAAACCAAAAAAACAATAAAACCCCTCAAAATCACAAAAAAATAAAAAACCTATAAAATTTTATAAAAATATTTACACATCCATAAAGCATAAAAAATCGTAAAAATATTGAAAAAACCTAAGAATTTTATAATATTATAGAAATAGTTCAAACACGTAAAAACATAAAAAACTCCAAAAACCATAAAAATGCTAAAAACCTTTAAAACCCATAAAACAACATAGAAACCTAAAATCCCACTAAAAATATAAAAACCCTTTAAACACATAGAAACATTAAAAATCCTTAAAAAAACTTAAAACCCATTAAAACTCAAAAAATATCTAAAAAACCTAAAAATCGTAAAAACCCTAAAACATCTGAAAACCCTAAAACCCCCCAAAAAAACCTCCAAATCCCTAAAAACCCTAAAAATTATAAAATAAAAAATTATAAAATAAACTAGAATTTTATAAAAAAACATAAATTATCCAAAAAAACCTAAGAAAACAATGAAAATATAAGTACACTTAAAAGACAAAAAATATAAACACACTAAAAATCCAAATAAACAGAAAAAACCTAAAACACTATAAAAACCGTAAAAAGCACCAATAACTCTATAAAAACATAAAAATCCTAAAAAATCCCCTTAATCCATAAAAATTTAAAAAACCTTAAATACCTAGAAAACCAATTGGAAACCCTTAAAACCTAAAAAGACATAAAACCCTTAAAAACATGAAAAACCCCAAAACACATAAGAAAAATTAAAATCCCTAAAATGACCCTAAAACACCTAAAAACCCCTAAAAACCAAAAACCGAACAATACCATTAAAAACCCAAAAAAACCACTACAAACTCTGAAAACCCTATTAACCCCTAAAACGATAAAGAAAACAAAAAAACCCATTAAAACCCTACCTCCAAATCACTTTTTTATTTTCTAAAAGAAATGTTATGGTTTAGTGGTAACCATACTCATTATTATAAAAATACTATCCTGCTATAATTTAAAATCCAAAAAAATTATAACCCCTAAAACCCAAACAAAACCCAAAAAACCCCATAAAATCCCTAAAAATCCTAAAAATTGTTAAAAACGTTAGAAAATCATAAAAACCTATAAAATCCATATAAATCCATAAAAAGGTATAATCCCCTAAAAACCCCTTATAAAAAAAAGTGAAAAACCCTAAAACCCCTAAAAAACAAAAAACCCTAAAACCCCCTAAAACTACTAAAATCCATAAAACACCATAAAATCCTAAAAAACCTAAAAATCCCACAAACCAGACAAAAAAACAAAAATCCATTAAATTACCAAATAAAACCTTGATAACAAAAAAATATTAAAAACCATAAAAACCTAAAAGTTCTAAAACCACCTAAAACCCAAAAAGACCCTAGAAATAGCAAAAATCCCCAGAATCCTAAACACCTTATAAACCTTATAAAACCCTACTTCCTATAAATCAACTAAAAACCACTTATACACTTAAAAATGTTAAAAACTATATGAATATATTAAATCCCTAAAAACTCAAAAAATACCCAAAAACACAAAAAACCCATAAAAACCCTAAAAACAAAAAAAACTCTAAATCCATAAACACCCTAAAAACCCCAAAAATCCTAAAAAATCCATAAACATAACTAAATATATATATAACCCTAAACACCTAAAAACCCCTAATAAAATCCTAAAAACCATAAAAAACCTTAAACCACAAAAACATAAAAATATAACTACCCTTAAAAAACCCAAATAAACTATCAAAATCCCTAAAAACCATAAAACCGTAAAAACCCTTAAAAATAAAAAAAATCTATAAAACACTCAGAAATTTTTTAAAACCTAAAAACAAATAACACCCCTAAAAAACATAAAAAATGCTAAATTAACTATAATCCCCTATAAAGACCCTAAAAACATAAAAACCTAAAAAGACCCTAAAACCACTAAAAACACTAAAACCCCTATAAAATCCTAAAAGCATTAAAAAACTATAAAAACCATTAAAACCTTAAAAATATCAAGAAAATCACAAAAACCCAAATGAAACCATGAATATACTCAGAATATATAAAACCCCTAAAAACTATAAAATACATAAAACACATAAAAATCAATAAAAACATTAAAACCCATAAAGACCCTAAAAACCCCTAAGAAAACCTTAAATATCTTAAAACAATTAAAACCCCAAAAAACAGAAAAATATCTAAAAACCCTAAGAACACTAAAAACTCAAAAAAAACCTCAAAATCCCTAAAAACCCAAAAAACCCCTAATTAATCCACAAAACTCCTAACAGAATTAAATACCCCTAAACCCCTAAAAACCCATAAAAATCATTAAAAACAAAAAAAAATATTTAAGCCCCTAGAAAACATAAGAAACAAAAAAAAAACATAAAAAATAAAATATTCATAAACTCTAATAACATAGCAAAACCATAAAACCCATAAAATCATAAAAACCTAAAAACCCAAAACAAATCCACTCAAGTATCATAAAACCCATTAAAATCATAAAAATGTTAAAAAACATTAGAAACATTAAAAAACCACAATAAAACAATAAAAAGAAAAAAAATAAATCCCCTAAAAATATGAAACAACACTAAAATCCCTAAAAACCATTAAAATACCAAAATAGATAAAAATACCAAAAAATTTCAAAAATCCTAAAAACCCTCTGAAAATATAATAAAAACATAAAAACCTAAAAACACTTAACACCCCGAAAAATCTATATAATGCTAAAAAATCTAAAACCCCTAAAACACCCAAAAACCAATAAAAAACCCTAAAACACCTAAAAAATATTTAGACCATGAAAACCATAAAATATCTCTAAATCCCATAAAAACTATAAAAATATTTTATAGGCCTAAAAACGTTAAAAAAATTCAATGTATCCTTTGAAACCCAAAAAAACAAAAAAAAACCCAAAAAACCCATAAAAACTTTCAAAACTATAGAAACCATAAAAACCCAAAAACAATCCCTAACATACCTAAAAACCAAAAACACACTAAACAATCCCAACAAATAACTCAAAATTTAAAAAAAACCTAAAAACCCTAAAAAATTCTAAAAACGTAAAAACCCCATGAAAACACTAAATAGCCATAAAACCCACAAAATACCTAAGCCACTAAATATTCATAAAAATCATTAAAACCCCCTATAAATCCGGTAAGACATAAAATCACTAAAACCCTAAAACCCTAAGAAATCCTTAAAAATATAAAAACACATAAAAACCTTATAAAACCTACAACTTATACACACTCAGAAAATGAAAAAATACTCTAAAACCTCCCCAAAAACACAAAAACCCATAAAACCCTAAAGACCCCAAAAAACCCAAAAAAAACCCTAAAATCCTTAAAACACATTAAAACCCAATAAATACTTTAAACCCACAAGAAACACTAAAAATACTTTAAACCCCTAATAGTATAAAAAACCATAGAACCTCTAAAAATCAAATAAACTCTAAAAACTCAAAACAACCATAAAAACCTTAAACCCATAAAAATCCCTAAAACCCGTAAAAATAATAAATATCATAAAAAATATCTGAATACATGTAAAAACACTAAAAAACATATAAACCACAAATAAAACCCTAAAAAACTAAAACAATTAAAACCCCTAAAAACCTAAAAACTTTAAAATCCATAAAAACCCTAAAACCCAAAAACATCAAAATTTCTAATGACATAAAAAACATAAAAAAACTAAAAAAAATATATTAAAAACCCATAAAACCTAAAACCCTATGAAAACATTTAAAACTAAAATAACTAAAATCACATTGGAACAAAAAATTCACTAAAAAAAACATTATTAAAACCATAGAAAACCCTTAAAAACAATAAAAACCCATAAAACCAAAAAACACCATAAAAATTCACTGAAAACACAAACAACAATTAAAAAAAAAAGAAATTAAATCACATAAAACCTCTAAAAAAGATAAAAACCCCAAAATAACTCTAAACCCCCTAAAATCCCCATAAAACCCTCAAAACAATAAAAATTCTAAAAACCAATAAAAATCCTAAAAAGTATTAAAAATCACTAAAACTGAAAATACCGTAGAACTGCAGATAACCCAATGAAAACATTATAAACGTAAAATCACTTAAAACCCCTAAAAACCAAAAAATGCTAAATGTTTTAAAAAATACCAAGAAAGACCCAAGCACCCTAATCCCCTAACCCCCGACTAGAAACTATAAAAACCTTTAAACCACTAAAAATGTTTAAAAAATCTTAAGTCCCTAAAAAGTAAAAAAACCCAAAAAACTAAAAAACTATGAAACCCTAAAACCCTAAAAAAACCCTCCAAATCCCTGAAAATTCCTAAAAACCAAAAAACAAAAAAACCATAAAAATACCAAATATCCCTAAAAACATTAAAATGCTTAAAACCCTAAAAACCCCAATAGAAAATTTATAAACCTAAAACACGCAAAACACTTAAATATATAAACGCTAAAAATAATTAAATCACAAATACCACAAAAACATTAAAAAACCTTAAAAAACCTTAAAAACATGAAAATTTATAAAATATGAAAAAACTCATAAAAATCCAAAAAAACCCTGAAAACACTAAAACCCTGAAATCCCTAAAACCAAAAAATTCATAAACCCCAGAAAACCCAAAAAAAAACATAAAAACAAAAAAACACTTAAGACCCCAAATGAATCCAAAAAATCTAAACCCCATAAAAACACTAAAAGTCCATAAAATCACTAAACACCCTAAAAACCATAAAAATCCCTAGAATACTTTAAATACCCAAAAAACCCATTAAAACCCAAAAACACACTAAATATTATAAATACCCATTAAACCTAGAAAAATAATAAAATATATAAAAGGCCTTAAAAACCCTAAAAAATAAAAAAACAAAAATAAACTATAAAATTCCTAAAAACCAAAAAATCCGTCAAACCCATAAAAACCATAAAACCCTAAAAATCATAAAAAAATCCCTAAAAATCCCTAAAAATGTAAAAAACACTCAAATCCTTAAAAAAGATAAGAAAACCATGAAAAGAAAACAACAATGAAATCCCCTAAAAACCCAAAGACAATAAAAACCCAAACAAACCCTAAATCCTTAAAAATCATAAAAATACACTAAAAATTGCTAAATTTTTTAAAACCCTTATAAAAAATGAAAAACATTAAAAATTCATAAAACCCTAAAAACACTAGAAACCACTAAAAACGAAAAAAATGAAAAAACCCTATAAACCCTAAAACCCCTAAAAAGGCCTAAAATCCCTCAAAACCATAAAACCCCTAAACCAATAAAAACCCCTAAAAATCCATAAAACCCCCAAAACAGCACTAAAAGTTCTAAAAATCCTTTAATCACCAAAATTGTTTTAAACCCACTAAAAACCTTAGAAGAACTAAAAAACAAAAAAACCCTAAAAACATTTAAAAACAAAATATAGTAAAAAATATATAAATTCTCAAAATGCCTACAATCATTGAAACACCATAAAAATACCAAATCCTTTAAAATTCACTAAAAACATTAAAACCCTAAAACCCTAAAAACCCCCATGAAAACTTTAAAAACCTAAAAAAACATAATACCCCGAAAATCCTAAAAATTATAAGACCCCTAAAAACCCTAAAACACCTTAAAATCCCTAAAAATCATAAAAGACCAGAAAAATCCTAAAAACCATAATATACCTAAAAATTTAAAAACCCTATAACCCTAAAATCCCAAAGAAAACATTAAAATCTTGAAAATACATAAAATTTTAAAATCCTAAAAAATGATAAACACACTAAAAAATGTTTAAATGCCTAAATAACCCCAAAAGATCAAAAGAACCCTAAAACCAATAAAACCCCTAATATCATAAAACAAAATAAAACATTGAAAACACTAAACACCCATAAAAACTATAAAAACCACTGAAACCTCTATACACCCTTTGAACACCTAAAAATATAAAAATTCCTCTAAAAAAATTAAAAACCCTACGAATCTGGAAACGAAATCTGAAAAATCAAAAAAATAAAATAAAATCCTAAACACCCTCAAAATCCCTAAACCCCTAAAACCCCCCTAAACCCCTAAAAACCAATATAATACATAAAAATCACTAAAAAATAAAAAACCTCACAACCTTGTAAAACCCTAAGAAAATCTTAAAAATCTAAAACACTTAAAAGCACTAAAAACATAAAAAACACTACCAACAATAAAAATCCTAAAGCACCCCAAAATCCTAAAAATCATAAAAACAACAAAAACATTTAAAACACTTAAGACCAAAAAGCCCATAAAAAATCCTAAAAACTCGAAAAAAATTTAAACCACAAAAAACGTTGAAAAAAGTTTAAATCATTAAAAACCATAAATACTTAAAAAACACTAAAACCCAAAAAAACATGAAAACCCTACAAACAGCAAAACTCCCTAAAACCCTTGAAAACCATAAAATTCCTAAAAATACCTACAAATACCTAAAAATGTAAAATCCCCTAAAAAAATTTACAATCCCTAATAAACCCATAAAACTAAAAAACCCCTTAAAACAACTAAGAAACCTATAAAAACTGAAAATCTGATAAAACCGTAAAAATAGTAAAAAAATGAAAAACACAAAAAATCACTAAAAACATTTAAAACAATAAATACCTAAAAAAATACCAAAAAACATTAAAGCCTTAAAAGCCCTAAAATACCAAAGAAAACCTTACAGAACCCTAAAAAAAACCTAAAAATCCCTAAACCCTAAAACACCATAAAACATGAAAAAACACAAGAAACTCTAAAACCCCATTAAACCTTTAAAAATGATAAAATTTAAAACCCCTAAAAACAATAAAATCCTTAAAAACAATAAAAATCCAAAAAAATCCAAAGAAACCCTAAAATCCCTAATGATGTAAAACCCCAAAAACCAAAAATTCTAAAATCCCATAAACCACTAAAAATCATAAAAATACTAAACCCCTAATAACCATCAAAATACCTGAAAACCCTAAACATATATAAATAACTTAAAAAAGATATGAAAATAATAAAAAAACATACAGAACACTATAAACCCTAAAAACCCATATGAAACCTATAAAACCCTAAAAGCACTTATAACCCCTAAAACATTTATAACATTAAAAATTTCAAAACCACTAAAAATCCTAAAAATCTAAAACACCACAAAATCTATAAAGACCCTAAAAAACATAAAAATATTAAAAAAATATATGAAAATCCATAAAAAACATAAAAACCAAAAAATAGAAAACAATGAGGAAAGATATGAGAACTGAAAAACCCTTAAAAACCCAAACACTCTAAAAACCCAACAAAACCCTAAAAAGCTCCAAAAAATCCTTAACCCATAAAATAATAAAAACACGATAAAAACATCTAGAAAACCTAGAAACCCATAAAACCCCTAAAAACCCAAAAAAAAAATAAATACCACTTAAATCCCTAAAAATGATTAAAAACATTAAAAAAGTAATAAAACCATAAAAAACAAAAAAACCCCCAAATAACCATAAAAACCATAGAAACCCTAAAAACATTAAAACCCACAAATTCCCTAAAACCTATCAAAATACTAAAAACCCTAAATATAACTAATACATAAAAACCCCTAAAAACCTGAAAACCCTATGAAAATTTTAAAAAACCAAAAAAATAAAACCCATAAAAACCTATAAATAAAAAACTAGAAAACATAGAAACCCATAAGACAATAAAAACCACTAAAACCCTAGAAAAAGCCTAGAAAATAATAAAAAACCCAAAATCCCATTGAACACCTAAAATGTTAAAATATTATAAAAACCTTAAAACCCATAAACATTTAAACAAAACCTAACCCCCAACCATAAAACTCTAAAACCTATCAAAATACTTAAACCTCCTAAAAACTATAAAAATCCAAAAAAGACTCTAAAAATCCCAAAATACATAAAAACCCAAAAACACTGGAAAACCATAAGAAAACATTAAAACCCTAAAAACACTAAAAACTCCTAAAAACCTTAAAATGATCAAAATTCAATAAATCTATAACAAACTATACATAATATAAAAAAACCTTACAACATGAAAAAACATAAACTCCTATAAAAACACAATATATTTTCAAAAATGTAAAAACCCCTTAAAACACTAAAAAATACTATAAAAACATTAAAAAAATAAAATTACATAAAACCCTTAAAAAATAATAATGTTAAAACGCCTAAAAAACCAAAAAGACCCTAAAGTCATTAAAAGGACCTAAATCCTTTAAAACACCCGAAAACCATAAAAAACGTAATACCCATGAAAACCCGAACCCCCCCCCCTCAAAAAAAATCTAAAAAACCCATAAAAACACTAAAAAAACTCAATAAAAACCTAAAAACCATAACAAATATCCAAACCCCCTAAAAAACCATTAAAACCATTAAAATCAATAAAAACCTAAAAAATATTAAAAAATACATGAAGATACCAAAAATTGGAAAAACCCACATAAGCCTTGAAACCCCCTAAGAAAACCATAAAAACATAAAAGCACTTAAACCCCCTAAAAACCTATACCCCACCTAAAACCCTAAAAACCCATAAGAACCCTCACAATACCAAAAAACAATAAAAATAAGTAAAACCCTAAAAATTCCCTGGAACCCAATAAAATAAAAAATCCAAAAACCCCTAAGAAAACAAAAAAAACTAAAAACTCAACAAAATAACAAAAAAATTAAAAAAATATAAAACCACAAATCCCCTAAAAACCCTAAAAATAACTAAATACATTAAGAATACATAAAAATCCTAAAAATTTCTAAATAGCCCAAAAACATAAAAACCCTAAAACCCTGAAAAACCCTACGGTAACCTTAATAAACTTAAAAAACATAAAACCCATAAAAAATCTTAAAATACCCTTATAATCTAAAACCACTAAAATGCATAAAAATTCCTACTTTTTTTAAAAAAAACATAAAAACCCATTGAAACAGTTATAAAAATTTTAAACACTAAAACCCTTTTGAACTCTTAAAAATGATAAAAACCCTAAAAACCCATTAAAATTAAAAAAAATCAAAAGCAAAACCAGAAACCCCAAAAAATAATAAACACCCTAAAATAATGAAAGAAATTAAAAAATTTAGAAACCCTAAAAACCATAAAAATCGGAAAAAAATCCAAAAAAAATCCCGAAGAATGTAAAAAACCCTAAAAACCATATGAAAACCATAAATCCTAAAAAAAACATAAAACCCATAAAAACCTAACCCCCACCCCTAAAACCCTAAAGCTCCTAAAACACCCTAAAACTACCAAAGTGATTAAAAACACTAAGAAATAATAAAAACAAAAAAATACCTAAAAACTATATAAATATAAAAGATACTAAAAACCTTTAAATACCACAGGAAAAATCTAAAAACATAATGTCACTTAAAATCCCTAAAAATATATAATTTTTTTTTAAAACCCTAAAAACCCATAAAAACCCTAAAAAATATAAAAATAATTAAAAGACCCTAAAAATCCTTGAAAAAGTAAAAAACAGTAATGCTTTTTTAAAAACCCAAAGAAGACACCAAAAACCATCAAAATCCCTAAAATCCCTAAAAACCCATAAAGATCCTAAAAACCATAAAAGTAACTAAAAATTAGAAAATAATAAAAACCATGAAAACTCTTAAGAACACCATAAAAACGTAAAAACACATAAAAAACTCAATCCAAGAAAATGCTAAAATTTTAAAAACCACCAAAAGGTGTTAAAAATCCCGAAAAATAGTAAAAAACCTAAAACCTAACAGAAACCCTAAAAACCAAAAAATATTAAGCCCATTTAAACCTCTAAAAACATTATCATACAATAAAAACCTTAAAACCCATAAAATCTCTAAAATATTTAAATCCCAAAAAAATCGTAAATCCCTAAAAACTCAAAAAATCCCAAAGAAAACCAAAAAACCAAAAAAAAACCTTCAAACTCTAAAAAACCATAAAAGCATATAAATACCCCTAAAACTCTGAAAACCCCTTTAAAAACCATAAAAAGATAAAAATACATAAAACTCCTAAAAAGGATAAAAATCCAATAAAAACTTAAAAACGATGAAACCCCTAAAAACCCCTAAACACTCTAAAACCCCATAAAAATACTAAAAATCCTAAATAAACCCATAAAATGTAGAAACCCCTAAAACCACTCAAATACACTATGAAAACATTTAAAAAATATAACAAAAAACCTCAAAAATTTAAAAGCTAAAAACCCTAGAATACCCTAAAAGCCCTTTAAACCATATAAACACTTAAAAACATTAAAAATCCAAAGAAACATAAAAACCCTAAAAACCCAAAAAAATATAAAATCCATTTAATTCATTATAAATATTAAAAAACTCAAAAAACATTAAAACATAAAAAATATCAAGAAACCCTAAAAAGATAAAATCCCAAAGACCCCTAAAAACCAATAAAATCCATAAAATCCCTAAAAACGAAAAAAATACATAAAAAACTTTAAAATAACTATGAACCTAAAATAAAACTATATGTCCTTAAAAATAATAATAAAATCTTAAAAACCAAAGAAAAACATAAAACCCCAGAAATTGAAAAAAACCCCTAAAACCCCTCAAAATTCTAGAAGACCCTAAACACCATTAAAATCCTAAAAAATTCATAAAAATACATAAAACCATAAAAACCCCTAAGAAAAATGTAAAAACATAAAAAAAATAATCCCCCTAAAAACCCTACCAAACCTCAATAATACTACAAAACCGTATAACCCCACAAAATTTCTAAAAACCCAAAAAATAATAAATATCCAAAAAATACCTAAAAATACCTAAAAACTCCAAAAAACCATAAAAACCCAACGAGAAATATAAAAAGTTAAAAAAACATAACTCCCTAAAACATAAAAAGCACTAAAACCCTAAAAAGTCCCTAGAACCTTGAAAACTATAAAACCCGTAAAAAAATTTAAAAACATAAAATACTATAATAACCCTAAACATTGTAAAAACTATAAACAACCAAAAACCCATAATAACCTTACGAAACTTCAAAACCCCTAAAACCCCTCGAAATCCATAAACATCCTAAAAACCATAAAAATAAAAATAAAAGTCATAAAAATATATAAAAATGTAAAAACCAAAGAAACCCCTAAGATAAAATAAAAACATAAGGATATTAAAACCCATAAAACCTAAAAATTTATAAAACCCAAAAAACCCAAATAAGACCCTTGAAACCCAAAAAAAACCCTAAGAAAAATAAAAAACACAATAAGACTTAAAAACTCTATGACCCAAAAATCACTAAAACCCCACTAAAATCAAAAAACATTTAAAACCCCAAAAATGTTAAAAACTCTAAAAAAACATCAAAACCCCTCAAAAAATCAAAAAATATTTAAAACCCAAAAAAACTATAAAAATCATAACAATCCTAAAAACCCAAAACCCCCCCAAAATCCCTAACAACCCTGAAACCCAAAAATCCAAAAAATCAATAAAAATTCCATAAAAAGTAAAAAATCTTAAAAACCTAAAAACCACTTTGAAAACATTAGAAACCTAATAACTTATTTCCACTAAAAACCAAAAAAATTATAAAGACATTAAAAACCATCAAAATCCCTAAAAATCCCTAAAAATCCTCAAAAAACATTAAAATTCTAAAAAACAATAAAAATACTTAAAAATTAAAAAATACTAAAAACCGTGTGATATCCTAAGGAAGCCATAAAAATTAAAAAACAAAAAACCCCTAAAATTAGAAAATTAAAAAAAAATGAAAAATAACTAAAAATTCCCAAAAAGGTAAAAAAACTAAGAAAACCTTAAAACCCTAAAAACATTTTATTCCCCTGAAACACAAAAACACAAAAAACACTAAAATCCCCCAAAAAGGCCATAAAACCCCTAAAACATCGTAAAACATAAAAACCCAAAATCCTTAATGGCCCTAAAAACTAATATCAACCCTAAAACCCCCTAAAAATTCCAAAATCCATTAAAAACAATAAACATTAAATGTACTAAAGAAAAAATTAAACCCCTAAAAACATAAAAAAAATCTAAAAACTTAAGAAACATTAAAACCCAAAAGACACTCAAAATCAATAAAAACTCCTAAAAACCAAAAAAACCATAAAAATCCATAAAAAATTAAAAACCCTAAAAACCATGAACAACCCAGAGAAAACAATAAAAACCTAAAATCACTTAAAAATGATAAAAACATAAAAAACCCCAAAAGACCCTAAAACCTATAAAAACACCAAAAACCCATTAAAACCCTAAAAACCCTAAAAACCATTTAAATTCATAAACACAATGAAAACCACTAAAAACTCTAAAACCATTTATACTTCTAAAAATTTAAATAATCTCTAAAAACCCTATTACCCCAAAAAAACTAAAAAAATCTCAAATACAGAAAAAAAACAATAAAAACCTAAAAAATTATAAAAAACTCTAAAAACCATCAATATTTCAAAAAATTCCTAAAAACCCATAAAATAATACAAAATCTTTAAATTAACTAAAACCTAAAATCATTAAAAACTATAGAACCCTAAGAAAACCATAAACCCCTAAAAACAATTAAAAACCAAAAATACATAAAAAATTATAAAAACCCTCAAAATCCATAAAACCCATAAAAATCATAAAAAAAAGAAAAAGCTCTAAAAATACAAAAAAAGTAAAAATCCCTAATAACCCTGAAACCCCTAGGAAAACATAAAAAACATAAAACACTAAAAATTTCTATGGATGAAAAAAGGAAAAAAGGATTAAAAAAACCTAAAAAGTCATTAAAACACTAAAACCCATAAAACCATAAAACACCTATAAAACATAAAATCCACTAATACCCAATAAAACCCCTAAATAACCACTAATAACTCTAAAAACCCATCAAACCCCTAAAAATGATAAAAATTATAAAAACTCAAAAAAACCTGAAAGAACTCAAAAACCCCATAAAACCCTCAAATTCCCTAAAACACATAAAAATCCATAAAAAACCAAAAACATCAATAAAAATCCCCAAAATCACAAAGAAATTAAAACAATTAAATACACTAAATACCTAAAACCAAAATGACACTTAAAACCCTAGAATACTTGAAAACAAAAAAACATCTAAAAACCATAAAAAACATAAAATCCATCAAAATCCTTAAAAATCCTAAAAACCCTAAAATCCCAAAAAATCCGTAGAAAAATAAAAAATCCAAAATATCCAAAAAAAGCATAAAAGAAATTAAAACCCCAAAAACCAAAAAATATTGCTAAAAACTATAAAAGTCCCTAAAAACTCAAATACCACTTAAAAGCCATAAGAAACCCATAAAAAACCTAAAAAACATTAAAATACACTAAGAACTCTAAAAACCATTTATACCCCTAAAAAAATAAAAACTCTAAAAACCATAAAACCTTAAAAACTCAAAAAACCTTAAAGCAATAATAAACCTTTAAAACCTTCAAAATACCTAATATCCTAAAAACCATAAATATCCTAAAAATTCACTGAAAATAACTAAAATGTAGAAAACCGTAAAAACCCTAAAAATCCTATGAGAACCTTAAACACATAAAAACACTCAAAGCACCTTAAAACCTTAATAAAATGATAAAAACCCTTGAAACCCTAAAAAACACTAAAAGCACTAAAAACCATAAACCCCTAAAACCCTTAAAATGGCTAAAAACCCATAAAACCCACTAAAATCAGTGAAAATCATTTAAATTCTTATAAATCTTATAAAATTATATTAAACCATAAAAACACTAAAAATCTCAAAAAAACTAGAATGACAAAAAAATACAAAAAATACCTTAATCCCCGTAAAAACCTAAAACCCTCAAAATTCCTAAAAACCTAAAATACCCATAAAATTTATAAAAATCCAAAAAATACCAAAAAGTTTAATGGATGCAAAAACCCTTGAATACCCATATTAAAACCTTAAAACAATAAAAAAAATATAAAACTCCTAGAAATCCTAAATAATCTAAAAACCCTAAAATCCTAAAATTCCTTAAAACCACTAAAAACTATAAAAACAATAAAAACCCTTAAAACCATAATACCCCTAAAAACTCATAAAACCCCATAAACACATAAAAACCAATAAAATCCTTGTAAACCCCTAAAAATAATAAAAATCCAAAAAACCATAAAATGAAAACTTACTCTAAAACCTTTAAAAAGAATCAAAATCACTAAAATCATACAAACACATACAAATCCTAAAAAATACAAAAATTCCCTAAAAAATTAAAATACAATATAAAACCAAGAAAACACTAAGACAATATTAAAAAATTATAAAAATCAAAACCCTTAAAAACCTAAAAAATTATAAAATGTCTAAAAACCCGTAAAACACCATAAACCCAAAAAATAAAAAACACTAAAACAATAATGGACAATAAAAATAAAAAAAATATAAAAAATCCTTCATATCTAAAAAAAGCCAGGAAAACCCCTAAGAAAACCTTAAAAATATGAAAACACTAAAAATCCCTAAAAAATCTTAAAACACTAAAAACAACACAAAAACCTATAAGACAATAAGAAACCTAAATACTATAAACCCATAAAACCATAAAAACCCCTAAAATTCCATATAAACCCCTAAAACCCACTAAAACATTTCAACACCCTTTAAACCCCAATTTTTTTTAAAACTCTAAAAATCATAAAAACCATAAAAATTCAAAAAAACCATAAACCCCTCAAAATCCCTAAAAACCCTAAAAACCCATAAAAATCATAAAAAATCTCTATATGTTCTTAATGGTGTAACAAAACTCTAAAAACTGTTAAAACCCATAAGAACCCCTTAAAAACCTAAAAAACATAAAAGCCCACAAAATACCAAAAACACTTTAAACCGCAAAAACACAAAAAAAACCTATAAAACATAATACCATTGAAGACTTTAAAAGATATGACAACCTATAAGACCCCTAAAACCCAATAAAAACTCCAAAAATGGTATAAAACCCTAATACAAGAAAAAACTATAAAAAGTTCAAAAAACCCAAAAATCATAAAAAACTCAAATTCATAAAAAACCCTAAAACCCATATAAATTCCTAAACCCTAAAACCATAAAGAAATCAAAAATTTGATGAAAAACATAAAAAACCTAAAACCAAGAAATTGTCTAGGAAAATCTTAAAATACCAAAAAACTCCCAAAAAAACCTAAAAACCCAAAAATCCCTAAAAACCCCTAAAACCCTAAAATACCATAATAAAACTAAATGGACCTAAAAATATCTAAACACCTAAAAAACACAAAAATATTTAAAGGGACTAAGAGACCCCTTCAAACCTAAAAACTATAAATCCTCTAAAAATCCTAAAATATTTTTAAAACCATAATATTCCCTAAAAACCGTAAAATCCCTAAAACCCAATAAAATCATAAAACTCATTAAAAAAATAAAGAACTTAAAACCCAACTAAAAAATCTAAAAACCCATTAAATCCCTAAGAGCGTTAACAAATCTACAAAAACTAAAAACCCCAAAAATACTCAAAAATCCTAAAAACTGAAAAACCCATAAAAACATAAACAACCCTAAAACACTCATAATCCCAAAAAAAATATTAAAAAAACATAAAAGTCCCTAAAAACCCAAAAACCCTAAAAACCTAGAAAACTATAGAACTCCTAAAAACCCTAAGTAGACCTTAATAACCAAAAAAACATAAAACCACTAAAACCCTAAAAATTATAAAAATAATAAAAACTCTCAAAATCCATAAACACCCTAAAAATCATATAAATCCTAAAAAATATATAAAAATCCCTTAAACATAAAAATACTTAAAACCCTAAAAAATGAAATAAAAAATTAAAATTCTAAAAACACATAAAACCCCTAGAAAACCTAAAAACACTCAAAATACTAAAACCCCAAATAGACCAAAAAATCCCTATAAACCCCAAAAAACAAAAAAACCTTTAAAACATTAAAACCCCTAACAACCCAATAAGACCCTAAAAACACTAAAAATATTAAAACTCTAAAAACCCTTGAAACCACTATAAAAATTTAAAAACTCTTACAACCTTTAAAATACCAATGAAAATCAGAGGAAATGGTATAGGCCCAAAAATAATTAAAAAAACAACCCTAAAAATCCTTAAAATTGTAAAAAATAAACTAAAAACCCTATAAACCATAAAAATCATAAACACCATAAAATACATAAAATCATAATAAAAACTGAAAAACACTGAAAACTCCCTATGAAAACATTAAAAATCTAAAAACATTAAAACCCCAAAAACCTCAAAATAATAAAAAACATAAATACACTAAATACCCTAAAACCCCTCATAATCCATAATAACCCAAAAAACAATCAACATCCAAATATTAATATATTCCAAAAAAACATAAAAATCCATAAAACCCCTTAGAAAACCTAAAAAACCTAAAATAATTAAAATCCCTAAAAAATATAATATATGCTAATAATCCTAAAATCCCCCAAAAACCGTAAAAACATTAACACCCCTAAAACATTAAGAAACACTAAAACACTTAAAAATCTGAACACCACTCTAAACATAGAAAAATGATTAAAGCATAAAAAAGATGGGAAATTATAAAAAAACATTAAAACTATAAATTAAAAAAACATTAAAACCCATAAAACCTCTAAAAATGTTAAAAAATCTAAATTAACTCTAAAACCCCTAAAATCCCCCTAAAACCTTCAAAAATCCTAAAAACACTAAAAAAATAAAAATACTAACAAGTATTAAATAACACTAAAAATTTAAAAACCCTACAACCGTAGAAAACCCAATGAAAACATTAAAAACCTAAAAGCACTTAAAACCCCTAAAAACCAAAAAATGATAAAAGTCGTAAAAATACCATAAAATAACCAAACACCCTAATCCCGTAACTCCCCCACTAGAAACTATAAAAAACCTCTAAATCACTGAAAATGTTTAAAAAAATATTAATTCCCTAAAAAGTAAAAAAAATCCCTTAAAAGCTAAAAAAATGAAACCCTAAAACCCTAAAAAACCCTCCAAAACCCTAAAAATCCATAAAAACCAAAAAACATAAAAAACATAAAAATCCAAAATATCCCCAAAACCATTAAATTGCCAAAAACCCAAAAAACCCCAATGGAAAATTTATAAACCTAAAACACATAAAACACTTAAATCTATAGACACTAAAAATACTAAAATCCCAAAAATCACAAAAACACTAAAAAACCTTAAAAACCATGAAAATTTCGAAAATATGAAAAAACTCATAAAAATCCAAAAAACCCATAAATACACTAAACCATTAAATCACTAAAACCTAAAAATCCCTAAACTCCTGAAAACCACAAAAAACATAAAAACATAAAAACACTTAAAACCCCAAAAGAAACCAAAAAAATATAATCCCCATAAAAACCCTTAAAGACCATAAAATCCCTAAACACCCTAAAAACAATAGAAATCCCTAGATTACATTAAATACCCAAAACCCCCACGAAAACCATAAAAATATCTAAATATTCTAAAAACCCATTAACCCCCCAAAAAATATTAAAAAATCTAAAAGACCTTAAAACCCAAAAAATAAAAAAACTAAAAACAAAAATAAACTATAAAAACCTGAAAAAAAACAAAAATCCCTCGAACCCATAAAACCATTATACCATCAAAATCAAAAAAAATCCCTAAAAATCAATAAATATGTAAAAAACACTAAAATACCTAAAAATGATAAGAAACCCATGAAAATAAAACAACAATTAAATCCCCCAAAAAAACCAAAAGACACTAAAAACCCAAACAAACCCTAAATCCTTAAAAATCCTAAAAAAGCCCGAAAAACCAATAAATTTATTAAAAATTCTATAAACTTTGAAAAACCCTAAAAGATCATAAAACCCTAAAAACACTAGAAACTAATAAAAACCCAAAAATTTAAAAAACACTATAAATCATGACACCCCTAAAAAGAGCTAAAAACACCTCAAAACCAGAAAACACCAAAAAACATTAAAAACCCCTAAAAATCTAAAAAACCTAAAAAACCGCACTAAAAGTTCTAAAACCCCATTAAAGACCTAAATTTTTTAAAAAACACAAAAATCCATAGAAGAACTAAAAAACCCTAAAAACCTTTAAAACCCAAAAAATATTAAAAAACAAAAAACTCTCAAAATCCACACACACTTTGAAAAACCATAAATATCCTAAAACCTCTAAAATTCACTAATAACATAAAAACCCCTAAAACCATAAAACCCCCAAGAAAACTTTAAAAACCTAAAAACACTTAATACCCCAAAAATCCTAAAAACTATAAAACAACTAAAAACCATAAAAGACCTTAAAATCCCAAAAATCATAAAAAACTAGAAAAATCCTAAAAACCCATATCATCCCTAAAAACATAAAAAGCACTAAAACCATAAAAACCCAAAGAAAACATTAAAAACCTGAAAATAATTAAAAATTTTAAAATCCTAAAAAAGGATAAACACACTAAAAAATGTTTAAAAGCCTTAAAAACTCGAAAAGATCCTAAGAACCCTAAAACTAATAAAACCCCTACAACCATAAAAACAAATAAAACATTTAAAACACAAAACATCTATAAAAAAATAAAAACCACTGAAACCTATATAAAGGCTTTGAATCCCTAAAAACATTAAATTTCATTAAAAAAATAAAGAAAACCAAGAACCTGATAACGAAATCCAAAAAACAAAAATAAACCCTAAAAACCCTCAAAATACCTAAACCCCTAAAAACCCATAAAATCTATAAAAATCACTAAAAACATAAAAAACCTCACAAACATGTAAAACCCTAAGAAAATATTAAAAATCTAAAACACATAAAAGCACTAAAAAACACACCCGACAATAAAAACCCTATACACCACCAAAATCCAAAAAATCATAAAAACCAAGAAATCATTTGAAACACTGAAGACAAAAAACCCCATAACAAATCCTATAAACATAAAAAATAATTTACTCAAAAAAAACGTTGAAAAAATTTTAAATCATTAAAAACCATAAAAAATTACAAAACCCCAAAACCCAAAAAAACCATAAAAACCCTACAAACATCAAAACTTCTCTAAAAACCTTGAAAATCCTAAAATTCATAAAAATACCTAAAAATCCCTAAAAATGTAAAATCGCCTAAAAAAGAACAATACCTAATAAACCCAAAAAAAAACCGAAAAACCCCTTAAAAATCTAAGAAACCTATAAAAACTAAAAATCCAATAAAACTCTAAAAATAGTAAAAAAATAGGAAATCCCAAAAAATTGCTAAAACATTAAAAACCATAAAAAACCAAAAAACACATAAAAATACCAAAAATGTAAAATCCTTAAAATCCAAGAAAATTCTTAAGAAAACATTACAGAACCCTAAAAAATAAAAGAACCCTAAAAACCTCTAAACCCTAATACCCCATAAAAAAATGAAAAAACACAATAAACTCAAAAACCCCTTTAAACCCTTAAAAATGTTAAAATTTAAAAACCCTAAAAACAATAAAATCCTTAAAAACCTAAAAACAATAAAAATAAAAAGAATCCCTAAAATCCCAAATGATGTAAAAACTCCGAAAATTCTAAAATCCTAAAAACCCACAAACCCCTAAAAGTATTAAAAATACTAAACCCCTAAAATCCATTAAAATACCTGAAAACACTAAAAAGATATAAAACTCTTAAAAAATATATGAAAATACTAAAACAACATACAAAACAATAAATACCCAGACAACCCATAAGAAACCTATAAAACCCTAAAACCATTTATAACCCCTAAAATTTTTTATAACATTAAAAATTTAAAAAACAATAAAAATCCTAAAAACTCTAAAACACCACAAAATCAATTAAGACCCTAAAAACCTTAAAAATATTAAAAATATATATGAAAATCCATAAAAAACATAAAAACCCAAAAAAAATAGATAAACAGGAGGAAAGATATGAGAACTAAAAACCCCGTAAAAACCCAAACACTATAAAAACCCAACAAAACCCTTAAAAATCCAAAAATCCTTAACCCCTAAAAACCATAAAAACCAGATAAAAACATTGAGAAAACCGAGAAACCCATAAAACCCCTAAAACCCCAAAAAATATAAATACCACTTAAGTCCCTAAAAAGGAAAAAGACATTAAAAACCCATTAAAACCCTGAAAAACTAAAAAATACCCAAAAATACCATAAAAACCCTAAAACCCAAAAATTCCCTAAAACCCATCAAAATACTAAAAACCCTAAATATACCCAATACATAAAAACCCTAAAAACCTAAGAACTCTAAGAAAACCTTTAAAACAAAAAAAAATAAAACCCCTAAAAACCTTTAAATATAAAAAAACTAGACAACATAAAAACCCAAAAAACAATAAATACCACTAAAACCCTATAAAATACCTTGAAAAAAATAAAAAAACCGTAAAATCCCATTGAACACCTAAAATGATAAAATATTCTAAAAACCATAAAACCCCTCAAAATTGAAACAAAACATAATCCCCCAAACTATAAAACTCTAAGAACTATCAAAATACATAAACACCCTAAAAACTATAAAAATCCAAAAAAGACACTAAAAATCCCAGAATACATAAAAACCCAAAAACACTAGAAAACCCTTATAAAACATTGAAACCCTAAAACACTAAAAACGGTTAAAACCATAAAATGATAAAAATCCTATAAATCTCTAACAAAATATAAAAAATATAAAATACCTTAAAACATGAAAAAATATAAAAATCCTAGAAAAACATAAGATATTTTTAATAATGTAAAAACCCCTTAAAACACTAAAAACCTTTGTAAAAAACTTAAAAACATAAAATTACATAAAACCCTGAAAAAACAAAAATGTTAAAACTTCTAAAAAAACCTAAAATATTATAAATTAATTAAAAGGAACTAAATAATTTAAAACTCCCTAAAACCTTTAAAAATTAATAACCATGAACTCCCAACCCCCCCCCCCCAAAAAAAATCAAAAAATCCTTTTAAACCCTTAAAAACGTTAAAAAGTATAAAACCCTTAAAAACAATAATAAACTCAATAAAATCCTAAAAACCATAAAAATTCCAAACCCCCTAAAAAAGTAAAACCCATTAAAATCAATAAAAACCCTAAAAACCATAAAAATATTAAGAAAGAAATAATGATCCCAAAAATTGGAAAAACCAACATAAGCCCTGAAACCCCCAAAGAAAATCACAAAAACCTAATAACACTTAAACCCCCAAAGAACCTAAAACCCCCTAAAAACCTAAATACATATAAGGACCCTCACAATACCAAAAACCAATAAAAATAAGTAAAACCCTAAAAAATCCCTAAAAACCCCAACAAATAAAAAACTCCTAAAACCCCTAAGAAAACAAAAAAAAAACTAAAAACACAAAAATCAACTAAAAAATTAAAAAGTCAATAAAACCATAAAACCCCTAAAAATAACTAAATACATTAAGAACCAATAAAAATCCAAAAAATACTTAAATATCCCCAAATCAAAAAAGAAACCTAAAACCCTGAAAATCCCTAAGGTAACCATAATTACCTAAAAACACATTAAACCCATAAAAACCTCAAAATACCCTAATACTCTAAAACCACTAAAATGCATAAAAACAACTAAAAATGTTAAAAACATAAAACCCCATTAAAACACTAAGAAAAATTTAAAACTCTAAAACACCTTTAAACTCTTAAAAATGATAAAATCCTTAAAAACCCATTAAAAATACTAAAATACCAAAAATTTAAAAAACCCCAAAAATAATAAAAAACCTAAAATAATGAAAAAAAATAAAATATTTAGAAACCCTAAAAACCATAAAAATCGAAAAAAATCTAAAAAAATCCCTAAAAATGTAAAAAACCCTAAAAACCATATGAAAAGATTAAATCCTAAAAAACATAAAACCCATAAAAACCTCCCCCCCACCCAAAAACTCATAAAACCCCCTAAAGCTCCCAAAGTGACTAAAAACACTAAAAAATAAAAAATAAACCTAAAAACCATATAAACATAAAAGATACTAAAAACTTGTAAATACCATAGGAAAAATCTAAAAACATAATGTCACTTAAAATCCCTAAAAATATATAAAAATTTCTAAAAACCCATAAAAACATTAAAAACTAAAAAAATAATTAAATGACCCTAAAAATACCTGAAAATTTAAAAAACAATAAATTTTTTCACAAAACCAAAGAAGGCCCTAAAATCATCAAGATCCCTAAAATCCCCCAAAACCCATAAAAATCCTTAAAACCCATAAAAGTAACTAAAAAATAGAAAATAATAAAAACCATGAAAACCACTAAGAACAACAGAAAAACATAAAAACACATAAAAAAAACTAAAACCAAAAAAATAAAAAAATTCTAAAAACCACAAAGAAGTGATAAAAATCCCTCAAAACATTAAAAACCCTAAAACATAACAAAAACCCTAAAACCCAAAAAACACTTAAACCCCATTAAACCTCTAAAAACATTATCATACTCTAACAACCTTAAAACCCCAATAAACTCTAAAATAATTAAATCGCAAAAAACCAAAAATCCCAAAAATCCCACAAAATCCCAAAGAAAACCAAAAAACCAAAAAATATACAAACTCTAAAAACCATAAAAACATAAAAAAATCCCCTAAAACATTGAAAACCCCTATAAAAACCGATAAAACTCATAAAAGGACATAAATCCAATAAAACCAAAAAATTATGAAATCCCTAAAATCCCTAAATACTCTAAAACCCCATTAAATACTAAAAAACCCAAATAAACCCATAAAACAGAAAAAACCTTAAAACCCCTGAAAACCACTAAGAAAACTTTTAAAACATAAAAACAAAAAAACTCAAAAAATTAAAATGTTAAAAACCCTAGAAGACCCTAAAAGCCCCTAAAACCATAAAAACACTTAAATACATTGAAAATCCAAAAAACCAAAAAAAACTCTAAAAAACCCAAAAAATCTAAAATCTATTTAATTCATTATAAATATTAAAAAACTCAAAAAACCTTAAAACATAAAAAATCTAAAGAAATTCTAAAAGAGATAAAAACCAAAAGACCCTTAAAAACCCATAAAATCTTTAAAATCCTTAAAAATGAAAAAATCCTTAAAAAATCCTTAAAATAACCAAGAACATAAAATTACCTGATCAGTACTTAAAAATCATAATAACACCTTAAAACCCCAAAAAACATAAAACCCAAAAAGTAGAAAAAACCATAAAATCCCTCAATATACCAGAAGACCCTAAAAACCATTAAAATCCTTAAAATTATATAAAAATACCTAAAAACCATAAAAACCCATAATAAAAATGTAAACACCTTTGAAAACATAAACCCCCCAAAAACCCAACCAATCATTAATAATACTAAAAAACTATAAAAACCCAAAAAATTTCTAAATACCCCAAAAAAATAATAAAAAATCCAAAAAATACCTAAAAATACCTAAAAACTCCAAAAAAATCGTGAAAACCCAAAGAAAAATATAAAAAGTTAAAAACACATAAGACCTTAAAACACAAAAAACACTAAAACCATAAAAAGTCCCCAAAACCATAAAAACAATAAAACCTGTAAGAAAATTTAAAATCCTAAACATAGTAAAAACTCTAAACAACAAAAAACCCATAATAACCTTAAGAAACCTCAAAACCCCTAAAACCCCTGAAAATCCCTAAAAAACCTAAAAACCATAAAAATTAAAAAAAAATCATACAAATATATAAAAAGGTAAAGACCAAAGAAACCCCTAAGATATAATAAAAACATAATGAAATTAAAACCCATAAAACCTAGAAATTTATAAAACCACACAAGAAACCTAAAATGACCCTTGAAAACCAAAAAAAAACCCTAAGAAAGAAAAAAACACAACAAGACTTAAAAACTCTACGACCCGAAAATCACTAAAACCCCACTAAAATATAAAAACTATTAAAACCCCTAAAAATTTAAAACTCTAAAAAACCTCAAAACCCCTTAAAAACTCAAAAAATATTTAAAACCCAAAAAACTATAAAAATCATAACAACCATAAAAACCCAAAACCCCCGCAAAATCACTAACAACCCTAAAACCCGAAAATCCTAATAATCCCTAAAAATACCATAAAACGTAAAAAGTACCAAAACCTTAAAAACCTATATGAAAACATTAGAGACCTAAAAAACATTAAACCCCTAAAAACCTAAAACAAATATAAAATCTATAAAACTCTCAAAATCCTTAAAAATTCTTGAAAAACATTAAAATTCTAGAAATCACTAAACAATCTAGAAACCCTAAAAAAAAATCCCAAAACCATAAGAATCTATAAAAAAACTAAAAACACCAAAATATATATAATAATGTAAAAACCCCAAAAACCCAAAAAACTATAAGAAAACCATTAAAACATTAAAACACTTAAAACCCCTAAATAACGTTAATAACTCTAAAAACCATAGAAACATTATTACCCATAAATCCCTAAAACCATTAAAATCCATAAAAACCTAAAAAATACATAAAAATACTTACAAATTTATAAAAGACTTATACCCCTGAAATACTATAGTAAAACAATAAAAAATAAAAAATCATAAAACCCCAAAAAACATAATAACATTAAAATCCCTAAAAACCAAAAGGAGGGCCGGAACCAAATAAAACCCAAAACACATAGGACCCATAAAAACTCCTAAAACCTTATATAATAACTAAAACCATAAAAACAATAGTAATCCCTAAAAACACATAATAAACTAATAAAATTTTTAAAAAATCTAAAAATATTAAGATCCCAAAAAAAATAAAAACTCTTAAAAAAATAACCCCCCCTAAAATCTAAAACAATAAACCCCTAAAAAATAAAACCCCTCAAAATCCCTAAAAAAAATCCCTAAAAACCTAAAAACCCCTAAAAATTCCTAAATTTTAAAAATCACTAAAAATTTCTAAGAATTTATTATAAATCTAGAAACAAATAAAAACCTAAAACCTAAAAATGTTAAAAACCCAAAAGAACTTCAAAAACCCCCAAAAACCCAAAAAACCCTGAAAATCCAAAAAATAACCCGAAAAATCATTAAAGTCCAAAAAATCCTTAAATATCCCTAAAAATGTTAAAAACCCTGAAAAACCATAAGAAAACCTTAAAAACATAAAAAACCAAAACATCCGAGAAAATAAAAAACTCCAAAAAAATTAAAAATACCCTAAAAACCACTAGAACCTTAAAAAACCCTAAAAAACTATTAGAACCATAAAAACCCACCAAAAATATAAAAACCATTTTAATACTTAAATAATTTTAAATCACTAAAAATCTATAAAAACATAAAACACAAAAAACCACCAAAAAACCCATAAAACCATAAAAATCACAAAACCCCCTAAAACACTAAAAACACTCAAAATATATAAAAACACTAAAACCCATAAATATACTTCCCCCCAAACCCTAATAACATAAAATACTAAAAAAACAAAAAGCCCAAAATAAAACATGGAATATATAAAAAGACTTGAAACAACTAAAAATGAAAAAACACTAAAATTCGAAAAAACCTACAAAACCTTAAAAATCACTAAAATCCCAAAAACCCCTAATAAAACATATAAATCCAATAAAATCCCTAAAAATACCTAAAAGATTAAAATCATTAAAAACCATGCCAAATTATCAAAAAACCCTAAAAATTAAAAAATTCTTTAAACCCCGAAAAACCTAAAGAACATAAAAAACCCTAAATACCACTAAACAGACCCTAAACCCCCTAAAAATAAACAACATAAACCCCAAAAATGTTTGAAACACTAAAAACATAAAAACCCAAAAAACTAAATAAAACCCCAAAACCTGAAAAAAATCATAAAGCCCTAAAAACCCTAAAAACACTAAAAACCCCATAGAATCCACTTAAAATTCCTAAATACCCTATCACCATAAAATCTTTAAAAAATCTAAAAATCCCTTAAAACATAAAAAAATCACTAAAACATTGAAAACCCCTAATAAAAAATTCTAAAAACTCAAAAATACCGTAAAGCCCAAAAAACCCAAAAACATAAAAACTGATAAAACACTATAAAATCCTAAAAAACCTTTAAACGTGCATAAAAATAATGAAAACCCCTAAAACCCCAAAAATCCAACTAAAACTACAAAAAACATTTTTAAAGCTATGTTATTATTAAATCTATAAAGAACCATATAACCCCTAAAAATCCTCAAAACCCTCAAAAGTCCTAAAAACCCATAAAAAATCCTAAAACCCCCCTAAAAATCCCAAAAAAACCTAAAAACCCCTAAAATATTTGAAAATAGTATGAAATCCACAAAAATAAAAAAACACTTAAAACTCATAAAATACCTAAAGTCCCTTAAAAAGAAAAAAACACAAAAACCCCAACCCCATCAAAATCATAAAAATCCTAAAAACCTTAAAAAACCAAAAAAAAATCCTTGAAAATCCCAAAAAACATAAAAAACTCTAAAAACCCTAAAAATGATATAAAAACTATAAAAACACAAAAATCCCCTAAAACCCAAAAAATCCAAAAATCCTAAAATACCCTAAAACCCTAAAATAACTAAAAACCATAAAACACCAAAAAAACATAAAAATCACAAAAATAACCATAAAAACCTAAAAACCAACTAAAAACTCTAAAAACCCTTTAAGATACTAGAAAGCATTAAAAACTCTAAAACCCCATAAAAACATAAAAACTAAAAAAATCCATAATTATAATAAAACCATAAAAACTAAAAGAATCCTAAAAACCCATAATAATTTGAAAAAATCAATAAAAATTGCTAAAAACATAAAATCCATAAAACCTTGAAAAATCCTAAGAAAATTTTAAAATCCTAAAAACACATAAAACTAATAAAAACACTAAAACACTAAAAATCCTAAAAACCAAAAAATACCACAAAACCCATAAGAACCCCAAAAAACAAAAAGAATCCAATAAACCCATAAAACCCTAAAAAACAACGAAAAACTCTAAAAACCCTTATACCCCTAAAATGTGAAAAGTAGTAAATACCTGTTAAAAACCCTAAAAAAATAAAAAAAACTAAAACCCTAGAAAAAAGCCCTAAAACCCTCAAAATAAATAAATCCCTATAAAAACATAATAATTATAAAAGACCTAAAAATTCCTCAAAATGTAAAGAGCCCCAAAAATCCTAAAAAACTATAAGAAAAATACAAAAACCTAAAAACAGTTAAAACCCATAAATACTAATAAATGCGAAAACCCCCAAAAAACCATAAAAGACCCTAAAACCCATAAAACAATAAAAACTACTAAAACACTTTAAAATATTTAACATCCACCCCACGCCAAAATAAAAACTCTAAAAACCCTTTAAACCCTAAAAAGGTAAAAACTCTAAAAAAACATAAAAGCCCTAAAATCTCAAAAATAAAAAAAACCCCAAAAAACATAAAATCCCTAATAACCCTCTAAACCTATAAAAAATATAAAACAATATAAATTCCACAGAGCCCTAAAATTCCGTAAAAACTTAAAAAATCATAATAACCTGGAAAAAATGTAATAAAACCTTAAAAACCAAAAAACACATAAAAACCCTTAAAATAAAAAATATGATTAAATTCCTAAAATACACAAAAAAACACACACAAAAAAACACAAAAAGACTCAAAATACCTGAAAATCATAAAAAACGAAAAAATCCGAAAAAGTCTATAAATATCCCTAAGAATGTAAAACCCCCGAAAAACATAAAAACCTAAAAACACATAAAACCCTTAAAAACCTAAAAACACTAAAACCTCCAAAAACCCAAAAATACACTAAAACCCATAAAACAACTAATAACTATAAAACCCAATAAAAAATCGTAAAAAAACTAAAAAACCATAAAAATATAAAAACCCTTTAAGACACTAAAAACATTAAAAACCCTAAAAAACATAAATCCATTAAAATACTACAAAACCCCCAAAGAAAATCCAAAGAAACCATTAAAATGTTAAAACCCCTAAAATTCTATAAAAACTCAAAAATCCATGAAAATCCTAAAAACCATAAAAATTTTAAAAAATCCCTCAAAATCCCTAAAAACATAAATTCCCATTAAAATACAAAAAAAAGAAAACCTTAAAACATAAAAACATGTAAAGACTCTATGAAACCTCAAAAATAAAAAAAATCAAAACCCAAGAATCACTAAAAAATTCTAAGACACCTCAAAATCTCTATAAACCCTAAAAACCTGTAAGAGAACCCAAATACATAAATACATTTAAAAACAATAAAAACCCTAAAAACCTTTAAAACCCAAAAACCAAAAAACCCCTTAAATCTAATAAAAAATATAAAAACACATTAAACACCTAAATATGTTAAAAGGATCTAAAAAATTTAAAACATAGGAAAACACCAAAACCCACCAAAAACACAAAAAACCCTTCAAACAATAAAGAAACCTAAATCCATGAAAATCCCTAAAAACCATATTTAAAAAAACCCCTAAAACCCCCTAAAATACCTAAAATTATAAAAAAATTAAAAAACATAATAAACCCATAATAAACTAAAAACACATAAAACCCCTAAAATCCTAAAAAAACCCAAAACCCTAACAACCCTAAAAACCCAAAAAAACATAAAAAAGCTAAAAACTCAAAAATTCTAAAAAATCATAAAAAATATTTTATAACACTATATTTAGCTATAAACATATAAAATTTTAAATACCCTAAAAACCCTAAGAAAACATAAA
Source organism: Viscum album (assembly GCA_963277665.1). Taxonomy (NCBI): domain Eukaryota; kingdom Viridiplantae; phylum Streptophyta; class Magnoliopsida; order Santalales; family Viscaceae; genus Viscum; species Viscum album. The sequence continues at coordinate 43,890,005 of OY728151.1, forward strand.
AACCTAAAACCACTAGAAACCCAAAAATCTAAAACCCAAAAAATCCCTAAAAACCATAAAAATCCCTAAAAATTACGGAAAACCCTACAAACATAAAAAACCCAAAAAACCCTAAACCCTATGAAAATATAAAAAAATAAAAACACTTAAAACTCCTAAAAACCAAAAAATCCAAAAAACCCTAAAAGACCCTAATAAAACTAAACCCCCATAAACCCTAAAACACCTAATAACCATTAAAACCCAAAAAAAACACATAAAACCTTAAAACCACTATAAACTCTAAAAATTCTTTGAACCCCCAAAAACATTAAAAACATTACAAACCATAAAAACCAAAAAAATATTAAAAAAATAAAAAAAACCAAAAGAACCATAAAACCTTAAAAAATCTCAAAATCCTAAAAACCATCAGAATAAATAAAAACACTAATACCCTTAAAAACCTAAAAAGGCACTAAAATTTCCTAAAAACATAAGAAAACACTAGAAATCCTAGAAACCCTTATGAAACATATAAAAACTAAAAAACATAAAACCCCTGAAAACTAAAAACCCAAAAAACAAAAATAAACCCCCAAAATAATTTACACCCCATAAAAACCCTTAAAATTCCTAAAACACCACTAAAAACTCTAAAAAACCTTTAAACCACTTAATAGGTTAAGAAACATCTAAAAAAATTAATAATTGAAAGAAACTCAAAAAACTCTAAAACCCCAAAAAAACCAAAAAAACCCTAATAACCGTAAAAACCATAAAAAACTATAAAAACCTCTAAAACTATAAAAAATCTATAAAAACCATAAAACCCCGAAAACCTAAAAAAACTATAAAAACCCATTAAACCCCTAAAATGGTTAAGAACTATAAAATTCCCTAAAATAATAAATACTCAAAAAACCACTCAAAAATACAAAAAAATGAAACACCTAAAACCCCTCAAAATCCATAAAAATCATAAAAACCAAGAAAAATAAAAAAGGCCAAAAAATACCTCAAAACATAGAAAATCATAAAACCCCTTAAATCACCAAAAAACCATTGAAAAAAAACTCTTAAAACACCTTAGAAACATAAAAATGCTGAAACCCCAAAAACCCCTAAAATCATTAAAACCATCAAATTTTATAAAAACCCAAAAAAATACATCAAAAACAAAAAAAAGACAAATAAATTTATAAATACATAAAAAACCTAACCCCCCACCCCAAATATTATAAATCCCTTAAAACTGAAAAAATATTAAATTCTAAAAAAACATAAAACCACTACAAACCCTAAAAGCATTAAATTCCAAAGAAACCCCTAAAAATCATAAAATCCATAAAAATTACTAAGTCTAGTAGAAACTTATAAAAACCTTAAAAACCTTAAAAACCATAGAACCCTATTTAAACCCTAGAGGGATGGCCGCTCCACTCTGCTCCCATGATGGCGATTCTTCCAGTTTGTCTCCAGCTTGAGGACGACTCTAATGACTATGCCCTGGCCACCCCCTCTATAGGGGAGGGGCCACCTATGCCCTCTACTAAGGACAAATTCTCTTCTATCTCAGGTCCTGATTCACTTCCCACTTTTCCACGGATTTATCTTTTCCCTAAGGTACTATGTTTTCACGAAGGGCTGCCAAAGCATCTCCTCTGAATTGCGGAGTTCAACAAGGTCTCTACTCTCGAAAGCCTGACTCTGGTTGCTTGGTTTTTAAACAGGCGCCCCCCGGTTGATGTTTTTGATAGGTTTTATTTTCAAGCATTGGGATTTTAGGGACCATGCCACCATTGGTTTGGTCGACTCCAGTAACATTCTGATTCGATTTTTGTTAGAGGAAGAACTTATCCGGGCCTGGTCAACAGCCCCTTGCAGGTGCGATGCTGCAAGATTATCCCTCCTTTGGTAGAGCTTTGAATTTCATCTAATTCATGAATCTCCACTAATGAAAATCTGAGTATGATTTCTTGAACTCCCTCTACCCTTTCAAATGTTTTTCCATTATTACACTGCAGGGAAACACGGTTAGAAGGCTTCTGTGTGTGGATAGTAAAACCAAAGCCATGTGCCATCATTGTACCTCGAGGGTTTGTGTCAAAGTTGATGGATCGAAGAAACTAGTTGACTTGTTTTGGATTAAAATTGGTGAAGAGCATCGGTGGAAGCAACCGGTGGTGTTTGAATCATGGGCAAAATACTATGTCTCATGATTTTCTCTTGGTCATATGAAAAGTGATTGCAGAGGTAATGATAGTGTGGTGGATAAGTGTGTCAAGGGGTCCATATCACCAATGTGGAGTTCAACAGGGGATCCGGAGGTGAGGAATGGTGAACCCTGGGACTCCCTGCTGATGTTCGGGTAGAAAAAGGGGGATATTCCTCCGAAAAGGGTGCTGAGGAGAAAATCCAAGTCAATGAAATCTTAAAATGGCTGAATGGTGAATTGGGACTAGGGGTGATGCTTCTACTGTTGTAGGGGACGTCACTCTTAGTGATGTTGGGTTCATGGACTCACTGGCTAACCCTAGCAGGGATGCGAGCATGACATTATGACCTGCCTTCCATGGGATAGAGATGGAGACTTCGTTTGGCCCACCACCAGGTGGACATGAAACTGAAGATGAATTGGTCTTATTCTCGAATCGGTTCAAGGACCTGGATCCTCTGTTCTCTGTGGGACTTGAGAAAGGGGTTTGGAAGGATAGGAATTGCAGGAGGTGGAGGCCAAATTTGAGGACATCCAGGATAAGGACTAGCCTTCCCCCCATAATGGCTCAAGGGTCGGGGGTGTGGGAAATCCCACGCCCTTTGTGCATTTTCCGGATCAAGTACTTCTTGATGCTGCTATTCTTGGATTTGGTTCATCTGCCGCCCCTCTGACTAAATAGCAGATTGAGAATCTTCATGCTGATAGGAGGGTTTTGAGAAGCCTGATCTAAGATCATCTCTTTTCCTCTTTGAGATGTTTCCCCCCTATTTTGAGCTATCTGAACCGATTATGTTGGACTACTCGGAAATCTCGCTTGAGCAGCATGTTCAGGACATCTTCGAAAGGTCAGACCTGTAGCCGGTTGTTTTTCATGGGGATGAGAATGATGAACACATCAGGCAACCGCGATGACCTACTGTACACCAGCTTGGACAGGATCAAGAAAGGGTAGGCAGTGATGGGTCTTTCTGGTTCCTCGGGCTATAACCAGAAGAGAAATCCGTGCTCTATACCAGAATGTGGCAGACAAGGTGGCACGGTTGTACCGGATGATAGAGTCTGTAGTAGAGACAAGGGATTGAGTGAACCTCCTGTGAAGCGACGTGCAAGGAGGGACTATTCCTCCCTGATAAGGCCAATGGCTACTAGAGAAGCTTCCAAGACCCGCAAAGGTGAATGGGATGAACTTGGTAGAGAAGATCGAGCTTCCAAATTTAAGCCAGACGTGAAACATAGGAAGTACTTTAAAGACTTCCTCAAGCAGTATGAATCTTATGAATGGGAAATGGTTTACTCGGATGCGTCTTTGGGTTATGGTGCTGATGGGGACCCTTATGGGGACGGGGATTCTGGTATATAGTTTTCTTTCTTGTTGGTTTTTTGGGTCTTTTCTTTTGCGTTTGGGGGTGTCCGGTGCTTTTGGGTGTGGGTTGATTGACCCCACTCCTCCCTTGTTTTTAGTACCTTTTCTTCTAATGTTTTTGGGGGCCAAGGATATCCTGGCCTCGCACCTTCCTTACCCCTTAAAACCCTAAAAACCATTGAAAATACTAAAACCATTTTAAACCCCTAAAAACATTAAAAAACACTAAATAACATTAAAATTCCAAAAATAAATAAAAAAACACTAAATCCCCAAAATTCCAAAAAAACCAAAAAATCAAAATAATCCCAAAAAAACCATAAAAATCCTAAAAAACCAAAAAACATCAAAAATTATAAAAGGCTATTAAAATCTATATAATCATAAAAAAAATACAAAATAAAAAATTATAATAAAACCAAACAATATAAAAACACATAAAACAACTAAAAACCTAAAAAATGCTAAAAAACCTAAAAACCATAAAAACCCTTCAAACCTTTAAAAACCAAAAACCCATAAAAAACTAAAAAAAATTAAAATGTAAAAACTTTAAACATGTAAAAATACTAAAAATGTGAATAACCAGAAAAACATATAAAAAACTCAAAAAATCCTAAAAACCAAAAAAAACCCTAAAAACCCTAAAACCCTTCAAAATCCCAAAAAACCGTAAAAACCCAAAAAACCATAAAAATGCTATAAAATCCCCAAACATCCCTAAAAACATAAAACCCCTAAAAATCCAAAAAAACCATGTGAGAAACCCAAAAAAATAATAACACTTTAACCCCTTAAGAACCTAAAAAATTGGAAGACAACCCCTAAAACCCTTAAAAACCCTAAAAACTGTAAAACTCCTCAAAATCCCTTACAACCATTTAAACCAAAAAAACACTAAAAACCCATAGAATATATAAAATCATAAAAACCTATAAAAATCATGAAGACCATAATAAATTCTTAAAAACACCAAAACATAAAATGCAGAAAAATAAAAAAAAGCTAAAACTATTAAAAGAACCAAAAACCCCAAAAAATTCCTTAAAAGTATAAAATCATTAAAATTCATACAAACCATAAAAATCTAGAATACTATAAAAAATACTAAAAATTATAAAAACCATTGAAACACTTAAAAATGATGAAAACTCTAAAAACCTAAGAAAACTATAAAATACATAGAAAACCTAAAACCCAAAAAAATAACAATAAAAACCCTAAAACCCCTAAAATACCTCAAAATACCTCAAAAACATAAAAATACATAAAAATATTAAATCATCCCTAAAAACCTAAATCATAAAAAACCCAAAAAATCCCAGAAAACCCCTTGATAAAACTTTAAAAACAAATAAACACTTAAAACCCCTACAATGCCTAAAAATTGACAAAACCCCTATCAGTTCTAATAAACCCTTAAAACCTTCCAAATCCCAAAAATCCATAAAATCCATTAAAATTATAAAAATCTATAAAATTCACTAAAGATGTAAAAAACCATAAAAATCCATGAAAACCACAAAGAAAACATAAAAAACATAAATTAAATAAAAACCCTAAAATATAAAATATTCTAAAATCACTAAAAAACACTAAAGGCCTCTAAAAACCATAAAACCCTTTAAAAATATTAAAAAAAACTAAAACACATAAAATTCCTAAAACCACTGAAAAATAAAATAACCCTTAAATTCTTAGAATCATTAATAAAATATAAGAAACTTTTAAACTATAAAAACACAAAAACCCCAAAATACCATAAAACCCCTAAAAAACCAAAACACTAAAAACCATAATACAATAAAAATCCTAAAAATACATGAAATTCCCTAAAAATTTAAAATACCATAATATCCCATAAAACCGCTTTAAAACCATAAAAACATTAAATCACATACAACCCCTAAAAACATAAATAACAAAAATTACCAAAAAAATTATAAATCACCTTAAAACCCCTAAAACCCCACAAAATCCATAAACACCCAAAAAACAATAAAAATATTAAAAAATAACAAACCATTTTTAATTGTGTAAAATCCAAAAAACAGTGATGAAACTTAAAAATCCTTAAAAACATAAATAACATAAAACCAATAAAAAATTAAAAAATGAAAAAACAACTATGAGACCCTAAAAATACCTTAAAAATCATAAACCCCCTACAAACTATAAAAACCATTAAAAATCCTAAACCCCATTAAAACCCTAAAACCACTAAAATATTAAATCCCCATTTAAACCCTAAAAATGATAAAACTCTACAAAATTTTTAAAACCCCAAAAACATTTAAAAATACTAATTCCCAAAAAAAACTCGAAAAAACCTAAAAATTCATAAAAACAATAAAAACTATAAAAATCCTAAAACCCCATAAAAATAATTAAACACATAAAACCCTTAAAACACTACAAAGCCCTTAGAAGAGATTAATACCACAAAACAATTAAAACCCAAAAATGCACTAAAATGCCAAAGACCCTAAAAACATTAAAAACCCTCAAAACCATAAAACTGCAAAAAACCATAAAAACTCATAAACCAATAAAAAGCGTAAAAATATAAAAATATAAAAAAACTTTTAAACCCTAAAAATGATAAAATCTTCTAAAAACACTTAAAATTGAATAAAAATACCAAAAACCTCTTAAAATACCAAAAAACCCTAAAACCCATAAAAACACAAAAAAAAATCCAAAAAAATCCGAAATAACCCACTAAAACCCACTAAAACTCTAAAAACCAAAGAGAAAATTTTAACAACCTAAAAACACGTAAAAATCCTAAAAACATAAAAAGTGTTATAAAAACCTATAAAACCCTAAAAACCCTAAAAACCATAAAAAATCCATAAAACCCTCAAAATTCCTAAAAATAATAAAATCTATAAAATTCATAAAAATCCAGAACCCGTAAAAATGTAAAAAACCCAAAAACCCCTTAATACCCCATAGAAAAACATAAAATCCTAAAAACACAAAAAACCCCTAACAAACCTAAAATGTTAAAAACCCTAAAAACAATAAAAATACCCTAAAAATAAAAAACCCTATGAACCATTAAAACCATAAAAACAAATAAAAACCCACTAAAAAATATGAAAAAACATTAAACCTAAAAAAAGTTAAACAACTCTTAAAAAACCAGTCAAAACCACTAAAAAATAATAATAACCTTTAAACCCATAAAAAATTTAAATAACTCTAAAAATTTCAGTCAAAACCTAAAATAACCCTACAAACCCTAAGAACCTTAAAACCATAAAAATTTCTAAAAACACTAAAAAATAAAAAAATCCATAAAAATATTTTATAAATACCTAAAAACATAAAAACCTTAAAAATATTTAAAACCCCTATGAAAACCTTAAAAAAATAAAATCACCTATAACCCATAAAAACACTAAAAATGATAAAAACCATAAATAAACTAAAACCCCTAAAAACCCTGAAAACAAAATATTTCAAAAAAAAACTACATATCAAAAAAAAATGTAAATACCATAAAAACCACGAAAACCCCTAAAAACCATAAAAACCTAACAACACAAAAAACCATATAAAACATAAAAATGTTTAAACCCTAAAAAACATAAAACCACTAGAAAACCAAAATGACTACAATATCCCTAAATGACATTAAAAACAATAAAAATACCAGAAACCCTAAAAATCCCTAAGAGCCTAAAAAACCTAAAAACCCTGAAAGCCCCTAAGAAAACCGTAAAACACTAAAAAATATAACACCCATAAAAACATAATTTTTTTTTAAAATAACACTAAAAACCCATCAAACCCCAAAAAATAAAAACAAAAAACAAAAATACTCAAAAACCCAAAAAATACTTAAAGCCCATAAAAATGTTAAAAACCATAAAAATCCCCAAAAATCATTAAAAATACTTAAAAAATAAAAAAATAAAAAAATAAAAACATTTAAAACCATACAAAAACATTAAATCCCAAAAAACAAGTAAAACACCCAAAAAAGTAAAAAATGCTAAAAACCGTAAAAAAAAAATTAAAATACAAAACAACTGAACACCATAAAAACCTTATTCAACCCTTAAAACCCAAAAAACACTAAAAACCAGTAAAAACGGTAAAATACCATTATACCCCAAAAACAATAAATAAATATAAAAATCATTAAAACACTAAAAATATAAAAACAATGGGAAAAACCATAAAACCCTAAATAACATAAAATACCCGAAAACCCCTAAAAACATAAAAACCAATAAAAATCTGAAAAATCCCCCAAAAATCAATAAAAAATTTAGAAACCCAAAACACCTAAAAGAACCATAATAAAATCATAAAACCCTAAAAAAATTAAACACATAAAAACCTATAAAATAACAAAAACTTCAAAACCCCTAAAAACTATAAAAACCCACAAACACCTAAAAATCTATATATACACCAAAAAATACAAAAAAAAACTAAAAATACATAGAAGTACCTAAAAATAAAGAAAAATCATAAATAACCAAAAACATGTTTGAAAACCTTAAAACCCTAAAAAATATAGACCTCTAAATAAACAAAAAATGTTAAAACCCCTAAAATACTGAAATGATCAAAATACCAGAAAAACCGAAAAATCGATAAAAAAATCCTAAAACCCATAAAAATCCCAAAAACCCTAAAAACCACAAAAAATAATAAAAACACTTTAAGCATTTAAAAATATTAAAATCTATAATAATTCATAGAAACTCTAAAAAACTCACAAAAAACCCATAAAAACTATAAAAACAATATAAAACATGAAAACCCTAAAACCCCTTAAAATCACTAAAAACCCATAAAAATTGAGAAATCCAAAAAAAAGAAAAAAAAACATAAAAATCCAAAACACCCATAAAAACCATAAAAATTAAAAACACGCAATACCCCAAATAAATATATAATACACTAAAAACCCAAAGACCCCAAAAAAACTCAAAAAACACTAAAAACCCTAAAAACCATGACACCCCTAGATAAATTAAAACCCCTAAAACCCACTAAAAACTATAAAAAAAATTCAAACCCCCAAATAAATTTAAAAACTCTAAAAACCATAAAACCCCAAAATTTACAAAAATTTTCTGAAAACACAAAAAAACATGAAAACATGATAACCCAAAACCCCTAAAATCTGAAAACAATTCTTAAAAACTCTAAGACCCTATAAAAATCATAAAAAATACCTAACTATTTATAAAATCATAAAAATTCTAAAATCTATGAAAAAACCTAATAAAACAATTAAAACCTCTAGAAAACATAAAACCACTAAAAACATAAAAATTCTAAAAACCCTAATATCTCTATATCCCTATAAAAACCATAAAAACCCCTAAAAAATTAAAAACTCAATAAACATTGAGAAACACTTAGAAATCATTAAAAATATAAAAAAAAAATAAAATAACTAAACACCATAGAAACCATAAAAAACCTAAATACACAAAAAATCCATAATAATAATAAAAAAATAAAAAAAAATAATAATAATAATAAATAAAAAATCCCTTAGAATAAATGAAATTATAAAAATACCTAAAAGTTAAGAAAACAACTAAAAACCATAATACCCTAAAAATAAATAGGACCCCTAAAACCCCAAAAAATTATAAGACACTAAAAACGAGCAAAATCCCACAAAACACTTAAAACAAAAAACACCTAAAAATATTAATACCCATAAAAACCGATAAAAACACTAAACAAATATCAAAAATATATAAAACGATTAAAACCATAAAAATGTATAAAGACTCTAAAAAACCATTAATCCTTGAAAAAACTTTTAAACATAAAAAAACTCAAAAAACCTTAAAACCAAAAGAACCCATAAAACCCTAAAAAATCAAAAAAGTTCTAAATTCCCTAAAAACTATAAAATCCTAAAAATCCATAAAACCATAAAAACCCAAATAAATGATAAATACCATAATAAATTATTAATTATATACAAAAAATAAACCAACTAAAACCCCAAAAACCCCAAAAAACCCTAAAACCCTTTTATAACCCTAAAACCCTGAAAATCCCTAAAGACCATAAAACATATAAAAATCGTAAAATATTGAAAATAAATATCTGAAAATGTGAAACTAAACACAATAAACATTGAAAATCCTAAGAAATCCATAAAAACCTAAAAACACAAGAAGAACCTTTAAAAAAACTAAAACCGCTAAACATCCCTTAAAACCCCATAAAACCCCCTATAACCCACAATAACCCATAAAACCCTTAGAGATCCCTATAAACTGATAAAAATCATAAAAGTCACTAAAAACATTAAAAACCAATTATACACCTAAAAACATTTAGAAATTTTAAAAACCCTTGAAACAATTAAATAACACAAATAACCCTAAAATAATAAAAAACCATAACACCCTAAAACCCCAAAAAAACTCAAAAATCCTAAAACCTCAAAAACTATAAAAATCCTAAAAAATACATAAAAATTGTTAAAAACATAAAAAAACCAAAAAACCCTGAAAACCCCTCAGAAAACAACAAAAACATAAAAAACCCTTAAAACCCCTAAAATAATAAAATATTCTAAAAACCATAAAACACCCTAAAAACCGTAAACCCCCTAAAAACCATAAAACGCCTAAAAAATTAAAAACCCTAAAATTCCATAAAAACCAAAAAAACCCTCTAAAAAATCCTAAAACTCTTAAAACCCCTAAAAATTTTAGAAAACATAAAAACCTTAAGATCCCTATAAAACTAACAAGTCACCTAAAACAAAAAAAACAAAAACCTCAAAATTCAAAATAACTTTCAAACAATAAAATTATATAAAACCACTAAAAATCCCTAAAAACCTAAAAAAAGCCTAAAAACCCATAAAATCCCTGATAAAAACTTAAAACGTTAAAACACATAAAACCCATAAAAACCAAAACACTCTAAAACCTCTAAAAATACATAAATACCACAAAATGCAATAATTCCCTGAAATCTCATATAATTCTAAAAAAATCCTAAAAATAACTATAAATTTAAAAAGCATAAAAAATGACGAAAACTTCTATGAAAATCAAAAGAATCTAAAACACTCAAAACCCATTAAAAACTGAAAAATGGTTAACACTTTCAAAACACCTAAAATACCGTAAAAATAATAAAACCCCTAAATACATTAAAACAATTAAAACATAAAACACAAAACACCATAAAAATCCTAAAACCCCACTAAAAACTCTAAAAACCCATTAAATCCATAAAACCATTAAAAATATAAAAACCTTAAAAAATGAATAAAACCCCAAAATACCATAAAAAACCCTAAACACCTCAAAATCAATAAAACCCCGAACAAATAACAATACATAAAAATCCTAAAAAACATAAAAACACTAAAAAACGTAAAACCCCCAAAGAAAACCATAAAAACATGAAAAATCTTAATACCCTCCTAAAAACGCTAAAATCCATAAAAAGCCAAAAAACCTCTAAAAACCCTAAAAACCATAAAAATATCTAAAAACAGTAAAACCCCCTAAAACCCATAACACCATAAAAACCCACTAAAATTGTAAAAAAACATTTAAACACCTAGATATGCTAAAAATAATAAAAACATTAAAAAAGATAAAAAATAAAAAAACCTTTAAAGACAATAAAACCCATAAAAATACCTTAAAACCCAAAGAGTCCCCAATAACCATTAAAATATTTACAAATTCCAAAAATACCTAAATTTTTTAAAATTTCATAAACTCTAAAAACCATGAAAACCCCAAAGAAAACCTTAAAACCCATAAAAACATAAAACCCCTAAATATGCCACAAAATTTCTAAAAAAACTCAAAATACTAAAAAACCTGAAATGACATAAAAATCTATAAAAATCCATAAATATGAAAAAAAACTTATAAAATTCCTAAAAACATTGAGAAACCATAATAAAATCTTAAAAACATATAAAACACTTATACCCCTAAAAGCCCAAAAACTATCAAAACCATAAAAACCACTAAAAAGACCTCGAAACCCTCAAGTCCCATAAAAATATAAAAATCATTAATCCACCAAAAAATTTTAAAAACTCTAAAAAAATAGAAAAACCCTAGAAGTCAAAAAACATTAAAACAGAAAATAAAACCTAAAACCCCCCTAAACCCCTAAACCACCCCAAACCATCAAAATCCCTTAAATTGCTTAAAACCAAAAATTCCTAAAAATATTTAGAAATCCCTAAAAACATAAAAAACCCTAAAAAACCGAAAATCCCTAATAAAACATTAATACCTAAAAAACATAAAACCCTTAATGAATTAATAAATACTAAAAACCATAAAATACAATAAAACCCTAAAAACACTAAAAACCAAAAAAATCCTAAAATGCCCAAAAAATACCTAAAACATAAAAAAACTAAAAAATTGAAAGGCCTATAAAAAAATTAAAAAAAATAAAATAGTTAAAATACTAAAAAATAAAGAATATGATAAAAAAATTAAAACCCTAAAAACCCATAAAAACAATAATACCCAAAAAATAAAAAAAAATCCCCTAAAAAACAAAAAATCATAAAAAAACATAAAAAACATAAAAATACATTAAGACCATAAAAACCAATAAAAATACATAAAATTAATAAAATACTAAGAAACATAAAAAAGTCTTAAAAACCTAAAAACATCTATAAAATTATAAAAACCCTAAAACACATAAAACCCCAAGATTCGCACATAGCGCCAACTCTAATTTCATTGCCCTAATTCCCGAATGTGACAATGCTATTGACATTGGTGACTTTATACTAGTAGATATCAGGAATACTATTCCCAAAATCATTATCACGATTCTAGTCAGGAGAATTGAGAAATTTGTGGGGAAGATAATTACTCCAAATCAATTTTGGTTGGTTTTAGGGAGGAATATCTAAGACTGTATTTTCATAGCCTCAGAGGGAATCAACATCATGCGTAAGTGATCCAAACATGGCAATTTCGCTCTAAATATTGACATATCTAAGGCTTTCAACGCTATCAAGTGGAGTTTCATTTTTCAGGTCTTATCCTGATTCGGTTTCTTGAACACCTTCATTAATATGGTCACATCCATATTAAAAAGTGTTTGGGTCTCCGTTCTCATTAATGGATCTCCTATGGGGTTTTCCCCTACTCCCGTGGGGTCAGACAAGGAGATCCTCTTTCAAGAATTCTTTTTGCGATCACCAATGATTACTTGAGAAGGTGCCTCATTGACCTAAAGAAAGTCAGCCTCTTTAACCTAATTAATTCAGGAAGATATCTTCATCAGCCATTTCACCGATTCTATGATGATGATATCCTTCTTCTTGGGAAAGATGACAAATAGACCTTGTCCTCAATCCAAATGATCCTCCAACACTATGAATGTGTAGCAGGACAATCTATTAGTTGGAATAAATCATCTATTGTCATCGGAGACGGGGTCTCCCGCCCTCGACAGATTTCCATTGCATCGTCCCTTGGGGTCAAGAGAGGATCACTTCCCTTTGATTACCAGTGTGTCCCCATCTTCTAGGGAAAATCCAAGCGTTGTCACCTTGATAGCATTGCCACCTGAATCACTCAACAATTAGCTAAATGGAAAGGAAATTCCCTCTCACAAGCTGAAACACAAAAAAATGCTAAAAATCTCCAAAAAATAAAAACATTAAAAACTCTAAAAAATAGAAAAACCTAAAAATCCTTAAACCCCAAAAACACTAATAAACCCAAAAAACTCTCAACATGTCTAAAAAACCTAAAAGTCATAAAAATATTAAAAATATCTAAAGATATATAAAAACAAAAAAACCGTCTAAAACCCTAAAAGAAACTAAGAAAACCATAAAAACCAAAAATCACTTAAAACCCTTAAAAACCTAAAAAATGAAAAAAAACCCAAAAAAAACTTTAAACCCTTAAATAACCCTCAAAATCCCTAAAATACAAAAAAATAAAAACCTAAAAATCCCTACAATTTAACAAAAACATGAAAACCTCAAAAAACAAGAAAACCACAAACAAAACAATAAAAAACCAAAAAAAAATGAAAAAGATAAACAATCTATAAAACTATAGAAACCCAAAAAGTGATAAAAATACAGTGAAGACCCCAAAACCCCTAAAAAAATAAAACCCCAAAAGCATTAAATAACACTAATTCCCCATAATAACCCTAAAAACCCACTATAAAATCTAATACCCGTTTAGAACCCTAAAATGATAAAAACTTTAAAAACTCTAAAAAACAGGAAAAAAAACATCAAACAAAAAACCCCAATAAAACCCTAAAACCCCTCAAAATTCCTAAATAACCTAAGAATCCAAAAATATCCTAAAAAATCCATAAGAATCCCAAAAATTATTACAAATCTATGAAAATGAAAACACATAAATCCTTAAAAAACCTAAATGGCTAAAAATCGTAATACCTTAAAAACAATAAACAAACCCTAAAACCCTCAATACCCAAAAAAATTCATAAAAATCCTTAAAATTCATAAAATTTTTAAAACCCATAAATAACCTGAGAACTCCAACCAAAATTGTTGAAACCTAAAAAACCATAAAATCCCTAAAAAATCTAAACAACGCTAAGAACCCGAAAAACCATAAAATGACCTTAAAAACCATATAACACCATAGAAACCAAAAAATCCCTAAAAATCATAAAACCCCTAAACACATAAAAACAAATAAAAACACTAAAACCCCTTTTAACCCCTAAAATAGTTAAAACTGTAAAAATCCTTAAAACCCCTAAAATCTAAAAAATCCTAAAAACCCAAAAAACTATGAAATGAATAAAATACACTAGGACCCTAAAAATTAATAAAAAATATAAAACCCATAAATACGATAAAAAATACAAAAAAATACCTAAAATTATTAAAAAAATAAATTTACCTAAAAAACCCATAAGAAAACCCTAAAACCAAAAAATCATTTAAAAACCACAAAAAACTAAAAAAGATAAAACCCACAAAAAACATATAAATCCTAAACAACCCCTAAAAGTTCATAAAAATGTAAAACCATGAAAAAGCATGAAATACCTAATGAAAATATTGAATACCTAAAATACTTAAAACACCAAAAAAATACAAAAAAATAAAAAAAAAACCATAGAATCCTAAAATGATCATTAAAATAGTAAAAACCCTATAAAACCATAAAAATCAGATAAAACACTTCTAAATACTTAAAATTTTATATGACACTAAAACCACTAATAATTATAAAAACCCTTTAAACCCTAATTTTTTTAAAAAAACTCTAAAAAACCATAATCATAAAAAAAAATTTAAAAATCATAAAATCCAAAAAAACCTTTAAAACGGTAAAAACCCTTAAAACTAAACCACTAAAAATCCATATGTCCCCTAAAAATGTAGATAAAATCCAAAAAAAATACTTAAGAAACTCCAAAAACGTAAAAATACCTAGAAACCCAGAAAACCCCTACGAAATCCTTAAAAACTTGAAAACACTAAAAACCCATAAAACCCCAAGAAACCCAAAAAAACATAAAACCCAAAAAATACTAAAAACAATAAAACCCCCCAAAATCACTAAAACCACCAAAAAATTTAAAATCCCTAAAATCTCTAAAGAGAAAAAAATACCTAAAAAATGAAAAAAATCCAAAAAAGTAAAAAAACCTAAAAACCAGGAAAACCCCTATGAAAACCATAAAAACACATAAAAACCCAAAAAACTAAAAAAATGATAAAAACCAAAAAACCCTTTAAAAGACACTAAAAACCCAAAAAAACACATTAAAACAATAAAACCCCTTAAAAACATTAAAAACCGCAAACCCTTTAAAACCAATTAAAAATCTGCAAACCCTTTAAGCCCCTAAAAATGGTAAAAACTATAAATACCTAAGAGACCCTAAAGACTAAAAAAAAATCAAAAAACCCCAAAAAATTTCAAAACCCAAAAAACCCTTAAATCCCTAAAAACACTTAAAATGAAAAAAAAACTAGAAAAACAAAAAAAATCACTAAAAAATAAAAAACCCTAAATCTTTGAAACCCCAGAAGAAAATATTAAAACCCTGAAAGAACATAAAACCAATAAAATCATAAAAAATGATTAAAAACTTTTAAAACCATGAAAACTATAATATCCCAAAAAACATAAAGCACTTAAAAACCATAAAAACCCTAAACCCCTATAAAACCACTAAAAACACTAAAAACACTAAAATCCAATTAAACCCCTAAAGAGTTTTAAAAAATCTTAAAAAACCTTTAAAACCCTAAAACCACAAAAAACCCATAAAAACCCTACATATCCTAAAAATCCTAAAAACACTCAAAAACCTAAAGACCACTAAAAATCATAAAATTCCAAATAAATAGCTAAAAACCCATAAAAATGTAAGAAACCCTAAAACCCTAAAAACCACAAAAAACCTAATATACTTAAAACCCTTAAAAGAATAAAAAAAACAAAACCCTAAAAATACTACAAAACCATAAAACCCTAAAAATCCCAAACAAAACCCTATGAAACTATAAAATTATCACAAACCCATATAAATCCCTTAAAAAATAAATAACCCTAAATTATCTAAAAACAACTTAAAAACCATAAAAACCTAAAAACACTTATGACCCCTAAAAAACATAAAAAATTAAAAAATCCATAAAACCCATAAAAAAATAAAAAAACCCAAAAATCCCTAAATACCGTAAAACTCATAAAATACTAAAAATTATAAAATTACAAAAAAACATAAATACCTTAAATATTATGAACACCTCTAAAAAAATCAAATAACAAAATAAATTAAAATCATTAAAAACCTACAAAATGATAAAACCCCAAAAAAGACCCTAAACCCCCTAAAATACCTAAAAATGATAAAAAAACAAAAATCCTTAAAACCCCCCAAATACAAACAAACACCCTAAAAATCCACTAAAACTATAAAAATTCTTTATTCCCCATAAAATTTAAAAATCAATATAGAACATTTAAACCATATAAAATTAAAAAAAGACTAAAACCATAAAAACCATAAAACCCCCAAAAAAACAGAAAATCCCCTCATAATACTAAAAACAATAAAAAAATAAAAAAATGCCTAAAAATCCAGAAAAAACCATGAAAACCCCTAAGAAAACAAAAAAATATTAAAAAATTTAAAAACACTAAAAATCCTAAAAACCCTAAAAACGTAAAACCCCTAAAACCCTTCAAAATACCTGGTACCCCAAAAAAAACATTCAAATCATTATAAGGGTATAAAAATCATAAAAAACATAAAAAACATGAAAAAAACCTAAGAAAAAATTAAAACTCATAAAACACTTAAAACCACTAAAAGCTAAATACGCTAAAACCCCTAATAACCCTAATAGACCCGAAGGACACTAAATTCCCTAAAAATCATAAAAACCATATAAACCCTGAATATACTAAAATTACATAATAACCCTAAAAAACTAATAAAAAGTCTAAATATACCTTTAAATCACTAGAAAAGTTTAAAACCTAGGAACCAAAAAAAACAAACTCTAAAAACCTAAAACAAATACAAAAATACAAAAAACCCATTCAATCTATAAAACCTCTTAAAACCCAAAATAATGTTTAAAAAACCCTAAAATCACTAAAAATTTCAAAAACCCTATGAAAAACACAAAAACTAAAAATGCATAAAACCAATAAAAACCATAAAAAATATAAAAACCCAAAAATACAAAGAAAACCCTAAAATCCCTCAAAATCACTAGAAATCTGAAATACCATAAAATTGATAAAAATCATTTAAACCCTAATAATGTAAAAAAATCAAGAAGCCTTGAAAACCCCTAATAAAATCTTAAAAAAAATAAAAACCTTGAATACAAAAAAACCCTATAACCCCGAAAAAATATAAAAAATCCAAAACTATAAAAGCACTAAATACCATAAAAACCCATAAAAATAATTAAAAATGTTAAAAATCCCTAAAAACATAAAAAAATAAAACCCTTGAATTCTCTTTGCACTTGCTGAAGACTACCTAAGCCACCTTGTTACTAATGCTATGTTGGTTGGCTACTAAAACCTTATTAAATAAGGGAGAGATTTATTTGTACCTTCACATCTACTTTATGCTGATGATATTCTCCTATTTAGGCAGGCTAATATGCGGACCATATCTTCTATCCGGAAAATCTTTTCTCATTATGATGCTGTTGCTGGACAGGCCATTAGCTGGAGGAAATCATCTATTGTGTTTGGGAAAGGGAGGTCTACTATGATACAGAACAAGATTGTCAGATGCCTTTGTGTAAAAAAGTATCCTTGCCTTTCAACTATCTTGGGGTTTCCTTATTTTGGGGGAAGGTTAAATGTTGTCATCTTGAAAGAATCTCTATTATAATCACTCACCAGCTTTCCAAATAGAAGGGCAAGACCCTCTCACAAGCAGGCAGGGTGTGTCTTATCAATTCTGTTGTCACCTCAATGTTTGCCCATACCTTCTCTATCTATAAGTGGCCAGTCAGCCTAATTAAATCTCTTCAAGCCAAGATCTGGAACACTGCATGGACAGGCTGTATTAATGAAAGGAAATTGATCACTATTTCCTGGAAGGAATGCATCAAACCACATTAAATGGGGGGCTAGGCATTAAGGATCTCATGATCTTCAATGATGCCCTACTTTCCAAATTCACTTGGAATCTTTTCACACACAGAGAGGGTGACTTGGACTTTCTCAAAGAACACTTTACTGGGAAACTGTGCAATGGTTATACTGGGTACATGCTCTCCTCTTTCTGGACAATGGTTAAATACTCGTATAAGGACATTATCTCTCAATCTACATGGGCTGTCTCGAGGAAATCCAACTTAAATTGTTGGTTCACCCCTTGGATCAAGAGTCCGATGCATGAATCTATGCAGTTTCTGCATGGATTGCAACATCTGTCCATCAATGAACTCAACACCAGACTGCCGGAGCTGACTGGGACCTTTCCTGCCCATATCATTTATGAGATTCAATTCTACAGTTACATGGATTATGACACAATTATCTGGAAACCGAACTTGATTGGCCTGCTTACTGTAAAGGACTTTTACAATCACAAATTCCGACAAGGGATAGATCCCCCCTTATGGTTCATGGGATACAAATTTCATTTTATTCCTCCTAGACATTTTGTGCACTTCTGGAGGATATGGATGAATCGGCTGCCCATGCATGGCCAACTTCAAAAAGTTGGTTTGCATCTTACTTCAACATGTTGTGTATGCATGCAGGATGGTGAAAATATGCAACATATTTTAGTTAAATGCAAGTTTTCTTATGGTCTGTGGAAGTATCTGCAGGATGTATTTGGTCTTCAATTTCCCCTAGATAAAACCTTTGCTCAGATGATGCCTCTCATCACGGAATCGATGTATAGTGAGAAAATCTACAATATTCTACTTACTACTTCGGCAGCCATTGTGGGTTTTCTATGGGTTGTCAGAAACAATGCTATGTTCTGGAATAAGTCAAGCTCCCTTCATGAGGGTATTCTTGCCATGCATTCTGCTGTCTGGATGGCCGGGGGCATTCAAATAGGTGTGATGAACAATTGCTTTACTGGCCTTATCACTCTCCGCACTCTTGTTGTCTCTGGTAGGTGCAAAAAACCCTTGGTGGTGAAGTCAATCCGATGGATTCCACTTATCCCGTCTTGGATCAAAGTCAGTGTTGATGGTGCGGCAGTAGGCTCTCCAGGGCCTTCTGGCTGTGGTGGCGTCCTCCGTACTTATAGAGGTTTTGTCACGGGAACTTTTTTTCACTTCATCAGAATTGGTTGTGCTTATGAAGTAGAGCTTTGGGCTATCATCAAGGCGGTGCAGTTTTCAAACCAGTTTGGTTGAAAGCAACACTGGATTGAGTCTGACTCCATGTTTCCGGTTGAGGCCTTTCGTCAAAATTCAAGGAAGGTTCCCTGGTGGATTCTACCCCAATTGATTGATTGCATTAGTTTACCCAAAAATCTGGTTCTTAAGATCACCCATGCATACAAGGAAGTTAATATGGAAGCTGATGTGCTTTCTAAGAAGGCTATTGAAGAACGCTGCTCATGGTGGTCTTTTGTTGCTCCCTCTTTTTGTGCGCCAATTGTGGATTCAGACATGATGGGTGCTACCCGTACCCAGTTGCATAGGTCCCCCTTGTAATGCCTTGCACTTTATTTTTCTTTTATACAATTGAGGGACCAAGCCTTCTGCTTGGCCCTGCACCTTCTTTGCCCTAAACCCCTAAAAACCATCCCAATACCTATAAACCATCAAAAAATATAAAATTCCAAAAAAATCCAAAAAATTTATTAAAATATAAAAAAATATAAAATACCTAAAAAACACTAATAAAACATTAAAAACCTGATAAAACAAAATGCACCCAAAAATTAATAAATTCTATACACCAGAAAAAGACCCTAAAACCCCTAAAACCCCCTAAAACCCATAAAATCCTATAAAATCTTTAAAACCCCTAAAAATCAATAAAAAAACTAAAACACACTAAAAAGTATAAAAACGATTTAAACCCCTAAAATGTTAAAAACTTCTAAAAAATCTTAAACCCATTAAAAATAAAAAAAATTCCGAAAAAACTTAAAAACATAAAAAAATCATAACATCACTAAAAATCCTTCAGACCATAAAAACATTAAAATATAAAAAATACCATAAAACAAAAAAATGCTAAAGAACCCTGAAATAACCTAATAAGAAATTAAGAACATCAAAAAACACAAAACTGCCCAAAACACTAAAAAAACACAGAAAAACCAAAAAATCCTAAACACCTCAACAAAACTAAAAATATAAAAACCAAAAAAATCATTAAAAATCCTTCAAATTCACTAAAAACATAAGAAACACTAAAAAATATAAAAATAGTTAACCCCCAAAACCCTAAAAATGTCAAAAACCCTAAAAACCCTAAGAACTCTCGTAGTCCCTAAAACCCCAAAAAACATCAATATCCTAAAAACTCTATAAAATCCATAAAAAAGAAAAAAGCAAAAAAAACCATTA
The DNA here is from genome assembly GCA_963277665.1 of Viscum album. Lineage (NCBI taxonomy): Eukaryota > Viridiplantae > Streptophyta > Magnoliopsida > Santalales > Viscaceae > Viscum > Viscum album. The sequence continues at coordinate 43,910,609 of OY728151.1, forward strand.
AACCCCCTTAGAAAACCATAAAACCATAAAACCATAAAAATAATTATAATCCCAAATAGGACTAAAAATTCTAAAAACAAATAAAAATCCTAAAAACATCTTAAACCCCTAAAAACCATAGAAACCACAAAATCCTTAAAACAAAAAACCTTAAAACCCAAAAAACTACTAAAAACTATTAAACACATGTAAATTCAAACCGAAATTAGAAAACTATAAAAAAATAAAAATCCCTAAAAACATAAAAAATACATAAAAATAAAAAAACAATAAAACCCATCAAAACCAAAAAACCATAAAAATCTCGAAAAAATATGAAAACCATATAGACCCTTAAAAAACCCAAAATTAACTAAAAACAAAAAAAACCCAAAGAACTCTGAGAAACACTAAGAAAACCTTGAAAACATAAGAATAGTTAAAACCCCTAAAAACTAAAAAAACACTTTAAACCCAAAACCCCCAAAAAACCGTAAAACCACTATAAAATCCATAAAAACCATATAAATTGAAAGAAACTGTAAAAATACCTACAAACATAAAAGCAATATAACCTATAAAAACACTAATAAAGCCTTAATATTCTATGAAAATGTGAATCCCCTAAAAAATTAAACCATGGTAAAATTCTTGAAACCACAAAAGACCCCAAAACCCTTAAAAACAAAAATACCCTATTAATATAAAAAAATCAAAAAACCCAAACAAACCCATATTAACCTAAAATCCACTAAAAACTATAAAATACCTTTACACCCCTAAAATTAATAAAAACTCTGAGAAGCCATAAAACCCTAAAAACTCAAAAAACCCAAAAAAAACCATAAGAGCCCTAAAAACCCTAAAAACCTAAAAAGCTTCTAAATACCCAAAATCCCTAAAAACAAAAATATCTTAGAAATTCGAAAAATCCTTAAAAACATGAAAACCCTAAAAGTGTTGAAAAATAAAAATATATATAACATAAAACATTTAAAACCCCTAAAAATATAAAAAAAATACCCAAATATCCTTAAAAACACTAAATATCCTCAAAATAACTAAAAAACCTCAAAAATAAGAAAAAAACCTAAAAAATATATAACATACCCTAAAAATAAAAAATACCATAACGAAACTAAAACACTATAATAAGGCCTTAAATTCCTAAAAACACATAAAACCCCTGAAAACCTCAAAACGTTAAAATCCCTAAAAACCATATAAACCTAAAAAATGATAAATACCATAAAAATCATAAAATCCTAAAACCCCTAAAAACTCTAAAAACCATTCAAGCCATTAAAAACGTCAAAAAATATGAAAAACCATAAAACCCCTAAAAACTATAATAATACCCTAAAACCCAAAACAACATAAATATATTAAAAACCCTAAATATCTTAAAAATGCTCTAAAAACCCTAAAAATACTAAGAAAACAATACAAAACTAAAAGCACATAAATCATATAAAAACCTAAGAACCCTAAAAACCCAAAAACCCCTAAAAACCATGAAAATCCATAAAAATCTTAAAACCCATAAAAATTCTTAAAGTCCTAAAATTCTAAAAATCCCTAAAATCCTTAAAAACAAAAAAATAATCAAACCCCTAAAAATCATAATTAAAAATTAAAAACCTAAAAGCACATAAATCCACAGAAATCTAAAAATTTATAAAACCCTAAAACCCTTAAAATCGTAAAACTGATAAAAACCCCTATGAACCATAAAAAACCCAAAAACCCATAAAATCCATAAAATCACACAAAAAATATATAAACGCTTTAAATATCTAAAAACTCTAAAAAACCTTAGAACCCTAAAAATATAAAAAACCAAAAAATTCGGAAAAACATTAAAAATACATTAAAATCCTCAAAAATCCATAAAAATACATAGAAAGCCAAAAATACCATAAAACATTATGAAAAATATAATAATTTAAGAAACCTTTAAACCTCTAAAAACCTAAAAAACACGGAAAACCCTTAAAACCCATAAAATTCCTAAAAACACTCAAAATCCATAATATCTCTAATAACCCAAAAAATACATAAAATTTTAAAAAACTCTAAAAAGTGCAAAAAAAATTAATTAACCTAAAAACCCATAAGAAAATCTTCAAACCCAAAAATAATTTAAAAACCCCAAAAAAACTAAAAAATATAAAACCCCCTAAAAACCCTCAAAATCTCTTAAACCCCCAAAAAACATATAAATCCTAAAAAATCCCTAAAAGTTCCTAAAAATGTAAAACCATGTAAAAAGCATTAAAGACCTAATGAAGACATTGAAAACCTACAAATACTTAAAACCCCAAAAAATATAAAAAAATATAAAAAACCTCAAAACCCTAAAATGATCCTTAAAACACTAAAAACCCCATAGAACCATAAAAATCTGATAAAACACTTCTAAATCCCTAAAAATTTATATGACACTAAAACCACTAAAAATTCAACAAACCCTTTAAACCCCAATTTTTTTTAAAAAAAACTCTAAAAAACCACAGTGGAAAATAAACTATAAAAATCATAAAATCTAAAAAACCATTTAAAATGGTAAAAATACTAACAAAATAAACCATTAAAAATCCCTAATACCCATAAAAAGGTAGAAAAAATCCAAAACAATACTTAAGAAACTCAAAAAATGTAAAAATACCTAGAAACCCAGAAAACCCCTACGAAATCCTTAAAAACGTGAAAACACTAATAACCCATAAAAACCCTAAAAACCCAAAGAAACATACAACCCTAAAAATACTAAAAAAATTAATCCCCCACCCCAAAATCACTAAAACCCCCCAAAAAACATAAAATCCATAAAATCCCTAAAAGGAAAAAATACCTAAAAAATACCAAAAATCCAAAAAAAAAGTACAAAAACTAAAAAACCTTGAAAACCCCTATGAAAACCTTAAAAACATAAAAACACATAAAAACCCTAAAAACTAAAAAACTGATAAAAAACATAAAACCCTTTAAAATTCATTAGAAACCCCAAAAAACCCATTAAAAAAATATAACCATTTAAAACATAAAAAACCCTAAAAAGCCTGTGGGGGCTGGGTGAGTTGGTTCAAGGCGGTGGCGTCCCATCGTTGAGGTTCTGGGTTCAAGTCATCGCAAAGGCAACGTGCACCATATGCCAGCGATCCTCTCATCCCCTCGACTCTGAGGGAAGTGGCCCAAGCCCAAGGGTTGGCCACCTTGGGCCTAGCTGGGGCGTGCGGCGCGCAGGGTGGAAGGCCAGCCCAATACCTCGTTACCCATACAACACTTTTAAAACCAATTAAAATTCTACAGACCCTTTAAACCCTTAAAAATGGTAAGAGAAGATGGATGCACACTTCCCCGATGCTTCCTCTCGCCCAGCACGTCTGCTAGGGTTTCCGATTCCCCATGATTGCTGCGACATCAGATCTCCGCTCCTGGACACTTGCTTTCTTCTACGGCTTCAAGTTCTCCAAGTGGCGGCGCGACTTCCAGTTTTCTCCAGGATGGATTATTCGCAGTGTGGGACTCTACATCGATAAAGGCGGTGTCGGATGGAGTCTTGTCTCGGTAGATCTGGAAGCTGGTTTTTCTCTACTTGGAATTCTTCCTACTCACGGATGGTGCCGGTGTACAGATGGACGTGGCTTTGGTTACGGTGGCGGAAAGACTTGGATCTGGTCGTGTCAGTGTGGTTCGACGATTCTGGATCTCAGGTGGTGTCTACGATGCAGACGGTTCAGCGGCATCGAGGGAAAAGACAGAGAGGATTGCAGTGGTGGGATAGGATATGGTCTCCCCAACGGTTTTTCATCCCTTCCAATTTGCTGCTGCAGTTTTATTTTCCTCCGATGACGATCTGTTACGTTGACTTTCGGCAGTATTGATCACTTCTGGAGCGCTGGTGACTTGTGGCTTCCAATTCTTCCTACTTTGAGGAAGTTTTTGTTTTGTTTTTCTGGTTGCAATGAATCTGGTTCATTCGGATTCTTTATGGATTCTGCGGAATTTGGCATGTGTCGATGCGAGACTTTGGTTTTGTGCTGCTGATTGTCCTCAAGGTGTGGATGGATCTACTGTTTCTAAGAAACTATGGTGCAAGATTCTAGTTGCTGCTAGTCCGGGATGTAATGAAGCTGCTGGTTCTGTCTCTTTTGTTACTGATGATGGTGTTTGGGTGTTGTTGTTTGCTGGATTTTGCTGCTTATTTCTTGTTTCACTGGCGGTGGATTCTCCTTGGAAGGACAATATAGTTGCTAGAAATGGTGTGAATTGAGTTGCTAGTTGTTTTCTACTGGGAGGTGATGATGGTCGTGTTTGGTTGCGGTGCTCATGTTCTGGTTTCATACTGCTGGTTGTGAGTGGTTGCGATGTCAGCTTTGGTGCTGTTGGTTGCAGGGGATAGTTGGTTTGGATGTGTTGCTGCTGCTGTGTTGCTGTGATGATGGGATGTGGGGCTGCTAGATGCTGAAATGCACTGGATGATGGAAATTGTGATACTGGATGCTGGTTGCTGCTGAGTTGGGAGTTGCTGAAGCTGTGGTTTATGATCGTGCTGCTTCTGGATGTTGATTGATGGTTGTGTTTGAATGTTGTTCGTTGGTTAGCTGGGAGATGCTGGATTCTGGTTGATGTTGGATGTTGGTGGTGGCTGCTTGGATTTGTGTGCTTTTACTTTTTTCGATTTTGTTTTTGTTTTTTGGGTCTTTTTTCATCTTGGGTTGTAAGGTGTTTTTGGGTGTGGGTCGTTTGACCCCTCCCCTCCCTTGTCTGTTGTGTCTCTATTTTCTTTCTAATAAATTTTGGGGGGGGGGGGGGGGGGGCTGGAATATCCCGACCTCGCATCTTCTTTGCCCTAAAAATGGTAAAAAAAAACTCTAAATACCCAAGAGACCCTAAAAACTAATAAAATTCAAAAAACCTCAAAAAGGTTAGAACCCAAAAAAACCCTTAAATAATTAAAAATCCCCAAAATGAAATAATAAATCTTGAAAAACCAAAAAATCACTAAAAACATAAAAAAACCCTAAATCTTTGAAAATCCATAAGAAAATATTAAAACCCTGAAAGAACATAAAACCAATAAAATCATAAAAAATGATTAAAACCCTTAAAAACCATAAAAACAATAAAATCCAAAAAAACATAAAGCACTTAAAAACCATAAAAACCCTAAACCCCATAAAACCACTAAAAACACTAAAAACTCTAAAATCCAATTAAACCCTTAAAGAGTTTTAAAAAATCATCAAAAACCTTTAAAATCCTAAAAAACAAATAAAACCATACAAATCCTAAAAATCCTAAAAATACTCAAAAACCTAAAGAACACTAAATATCATTAAATTCTAAATAAATAGCTAAAACCCCATAAAAATTTAAGAAACCCTAAAACCCTAAAAAACCACAAAAAACAAAAAATACTTAAACCCCCTAAAAGACTAAAAACACCCAAACCCCTAAAAATCCCAGAAAACCAGAAAACCCTAAAAATCCAAAAAAACCCTATGAAACTATAAAATTCTCACAAACCCATATAAATCCCTAAAAACATAATTAACCCTAAATTCCCTAAAGACCACTTAAAATCATAAAACCCTAAAAACACTTATGACCCCTAAAAACATAAAAAATAAAAAAATCCCTAAAACTCATAAAAACATGAAAAAACCAAAAAAAACCCTAAATACTGTAAAACCCTTAAAAATACTAAGAATTATACTATTACAAAAAAAAACATAAATACCTTAAATATTATGAACACTGCTAACAAAAATTTAAAAAAAACTAAAAAATTTAAAACCATTAAAAACCTAAAAAATGATAAAACCCAAAAAAAGACCCTAAACCCCCTAAAATACCTAAAAATGATAAAAAAACCAAAATCCTTAAAACCCCCTAAATACCCATAAACAACCTAAAAACCCACTAAAACTATAAAAATCCTTTATTCCCCATAAAATTTCAAAAAAATATAGAACATTTAAACCATATAGACATCAAAAAATCCTAAATACCCTAAAAACCATAAAACCCCCAAAAAACAAAAAAAACCATAAAATCCCCTCTTAATACTAAAAATAATATAAAAAATGCCAAAAAATCCATAAAACTAGTAAAAACCCTAAGAAAAACATAAAAATATTAAAAAATTTAAAAACACTAAAAATCCTAAAAACACTAAAAACCCTACAAACATAAAACCCCTAAAAACATTTTAAATCCCTGATACCCCAAAAAATGTTCAAATAATTATAAGGGACTCAAAATCATAAAAAAACATTAAAAAACCATAGATAACATTAAAACTCCTGAAAAAACTTTAAACCACTAAAAGCTCAATACGCCAAAACCCCAAATACCCCAAATACACCCAAAGAACACTAAAATCACTAAAAATCATTCAAACCATATAAACCATAAATATAATAAAAGTAGATAATAACCCTAAAAACCCAATAAAAACTTTAAATAGCCCTTTATATCCCTAAAAAAGTTTACAACCTAAGAACTCAAAAAGGAGAAAAAAACCCTAAAACCTAAAACAAACACAAAAATCCAAAAAAAAACCCTTCAATCTATAAAACCTCTTAAAACCCTAAATAATGTTTAAAAAACCCTAAAATCAATAAATTTTCAAAAAACCTTTGAAAAGCATAAAAAACTAAAAATGCATAAAACCAATAAAAACCATTAAAAAGCTAAAAACCCAAAAATACAAAGAAAACCCTAAAAACACTAAAATCCCTCAAAATCACTATAAATCTGAAATACCATAAAAATCATAAAAATCCTTCAAACCCTAAAAATGTAAAAAAAAAAGAATCCTTGAAAACACCTTATAAAATCATAAAAACATAAAAACCTTAAAAACAAAAAACCCCTATAACCCAGAAAAAATATAAAAAATCCAAAACTATAAAAGCACTAAATAACATAAAAACCCATAAAACTAATTAAAAATTATAAAAATCCCTAAAAACCTAAAAAAACTAAAACCCTTGAAAATCTGAAGAAAACATTAAAAACCTAAAAACACTTTATCCTCCTAAAACCAATTTTTTTGAAATCCCATAAAACCCCTAAAAATCCTAAAATTACTCAAAATCCCTAAAACCACTAAACCCCTAAAAACCATCCAAATACCCATAAACAGTAAAAAAAATATAAAACTCCAAAAAAATCCAATAAATACATTAAAATATAAAAAAAATATAAAATTCCTAAAAAAACCTAATAAAACATTAAAAACATGATAAAAAAATGCCCCCAAAAAAATTAATAAATTCTAAGCACCCTAAAAAGACCCTAAAACCCCTAAAACCCCCTAAACCAAATAAAATCCTATAAAATCTTTAAAACCCCTAAAAATCAATAAAAAAAATAAACCACACTAAAATGTATAAAACCCCTTTAAACCCCTAAAAATTTTAAAAACTTATAAAAAATCTTAAACCCATTATAACTCAAAAATAAAATCATAAAAAACATAAAAACATAAAAAAATCATAAAAGCACTAAAAATCATTCAAACCATAAAAACATTAAAAATATAAAAATACCATAAAACAAAAAAAATGATAAAAAACCCTGAAATAACCTAAAAAGAAATTAAGAACATCAGAAAAAACAAAACCGCCCAAAACACAAAAAAAACACAAAAAAAAACCTAAAAATATTAAACACCTCAAAAACACTAAAAATATAAAAACCAAAAAATCATTAAAAATACCTAAAATTCACTAAAAATATAAGAAACACTAAAAAATATAAAAACAGTCAAACCCCAAAAACCCTAAAAAACCTAAGAACCCTCATAGTCCCTAAAAACCCAAAACCCAAAAATATCCTAAAAACTCTATAAAAATCCATAAAAAGAAAAAACCAAAAAAACTATCAACACCCCTTAGAAAACAATAAAACCATAAAACCATAAAAATAATTATAATCCCAAATAGGCATAAAAATTCTTAAAAACAAATAAAAATCCTAAAATGATCTTAAAACCCTAAAAACCAGAAAAACCACAAAAACCATAAAACAAAAAACCCTAAAACCCAAAAATACTAAAAACTATTAAAAACTTGCAAATTAAAACACACATTAGAAAACTCTAAAAAAATTAAAATCCCTAAAAAAATAAAAAAATACATAAAAAATAAAAAAACAATAAAACCCATTAAAAACAAAAACCATCAAAATATCAAAAAACTATAAAAACCATACAGACCCTAAAAACCCAAAAATAACTAAAAACATAACAACCCCAAAGAACTCTCAGAAACACTAAGAAAACCATTAAAACATAAGAATAGTTAAAACCCCTAAAACTAAAAAAACAATTTAAACCCTAAACCCCCCCCCCCAAAACCGTAAAGCCACTATAAAATCCATAAAAACCATATAAATCCAAAAAAACTGTGCAAATCCCTACAAACATAAAAACAATAAAAACCCTAAAACCATAAGAAAACCATAATATTCTAAGAAAACATGAATCCCCTTAAAAAAAATCAAAACATTGTAAAATTCGTGAAACCACAAAAAGAGCCCAAAACCCTTAAAAACAAAAATACCCTAAAAACATAAAAAACTCAGAAAACCCAAAAAAACTGATAAAAAACCTAAAATCCACTAAATACTTTAAAAACCCTTTACACCACTAAAAATGATAAAAACTCTGAGAAACCATAAAACCCTAAAAAACTCAAAATAACTAAAAAACCATAAGATCCCTAAAAACCCTAAAAACCTAAACACATTTTAAATAACCAAAATCCCTAAAAACAAAAAAATCATAGAAATTCTAAAAATCCCTAAAAACATGAAAACCCTAAAACTGTTGAAAAATTCAAAAAAATATATAACATAAAACATTTAAAACCCCTAAGAATATAAAAAACAATGACACCCAAAAATCCCTAAAAACACTAAATATCCTCAAAATAACTAAAAAACCTCAAAAATAAAAAAATCCTAAAAAATATATAACATACCCTAAAAACATAAAATACAATAAAAAAACTAAAAAACCAAAAGAAGGCAATAAATTCCTAAAAACACATAAACCCCCTAAAAACCTCAAAACGTTAAAAGCCCTAAAAACCATATAAACCTAAAAAAATTTAAATACACTAAAAATCATAAAATCCTAAAACCCCTAAAAACTATAAAAATCGTTCAAACACTTAAAAACGTCAAAAAAATATGAAAAACCATAAAGCCCTAAAAACTATAACAAACCCCTAAAACCCAAAAGAACATAAAAAACCTAAAAACCATAAATATCTTAAAATGGCTCTAAAAATTCATAAAAACATAAAAAACCTTTAAGAAACCCTAAAAATGCCTAAGAAAACAAAAAAAACTAAAAGCATATAAATCCTATAAAAACCTAAGAACACTAAAAACCCTAAAACCCCTGAAAACCATGAAAATCCCTAAAAATCCTAAAACACATAAAAATTCTAAAAACCCTAAAAATTCTAAAAATCCCTAAAAACCCTAAAAACATAAATAAAATCAAACCCCTAAAAATCTAAATAAAACATTAAAACCCTAAAAACACATAAAACCACTGAAATCTAAAAATTTATAAAACCCTAAAACCCTCAAAATCGTAAAACTGATAAAAACCCCTGTGAATCATAAAAAACCCAAAAACCCATAAAATCCAAAAAATCACACACAAAATATACAAACCCTTTAAATATCTAAAAAATCTAAAAAACCTTAGAACCCTTAATAACCCAAAACAACCCCTAAAACCCCAAAAACTGAAAAAATCCTAAAAACCCTAAAAATACAAAAACAAATTTTAAAAAACATTGAAAATACATTAAAATCCTCAAAAATCCATAAAAAACCCAAAAAACCCAAAATACCATAAAACCATATGAAAAATATAAAAATTTAAGAAGCCTTAAAACCTCTAAAAAACCTAAAAACACAAAAAACACTTAAAACCCATAAAATTCCTAAAAACTCTCAAAATCCATAATATCTCTAATAACCCAAAAAATACATAAAATTTTTAAAAACTCAAAAAAAACCCAAAAATCCCCTATGAAAACCTTAAAAAAACTAAAAACACATTAAACCCATAATTCCCTAAAAACAAAAAAACCCTTAAAGGACAATAAACAACCCAGAAATCATAAATACCAAAAAAAACAAACCCCCTAGAAACCAATAAAACTCCAAAAACCACATAGAAAACTCAAAAACCCCTTTAAACCACTAATAACATTAAAAAAATTGAAACCTTAAAGACCATAAAAACCAAAAAAGAACCATAAAAACCTAAAAAGAACCCTATAACCCCTAAAACCCCAATAATCCCTCAAAATCCCTAAAAACCCTAAAAACCTTGAAATCCTTTGAAAGCCCTAAAAATACACAAAAACCAAAAACCCTAAAAATCCATAATAACCAATACAAAACCCCCAAAAATATAAAAACACATAAAACTCATAAAAATGAAAAAAATATAAATATAAATAATTTTAATACCGATAAAAACCATAAAACCCAAAAAAACCCATAAAACCCTTAAAATTCCTAAAATACCTAAAACCCAAAAAAATACTAAAAAATCTCTAAAAATTCAAAAAAAATTTAAAAAAACCCAAAACACTCCACAAAACCTTATGAAAATTATAAAAAAACCTGAAAACACTTAAAACCCTTAAATCTAAAACCAGTAAAGATAGTAAAATACCCTAAAAGACAGTAAAAACACTAAAACCACTAAAAATCAAAAGAAACGCATTAAAACATTAAAATCCCATAAAAACACTAATAACCTTCTCAAAATAGTATAAATACATTAACCCCCAAAAAATTATATAATTCTAAAAAACCTTGAAACCCGTAAAAACTCAAAAAACCCCTAAGAACTATAAACACTTATAAAACCCAAGATAACATAATAAAACTGAAAACCCTCAAAATCCGTAAAAACCATTAAAACCAACAAAATCCTAAAACCCCCCCAACAAATCCCAATAATAGTTATAACCCCTAACCCCAAAAAAACATTAAATAACAAGAAAATAATTAAAAACACTAAAAAATATAAAAAATTAAGAAACCTAAAAACCAAAAAACCCAAAAAAACCCTACAAATCATTAAAAACCCTAAATATCATAAAAATAGAAAAAAAATCCCTATAAACGTAAAAATCATAAACAAACCTATGGAATCATTAAAAATAATAAAAAAACATTCAACCTATAAAAACTAAAAATGATAAAAACCCTAAAAGACCCCAAAACCACATAAACGCCGTAAAACCCACTAAAAACTCTAAAAATCTAAGAAAACACTATATATGTTAAAAAACTCAATAAAAAACTTAAAAAACAAAAATAACTCAAAAACTCATAAACACCCAAAAAAACCTTACAAACCTATAAACCCTAAAACCCCTTAAAATACCTAAACCCAACAAAAAACAAAAAAAATCATAAACATCCCTAAAAGTCTATAAAAATTAAAATGTTTTAAAACCCGGAATAAACCTAATAAAAATGTAAAAATGTATAACAATTTATTCCTCAAGAAGACTTGAAAATTATAAAAACAATAAAAAACCCTAAAAATAGCATTAAAACCCTAAAAACCATAAAAACGAGAACCCCTAAAATGATTTAAATACTATAAAAATCCATAAAAACCATAAAAACCAACAAAAAAAATCAAAAAAAAAAATTTTTAAACACCCAAAATGTTAAAAAACACTAAGAATATTAAAATCTATAAAATACATAAAAAACATAAAAACACGAAAAAAAATATTAAAACCCATCAAAATCCCTAAATACCCTAAAAACACTAAAAATACAAAAAAATCCTTAAAAATAAATAAAAACATAAAAAAACAAAAAAACCATGTAAACACCAATAAAACCCAAAGAAAACCTAAAAAACATAAAATCACTAAAAATATAAAAATACATTAAAAACTCCCAAAACACTCTAAATCCATAAAATTGTGACAAAATATAAAAATCCTAAAAATTCCAAAAAAATATCTAAAAATTTAAAAAACACAAAAACCTCGAAAAACCATAATAAAGCCATAAAAATATAAAAACACCTACAACCCTTAATAAACTTAAATCGATAAAAATCCATAAAACCCATAAAAATTTTAAATATGGACTAAAATTCCTTAAAAAGTAAAAAAATCCAAAAAAACAATGAAAATCCCTAACAGAACCTTAAAAACATAAAAAACACATAAAACCCCTCAAAACTCAAAAAACACTAGAAACCATAAAAACCAAAGAAAAACATAAAAAACCCTAAAATCTCATAAAATCCATTAAAACCGACTACAAACTCTAAAACCATTGAAACCCCTAAAACATTAAAGACTTTAAAAAAATTTAAAATCCCTAAAAAACACAAAAAAAAACAAAAATACAAAAATACCTAAAAAACCTCAAAAACCCTTATATTAAATAAAAACACTTAAAACCAATAAAAATAATAAAAATTCCCTCAAATACCTAAATACATAAAAACCCTAAAGACCTAGAAATACCCTAAGAAACCCTTAAATTCCCCAAAACAATTACGACCCCTAAAAACATAAAAATACTAAAAAACCCTAAACCCCCCAAAGGAACCAAAATACCTAAAGGCCTAAATACCATCAAACCACTAAAAAATGTAAAAACCCTAAAACAATAAAACCACTAGAAACCCATAAATACCCTAAATAAAAATAAAAACTAAAAAAATTATTTAAATGATTAATTTTTTTAAAAGACACAAAAAAACTCAAAAACCCAAAAATCTACAAAAAAACCCTGAAATCCCTAAAACCCAAAAACTCCTAAAAACACTGAAAATCACTAAAAACTTACAAAAATATTAAAATCCAAAAAATCACTAAAAATCCCAAAAATAAAGAAAAATCTAAAATACCTGAATACCCAATTAATCTATATAAACCAAAAAACACTTAAACCCCCTAAAAACCTAATAATGATAAAAACCTTAAAACACATAAAATTATAAGAAACCCTAAAACCCTCAAAATCCATAAAATCTTTAAAAAACATAAAAATCCTAAAAAATTACTAAAAATTATCAAATTGTAAAAAACAATGAAAACCCCTATGAAACCAACAAAAACCTAAAAAATGATATAAAAAACCTAAAAATTTCTAATGACCATAAAAACCCTAAAACCATATCAAAAACCTATTAACTCCCTAAAAACCGTAAACCCTCAAAAGGAACTAAAAAACTATTAAGAACTATAAAGACACTTCAATTCCCAAAAAACATTGAAAAATCTAAAAAACACACTGAGACCTGAAAAAACTCAAAAAAATACTTAAAAACCCAAAATTCCCAAAATTATCTAAAAACCCATAAAATACAGAAAAAAACCCATAAAATCCTAAAAATCCCTAAATACACAAAAACATAAAAAAACTAAAAACCTCTAAAAAACTATAAAAAACCTTAAAACCCCATAGAAACCCTAAAACCCACTAACTACTCAAAAATTCATCTAAATTCTGCAAACATTAAAAATTTAACTGAACTATTGAAACCCTAAAAACACAAAAAACCAAAAAAAATCCCAGAAACCCAAAAACCCCTAAAATTCATAAATTCCCTAATAAAAATAAAAAACCATTAAAACTTTTAAAAATCATAAAGATGATACCAAAACTGAAAAACCCCTACGAAATCCATAAATTACTAAAAAACATTGAACCCCTAAAAATCTAAAAACACTAAAAAACCTAAAAAACCCTAAATCCCTAAAAACCATAAAAAATCTAACATTTTAAAATCCCTTAAAACTAGTAAAACCCCTAAAATATCATTAAATACCTAAAAATATTAAAAAACTATAATATCGTTAATATTTCTAAAAAACACTAAAACCCCAAAAAACCAATTAACACCCAACATCCATAAAACCCCCAAAATCTATGAAAAACACTAAAAAGAATACCAATATAAAAAATCTATAAAATCCTCAAGATGTAAAAAACCTAAAAATCTGGGAAACCACTAAGAAAACCGTAAAAAACACTTAAAATCAGTAAAAAAGCTAAAACATGTTAAAAACCCTAAAAACCCATAAAACCACATAAATCTCTAAAATATCTAAAAACTATAAAGCGACTTTAAACCCCTATAAATATTAAACAAATATAAAAACCATAATGCCCTAAAAACTCTAAAAACCACTAAAACCCCAAAAACCCTAAAAACACTGAAAACACTCAAAATCCATAAAAACAATATAAATCCAAAAAAAGACAAAAAAATACATAAAAATGTAAAAATCCATAAAATACCAAAAAACCTTTGTGAAATCATTAAAAACATTAAAACACTAAATACCTATAAAAACCATAAAAATTCTAAAACCCCATAAACCGTGAAAGTCCAAATGATCCCTAAAATAACAAAAATAAATACATAGCTTAAAAATTCCCTAAAAATTCCTAAAAACCTACAACCCTGAAATACCCTATGAAAAGACGAAACAACTAAAAATAAGTAAACCCCCATAAAAACTAAAAAAAATTAAAACCATAAGAAGACCACAAAACCTTAAAATGAAATAAAAAACATAAAACACATAAAACCTTAAAATTCATTAAACCCATAAAACCCTAAAATCCGACTAAAACAGTAAAACCCCGAAAATGCCTAATTTTTTTGAAAATGTTAAAAAACCATAAAAACCTAAAAAACTGACAAAAACCCTATAAACCAAAAAAACCACAAAAACCCTAAAACTGCTAAAAATCTAAAAAACCTAAAAATCACAAAACCCCTAAAAACCATAGATATCCTAAAAAACCTAGAAATATCTATAAAAAAACCAAAACCCTTGAAAAACCATAATTAATCATTCAAATCCAAAAACAACTTAAAACTACAAAAAACCTTATAATGATAAAACCCTAAAAACTATAAAAGCCTCAAAATCTCTAAAAACCCTAAAAACCATAATAATACTAAAAATACCTAAAACTATATAACATCAGAAAACCACCAAAAAACATTAAAATCCCCAATAAAACTTTAAAAAATAAAAACCCCAAAGCCCCTAAAACAAATAAAGTTTAAACGTCCAACAAAGACAATAAACCCCTAAAACCATAAAAATCCACAAACACATAAAAATTCGTAAACATCCATAAGAACCCTAAAACCCCACTAAAAACTATAAAATCCCTTTAAACACCTTAAAAAATTAAAAATATATATAAAACTATAATAAAATTAACAAATCCTAAAACCCCCAAAAAACAATAAATACATTAAAAAACAAAAAATCAATAAAAATTTGAAAAAACACTAAAACACATAAATATCCAAAAAAAGACTTAAATATCCATAAAATGTAAAACAACATAAAAACCCAAAACCCCTAAAAATCCAATAAAAACCTAAAAAACTTAAAACCCCTAGAAAAAAAATTCTAAAAACACTATAAATGCAAAAAAGTTCATACAAACCCTATAACCCTTAAAACCTTGATAACCACCAAAACCTTGAAACCCCTAAAAACCATAAAACCCTAAAATCCACAAAAAATATAAAACCATTTTAAACCCACAAAAAATTTAAAAAACTATAAAAAATCATAAATACCCTAAAAAATAAAAAAACTCCTAAACCTGAAAAACAAAGTCATAAAAATCATGAAACCCACAACCCCCATAAAAACCCTAAATACCATAAAAATTATTAAATTCCCTTTAAAACCATAAAAACATAAAAAACCTCTAAATCCCAAAAAAACCAAATATAACCATTAGAAAACCTAAAAACACATAAAACCACTAAAAATGTAAAAAACGCTGAAAACCCAAAAAACCTATAAACCCTAAAAACCCACAAAATCCCTAAAAAACTATAAAAACAGAAAAAAGACCAAAAAATCATAAAAATAATAAAAAAATTTAAAATCCCTATGAAAAACTAAAAATCATAAAAACCTAAAAAGTGTTAAAAACTCTAAAAAAAATAAAACCTTTAAAAAACTAAAACCAAGAAAATACATCAAAACCATAAAAATCATGAAAAAGAACTAAAAATACCTAAAACACAAAAACCCATGATAATCCCTAAGAAAACCAAAAAAACCTAAATGAAATTAAAAAGCCTAAAAATAATAAAAAATTAAAAACCCAAAAAACCATAAAAATCTAAAAACCGCTAGAGAAAACATAAACACCATAAAAACTTTAAAAACCCAAAAAAAACCTAAAAACACGAAAACCCACTAATAAATATAAAGACCATTTAAACCCCTATAAAGATTAAAAACTATAAAAAACCTTAAATCCCATAAAAACCAATGAAATAATAAAACCCTAAAAAACTCTAACTCCCTCAAAATCATAAAAACCTTAAAAGACCATAAAAAACATATAATCCCTAAAAATCCTTAATGATGTAAAAACCCTTAAAAACAAGAATACCCATAGATAAAAATAAACACCTAAAAATAATTAAAATCCTTAAAGACATAAAAATTATTAAAACCCCTAAAAATGAACAAAAACCCCTAAAAACTAAAAAAACTCCTAAAACTATAAAACCCCCAAAATCCCATAAAAACTAAAAAAATACTAGAAATTCTATAAACCCTTTCAACCCCTAAAAACGTTAAAACATTATAAAAACTGTAAAAACCCTAAAAAACCAGAATTCTAAAAAAACCATAAATTCCGTAAAAACCCTCAAAATCCTAAAATACCCTAAAAACCATGAAAATCCTAAAACATATCTATAAATCCCTATATTTTAAAAATCACAAAAAAATCCAAAAAACTTCAAAGAAAATGTTAAAAACCTAAAAAAACTTTAAACCCCTTTAAATTTGAAAATTATAACCCCCCCAATCAATAAAAACATAAAAACGCTAAAAAACCTCAAAATACATAAAATCCCATAAAAATACATAAAATCCCTAAAAACCAATAAAAATATAAAAACAAAAAAAATCTTGAAAACCATAATAAAACCATAATAAACTAAAAAAACATATAACCTCTTAAAAAATTCTAAAAACACTAAAAATACCCTAATTTCCTCTAAAAACCATAAAACCTAGTATACCCCTTAAAATCATGAAACCCAAAAAACCCAAAAAAAATCACTAATAACTCTATGAACCCTCCAAAACCCTAAAAACATTAAAAAATCTAAAAACATTTAACCATTAAGAAAATCAAAAAATGATTATAAACCATAAAAACCCTAAACACCCTAAAAATACCAAACAAACATTATGACATAGAAAATAAAAAAAACACTTAAAAACCCTAAAAATAAAAGAATATAAAAACCCTAAAATCACTAAAAACCATAAAAACCCTAAAAATACCATAAAGCACAAAAATCACACTTAAAACACTAAAATTTCTTTAAACCCTCGAAAACATTGAAAAAATCTAAATAACAATAAATATCATTAAACCACCAAAAACCATAAAAACCGAAAAAAAATTCCTACAAACACTAAAAAATTCCAAAAACCTAAAAACCAAAAAAACACTAAAAATACTTAAAAATTATAAAAATCCTAAGAAATCAGAAAAAAACCATAACACATTTAAAACCCCAAAAAACAAAAGAAAACCATAAACACCAAAAATCACTTAAAACTCTAAAAAACCTAAAAACCATAAAAACCATAGAAACCATAAAAATGATAAAATCACTTGAAATCCATAAAAAACCCTAAAAACACATATAAAACATAAAAACTGCTAAAAAACCTAAAATCCTTTTAAACACCTAAAAATTTTAAAAACTATAATATCATTAAAAAACCATAAAAACTGAAAAAAACACTAATACCAAAAAAACTATAAAAACCATAAAACCATTAAATTCCCTAAAAACATATAATCCCAAAAAAATTCAAAATATCCCAAAAAATCCCAAAAAATATAAAAAAACCAAAAAAGCCAGAAAATCCCTATGAAATGCTTAAAACCTAACAACACTTAAACCCCCCCAGAAAACATTAAGAATGATAAAAACCCATAAAACCATAAAAACCGTAAAAATAGAAAAATCTTAAAACCTTTATAATCCCACCAGAACCCCAAATACTCCTAATGACACGATAAACATGTCAAACCCATATAAATGTTTAAAAAAATTAAAACATTCAAAGCCCATAAAAACTCAAAAAATAGTAAAACCCAAAATAAAAATAAAATCCATAAAACTCTAAAAAACCCTTAAAACCCTCAAAATCCAAAAAACGCTAAAAACACATAAAATCCTAAAAAATACGGGAAAAAGCACTTATAATGTAAATGACACTTAAAACCCTATAAACCATAATTAATAACTTAAAAATATAAAACACTTTAAAATCCTAAAAACATATTAAACCCTACAAACCCCTTAATACACTAAAATAATTTAAAACAGTTTAAAAACCTTAATAAACTAAAAACTCAATAATCCAAAAAAACTCAAACTACCATAAAATCTCTAAAAAACCAAAAAAGACCCTCAAAATCTTTAAAAATGATAAAAATACTAAAAAATATCAAAAATATCATTAAAACTTAATAATAATTCAAGCTATCAAATTCTTTAAGAAATCCATAAAAGTTAAAAATAGATAGAATCCCTATGAAATGATAAAAACCATAGAAACATCTAAAACTCAAAAAAACCTCTCAAAATCCATAAAAACCATAAAAACATATAAAAATCCTAATAAATCAAAAAATACCTAAAAATTTAAAAATCCATAAATACAAAAAAAACCCCATAAAAACCCTAAAACCTTAAAACTAATGAAAATCTCATATAATACAAAAAATCCAAAAAACCCAAAAAACCCTAAAAACTCTCAAAAAACCATTAAACACCTCATAATGCCTCAAAAGTCCAAATGACTCAAAAATCGCAAAAATCCATAAAACTTTCCAAAAAAATATAAAACCTCAAAACACTGAATAACCCTATGAATAAATGAAAAACAAAAAAATCACATAAAACCCCTAAAAGAATAAAAATGCTAAGAACTCTTAAATACCAAAACCCCCCTAAATTCCATAAAAACTTCTCAAAAATTTTTAAAAATAAAAACTTAAAGAAACCATAAAACTCATTAAAAATACTACAAACCCTTTAAACCCAAAAAAATGTTAAAAAAACTATTAAAAACAATAAAAACCATAAAAACTGGGAAAAAAACTAAACCCCCATAAACCATAAAAACCATACAAACCCTAAAAAAACATAAAACCCCACAAATTCCATAAAAAAACCTTAAAACCTCATAAAAATTATAAAGAAATTATAAAAGATTCTAAATAAATTTAAAAAATGAAAAAAAAACCTTGAAAACCACTATAAAAACCTTAAAAACACAAAAATAATTAAAACCACTAAAAATGTAAAAAACACTTAAACCCTAAATATGATAAAAACCCATAAAAACCACTAAAAACAATCAAAAACATTAAAACCCCATAAAACACAAAAAACCACAAAAAAAATAAAAAACCTATAAAACCCTAAAACATTAAAAACCATAAAAAAATAAGAACCCCTAAAAAACTAAAAATCCATAAAAACTCGAAATAAATATGAAAACACTATAATCCCTAAGAACCCTAAAACTCACCAAAAACCATTAAAACTCATAAAAATCTTGAAAATCCAAAAAAATAAAAAATATAAAAAACCTTACAACCCTAAAACTGACAAGAAATATTTAAAAACAATAAAACACATGAAACCAAAAAAATAAAAAATGTAAAAACCCCTAAAACCCTAAAAACCATCAAAATCCCTAAAACCATAAAAATTAAGAAAATGTTATCAAAATTTTTCAAATTTTAGAAACCCCAAAACCTATAAAACCCCTACGAAAACCATAAATTTATAAAGCACTTCAAACCCCAAAAAACCCTAAAACCCATAAATCCCATAAATCTGATTAAAACCCAAAACTCCATTAAAAACCCTAAAAACCAACTAAAAACTCTAAAACCCTTTAATGACTTAAAATTGCTATAGTACTCTAAAAAACCATAAAAATAGAAAAACACAAAAACCCCAAAAATTTCCATAAACCCTCTAAATCCCAAAACCACCCTAAAAATATTCAAAATCCATAAAAATTGTAAAAAACTAAAAAAAAATTAAAATCCCTAAAAATACCTAAAAAGTAAAAAAAATTCAAAGAACCCTAAAAATCCATAAGAAAACCACAGCATCAAAAAAACACTTACCCCCCCCCCCCCCAAATAAACTATACAAAACACTAAAAACCATAAAACCCCTAAACACCGTAAAAACCTAAAACCCTATGAAAACTCTAAAAACCCACTAAAACTCTAAAAACCCACTAAAACTCTAAAAACCCACTAAAACACTAAAAACCCTATAAACACATAAAAAATTAAATTCATAAAAAAATTAAAAACCGGAAAACTAAAAAAAAAACCATAAAACTCCAAAAAACCATACAACCCCTAAAATTCCTCAAAATCCAAAAAACCCCTAAAATAATTATTTTAAAAAACACATAATATACATACAAACATAATAAACTCATAAAACCAAGAAAATCCCTAAGAAGACATTAAAAAACTAAAACCCCTAAAACACCTAAAATCATAAAACACCTAAAAACATTAAAAATGACTAAAAACTAATAAAAACCCAAAAATATAAGTTAAAACACTATATAATTTTTGAACCCCTAGAACATTAAAAAAATCTAAAAAACTATAAAATATTGTGAACATGAAGAAACCCAATAAAATCCATAAAACCATAAAACCCAAAAAACACCAAACTGTCCATAAATCCACAAAAATACCTAAACACCCTAAAATGATGAAAATTATAAAAAAGAACTAAAAACCGTTAAAAATATAAACAACACTAAAGTCCCTAAAAACCCATAAAAAATCCTTAAAAACATAAAAACACTTAAAACCCCCCAAAATAAATAAAAACCCTAAAAACCCAAAAAATCCTAAAAACACCTAGAACCCATAAAAACACTAAAAACCCATAAAACACATTTAAGCCACTATACATGTTAAAATACCCTTAAACCCCTAAAATTGTTAAAAAAAACTCTAAAAACCAAAAAAATTAGAAAACACATGATACCCGAGAAGAACTATTAAAACATAAAAACCATTAAAATCCTTAAATACCCTACATACCATACAGATCCAAAAAAATACCTAAAAATATATAAAAACATAAAAATACTAAAAACCATGAAAACCCCTAAGAAAACATTAAAATTTTAAAAATATTTAGAACACATAAATAATCTAAAAACACTAAAAACCGCAAAATTCCTAAAACCCTTAAAACCCTAAAAACCCATAAAAATATAATAATATATAGAAGACCCAAAAATCAATTTAAACCCCTGAAAATGTTAAAAAACTATAAAAATTGTTAAAATAAGTAAAAAACTCAAAAAACCAAAAAACAAAAAATACCATAAAAACAAAAAATACCATAAAAACATTCAAAATTCATAAAGACCCTAAAAATAATAAAAATCATAAATTCAATCAAACCCCATCAAAACATATAAACCGTCGAAACCATAAAACCCTAATAAAACCAAAATTTTTAAAAACACTTAAAACATCATAAGTAACTAGAAATTTAAAAAACCCTAAAATCCACTAAAAATCATCAAAATTCCTAAACCCCTAAAAACCATAAGAATCAAAAAAAACCCTAAAATCCCTAAATATTTAAGGGACCCTAAAACCCCAATAACCATAAATCCCTTAATAACCCTAAAACCCCCTAAAACCATTAAAACATATATGAACTCTAAAAACCACTAAGCACTATAAAACCTTTTAACCACTAAAAACGTTTAAAAACTCCAAAATAACCATAAAACCATAAAAAACAAAAAAACCCTCAAAACCCAAATAAATCCACAAAAAACCCTTAAATGATAAAACCCTAAAACCCATAAATTTCTCCAAATACCCTAAAAATTATACCAATCCAAACAAATCCTTAAAATTACACAAATAATAAAAAATCCTAAAAGAGAGAAAAAATGTAAAAAACAACAAAAACATAAAAACACATAAATACCCTAAAAATCCTCAAAATCACTAAAAACCCTAAAACCATAAAAATTGTAAAACACCTAAAAACCTTCAGAACCCAAAAATCCATTAAAACCCCTATAACCCACTAAAAACACTATGAAACCATTAAACTGTAAAAAATGATAAACAAATATAAATATCTTAAAACCCCTAAAAAATGAGAAAAAAACATAATAATATTAAAAACAGAAAAACCCCAAAAACATTCAAAATTTGTAAAAAACCCAAAAAACCATAAAAAATCATGAAAAATTACTAAAAATGATTAAAATTTAAAAAACCTTAATAACCATGAAATCCAATAAGATAACCTTAAAAACCTAAAAAAAGTTTCATCATATAAAAACCTGAACATTCAATAAAACTAAAATCCCCCTAAATGCCATAAAACCCATAAAACCACTTGAAATCACTAAAATCCATAACAAACCATAATATTTATAAAAAAACCCTAAACATCTCTAAAAATATAAAAAAACTAAAACCTTGAAAACCCATAAAAACACATAAATTCCTAAAAACTCTTAAAACTCATTAAAATATAAAAAACTAAAAGCCCTAATGAACATAAAACCCTAAAAATAATAAAAATCCATAAAAACCTTCAAAGCGAAAAATTCCCATAAAAATCATAATAAAAAATAAAAACTATAAATACACCTTAAACCTCTAAAAAATTTAATATATTTAAAAACTGTAAAAATCCCAAAAAACTAAAAAAGCCCAAAAAACCCAAAAAAAATGAAAAAACCCCTAAAACACCTCCAATCACTTAAACATAGAAAATAATTAAAATCCTAAAAAATCATAAATTCCATAAAAACATAAAAACCATAAAAACTATGAAATACCAATAGAAAACCATAGAAACCTAAATACTATTCAAACCCCAAAAAACACAAAACCATAAAAACCATAAACCCCTAAAATTATTAAAAACAATAAAACGCCATAAAAACCCTAAAAACCATTAAAAACTCCTAAAATACTTTAAATAGAAAAAAAGTTAAAAAATCTAAAAAAACCATAAAACCAAAAAAACTCAAAAAACCCCAATACCCAAAAAAACCCATTAAATCCCTAAAATATATAAAAACCCTAAAAACCTTCAAAATACCTACAAAATAGTAAAATAAAAAAACCTAAAAAATCCATAAAAACCCATAAAATTTTAAACATGTACAATCTTTGAAAACCCTTACAAAAGGTATAAAACATAAAATCACATAATACTCTTAAAACTAAAAAAATCCTAAAAACCCTAAAAACTCTAAAACTGCTCAAAATCCTTAAAAAGACTATAAAGCATAGAAATCATAAAAAAAATCTTGAAAATTAAGAAAAAATGTAAAAATCCCTGAAAATATCTGAAAACACTGAAAACAATTAAAAGACTAAAAACACTTAAAACCCCTAAAAACTAAAAAAATACTAAAACCCCTAAAACCCATTAAATCCTAAAAACCTATAAAAATCCTAAAAACCCACTAAATATTCAAAAATCCCATTCAACCCCTAGGAATGCTAAAATCCTCTAAAAGCCATTAAAACACTAAAAAATGAAAAACCAATAAAAATCAAAGAAAACCATAAAAACTAGAACCCTAAAATCCCTTAATCCCCTATAAACAAGTTAAAATCCTAAAAATCCCAAAAAATCCATAAAAACATAAAAAAACAATAAAAACCCCGAAAATACCTAAAAAAAACCTAAAAAACAAAATACATTAGAAAACCGTAAAACCTAAAAAAATATCAAAACCCTAAATCCATAAACCTCCAAAAACCCATTAAAATCCTTAAATAAATTTAAAAACCCAAAATGACTAAAAAATATAAAAACCCTTTAAACCCATAAAAATATTAAAAAATAGTTAAAAACATAAAACCCCTAGAAAAACATAACAACTTAAAAACACTAAAAAAATATAAAAATGATAAAATGATAAAAATCATAAAACCCTAAATACATTGAAAATCCCTAAACCCCTCAAAATCCTTATAAATTCTATACATCATAAAAATAATAAAAAAATATCCAAAAATTTTAAAAATAAAAGAAACCCTTAGTACCCATGAGATACACGTAAAAACCCAAAAACACATAAAACCCCTAAAAACCCTAAAAACCAACAAAAAACTCTAAAACCATTTAATAACATAAAATTACTATAGTACTCTTAAAAACCATAAAAACAAAAAAAAACCCAGAAAACACTAAAACCCCAAAAATTTCAATAAACCCTCTAAATCCCAAAAAAACCTAAAAATCATCAAAATCCATAAAAATCGTAAAAAACCATAAATATCATTAAAATCCAAAAAATACCTAAAAATTAAAAAAATCCAAATAACCTGAAAATCCCTAAGAAAACCAAAGCAACTAAAAGACCCTTCAACGCCCCCCCCCAAAAAAAACTATACAAAACACCGAAAACACTAAAAACCATAAAACCCCTAAACACCTTAAAAACCTAAAACCCTATTTAAACTCTAAAAACCCACTAAAACACTAAAAAACATATGAACATAAAAAAATATAATCTATAAAAAAATTAAAACCCTAAATACTCAAAAAAGCCTAAAACTCTAAAAAACCGTACAACCCCTAGAATTCCTCAAAATCCAAAAAACCCCTAATATAATTATTTAAAAAAACACATAATATACATAAAAAACATAAAAAAAACCCATAAAACCAATAAAATCCCTAACAAGACATTAAAAAACTAAAACCCTTAAAACCATACAACACCTAAAAACCTTAAAAATCACTAAAAACTAATAAAAACCCAAAATATAACTAAAAACACTCAATAATTTTTAAACCCCTAAAACATTAAAAAATTATAAAAACCTTTAAAATGTTGTGAACATGAAAAAACCCAAAAAAATAAATAAAACCATAAAACCCAAAAAAACTAAAAAAGCCCATAAATCCCCAAAATTACCAAAACACACTAAAATGATAAAAATTGCAAAAAAAGAACTAAAACCCATTAAAAATTTAAACAACACTAAAATCCCAGAAAACCCCTAAGAAAACCTTAAAAACCTAAAACAATTAAAACCCCCCAAAAAAACTAAAAACTCTAAAAACCCTAAAAACCAAAAAAACACAAAAAACACATAGAACCCATAAAAACACTAAAAATCCATAAAACACCTTTAAACCACTATACATGATAAAATTCCCTTAAACCCCTAAAAATGATAAAAAAACTCTACAAATCATACAAAATTAGAAAACACATGAAACCCTAGAAAAACTATAAAAACATAAAAACCATCAAAATCCTTAAATACCCTACAAACCATACAGATCCAAAAAAACATAAAAATTTATAAAAACAAAAAACTACTAAAAACCATGAAACCCCCTATGAAAACTTTAAAATTTTAAAACTATTTAGAATACATAAATAATCTAAAAACACTAAAAACCCTAAAATGCCTAAAACCCTTAAAACCCCTAAAAACCCATAAAACTATACAAACTTGTAGAAGATCCTAAAATCCATTTTAACCACTAAAAATGTAAAAAAACTCTAAAAATGTTAAAACTAGTAATAAACTCAAAAAACCTAAAAAAAAACAAACCATAAAACGAAAAAATACCATAAAAAACCCTCAAAATCCCTAAAGCCCCTAAAAATAATAAAAATCATCAATTCACTCCAAATCCATCAAAACATATAAAACCCCCGAAACCATAAAACCCTAATAAAACCCAAAAATTTAAAAACACTTAAAACATCATAAATAACTAAAAAAGTAAAAAAAACCCTAAAATCCACTAAAAATAATCAAAATCCCTAAAATCCCTAAAAACCATAAGAATCCAAAAAACCCTAAAGTACAAAAATATTTAGAAAATCCTAAAAACCCCGAAAAAACATAATGAAACTTTAGAAAAATAAAAAAAACTTAAAACCCCTAAAAATATAAAAAATAATAAACCCCTAAAAAGACCATAAAACCCCTAATAACCCTAAAAATCCCTAAAACCATTAAAATATGTGGGAACCCTAAAAACCACTAAAAACTATAAAACCTTTTAACCCCTAAAAACGTTTAAAAACTACAAAATAACTATAAAACCATAAAAACTAAAAAACCCTCAAAACCCAAAAAAATCCATAAAACCCTTAAATGATAAAAACACTAAATCCTCTAAATTTTTCCAAATAGCCAAAAAACTATACCAATCAATTTTTTTTAATTCCAAAAAAAATAAAAAATCCTAAAACACTGAAAAACTGTAAGAAAACAACAAAAACCTAAAAACACATAAATACCCTAAAAATCCTAAAAAAACATTAAAACCCCTAAAACCATAAAAATTGTAAAACCCCTAAAAACCTTCAAAACCCAAAAATCCATTAAAAATTCCAAAACCCACTAAAAACACTATAAAACCATTAAACTGTAAAAATTGATAAAAAATCTTAAATCCCCAAAAAACTCAAATAAACATAATAAGATAAAAAACATAAAAACCCCAAAAACATTAAAAATTTCTAAAAAACCCAAAAAACCATAAAAACATAAAAAATCCCTAAAAATGATTAAAATTTTAAAAATCCTAATAACCCTGAAAACCACTAAGATACCCATAAAAACCTAAAAAAAAGTTTCATCACACAAAAACTGAAAAATTCAATAAAACAAAAAACCCCCTAAATGCCATAAAACCCCTTGAAATACCTAAAATCTTTAGCAAACCATAATATTTATAAAAAACTAAAACCATGAAAACCCATAAAACACATAAATTCCTAAAAACACTAAAGCTCATAAATATATAAAAAACTAAAATACCTAATGGACTTAAAAATCCTAAAAATAATAAAAATTCATAAAAAACTTCAAAGTGAACAATTCCCATAAAACCCCTAATAAACAATAAAAACTATAAATCCACTTTAAACTTCTAAAAATATTAAAATATTAAAAAATGGTAAAAATCCCCAAAAAAAAGACCCCTAAAAAGCCATAAAACCAAAACATCTCTAAAACAGCTACAAATCACTTAAACATAAAAAATCATTAAAATCCAAAAAAATCTTAAATTCCAAAAAAAAATAAAAAACCTAAAAACTATGAAATAACCATAGAAAACCATAGAAACCTAAAAACTATTAAAACCCCAAAAAACACAAAAACATAAAAACCATAAACCCCTATAATTAATAAAAACCATAAAATACCATAAAAACCCTAAAAACAATAAAAACTCTTAAAACCCTTTAAACCTCTAAAAAGGAAAAAAATCTAAAAAACCTTAAAACCAAAAAAACTCAGAAAACCCCAATACCCAAAAAAACCATTAAATCCCTAAATATATAAAAACCCTAAAAACCCTCAAAATCCCTACAAAATAGTAAAATAAAAAAACCTACAAATTCCATAAAAACCCATAAAAGTGTTAAACATGTACAAACCATGAAACCCCCTAAGAAATCTATAAAACAAAAAATCACATAATACCCATAAAAGTAAAAAATTTCTATAAATATTGAAAACCCTAAAAACTCAAAACTACTCAAAATCCATAAAAAGACTAAAAAGCATAGAAATTAAAAAAATCTTGAAAAATAATTAAAAAT
This sequence comes from Viscum album, assembly GCA_963277665.1. Taxonomy (NCBI): domain Eukaryota; kingdom Viridiplantae; phylum Streptophyta; class Magnoliopsida; order Santalales; family Viscaceae; genus Viscum; species Viscum album. The sequence continues at coordinate 43,938,337 of OY728151.1, forward strand.
GTAAAACCCCCCAAAAAACCATGAAAACCCTTAAAAACCTTAACAAACTAAAAACACTTAAAACCCCTAAAAGATAAAAAATGCTAAAACCCCTAAAACCATAAAAGCCTAAAAACCAATAAATACCCTAAAACCCCACTAAATAATATAAAATCCCATTCAACCCCTAGAAATACAAGAATTCTCTAAAATCCATTAAAACACTAAAAAGATTAAAAACCAATAAAATTTTAAAAACCCAAAAAAATAAACCCCAAAACCCTAAAATACCTTAAACCCCTATAAACACGTTAAAATCATAAAAATCCCTAAAAATATATAAAAACGTAAAAAACAATAAAAAACATGAAAATTCCTAAGATAAAAATAAAAACCAAAAAACATTGGAAACCCCTAAAAACCTAAAGAATTCGAAAAACCCTAAATCCATAAAACTCCAAAAACCCATTAAAATCCTTAAATAAAGTTAAAACCCCAAAACTACTAAAAAATCTAAAAACCATTTAAACCCCTAAAAATCTTAAAAAATAATTAAAAACATAAAACCCCTAAAAACCATAACAACCTAAAAACACTAAAAACCAACAAAAAACTAAAAAATGTTAAAAATCATAAAACCCTAAAGACCTTGAAAATCCCTAAAACCCCTCGAAATCCGTAAAAATTCTAAAAATCATAAAAATAATAAAAAATACAGTAAAATTCCTAAAACAATAGAAACCCTTTTTACCCATAAGATACCCTTAAAAACCTAAAAACACAAAAAAACCCCTAAAACCCTAAAAGTAATATAGCCCTAAAAATACATACAAAGACAATAAAAACCTTAAAACCAGAAAACCCCATAAAAACATTTAAAACCCCTACAAACTCATAATAACCATAAATCCACTAAAAACACTAAATTCATTTTAAAACCCTAAAATGTTAAAATCAATAAATAACCTAAAAATCATAAAAACCTAAAAAACTATAAAAACTATAAACCCCTAAAAAAATATTAAACCCCAAAAAATCCAAAAATAAAACCCTAATAAAATTAAAAACCTTAAAATCCCAAAATTTTATAAAAACATAAATATCTATAAAAACCATGAAAACCCCTAATAAAACATTAAAAATATTAAAACACTAAAAACCCCTAAAAACCTAAAAACGGTAAAACTCTAAATCCCCTAAAAACCCTTAAAATCCCTAAAATATCTAAAAACATAAAATCCTAAAAACGCCTAAAAACCACAAAATATAAAAATACGTAAAAACATGAAACTTCCTAAGAAAACCATGAAAACAAAAAACACTTAAAACCAATAAATACCTAAAAATTCAAAAAACCATGGAAAACATTAAAAAGATTCGCCAAATCCCAAAAACCCCGAAAACCCCTTAAACCAACTGAAACTCGATAAAAACCCTAAAACCCCAAAAACTCGTAATCCAATAAAACTATAAAAACCCTTTAAACTCCTAAAAAATTTAAAAAATATAAATATTTTAAAACCATAAAAAACCCTAACCCCAAAAAACCTAAAAAACATAAAAAACCATAAACCCCCTCAAAATTCCTAAAAACCCTAAAATTCCAATAAAATCTAAAAAGGTCCATAAATATCCCAAAAAACATAAAATCTTTAAAAACACTAAAAACCTATGAAAAACATAAAAACCTAGAAATATTTCAAACCCCTAAAACCCAAAAAAAACTAAAGACCCTAAAACCCCATAGAAACCCAAAAACCCATAAAACATATAAGAACTTTAAAACCTCTAAAAACCATAAAAATCATAAAAACAATATAGAATTAAAAACACATTTAAATCACTAAAATGATAAAATAAATCTAAATAACCTTAAAAACCCAAAAAAATCAAAAAAAAAACCTAAAACTCCCAAAATCCATAAAACCCATAAAGCATCCTAAAATCCTTAAAACCGCTAAAAATGCATAAAAACCCAAAAAAACCAAAAAAATGGGTAAAATGTAAAAACACATAAAAATTATGAAAACCACTATGAAAACCATACAAACCAAAAAACACATAAACAATCTAAAAACCTAAAAGTGCTAAAATCCTAAAAAATTCTAAAAACCCATAAAACCTTGAAAACACATGAGAACCCTAAATACTAGTAAAAACTCAAAACCCTTTAAACTCCAAGAAATGTAATAAAATCCAAACAACCTTAAAACCCATGAAAAATATAAAAAACACTAAAACCCTAAAAAACATAAAACCCTAAAAACCTATTAAAACCTTCAAAATCGCTAAAAATCATTAAAAAAAATCAAAAAATACCAAAAAATCCTGAACAACATAAAAAACCAAAAAATCCAATAAAAACTGCATAAAACCATTAAAACATAAAAAAACATAAAATGAAAAAAACCTAGAAAATCATAAAAACTCTAAAACCCCAAAAATTCCAAAAATCCAAAAAAAACAATTAAATCCCGGAATATACTAAAAACCCTTACAATCCTATAAAATAACTAAAACTATAAAAACATAAAAAATTATAAAACCCCTAAAAACACTAAGAAAACCTTATGAACATAATAAAACTTACAAAAAATAAAAACAATTAAACACAACATAACCCTAAACGAACTCAAAATACCTAAAAACTATAAAAAAATTAAAAAATCTTATAAAATACCTAAAAACCATAAAAATATAAAACTCATAAAAATAGGGAAAACCCCTATGAAAACCATAAAATCCTGATAACACCTAAAACCATAAAAACCTGAAAAACATTAAAAAACATAAAACTCAAAAAATAAAGAACCTAAAAACCATAAAAACCATTAGAACAACTAAAAACATAAAAAACACAAAAAAACCATAAAAACCCTAAAACCACTAAAAATTATAAAAAAAACTTTAATCCCCTAAATTTTTTTGAAAACTCTTAAAAACCTTAAAAACCCAAAAAACTCAAAAAATCCTAAAATCCTAAAAAACTATAAAACCCTTAAAACCATAAAAACCTAAGAACCATAAAAAAAAGTCTAAAAATCCTCAAAATACCAAACCACACAAAAAACCATTAAAATAATTAAAAATCCTAAAACTCCGTAAAAATATAAAAAACTCTAAATCCCAAAAAACCCCTAAAAACCATGAAAACATAAAAACCACATAAAAAATCGAAGACCCATTAAAAACAATAAAACAAATTATACCAGAAGACTTGATCCACGCCTGGTCCTCAGCCCCTTGAAGGTTCAATGAGACTATATTCTTCCTCTTCAGATGGAGCTTTGATCTTCACATGAATCATGATTCGTCGATGGTTTCCAATTGGGTTACGTTTCCAGAACTACGAATCCCTTTCCAAAATCTGGCAACAATCTATTTTCTAGGGAACCTTGTGGGTTGCTTCTTGTGCACTGACAGCCAAACTTAGGTTGTTTGCCATCTAGTTTCTCAATGGGCTTGTGTGGAGGTGGATGCTTCCAAAGCGCTTTTTGAATTTGTTTGGATTGCCGTTGGTAAGGAAATCTGGTACAAGAAACCTCTTATATTTGAATCACCGGTGGTATTTTTCTCTTCTTTCATGAAGATGGGCCATTTTAGTGCTAACTGTCGGCATGGTAGAAGAATCATAGAGATTGTGGCACTGAATCACTGAGTTCCTGATTCAGGTTTGTAGCTGTAGATTGATGTGCTTTCATGGGATCAAGTGGTTGTGCCTTAAGAAGAGGTACCTATGAATTCATCATCGAATCCTGAACTGAGGGTCTCGTATGTTTTTTACAGGCTGAAGCAAGACCTTGGATTCATAGGTGACAAGGTTTCGATGAAATCTTTGGAAGGGGGTAGTGATCTTGTTGTGGAGGGTAGCATGCATCATACTTTGGTTGATAATTGGATGGTGGTGGATGGTGACTGGAGGGTTGTTGCGCATGATGTTATTGATGGAAAATCTTGGATCCAATCTCCCATTAGTGCTTATTGTGAGGGGGAAGAAAAGGGACTGCAAGATGATTCGACCGCGGTGCAGGCTAGGGCAGAGGAATTGGATGCCTCGGTGTCTGCTGGACATCCAAGAGTTCCTTTTGCTGGGAAAGTGGGTGGGGTGGATAAGATGAAAGAAAAGAGACCTGTTATTGGGTAGGATGGAAGAATGGTGGTGAAATATTTGTCTTTCCCCACCCCCTTGTGTAATAGTTTCTCATGTCTCGAGGTTTTATCTGAGGGTGTGGCTGCAGAAATGGAGGTTGTGGGTGAGCAGGGGATAGTGGAGGAACCAGGGTAAGTGGTTAATCTGGAGGGTGGGACTCAGATTACTGATCTAAGTCTGATGGAGGAGCCCTTCCATGATTTGTACTACTTCAGTTATGGGATGGGGATTTAGGATTTTGATGAAGGGGCTGATGCGGTAGCATCTGGTAGCACAGCTGAGAAGGCTGAGAATGGGGAGGTAGACACAGAGGGATATTTGGTGGACCAGGGGCTTGCGGCCATATAGGCTGGCACTATTGGGGGTGCTCTTGTGGAAGTGAAGGTACATGAGAAGGGGGAGGGAGCTGATCAAAGAGATACGACTCACTTTATTCACGTGCTGGGGGAAGAGGCTAAGCAGGGGGAGGTGCATAGGCAATGAGAGATGGAGGAGCAGTGTTTTGTGGTGATGGAGCATTCCCCACGGCATGGGCATGGGCCTTTTTCTTTGGTGGTGAATGAAGGGGGTTCTACTGGTGAATATTTTCAGGGGGGATCTGGCTCGGTTTTCTCATGAGTAGGGGGAGGCTACTAAACTTAGGGAGGTGATGAAGCTAGTTGTGGAGGTCTACAAGTTGCCTAGGGAAGAGCGGTGATTGCAGCTGGCCCTGGCTAGTGTGGAGTCTCCCAAAATGTCATGTGGGGATCTGGCTAACTTCTCCCTAAATTCGGAAGCCTCCTTCATTCCTAATCAAGTTTTTTTCCCATAGGATGGTCGACATATGAATAATAAGATAGATATGATTAGTAAGGAGAGGGACTTTCTAGAGGTGGTCATTCCATATGGGAAGGAAAGCAATTCTATAGGGGTCTCTTTAGACCCCTGAAAGAGAAAGACGAGGAAGGACTATTCCACTTTGCCAAAGAAATTGTACACAAGAGCCTCTTGAAAATATAAAGAAGTTGCCACTAGAAGGGGAGGCTGGTCTACCAAGGCACAACTTAATGTGGAGCAACAACGTCTTAGAGATTACTACACTTCCTTCCTAAAGAAATGCGAATCATCTGAATGAGAGTCGGTTGATTCAGATGCCTCCTCTAGTTATGGTGCTGATGGGGACCCTTATGGGGATGGAGGCATTGATTTTTAGTTCCTTTTTTTCCTCTTCTTCTCTTTGGGTCTTTTGGGGTTTTGGTGTCTTGGGGGGTCCAGGGTTTTCAGTGTGGGTTGTTTGGCTCCACCCACCCTTGTTTTTCCGACTTTTCTTTTAATAAATTTTTGGTGGCCAGGAATAGCCTCGCTTCACACCTTCCTTGCCTATGGAAACAATAAAAACCAAATAAAACATAAAACCACTAAAAAACAAAAGTTATGAAACCCTATAAAACACTAAAATTAATAAAAACCAACAAAACACCGAAAAACCCTAAAAACAATAAAAATCCTAAAAAACCCCAAAAATCCATAAAAATGTAAAAAATCCTAAAAACCCTAAACATAGCTTTGAAACCTATAAAAAACTAACAAACATTAGAGCCCCAAAAACCGAAAAAACATTAAAACCCTAAAAAACCTATAAGACCCCAAAAACCATAAACCCCTTAAATGGTGTAAAAATATCTAAAACCATAAAACCCCATAACACCCTTGAAAAACTAAAACTCCAAATACCCTTTAAAACCATAAAAATGTAAAAATACTCTAAAAACCCTAAAAATTATAAAATCTCCCAAAACATGAAAGACCATCAACATCCTTTATACCCCTAAAACACAAAACAATCCTAAAATCCCTAAAAATAACTAAAAAGGTAAAAACCCCTAAAAACTATAAAATCCCTTATGAAAACTATAAAAACCTAAAACGCTTTAAACCCCAAAAAAACCAGAAAAACCATAAAAACCCAAACCCCCTAAAAACCATAAAAAACATTAAAAACAATAAAAAACCTAAAAGATTAATAAAAACTCAAAAAAGCCTTTAAACCCTTAAAAATGTTAAAAAACTCAAAGAACCCCTTAAAACCATAAAAATCTAAAAAACCCTAAAATACCCTAAATACCCCAAACAACAACAAAAACACTAAAAAGCTTAAATAATGTCAAAATCCCTAAAAACCCTAAAAATTCATAAAATCCTAAATACCTAAAACCCATAAAAACACACAAAAAAACCTTAAAACCCTAAAAAAGAAAAATAAAAAAATTAAAAACCTAAAAAAAATTAAAACCCATATGATTTATAAAGAACCCTAAATACCCATAAACTCCTAAAACCCAAAAAACCTTAAATCCCACAGAATTCCTAAAACACAAAAAATGATAAAAAATATAAAAACCCCAAAAAATAACTTAAAACGTAAAAAACAAAAAAAAACCATAACAAACCCATAAAAATTTAAAAAAAATTTAAAACCCATAAAAACCTAAAAAACACTAAAATTTCTTAAAACCGTAAAAGACAAAAAACAATAAAAACCACTAAACGCAATAAAACCCCAAAAACCCTTACAAAATTTAAAATCAATATAAATACTAAAACCATAAAATAATTAAAAACAATAAAAAATATTGAAGGCCCTTAAAATTCTTAAAAACTCTAAGAAAACATAAAACACCTAAAACCTCTAAAAACTAAAAAAAATTAAAAAACCTATATAAACCCTAAAAACCACGAAATCACAAAAACCTTTAATCTATAAAAAACATAAATATCCAAAAAAAATTCCCTAAATACCACAAAAACCCCAAATAAAGCATTAAAAACTAAAAAAAACTTAAAACGCCTAAAAACATTAAAACACTAAAACCGAAAAAAACCCTAAAAACCAGAAAACCCTTAAAAAATCTAAAAAATTTAAACCCTTAAAATCCCACTAAATTCTATAAAACCCTTTAACCCTTAAAACATGAAAAAACTCAAACAAATATTAGAACAGCTTAAACCTAAAAACCCGAAACCCCAAATAAACTATTAAAACCCTAAAATCCCTAAACACCCTTAAAATCACTAAAAACCATACAAATCCTAAAAAATCCCTTAAATCAATAAAAAAATATAATTCAATAAAAACCATAAGAAACTCTTAAATACCTAAAACATGTAATACCTCTAAAAACATGAAAAATAATAAAAACACTAAAATATCCTAAAAACCCTTAAAACCCCAAAATCCAAAAACACGTAAAAACATTAAAATACTGAACATTTATAGAAATCGCTAAAAAATAAAAGAAAATAAGAAAACCATAAAATAATAAAAACACTTAAACCCCTAACACCCAAAAAACACTAAAATCCCTAAAACCCCTAAAAAGTCCCAGAAAACACAAACACCCCATAAAAAACATAAAAACCATTAAAACAATAAAAACAATAGAAACCAATAAAAATGTGAAAACCAAAATATCTATAAAACCCTTTTATCCTCTAAAACGTTAAAAAATCTAAAAACCCATAAATCCCTAAAAACAAAAAAAATCCAAAAAATCCTCAAAATCTCTAAAATTAATAAAAACCATTAAAATATTTAAAATATAAAAAAACATAAGATTATAAACAAACCTAAAAACCTTGAAAACCCAAATAAATCCTTTGAAACCTAAAAATACATAAAAACCCATAAAAACCTTATAGACACTAAAAATCCTAAAAGAACTTTAAAACCCTAAAAATCCCTTAATACAACAAAAAACCTACGAACCTTAAAATATTAAAACCCAAAACACATAAAAACTCTTTAAACGCCTAAAAACATTAGGAACTGAAACAACCATAAAACCCTTAAAAATTTTAAAAAAACATAGAACTCCCCAAAAAACATAAAACCCCGAAAATCACAAAAAAAACCCATGAAACCCCAAAACCCCTTAAAATCCCGAAATTCCCTTAAAACTATAAAAGAATCATTACAAATCACTAAAAATAATTAAAATGTAAAACCCCCTAAAAACCCTAATAAAATCATTAAAATATGAAAACAATTAAAACCCATAAAAGTTTAAATAAGGCTAAATCCCTAGAACCCTAAAAAGATATTAAAAACCTGAAAAACCATAAAAACACCTACAACATTAAAAAACCATTAAAACCCTATATCCCCACTTGACACTCTAAAAACCCTTTCTCCAGCTAAATAAGTAAAAAAAATCTAAAAACCTTAAATTCCATAAAAACATTAACAACCACAAAACCTAAAAAAATTTGTAAATTCCCGAAAATTCATAAAAACTCTAAAATCCAAAAAAATCCATAAACCCCCCCAATAAATCCATAAAAACCAGAAAATCCCTAAAACTGTGAAAACAGATAAAAAACCATGAAACCCCTATAGAAACCTTAAAACCTAATATTACATTAAAACCCTAAATAATAATTCTTAAAACCCAAAAAATAATAAAAGACCGTAAAAACCCTAAAACACATAAAATTAATAATACCCCAAAAAACAAAAAAAACAATAAAAATTAAAATCAATTAAAAAATATAAAATCCATTAAAAACTCTAAATACCCTTTAAACTCCAAATACATTAAAAAAACTCCAAAAAAACATAAACACACTAAAAACACTCAAACAAATCTTAAAAATCTAAAAAAGTTCAAAAAACCATAAAAATACCTAGAACACTAAAAATCCATAAAACCCCTAAAACCATAAATATCCTAAAACACCATAAAAATCCCTAAAAATGTAAAAAACCCTGAAAACCTTAAAAAACTAAAAACAATTAAAAACCCTAAAACCATATAAAACAAAAAAAATCCTAAAAAACACTAAAATCTTTTAAAAATTCCCTAAAACCCATGAAAACCATAACAAAAAATAAAAACAAATAAAAACACATAACACCCCTAATATTCTTAAACTCTAAAAACTCCTTAAAACCATGACTCCCCCCACCGATCATAAAACTCGTAAAAACATAAAAACCCAAAAATACGCTAAAATCCACTAAAACCTCTAAAAAACCATTAAACCCTTACAACATAAAAAAATCTAAAAACATTTAAAATCCTAAAAACTTAACCCCCGCCCCCACCCCCCTAAAATCTAAAAAACATATAAAAAAACTAAAAACTAAAAAACCCAAAAAATCTCAAAAAACCCAACATACCATAAAAATGAAAAAAATACCAAAAATCTCAAAAAATGAAAAAAACCTTAAAAAATATGAAAAACCCTAAATAACCTTAAAAATAGAAAAATAATTTAAACCCCTAAAAATATAAAAAACTAAAAAAAGTGAAAAAACCCTAAGAAACCCATAAAAACTAAAATCACTTAAAACCCATAAAACCCTTAAAACAATAAAAACCATAAAAACATGAAAACCGCCGAAAAGTCTTTAAAACCCCCAAATCCCAAAAGAAACCTAAAACCCACTAAAAACTCTAAAAAAATGTTTAACCCCAGAAAAATGTTAAAAATAATAAAATACATTAAAACCCCTAAAAACTATAAAAAGTCCCTAAAGGCCTAAAAAATACATAAATCCCTAAAAACCATAAAACCCCTAAAACACATAAAACCCATTAAAGCCATAATGCTATATAAAACCCATAAAAAATTCTAAAAATATCTAAAAACCTAGATAACCTATAAGAGAACATTAAAAACCAAAATACACCTAAAAACCGTAAAAACCTAAAATTGAAAAAAAACCCCAAAAAACCAAAAAACCCCAAAAACCCTCAAAATACCTAAAATTCTTAAAAACCATAAATTTTTTAGGAAAACCTAAAAATCATTAAAATCATAAAAACACTAAAATCCATAAGAAATACTTAAAAAATCTAAAGACACTAAAAATAACTGAAATAACCAAAAATGAAAAAACCCATAAAAACTATAAAAGGTCCCTAAAATCCCTTAAAACCTAAAAAACAATAAAAAACATTAAAAAGAATAAAAAACCTAAAAATAATAAAAACCCTAAAACCAATAAAAACACTAAAATCTAATAAAATTTATAAAAACCCCTTTTATACCTCTAAAATTTTAAAAAACTCTTAATAACCATAAAAATGTTAAAAAACTCAAAATAACAATGAAACCCCAAAAAACAATAAAAACATAAAATTCCATAAAATCCCTAAAAAATATCAAAATCCCCAAAACAGTAAAATTCTATACATTCCAAAAAATCCCTAATAGGTAAAAAAACCCTAAAACCCCTTAAAACCCCAAAAAACCATAAAACCCAAAAAACATTTAAACCCCCCCCCCCAAATTCTTTAAAACTCAAAAAAAACATAAAAACCCCCTAAAATTCCCTAAGAGTAACCATAGGGAAGGATGCTGCCACTCTTTCCAGGATCTCTCCGGAGTTCTCTTTTCCCAGGAGCTCCTCCTGGAACCCTACTTAGCAGCTTCGCTGCTCCCTTCAAGACCTTGCGGTGTGATGCGGATGTGGTGTTTGGTGGTGGGGCTTCTTGCTGGAATGGATCTGTGATCTCGACCATCTTCAAGAGGCTTGTGGATCACACGTTCAAGACCTTCATAGGAGTGGATGGCGTGGTTTTGGTGCAGCTAGATGCGCGTCTATAGGCATCGAGGTTTATCCTTGACAGATCTGGGCTCTGGTGGTGTTTCTCGGTCCTTGTTGGCTTCGCTTTGGATGGATTTTTGTGCGGTGTGGTGCGGGCTCGACAGATATGGAATTTGTTTCTAGGGTTTCCAGATCTGCGGATCTAATGGTGGCGATCCTCAATCGGGGAGGCAAGGTTCGTTTTTGACTTTCTTAGTTTTATGCTGATGTTGGTCTTCTGGTTTGTTGCGGATTTTTAGATGCTATTTTGGAATTTGGAGGTTCTCTATGTGGTCTTGTGGTCCGCTATGATGATTATTCTTGGTTGGGTCGTGGTTTATTGTTGCTGCCGGATCATGAGTTTTTTTCAAATCGTGAGTCCTAGATTATCATGCATTGTGACATTCAATTGTCTCGTACTGTTATGAAATTCTAGATGTTGTGGTTTGGTAGTGAGTATGGTTGTTGGTGGTGTGCTGTTATTTGCGCTGTGAGATGTGGATTGCTGCAAGCTGCTCGGGTTGAAGGATTTGGCTTTTGGTTGTTAAGATGTGACCTCTTAAGAGATGGGTTAGGAGGCTTCTGCTGGTTTCTTGGGCATATGGGATTGGCAAGGCATGATCTGCTTGGTGTTGTTGGTTGCTGGGAGGTGTTGATGGCCGCATTTGTTTGTGATGATCGTACTGTGGATTCATGCTGCTGGGTGTGATGGGTTGCAATATCTGTTTTGGTTCTGCTGGTTACTGGGGATGGTTGGTTTAGACATGTTGCTACTTCTATGTTGTTGTGATGATTGGTGTGGTGCTGCTGGATGCTAGAATGCGCCGGATGATGGAAATTGTGATGATGGATACTGGTTGTTGTTGAGCTGGGAGTTGCTGAAGCTGTGGTTTATGATCATGCTGCTACTAGATGTTGATTGTTGTTTGAGTTTGAATGCTGGTAGTTGGTTAGCTGTGAGCTGTTGGATGCCGGTTGATGCTGGATCATGGTGGTGGTTTCTTGGAATTGTATGTCTTTTTCTTTTTCTCTTTTGTTTTTTCTTTTTATGGGGTCTTTTGCATCTTGGGTTGTAAGGGGTTTTTTGGGTGTGGGTCGTTGGACCCCTCCCCTCCCTTGTCTGCAGTGTCTCTTTTTTTCTTTCTAATAAATTTGGGGGGGGGGGGGGGCATAGACCGACCCTCGCATTTTCCTTTCCCTAAAACCCCCTAAAACCCATAGAACCCATAATATTATTATAACAACCCTATAACCCATAAAACACAAAAACCACACTAAAAACTCTAAAAACCCATTAAACCCCTAAAAATATAAAAAACAAAAAAAAAATGTTAAAAACCCTAAAAACTAAAAAAACATAAAATTTTAAAAAATCAATAAAAACCATAAAATCTCTAAAACCCAAAAAAATTCCAAAAAAATCAAAAAAGTATAAAAATACAAAAAATACCAACAAACCTAAAAATCTAAAACCCCCAAAACACTTAACAAAACCAAAAAACCGCAAAACACATAAAACCACTATAAAACATAAAAAACATAATAATCCAAAAACCCCTAAAATCATAAAAATCCATAACATCCACATAAAACCATTAAAATCCCAAAAAATACCCAAAAATTCCCAAAATCATAAAAACCCCTTAAAATGCTAAAAACAGCTAATAAAACCAAAAAAACATAAAAACAATTAAAACCCCTTAAAACATATAAATTTCCAAAACCCTAAAAATATCCTATAAACCCTAAAAACACTTAAAAACATAAAAACACCTAAAACCTTAAAACCACTAAAATATGTAAAAACATAAAATCACATAAAAACCCTAAAACCCCTAAAAATATTTAAAAATAGTAGAAACATTAAAACCCCTAAAAATTATAAAAACCCATGAAACCCCAAAAAACCCATAAAAACCATAAAACCCTAAAACCCAAAAAACACTTAGAATCCCATAGAACCTAAAAAACCATAAAAATACTAAATATTCCATAAAATTCCTTAAAAAATAAAAAACTCTTAAAACCCTTAAAACCCCTAAAAACATAAAAAGTTAAAAACATTTAAAACCCCTCAAAAGTCTAAAAAATGATAAGACCCCCAAAATTCCCTAAAACCCCAAAATACCCTAAAAACCATAAAACCCATAAAAACTATAAAACCCCTAAATCCCCAAAAATCCCAAAAAAGCCACTAAAACTATAAAACACCTAAAAACAAAATAGAAACGCTATAAAACCCTCAAAATACCTCTCCCACTCAGGTTCCTCTTCACAACCTCGTCTCATGCTTCGTCTCCTCCAACGTGGTCGTTCCATCTCTACGACGATGGTCTCTCTAGCGTCGGTCTCCATAGAACTATCGCTTCTTACGGTGGTGTGCTAGAGAGATTTGGTCGAAGGAATCTTACTCTAATGACAGGGTCATACTTGGGTCCCCCGAATTGCAGCGTTGCAGATTCTTGGAGGCGTGGATCGTATATGGACCATCCTCGGCACAACATTATAGGACAATGGTGGTGCCGTTCAGATTTGGTACTCCCACCATGCGGCGCGTCAGTTCCATGGAGGTGCAGGTCAGATCTGGGCGATACGGTAAGTGGCTTTGCAGATCTCGGTCTTTTTTCCACTGTGAGGAGTGTTCTTGGCGGTGTTGGTCTCCGGTGGCCTTCGTTGGCTTCGTGGCGGTAGGGTTCTCCAAATTTCTTCGGCAGTTTGTTCTTCTTAGAATGGCGGCCTGGCCTCTCTGGATCTGTGATGTTGAACGGTGGGTATGGAGGGATCCGCGATATTCTGGGAGTGATATGCCCACGTCCATTCTTGGATGTGGTTTTCCAGATCTGAGTCTGGGAGGGATTTTCTGGATCTCTTGGATTTTTAACGGGTTCTGGTAGCTGCGAAAAGTGAAGGTGCGGGTTTGTGCTTCTGGTTCCTTAGTTTCGTCTTTGGTTTATGTTGCTGATGAAGTTATGGTCAAGTTGAGCTGTGTCCTAGCGGCTATGGTGGAATGTGTTCTTTTGATCTATTACTAGTTTAGTTGTGAGTCATTTTTGAAGCTGGATTTCAGGCAAGATGAGATGGAGGCTGATGGTTGTGGTGCTAGTTTGGTTTGGAATAGCTATGGGTGCGGGTTTTTTGTTCTGTTGAGTGTGATGGATAATGTCCAGTGTTTTGCTGGTTGTTGTTGGTTAGGAGGTGAATATGGTTGCGTTTGGTTGCAGTGCTTGCGCTGTGGTTTGATGCTACAGTTTGTGATTGGCTGTGATGTCGGGTTTGGTGTGGTTGGTTGCTGGGGCTGGTTGGTTTGGATGCGTTGCTGCGGCTGTGTTGCTGTGATGATTGAATGTGGTGCTGCTGGATGCTGGCACTGGCTGGATGTGATGTGATGATGCTTCTGCTCTATCTGTTTTTGAGTCTTTTTCTTTGTTTGTTTTCCTTTTTTTGGCGTGGGTTGTAAGGGGTTTTTTGGGTGTGGGTCATTTGACCCCTCCCTTCCCTTGTCTGCTGTGTTTTCTTTTTTTCTTTCTAATAAAATTGGGGGGTTGGGAATAGCCCGACCCTCGCATCTTCCTTGCCCTATAAACCCTTAAAATTTTAAGAAAGACTTAAAAACTAAATACACTTAGAAACCCTAAAAGACCAAAAAACATTAAAAATACTAAAAAACATTAAAACCCCAAATAGCTCTCAACATCCATAAAAATCCTAAAAATAAAAAATCCTAAAATTCCCTAAAATTCCATTAAAATGTCAAAATCCCTAAAACCCTAATAGAACATTGAAAACCAGAAAATAAAAAAACCCACCAAATAACCTAAAATCACAACAATGCCGAATGAACCAGCATAGACATAGAAACCCTTAAACCCCATATAAACCATAAAAACTCCAAAAAACCTTAAAACCCATAAAACGCCTAAAAATCGCTAAAAATATAAAACCCCTTTAAACCCCTAGAAACATTAAAAACTCAAAAAAAAACCATAAAAATCCTAAAACCCAGAAAACCCCTAAAAATATGAAAATATAAAAACCCAAAAAATACCTAAAGACATTTAAAATCCCTAAAAACCCTAAAACCCCATAGAAATACTAAAATACTAAAAAAATTATTAAAATCTAAAAAACACTAAAAACATGAAATACCCTATGAAAACTTTAAAAAACTAAAAATTATTAAAACCCTTAAATCCCAAAAAACATAAAAACCAATAATAACCCTAAAACCCAAAAAAAATAAAAAAAACCCAAGAAAAAATAAAAAATATAAAGACCCTAAAACCCTAAAAACCCGAAAACACTCAAAATTTTTAAAAAATCATAAAGAATAGAAAAATAAGAAAACCTAAAACTTCCTAGAACAAAAAAACCATGTAAAACACTAATAAAACATTACAAAACGTAAAAAATAAATCCTTTTCAAATAAAAAAAAATCTCAAATCCATAAAAATACTCACAATCCCTAAAAACCAAAAAAATAAAAAATCATAAAAAAATCATAAAAAACAAGAAAAACATATACATGCCTTTAAAACCCATAATAAAACCTCAAACCCCTAAAAACACTTAAGCCCCCTAAAAACCTAAAAAATAGAAAAAACCCTAAAACCCATTAAATTATCTAAAAACACAAAAATCCATAATAATCCTAAAAATTCCTAACACAAAAATAAATAAAAAACCCTAAAACCCCTAACAAATCCTTAAAAACCTAAAAACAAATAAAACCTATGAAAACATTAAAACATAAAAAATCATTAAAACCCTCAAAACCATAAAGATTCCCTAAAACCCCAAAAACCATTAAACACTCAAAAACCATAATAACTGAAAAAACCCATAAAAACCTAAAACCTCTAAAAACTCTAAAACCACTTATAAACAGAAAAACCCCTAAAACTCAAAAAAACCACAAAAACCTCACAACCCCTATGATCAGTGAAAATCCATAAAAACTAAAAAAATAAAAAAGAACCAAAAAAATATCTAATATCCCTAAAAACATAAAAAACCCTAAAATCCTTTAAAACCCTAAGCATAACATAAAAACCAAAAAACACTTAAAACCGTTAAAAAGAAATTCTCAAACCCTAAAACCCCTAAAAAACATCCAAAAACACTAAAACTCCTATAAATTTTAAAGCCCATAAATACCAAAAAAACACTAAAAACCCATAAAAACCCGAAAAACACACTAAAACACTAAAAGCTCTTTCACCCCCAAATTTTTTTTAAAAAATATAAAAATCCATAAAACCCCAAAAAATCATAAAAATCATAAAAATACTAAGAACTCTAAACCATTAACACCCCCCCAATCCCTAAAAACCCTAAAAAAATTAAAAAATTCAGAAAAATCCCTAAAAACATAAAAACCAATAAAATCCCTAAAAACCCCTATGAAAACTATAAAAAATTAAAAAACATATAAAACCCATTAACCATAAAAATGATAAAAAACCAGAAAACCCAAAAAACCCTAAAACTCTAAAAATTCCAAAAATGAAAAAAATAGTTCAAAGCCCCTTTAAACCCAAAAAAGTTTAAGAACTCAAAAAAAACTTAAAAACCCTAACTACCCAAATAAATCCCAAAATCCCAAAAAGTCAATTAAAATCATAAAACCCCCAAAAACCCTAAAAATCCTTTAAAACCTAGAAAAATATTATAATCCTAAAAAATCCCGAAAAATAATAAAAACGTAATAACCCTGAAAACCCCTAATAAAACACTAAGGTCTAAAAAACAAATAAAACCCTTAAAAACCTAAAAATCCTAAAAACCATAAACAACCTCAAACCCCTAAAAAATTAAAGACCATTATATCCAAAAAAACCTATAAAAACCCTAAAAACCCACTAAAAATTTAATAAACCCTTTTAAACCACTAATAATGTGAAAACCCCTAAAAATTTAAAAACAATTAGGAACTCAAAAAGAACCTAAAACCAAAAAAGAACAAAAAACCCCTAAATCCTAGAAATCCCTAATAAATTTCCAAATCCATAAAACCATAAAATCCCCAAAAACCTAAAATTCACTAAAAACATAAAAAACCATAATAATAGTAAAATACCTTAAGAAAGCCTTAAAAACTAAAAACACTTAAAAAAAATAAAAACCTAAAAATTATAAAGGCCATAAAACCCCCATAATAACCCTTAATACCTAAAACCAGAAATCCCCAAAAAAACATTAAAAATTCCAAAAACACATAAAAATCCAAAAACTACTGAAAACTCTAAAAACCTTTTAAACCGCTAAAAATGATAAAAGTTATAAAAACCCTTAAAACCATAAAAACTCAAAAAATCCTTAAAACCCCAAAAATATATTCAAACCCCAAATAATAGTAAATAACTAAAAAACCCATAAAATCTCTAAAATCCATTAAAATTTAAATCTGAAAAACTGCCTATAAATCCGAAAAAAAATAAAAAACCTAAAGACCATAAAAAATAAATAAATCCTAAAAAACAAAAAAAATAAACCCATTAAAAAACTAAAAACCAAAAAACCAAAAAATCTATAAAAATCATCAAAATCAATAAAAAACCTTAAAACATATAAAAAGTTATAAAATCCCTAAAATTGTAAAAACCTAGAAAACTTCTAAAAACATTGATATCCTAAAAAAACATAAAAACACTAAAAAAACTAAAAACCCTAAAAAGACATGAAAACTCTAAACCCCATTAAAAATAATAAAAACTCTAAAAACCATAAAAATATACAAAAAAATCTATATACCTTTTAAAACGTGAAAAACATTGAAAACAATAAAAACCCCTTAAAATCCTAAAATATTAAAAAACACATAAAATCCTTAAAAACCCAAATACTCTAAAAATCTCTAAAAACCCTAAAAACACATAAATATTCAAAAAATTCCCAAAAAATCTATGAAAATATAAAAATCTGTATAAACCTTGAGAAACCTAAGAAATCCTTAAAAAATAATAACACTTAAAGTAACAAAAAAACTAAAAATAATAAAAACCATAAATCCCCAAAAAACACAATAACCCATAAATACTACTAAAAACCATAAAAATCCTAAAACCCAATAATATCTTTAAAACCCACCAAAAAATATAAAACCCATTTAAACCCCTAAAAACACTAAATACTCTAAAAAACATTAAAAAGACTAAAAAACACAAAAAACCATAAAACTGAAGAAAAAACTATAAAACACTAAAAAATATAAAAACCATATAAAAACCATTCAATTCTAAAAAAACCATAAAAATAATTAAAAATGT
This sequence comes from Viscum album, assembly GCA_963277665.1. NCBI lineage: Eukaryota > Viridiplantae > Streptophyta > Magnoliopsida > Santalales > Viscaceae > Viscum > Viscum album. The sequence goes on from OY728151.1 coordinate 43,956,303, forward strand.
AAAAAACCGTAAAACCCCTAAAAAACCCTACAAAATTAACAACCTAAAAAAACGTTAAACCCCAAAAAAACCTAAAATGGAAAAAACGCATAAAAATAATAAAAAACCCAAAAAAATCCTCAAACACCTAATAACCTAAAAATAATTAAAATTCTAAAAAATCCATAAAATCTTTAAAAATGTAAAAAACGATTAAAACCCTAAAACCCCAAATAAAACCTTAAAACCATAAAAACACTTAAAACCCTAAAACCTAAAAAATAATAAACCCCCTTTAAAGAAACCTAAAAACCCTAAATATCCCTAAAAACCGTAGAAACCCCTAATAACTATAAATCCCATTAAACCCCTAAAAACACACTAATAACACTAAAACCCCTTAAAATCCCTAAAAATGTTAAAATACTCTAAAAATCCTTTAAACCCATAGAATACTCAAAAAAAATTATGAAACCACAAAAAGCCATAAAACCCTAAAAACTACAACATCCTTAAAATCCAAAAAATATTAATAAAGATGTAAAATCCCATAAAAACATAAAAAACCCTAAAACCATGAAAACCCCTAAGAAATAAATTTAAACCTAAAAACAATTAAAACCCATAAAACCCTAAATATGGTAAAACCCCTAAATACCATAAAAACCATGAAAACCATAAAAACATTTAAAACCCCATTAAACTCTAAAAATACACTAAAACTATAAAAACACTTTAACCCATAAAACCATCAAAAAAACACTAAAAACCAATTAGAACCTTAAAAACTAACTAAAACCCTAAAACCCATAAAAACACTAAAAACCATTAAAATACCTAAAATCCCTAAAATCAATAGAGGATGGATGCGCAAGCTGGGGGCTCGGGCGATTCTGTGGAAACTGCACGCACGTTGACTCCCTCAAATGAGGTAGTAGATCCCGTGCAAAAACCTGATTTTTAACCTGTTGGGCATAATGTTCTCTTTCAATTTTGCAATCCACGTGTTGGTAAGCCCGATCAACCAGCAGATTCTTCTTTGGATGTGTTGAAAAAGAATTTTGCAGAGGTCATCAAATCTGCGGCTGCAACCTCATTCTCTGACATTAGCATTCCCTCTCCTGGTTGTGTTATTAAGAAATTAAAAAGAGCTCATGTGTCTGCCAATCGGGAGGCTATTGAGGAGAGAACTAAAATCTCTAAATTCTCGATCATTGCTCGGTTGGTCATACCCAAGGGATAACGGTTATGGAGATTTGCGGAGCCTGTTAGGCGAGTTGCTGAGATCTGGGGTTTCTCGGACTGGAAAATGACAGCCCTGTGACGAGGCTTCTATCACATTTTTTTCCCATCAGACAAACACAAGCGACGTGCATGGAGCTTCGGTTCACTCTCCCAGAAGCCTGGTCTACTACGGATTCAATATTGGGACCGCAATTTTGATGCAACAAGTGTAAAGAATACCTTCACTCAAGTTTGGATCTGCATCTGCAATTTGAATTGGTTCTATTGGCATCCCTGGATTCTATGGTACATTGCTTCTTCTATAGGTTTTCCTATCCAAATTGACAGAGAAACAGATAACCCAAGATTTGGGCATTATGCTCGAGTACTTGTTGAAGTGGAAATGGCCAATACTCTGGTTGAAGAAGTGGTGCTAAACACATTGGATGAAAGTCTCTTGCTGGAAATTCAATATAAAAGGAGACCCAAGTTCTATAGCAACTGCTTATTCCTTGGGCACTCCATCAATGAATGTAGGAGGCTGAAGACCTGTAGCATTTTCAAGGCAAAATGACATGGAGATGGTTTGTGTCAAGTATCCAAAAAGAAATAAATGACCCATAAAGATAAATTTCTCTCAATGCAAGGCAATGAAAGCATCCGAACTGGTGCTCCAGCTACGCTGGAACTAGTTAATGAGGCCAGTGGCTTGGTTCCTAACAATGCTGAACAAGTTGTCTCTATTGAGCAACTCAGGACCACTACAAGTGCTTCAGCCCTCCCTGAGCAGAATGGTTCAGCTCCTGCTGGGCAACTCAAGGCCCCTGAGTCTAGTTGCTCAACACCTGATAGTGTGAAGAAAACAGCCTCTCTTGAGCAGCCCTCAGACACTGCATCTGTTCCGGTTCCCCTAGGGGATTCTGAACCTATCTGTTCCCCCATGGCCCCTGTGATACCCTCTCTTTCTCTTGATGCACCTAGTCCTACAATTGCTGGAAAGATGCATGATACACCTACACCTGATCATACCATTGAAGTGCAGGCTGCAGAAATGAACATGCCTAATCTTGCAGTTGCTGGCAAGATGCATGATACACCTGCACCTGTCTTTGTGGATACCATTGAGGTGCAGGCTGGACATGTTTTCCCTGCTGAGCAGACTAAGGTGGATGCTGCTGTCTATGCTCCTTCTGGGGTTTTTCTGAAGATCAATCCACTTGGTTCCTCCCTGGAGTCATCAGATCTCGTCCCTTCACCTGCCCCTATGTAGCCTTCATCTACTCCGCTTTATGCCCCTGACCCCTCTGCTGACAAGGTGCCGGGTGAGTTCATCCCTGTTTCTATAGGGACGGCTATAAAGGCCAAAACCATTTTGATTTCCCACAATGAGGGGATTTGTGCTTCCAATACCTTCTCCCCCCCTTTCTGGGAAGTTTTGGGCTGATCAAGTTGATGAGATTCATGATACTGACACCATCCCTGAGGTGCCCTCTCCTCAGGTTCCTAAAACTGATCAAGTCATCAAGAAGCCCCCTGGAAGACCCCCCAAGTAGGGAGTGAAGGGAAATGAGATCTCCTCTAAGTATACACAAGGATTGCCTCTCCTAAGAGGCAAAAATATATCTAATCAATGAAGATATTGTTCTGGAATTTTCAGTGGCTTGGGAACTCTCCAACTGTTGCAGCCCTTCAACATTTTCTTACCTCTCACAAGCCTTCGCTTGTGGCCATTGTTGAACCTCTCATTTGTTTTGAAAACTGGAAGGCTTTCAACTGGTGTTCCCATGGATACTCCTTTATTGCTCACAATAAAGGTGTGGGTTCTCTTGAAACCTTATGGGTCTTCCGACACAATGTTCTGCAAATTCCTTCTTTTGAGATTAGCAATCAGCTAATCTCGGTCCACACCCGGCTGAAGGATATCTTTTTTACCTTCTCTTTTGTCTATTACTCTTGCTCTTACACCAGAAGAAGAGAACTTTGGAATGATTTATCTGTTCTAAGTGAGAATATGGATCACAAATGGGTCATAACCGGTGATATTAATTCTATTCTTTGTCCAGATGAAAATATTGGACCTCACTTCTCTCGTGCTACTGCAAATGATTTTCAATGTTGTGTGGATCAATGCAACCTCACTGAATTCCCTATTGCAGGTTCCAAATTTACTTGGGGAAGGTTTACTGTCAATGGTAGGAAGGCTAGTAAGATTTATAGGTTCTTTATGCAAATCAATGACTACATCTCTCCATCTGTTATCTTAGGATTTTCTCTTCCGAAATTTAATTCTGATCATAACCCTCTTTTGGTCAATATTCGGGAGGTAATCAAGAGGACCACCCATCTACCTTTCATATTTAATAATGCCTGGCTCTTAATTCCAAGTTGCAGGGAAGTCATTCATGATGGATGGAACACTGCTTTTCATGGGACTCCTCACTTTGTGGTTTCCTCCAAACTTCGCAAGATCAAAAGCCTCCTAAAAGTTTGGAGCAAGAACTCCTTCTCGAGTCTTGAAGATGAAATTAGTGATGCAGAATATCAGCTGAAGTCTTTCCAGGAGAATAATCAATAAGGGAACATTCCTACCGGTGAAGAGATTGTGTTTCATAAAAGGCTTGATGATCTCCTGGCTCTCAGGGAGAGTCTGGAAAAACATCAATTCAATGTCCGCTGGCTTAAAGATGGTGAGAGAAATTCAAAGTTTTTTCATCGCTTGCAATGGGAGAAAAGAGTTCATAAATGACAAAATCGGATCCGTATTAATGGTTATACCATTATCGATGAGAAAGAGATCTCTGATGCTGTTGTTGATCACTTAAATGTTCTTTATAATGATGATAGCATTCCCTCTACTTCCCCGCTTGCTGCATGCATTGAGAAATGTGTTAATGATTCACAGAATAATGATCTGACATCTCCACCTCTTGAGGATGAAGTCAGACATGCCCTCTTTTCTCTCAATCCGGATAGTGCTCCCGGCCCAGATGGTTTCACCAACAAATTCTTCACCTTTTATTGGGGCATCTTTCAAGCAGAAATCACTAAAGCTGTTAGGGAATTATTTCTCTTGGGATTAATCCCTCATAGAGTCTACTCCAATTTTATTGCCCTGCTTCCTAAAAAGACAGCTACATTTGAGATAGGTGATTTTTGGCCAATTCCATTGGGAACACTATACCCAAGATTATTAGCAAAATCATTATTATCCAGTTAGGAAAGATTATTGGCAACTTGATTACACCTAATCAATTTGGTTTTTTTCCTAGACGAAGTATTCAGAACTGCTTACACACGGCCTCTGAAGGAGTTAATGCCATGAGGAGGGCATCAAAGTTTAGGTCCTTTGCCTTAAAGCTGGATATATCCAAAGCATTTGATACAATTAAGTGGGATTTCCTGTTCATGATTCTTGGCATGTATGGTTTCTCATACAAATATGTTTGCATGATTTCCACCATCTTTAATAGTGTCAAAATTTTTGTTTTGAATAATGGAGCTCCAAAAGGGTTATTTCAGTGTTCTCGGGGGGTCAGACAGGGGGATCCTCTTTTTGGAATTCTCTTTGTACATGTTGAGGACTATGTATGTCACCTTGTTACTAATGCTATGTTGGCTGGCTACAACAACCTTATAAAAGATGGTATAGATTTATTTGTGCCTTCACATCTATTTTATGCTGATGATATCCTTCTCTTTGGGTAGGCTAATATGCGGACAATATCTTATATCCAGAAAATCTTCGCTCATTATGAGGTTGTTGCTGGACAGGGCATTAATTGAAGTAAATCATCTATTGTGTTTTGGAAAGGGAGCTCTACTATGAGACAGAACAAGATTGTCAGATGCCTTTGTGTCAAAAAATGATCCTTGCCTTTCAACTATCTTGGGGTTCATTTATTTTGTGGGAAGGTTAAAGGTTGTCATCTTGAAAGCATCTCTGTTAATATCACTCAGCAGCTTACCAAATGGAAGGGCAAGACCCTTTCACAAGCAGGCAGGATATGTCTTATCAATTCTTTTATCACCTCAATGTTTTCTCATACTTTCTCCATCTATAAGTGGCCAGTTAGCCTAATTAAATCCCTTCAAGCCAAGATCCGGAACTTTTCATGGACAGGCTGTATTAATGAAAGGAAATTGATCACTGTTTCCTGGAAGGAGTGTATCAAACCACTTGAAATGGGTGGGCTAGGAATTAAGGATCTCAGGATCTATAATGATGCCTTGTTGGCCAAATTCACTTGGAATCTATTCACACACAGAGAGGGTGAGTTGGACTTTCTTAAAGAATGCTTTACTAGAAAACTGTGCAATGGTTATACTGGGTACATGCTCTCCTCTACCTGGACAATGGTTAAATCCTCGTATAAGGACATCATCTCTCAATCTAATTGGGCTGTCTCGATAAAATCCAACTTGAATTGTTGGCTCACCCCTTGGGTCAAGAGTCCGCTTCATGAATCTATGCAGGTTCCGCATGGCTTGCAACACATGTCCATTAATGAACTCAAAACCAGACTGCCGGAGATGGCTGGGATCTTATCTGCCCATATCATTTCTGAGATTCAATTCTACAGTTACATGGATTATGATACAATTATCTGGAAACCGAACCTGATTGGCCTTCTTACTGCGAAGGACTTTTACAATCACAAATTCCGGCAAGGTATGGATCCCCCCTCATGGCTCATGAGATACAAATGCCATTTTATTCCTCCTAGGCATTTTCTGCTCTTCTGGAAGATCTGGAGGAATCGGATGCCCATGCATGGCCAACTTCAAAAAGTTGGTTGGCATCTTGTTTCGGCCTGCTATATATGCATGTAGGATGTTGAAAATGTGCATCATCTTTTTATTGAATGCAATCTTGCTTATGGCCTGCGGAAGTACCTTTAGGATGTCTTTGGTCTTCAACTGCCCTTAGATAGAACCTTTGCTCAGATGATGTCTCTCATCACGGAATCAAGGTACAGTGAGAAAATTTACAATCTTCTTCTTGCTGCATCGGCAGCCATTGTGGCTTTTATATGGGCTGCCAGAAACTCTACTATGTTCCGGAATAAGTCAAGCTCCCTTCATGAGGGTATTCTTTCCATACACTATGTTGTTCCGATGGTCAGGGGCATTCAAACAGGTGTGATGAACAATTGCTTTACTGACCTCATCACTCTCCACACTCTTGGTGTCTCTGGTAGGTGCAAAAGGCCTTTGGTGGTGAAGTCAATCTGATGGATTCCACCGATCCTGTCTTGGATCAAAGTCAATGTTGATGGTGCGAAAATAGGATCTCTAGGGCCTTCAGGCTGTGGTGGCATCTTCCGTACTTAGAGAGGTTTTGTCAAGGGAACTTTTTACCACTTCATCGGAATTGGATGTGCTTATGAAGTAGAGCTTTGGGATATCATCAAGGCGGTGAGGTTTTCAAACCAGTTTAGTTGGAAGCAAATATGGATTGAGTCTGATTCCATGCTCGCGGTTGAGGCCTTTCATCAAAATTCAAGGACGGTTCCCTGGTGGCTTCTACCCCAATGGATTGATTGCATTAGTTTATCCAGAAATATGGTTCTTAAGATCACCCATGCATACAGGGAAGTCAATATGGTGGCTGATGTGCTTTCCAAGAAGGCTATTGAAGAACGCTGCTCATGGTGGTCTTTTGTTGCTCCCTCGTTTTGTTCGTCAATTGTGGATTCAGACATGAAGGGTGCTATCCGTACCTGGTTGCATAAGTCCCCCTTTTAATGCCTTGTACTTTATTTTTCATTTATACACTTGAGGGACCAAGCCTTCTGCTTGGCCCCCTGCCTTCTTTGCCCTAAAATCAATATATATCCTAAGAGATCCCTAAAATCCCTATAAACATAAAAAACCCTAAAACCCTAAAAACACTATGAAAACCTGAAAAACCTATAAAAATTAAAACCCCTAAAAACCAAAAAATGATAAAAACCAAAAAAACCAAAAAATACCGAATTTATTTTAAAACCCCTCAAAACCCTAAAAACCATAAAATTCCTTAAAATCCTTAAAAATTATTTGAAAGGTAAAAAATAGAAAGAACCCTAAAAACACTAATAAAATTTTGATAGACTAAAAAAATTAAAACACCTAAAACCCTAAAAAATTAAAATATTTAAAAAAATTCTAAAACACAGAAAAAACTCTAAAAATACCCTAAAAACACGTTAAACCCATAAAAACCATAAAACCAGAAAAAATTTCTAAGACCCCTAAAACCACTAAAAACTATAAAACACTCCTTAAAACCTTGAAAACATCACAACTCTAAAAACAATTTAACCCTTAAAGTATAAAAATACCCTTAAAACCCAAAAAAACCTATAAACCCTAAAAATCGTAAAAACAAAAAAAACTGTAATAACCCTAAAAAATTATATAAAACCTAAAAAATCCATAAAAATGTAGAAAATATTGAATAAATTTAAAACCATAAAAAATCCTAATGAAAAATTAAAATCCTAACACCACCTAAAACCCCTAAAAACCACAAAATCATTAAAAACCCTGAAACCCTAAAAAGGGCCTAAAAACCCCAAACAAATAAAAACACCTAAACACATAGAAAGATCTAAGAAGCCATAAAAATTCCAACACCCCCCCCCAAATATAAAAACCCTTTAAACCCCTAAAAGGTTAAAAACCTAAAAACCATCAGAACCCTAAACCCCTAAACCCCACAAAATTCATAGAAACCCTAAAAACCATAAAAATCCTCAAAATCCAAAAAAAATCCCTAAAAACATAAAAACCTCAAAACCCCCTAAAAACACCTTAAAATCCTAAAAATCCATTAATATCATAAAATCCCTCAAGTCCCTAAAAAGCATAAAAATAATTAAAAATCCTAAATAACCATAAAAATCCCAAAAAATGTAAAAACCCTAAAAACCCCTATGAGAACATTAAAACCCTAAAAAATGTAAATCCTTTAAGGACGTAAAAATGAAAAAAACATAAAATAACCTAAAATGCCCTTAAAACCTAAAAATATCTACAAACTATGAAAACCCCTAAAAACCATAAAGAACCTAACACCCAATAAACCCCTAAAAACACTAAAAATGAAAAAAATAATTTAAACCCCTAATACATTAAAAAAAACTCTAAAACCCCTTTAAACCCCTAAGAAGTAAAAAACCCCTAAAACCCAAAAAAACATAAAAAAACTCTAAAATCTTTAAAAACATTCAATATCCACAAAACCCCTAAAAATAATAAAAAACTTAAAAACACCCTAAAATTCCCAAAAAATGTAAAACCCTTACAAATCGGGAAAAACCATAAGAAAATCTTACAAATGTAAAAAATCTAAAACCCTTACAAATCTTGAAAAACAGTAAGAAAATATTACAAACTTAAAAAATCTAAAACCACTAAATATACTAAAAAATAAAAAAAACTATATAGACACTAAAATACCCTAAAACCAATAATACCACTAAAACCATAAAAACCACTAAAATAGTAAAAACAAAAAAAACCATAAAACCCTACAAAAAACTATAAAACCTAATTAAACCCCTAAAAACATTAATAAACTCTAGAAATACATAAAACCATTAAAAAATAAATAAAAACCAAAAAACCCAAAAAGACCATAAAAAACATAAAATTCCCTAAAACCGCACAAAATCTCAAAAACCCTAAAAAACCTAAATTGTCTTTAAAGCCAAAAAAATCCTAAAAATTTAAATACCTGATAAAAACCATAATAAAACCTTAAAATCCTATAAACATATAAAATCTAAAAACATTAAACCACTAAAAACCTGATGAAACCCTAAAACTTCTAAAATCCCTCAAAATCCCTAAAACCCCATAAAATTAATAAATATTTTAAAAATCCATAAAATAACAAGAAACATAAAATATCCCAATCATTTGAAAAATCATTCTGAAAACCATGAAAACCTAAAACACTTAAACCCCTAACAATTCAAATATTTCTAAAAAGCATACAATAACTAAAGGCCAAAAAAACACTAAAACGTTAAAAAATCAAAAAACCAAAAAACCACTAAAAACAATAAAAACTATTTATGTCTCTAAATAAATTTAAAAAGTCGAAAAAACCAAAAAACCTAAAAAATCCTAAACACCCAAAAAACCAAGAACTCCCAAAAACCAAATGAATCGCAAATCACCAAAAAAATATCTAAACACCATAAAAATCATGTAAATAAAAAAACCCAAAAAACCATAAAATATAAAAAAAACCCCTAAGAAAACATTAAAAAAGCTAATGATACTTGAAACCCCTAAAAAGTTAAAAATCCTAGAAATCCTATGAACTCTAAAAAGATTGTAAAAACCATAAAACACCAAAAACCAAATAAAAACCATAAAACATTAAAAACCTAAAACAAAAATAAACACTAAAAACACACTAAAATGTAAAAAAACTCTAAAACCACATAAAACCCTTAAAATACAAGAAAAACCGTAAAACCCAAAACCCATAAGAACCTTAAAACCCATAAAATCCCTTAAAATCCCAAAAAACCCTTAAACACATAACTATATTAAAAATTATAGGAAAATACCTAAACATGGAAAAACCTTGATACCCTTAAGAAAATATTAATTACCAAAAAACACTAATAAAACTAGAAAACTAAAAAATGATACAAACCCTTATCACCTAAAAAGACCCTAAAACCCCTAAAAACTCCTAAACCCAGAAAACCACTAAAAACCTTAAAATACCACTAAAAATCATAAAACCCACTAAAACCCCATTAAAACCTAAAGAATTTTAAAAACCCTAAAGGCCATAAAAATGATAAAAAACTTAAAATTCCTAAAAACCAAAAAAAACCCTAAAAATCTCAAAAAACCAATAAATTCCTAAAAAATACCTAAGAAATCCTAGAAAATTAAAAACCATAAAACATGAAAACCACATAAGAAAAAATTAAAAAATAAAAAACACTTTGAACCCCTATGAATCATAAAAACATAAAAACACCTAAAACCCCTAAAACGAAAAAAAACCTTCAAAATCCCAAAAACCCATCGAAAACAATAAATGTTTTAAATCCCTAAAATACCTAAAAATGTAAACATCCTTAAAAACTGAAAATACCTAAGAAAAAAATTATAAAACTAAAAACATATAAACCCCCTAAAAATTAATAAATTGCTAAAAAAACCCTAAAAACCCTCAAAATTTGTAAAAACCTCAAAAATCAGATAAATCCTAAAAAGGCACTAAAAATCCTTTAAAACATAAAAAACGTAAAACTCTTAAAACCCTATGAAAATATTAACAACCTAAAAATAAATAAAACCCCTAAAAACCTGAAAACTCTAAAACCCTAAAAGGACCATATAACCCCAAAAACATAAAAAACCCAAAAAAACCATAAAAAATCTTAAAAATACATACTAATTTTAAAAATCACTAAAAATGTTAAAACCTATTTTGATCCCTAAAATCATTAAACCACACTATAGACCCCTTAAAATATTAAAACACTCAAAAATCCCTAAAACCTGAAAAAAAAACATAAAACCCCAAAACCCCTAAAACCCATAATACCCCTCAATCTCCCAAAAAACCTAAAAACCCATAGAAATACTAAAAATCCCTAAAATACCCCCACAAATAAAAACCCCCTAAAACACAAAGAAAACCTAAAAAACTAATATCACTTAAAACCCCTTAAAACCTAATAAAACATAAGAACCCTAAAACCCTATAAAAATAAAAAAACTCTAAAACCCTTAAAACCTTCAATCCATAAAAACCAAAAACACACACTAAAAACTATAAAAACACATTAAATACCAAAAAAACTTAAAAACTAAAAAAAATTAAAACTGTAAATGTATTGAAAAATATAAAAACCCAAAAAACCCCATAAAACACTAAAAACCCTAAACCGCCCAAAATCACAAAAAAAAACCTCAAACCATAAAAATACTAAAAAATTACTTAAAACAAAAGAACCCCATAAACCTTAAAACCCATAAAGAAACATTAAAAAAATAAAAACTCTTTAAACCCCAAGAAACATAGAAAACAATAGAAACCATAAAACCATAAAAATCCAAAAACCACTAAAAACATAAAACCCCCTTCAAAATCCCAAAAAACCCAAAAAACTCGAAATAAAATAAAAAACCTAAAAATTCCATAAAATTCCAATAAACATAAAAAACATAAAAATTCAAAAAACCTATAAGAAAACCTTAAAAACCTAAAAACACTTTATACCCTTAAACACCTAAAATCAATAAAAAACCCTAAAAGACTCTAAAAGACCTTTAAATCCCTAAAACCCCTTAATATAATGTTAACCCCTAAAAACATAAAAACATAAAAACCATAAAAACCCTATAACCCACTAAATATTAAAAAAACCCTTTAAAACCCTAAAAGTGTAAAAACATTAGAAACCCATAAAAACCTTCAAAACTCAAAAACCCCTAACAAAAAATAAACATGTAAACTATAAAAAACCTAAAAATCCTAAAAACCCTCAAAATTCCTAAAATACCTAAACCCCATAAAATCCTAAAAAACCCAAAAATCCCAAAAAATGAAAAAAAACATGAAAACCCCTAAAAATCCCTTAGATAACAAAAAAACCAAAATCTAAAATTCCCCTAAATGACCATAAAAGACCCAATAAACCCTAAAAATCCCAATAAACCCTAAGAACCTCCAAAAAAATTTAAATTATAAAAACCCATAAAACCCCTAAAACAACTAATAAGATTAAGAACCCCTTAAACCCCTAAAATTATAATAAATTTAAAAAACAAAAAAACCCTAAAAACTAAAATTTAATCCCCAAATCCCAAAAAACCCTAAAACCCCTAAATACCCTAAAACCTATCAAAATTTCCAAAACCCCAAAAAACCATAGAAACCCTAAAAAATCATAAAAACACTAAAAATGTAAAAATACCCTAAAACCCATAAAAACCTATGAAAACCTTAAAAACCAAATAACTTACCCCCCCCCCCCCAAATACTAAAAATGATAAAAACCATAAAAATATTACAAACCTGAAAAAACCCTAAAAAATATTTAGAAACCTAAAATGAAAAAATCCAAAAAAATCCCCAAAATACTAAAATAAATAAAAAACTCTGAAACCCTTGAAACCCTTAAGAAAACATTAAAGGCCAAAAAACACTTAAAACCCCTAAAAACATAAAAATAATGATTAAACCCCTAAAAGATCCCAAAGCCCTAAAATCCCTAAAAATAATAAAAACTCGAAAACCATAAGAAACCTCAAAACAAAAAAACTCTCAAAAACCATTTAAATTCCTAATGTTGAAAAAGGTCACTAAAAACCGTAAAACCCAAAAAAATAAAAAAAAACTAAAACAAAAATAAAACATAAACCCCCAAAAAATCCATAAAAATCTTTAAACCCTTAAAATACATAAAGACGCTACAAACCCATAAAAATTATAAATAATTCCATAAAACGCAAAAATAAATAAAAAATTATATAAACAAACAAAACCATAAAACCCCTAAATAGCATAAATCCCCTCAAAATTCCTAAAAACCCTAAAACCCAAAAATATACTAAAAAATAACTAAAAAACCTAAACACATAAAAAACCATAAAACCCCTAAAAACTATAAGAAGAACCTAAAATCCTAAAAACACTAAAACCCACTAAAACCCGTAAAAACCATAAAAAATAAAAAAAAAGTAAAAAAAAACTCCTAAAAACATATAACCCCTGAAAAACACATAAAACTCTAAAAACCATTAAAACTGTAAAAAACCCTTTAAAACCCAAAAAAAGTTTAAAACTCTAAAAAATCATAAATATCTAAAAACCAAAAAACCCTTAAATATCAAAAAAAACTCTAAAACCCCTAAAACCCTCAAAATCCCTAAAACCCCTAAAAGAACATAAAATTTCTAACATCCCTAAAATGTAAAAACCCTGAAGAACAAAAAAAATGAAAAAATGAAAAACACCTAAAATCTCTAAAAATACTAAAAAAGAACTAAAACCAATAATAACCCCTAAAAAGATTCAATAACCCCTTAAACCCCCTTGAAACAATAAAAACTTATAAAATCAATAAAAACCCTAAAACCCAATAAAAACACAAAAACCCACTAAAAACATTAAAATTCTTTTAAATCATGATTTTTTTAAAAACAATTGTAGAAACATTAAAAACCATAAGAAACTTAAAAAACTATAAAACCAAAATACACTATTAAACACTTTAAAAACCTAAAACCCCTCAAAATCCCTAAAATCCCTAAAGCATCATAAAAATCCTAAAGAATCAATAAAACCCCTAAAAATGTTAACAACCAAAAAAAGCTTAAAAACCCAAAGTTAACATTAAAAAAATAAAAAAATCCATAAATTTAGTAAAAACCTTAAAAATCATAAAAACACACTAAAAAAATCTAAAAACCCTTTAAAACCCTAAAATGATAAAAACTATAAAAAACCTAAAAAATATAAAAAACTAAAAAAAATAAGAGCCAAAAAAATAGAACCGCTAAAAAAATAAAAAACCCTTAAAACCCTCAAAATATATAGAATCCATAAAAACATAAAAAATGAAAAATGGCCCTACAAATCCCTAAAATGAAAAACACCCTAAAACCCTTAAACCCAAAAAGAAAACCTTAAAAATGAAAAACACTTAAAACGATTATAAACAAAAATATATATAAAAAACTTAGAAATTCATAAAACATTAAAAAACCTATAAACCCTCAAAATTCCTAAACACCCAAAAAACTAGAAAAATCTGCAAAAATCCCTAAAATCTCAAAAAAAAATTAAAAAACCATAAAAACCATAAGAAAACCTTAAAAACACTAAAAACTCTAAAAAACCTTAAATCATAAAAAAAATATTAAAACCATAAAACAAACTAATCCTCTAAAAAAACTAAAAAACACTAAAACCCACTAAAAACATAAAACCCCTAAAAAAATCTAAAAACCCATAAAACAATGAAAATACCAAAATCCCTTTAAACAACTACGAAAATTTAAAATCTATATAAACCTTAAAACCCCTAAAGAATCGAAAAATTCTAAAACAAAATAATTGCATAAACCCCAAAAAATATAAAAAATCCTCAAAATCTATAACAACCATAAAATCATAAAAATCATAAAAAATTCCAAAAAATGCCTAAAAAATAAAAAAATCCAAAAAAACCTTAAAAACAATAAGAAAAACATAAAAACCTAAAAAAACATAAAAACCCCCAAAAAACTAGAAAATGATAACAACATTAAAAACCCGAAATAGACACTAAATCCCTAAACATTTAAAACCCAAAAAACTTTACAAACCCAAAAACCCTAAAAACAACTAAAAACTATACAAAACTTTTTAAACTCTTAATAATGATAAAATATTCCCAAAAAAATCTTAAAACCTAAAAAAATAAAAAGAACCTGAAAAATGAAAAAATCATAAAAACCCTAAAAACCTTCAAAATCACTAAAAACCAAAATACATAAATATCCTATGAAATAACTAAAAATTTTAAAACCCTAAAAACCATAATAAAACATTAAAAACCTAAATAAACACTTTTAATAGCAAAAAATTCTAAGAACTATAAAACCCCTAAAACCCCATATAACCCAAAAATTCAAGGAAGCCATAAAAAATAAAAAAAATCATAAAAGGACCAAAAAATATCTAAAAATGAAAAAACCAAAAAAACCCTCACAAACTCTCAAAAGACCCTAAAAACACAAAAACACAAAAACAAAAAAAAAATCGTAAAAACTATAAAAACCCTAAAAACTAATAAAAATATAATAACTCATTTATTACCTAAAAATGTTAAAAAACATTAAAAAACTGTGAAATCATAAAAACAAAAAAGCCCTAGAACCTCAAAAAACCATAATACTCTAAAAACCATAAAAACATAAAAATACTAAAAAACCTAAAAAATCTATAAATATGTAAAAATACAATAAAAACACTTAAAAATTTGAAAACCTCTATAAAAATATTAAAAACCTAATACAATTAATCCCCTAAAAACGTAAAAATATGCTAAAACCCCAAAAAATCCCTAAAAACCATCAAAATCCCTAAAAACCCTAAAAACCCTAAAAACCCTAAAAATGTAAAAAATACTAAAAAGCCTGAAAACCCAAAGAACACCTTCAAATCCTAAAAACACTTAAATACTCTAAACCCTATAAAATTATAAAAACACTAAAAGCCCTAAAAATCCAAAATAACCCTAAATGCAATAAAACCACTAAAACACATAAACTCCATAAAAATACATAAAACCCAAAAAACACTAAAAACTTCAGAATACCCTTCAATACCCTAAAATGAAAAAATATAAAAAACCTCAAAACCCCTCAAACTCAAAATACAATAAAAACCCAAAAAACCAAATAAACATTAAAAACCCTAAAAAAAACTAAAGCTCTCAAAATACATAAAATTTTTAAAAATGATTAATATTATAAAAAATTCAAAAAAATACCAAATAAATGTAAAAACATATTAAAACATTGAAAATGACTAAGAAAACCTAAAAAACTACAAAAACATAAAACCCTTAAATACACAAAAACCCCATATAATTCTAAACCCCTAAAAACCGTAAAAACATTCAAAGTACCTATAAACCCTAAAAGACAAATAAAAACTAAAGAATACCCCAAAATCACCAAAAAATATAAAGACCCCTAAGAACCTTGAAAGTTCCTAATAAACATTAAAAACATAAAACGCTTAAAACCCCAAAAAACTTATAAAAACACTAAGAAACCCTTAAAATAATAAAAACCCAAAAAACCATAAAATCCCTAGAAACCATAAAATCTGTAAAACAAAATAAAAATACCTTTAAACCTCTATAAACTTTAAAAACTATATAAAACTATAAAAACCCTAAAAAATAAAAAAAACCCTAAAACCCCAAAAAACCATAAAAAACTACAGAAACCCTAAAACCCATAAAAATAATTAAAAACCCCAAAAAAATATTTCAAAATACATGAAAATTAAAAATGACATCAACCACCGAAATTGAGATGATTCCCACTATAAATACCACTAACCCCCATCGTAAGCCGGATTTAGGTACTCCCCTTTAATCTAAGGGGAGGATTGACCTTCTTGACCTAATGTGAATGGGGAGTGCCCTGCAGATACTATTCTAAACACCCCCTCATCTGCAAGGTTTTCCTGAGCCCATGATAATGGTATATTCTTGTGACTCAGAGAGACTCTATCAATATATTATTGTGGGCTCTTTCCCCATTATCAACAGTGTGTATTCATCTTCTCATGCTGCTACAAGACCCTAGGTTCCCCAATCTGGGTGAATGAAATCCTTTTTTTCTCCTATTGATGATGTGGGCAACTGGTAATATGGAACGTTGGATGTATCCATGCATCTTTCCCTGAAATCTCAGAGTCGTGCTAGGAATTGCATCTATCTCAAGGAGATAGAACTCATCTTACTTAATGACTAAGAGAAGGATGCCTCATCCCCACATTCTTCTTTTGTTCAAGTAGAGGACTCTTCTAACCACACTATACAGATACATGGGTTTCGATCTTTGAATGTGCCCAATGGGTCTCCTTTTACGTTTGTTTATGTGGAAAAGATTGCTAAAATAATATTGGGTGAACCACCCATAAAAGGAGTTTCCTCCATCAACAAATTCACACTATTCAGTGGAAAATACTAGGATTATTATATTTATTATTATGAGGATTTCTATCCCATTAATGATTGTAATAATATGGATGATTTTATTGAATCCAAACCTCTCCTAAATCCTTTAGGTAGGCCCTTGAAAAACGGAACAAAGAACTGTGGGAATATTATTTCTTCCAGCACCAATTCAAAGAAATAGGGCTTGTCCCACCCTATGGGAAATGGTATGAATTAATGATGATATTATTATAGAATTGTCGAGGGCTTGGTAAGCCTCCCATGACCAAAACCCTTAGGAATTTTCTTACATCCAACATTTCATTGATTGTTGGAATTAATAAACCCATGATGAAATTAGAGAATTGGAGGGCTTTTAATTGGTCCTCTCTTGGATACTCCCATGTCTCAAATAATAGAGATGAAGCTAATGTGTAAACCTTATGAGTTCTTAAACATGATGAAATATATCAATATTTAATTTAAATGATCACTCAAATTATATCTCTCTCTACCCACTCTCACTGTTTTTCCTTCTCTTCATCTTTTGTTTATGAATCCTTACTATACATTAGATGAAGGGATCTTTGGATTGTTATTTTTTGTAGCTAAATGAGTCTATGGATCGAAATTGGAAAATCATTGGTGACTTCAACACTATTCTGACATCGGATGAAATGATAGGATCTTAATTATCAATAATTTTTACTGAAGAAATCACTTGATGCATTGATAATTATAATCCCATTGAAGTTCCCATCAATTGATATGAATTAACATGGGGTAGATTCACTATTAATAGAAGATAGGAAAGCAATCTTGATAGGCGCTTCTTCCAAATCAATGATTTGGGTGCTCCCTCTTCAATCTTCAAGCTCACACTTCCAAAATCTAATTCAGATCACAACCCCTACTTTTTGATATCAATATGGAAAAAAAGAGTTTAGATCCAATGAATTTTCAATTTAATAATGAATTGTTCACCATTCCAGAATGTTGGGAGGTAGTAATCAATGGTTGGAACAACACACATATTGGTATCACCCTCTATATTGTGGACACTAATCTCAAAAAAAAATTCTCTTGAGGGAATGGAGTAAGAACTCTATCTCTAGGATTTATGAGGATATTAGGATGATGGAATATAATCTATCTAGTTTTTAGATGTCTAACCATCACATTAATTTACCCTACCATGAAGAGATTCAGATCCATACCAAGACAGATATCCTCATGGATCTTAATGAAAGGTTGTTGAAGAATAAACTCAATTATAAATGGATCAAATATGGTGATAGGAAATTCAAATTATTCAACCAGTTTCATAAAGAAAAGAAATTAAAGAGAGGTCTTGATGTCATCCATATAAATGGCCCTCTTCTTACTTCTGAGATTAATACCTGTTGTTCTATTGTTGATTACTTCAAAATGATCTACAATGATGATGGAAGTGGTGATAATTCTCATATTTCTAAATACATTCTCCTTTTTAGATGAGATTCATAATATTTCCTTAACTTCTACCCCATCGAAGATGAGGTCAGAACATTGCTGTATTCTTTGAATATGGAGTGTCCATTGGGTTCAGACAGCTTTAATGAAAATTTCTTCAAGTTATAATGGGATTTACTTCATGTAAATATCATGAATGCAACCTAGTATTTTTTTCTTTCTTTATCTATCCTCCATGGAATTAATTATCACTCAATTATCTTAATTAAAAAGGTTGAGAAGGCTACTGAATTTAAGGAATTTCACCTAATTTCTATTTGAAACCCAATTCCAAAGGTCCTCATCAAAATTATAACCATGAGGTTGGGGAAAAATATCCATAATATTATCACATCCAGAAAATTTGGGATTTTTAATTGGATAAGAATCCAACATTGTCTCTATACAGCCTCAAAAGGTATCAATATCATGCATAAGGAAAATAAATATGGGATTTTTTCTCTAAAATTTGATATCTAGAAGGATTTTGATAGCATAAATTTGATCATTATTTTCAAAGTCATTAGGAAGTATGGGTTATCATCCACCTTTAGCAGGATGGTCTCAACTATTCTGAATAGTTCTAGAATCTCAATTTTTATCAATGACTCTCTGAAAGGGTTCTTTAAATGCTCCCATGGTGTTAGACAAGGAGACCCAATCTTAGGACTCCTCTATGAAATTACTACAGATTAATTGAGTCTATGCATAATTGAACTATCCCTGGATAGTCTCTATAGGACCATCAAGATAGGAAGATATATCTATGTGCCGACACATCTCTTTTATGCAGATGACATCCTCCTCTTCATAAAATCCACCAAAGGAGAACAAAATACCATTAATAAGATCTTTCACCACTATGAAAAGGTGGTAGTGAAATCAATTAGTTGTAACATGTTCTCAGTTGTATTTGTAAAAGGAATATCTACCCCTAGAAAACTTAGAATTTCTAAAGACTTTGGGGTTATGAATGGTTAATTACACTTTGAGTATTGTGGTATCCCTCTCTTCTAGGGAATGGTCAATAGTTTCCACCTTCAGAACATCTCAATCAATATCACCAGGAGACTCTCTAAATTAAAAGGAAAATCTATGTATCAGGTAGGGAGGATCTCCTTGATTAATTATGTAATCACATTGATGTTTTTTATGCCTTCTTCATTTATAAATAGAATGATTCTATCATCAAAGATCTCAAAGCCAAGGTCAAGACCATTTCCTGGACAAGAAATATTAATGAAAGGAAGCATGTTATGGTTGAATGGAAGGATTTAACTAAACCATTTTATAAGGGTTAATTGGGTATAAAGGACATTCAAGAATTTATTGATGTTCTTATCAAAAAATTCACCTAGAACATTATCACATCTCAAGAATATTTTAGTACTTTCTCCATGAAATAATCATTCATAGGTTTCTCATTGGATTTTTAGGGTACATCTGTTCATCCACATGGACTACTATTAGGGTCTATTTCAAATTCATTATGTCCTACTCAAAATGGGTTGTCTCTAAACATTATAATTTAAATTACTATACAATAATCTGGTTAGATATACCTCTGGATGATTTGGTGATGCCTTCATAGAATAGATATCAAAATTATATTGTTGACTTACACCAGTAGGTTGGGGAGGTTTCTGGTTTTTTTTCCTCTCATATTTTTTTTGTAAATTTAGAGATAAAATTTCATGGATGTTGACACCATAATATGGAAGGTAAATATGGTTGTTTTTCTCAATAGTATATATTTTTATCGACACAAGAATTTTCTAGGAAATAACACTCCAAATTAGCTATCTTGTTTCCAGAATCCCTTCTTCCCTCATTCCAAGCACATGATTCTATAGAATCTTTGGAAGGACATATTAACATTTCATGATTAGCTGAAAAAATTGGGTTACATTTTACCTCAATCTATAGTATTTTTATGAAATCTGAGGATGGCATGCTAACCTCTTTATCCTCTACACACATGAATCCAGCCCTTATTTTTATATCCAGTTTTTGTTTGTCTTTCAACTATATTTGGATTTCCATTCGGTGGACTTGATGCAAAAAAAACAGCTCTGAAATTTTGTGAGTAGTTCTATAACCTGCTACTTTCCTTAGTTTCTACTCTCATAGCTCATATCTGGTTATCCTGAAACACAACTACATTTGACCATAAAAGGATTTCTTCCATAGTGGACTTATGTCCATTCATGAGGCTGTTAATGTAGCTTCCTTCCTTCAAATAGGTTTGATAGATAATCATGTCACTGATTTAATTATCATGTGTCTTCATGGAGTGTCTGGTTTGAAAAAGAAACCACATGTCCAAGTGTGCTTGGACATGCACCTTCTTTCCCCAAAAAACTCAAAAAAAAACACTACAACCCGAAAAAACAATAAGATCCCTAAAAACACTAAAACCCCTAAAACCCCTAAAACCCCTCAAAATCCATATAAACCCTAAAAATAATAAAAATACTAAAGAAATATCCTAAAAACCTTAAAACATAAAAACCCTTAAAAACCCTAAAATCCCCCAAATAAAACCATAAAAAACTAAACACTTAAAACCCCCAAAAATGATAAAACACATAAAAATCATAAACCTCTAAAAACCGTTAAAACCCTAAAACCCCATAAACCCCTAACAACTACTAGAAACTCAATAAACCATTTCAACCACTAAAACATTAAAAAACTATAAAAACCATCAAACCATAAAAAATAGAAAAAAATTCCTAAAAACCACAAATACCTTAAAAACCCTCAAAATCCCAAGAACACCTAAAATTCCTATAAATATCCTAAAAATACCTAAAAATTGAAAATTATAAAAACCCTAAAACCACTATGAAATCTTTAAGAACCTAAAAAAACATAAAAATCATAGAAACAATACAAACACTAAAACCCCTAAAAACCCAAAACACCTAAAATCCCATCAAAATATATAAAAATCCAAAACAAATCTCTAAAAATACCAAGAAACAAAAAAACCCAAGAAATTATGAGAACCCTAAGAAAAACATAAAAACTGAAAAACACTTAAAACCCCTAAAACCCACAAAACACTAAAACCCCCAATAAACATAAATATACCCAAAAAACCTAAAAAACATAAAACACCTAAAAACCATAAAAATTACAAAAACCAATAAAAACCTGTAATCCACTAAAAACACTTAATCCCCTTTAAACCACTAAAAATATTAGAAAACTATACAAATCATAAAAACCCAAAAAAAACTCAAAAAACTCAAAAAACCCAAAAACCTTCATGACAATAAAAAAAGAAAAAATCACAAAAAATCACTAAAAACGTAAAATACCCAAAAAACCATGAAACCCCCATAAAAAACAATAAAACCTTAAAAATATTACAATCCCTTAAAAACCTAAAAACAATAAAACCCCTAATCCATAAACACCATAAACCCCTAAAAATCCAGAAAAAACATAAAAACCATATAAATCCTGCAAAATCCTTAAAATTTTAAAAACCGTAAAAAGCTAAAAAACCCTTATGAAAACCTAAAAACCCTAAAAACACTAAAAACTACTAAAAACCTAAAAAATTAAAAAAACTCTAAAGAGACCCTAAACCCCTAAACCAATAAAACCCCAAAAACCCATAAAAACTAATAAAAATACAAAAAACCCTATAAATCACTAAAACATAAAAACTCCTAGAAATATTAGAAACCCCTAAGAAAAACTTCAACACCTAAAAATACTTATAATCCATAAAAATATTAAAATTATAAAAACCATAAAACACTCAAAGATCATAAGACCTTGAAACCTCTAAATTTTTTAAAACCCCACAGTACCTTTTAAAACCCCTAATAACCATAAAAACCCCTAAAAGCAAATAAAAACTGTAAAACCCTATTAAATAAATAAAAAAATTAAAAAATATAAAATCATTAAAAACCTTAAAAACTAAAAAACCCTTAAAATCCAAGAAACCCCCCCCCCCTCATAAATACCCAGAAAACCACTGAAATCTGTAAAATCCATAAAAACCATAAAAATACATACAAACCCTAATAATACCTACAAACCATAAAAATACTAAAACCTATGAAAAAATATTAGAGAACCTTAAAAACCAAAGAAAAATTAAAAAAACATAAAAATAATAAAAATTGTAAAACCCCTCGAAATCCTTAAATCCCTCAAAATCCCTAAAACCCCTAAAATACTATAAAAACACTTAAAATATCTAAAAACCAACAAAAGCATAAAACCGCAGAAAAACCTGATAAACCATAAAAAAGTAATAAATACCTAAAAACATTTAAATAACTAGAAAATTTAAACAAATATCTTAAACCCCTATAAATCCCTAAAACTCTAAAAACACTCAAAATCCCTACAACCCTTAAAAACAATAAAAATATTAAAAATCAATAAAAACCCATAAAACATAAAAATATATAAATACCTTGAAACCTCATAAGAAAACCTTAAAAACCAAAGAACATTTAAAACCCAAAAAACCAAAATATATTAAATACACTTAAAACAAAAAAAATCGTAAAAACCCAAAAAACCAAAAAACCTTAGATACACAAAAGCCATAAAATCTATAAAACCCACTAAAAACTCTAAAAACTCATTAAACACCTAAAAACTCAAAAATAAACTCTATTAAACCATTTTAGTCAGAAAAAACCTAAAAATTCATAAGAACCCTAAAAACCATATAAAACTAAAAACCCCTCAAATTCTTGAAAGATTGTTAAAACCATAAAAATCCTAAAACAATACCTAAAAATACCTAAAAATCTAAAATTTGATAAATCCATCAAAACCCTAAGAAAACCTTATATAGTAAAAAACACATAAAATACCTAAACAAACCAAAAAAACCAATTAAACCATTAAAAACCCTAAAACACCTAAAACTATAAACACCCTCCAAATCTGAAAAAACCCTAAAAACCAAAAAACTCATTAAAAAATACCTAAAAATATTTAAAAATGTATAAAAACCCTAAAAACCCTAAGAAAACCTTAAAACCCAAAAATCACATAAAACCACTAAAAACATTAATAAAACTACAGATACCTTAAAGCCCCAAAAAGTCCATGAAACCCTTAAAAACCACGAAAACCCATAAAAATCTTACAAAACCCATACAAAATCAAAAAACACCTAAAACTCACTAAAAAATCTAAAAAATCCTATAAACCAATAAAAACATTAAAAATGTATAAAAACCCTTAAAACCCTAAAAACACAAAATCATCCCTAAACCCAACAAAAAAAACCTAGATACCTCTAAGTAAGAACCCGAGTTTTTGGAAATGGGTCAAATTCCAACCCCAGTTTAAACTTTTGACTTGTTTTTTTTAGAAGTCTGGAAAATCTGGGCAGTTTCTGGAAATTTCCAGACTACATTACCTGAGTGACCGGCCGTGTGCTCGCCGAGTACATGTCGTGTGAAGACCGTTTAGAACTTTCCTACTACACGTCTTGTATTTATAGACATGTCGTGTATCCCTTACCCGTGCGAGGCCAGGTACATGTCGTGTGGTGCCCAGGTGTAAAATTCCATCTACACGGCATGTAGCCTTCTTTTACACATCGTGTACCCATGCCCCGTGTAGCGGTCGAGACCCTGGCCGTGTGCTAACCGTGTACACGGTCCAGACCGTGTGCCGGACTCCGCTTAAGTCGGAGTACAGAAACACGTATACACGGCGTGTACTTGGGAAGTACATGTCGTATACTTTTTTTATTTGATCGACCAAGGCGTCATCGCGCCTCATCCCCAGTTTTCTATTCTTCTCCCCCTTTGGACGAACAGTCCGTCCGAAAGACCTCCACGAACACAAATCCTTCTAGATCCGTTGCACGACCTCTGTTCTTCGATCCGTCGGAGGCAGCGAGACCCCATCAGAGAGGCTAATCCCGAACACCCTTCTTCATCCTTGATTCCTCACCTGTTCCTCCGTAGATTCCATCCGAACGGAATTTCCAGATTTTACAAAAACGCAGATCTACCGTGATTCAGTCCGATTCAGAGGATGAAATCAAAGGAATGTCATCGTACAAGTACGAGGTAGGTGTTGCATACCTTATTTCATGTTTTCGTAGACAATTTGGGGTTGCGACCTTCGGGCGCGATGTCGAGTGTTGAGAGGGACCCTGTTTATTTCTTTTTAATTAATTATATGCATTGTGGGATGCCTATGGGTATTCCCTGACCCTGTTGTGATTGAGTAAGACCGGGTTAGAGGTCGTTTCTCATTTGGGGCTATTCGGCCGGGGGTGCCGAAATGCGTGTTAATTGGACTGTTGTTTAAACTATTGTGTTTATACTACTTATTGAATGTCTCTAGTTAAACTATTTAGTTTAATTGTTAAATTGTGAATGAGTTAGGTACTGGTATGGGATAACACAAGTAGTGAAAATTGACTGTTTAGTAATTGCCTGTTTAAAGTGTTGCTTCTATGTATGAATATGCAATGTGTGATATTTCTTGTGTTGAACTTATTGTTGTTTTGGGAGTGGCCCCGATATATTGTTGAGTGATGGGGATCATAGGATGGGGCTTTTAGCTCGGGTTACTTTGGGTGGTTGCTACCACTGGATTGGGTGTCACGAACGTCAGTTGAGATAGTTGGACTGTCAGGTAGGGCTTGGCCCAGGTTACTGAATGGTGAGACCATCAAACTGGAGTGACAGGTTCGCAAGGGCATGAGGTGTCGGAGATGTTGTGGCTTGGGAACTTATTGAGGTGATTACCACTCACCGGGTACTTTTGAGTAGTGTGCACATAGATAGACTTCGAGATGAGGTTGTACGACCACTCGCTGGGTAGAGGCCCCCGATAGATGCGGTTAGGTATATTTGGTTTGGGGATGCTTGACATAGGAAGCCACGTGGAAGGTGAGGAGACTTCAGGAGACAGCTTTGAGGCGGTCAGGTTGGGGTCAGAGCCTCGCCGTGATTTGAGGGCAAACATCGATGTCCCTCCGGTTATCTTTTGAGGACAGTTATCATTGTTCCTCCGGATGTTGTGCCATGGGTAGGTTGAGCATTCGAGCTGGGTTACGATAGTTGAGAATGCCTTCGGGATGTCGGTACTTGAGACACATGGTGTTAGGTGGCACGAGGTTCCGAGCTACAGATCAGACTTTCCGGCATTGGCCGAAGCAGGTGACACTTCTTGGTGGCTGCTGAGCACCAGTGAAGTCTTTTTTTACTTTTGGGAATTGCACTGTCTACTATTTTTCGTGTATAAGCATGTATTTCTAAACACTTATATTAGGTACGCACCTCTGGGTGGTATCCTACTAATACTTATCTCACACCCTACACAGGCCCTTTGGGATGTGTGTAGACTTTATGAAATTGCGTGCAGGTAAGGGTCAGCCTCAGGATCTAGACTTTAGTGTTGTTGACTTGGAGACCGACACATACCCTGAGGTCGTGCCATACTGGAGCTACTTGTTTAGTATTCTTTTCTTGTATCAGCATGTTTACTTTATATTGTATCTACTCTTGGTTATCCATTGGCTCCATTATATATATATATATATATTGATTTGTATGACTTGTTTGGATGCATGCTTGGTTGTTTTAGCAGTTATTACAGTTGATTTCTGGCATGATATTCTATTTACTTTCCGTTGCGGTTGTTTCTATATTAATTCCACTGTTTATTTTTGTTGAATGTGCTTCTGCTCTGCGGGTCTGGTTCGAGTCTGCTGGGTCATTATTTCCATTGCATATTTAGTATTATACTTGAACCAGTACCTTTAATTCCTCTGAGAGGGTATAGCCTCCCCACTATACCTATTCAGACCCTCGCTGCTAGTCGGAAACCTTTGGTGTTCAAGGGAGGTGCGCCTAAGGTAGTAACACCCGACCCATTCGGCACAGTTCAGGTGGCTGGCTGGGTCCGGGTTGTTACAAAGTGGTATCAAAGGCGGTTCTTGACAAGGATTTAGTAGCAGTGTTTTCTTAGCTACTAATGATATTGAATCTTCTCTTTTTATTTCTGCTAGTTTTACTATTTGGGATATGGTAGACTGGAGATAGGTTGTTATTGGAACATGATTTTTGAACTTGTGCTTGGGTGCCTGCAGCCCCATGTACGAGGGATGGATTGAGTTGTCGGGGGTGGGAATTGTTGTTTGCTTTTTTATCAGATTACAGTTGATATGATTTCCACCTCAGTGGCTGACTTTTTGTGCGATTTTATTGATTATGATATGTAAACCTTGACCGGTATGGCAAGGGTTGGTTTCTTGGATTTTTATAGGCACATTTTAGGGTATTTCAATTTCATAACTGCATGTATGCTTTGTGAAGTGATAATACCATGTGAATAAAATAAATCAATTGCCATGCTTTATCTGCTTTGAAATGTAAAATGGTGAAATTCCTGATAGAATTTCTAGTTTTTGCAATGTGTATGCCATGATTTATTTTTTTTGTAGAATTTCATGTGGTAGGGTTTTGGGTCTGACTCTTATGAGTGTAGGCCGATACTATGACTGAGGTAGTGTAACTCTCAGGATTGGGCGACTCGGTCGTCGGTTTGAGGAAACGTGAGATGTCGGGACAGGCATGGCCTGAGGTACATTTGATACTTGGCTATGTTAAGGGCAGGTAAGGAGGCTATGAGGCCGGGATGCCATGGGGCATGGGTTGCGGTGAGGGAGAGTAAGGGTAGTTGTTATGAACTACCTTTTACTACTTTCCTTATCTGCGTAGAATATATTGTTATATAGATATATGTGGGTTGTCGACCATTTATGGTATTCAGCAGGTCACTTCTTCACGACACGATAGAGCGACAGGCAGGAGAGGATATGGTACCGCAGGATCAGGTTCAGAATCCGGTGCAGGCAGAGCATGAGCCGCAGGTACAGGATCAGGGACAGGATCAGGTTCAGGATCCAGTGCAGGTAGGGCAGCAGTCGGGTTTGGCAGCGTTCGGACCATGGCTCGACGAGCAGCTATGAGCTAGCATAGTTTTCATCTTGCAGGGGATTTATAGAGGTGTGTAGGGTACAGAGCCTTCTATGGCATATCTGACGCGGGGGTTGCAGTCGCAGCACCCGCCGCTTTTTCAGGGTGAGGGTGGTCCACAGGAGACAGAAAACTGGATAGAGGGTATGCACATGATCTTAGAGCAGCTCGAGATGCCACTAGGGCGGAGGGTCAAACAGGTGATGTACATGCTGGAAGGACCGGCAAAATGTTGGTGGGATGTGCAGGTACAGGCTCGTAGTCATGAGGGACTGGCGTAGAAGGACTTCAAGGACAGGTTCTTCGAGCACTTTTATCCAGAGACGCTGAGGGCATAAAGAGCTCGGGAGTTCTTTAGTCTTCAGCAGGGAGACATGTCCGTCATGGATTACGCATCTAAATTCACAGAGCTGTCCCATTTTTCACCTGGTATGGCAAGTGATGATGCAGCTAGGGTGAGGCGCTTCGAGGACGACTTACGACACGCCATTCGGATTCAGGTAAACATCTTTAGGCTGGGTTCCTTCTCCGAGGCAGTGAACTAGGAGCTCATAGCTGAGGGCAACGAGAGAGAAAAATCTTGTTTTGGCAGGGTGACAGCTTCAGGTGAGGTTTCATACAGCAGGAAGCGGGGGGAGAGATGAGTTCCAGCAGGGCGGGCAGGCCAAGGACTCAGCTAGACCACCTAGTGGAAGTTCAGCGGTGGTTTGCTTTCAGTGTGGACAGCCAGGGCATGTTCGGGCTCAGTAAGATAGGCCCTTGAAGGAGTGTCGGGTGTGTGGATAGGTCGGACATCTGGAGAGGTTTTGCAGGCAGCATTCTCATACAGCCAGCAGACTGGGACCAAGACAGACTGTGGCATCAGGAGTTGGTTCAGGTTCGGTACTGGTAGAGGGTGGCCGAGGTTCAGCTGCACGTGGAGGGCATGACAGGGACAGTAGGACCTATATGAGGGGTCCGTGGCCGGAGACTGGGGTAGTACCACTGGGAGGACAGGCTTCAGGGAGTCGTGTGTCAGGTTAGGTGCAAGCCGTGGAGCTGTCGGGGTTTGAGTAGGCTGGAGAGCCGACGACTGTGTCAGGTACACTGCGGGTGTGGCTGTGAGTTTATTTACATTCTTGTGTCATGGCCACTTAAAATCTTAAAAAGCCCTAAAATTCCTAAAATATTCTTAAAAACCCTATAAATATAAAAAATCCAAAAATCCCAGAAACCCCTAAGAAATACCTGCAAACCCGAAAAACACTTAAATCTCAAAAAACACTAAAACCCATAAAAACCCTTAAATGACCAAAAAACCCAAAAACGCCTAAAAACTAAAAACCATAAAACCCACAAAAAAATCAAGAACCCCATTATTACCCTAAAAATGATAAAAAACACCAAAAAACTAAAACCCTGAAAAATTAAAAAAAACCTTAACCAAAAATAATAATAAAAAAATAAACCCCTAAACTCCCTCAAAATAACTAAAAACATAAAATCCATAAAATCCATATAATCCTAAAAATTCACTAAAAATTCCTCAAAAAATAATACCCAAAAAACACTTAGAAAATCATAAAAACCTAGAAACCATAAAACCCCAAAAAACCTAAAAACACTAAATACACAAAAAACCCTAATACCCTAAAAACCCAAAAAACACTAAAAATTTATAAACCCCCAAGAGAATTAAAAAGACCCTAAAAATTCCCTAAAAATCTCAAAAATTCTAAAAAAACCTAAAAACATTAAAAAAAAGATAAGTGTAAAAACATAAAATATCTTAAAAACCAGAGAAACCAAATAAATGATAAAACCTCTAAAAGGACCTTAAACCCCCCAAATCATAAAAACCCACAAAAAATCAACAAAAACCTAAAAAACCATAAAATCCCTAAAAATTATAAAAACTATAAATAACCAAAAAATCAAAAAACCACTAAAACCCCCTAAAACACAAAAAAAACCTAAAATCCCTAAAAAGATAAAAAATTCTAAATATGATAAAAAAAAGACACTAAATCCCTAAAAACCATAAAAATACTATAAATCCATAAAGACACTAAAATAAATTTAGAACACTAACAACCCTTTAAAACCCTAAAAATATTAAAAACTGTAAAATATTTTTAAAACCACAAAAAATCACTAAAATTTCTTAAATACCAAAAATAATAATAATAAACCAAAAACCCTAAATAATCAATAAAAACTCTTGAAACCCTAAAAATTAAAAAAAAATATCTTAAAATATAAAAAAAATTAAAAACCATAAAAATTAAAAAACCCTAACAGGACCGTAAAAACCTAAAAAACATAAAACCCTTAATAATCTTAAATAATGCTACAGACCCTAAAAAACCCTAAAATCCTATAAAACTATGAAACCCCCCAAAATACATAAAAACATAAAACCCATAAAATTTTAAAAATATCTAAAAACCATAAGAAAACATAAAAACCTATTAAACACTAATAAACCCCAAAAAAATATTAAAAAACTACAAACAATTAAAAACCCTAAATCATTCAAATTTCCAAAAATCATAAAACCCTAAAATGACCCTAAACCCCCAAAACCAATAAAATCAATAAAATACTCTAAAAACCTTAAAATAATCTAAAGTCACGAAAAAACCCTAAGACCAACTAAAAACTATAAAAATACTTTGAAACCCAAAAAATGTAAAAAAACACTAAAAATCATAAAACCTTAAAAAAACTCAAAAATCCCTTAAAATTTAAAAAATCATAAAATAACCTAAAAACATTAAGAACCCTAAAAATCATTATAAACCATAAAAACTCTTGAAAATAAAAAAACAATAAAAATACCAAAAAACATAAAAATAATTAATCCCTTGAAATTTCCCATTAAAACCTTAAAAATATTAATTAATTAAAACCCCAAAAAACCTACAAATATTTAAAACCCATGAAAACCCTAAAACCCCACAAAATCCTTATAACCCCTAAAACCCCATAAAAATACAAAAAAATGACTAATGATCCTTAAATAATTAAAAAACCCTACAATCCTAGAAATCCCATAAGAAAACCTTAAATATATAAAAACATATAAAACCCCTTATAACCTAAAATACTCTAAAACCCATAAAAACTTAAAAAGGCCCTAAAAAAACTAAAATCCAATAAAAATCATAAAACCCATAAATAACTTAAGATCATAAAACTCCATAAAATCATAAAAATATATCTTAAAATTCAAAAAACCCATTAAACCCAAAAAAAGTTAAAAAACTCTAAAAAATCATAAAACCCTAAAAAACTCAAAAACCCCAAACCCTAAAAATCCATAAAACACCCCAAAACACTTAAATTTCAAAAAAACTCTAAAAATGAAAAAAATCCTAAAAAATATCTAAAAATACCTAAAAACATAAAAATACCCTAAAACCATTATAACACAAAGAGAACATTAGGAACCTAAAAACACATAAACCCATAAAACCTAAAAATTGATAAAACACTAAAAAACCTAAATAACCAAAATACCATAAAATCGTATAAAAACCTTAAAATAAAAAAACCCAAAAAATTACTACAAACTCTAAAAACCCTTTAAACCACTAAAAAGTTAAAAAACTATAAAAATAATTAAAGACCATAAAAATTCAAAAAAAACCATAAAACCCCTAAAACACTAATAAAACCTAAAAAGCAATAAAATATTTAAAATCCCTAAAAAATATAAAAATTCCTAAAAAACCCATAAAAACTGTCAAAATACCTAAAAACCCTAAAACCATAAAAATCCTAAAATATCTATAAAAATCCAAAAAAACATAAGAAACCCTGAAAACCATAAGAAAAACATAAAAACATAAAAATATTTAAAACCCAAAAAAATCTAAAAATGCTAAAACCCCTAAAAGGACCATAAAACAATAAAGCACCAAAAAACCATAATCCCCCTAAAAACTTTAACAAACCCAAAAAAACCCATATGAATCCTAAAACCCGTTAAAAATACTACAAATCATTTAAATAAATAAAAAATGTTACATAACTCTAAAAACCATTAAAACCCTAAAAACTAAAAATCCATAAAATCCATAAAAAACTAAAAATCCTAAAAACCCAAAAACCCCTCAAAATATAAAAAAGATTTAAAAACCCAAAAAATATTAAAAAATAACAAAACATACCAAAAAGGTAAAAAAACATCTGAACCCCTAAAGAATCATAAGAAAATTATAAAACAAAAAAACATACATCCACTAAAAACACTAAAAACCATAAAATACTAAAAACCCAAAAACCATAAAAATACTACAAAATTTAGAGATATAAGAGAATCCTAGGGTTTTTTATTGAGATATTGAATATCTTGGGAGCCCAATTCTTTTGGTGGATTTATACTGTTTTTGGGAATCATGTTTTCTTTGTATTTTAGTTCACTTATGTTTGTTGGAAGTGTAGGTGACTGGAAATATTCTTATCAGTTTTAGAGGAAAATATTTGGTTTCAACTTATGGTGTTAATTTTCATAGACCATTAGGGTCTCTATCTCTTCAAGGATGAGGTTTAATGGTATTTGGATTCATAGAATAAGGTATGGTGTGTGTCAGCTTCATTTTTTTGATAGAAGGTTCATTAGACGGCATTGCTCCTTGTTCATAGCTTTTGGAAGAGGTTTTTTGATTGTCGGTGTTCCTCTTTAATTAAGTATCAACTTATTCCATCAGATATATTCAGTGATCACCATCAACAGTAGGGTTTTTGGGGAGGTTTTGTTGTCGTTAGAAATAATTCTAGATTTCGTTCTTTAGGAAGAAGTGAAAGATGCACATAAGGGCGTCATGAGCTAGTAGACACCCATGGAATCTCCATTATTTTCTTGATCTATAGTATAATTTATTTTATATTGGATGTTTTTTCATTAGAAATGGGGTTATTGGTTCTTATTATTTCACGGATTGATGTGTGTTGTGGTTCATCTTCATCCATTGTTCTTTTATGGGGGGTATGTTTCATTGGTTTCGTAATGTTTCATCACTCTTGTTCCATTTTCAAACGACATCTCTACTTTCGACGACTATGTAGGATGAGGTATGGGTCTGCTCAAGGATTTATAATGTCGATACATGTTTCCCTATCAGTTTTCAATGATGTTATCAGTGGATTGTATGTTCAATTTCTATTATGATAGGAGTGTGTGGGCATCTTGGTTTTCATGCCAATAAAAGGTGAACTTGATTAAAATTTGTTGTTCACATGGATTGATGATTAAATTTATTCTTTTCCTTCAGGATCAACAACTTTTTTTTTATGGTTTCCTAGTTAGAAACATTCTTATGGTTCCTATCAGTATCTGTTCAGCTAAATAAGGTGCATGCCTTTATCTTCATGTCTTGTTTTGTTGACCTAACTAGTTTTTCACAGATTGTTAGAAGATAATATCCACCTATTTACTAAAAAATTATTAGGTTAAGGAGGTAGGATTCATGTGGTTTTCTCATTGACACTCTTTTGAAGTTGTTTTTAGGTGGTCATGGTTCATTAGTTGTTAGATGAGTGATAATCACCTTTTTTTGTTCGTAGTTTGATGGTTGCTAGTTTGGGGTTCATCCATCAAGGATGAGGGTTTGTCAATAGAA
Organism: Viscum album; assembly: GCA_963277665.1. Taxonomy (NCBI): domain Eukaryota; kingdom Viridiplantae; phylum Streptophyta; class Magnoliopsida; order Santalales; family Viscaceae; genus Viscum; species Viscum album. The sequence continues at coordinate 43,989,279 of OY728151.1, forward strand.
TTTGTTTCAGCAATGGGTGGTTTTATTTTGGATTTTTAGTTGGTGGGCTTGGTTTATATATTACTTGATTTTGTATGTTGTCCAGTTGTTCATTGGATGGTGTTATTATTTCTTCGGTGGTGGAAGCATGCGAATTCTCATTGCTTGAGGAGGGATTTTTCTATACTTATTTATATAGAAAGTTTTAGAGTGTTGTGGGTTTCATGATGGTTTCTTATGTTTATAAGGAATTAAGAGTGGACTTGTCTCATAAGGTAGCGTGCAGGCTACTCTTATGGGTGAAACTTGGTTCCAGAGTGAATGGTACAGATGCTGGGAGATGTTGTGGGGTGTTGGGTGAGGTTTTTTGGTTGTTGTTTGTTGATCCGAGGTGATATGAGATGAATTAGTCACTAGGGGTTGGTGGGAGGTCACATGATGATTGATTTTCAGCTTCTGGTGCCAGGGGTTTGAGATATGGAAGCTAAAACTAATGGCGATGTATGAGATATTTCTAGTTTTGGGAGTTGAATCGATTTCATGTGATGACTGAGCTAGTGATGTGGGTTTCCAGGAGAGGAGTTTAGGCTATTTTATGGTTGTATTTAATGGAGAGGAGGTTCTTCTATGGGTTGGATTTTATTTTTCTAGCTCGGTAGTTCAAGCCGTATTAAATTCGAGGCGTGGGGGTGATGATGTTGGGAGTCAGACTGGGTGTAGTTTCAAGGTGCTGGTTTTTTTTGCGATTACTAATATTTGTGTTGGTGTGGTTGATGGGATTTGTATTGGGTGCTGAGAGTTCATTTAGATGATAACAATAGGTGTTTGGAGTTCGAGCTAGGTAGCTGCTGTTATGGCTAGGGAGTTGTTCTTGGGCCAGTTTTTGTTGGTTGGTGTGGGTGCTATGATTGTGGTTGTAGAGCTTGTAGTTTGGTAGGAGAACCAGTGAATGATGATAATGGGGGTGTGGGGAGAAACTAGGGTGGGACCTAGTTACATGGGGATTTTTAAAGAGTTCTTTTTGGAATTTGATGTGACATTCTAGGATTTTTAGAGAGTTGATTATGTGGGGTGTTGGGAGCTGGTTTTGGGAGCAAGAGATGGAGGTGGTTTGCTGCTAGAGCTAGTCTGGGAGATGGGAACTCAGTGCTAGAAGTAGTGAGCCTTCTGACTAGTTGTGGTGTTTGGTTGTGGCTGGTTAAATGGTGCTAGGTGCTCAAAGACGGGAGATGGAACTAGGAGGTGGTGCTTGGGTTCATTTTTTTGGTTTTGGTGATGCAGCTATTGATAGTTGGACTTCACAGGTTTTCTTACTTTCTTTTCCAGCCATTGGTTTCGATGGACTTTGTGAGTTTCTTGGTCTGAATTATTGAATATTGTTCATATGGGATTCATGAGGATTCTTGGACCAGTTTCCATTATCTATTTCATTTGGGCTTCGTGAGGATTTCAGGTCCACTTTACAAGTACTGCTTTGAATGGGAATAATGAGCTTTCTTATGTCTTGTTTCGAGGATACAATTTGGATGGGATTCAAGAGGGTGGTTTGGATCATTTATCAAGCAATGATTGGATGGGATTTGTGAGGTTTCTTGGGATTTTCAAATGGTTGTTTACCTAAGGCTTATTGGCATCGGTTTTCTTTTCATTTTTCTATAGTTTTTGTCCTTCGGGCCAATGGTTCACCCATTGTAATTTTTTTTACTTTAATTGTGTGTCTCATTTATAGTACTTTTTATTTATGTTGCAAAAAAACACAAGAATCCTAAAAAATTTCTAAACAACCCTAAATATATAAAGAACCAAAAAAAGAAAAAATCCTTATGAAAACCCTAAAAACATTAAAACACTTCAAACTAATAAAAATATAAAAACCCCAATAAAACCCTGAAACCCCATAAAAACCCTAAACCCCTAAAAACCATAAATACCCTTGAAAACATTTAATACCTCTAAAAGACTACAAAACCCCTAAAAACCACTAAAAATAAAAAACCCATTAAAACCATAAAAACACTAAAAAACCTTAAAACCCCTAAAAACTGAAAACACTGTAAAAACCCAAAAAACCACAAAAACCATAAAAACCCTAAAACACCCTAAAAACCAACAAAATCCCTACAATCCTAAAAAACATAGAAACACTGAAAAACCCAAGGAAATCCCTAAAAAGTAAAAAAACACAAATCCCCTTAAAACCTACAAAATGATAATAACCCTAAAACACTAAAAACCATAAAACCCCTAAAACTCCCAAAATCCCTACAAATATAAAAACTCATAAACACTTAAAATCCCAAGAAATCCCTAAAAATGTAAAAAATTAAAATCCCTCATAAACCATAAGAAAAACTTAAAACCATAAAAACACATAAAACACCTAAAAAACCTAAAAATTCAGAAAACTATAAAATCCCTATAAAAACCTATGAAAACATAAAAACCGTGAAAACCCCTAAAAACCATATAAACCCTCAAAACCCAAAAAACCAAAAAAACCCCACTAAAAACTATAAAAACACATTAAACCCCTAATAAGATTAAAAAACACAAAAAAAAAAGATAAAAACTTTTAAAAACACTAAAAAAACACTTAAAACCAAAAAAACACTAAAAATACTAAAACCCCCCTAAAATCCCTAAAACACCCTAAAACTCTAAAAACCCTTACCCCATAAAAGTTCTAAAAAATCCCTAAAAAAATTTATAAACATAAAATCCCTAAAAACATTGAAAAGTATAAGAAAACCTTAAAATCATGAAAAAATTAAAACCACTAAAAACATAAAAAAACTACCCCCCAAAAAAACACCAAAACCCCTAAAAATCCCTAAAAAAATAAAAAACCATAAAAATAATAAAAGGGAAAAAAATCCTTGAAAAGGAAGAAACCCTAAAACCCATAATAAAACCATGATACTCTAAAATACGTAAAATCCCTAAAAAACTAAAAAACATTAAAAATTTCCCAAAAACATAAAAACACCCAAAAACCCATAAAACTTTAAAAAAAACCAAAAAACCCCTAAAACCCACTAAAAACTATAAAAAACCTTTAAACCCTTAAATAGTTAAAAAAACTCAAAAACCATAAAACCCTAACAAGCATTAAAAAACCCTAAAATGTAAAATACCATAAAAACCATAAAATATTGTAAAACCCCAAAAAATACCTAAAACCTCATAAAAATCCTTAAAATTGCAATACACCCAAAAAACATTAAAAAACCTACTAAAAATATAAAAGCCAAAAAAATTGAAAAACCAAAAAACCCTAAAATTTATAAAAAAAACCCCTCTATAAACCATTAAAATAACAAAAACCCCTAAAACCCCATAAAATCCAAAAAACCCTAAAAATCCTTAAAAACATAAAAAATTCTAAAATCCCTGAAAATCCATAAGTAAAACATAAAAACTAAAAACACTTTAAACCTCTAAAAACCTAAAAACACTAAAAATATAAATCACCTAAAAATACCCTAAAACACTTAAAGCTCAAAAAAACCATAAAACCCTAAAAACCATAAAAATCTCTAATGATCCATAAAAACCGTAAAAACACTAACCCCCCTTTAAAATCCTAGAAACATTAAAAACTCTAAAAAACCTTAAAACCCCCCCAAAACTCATAAAACCCCAAAACCAAAAAAACAATAAATTCCATAAACACACCCAGAATCCCTAAAAACCCAAAAAAAATAAAAAAATCCTTAAAAATTGTAAAAACAATAAAATCCTGAAAACCTCTGAAATAACTTTGAAAACATAATAACACTAATAAACCACTAAAATAATAAAAAATTATTAAAATCACGAAAAACCCTAAAACCCTAAACCTCTAAAAATCCATATAAACACTAAAAACTATAAAATTACTAAAAAATTCCCTAAAAATTCACAATAATGAAAAAAACTATAAAAAACTATAAGAAAACCATAAAGGCCTAAAAATAATTAAAACACCTAATATAAATAAAATTTCCAAAACCCCTAAAAACTAAAAAACCATAAAACCATAGAACCATAAATCCCCTAATAAAATAAAACCCCTAAAAACCAATAAAAAATCTCAAACCTGATAAAAACTATAAAACACATTTAAACGTGTAATAAAATAAAAAATATCTAAAAACCTAAGAACCCTCAAAGAACTCAAAAACAACCTAAAAACCCAAAAAATTATTAGACCCCTAAAATCCAACAAAATTCATAAAAACCATTTAAATGATAAAAAACCATAAAATCCCAAAAATCCCTAAAAACGTAAAAACACTAAAATCCTGAAAACCCCTAAGAGAACCTTAAAAACTTAAAAACACTTAAAACACCCAAAATTAAAAAAATATAAAAACCCTAAAAAACCCTAAAAAACCAAAAAACTCTCAAAATCCCTAAAAAGACTAAAAAAATAAAAATCCTAAAATGAACTAAAACATCCATTTTTATTTAAAAACCCTAGAAACATTAAGAAAACCTTAAAACCTAAAAATACATAAAACACCAAATAAACCTAAAATCAGTAAAAACCTAAAAAAGCAAAAAAAACACTAAAAACCATAAAACCCCTTAAATCCCTGAAACCCCATAAACACCATAAAAACCCTAATAAACTACTAAAAACTATAAAACTCTTTTGATACCGTAAAAATGTTAGATAAAACTCTAAAAACCTTATAACCCCTATAAATTCAAAATCCTCATTAAAATGACAAAAAAACCAAAAACGCTCCAAATCTTAAAACCCCCCCAAAACTATGAAAATCCATAAGATCAAAATATAAAACATAAAAAACATAAAAAACCTAAAAACATATAAAACACTAAAAACCATAAAAACCCTAAAGACCCTAAAAAACCTCAAAATCCCTACAAAACCTAAATACTAAAAAATCCTAAAAACATTAAGACACAAAAACCTCTAAAAACATAAAAAATCTATTACACCCATAAAAAACTAAAATCAAATAAAAACCCTAAAAAATTGAAAATTCTAAAACCCATTAAAAACCCTAAAGGGGTAATAAAAATCATAAAATGCCTAAAACCCCTAAAACCCCTAAACCCCATAAAAACCCAAAAAACCCATAAAAACCTAAAAAATCCTAAAAACTAAAAAAACCATTTAAACCCTTAAATACAAAATTGATACATACCATAAATCACAAAAAACCATAAAACACTAAAATTTCCTAATAACACTAAAAGTCCATAAAAATCCTAAATATCCTGAAAAATATATAAAAACATAAAAAACATAAAACACAAAAATTCCCAAAGATAACCTCAAACACTAAAAACACTTAAAACCCATAAAACCCAAAAAATGTCAATAACACAAAAAATCCCCCAAGAACCCAAAAAACCCAAAAAACCCTCAAAATCCATTAAAACCCTAAAACCCATAAAAAACATAAAAATCCCTAAAGATCCCAAAGAATTAAAAAAATGATAAAACCATAAAAAACCTAAGAAACAATTAAAAACATAAAAAACACATAAAACACCTAAAAGCAAAAAAACCCAAAAGAACCTAGAAACACTAAAAACTTGAAAAACCCGAAAAAGTCCCTAAAATTTATAAAAACTTCTAAAACCCATAAAATCTATAAGACCCTTCAAAATCCTTAAAAAACCATAAAACCCTTAAAAAAACTAAAAAAATTATAAAACCCCTTTAAACTCTAAAAAATCATTAAAAACCTTAGAAAACCCTAATAACCCAAAAAACAAAAACCCCTAAAAACCCAATGAAACCCTTAAACACCCCAAAAATTCCTAAAACCCTAAAAACCATAAAGTACTAAAAATCCCAAAAAACACCTAAAAAGGTTAAAAACCCTGAGAACCCATAAGAAAAACTTTAAAACCAAAAAACACATAAAATCCCTAAAACCAAAAAAACGATAATACCACTAAGAAATTAAAAAACACCCTAAAAACCCCATAACCCAATAAAATCCATAAAAACTTCTAAAAACCATAAAATTCCATAAAAACTATAGAAACCCAAAAAACCCAATATAACTCTAAAACCCTTTATACCCCTAAAAACATTAGAAAACTCAAAAAATCTTAAAATCCCCTATAATTAAAAAAACTAAAAATAAAAAAAATTCATAAACACTCTTATATCCCTAAAAACCTTATAACTACTGAGAAAACTAATACCATAAAACCCCCAAAAATTTTATGAAGCACAAAAACCCTAAAATATAGAAAACCATAAAACCCTTAAAAACATAAAAATATAAAAAGATAAAAACAAATAAAACCTATTAAAAACCTGAAAATGATAAATACATGAAAACCCTAAAAAATATAAAAAAACATAAAATCCAAAGTAACCCCGAAAACAGAAATAAATTCAAAAAAACCATAAACCCCTAAAAAATTACAACCACTAAAAACCATGAAAAATTATAAGAATACCTTAAAACCTTAAAATAGTTAAAACCCATTAAAATTAGAAAATGCTAAAACCCTGAAAACCCCTATAAAAACCTAAGACCCTAGATGGCAGCGCACTCCCCTGGGAATCTCTCTCGCTCGACGCTTCTTCCAGGTCTTCCCCTGGATCAATATTGGGGCTTCGACATTGGACCCTTGATCCTTCCCAGTTCTCGGCGATGGCATGACCTGGATGTGATCTTCGGCCTCAAGACAGTGGTGGCTTTCGAGCTTCGACGACTTCGACTTCCCCGAGTTTCTTTGCTCTAGGTTTCAGTCTTTGACGCGACTTTGCTCCGGTGCTGGCGTATCCAACCTCCGACGACTTTGGTGGCTGCAATGTATTCAGGTCATCTTGATCTTGATTGGGTCGACACCCTGCCAGAAGCAATGGATCGAGGTTGTCTTTTCAGATCTAGGGTTTCTATAGGTGGGTCAACGCGGTCAAGGGGATCCACGACAGAGTTGGTTGCTTCAGCGTCCAGGTTCTTCTCGGAAGGCACTTTTTTATATGGATGGTGCGACGATCTGGTCTGGTGGCACTGGTCGGACCCTTCTCAATCCCGTGTTGCAAAAGATTCAGCATTCTCTGGTTCATTGGTGGAAGGTGTTCTACGGTGGACTCCTCTTCATTGAGCCGTGGCCTTGATTGGGATTCTGCTGACTCTAGAAGCAGCGCGGATTGGTTTTGCTTCTCCCCGGCATGGGTCGTCAGGCAGTGACGGCTCTTCCTTATTTCAGTTCTCAGGTTCTCGATCCCGCTTTACATGAGGTTTGTTCTATGCCCTGGTTCGATCCTTTTTCCGGTTTGCAAAACAGCTGTAAGTGCATGATCAACCTTGTCTCTCGGCTTCGTCTTCACTTCAGTTTGTTGATGCTAGATTCGGTCGAACCTTTTGGAATTCCATGTTCTCCTTCTTCTTGGTTTTGTTTTCTGTTATGAAAGGTTTCTGGTTTCTGGGTTTGCTGAGATGGGTTTGGCGATATTTGTGCAATTGCTGGTGGTATGCGGTTAGCTATGCTATGAGGTGTGGAATGCTGAAAGTTGTTTGGTCTGAAGACCATAAATGGTGGCTTTTGAGCTGAATTTCCTTGTTTGACGATGGTTTAGGATGTGCCAGTTATTTCTTTATGAGCTGCAAGATGTTAGGAGTTGGTCGGCATGGAGGCGGTGATGCCTTTGTTGCTGATGACGGTGTTTTGGTGCTATCATTCGTTGGAGTTTGCTTCTAGTTTCTTGATGTTGGTGGTCCTATTTTACTGGAAGTGGATCCTCCTGGGGAGGACATGCTAGTTACTGGAAATGGTGTGAATGGAGTTGCTGGTCGTTGTTTGTTGAGAGGTGATGATGGCCGCGTTTGGTTGCGGTGCTCGTCTTGTGGTTTCATGCTGCTGGTTGTGATTGGTTGCGATGTCGGTTTTGGTGCTTCTGGTTACTGGGGATGGTTGGTTTGGATGTGTTGTTGCTGCTGTGTTGCTGTGATGATTGGATGTGGTGCAACTAGATGCTGGAATGCGCAGGATGATGGAAATTGTGATGCGGGATGGTGGTTGCTGCTGAGTTGGGAGTTGCTGAAGCTGTAGTTTATGATAGTGCTGCTGCTAGATGTCGATTGTTGTTTGAGTTTGAATGCTGGTCGTTGGTTAGGTGTGAGCTTCTTGATGCTGGTTGATGCTGGATGATGGTGGTGGTTTCTTGGATTTGTGTGTTTTTTCTTTTTTCGTTTTTTATTTTTATTTTTTGGGGGTCTTTTGCGTCTTGGGTTGTAATGGGTTTTTTGGGTGTGGGTCGTTTGACCCCTCCCCTCCCTTGTCTGATGTGGCTTTTTTTCTTTCTAATAATTTTGGGGGGCCGGGAATATCCCGACCCTCGCATCTTCCTCGCCCTATAAAACCCGAAAACCCCTAAAAACTATAAGAACTGCAAAAAAAATTATAAAACACAAACAACCTATAAAAATCATAAAAATCCACTAAAAACCTATCGAACAGCTAAAAATGTTAAAACTCTAGAAATGCTTAAGAACCCTAAAAATATAAAAAAAACCCTGAAAAATAGGAAATAAAACATAAAACCTGGAAACCCTAAAAAACATAAAAACCCTCAAAATAACAAAAAACATCTAAAAACACATAATATTTATACAAAATACTTAAAAATCCCAAAAAACATAAAAACCCTAGAAATCCCTAAAATATTCTAATAAAAGCGTAAAATCCTCAAATCCCTTAAAACACTAAATACCAAAAAACACTAAAAACTCAAAAATCCCAAAAAACCCTTCAAAATCCCTAAAAACACTAGAAATCCTAAAAACCTATAAAATTCCTAAAAACCCTAAAAAATTTATAAAAAACCAAAACCCGTGAATATCCCTAGGAAAACCTTAAAATTTTAAAACCACATAAAACCCCAAAAACCAAAACACTACTAAAAACCATAAAAACGCTAAAATTATCCAAAAACCACAAAACACCCTAAAAATATAAAACCCCCTAAAAATCTATAAAAATTTAATATTACATAAAATTTCAAAAACCCTTTAAACACATAAATTTTTTAATAACTCTTAAAACCCATAAAACCCTAAAAAACATAAAACCCCTAAAAACATTAAAATTTAAAACGCTCAAAATCCCAAAAAACACTAAAAACCCAAAAAATACTTACACCATTCCCTAAAAATATCAAAAAATGTAAAAACACTTAAAACCCCAAAAACCCTATGAAAACATTAAAAACCTAAAAACATATAAAACCCCTAATAATCATAAAAAAGCTAAATATCATAAAATCTCTAAAACCTCTAAGACTCCTCAAAATCCATGAAACCCTAAAAACAATAAAAACCATAAAAATCTAAAAAATCCTAAGACATCCTAAAAAACCAAAAAATGCTTAAAGCCCTTAAGAACCCTTAAAACATTATAACCCTTAAAAACCTCTAAAAACCATCAAACCCTTAAAAATTTGAAACACATAAAACCCCATAAAAACCCTAAAAATTTATAAAACCCCATTAAATTCCTAAATCTGATAAAAAATTTAAAAAACCTTACAAACACTAAATACTCAAAAGAACCCTAAAAATCCCAAATGACCAAAAAACCTATAAACCCTAAAACCACTCAAAATACCTAAAACCCCTAAAAACTATAAAAAACAAAATAAATCCATAAAATCTCTATAAAATGAGGAAAACCTAAAATCTTATAAAATCATAAATAAAAACTTAAAAAACAATAAACACTTGAAACCCCTAATAAAACTAAAAATCATGAGAAACCCTAAAAACCCTAAAATTATAAAAAATCCAAAAAAAAATCAAAATCCCTAAAATCAATAAATATCCAAAATAAATAGTAAAAATTCTTAAAATCATAAATAACACAAAAACCATAAAAACCCTAAGAAATACAAAAAAACCTAAAAACACATAAAACAACTAATATCCTAAAAACGGTAGAAAACATAAAACCCTAAAAGTCTCATAAACCATAAAAACCCTAAAACCCTTAAAAACCATAAAAAACTAAAAACCCATGAAAATAATAAAGACCCACTAAAAAATTTAAAAACCCTTTAAATCCCTAAAAACATTAAAAATATTAAAAACTCTAAAAAACATAAACACCATAAAAAACTCAAAATAACCCTAAAATCTTTAAGAACCCAAAAAACCCAATAACCCAAAAAACTATAAAAACATAAAAATCCCAAAATCCCCAAAAAAATTATTTAAAATACCTATTATGTAAAAAACACCAAAAACCCAAAAACCCAATAAAAACATAAAAACGTGAAAACACTTAAAGAAAATAAAAAACATAAAAAATCTAAAAATTATAAATACCTTAAAACACCTAAAAACCCTAAAAACATTGAAAATTATAAAAAAATACCCAAAATACCAAAAAGCATAGAATACCATAAAAACAATGAATACCCCTAAGAAAATATTAGAAACCTAAAAAATATGAAACACATAAAACTCTAAAATATATTAAAAACCCTAAACACTTCAAAATTACCCTAAAACCATAAAAACTCGTAAAACCAAAAAACCCTACAAACCCTAAAATTTTAATATACCCATAAAAACCATAAATCCTCTAAAAAAGTTAAAAACATCTGAAACTCTAAATACTATAGAAATTCCAAAAAATTCCTAAAAACTCAAAAATACCCATAAAATACCCTAAAACACCTAAAATCACTGAAAACCATAAAAATTAATAAAAACCCTAAACCCCATAAAAATACATGAAAACTTTATAACATAGAAATACTTGAAAACCCTAAAAAACAAAAGAAAACCATAAAAATTAAAAGCACTTAAGACCCCTATAAACCATAAACACCCAAAAAATGCTAAAAACACATAAAAATACTAAAAACCCTCAATATTCAAAAAACACCTAAAAACCATAAAAATTACAACAAAATCCCTAAAAACATAAAAAACACTAAAATCCTAAAAAACATCAGAAAACCTTAAAAAGTTAAAAACAATTATAACCCCTAAATATATAAAAAATATCTAAAAAACAAAAAAAGACCGAAAACCCCTAAAAAATATAAAAACCTATAAAACCCTTAAAAACCCAAAAACCAAAAAAAATTAAAAACCAACTAAAAATTCTAAATCCTTTTAAACTACCAAAATGTTAAAAAACAATAAAAACATTAAAATCCCTAAAAAGACAAAAAACTCTTAAAACCCCCAAAACCATAAAACCCTAAAAAGCATAAAAAATATAAAAGCCTAAAAATTCCTAAAATCCTAAAATGACCTAAAATTCATAAAAAAAAATATAAAAAACCCAAAAAACCCTGAAAAACCTACCGAAAACATTAAAAAAAATAAAGTCACTAAAACACACTAAAAACCTAAAAACGGTAAAAAGATAAAAACCCTAAAATGACCTACATACCCTAAAACCCCTAAGAATAATAAAAATCCATGAAAACCATAGAAACTATAAAAACCATACAAACAAACTGAAAAATATAAAAACTCTTTTAATCCCAAAAAATTTTAAAAAATTCTAAAAAACATTAATGCCCTAAAAATCCAAAAAACCCCAATAAATCTATAAAATCATTAAAACCCCTAAAATACAAAAACAAAACACTAAAAATACCCAAGACCCCTAAAACCATAAAAATAATAAAAGATCCCTAAAAATAATTAGATATGTAAAAATCCCTAAAAACCTTGAATAACCCTATGAAAATTTTATAAACCCGAAAATACTTAAAACTCATAAAGAACCTAAAAACACATAAGACTTTAAAAAAAATAAAAAATCCTAAAAATCTTAAAAACTAGAAAAGACCACAAATATCCAAAAAACCCCTATAAACTATAAAATCCTCAAAAACCATAAAATCCCTAAAAATTCTCTAAAGATTCTAAAACCCACTTAAAAATAAAAAATCTATAAAATCCTAAAAGTTTAAAAATATAAAAAACCCTTAAAACTGTAAAAAAGTCAAAACAATCTACAATCATTGAAAACCCCATAAAAACCATAAACCCCGTAAAACCCTAAAAACATTAAAAACCCCAAGAACCCATAAAATTCTTGAAAAATACATAAAAATACCTAGAAAAGTAGAAATCACTATTAACCCTTAAAAACCTAATAAAATCCTAAAAATTTAAAAACACCTAAAACCCCTAAATACCTAAAAACACTAAAATCCATAAAAACCCCTAAAAGACCCTAAAATACCTAAAAACCATAAAATCAGTAAATCCATAATTAGTCCAAAAACCCATAAAAACATTAAAACCCACTAAAAACTCTGGAAAAAACCTTTAAACCCCTAAAAACCCAAAAAACCCTAAACTAAAAAAGTTCATAAAAATATTGAACCACCAAAAATGTTAAAAACTCTAAAATCCCAAAAAATCATTTGGAAAACATAAAATCAAAAGACACTTAAAACCCCTAAAACCCACTAAAAATCCCAAAAAGAGTAAAAATACCAAACCCCTACAAATGTTAAAAACCCTAAGTAACCCTAAACACCATAAAAACTCATAAATATTAAAATACATAAAAAAACAAAAACTCACTAAAAACTCTAAAAACCCATTACACCCCAGAAAATATTAAAAAACTCTAAAAACCATAAATTTCCTAAAAGATAAAAAATACTATAAAACCCAAAAACCAAGAAAAAAACCTAGATAACTGTAAAAACCCTACAAATACTCAAACACGAAAAAAGAACATAAAAATCATTAAAAAACATAAAAAACACAAAAATATAAATAAAACCTAAAACAATAAGAAACCCTTAAAACATAAAAATTCTTAAAACACCTAAAAACATAAAAATTATAAAACCCTAAAACCTTAAAGCCCTAAAACCCATACGAGAATGTAAAAAAACATAAAAACCAAAACAGTAATGAAAAAATCTAAAAAAAAATTAGTCACCTAAAAACATAGAAATATGTAAAAAACCTTCAAATCCCTAAAACACCAAAAAAATACTAACACAAAAAAACTAAAAAACCTTAAACCCCTAAAACCCTAAAATCCCTAAAATCCCAAAAAACCATAAAAAATTCTAAAAATATCAAAAAATTGCAAAAAATATAGAAAAACACAAACACACAAAAAACTCACAGAAAGCCATAAAAACTCAAAAAACCCTAAAAGGCTAATAAATTATATAAACAATAAAGCAATAAAAAACCTTAAAACTCTCAACATCCATAAGAAACCTATAACCCCATTAAAATACTAAAAATCTATTAAAATCCCTTAATATATAAAAACCCCTAAAAATCATGAAAACCCTATGTAAACCGTCAAAACATAAAAAACACTAAAAACACTAAAATATCATAAAATCCTAAAACCCCTAAAGTTTAAAAAAACCAAAAAACCATAAAAACCCTAAAATCCACTAAAACTATAAAACCCCATTAAGGACCTAAAAACATAAAAAATGATAAAATTCATTAAATCCCTATAAACTCGAAAAAACAGTAAAATCCAAAAAAAACATAAAAACTCTAAGAAAAACAACTCTAAAAAAATATATAAACCCAAAAAAACCTAAAAAACACTAGAAACCTTAAAACTTGTAAAACTTATAATAAGTCTCTAAAGCTTCCTAAAAATTTAAAAAACCCTTAAACCCCTAAAAACCCCTAAAAAAATTTAATAACTAAAAACACATAAAACCCAAAAACCTAAAAACTCTTAAACCATAAAAAATATAAAATCCTTAGAAATAATCAAAATTATTTAAAACCCTAAAAACCATAAAAATCCTAAAAAAATATCTATAAATCCTATAAAACATAATCAACCCTAAACCCTTGAAAAAACCTACTAAAACCTTAAAACATAAAATCGCTTAAAATATTTAAAAGACCTACAAAACACTAAATCCCATAAAAACATTACAATATATTAAAGACCCTAAAATCTCCTAAGAACTACAATAACTAATAAAAATATAAAAAAATATATAAAAAATATAAAACACTTAAAAAATTTAAAAAATTATTATATCACTAAAACATTACAAACCTCAAAAGAAACATAAAACCCCTTAGAAACTCAAAACCCCTTAGAAACTCAAAACCCCCTCCAAAATCCCAAAAAACCTCGAAACACCCAAACACATCCCCCTAAAACCCCTCAAAATCCATAAAAACCCTATAGTCCCAAAAAATCTAAAAAAGACAAACAAAATTTATAAAAACACTGAAAAACATAAAAATACTTAAGAAAACATTAAAACCCTCAAAACATGTAAAACCCTAAAAACCAAAAACAATACAAACCCTAAAAAATCCTAAAACACTAAAAACTCGTAAAAATACTAAAAATACATTAAAATCCCTAAAAACAACCCCCCTAAAACTATGAAAAACTATCAAAAATACTAATCTCTAAAAACATAAAACATTTAAGAAACACTCAAAACCTTAAAACCCTAAAACCCATAAAACACCAAAAACCACAAAAACCTAAAAATAATAAAACCTGCAAAAATCCCTAAATAGTCTAAATACACTTTAATCCGTTAAAAACGTTAAAAAAACTAAAATACCACTAAAACTCTGAAAAATTCAAAAAAACCATCCAAAAACCCAGAAAACTATAAAACCCCCAAAAAACCTTAAAACCCACAAAATACTTAAAAACCCAAAAAATCATAAATATTATATAAACTCCTAAATATCTCAAAAATGTAAAAAACCTAAAAAAGTTGAAACCCCCTAAGAAAACATTAAAAACCTAAAAACACATTAGCCCCCCCTCAAAACATAAAAACCACTAAATCTGATAAAAAATATTGAACCCTAAAAACCCTAAAACCCTCAAAATCTGTAAAAACCATAAAAACCCTAAAAATATATAAAAAAATGAAATCCCCTAATAACTATGAAACCCCCTAAGAAAACCTTAAAAATCTAGAATCACTTAAATCCCAAAAAACTAAAAATGATAAGACCTTAAAAAAACCCCCCAAAACACCAAAAAACGGCTAAAATCCATAAAACCCCCTAAAACCTCAAAAAAATGCAAACCCCAAAAAAACCTAAAGATCACAAATAACTCTCAAGACATTTTTAACCCAAAAAACATTAATAACACAAAAAAACCTCAAAATCACCAACAAACAAAAAAATACTCTTAAAACCCAAAATAACCATAAAACCCCCCAAAAACCTAAAAATCCCTAAAACCCTAAAAAGCCATAAAAATTAAAAAAACTGTAAAAACATATATAAAACATTAAAAATCAAAAAAAATAAAAATAAAAAATCATTAAAACCACTAATAAAAACATAAAACCCTAAAATCCCTAAAATCCTTAAAAACCTAAAAAAGCTAAGAACTCTAAACACCATAAAACCATAAAACTCTAAATAATTACAACAAATACCAAAAAAAATAAATACCCCAATAAACCTTGAAAACCATAATAAAACCCTAAAAAAATAAAAACACTTAAACCTCCTTAAAACCAAAAAAAATATTATAAGTCCAAATATCCTAAAAAACCCTAAAAACCCAAAAACACCAAAAACACACTAAAACTATAAACCCTTATAAATCTAAAAAAATATAAAACTCTAAAAAATCTTAATTAACTAAAAAACTCCAAATAAATAAATTAAACAACAAGAAACCTAAAAACCCTAAAAATCATAAAACCAATCCAAATCACTAAATACCATAGAAACTATAAAAATCCTAAAAAATTTAAAATTCCAAAAAATGTAAAACACTATATTAACCCTGAAAACAACTAATAAAACATTAGAAACCCTAAACACACCTAAAACCCCTAAGAAACCTAAAAACTATGAAAACCATAAAAAACCATTAAACCCGAAATACCCTTAAAACCATAAAACACCTAAAAATAATACAAAACCCTAAAACCCAATAATAACTCTAGAACTCAATAAAAACTATGAAAAAATTAATTCGTAAAAACATTAAAGACTATAAAAAACTAAAAACCCTAAAAATCGCAAAAAAAAACCTAACTACCTAAGAAACCAAAAAGCAAAAAAAACCCTAAAAACTCGAATACACCCAAAATTCCAAAAAACCCTAAAAACATAAAAAATACCTCTAAAAATGAAAACCCCTAAAAACATTAATTCCACTAAAAATTCTAAATACTTAAAAAAAATAAAGACCCTAAAAACCTAATAATTCCAAACCCCTAAGTACCCTAAAATAATCTAAAAAAACCCGAAACCCCCCAAAATCCTTAAAATTCCAAAAAACCCATAAAACTTCAAAAAATCCCCCAAATATCCCTATAAACTTAATAAACCCTAAAACCCATAAAACTTATATGAAAACCATAAAAACATCAAAAAACTTACGACCCCTAAAAACATAAAAATCCCCAAAATCCATAAAAACAATTAAACCATAAGTCCATAAAATCCACTAAAACCTTAAAAATCCAAAAATCCCATAAAACCCCAAAAATCACTTAAATTTAAAAAAAACCATTTAAACCCATAATAACATTAAAAACCTTAAAATACCATTAAACCCCATAAAAACTCAAAAAAACCCTTATAACCTAGAAAATCCAAATAGACGCTAAAACCCCTAAAGATCCCTAAATAAACTAAAAAGATATTAAAAACCTAAAAAATCCTTAAAAATATCTAAAAATGTAAACATTAAAAATCCTAAATAAAACATTAAAAAAAGAAAAAAAAATTAATTCCCCTAAAAAAACCCCATAAACCATAAGAACATTAACAACCCTCAAAATCCCTCAAAACCCAAAATAACATAAAAATCCAAAAAAGTGCTAAAAATCCATTGAAATGTAAAAACACCTAAAAGCTCATAGAGCCTAAGAAAAACTTAAAAAAATAAAATTTAAAACCCAGAAATAAAACAAAAAACCCTTAAAACCAGAACACCGGAAAAATCCCTTAAAAAACCTAAAAACCACTAAAATATTAAAAAACCACTTTAAACACCAATAGATGTTAAAAAATATATAAAAAACCAAAAAACACTAAAAAAATTCCAAAAACCCTAAATTCCCCAAAATCCAAAAAAAACCCTAGAAAACCAAAATACCATAAAAACCATTAAAATCCCTTAAAAATCTCAAAATAATGAAAATCTTAAAAATCTTGAAAAATATCAAAAAATAATAAAAACCCTAAGAACCATGAAAAAATCTAATAAAACCTTTAAAAAATAATAAAATATTTTATAGAAGGTGTGGTACCTGAGTTAAAAACCTCATAATCCTGTATCCAAAAGATCAAGGACTGAATCCTAGAAGGACACTTGTGGTATTTATGAGGCAGATGGTGACGCAAGCATCATATAGGCAAGAAGTGACACATGCATGATGCAAGGTTGGGGAATCAGGTAGGGTGATACATGCATGATGCTAAACTGGTTCTACAAGTCTTGTTCATGGGCGACTTGGCCTTGGGCCTTTGGTCTATGTAATGGGTCCCCAGTACCTCGATTGAAATAGGTCTTTGATTTCATAATA
This sequence comes from Viscum album, assembly GCA_963277665.1. Taxonomy (NCBI): domain Eukaryota; kingdom Viridiplantae; phylum Streptophyta; class Magnoliopsida; order Santalales; family Viscaceae; genus Viscum; species Viscum album. Next base: position 44,006,743 of record OY728151.1, read on the forward strand.
AAAATATGATTCTACACCAAATTATTCAAAAAAACCTAAAAAAATTAAAATACCTATAACCTAAAAATGCTAAAACCCTCTAAAACCTGAAAGAACCCTAATACCCTAAAACTCCATAAAAATAAAAACCTTTAAAAAATTTAAAAAATATAGAATGCATAAAAACCAAAAATTCATTAAAAAATATAAAAAACATCAATCCCATAAAATATTAGAAAACTCTAAAAATATAAAAATAATAAAAAAACTAAAAAACCCCTAAAACCCAAAAAAAACTTAAAAGTTCAAAAAAAATACTAACCCTCCAATCTTTATTGTCCCAAAACCCCATAATAATTATAAATACTCCCTAAAAATACCTAAAAATAGAAAAAACACTAAAAACCTTGAAAACCCCCTAAAAAATATCAAATCCTAAAAACGCATTAATCCCTTAAGACCCCTAAAACGTGGTAAAACCCCTATAAACCATAACAACCCAAAAAACATAAAACCCATAAAAACCCCTAAATCCTTAAAAACCCATAAAAATATTAAAAAAGCCATAAAAATCCCTAAAAATATAAAAAACCCTAAAAACCCTTAAAAACACTATGGAAACCCAAAAAACATAAAAAACATAAAATCACTAAAATCACTAAAAAATGATAAAACCCCTAAAAGACCTTAAAAGACCATAAACCCCATAAAACCCATAAAACCCACTAAAAACCTTAAAAAACTCTAAAACCAATAAAAACCCTAAAACCACTATAAAGATAAAAAACAATTAAACCCCTAAAAATGTGAATAAACTCCAAAAGCCATAAAACCCCTAAAATAAAAAAAACATAAAAACCCAAAAAATCCCTCAAAATAACTAAAAATCATAAAAATCCGAAAAACCCATAACAATTTCCTAAAATGTAAAATTACATAAAAACCCTAAAAAACTCTATAAAAACTTTTAATCCATAAAAACACCAAAACCCCTAAAAACATTATAATGAAAAAAAATCCTAATACCATACAAAAAATTTTAAAACAATAAAATACCTAAAACCCATAAAATCCATAGAAATCCTAAAAAGGTAAAAAACCATAAAATCCTTGAGGAACCCTAAGAAATCTATAAAAATTAAAAATGAATAAAAACCTAAAGACCATAAAAGTCCCTAAAATTCCTAAAAAACCATAAAACCCCACAAATCCCAAAAAACCCTCAAAATCACTAAAACCCTAAAACCCATCAAAATCCAAAAAAAGGAACTAAAACTCCCAAAAAATGATAAAACCCATACAAACATTTAAAAACCTTAAGAAAACCTTAATAACCTATGAAAACATAAACCCTCTAAAAACCTAATGAACTCTAAAAACCCTACTAAACAATTAAAAAGTAAATACCATAATAACCTCAAAACGCTAAACACCATTAAAACACCTAAAACCCTCTAAAAACTCTAGAAACCCTTTAAACCCAAAAAATTTTAAAATCTCTAAAAATATTTAAACCCCTAAATATGCAAAAAAAAAACCCCGAATAACCCATAAAAACTCTTAAACTCATAAAATAAATCATAGCCCTAAAAATACCATAAAATAATAAAAATACCTAAAAACCCAAAAACCATAAAAAACATAAAAAAGTCCTAAAAATAAAAAAAATTAAAAAACCTAAACACCATAAAACTCTTTAAGAAAACCTTTTTAAAAGTAAAAGAATTAAGCCCCCAAAAAATATAAAAATGGTAAAAAATATAAAAAACACTAAAGATCGAAAAACCCTTAAAAACATTAATAAACAATCAAAACCCAAAAAACCCTTTAAACCCACTTAAATCACTAAAAAATTTATACTTTTAGAAATTTAAAAAAACCTAAAATGTCAAAATATCCCTAATAATCAAAAAATCATTAAAATCCCAAAATTCATAAAACCCCTAAAACCCTAAAACCCCTAAAAACCCAAAAAACACTAAAAAAGAAAAACCATAAAAAGTTAAAATTAAAAAAATAAACATAAAACCCTAAAAAAGTAAAAAACCCTAAAACCTTGACAACCCTAAGAAAACCCTAAATATTTGAAAACATTTAATACCCCCAAAAACCTAAAATATTCTAAAATCCACGAAACCCTAAAAACAATAAAAACCATCAAAATACCTTAAAACCCTAAAAGGCTTAAATATTCTATAAAATCCCTAAAATCCCTAGGAACTTAAAAAACACTAAAAATGACTAAAACCCCAAAGAAAACCATAAAACCTAAAATCAATTGAAACCCCTAAAAATAAAAAAATAAAAAAGCATAAAAGACTCTAAATACCCTAAAAACTACTAAAAACCCATAAAATCCAAAAAACCAATTAATACCTTAAAAACCCTAACACCCATAAAAACCCTATAGAACCCATAAAAACTAAAAAACCCCTTTAATCTAATAGAATTGTTAAAAACAATAAAAACCTTCAAATCCCTAAATACTCACCAGCCCCATTAAACCCAAAAATCCATAAATACCCAAAAACCCTAAACCCTCAAAAATCCCTAAAACCCTAAAAAGCATAAAAATCCAAAAAACCCTTTAAAAATCCATAAAACCAGAAAACCCTGAAAACATCTAAGAAACCATAAAGTACTAAAAACCCTTGATACCCCAAAAAACCTTAAAAAGGTAACAACCCAAAAAACCCTTGAAATCTATAAGAAACATAAAACCCCAAAGAAATGTAAAACCAAAAAAACCCATAAAACTCTAAAAAACCACTAAAATCCCACTAATTACACAAAAAAACCTTTAAACCTATAAAAATCTAAAAAAATCTAAAAAAATTAAAAACCCAAAAAAATAAAAAATCCTAAAAATCCTAATTACCCTAAAAACCCTAAAACCCTAATCCCCCAAAATCCCAAAAAACACCAAACCCATAAATATCCTAAAAATACTCCAAAAGTATTTAAAATTGTAAAAAAACCTAGAAACCCTAAAAACCCATAATAAAAACTAAAATGCCTTAAAAAACCTACAACCCTTAAAAACAAAGAAAATTGATAAAAACCCTAAAATGATTAAAAATCCTAAAAACCCAAAAAGAAACCCCTAAAACACCCTAAAAACATTAAAAAATTAAAAAACCAAAAAAAACCCCATAAAAATCCATAAAATGTAAAAAAACCAGAAAAAGACTCTGAAAACCTTAAAAACCTAAAAAACTGAAACCATATAAAAGTCTAAAAAATTATAAATACAGAAATAAACTATAAATAACCTAAATCCCCTAAAACTATTTAATCCAGAAAAACACAAAACCCCAAGAAACACAAAAAATCACTAAAAACCACCAAAAACTATAAAAATCTGTTGAATGCCTAAAAACACTACAAACCCAAAAAGCACAAAAAACCCTAAAAAAATAAAAACCCAATAAATTTCTTTAGAATCTTAAATATCCTCAAGAACCATAAAAAGCCGAAAAAATCTTGAAAATGTAAAAACCCTATAAAAAACCCTAAGAAAACTTAAAAAATCTAACAACACATTAACCCCCTAAAAACCTAAAAATGATAAACCTCGTAAAGAACATTAAAAAAATAAAACCCCTAAAAAGATTAAGAACCATAAATATGCATAAAACTATAAAAATCATTAAAAACTCTAAAAACCCTTAAAAGTTCTAAAATTATTAAAAAATATTAGAACCCTAAAAACTCTAAAACACCCCTTAAAACCCCCAAAAAAATCCCCCTAAAACCATAAAAACCCCAAACCCCCTCAAAGTCCTTAAAACCCCTAAAAACCCATTAAAATCATTAAAAATACCAAACCTCCATTAAAAAAATATAAAAACCTAAAAACAATGTAAATAATAGGAAACCCATAAAAAATAAAGACATTAAGACCCATAAAAAACCTAAAACACTTAAATCAACAAAAAATTCTAAAAACCCAACAATCAATGAACCTTGAAAACCTCTAAAAACTATTAAAACCCTAAAACCTAGAAAACCTTATAAACCCATAAAAACTCTAAAATCATCCTAAAACATTAAAAATTCTAAAAAACTAAAACCCTTTAACACGCCACAAAACTCAAAAAAACCCTAGAAAATACAAAAAATTCCATAAACCTTCAAATTTCATAGAACCCCTAATACTATAAAAATCCTATGAAAGGCCTAAAAATCCATAAAAACATGAAAACCCCAAAAAACCATGAAAACCCATAAATAAATTAAAAACCAAAAAGTACATAAAACCCATGGAAATATAAAAAATGATGAAAAACCTAAAGAACCCTGAAACCCCTAAAAACTCTAAAACCCATCCAAATCCCTAAAAACGATAAAATACCCAAAAAAATCCTAGAAAATCCCTAAAAGTGCAAAAATCTTTAAAAACACTGAAAAATAATAATAAATCCTTTAAACCCATAAAACAATTAAAACACCTAGAAAACATTAAAAATACTAGAACCCCTCCAAGACCCAAAAATTTTTAAAATCCTCTCAAAAATTCAAAACCCCCAAAAATACAATAAAAACCCAAAACCCCTATAAAAAACATAATATCCCATTAAAACTCTAAAGAATCATTGAAAACATAAAAAAAATAAGAAAATCTAAAAATTATTTAAACCCAAAAACCCTAAAAACCCTAAAAACCCTCAAAATATCTAACAACCCTAAATAACCATAAAAAATCCTTAAAATTCGCTAAAATTTTAAAAAATATATAAAAAACAGAAAAAAAACATAAATACACTAAGAAAACTTTAATTACCTAACAACACATAAAACCAATAAAAGCCCTGAAATGCTAGAAACCCTAAAAATCCATAAAAAAACAAAAACCATAAAAGTCATCAAAATCCATAAAATCCATTAACACTCTTCAACCCCATAAAACCCCTGAAAACACTATAAAATATAAAACCCCATTAAACACCGTAAAATTTTAAAAAATCTAAAAACCTAAATACCCCTAAAAAAACCTAAAACGCAAAAAGACCACAGAACCCACAAAATCCATAGAATCCATAAAAATTATAAAAATAAAAAATGTTATGAATTATTTGAAATCCTAAAAACCCATAAAACCATTAAAAACCTATAAGAAAACCATAAAACCAAAAAAACAGTTAAAACTCCTAAACATGATAAAAACCCTAAATCCTTAATACCGCTTAAAACCCATTAAAACTCCCATATAAACACTTAAAATCCACTAAATATTCTAAAAACACTTTACAGGCCTAAAGATGTTAAAAAATATAAAAACCCATAAAAAAAATTCAAAAACTAAATAAAACCCCTAAACCCCCATAACCAATAAAACCAATAAAACATTAAATACCCTAAATACCCTCAAAATTCCTAAAAACCATAAAAACCGTAGTATACTAAAAAATCCATAAAATCTATAAAATTTAAAAACCCTTATAAATAATGAAAAACCCAAAGAAACCCATAAAAACCTAAGCACATTTAAATCCCATAAAAACAAAAAAAAAATATAAATACCCTGAAATCCTCAATATCTCTAAAACCCCAAAAATAATAAAAAACCTAAAAAATCACTTTAAATAAAAAATTTAAAACCATAAAAAAAGCAATAAGAAAACCTTAAAAACCATGAAATACTTAAAACCTCTATAAACATTAAAATTTATAAAACCCTAAAAGAAATAAAAACCATAAACCACGAAAACCCATAAAAACCTTAAAACACACTAAAAACTATAAAAACCTTTAATACCTAGTTTCCCCTCAAGCTGTCGATGAAGGGCACGTTATGTGTTGTGTTATGGCTGTAACTTTGGATTGTGTTATTCTGTTTTGTAGCTGGTGTGGTTGTGATTCGATGTAGATGCTGGTTATTGGTTCTGTTGAGTGGTGCCAGATGTTGTTCTGCCTTTTGGTGCTGCAGATTTGTTTCTAGGTGTGATACTAGGTGTGAGTTACTGAAGGATGATTTGTTCAAAGGTGATTGTTACTACTGGTTCTTGGTGCTGGATGCTCGATTTTGTGAGTTTGGATGCTGGTTGTTGGTTAGCTGTGAGCTGCTGGATGCTGGTTAATGCTGGATGATGGTGGTGGCTGCTTGGCACTATGTGTTTTTTCCTTTTTAATTTTTCTTTTTTTGGGTATTTTGCGTCTTGGGTTGTAAAGGGTTTTTGGGTGTTGGTTTATTAACCCTTCCCCTCCCTTGTCTGCTGCGTCCTTTTTTTCATAATAAATTTTGAGGGGGTTGGGTATAGCCCAACCTCACATCACTTCTGCCCTTAAAAACAACAAAAACTATAAAAACACTTAAAAACCACAAAATACTAAGAAAAATACATAAAACCCCAAAAAAGTAAAAAATAACCAAAATCCCTAAAAATATAAAAAACACTAAAACCCCAAAAATTCCCTAAAAACAGAAAAACACTAAAAAATCCTAACAAAATTATAACATAAAAAACCTAAAAACATTTATAACCCATAGAAACCTAAAAAAATATGAAACAATAAATAACCTAACACCCCTCCAAATCCCAAAACCCACAAAACCATAAAAGTCTTCAAAATCCATAAAAATACCTAAAAATATAAAAACCCATGAAATCCTTAAATACCCCAAATAAATCCTTTAAAATGTAATAATAATTAAAAACTCTAAAAACCTATAAAATACCAAAAAACAAAAAGAAACTGAAAAACCTAAATACCCCTAAAATCCAAAAACAATCTCTAAATACCCTAAAACCCTAAAAACCCATAAAAACCTAAAAAATATAAAAATAGAAAAACCCCTTTAAACTCATAAAATTTTTGAAAACTCTAAAAAATCATAAATACATAAAGAACTAAAAAACCCATAAGACCCCAAAAACTATAAAGGCCCTAAAACCCTGAAAATCTCTAAAAACCCTAAAAACCTTAATAACCCTAAAATTCATAAAATCCTAAAAAATCCCAAAAAATAAATAATATTTAAACAAACATAAAAACCCTATAAAGTCTTAAGAAAACCATCAAAACTGAAAAAAAACATAATACCCAAAAAAACTAAATAACACTAGAAACCCTAAAAAACACATAATGAACTAAAAAACCTAAAACCCTAAAAGTCACAAAAAACCCTAAAAGCAAAAAATTCCTAAAAAATACCTAAAATAACTAAACACATAAAATCCATAAAAACCATCATAAAACCTTATAAACATAAAAACAGTTCAAACGCCTTATAACATAAAAATCTTAAAAACTCTAAATGACAAGACAACCCCTAAAAAACCCAAAAATCAGGAAAACAACTAAAACCCATAAAAACCCGAAAAACCAATAATAACCCACTTAAAAGAATAAAACCCGTTAGACCTCTAAAAATGATAAAAATTATAAAAACCTTAAAACCATAAAAAAACACAAAAACCCCCAAAATCTATAATTAATAAAACAAAAAAAACCCACTAAAAATCCGTAAAACACTAAAACCCATAAAAATCCTAAGAATCCCTAAAAAACCATAAAAAACCCTAAAACCATAATAAAAACTGAAAAACCTAAAAATATTTAAAACCCATAAAAGACTAAAAATGTTTAAAACCTTAAAATTACCTAAAAAAACCTAAAAACCATAAGAAAAACTAAAACCATAAAAACCCCTTAAACCCATAAAAACCATAAAATTCACTAAAAATATAATGCCCCATTAGTACCCTTAAAGTTTTAAAACACTCTAAAAATCCTTAACACCCAAAAAACACCAAATCCAAAAAAAAATTAAAAAAATTAAAACCCCCTAAAACCCTCAAAATCCCTAAAAACACTAAAACCCCATAAGAATTCTAAAAAATCATTTAAAATTTCTAAAAATGTAAAAAAAACCCTAAAAACCCAAAACCCCCAAAAAAGACCATAAAAGCACTAAAATCCCTAAAACCCCTAACAACTTAAAACCCCCAAAAAAACCCATAAAAGCCATTAAACCACACTAAAGACTATAAAACTCCAAAAAAACTAAAAGGTTTTAAACTCTAAAAAATAGTAAAATCCAAAAATACTTAGAAACCCTAAAAACACAAAAAACAATAAAGATAATAAAAACCCTAAAACACTAAAAATATATAAAAACCCTAAAATCCCATAAAAATGTACAAATTCCACAAAAATTCCTTAAACCATAAAAATCAATATAATTTCTGAATTCCCCTAACAAAACCGTAAAAACCTAGTATCACTAAATACCCAAAAAGAAACTAAAAAAACTAGAACACTAAAAAACACAAAAACCCCATAAAAACCTGTTACCCATAAAAACCCCTAAAACCCTTAAAATAATAAAAAACCATAAAACCCTTAAAATATACTAAAAATTTAAAACCCCTTTAAAATCCAAGAGAAGTTAAAGAACACTAAAATCCCATAAAACCAAAAAAAACAAAAAAAATATATAAAAACACAAAAAAAACCCAAAAAAGTAAAAAATGTAAAAGCCCCGTCAAAATCCCTAAAAATCCCAAAAAATGTTAAAAACCTTAAAAACGTAGAAAACCCATATGAAAACCTTAAAAATATAAAAACATGTAAACCCAATAAAAAACCTAAAATGCAAGGAGCCCAAAAAACATTCAAAAAACCCAAAAAACCCAATAAAACAACCAAAACACCTCAAACCCATAAAACCCCAAAACCATGAAAACCCATAAAACAACTTAAAACTCTAAAACCCTTTAAACCCTTAAAATGTGAAAAACACTTATAAATCAAAAATAACATAAAACTCAAAAAACCCTAAAAACCAAAAAAACAAAAAAACCCTCAAAAGTCATCAAACCCCTCAAAATTTCTAAAATCCCTAAAAACCATAAAATACTACATATCCCTAAAAATAAAAAATTGAAAAAATTCAAAATCTTTGAAAACCCTTATGATGAAAATAAAAACCAAAAAATACTTAAAACCACTAAAAACCATAAATTTTCTAAAAATTGTAAAAATCCCTAAACCCTTCAAAATCTATAAAAACCCTAAAAAAATAATAATAATAAATCCTTAAAAATAACTAAAAATTATAAAAACCCTAAAAACCCTAAAAATCCTAATAAAATCCTAAAAAACAAAAAATTGATAAAACCCCTAAAAGTCATAAAAATGGTAATAACCATAAATGAAACTAAAACCTAAAAACCAAAACCCCCTAAAAACCTTAAAACCCTAAAAACAGAAAAAACCATAAAAGGAATTGAAAACATTAAAAACCATTTAACCCTCTAAAAATGTTAAAACTCTAAAATATTATAAAACGCTAAAAACTCAAAAAAACCAAAAAAGCGCATTAAAACCCATAAAACTATAAAAACACTAAAACCCCTCAAAATCACTAAAAACCTAAAAACTATAAAAAAACCTATGAGATCCATAAAAATACCTAGAATGTAAAAAACCATAAATATTAAAAACATAAGAAAACCTTAATAACCAAAAAACACTTAAAACCCATATAAATATAAAAAACCCAAAAACCACAAGAAACCCTGATACCTCTTTTATAAACACGAGACTATTAAAAAACCTAAAATCATTAAATAACCTTAAATTATATAAAAACCAAAAAACAAAACTTAAAACACTTTAAACCTTTTAATATTTTATAATAATATAAAACCTCTTAAAACCCCTAAAATTAAAAAAAACCCCAAAACCCATAAAAACCATTAATCCATAATGAACTCTAAAATTCACTAAAACCCCTAAAAACTAAAAAATGCTAAAAACATAAAAACACTAAAAATATAAAAATCATAAGACCCCTAAAACTAATTCGAAAATAATAGAAACCTAAAAAATTCTTAACACCCTACAAACCCTAAAAGTCCCTAAAACCCTGAAAAACCCCAAAAATCATAAAAACGTAAAAAACATAAAAACCCACAAAACCCATAAAAACATAGAAAACCACTAAATATTCTATAAACACTTTAAATCCCAATTTTTTTTTAAAAAAACACTAAAAACATTTAAACCCATAAAACATGAAAATACCTTTAAAAACCAAAGAAACCCATAAGATCACTATGAACCCTCAAATTCCCAAAAACCCCTATAAATAATAAAAAACCGTAAAAATACATAAAAATTACTAAAAAGGTAAAAAACCATGAAAATCCAAAAAAAAATTAAAAAAAAACTATTAAAACCCCTAAAAACCAAAAACACTAAAACCCATAAATCCCCTAAAAGGCCCAAAAATCCCTAAAAACCCCTAAAAACGTTAAACCCCCTAAAATTATTTTGAACCCCTAAAAACCATAAATTACCATGAAATCCACTAATAACCATATAACTCCTTTAAACTCCTAAAATATTTAAAAAACTCTAAGGACAATAAAAACCATAAAAAACTTAAAAAACCGCTAAAAATCAAAAAATGCATAAAATACCCAAAACCCTAAAAATTTGCGAGATGATTAAAATTCAATAAAACCCATAAGGACCCATAAAAACCCAAAAAATACCTTGAAATCATTAAAAATTTTAAAAACCCAAAAAAACCTAAAAACCCCTAACAAAACATTAAAAAAACACTTAAAACCCCTAAAAGCCTAAAAAATGATAAAACTGTTAAAACCCCATAAAAACATTAAAAACCATAAAAACCCCTAAAACCCATTAAAAATAAAAAAACCCCTATAAACCATTAAAAATGATAAAACCCCTTTAAACCCGAGAAAACATTAAAAAACTATAAAAAAAACCTTCAAACCCAAAAAAACCATAAAACCCTAAAAAACCCAACAAACCATCAAAATCACTAAAAATACAAAAAATCTCTAAAAATACATAAAAATGAAAAAAACATAATGAACCTGAAAATACCTAAGAAAACCATAAAAAACTAAAAACACATAAAGCCCCGAAAAACCTAAAAATCTCTAAAAACCCTAAAATATCAAAAAACCCCTAAAAGCCCATAAAAACCAAAAAAGAACCCTAAAAACCTAAAAACCCTTTAAAAACCATAAATACCTAAAAATCACTAAAAATTATAATAAACATTTAGATCCATAAAAATGAGGATTAATCTAAAAAACCTCAAAACCCTAAAAATAAAAAAAACACTAAAAACAAAAAAAAATTCCTAAAATTCCCAAACAACATAAAAAACCCTAAAACCGTTAAAAACACAAAGAAAAACTTCATAAAATTAAAACACTTAAAATACCTAAAAACCTAAAAATGATAAAAACCCTAAAAAACTGTGTAACATAAAAAACACTCAAAAACCATTAAAACACAAAAAACCTTAAAATCCTAAAAAATCCCGTAAAATTATTAAAAACATAAAGAACCCTAAAAAACTTGAAAAACCCATAGAAAACCTTCATAACTAATTTTTTTTAAACACCCTATAAACCTAAACACCGCTAAAAACCCTATAACGCCATTAATTCCCTAAAACCCCCTAAAATCTATAAAAACCCCCAAAACCATATAATTCATAATAAACCACTAAAAACTCAAAAAACCCCTTTATAACCTAAGAAATATTAATAAAATCTAAAAGACTTTAAAATATTTAAAAAAAAAAAAATCGACTAAAAAACATAAAAACCCTAGAACTCTAAAAAACCCAAAACCCCTTAAAATCCCTCAAACATTAAAAACATTAAAATCCTTAAAATCCAAAAAAAAACATAAAAACTCTAAAACCCCAAAAACCCTAAGAAAACATTAAAAAGAAATAAATAGACTTAATACCCCAAAAAACCTAAAACCCAAAAAAACCCTTAAAATATTAAATACCCAAAATACCCTAAAACACATAAAAACTATAAAACCCCTAAACCCCGTGAAAACCATGAAACCCTAAAAACCCACCAAAAACTATAAACCCCCCATAAACCAGTAAAAATGTTAAAAATAGTAAAAAACATTAAAACCCTAAAAAATAAAAAAAAAATTAAAACACCATAAAAACCCCAAAACCCTTAAACCACTAAAAATCCATAAAACCCTAAAAACCATAAAAATACTAAAAACCCAAAAAAATCTATAAAAACATTAAAACCCCCAAAAAATCCAAAAAAACTATAAGAAAACCTTAAAACCAAAAAAATTAAATGATCAAAAATACATAAAAATCATAAAACCATAAAAATATTAAAACACCAAAAAACCATAAAAACCATAAAACCCCTAAAAACATAATACACGTAAAAATTTTCAAAACACCCATAGAAACCAAAAAATTCCCTAAAAATCCTAAAAAAATAAAAAAACAATTTATACACAAAAAAGTGTTAAACAACTATAAAAATACTAGAATTTTGTTAAAAACTAATACACCCCTAAAAATGAAAAAATCGATAAACACCAAAAAATAATAAAAAATCCTAAAATCCATTAAATTCCATTAAAACCATAAAAATTATTAAAAATGTAAAAACCTCTAAAAACCTTTGAAAAAACAAATAAGTCCTAAAAATCTTAAAAATACTATAAACCCTTAAAAACCTAAAAACTCTAAAGACCCAAAATCCCATAAAATACCTAAAACCTTTAAAACCCTAAAAGCCATAAAAATCTAAAATAAATAAATACTAAAACTCTTTAAACAAATAAAGCATTAAAAACTATAAAAACCTAAATAAATCATAAAAACTAAAAATAACCCTAAAACATAAAAAAAAAACCCTAAAACCTTCAAATCCATAAAACCCCTAAAGTAATAAAAATTGTAAAAATCCATAAAAATAAAAAAAACACTAGAAACCATAAAAACTACTAAGAAAACCTTAAAAAAAATTAATCACCTAAATATTCTAAAAACCCAATGAATCTATAAAAACCCTAAATATCTCTACAAACCCTAAAAACATTAAAAATACCAAAAATTAATAATAAAAAAAAATATAAAAACCCTATAAACCCCAAAAAGGGTAAAACTCTAAAAACCTTAAACCCCCTATAAATGTATAAAAAACACCAAAACCCCAAAAAACCATAAAACCATAGAGCCCCTAAAAACCCTCAAAATCCATGTGTTGATGCTCCTTTCGTCACAGAATCTAAAGATCGGAAAAGGGAATATCTGAGCTCAAAGTGATTTCAACCTTTGAAGAAAACATCAAAAATCGACAAAGGCATGAACACAGGATCAAAAGCAAATGCACCGCGCAAGTTTTATCACTGTCGCGTAAGTACACATGCGCGCCGCTCTTGGTCGCGCAGGTGACTTGCGCGACCTAAATGGTAACCGCCCGGTAACCGCCCAGGGTCTTCTTTTGCCTATAAATAGACCCTGTGGGCCCCCCATTCGGGAGGATTTTTTTTCCAGAAACTCGGATTGAAGCTCCCGACGCCCAAGTCTCTTCTCAAAGCTTCCAGAACACTTCTAAGGTAATTTCATACCTAGAACGGAAGATCTAAAGAGAAGGAAGGAAGGCCTAAGTGTTGAAACACATCAAACACTTGCGCGCCGACTTATTTCCTTCAATATAACTTGCGCGTCCCTTTTTTGGAAGAACCTCAAGGAATTTTTAAAGGGTTTAAAAAAGAGTCGCTCAAGTACTTCAATGCTGGTTGAAAATCGCGCAAGTACACCATGTGCCGCGCAGGTATACCTGCGCGCCCATACTTGCGCGCCCACGGAAGACTTGCGCGCCTTGCAAGACTTACGCACCCCTATCTTTTTGGGTGCCCATCTTTCCCATTTTTACCCCTCTTAAGTCATTTCACCTTTCCTTTTCTAGATTCAGTCTTCAAGATACTCTTCAAAGCCATTTATGGCATGATTTCTTGATTTGACTTCCTTATCTGAAAGTAATTCTGTGGAATATCTCTCAAAATCTAGTGATTTAAATATCCTTATATCACCAAAGATTGAGAGTTCATTCATTCAACCTCATCCTTTAAGATGAGAGAATCCTAACCTGGGTCTCCTTTTCAGGAATAATCCCCAGTTATAAATCCTTTAATTTGGGCATCCTTTTTAGGAGTAATCCCCAAATTCTTAAAGTTCCCCATCTTGGGCATCCTCCTCAGGAGTAAGCCCCAATCAAGTTCTCTAATCATGGGCATCCTCTTCAGGAGTAAGCCCCAAACCTTAATCCCTAATCTGAGTCTCCTTTTCAGGAATAAGACTCAGTCATAACCTTGGGCTTCCTTTTTAGGAGTAAGCCCCAAGTCCCTTAACCTGGGTCTCCTTTCAGGAATAAGACTCAGTCATAACCTCGGGCTTCCTTTTCAGGAGTAAGCCCCAAGTCCTTTAAATTTCTCTTAACCAGTCCTAATTTACCTTTGATTTGGGTTTCCTTTTCAGGAGTAAAAAACCAATCATAAGTCCCCTCCTAACTTGGGAATTCTCCTTAGGAGTAAGCCCCAAGATTAGAGTATTCAAATCTCCATGAAGCACATATAACTTTATGGACCCTGTTCATGGATTTTCTCCCTAAAAGTAAATCCTAAACCTTCATCTATCTGGGCAGTCATCCATACATAAGCCCCAAAAAAATTCTTATGATTGCATCTTTCAGGGCACAATTGTCTAATTTTTTACCAATACCTCTTGTTTCTCACACCGAGCATGACTCACGTGAGCTTAGAGTGTAAAAGTAATTATGACATTCATCTTTGAGCCATCAATCATAAACATCATACTCCATTTCTCGAACTACGTGGGTTCTGATTCCTTTTCCAAAACAAAGGATATGTAGGTAGCCCATTTATGGGTTCGATCCCAACATTGAAATAATCTCTGTCCTTCTGAATGACGATAAACTTCAAGTGCCCCACTGAGTGGCTTTAAAACCAGTCTGGTCATCATAATGACCAAGAGACTTTTATATAAATATTTTGAAGGATACCATTGACCAAGAATCTCTAAGAAGATGATTCTCTATTGATGAAGAACCTCGAATACATATGAAAGATTTTCTAAATTTCTTTCATATTTAATCATTGATTGTTAAAACTAAAGGAAAGCTCATTTTATACTTGGTAATGTAATAAGGATTCACGAACATAACTCAAATCTATAAAGAGAGTCCCGGAGTAGACAATAATTCCCCTCAAAAAGGTGTGATGAGTCCGACCTCCCATCCTCTCGACCAATGCAAATTCCTAAGCATCATTAGTCCACAAGCTAATGAGCGCCTGCCTTTGGAAAGTAGGTCCATACGGATGTGGAATCATTGGATGTTTCTGGTTCTACGAACAAACCCGTTAGAAACCGATCGGAACGTTTGAATCTCCTGTCCAGGAGGTCATCCCCGGATTCCGTGCGAAACAAAAAATGGTGAACCCGACGTGAATCCTTAACCAAGTTAAAGTGATGTTCTTCTTATTTGTTAGTCCCCTTGGGCCAACAAAGCAATCATTGACATATGCTCATCCAAAAGATGCAGTAGCCGGATTCATCTTGATTATCTCTGTTACAATGGAACAGGCACTCTTTTCTCAAGATCTTCTGCAAAATGGGTTTCCTTAAATTCACCCCTGTGAATACTACTGCTATAAACACCTCTACTGTGAGGTCTGCTGCTGTGAAAACCAATGCTGCTACTCCTGCTGGAACGTCATCCGCTCTAAGAATGACATCACCAACTCAGCGTCTTCAACGCTGGGTTTCTAATGGACAGGTTAAGGAGTACCGTCGCAATGGTACTATCCCAACTCTGGAGGCCGCTCGTCAAGCCCTCCAGGTTAACAACTCTACCTGGTCGTCCGGACAACGGCGGCCATCAATCAAGAAGCAGGCGGTGCTGACTACCGTCTCCAACCGTTTCGGGTCGTTATCCCCGGAACGCAATTTCCATTCACTCCCTTACTCTGAGGAAGTGAATGAGCAGGTCCCTCAGGGCCTTAGTTCAAAAAGACAGGAGTCCTTCCCGAGGGCTCCCATCAACAATCGCCGCCAGACTCGTGCGGTAGTGCGCCCTCAACATGATGAGGGTACCGACTCCGGGCATTCAGCTCAGGTTCCTTGAACCCGAGCAGGCAAGATGAACCGCCAGAGACGGAATCCGGTGAACAATAGGCAGGTTGTCATCCCTGCCATCTCCAGAGAAGTCCACCAACTTAACTTGGTGGCAAACAACGAGCAGGCATACACACCTGTTCGTTTTAATCCCGCTGTCCAGTAGACTCGTCTAGCAGCATCAAGCCTATCCCGCCAGGCAATTCCGGCGGAGTACCATAGGTAGGAACATACACCTGCTTATACATCACCAGTTAGTCAGCAGGCTCGTCTGACTACATATGATGGATCTCGTCAACCGCGTTTGGTGAAGTGTAATCAGCAGGCACATACACCTGCTAATACTAATCAGGCCTACCAACAGTCTCGCTTGGTAGCGCACGGAGAAGTCAGTCGGAAAGTCCCGACGACAAACAGGGGGCAGACTAAACTCTCTGCCTCCACACTTGAGTACTGTCAGGATTCACTGACAGGAAAAGGAGGACAAGAGCAGGCACATACACCTACTCCAAGCCCGGAATGGACGTATATCCCCGTTCCGGCGGCTGAAGTCACCAAACATATTTTGTCAATGGTGAAAGAGAAGAAGCAAATTCCTGCTCATATTCTGGATGCTTGCCAGGATATCATAACAGCTTCAGCATCATCTCAGGGACAGACACATAAATCTATCCCTAGCAATGGAGTGACACATCAACAATTCACTCCGGAACAGACACACACATCTCTTCCAGTCCAAGAGGGTTATGGGGCATACTCCCCCATATCATACGGACAACCAAGTCAGGCACATACAACTGATTTGAGTGGAGATCGTCAGCCTAACCTGACCATCTTTCCTGATCAGGCACATACACCTGCTCAGAGCAATCACTTTCGTCATCAAGTGGTTTCTAAAGCGAGTAAGAAGGCATCTAAGAAAAAGATCCACTCAGCACAGTCAGGAGATCAAAGGTCAATCTGTAACCAAGCCTTGCTCGATGCTGGAGTTCTTGAAGCCCTCAGACATTTATCTGTCAGAATTCAAGATTCTACTCCCTCAGTTCCCAATAACGGGAACATTAATTCTGAAGGTCTTCAACAGACACTTCCTCATGAAGACTTGCTTCATGAAAATTCAGTCAATCTTGAAGTTTCTTCTTCAGATGAGAGCCACAGGAACCCTCTATGTGGTTAGAAGACCAAGGAGAAAGAGATTTCATCTTTTGCTGTAACCCATCATGATGGTCCTCTTCATGGTGATGAACTTCACTGTGAAAGTCCTCTCCGCAGTAGTGATTCACGTTGTCTCGAAAATTCTTCAGAAGGCAATATAGTGACGAGAAAGCCCTCCTATCTCGAGGCACATGCAAACGTAAAACCAGTCATGTCTGATGCTTTACTATCGGCAGGTGAAACTCTTTCTCCATCAGAAGATAGCCTGGGGTTCAGGTTATTCTCCGAACCATCCCCAGGTCATTCATCTTCCAGCATGAATAGTGATATCTCTCCCAATCTTGTTGAATCTGATGAAACAACAAGGAAACACCAACTCTTGTCCAAACAGGTAGAAGAGTCTTCATTCAATGATAAAGAGGAAATGCTGAACATGAGGAAAAAACTGGCAAAAGGTGAAGTACCAGTCATGTTTTGGCCTTTGGCTGACTCCCAGTACGACATTCCAAAGATGTTGACGGATGATGGAATCCATGATATTCATCTCAACATATGGAAGACTCTTTGTCAATTGAAGAAGAAAGTATTATCTTATGGTGATTAAGAAAATCATATTAAGATAATAGAAGGGTTACAACGCCAGATTGATTTGGCATCTCTATCAGTCTCTCGGTATCCGAAGGCTGAAAAGCAACAGAGAACCCTTCAACGTTCTTGCCTTGGCGCACTAAGAATATTGCGTAAGTTAATTGCCAATGCTCCCTCTGATGTTCATATCAGAGGATGGGGTGTTCACGGAGCACTACATTTCACAGTGCTTTCCGGTCAACAAAGCCCGCCGAAAATGGTCTCATGCAATGTTATTGCCCATGGTCGGCCACAGTCAATGGGATTTGTTCTTAATCAAAAGCTTGCTCAAGAACAGGCTTCAACTAGTTCCTCTCAAAATCAAGTATATAGAGAATAAGTTGTTGAATTGCTCCTACATCAAGCAGGCGAGAATATTGCACAAGCCTCTCGTCTGGAGAAAACACGTCATCAAATGACAGATGTTTCGGAAATCATCCAACGATCTGTTGAACCAGGTGATAAAAGTGGATATAGGTTAATACATCCAGCTAATTTCCGAACTAAGATTCGCAAGATCAAGAGAGATTTTAAGAAGATCTCAGACATAGCATGTCAAGAGGCACCCCAGCTTGCCAGACTGGGGACTTCTCTAACCCAACCCTTAGAGTCAACAAATGGGATTCGAGGAGTTGAGCGGAAGCAGAAGGAACATCCCCAGTCCACCGGACTGGGGACTTTTTCAAATCCTCAATCCCTCCCTCAGAGAAAGTCAGTTTTCTCTTGATTAGGGAAGAAGCCTCAAGAGGAACGAAGAGCCAAGCTATCAGGAGATTCTCTCCAAGTGACGGTTCACGAAGAAGTTCCTGAGGGATCTAGTCAACGGAATTCCATGTCTCATCATGGACATGGAAGAAGACAATATCACAGAAATGTTGATAGAAAGGATTCTATGCAATATGCATCCATTAATGTCATCAATGCCTTTGCTGCTGATTCACCAGATGAGGCTCAATCAGAAGGATCAGACGAAGAGGTTCCTGCTCAAGAAGTTGCGCACACAAACCTAAATGAAGAAGGTGTGCGCACACGTAATCAAAGGCTTACCCAAAATCTGGGTATTCCTTCAAGTAACCCACTTCCCCCTATCCGAAAAGGATCCAATAAGGGGAAAGGAAAGAATCAGGTTACTTCTCACCCTTCCTCTGAAGGAGGTCAATCGCTCTCATTAGAGCAAAGGTTTGCACAATAGGAGGAAGAAATGAAAGAATTAAGAAGGTTGAATGCAGAACTACTTCAGAGTTGTCTTCTTCTTAAGAATTCTGAAGTCCGACAGCCGAAGGAATTTCTTGTAACTACTGAGATGGATCAGGAATATCCTCCTTTATCAGTACACCCTCAGAGGTCTAATCCTATGGGTCAAATGCAACAACGGTTGGCAGCACTACCATCAGTTGCAGCACCAACCACCACGTCTGTCCAAACTCCATTCATTGCACATACCCAAAACCAAGTTCAACCTGATGTTTCTCAAAAGTTAATAACTACTATTGAGTCATTGACAGCTCGGTTAGAAACTATGGAAGGGAAACGGGCGCAAGTTCAACCTGAAAAGAATGTTTACCCTGAATGGGTAGATTCAATTTCTCCACCATCCAGTTTTGGAAACCCTGTTTTCCCTACTTTCAATGGATCAGGCGACCCTGAACAACATTTGACGCATTACGTGTCTTGTTGTGATCCTATGATGGGAACTCCAGAGCAGCAAGAAGCAGTGAAACTCAGATGCTTCGTGCGAACCTTGCAAGGACAAGATTTTGTCTGGTATACAAGCTTGCAATCCCGGTCAGTCATCGGATGGGAGGATCTTCGTCAAAAATTCCTTCTTGAGTTTAGCTCAACTTTTCCAAAAACGACAGTTTTCGATCTTACAAACTGCAAGCAAAGGGAAAATGAAAGATTCTCTGATTTCATTGCTCGTTGGAAGGGATTAACGTATTCCTTGAGTTTAGCACTCCCTCAGGAGGAACTGTTGCCAATATGTGTGGAAAATTTGCGTGACGAATTACGCACGCCATTGATCCCTGTGAAATACACAGGAGGGTTTCGAGACCTTACTTCAAACGCTCAACAGATTGAAGATTCCCTTATACAGGCTAAGGTTAAATCTCGTGTAATTCCATCAACTCCAGGAAGAAGAATGGGTAAAGCAGAAACTGCTACAATTATGCTTAAACAAGCACCTGTACCTATTTCTACTTCAAAACCTTCATCGTCTCGAAGGGCTCCACCTCCTGAACGCCAACAACAAAGGCTGTTTCGTCCAAATGATCAAAAAGATCAACGACGAAAACAATTTGAGGATATGAAGAGTAAAACATACTCTTTCCGAAGTGAGCAAGTTCCTGGTTACTTCATTTCAGCTCTGGAAAATAATTTGGTTCAATTACCAGTGCCCAAGAGGCCAAACAAGGGAGGAGATGAAGACCGTCCCAATTATTGTCCCTTTAATCAAATGTTGGGGCATCCAATCCAGGAGTGTTTTGTCTTTAAAGACCTCCTGCAAAAGATGGTCGATTTGGGACAAGTCAAATTGAAGGGTTCTTCAGCTCATGTAGCGTGTATTACCGCTACAGATCCAGAGGAAGGAGGCGAGTGGCAGGAAGTCAAAAGAAAAACTGCGAAAAAATATGATGATTGGATGGTAAGAAAGACAATCAATCGGACCCATTCCATTTTGCGAACACAATTGAAGAAGCCAATTGTGTCTCTTACAAAAGCTGCAGTAAAGCCTCCATCAAAAGGGAAATCCTCAAAAGGGAAGCACAATTCAAAGAAGAAAGAGGAATCAGAAGAAGATGAGTATGTAGCAAAGCCTAAATTGTCTTTGACTCTGGCAGATTTCATACCATCTACTTCAAAGCCACGGGCACCGTCCCACCAAACGGCACAGCCTAAACCGGCTAACCAGGCAGAATCTCTATCAGACGAAGAATTAATCTTTGGTTCTGTTAATATGATTCAATTAACAGATTCATATTCCAGTCTTGATGAGCCTGAATTCCCTGTATCAAATAAGGGAACCCGAGGAAGTTCTAGAGGTTCAGGATATAGGGGAAGACATGGATCTTTCCGAAGCCACTACTCTAATTTTACCCCTGCTAGCACTGTATATGCAGCAGAAACTCGTGGTAGAGCCCTTCAGCGAGCTCAAAAAGAACAAGCAAGTTCTTCTGCCAATGGCCAACTCAGTTTCGGCACAGTTATTTTGGAAGACCGATTAAAAGTTCCATCTTCTTTATCTCAGCAAGTAAATAGATCTAATCAGTCTAATTTGCCAAAATCAAGGATGTTGCCAGCTTCAATACAAGATGCATCAGCTTCCAAAGCATCTGCTTCCAAGGTACCTGCTAAACCGCATATTCCTATTGGGAAACGCAGACCTCTAGATCAAAAGTATGATATATTGAAACACTTGGCCCAAGTACCATCCAAGTTATCAATTTTGGATGCTTTGAATCTGTCAAAAGATCTTCGGGAAGCACTCATCGAAGCTTTGTCAAGTCCTCAGGAGTTTGAAGCTGAAATTGCTGCAGCTGAAATCTATCACATAGAGAATAATCCTGCAGAATGCCATGCAGTGATATCTTTTACTGATAAAGATGAAGATGATGTTGTGCATGGGAACATAAAACCGTTGTACTTATCTGGCAAAGTCAATGGTATAGATGTTCGAAGAGCTTTCATTGACAGTGGTTCAGGAGTCAACCTCATGCCGATTCGTACACTTCGTCGATTGGGCCTCACAGAATCTGATTTATCTCCTTCTACCATGATGTTTCAAGGATATGATAAAAATGAACAAGAACCACTGGGAGAAGTTACACTCAGAACTCAGTTTGGAGATCTTGTTTCCAATTCGGATTTCATGATTGTTGATCAGGACTCAGCTTTCAATATCTTGCTTGGAAGACCCTGGCTACACCAGCATGCAGCTATTCCGTCATCATACCATCAATGTCTCAAATACTGTTTCGATGGTCAAGTTGGAACATTGTATGGTGATAAGGCCCCGTTCAAGACATGTGAGTCTCAATACATTGAGGCAGAATTTTATCACATGAAGGGAAGAGAAAAATCTACAATGAAGGAAATTACCAAAGTTAATGCTCTATATGGTCTGGAAAAAATTCCAATAAATCCATTTTCACATGTGAGTATAGATTATGTGTTACCTATCAGACAAATTGACAAAATAGGCCCAAATCAAAATACTCTTATGGAAAGATCAATAATGTCAATTACGGCAACCGAGCCAGACAACATGGGAGAAATTGGTAACTTACCAAGCAGTGATGAAAGCATAAGTGGTGACGTTTTCATTTCGTCTGCTGAAATCCAACAAGTCTATACTTCGCTAATCAGGCCAAAAGAAGTTATAGCAACACCAGAGGTGAATATTGATGTCGATTCTCAATCCATCATTTCCTCTTTGATTCCCAAAGAAGACCCTTTATCATCAATAGGGTCGGAAATGGATGCTTCTTCTTCAAAATGTGAAAATTCTGACATCTCTTATGATCATGAGAATTTCATTTTTTCATCTACTTTGCAAGTAGAAACGGAAGAAATAACACATGATGAAGAGGAAGAGGAAGATCTTAGAGATGCTCCTCCAGCATTTGAATAAGGTATCTCTACCACTGTGGATGAACTCAGAGAAGTAAATCTGGGTACAGAGAAAGATCCACGCCCCACTTTAATTAGTGCGGCCATGACCCTTGAAGAGCAAGAGATGTATATTTATTTTCTAAAGCAAAATAAAGATATTTTTGCTTGGAATTATACAGAGATGCCTGGCCTTGATCCTGATGTTGCCACCCATCATTTGGGTTTGCCAAAAGAACATCGAGGATTCAAGCAAGCCGCGAGAAGAACACACCCAACCTACGCTTCCAAAATTGAGGCTGAAGTGGATAAGCTTATCAAAGCTAACTTCGTCGGAGAAGTTCAATATCCCAAGTGGTTGGCTAATATTGTCCCTGTAAAGAAGAAGAACAGACAAATTAGGGTTTGCATCGATTTCAGAGATCTTAATCGGTATTGTCCTAAAGATGATTTCCCAGTTCCGATTACCGAACTCTTAATTGATGCGACAGCTGGCTATGAAGTACTTTCTTTCATGGATGGATATTCTGGATATAATCAGTTCCGAATGGCCCCAGAAGATGAGGAATATACAGCCTTCAGAGCTCCTCAAGGTTTGTTTTGTTACCGGGTGATTCCATTTGGTTTAAAGAATGCAGGTGCAACATATCAACGCGCCATGCATCGTATCTTCAAACCTTTTCTAGGAAAATTTATTGAATGCTATGTAGATGATTTGGTGGTTAAATCCAAACAACGTTTTGATCAATTTTCTGATTTGGAAGTCATATTCCACAAGCTTCGACAACATAATTTGAAGATGAACCCCTTAAAATGTGCTTTTGGGGTAACCTCAGGAAAATTCCTCGGCTTTGTTGTACGCCATCGTGGTATTGAAGTCGATCCTGAGAAGACAAAATCAATCCTTGGTATGTCACCTCCTCAGAATTTGAAAGAATTAAGAGGACTTCAAGGACACTTATCCTATATTCGGCGTTTCATCGCCAATTTGGCAGGCAAAAGTTTACCCTTTACCAAATTATTGAAGAAAGGAGTCACTTACCAGTGGACTAAAGAATGTCAAAAAGCATTTGATGTTCTCAAGAAATACCTCTTGATTCCTCAAGTACTCATGCCACCTGTTGAGGGTAGACCTCTTATCCTCTATGTTACAGCTTTAGAGCGATCATTGGGTGCCTTTCTCGCTCAAAAGAATGATGCTGGGAATGAAAATAGTCTCTACTATCTCAGTAGAACTATGATTGAAGCAGAAACCCGGTATTCAAGTATTGAAAAGTGCTGCCTAGCATTAATCTTTGCAGTCCAGAAACTGAGACACTACCTGCAACATCATGAGGTCCAATTGGTATCTCGTAATAATCCACTCAAATTCATCCTTAGTCGTCCAATGCTTACAGGACGTCTGGCAAGGTGGGCGGTTATTCTACAACAGTTTGACATTCAGTATGTGTCTCAAAAGGCAATTAAGGGCCAAGCTCTGGCTGATTTCCTGGCTGAACATCCTTCAGTGGAAGACACGTATTCAGATATCGAACTCCCTGATGAGGAAGTTTTCTCTATTCAAGAGAGTCCTCAAACATGGGAAATGTATTTTGATGGTGCTTCTAGAAGTCCAACAGGGAAGAAAATGGAAAATCCTAAATTCAACAAAGTTGGTTTAGGAATTGTGCTCATTTCTCCAGATAAGGCAGTGTTACCTTATTCCTTTTTGTTGTGGGAAGGTGGTACCAATAATGAAGCTGAATACCAAGCTCTCATTACAGGCTGGGAGTTAGCGCTTCAAGCACAAGTGAATCACTTAAAGGTGAAAGGTGATTCAGACCTGGTAATCAAACAAGTCAATGGGGATTATGCCATCAGAAAAGAAGAATTAATCCCTTTGTATGATTACGTCAGAGAGTTAATGTCGGAATTCCCTTCAGAACCGACATTTTCTTATGTCCCAAGATCACAAAATGCTCAAGCTGATGCACTGGCTAATATAGCCACATCTTTAGCAGATCCAAATCGGGACGAAACAACCATCTGTATTGCCCACCGTCGTGCAATTTCACCTTATGTTCAAGTCAGAACAGAGGAAATTAATGAAATTAGTCCCATTCCTGAACCATATGGTCATACTACAGGATGGATGTCACCTATCAGGGAATACCTTCAAAATGGAACACTTTCACCTGATAGAGCTGAGAAAGAACAAATTCGGCGACGTGTGGTCAATTTTACTCTTTATGATTGCCCAAACCACCTCGAGAAAATTCTCTACAAACGTGGTTTGGATGGAGTTCTCTTCAGATGTATTGATGGTGAAGAGACATTGGCTGTCATAAAAGAAGTGCATGCAGGAGTCTGTGGTGCCCACCAGTCTGGACATAGACTGTCTGATCAAATTTGAAGGCTTGGATACTTTTGGCCTTCAATGATACAAGATTGTGTTAATTTCACAAAGAAGTGTCATTCATGCCAAGTATATGCCAACTTCATTCATCAACCTCCAGAGTTGCTTCATACAGCTAAATACCCATGGCCATTTTCCACATGGGGAATGGATGTGGTGGGACCTTACCCTTCAGCTACGGCCAAGCAGTTTAAGTACATTCTTACTGCTACTGATTTCTTTTCCAAATGGGCAGAGGCAGTACCTCTCAATGAAGTCAGTTCTAAATGCATTGTTAGCTTCATCAAGTCTAACATCATTACTAGATTTGGTGTCCCTCATACCATATTGACGGACAATGGCACCAACTTCTGTTCTTCTGAGGTAAATAAATTGTATCAAGAATACAACATTAAGTCCAACCATTCATCTCGATATCATGC
This sequence comes from Viscum album, assembly GCA_963277665.1. Taxonomy (NCBI): domain Eukaryota; kingdom Viridiplantae; phylum Streptophyta; class Magnoliopsida; order Santalales; family Viscaceae; genus Viscum; species Viscum album. Next base: position 44,031,896 of record OY728151.1, read on the forward strand.
AGCGGCTAATGGCCAGATAGAGGCCTTCAACAAGACTCTTTCAAATATACTGCAAAAGATGGTGGATAAAGAAAAGAGGTCATGGCCTGATAAACTCTTTCATGCTTTATGGGCTTATCGGACTACCACTCTCAATGCAACGCGGTCAACTCCATATTCATTGGTATATGGAACAGAAGCAGTCTTGCCAATTGAAGTTCAATTTCCCTCACTCAGAATAGCCATTTGTGATCAGTTATCTACAGATGAGCAATCCCAAAAGCGGTTGAATGAATTGGAACAGTTAGATGAGAGAAGATTGTGCACTTTTCACCACTTGGAAATCTATCCGAATCGAATAGCACGAGATTTTAACAAAAAAGTTCGTCTTCGTTCATTCATTCAGGGAGAATTGGTATTGGTTCTCAGAGCACCAATGATACCAGGAAAGAAGCCTACCAAGCTTGAACCAAAATGGGAAGGACCTTATTCAATACATAAGGTCCACTCCAATGGAGCATATTCTCTAATCTCAATGGATGGAGAACACATCACGACTCCAACTAATGCCAGATTTCTGAAGAAGTATTTTGTATAAACACAAAATATTGTTCCTAGAGCCAAAATAGTCACATTGGTTCCTATTTTGTCTTTGCAACATGACATTAAACTGTGCAGCACCAATAGTCCAAACTGCAAGACTTTAAACTGCATAGTCCCTATATTATGTCCTACTTGACATTAAACTGTTATTATGTCCTACATGACACTAAACTGTATTTGTCCGAGATGACATTAAACTATATTGTGTCCTAGCAACATGAAATTAAACTGTGTGGCACTTCCATCGTCCAGCATGACGTTAAACTGTCACATTGGTTACTATTTTGTCTGGGATGACATTAAACTATATTATGTCCTATCTACATGACATTAAACTGTGTGGCACTTCCAGCGTCCAGCAAGACAATAAACTGTAAAAAGTCCCTAGAACTGATATCCTCATATTGGTTCACCTTAGTCCTAGCTACATGACTTTAAACTGTACAGCACCGGTTCGTCCTTGCTATATGACGTTAAACTATACAGCAATGGTCCAGTATGACTTTAAACTGCAACTTCGTGCCACACGACATTAAACTGTGAAAAAGTTCCATAAACCGTCCAGCATGACCTTAAACTGCACCATTCACGGTCCATGTATATAACCATAAACTATTTGCAAATCCCTTATGTCCAGAAAGACGTTAAACTGTGACGCCCTAACTACATGACGCTAAACTGTATAAATGTCCCTCACGTCCGGAAAGACGTTAAACTATATAATCTCAAAAGTCCAGTATGACATTAAACTGCACCATTCACGGTCCATGCATATGACCTTAAACTATTCGCACTTTTGTTCAACATGACGTTAAAATGGTACACTCTTTTGTCCTTACTGCATGACATTAAACTGCACAGTCCCCCTATCGTCCAATATGACGTTAAACTATTTTATCCCCATCGTCCTAACTATATGACGCTAAACTGTACAGAAAATCCTTGATAGGTCCTACACGACATTAAACTGTGCATCGTTAAGGTTGTTATTACCTCTTGTTTCTCACACCGAGTATGACTCACGTGGGCTTAGAGCGAACATCAACCATAACACTCTCTCTGGGCCACTAACCATGTGTAAGTCCCAACAACATTTTAATTAAATCATTGTCCCCAAGAACAATCTCTTCACATCGGTTCACCACCATCTCATATGACGTTGATTTGTGAAACCGCCCCTGGAATCAATATCTTTACATTGATTCATTTTCGTCCTTGTTATACGACGTTAAACTATACAACACTTTTGTCCGGTACGACAATAAACTACAATATTCTTTGATTTCCTCATTTGAGAGAGAACTATTATTGACATTGATTTTTCAATCATGGTTTTCATTTTCAAAAGACTACGTGCATACATGGTAATGCCTGAACTTTTTATCTTAGGTTAAACCATCATTGCACTAAAGTCCCCTTTCACCCTTCACATGTACGAACCAAATTTGTACAAAGGGTAATTCTAGAACTACGTGGACTTGATTCCCATCCTTATGGGATACGTAGGAACATTCGAGTGTCCCTCGAATCCAGTCTCAAGTCTTTTGGGCCTAACCCCAAATTTCACTTTCAGTCCCTTGGCTGAAAAGTCCTCAAGAAAACACACACTGTGTATTCATTATTATGGTCCGAATTTTATGACCTTAAACTAAGATCACTCATCCTTTCGTCCTGCACGACGTTAAACTGCATTTCAAGAACTACGTATGGCTTGATTCTCATTCTTATGAGATATGTAGTGAAGTCCAAAATTTCAATTCAGGACCCAGCCACAACATGATTATGGTTTTCATTGACCTATGTATCTCTATATACATTGGACAATACCCATCTTTATGTGTTATAATCCTAACCTTAAATATTTTCAGATCTTTATAACCCTTTTTCATGACTTCTAGTCACAAAAATGTCAAACTTCTGAGAATTATTTTGCCTGACTATGCAGCACGTGCCCATAGGTGGCCTTGCATAAACAGTCCACATAACAGACTTGTCATCCAAAAGATGTTATTTATTTGACCATGCAGCCAATGCCCATAGGTGGCCGTGCATATTTCAACCCCCTAACGGGTTTTGTTAAATAATAGTAACTTCATTCTTGGGAAGAATGCCTCTTTTGTCCTTATTTGTCTTAAAAGACAGTATGTAGGGATCCGCAAAAAATAGCCATCCTTAACATATTTGTCCCATATCCTTTTTCATGATCTGAAAGTATTGAAGTCTATGGTTTATTCTTCTTCCCTAAGTTTGGATCAGACCTTCGTAGGAGTGATATTCATCCAGTTCTTTGATATTCTTGTTCGGAAATATCTTCCCCATATTCAAGTACACCTTGCCATACAACAAACTCTATACTTTAGAAAATTTGAATCTCCATAAACTTTCAATGGCTTTTAGCACTAGGAAAGTAAATTTCTAAGAGTTCTTTCGCCTGACTATGCAACACGTGCCCATAGGTGGCCTTGCATAAACAGTCCACATAACAGACTTGTCAGCCAAAAGATGCTATTTATTTGACCATGCAGCCAATGCCCGTAGGTGGCCCTGCATATTTCAACCCCCTAACGGGTTTTGTTAAATAATAGTAACTTCATTCTTGGAAACTACTTCTTCTAATTCCTTTTAGCTCTTTTTTCATATCATTCCTCAGATTCAAATATTCTTAAGCCATAGTTTACATTTTTTCTCTCATACTTGAGTATGGTAATATGTTTTCAGATAAATTTTCAAATAATTGAATCAATTTTTAATCCATTTTCGGTCAAAGCTATTTCGACCTTAAACATTAGCCCCTTTATGTCCGGCGTGCATGACTTTAAACTACCCACACAAAATACAAAGGAACTCTGAATAAAATTCAAGTTCCAGGTCACTAAATATACATTTGTTTTTGTATGATTTAGGTAATATTTAGCAGTTAAAAGATTCAAAGTTTGTAGGGTTATTTGTAATAATCCTAGTAAAAATCAAACTATGATTACTAAGCCCATTGGCTTAAGTAAATTTGAAGAAGGTAGTGAAAAGAATGCAGGTACAAATGATTGAAGACGAAAGTGTTTTTCATTGATACACAAGAGTTAGAAGGACATCCACAGACTGGAGTCTCTTCTATTTTTTCGAGAATTACAAGAGGCTTTCAACATAACACTTCATTTGATTTACGGCATCCCGAGCTTCATTAGCAACCACCTGGAATTCATTCATTCAACTGGATTAAATAAGAGATGCAGTGATACCAGCTCTTATTGGAACAATTGTAAAAGGATGTTCTTGAGTGCGGTTTGAGAAAATTTTCTGCTGATCATACAGTGACTCTGTTTCTGTCCAAGAGACTTGGAAGATGGATACATGGATTTGAGAATGGAGCATTGGAAGTAAAGAGCCATTTGGAGAGAGTAATCTTTTCAGATATTGCTCTAATACCATGTTTGTCTTCTCTCCACCAACCATTAGTGGAAAACATTTCAGCCCATGGGTTTGCCATTTTCATATCTTCAAGGAAATTACATGGAGGAAGAATCTGAAAGTTCACACCATTGTTGTTACTCTTTATGCACAGCATAACCAAAATAGAGAAGTAGCAGTGCAGCTGCATCTCAGGTGTATAATTGTTTGCATTTTGAACATTGAATCCTTGCAGATGACCATGAACACACAGAGACAGGTAGATGCTCTGTGGGAAATTAAGATGATATCTCTTCAAGTACTTATCCAAATCTGGGAAAGTGCTGTCGTAGATATCATAGTAATCATGACCAATAATGTTCATCATATCATCAATCCGCTTGCTAGCCAGTTCATCAGCCGTTCCAATTCCCTTAGGAGCCATTGAACCTGCACAGGAGTTGAATAAATTAAACTCTTAAGTGGGTTTATTTTTTCATAAAATTTGTGAAAGAATTTGAAAAAAATGTCCAAGGCATTAAGGCGCGCAAGTATGACAATGGCGCGCAAATTTTGGACGCGCAAGTCTAAACCGCGCAAGTACGAATACCTTTACAGGAGCGCGACATCAAGGAAAACAGAGTAGACTTGTGCGGCTTAGGTGACCTGCGCGGCGAGAGCTCGAGAAGGTATGAAGTCCGGAAATACGGATACTCGTACGGAGGTGAGGCCGTGTATTTATAGGTCAGGAGGCCTACCTGCGCGCTGTACCCAGAGCGCTTAAGGCCTGCGCGACTCAAACTTACGCGCCGCCCTCTGTGCACTGCAAACTTGTGCGCCTCCCTTTTCCTTTGGAGAGATTCGATTTCCTCAGAGTCAAATCCTCATTTCTCTCCGGATCCAACTCTGAGGGGGGACTTTTGTTGACGCTCCTTTCGTCACAGAATCTAAAGATCGGAAAAGGGAATATCTGAGCTCAAAGTGATTTCAACCTTTGAAGAAAACATCAAAAATCGACAAAGGCATGAACACAGGATCAAAAGCAAATGCACCGCGCAAGTTTTATCACTGTCGTGCAAGTACACTTGCGCGCCGCTCTTGGTCGTGCAGGTGACTTGCGCGACCTAAATGGTAACCGCCCGGTAACCGCCCGGGGTCTTCTTTTGCCTATAAATAGACCCTGTGGGCCCCCCATTCGGGACGATTTTTTTCCAGAAACTCGTATTGAAGCTCCCGACGCCCAAGTCTCTTCTCAAAGCTTCCGGAACACTTCTAAGGTAATTTCTTACCTAGAACGGAAGATCTAATGAGAAGAAGGAAGGCCTAAGTGTTGAAACTCATCAAACACTTGCGCTCCGACTTATTTCCTTCAATATAACTTGCGCGTCCCTTTTTTGGAAGAACCTCAAGGAAATTCTAAAGGGTTTAAAAAAGAGTCGCTCAAGTACTTCAATGCTGGTTGAAAATCGCGCAAGTACACCATGTGCCGCGCAGGTATACCTGCGCGACCATACTTGTGTTCCCACGGAAGACTTGCGCGCCTTGCAAGACTTGCGCGCCCCTATCTTTTTGGGTGCCCATCTTGCCCATTTTTACCCCTCTTAATTCATTTCACCTTTCCTTTTCCAGATTCAGTCTTCAAGACACTCTTCAAAGCCATTTATGGCATGATTTCTTGATTTGACTTCCTTATCTGAAAGTAATTCTGTGGAATATCTCTCAAAACCTAGTGATTTAAATATCCTTATATCACCAAAGATTGAGAGTTCATTCATTCAACCTCATCCTTTAAGATGAGAGAATCCTAACCTGGGTCTCCTTTTCAGGAATAATCCCCAGTTATAAATCCTTTAATTTGGGCATCCTTTTCAGGAGTAAGCCCCAAATTCTTAAAGTTCCCCATCTTGGGCATCCTCCTCAAGAGTAAGCCCCAATCAAGTTCTCTAATCATGGGCATCCTCCTTAGGAGTAAGCCCCAAACCTTAATCCCTAATCTGAGTCTCCTTTTCAGGAATAAGACTCAGTCATAACCTTGGGCTTCCTTTTCAGGAGTAAGCCCCAAGTCCCTTAACCTGGGTCTCCTTTCAGGAATAAGACTCAGTCATAACCTTGGGCTTCCTTTTCAGGAGTAAGCCCAAGTCCTTTAAATTTCTCTTAACCAGTCCTAATTTACCTTTGATTTGGGTTTCCTTTTCAGGAGTAAAAAACCAATCATAAGTCCCCTCCTAACTTGGGCATTCTCCTTAGGAGTAAGCCCCAAGATTAGAGTATTCAAATCTCCATGAAGCACATATAACTTTATGGACCCTGTTCATGGATTTTCTCCCTAAAAGTAAATCCTAAACCTTCATCTATCTGGGCAGTCATCCATACATAAGCCCCAAACAAATTCTTATGATTGCATCTTTCATGGCACAATTGTCTAATTTTTTACCAATACCTCTTGTTTCTCACACCGAGCATGACTCACGTGAGCTTAGAGTGTAAAAGTAATTATGACATTCATCTTTGAGCCATCAATCATAAACATCATACTCCATTTCTCGAACTACGTGGGTTCTGATTCCTTTTCCAAAACAAAGGATACGTAGGTAGCCCATTTATGGGTTCGATCCCAACTTTGAAATAATCTTTGTCCTTCTGAATGACGATAAACTTCAAGTGCCCCACTGAGTGGCTTTAAAACCAGTCTGGTCATCATAATGACCAAGAGACTTTTATATAAATGTTTTGAAGGATACCATTGACCAAGAATCTCTAAACAGATGATTCTCTATTGATGAAGAACCTTGAATACATATAAAAGATTCTCTAAATTTCTTGCATATTTAATCATTGATTGTTAAAACTAAAGGAAAGCTCATTTTATACTTGGAAATGTAATAAGGATTCACGAACATAACTCAAATCTATAAAGAGAGTCCCGGAGTAGACAATAATTCCCCTCAAAAAGGTGTGATGAGTCCGACCTCCCATCCTCTCGACCAATGCAAATTCCTAAGACTCATTAGTCCACAAGCTAATGAGTGCCTGCCTTTGGAAAGTAGGTCCATACGGATGTGGAATCATTGGATGTTTCCGGTTCTACGAACAAACCCTTTAGAAACCGATCGGAACGTTTGAATCTCCCATCCAGGAGGTCATCCCCGGATTCCGTGCGAAACACCAAGTAAACAATAAAAATACCAAAAAAAATAAAAAAAACTTAAAACCCCCTAAACACGCCAAGAAAACCATAAATACCTAAAAACCAATAATACAACTATAAATCCAACAAGCCCTATAAAACTATAAAAACCAAAAAACCTCTCAAAATCCCTAATAAACTAAAAAACCATGAAAATCCATAAGCCATTAAAAAATATCAAAAATTTAAAATCTATAAAACCTAGAAAAACCCTAAGAAATCATTAAAAACCCAAAAACACTTTAAACCCAAAAAACCAGAAAATCGAAAAAACCCTAAAATCCCTAAAAAGACAATAAAAACCCTGAAATTCCCTAGAAAACTAAAAACCCCTAAAACATTAAAAACCCATAAAACACCTAAGAACCCACTAAAAACATTTAAACCCCTTTAAACAATTAAAAATGTTAAAAACATGAAAAACCCTTAAACCCACTAAAAACTGAAAAAACCTTAAAAATAAAAGAATAAAACACCTATGAACCTTTTTGGTCCTAAAAACATTGAAAAGAAAAATAAAATAATCCTAGAGGATTTGAAAAAGGAATAAAAATAAATTCAATTATGAATTGAAGAACAATATTGGAGAATCCAAATTTGTAAAATAAAAGAGGATTCACCGTGAATTAGAGCTCTATTGTGGACTGTCGCTTCGCATGTCAGCCCGCTGGGTGAGGAACCTACAAAATAATCAGTTAGTAGGATGGTGATACTAATGCTGATCCCCTACAAAATAAATATTTTTTTGGATGAAGGCATAGAAATTTCCCCCGTAAATGACCCCACATGAACACAAATGGTTTTTAGGCGAGTCGAAGCCAGGAACTTCCCATGAATGAAACGAACTCATTTGAAGGACCAAGGTTGTGACCCACACCATCATGGACAATGACCACATTCCCCCACTAACCGAGTCATATTCATGCTGGGTTTCTTTCGTGGTATTTAGAAATGAATTCTTTATGGCCCACCGATCTAGTTCTTTTACCTCTCTCTAAAAGGACCCCAAGGGGGACTGAAGCAGGACTCATTCTTTTAGAGGACTTGAGCGATCGAAGGAATGGAAGAAGTGAGAAATACAAATGATGGACTCTGTTAAAATTTCCCGATAGGTATAACTCACAGAATATTATTAAAGAGGGAAATATAATACTAATTGTCAAACCATGAACCTAGCATCATTTGTGAATTAATTTTCTATAAAGCATAGAAACAATGCCCATCCTTCAATTTGGCATCCTTCATAGCCATATGCTATGCGAGTGGGATCCTACACCACATAGAAAATAGCTATGCATATTGATATTAGTGTAGCATCGCGTCATGATACACAGAGAGAACTTATTTCCACGTAGCAAAATGCTATGAAGATTAAACCTAGTTACACATAGGAAAACAATATGCTAACTAAATCCAGGTCTGTGTACCATCACAATACAGGGACAACCACATCACCCACCTAGAAACAATTTAATCCAGGGAAACCCCACCCTGCATAAATAAATGTTACATGGAATAGGGTTTTATCAGGCATTCCACCCTCTGGTATTAACCATTTCCTTCCATTTCTATTTCATTATCCATATTCCCTTCGCGAACCAGTCCAACAGAATAAGGACAAATCCTCAACCAAATCCACCAGAACCATTTGATAAAACAACCAGGTGCATCAATGCACCCTTATGAGTTTTCATACCCAAAGTAAATGGAGTCATGTTGTTAATATCCATAATAAAGAGCACCCCTAAATATACCCTAATTTTATTTTCCCAGGGTAATGCAGGTTTTGACCTCAAGATTCTCACATGTACCTCCCCAATCTAGGGATTAAGGGTAATATTTGGGCTTTCTCTTCGATGAGTGACAATGATAAATAAGGGAAAATCACCCTTGATATCCCATTTGACGAGGAATCATTCTCATCCCTTTTTCCAGAACCAATCTTAGGGAACTCCATCTGATGTAAGCCCTTAGACTCTCTTCAGGTATGTGTCATATCTCCAGCCTCTTCTACCACCATCCTCCTCCTCTTCCACCAATAGAGAAGGGAAATCACATGATTTTTCCGATCTAACGCTAACTCTTGTTTCTCACATAGATCATAAATCACATTGGATTAACTATTAGTGGAGATCATGCAATCTGCATGATCCACCAGAAATTTCTACTACGAGACTTCTGATTCCTTCTCTGAACTGGATATGTAGGACGCATGCCTAAGTCTTGAGATCAAATGGAACATCCTTCTGGATTTAATCCCCAAATCATGCCACCTTCATAGGAATATCTCATGAATAAGTCCCAACTAGCGGCTTGAAAGGGCCACTTAAACACCTAATTCCCATCTTTCATAACTATGTGAACTTTGATTCCCAATTAGCTAGGATATGTAGGAATCCTCCTAGGGTTTCAAGACCAACACCATAATTTTCAAACTGGTCTACTCCTATCTGGATCATGTGATGTTAAAATATATAGATCACCAAACTACTTGGGTCCTGATTTCTCTATCAAGATATGTAGAGATCAAATATTTCAGGTTCAATCCCAAAATTTAAAAAATAATCATCCCCCATGGACGAAGATAAAATCCCAATTGCCATCCCATATTACTCAAAACCATCACTGTCTATGTGAAAGACCAAGGGATTTATTATTTTTCCAAAAAAATCATAACATTGATTGAGATCCACAAATATATACATATATCCTCATTGATGGAGAACGTTAGATTCATATAGATAATTCTTAACCCATGTGTATTCAGGATTGATCTTTCCCAGGGGTAGTCCACAAACACATTCTTGGGATTGAACTAAGGTTTCATGAATATATGAATATGGAATAAATCTATAATAGATTCCATGAATAGGAAATAGTTTCCCCTAAAAAGGCTGTGATGAGCATGAGTTCCCATCCTCTCAACCAATGTGAGTTTTAATTATGGTTAGCCAAATCATCCAATGAATGTATTCCTTTGGAAAGAAAGTCTAAGAATCATGGATCAAAAAGTTGTTGGGTGTTTCTCTATTCTTAAATAAATACGTTGGAGACCATCTGAGGAAATTGTACCCAACATGGAGTGATTTAAAAAAAACATAACCCCCCTACAATCACTCATTGGACACAAAATGATTCAGGTCGAAACAAAATGATAATAACAATGTGAAACACTTAAATGTGGCACCTCCTTTGTAAGATAAAAAGGATATACTTCCCAATTCCCATTGGGCCATTTGGTTCTGGGTACAACACATGATTCAGGTCGAAACAAAAATAGTTAACCCGACAAGAATCATTAACCTAGGAGACGACATTACCCCACCTCAGACCCCTTCATATCCAATAAGAAAGAGGGTCAAGAAAGATCCTCAATCATGCATATGATCATGAGATTCTACATTGATGAGGTTTTTTCTCTATCATTGTCACATATATTTTAGGTCTTGAGATCTAACATCAATCTAGTGGCATCATTAAATTTCTCATAGAACTGGATGGTGATCAATGCATAGGATGAGTCTTCCACAAACTAGAGGACTATGTCACCAAACCAGTATCTCCAATGGCAGGGTTCAAACACGCTGATCCGAGAGTACCACCGTAATGGAACCCTCCCCATAGTGGAGGTTGCAATACTGAACCTATGATCTATAAAGGCTCACAAGATGCCTCTTTAGTAGTAGTTGACATTCCAGATTAGGGCAGCCCCATTATCCTTCTCAAATCATTTCGATTGCCTATCCCTGAAATGTGACAATGAGTACCTCCCTTATCATAGAAAGGTAGATGAAGTCTTCATCGACAACTTCATCTCTACTAAATAGGGGTTCTTCTCAAGGGCCACTACCATAATACATTTTTACCATTATAGTGTGAACTCGTATCCTCATTCTAGAGAGGATGTCATGCCAAGGGCTCCTAATTAGTTTCCATGAACACCAGTCCCTCAGGATTCCCGCCAAGGGAGAAAAACATATAATCAGAAACAGTTCATCACCCTAGTTCCTAGGGAAGATATCCTAAAAGAAAATAATATAGAAAAATATGGGAAGACATATTTTCTTCTTTTCTCTTATAAAACCTTCCATGAAAATATGGTGGCATATCACGATAAAGCACTAGTTACTACTAATTCTCATAAATTATTCCATGAAAACAAGACCTAAAATTATAGGAAGATGCAAATCTCTATCGATTCACATGAATCCGATCATCCATATAGAATGGAAAACTACATATAGGCACATATTTCTACTATGTAATATGAATTCCATCAGTAAAATATGGTGTAAATCAAGTATGGGAAGAGTATAATTCATGAACCCTCATATCAATCCCAATATTAAAATATGGTGGCTATCAAATACAGGCATAGTCAAATTCCTATACATGAATATCATCCTTGTTAGAAAAATATAGTGGTAAATGAGTAGAAACAAATCCCTTCTCGAAAATATGAAGCTCTTTATCCAAATAGGACCACAAATGGAAAAAAAATGAAATACCCCATCTATAAATCTAGGTTATAATCATTCCTCTTCCCCAACATAGGATAACTGCAAGTACCCCCTGGAAAACCATGGATGACTAAAGTAGGTACAAACTCTTTCTCCAACATTATAATGATAATATATCATTGTTCTAGTCAAATATGTATCTCAACACATCTCGAAAATGATGGAGGATCATACATCAATTCCTAATCATATCTTCCAGATCTGTAAAGACGTAATAACATCTGTGGAAATAGAAAGGATTCAGACCCACAACCACACCTCACCAAGTGGGGTGACTCATCCACAAAAAAATGATAGTTGGTCTGGAGTAGAACTATATCCCTGCTCCAACACAGGATGGTCTATGACCATATTACTCTATAAAAGGACAATTGGATTGGGAAAAAACACCCATTCCAACTTGGGGAACTGGTCTATCATAGTTTCCACTCGAATGCAGACATATATCACTATGAAAACTCAAGATTTCCTTCAGCATATCCTGCAGACATCATGGGAACCAACCAAACATAAACCCAAACTTGATGGTCGTTACCAATAATAGGCATCCCTAGTTTCCTGCAATAGGGGGCCCAATAATGAAACGTGACAAAGGAAACTGGAAAATGAAGAGAAGATTCATGATCCTTATGTAATAGAATATAGAGTTATTGATTCCATAAAGAACCTATAAATAGAGGCTCAAGGTACTTTCAAACCATTAAAATATTATGGGAGTAGGAGTAGAATTTGTGAAGGTACTCCCCGTAATATTATAACCAGTAGTTCTGAAAGTCCTCCTCAGAGGACCCACGAAGTCTTACTTAGTATGAAGAAAGAATCGATGATAATAATATATATCTTGATGTGTTTCATGGTATCCCTCCCCCTAACCGGAATATAAGATAGCAAGAAGTTCATCCCCTTATTGTTGTCCACACTGATAGTCCTCCCCATGGTATACGCTGTATAAATCCCCCTATAATTGTATGTCAACCAATGATAGTAGTCCTCACCATGATGGAAGTCATTTTGAAGGACCTCCCCATAGTGACATTAAGCAGTGACAAAGTACACCCCTTATCGCATCCCATCTTGGAGTTCCTCCCCAGGATGTACACTATAGATACTCTCCCTACAGTCATAATTCAATCTATGATAGTAGTCCTCGCCATGATGAAAGTCACTACAAAGTACCTCCTTGTAGTGACATCAAATAGAAAAAAGTTCCTACCCTTATTGCATCCCATCTTAGAGGTCCTCCCTTGGATACACACTACATATATTCTCCATGTAGTCATAAGTCAATAAATGATGGTAGTACTCACCATGATAATAGTCATTATGAAGGCCCTCCCCATATGAAATCAAGCGGCGAGAAGTTCCTCCCATTATAGCATCACATCCTAAAGGTCCTCCCCAAGATACGCACTTCATATATTATCTATTTAGCTAGAAATAAAGATATGGTGGTAGTCCTCTTCAATATGGTAGTCACTATGAAGGCCCTCCCTGCAGTGATATCAAGATGTGATAAGGTCCCCCCTTGTTGTTTCCTATCTCAGAGGTCCTCCCTAGGATGTGCACTATAGATATTATCCCTGAAGCAGAAAATTGTGCTATGATGGTAGTTTTTTCCATAATATATGTCATTTTGAAGGCCTTCCCGCAGTGATTTCAAGAAGAAAGAAGTTCCTCCCCTTCATGAGGTCCACCCTAGAGGTCCTCACTAGGGTATACACTGTAAACCTTCTCCCTACAAACAGAACTATATTGTGATGGTAGTCTTCACCACCACATCATCTACTATAGAGGTCCTCCCCATAGTCAACATTCACACTGATAAGAATCCCCCCCATCAATCCCAACAGATGAAAGCCCTCATATTCTTGGGAGATTGGAAAGATAGGGTCATTCATGTTAGATACTTTGTCCATGAAAAGCGACATACATTCTCAGTTTGAAGATGGTATGGGGCCACACTCATCTTCTGAGCAACCCTCATACCAATAATATATTTATGAGACTCTTATTAACCCCCAATATTGGAAATTAAGTCATTAAGAAGTATCCATTTTCGGTATAAAAAGAAGAGGAGTCTCTAGAAAATGAGAAAAAGGATATGATTATCATGATATGAAAATTAGCTAGGGAAAATATACTGGTTATGTTTTGGTCCACGACCACTTCTCTGTTCGACATACCAAGAGAGTTTTCAGAAGAATATTTGCACAATATTTATCTCAATATTAAGAAAAACTCATATAGTTGAAAGAAAAATATTTTTCCTAAAACGGTTAGGCACACCATGTCAATATATTAGGGGAGATTCACTGGAAAATTGACCAAGAAGCGCTTATGTCTTCACAATGTCCATAATATGAGAGGTGAATGAAAGAACTAGAATTGTTCTGCCTCCGCTCGCTACACAAGTTACTTTGCCTTATCAACGACACACCATATGGTGTCCATATCTTGGGTGAGGGAGATCATGGAGCATTGAAATTCACCCCACTTCCAATCCATCATAACCCATTTGAAATGAACTCATGTAATTTTATTATCCCAAGATGTCAATCAAATGAAATCCTTGTTCAGGAAAGGCAACATTATCAACAAGAAACAGCCTTAAGAAGGTATCAAAAGCATCAATCCTAACGAGATAAATCCATTGAAAAACTCTCAAACCAGGTGACTGAGAACACTTATCAAGATTATAAACTAATATAATCCAATCATTAAGCAATTATCATGTCCTAGGAAACCAATAATTCATGTGGATACCCTACACCATATCTAGATCACCCTCAAATGGGAATGAGTGAGATCAAGAAAGAGACAATAGCTGCAACAACTACAGCAGTATGGGATCAACCAAAGCCTATAAGGATGGGGGAATTATTAACAAAAAATTCTCCCATAGGACAAAACAATCCATGCTAAGTCATAATAACAATGGAATGGAAGCAACCTTATCCCACAAGGTTAGGGGAATTTTTAAATCAACTGCCCACCAAGCGGATATTATTATTTTCCCACCTAGAGAGGAAAATGAATAGAGAGGCCACCCATTATATCCCATCCCATGATTTATTTCCCATGTAAGTTATGTATATAATAAAATCATATAAGTGTTCCCTCCAAGTTACCCTTCACTAATAAACTTAAAGAGGATCTTATAATATAAGGATAAAACCAAGTAAAGGATGCAAAAAAACTATCCTACCCTTTGGAAACTTGTATGGAACGCACAAAGTGTTATGTATTAGTGAATTTCATAAACATAAATCCTATGGACCATGCTAAAAATTATGCAAATGTGCAAAAATCAGGGGAGGATGGTTCAACCCAAAATCTGATTCACACCGAACCTAGAGGTGTGCACACCTAAAATCATAGGGCCTCCCTAAATTTGGTCACTCCATTGATCAATCCTTCAATACATCCTCTAAGAATCCCCAACAACCATAAGAAAAAAAAGATGTACATGACCTACCTCCCCCTAATGAGATTGAGTCCCTAATTCTCAAAGAGAGATTTTATCGAAAATAGGAAGAGATGAAAGAGTATAGGTGAATCAATACTTAGCCTCGCTGAGGAAGTCATCGTGTCAGATATTTTCCCTAGGTAGAGATTCATCATACCCATCCATTCAGTGTGCCTATGTTGCAAGGGCCTATCTTGGTAAATGAAGAAAGGCCAAAAAGATCATCCAATGTATCACCAGGATCGTCAGTCAACATGAACTCAATCCTAGAAGGATATAAAGAATTTCATCCCTTGAGGAAACAACCGGAATACATTCAAAAAAATCCAAAATTTTTTCCCTTGGATAAGTATTCTCTTCAAGTACTAGTTGCGTCGACCCAACCAATTTCCCCCCTACTGCACCGGCCCATTCTCAGGTTTAACAAGACACCCATCAAGGGATCAATAATACCATGGAGTCATTATAAGCTGTATTGGAAGCCATGGAGTGGTGACGAGCTCCAATACAACTGGAATGGAAAACCTACCCTGATTTGGTGAGTAATGTTCTACCATCACTAAATTTTAGGAAACCCGTATTGCCAATATTCAAGGGTTAAAGTGACATAGAACAACATCTGATGAATTATACATCTTATTGTGATCCCATGATGGTAACCCCATAGAAACAAGATTTAGTGAAACTTAGATACTTTGTGTTAACCATACAAGCTTCATCCTTTTTATGGTATACTATTTTCCTAGCTCATTCAATAACAGGATGGGAGGATCTCCAGCTACAGTTCCTTTTCTAGTATAGTTCAAAGTTACCAAAAACAACAATAAATGACCTTATAAACTGTAAAAAAAATGGGAGAATGAAAGATTCTTGGATTTAATTTTATGTTTGAAATGTCTAAACTACTCTCTAAACCACATGTTTCCCCAAGATGAGATGTGTGCTATGTGCATCGATAACATCCATAACGAGCTATGAACTTCACTCATCCCAGTAAAATATATGAGTGGGTTTCTGTTTTTCTATTCTATTTCTAAAAGGATAGAGGATTACTTATATGGGAATAATATCAAGTCATTTTCAGCACCATCGGCCCCAAGAAAAAGAGTGGGAAGAGATGAAGTGAATTCTGTTATGCTTAAGCCACCCCCTGCACCAGCCCTAGCTCGAAGGCCTACACAAAATCTTACATGGAAACTTTTATATTAAAAAAATCCTATGTATTGTTAGGATGAGTGTAGGGGACCTTTGAGAAATAAATTCTATAAATAAAGGAATAAAATTTATTTGTTCCAAGACAACTAAGTTTGTGGCTACTTTGTATTTACCATGATCTGCAAATTTCTCTAGCTACCAGATCCCAAGAGGGCTGATGATGTTGGTATCAATGACCGAACATATTATTTTCCCTTCCACGGGATATTTGGACACACCATTCAAGTGTGTTTCATATTTAAGGAACTCCTACAAAGATTGATAGATTATAGGAAAGTTCAATTGGGAGCACTACCATCACAAGTGAAATATGCTTCCAATACTAACCCAGATGAAGGAGGGGAATGGAAAAATGTTGTAAAAAAGGCTACATAATTTCTATAGTTTTATGGATTGGAAGAAATTTAACTAAGGACATGGAATACTTCATGCAGAATTGAAGAAAACGATTGTGATTCTAATATCTTTTGATGCAACACGGTCGACTTCCTCAGCCTCCAAATCTTATAATTATCAAGCATCCGAAAAGAATTCTGACCAAAGATGTATTGAGAAATTGAAAGAATATGAACATGTACCAAGTATAATCCATCATTTACACTCTAATATTTTATTCCATCAAATCTGAAGACACATGCATCGCCCAACCCAAAAGCACCACCATATGAAGTCAATCAGGTAGAATCATCATCAAATGAGGGACTAATCTTTGGATCCATTAATTTCACTCACTTAATGAACCCCTTATCTGATTAAGAACATGGTTATGAACCCATGTTATGCACATCAAATTGGGTACCTAGAAGAAGAGATTGAAAGAGATGAGTATACCTAGGAGAACACATTCATGGATGAAACCCAACTTCTGACCGCACTCCCGATCAAACCATCAATATTGTGGAAACTCATGGAAGAGATCTTCAGCAGACCTGATAGGAAGAAGAAAATTACCCCGCCCATGATATAAGATACTTTGGACTGATCATCTTGGAGTATATTTCGAAATATGAACAATGTTATAATCTTCCACAGTATGTAGGAAGACCTGCCTGAAAAAAATCACAAAGTACAGAAGCACCACCAGCTCTTGTCCCTGGGGCTGGTCCATCTTCATCCAATGTTCAAGTCCATAAATCAATTGTGAAAGACCATACCCATGTCAGTAAGAATTGGGCTTTCGATTAGAACTATGAAATTCTTAAAACATTGCTTTAGTACCATCCATGTTTTCAATCCAAGATGCCCTTAATTTTCCAAAAGATCTTAATGAAGTTCATATAGAAGCTTCTCTAAGAAGCCATAAATTTGAATTCAATGTGACTGATGATGAAGTATATCAGACATAGAACAATCCTACAGAATTCCATGATATTATCTCCTTCACTGAACAAGATAAAGATTCCATTGTGGAGGGACACAGAGAAACCTTATATGTGTCCAACTAGATAAATGATGTTGAAAACCGAAATTTATCATCGACAATGGATCTATTGTTAATATCATTCCACTATGGACACTTTTTTGATTGGGCTGTAATGAGGATAACCTAAAACCTTGTTCCCCAACTCTGTTGGTTTATGAAAAGAGTGAGTAGAAATTGGTATGCCTTATCAAGCTTAAAAATCAATTTGGAAACCTCATAGATAACTCAGAATTTATGGTGGTATGAAAAAACACAGCCTTCAACATCCTTCTAGGAAAGCCCCTGGTTGCATCAGCACATAGATATTCCCCCATTATACCTTCAGTGCATATAATATTTCATTAATGTGAAGATTTATACGTTATATTCCAATAACTCACTATCCAATTCTCACGGGTCACAAAATATCGATGCAGGATTCTATGAGAAGGAATGGAAGTAACCCTTATTTGATGGGATTGATTGGTTCCCTACTCCTAATAATTTGAAAATGGTAAATAATGACCCCTTCATGTGGTTGAGTGATGAATACATAATATCCATCAATCAGGTGGAGTGAATAAGTGAAAATTTAGATGAGTATTCAATATTTCTCAGGATTTTAGTCATGACCATCGAGCCTAACAATGCTGAAATATTCACTGGCCCCAAAAAGAATGGTGGATACTCAAACGAAAATGCCTTCAATCCATCCTCAGGGCTCCAAATGATCCTTTCATCACCCATTAAGGTATAAAATAATGAATTTGATCTTTATTCCCTTACTCAATCCTATAAAAAAATTCCCTACTGTCAATCAGGTCAAAGAAGTCACCCCAACATCCAAATGAAATAATTGTGATTCTTCTCTCAACTCTAGAGAGCTCATATCAAGAATTTTTTCCCCATAGGAAGTAGATGAAGATGATGAGGATGTAGAAGAGTTGGAATAAGAAGACCTTAGGGATTCCCCGCTAGTATTTGAGGAGGGTGTCTCTACCACCGTTAATGAACTCGGAAAAATAAACCTGGGTACCGAAGAAGATCTGTGGCCCACTCTGATGAGTGCGGCCATGACATCCAAATAGAAAGAGGTATACACCTCCTTCCTAAGTAAGAATAGATATATTTTATGCTGGAGTTATACAGAAATTTCAAGCCTCGATCTTGAGGTGTCCACTCACCCCCGAGGCCTGCCAGAAGACCATCGTAGCTATAAGCAAGCAACTAGAAAGATGCACCCACACATGCTGCCAAAATAGAGGTGGAAGTTGAGAAGATCATTAGAGAAAAATTCATTCAGGAGAAACAATATCCTATCTGGTTGGAAAATATTATTCCTATCCAAAATAATAATGGTAAAATTAGAGTCTGCATCGATTCTAGGGATCTCAATCGGAATTTCTCAAAGGAAAAATGTCTTGTCCCGATTATAGAATTGGTGATCAACGTAACTACCATATTTCAGGATATCTCATTCATGGAAAGTTATTCAGGATACAAAAAAATTTGAATGGACGAATAATATGATGAGGCCATCACCTTTAGAGACCCTATGGAGTATTTTTCTACAAGTTAATTCCATTTGGTTTAAAACAATGTCATAACCACATACCAACAGACCATGTATATTAATTTAAAAAAATTCCTAGTAAGATTCATCAAATTCTATGTTGATTATATGGTGGTTAAATCATTCCAATGCTTAGAGAAATTAGAATATCATGAAACTGTCTTCAACAAACTATGATAACATAGTAAAAAATAAACTCCTTAAAATGTTCTTTTGGTGTTACCTTAGGGAAATTCCTCAGTTTCTCCATACGCCATCATGACATCGAAGTCGAACCTGATAATACAAAGTCCATCCTTGGAATGTCACCTCCTCACAACCTCACTAAGTTGAGATGAATTCAAGGACAATTTTCCTACATTAAACACTTCATATCCAACCTTGAAGGAAAATATTTTTCCTCCATCATGTTTATGAAAAAGGGATCACATATCAATGGATTGATGATTGTTAGGAAGAATTTGAGATACTCAAGAAATATTCTTTATGACTATCAGTTATAATTATGCTATTTGAAGTAAGAACACTCATTAAGTATGTGACTTCATTGGAGTGATCCCTAGGCACCTTCCCCTAGCAAAAGAATGATGTCAGTAGGGAGAATATTCTCTATTATCTAAACCAAACCATGATTAATGATGAGACTTGTTATTAGAATATTGAGAAGATATGTCTAGACCTAGTATTTGAATTCTAGAAGATTTGACATTATTTGTAGTACCATGAAGTTCATTTGGTCTCTGGTAGCAACCCCTTCAAATATATTTCCAACCATCCGAAGTTGAGTGGACTCCTATCACGATGGGTGGTCATCCTACAATAGTTCAATATATAGTTTATACCTCATAAAGACATAAAAGGCTAGGATTTAGCATATTTCCTAGTAGAACACCCCTCAGTAGATATAATCCCATTGGATGCTGGACTATTGGATAAAGAAGTTTTCTCTATTAAGGAGTACTTCCAAATATGGGAAATGCATTTTTACGATGCATCCAGAAGCACAATAGGGAAAAGGATGGAAGACCCCATGATCAAGAAGGTTGTATTTGTAGTCATACTCATATCTCAGAAAAAGGTAGTTCTTCCCTATTCCTTCTTACTATTGGAGGGGTCCAAAAACAAATAAGTAGAGTACCAGACCCTCATTGAATTCCTAGAACTAACAATTCAAGTACAATAATAACACTTTAATATTAAAGATGATTTAGAATTAGTCATCAAGAAATTAAATGGTGACTATGATATCAAGAAGGAGTTAATCCCTTTGATGGACCATGTTCTAGTGCTGATAGTGGAGTTCCCCTCTAATCCAACATTAACTCATGCCCTCTGGTCATAAAATGTGTAGGCCAATGCATTAAAAATGTAGGCACCACTCTAGCTAGATAGAACCAGGATGAAACAATAATTAGCATTTCCTACTGTTGAATGGTACTACCATTCATTTTGGATAAGACAGAAGAAATAAACAAGATTATTCCCACCCCTAATCCATATAGTCCTACCACCGGATGGATGAATCCCATTATATACTACCTTCAAGAGAGAAAACTTCCACTAGATATGGTTGGAATGGAGAATATATTAAGATGAGCAATAAAAATAATTTTTTATGATGAAACAAATCATCCAAATGTCATCTAAAATAAGTTCTTACCTATCAAGTGAAATAATGGACAAGATACCACTTCCTTCTTGAATAAAGTGGATACTAGAGCCTATGGGACATATCAAGTAGAATCCAAGCTCTCTCATAAAATTAAAAGGCTTGGATACTATTGGAACACTATGATGTTGGATTGTGCTAAGATTACCACGATGTTTCATTCCTCTCAAGTCCATTCCATTTTTATCCATCAACCCTTAGAGTTACTTCACACAGCCATGTACTGCTAAAAATTTTCTATATGGGGAATAGATGTTGTGGGATCATACCCCCCAACATGGAAAAACAATTAAAGTATATTCTCATAGAAACTGAATTTTTTTCTAGATGGGGAGAAGTTTTGCCCCTTAAAAAGGTAGGGGAAAGAATCATTTTCAACTTTTTGAAATCTAATACCATCACTAGATTTGGTGTCACCCATACAATACTGAAGAGAAATAGCACCAATTTCTGCTCTGCTGAGTTAGAAAAATTATATCACTAGTATGGTATCAATGCCACCCATTCATCCCGCTACCATGAAATGAACAACAGATAGACAAAGGCCTTTATAAATACCCTATCCAATATAGTATAAATTATGGTATACAAGGACGATAAATCATGGCCAAAGAAGATCCTCTGTGCTCTGTGGGCTTACCAAACCATGACCCACACTGACACTCAAGCGACTTTATACTCATTAGTATATAGGACATAGGTGGTTCTATCATTTGAAGTTAAACTACCATCGCACTATGTTGCAGTTTGTGATCAACTATCCATACATGAGGAATCCCAAAAATAGATCAATGAGTTGGAGTGATTGGATGAGAAATGATTACACACTTTTTACCAGTTGGAAATTTACCAAAACTGGATTGTACGAGCCTTTAAAAATAAGTTTCTCCTTTGATATTTCCTAGAAGGAGAAATGGTGTTGGTCCTCAAAACCCTGATGAAACTTGGGAATAAACCTCCAAAATTGGAGCCAAAATGTGAAGCTCCATATGTGATACACAAAATCTACTCCAATAGAGCATATTCCGTAATTTAAAAGGATGGACAAGTCACCACAGTTTCCAAAAATGAATGGTTCTAGAAGAAATATTTCATGTAGACATGATAAAGTGTCCCAATTACATAACGTAAAACATCATGAGGAGTTATTCTTCAACACATTACATTAAATGGAATGGCCAAATTTTTTTGATAACATGACGTAAAACTTCATGATGAAATTTTCTTCACCGCACAATGATAAAATGCACGACCAAAGAATCCTGATATGATGACATTAAAATAAATGATAAAACATCCTTGTTGGAAAACATTAAACTTAATAGAATTAGTGTAATAACAAAAAGATGTAAAACTGTGGGATATTACATGACTTTCCATCCATGTTAGGTGATTTAGTGTCCTAACTGCAACATGTTAAACTACGTAGCCAAAATGTTCTAATCGCCTGATGTTAAATAGCAGGATGAATAATCCTTAACACATGATGTTAAACTAAATGGTATCTATATTCCTAAACACATAAAGCTAAATTGTACATGGATAATTGTGTTCCAATCAATGATTTATCATGCATGAGTTAGATCTATTCCAAAGAAATATAAAATTCCCATGTTCTTATATGAGAGTCAGATCCACATGGGAAGCCTCTTTCCCCATTACAACATGTGGCTTGATTCTTATTTTCATTGGATACATAGTTAATCCTAGACTCTATATCCTAGTACCAACCACCACCATAAAAATAACAACCACCCCACCCCTCCTTACTATAGACTAAACTGATATAGGGAGGTATCTTCACAAAAATACATATGACTTGGTTCCCCTATGTTAATGGGATATGTAGAGATGCTTCAATAATAGATCTTGGTCTATCCACAACAATATTGAAAATACCTTTATTATACCCTAAAATGCCTTTGTATTGCAAGAGAAAACCCTTTCTATTCCGTGTTTCTCACACATGACATAGCTCAGATGAGATTAGGAATGGTGATGAAGGATTCCCCCACCTAAGAAAAGATTAAAGGTACATTAAATTCCAATCACCTTGAAAAAATGGTTAAAAATACCCCCTCTTTATTTACAGGATATTCTATTATAGGGAACACACTTCTAGAACTATATATGGAATGATTCCTTGCCTCGTAGGATACATACTGACCCTCTAATTCTACATCTTTGTCTAGCCACCCCAATAAAAAATAATAATAAATTCCATGTTTCCCTATATATAGACTATAATAATGCTGGTAATTTCTTTCTAGAACTACATGTGGCTTCATTCCTCCACCCGTAGGATATGTAGTGACACCCATATTCTACATCCTTAGGCCTGTCCTCCAAGAAAATAAATTCCCCCATCTCCTACACAAAAATTTAGACATGTGTATGAGATATGAAACCTTTATTCCTACAACAAGGATTTTTTGAAAGATCATTCCCCATACATACGAGTCAGATCTATGTGGGGGATTCCATACATCATAACTAATCTCAGTCAGGATATTTCTTGTGTGCCGATATATACCCTTTCCATCCATCAAACTCCATGCCTAGAGATATCTTGGATCCTCAAAAACCTCCTCTGCCATAAAAAAATGGATGGTCAGTGTCATGGGGACACCTTTGTTTTACAATGCACAGAATTCCCCAATGGTTCTACATAAGATGCCCACAAAAACTCCTATAAACCAATGAAAAATTAGTCTTCATGATAGGATTTTCCTACCTTTGTATGCCCAATGTATTTAAAGCCTTGTATCATTCATCTTGATATGAGGGTCTTCGAGATCATGGATTAAGCTTTCTTCTCCACCTCACGTACGGGGCATTCCAAAATATCTCGTCCCGATTAGCCTATACATACTCATGGTTTTTTATTAAAATAAATCCTCACCACATGATGTCAAAATATGCTTCCATAATCCTCATTGCATGAAATTAAACTACTTGGAAAAATCATCCTCACAACACGATGTTAAACTGCATGGCATAACAATGTTCTCAACTAATAGTATAATGCTTCCAACATTGGTCACCTACCATGTTGCATCAAAAAACTACATATGGCCTAGATCCTTTCTCAAAATGATATGTAGTGATGCCTAGATTTTAATCCCAGTCTAGACACCCTAAAAAGTAAAACTTCCCTATATATATGAGATGGACCTATATAGGATTATTTCGGTCAAGAACTATGTGCAGTTTTATTCATATCATCCCAAGGGATACGTAGTGATTCCTGGATCCTGTGACATGGATCTGGCCATGGAACAATTAAAATGTTCCCTTCTCTTCCTTCAAGCTATGTAAAATCAAGTATCTTCCACACACACCCTATTTGTGAGACCATTTCATGAATAATCACATGTAACTTCATTCATGTCAATTCATCCATGTCCTTGCCACATGATGATAAACTGCATGGTATCTAATTTCTCTCCACACAATGTTAAACTGCCTGATAAAACATCCTGGTTGTATGACATTTAAACTACACAACATCACCCCAAATATTAAATGATCCTTTCCATGATCATGCCATTCCAATGTGGTTGATTAAATTCTTGGCACTCCTTGTTTCTCAAACCAATCATAGCTCATGTGGGTTTAGGGACCTCGGTAGGGGATTCTCCACAAATACATGGAAAATAAATCTGTGATAGTTGTTCATGGTAGCACAAACTGAAAAGGTATGATATAATTCTTCCCCCTATATTAGGAAACCTAAAGTCTAAACTACATGACATAAAACTATGAGGTACCCCAAGAACTAGGTCTGTCTTGATTCCTGTGTGTGTAGGATTCATACTGACACATGGATGATGTATATTAGGCCCAAACACCTCCAAAGGAAAAAATATAGCTAAAATAACCCCAATCTCCACGTATAGACCAGTCCTAAGTAGAGAGTCTAATTTCTAGACACCCTGATCTTCAAAAAATGGTGCAACACTAATAAAATAATTGAAATTCCTCACCATACATACAAGTCAAATAAATTTAGGGAAAGAATCAATTCCATGGAAAATAATAGCCTGAATATTTTTAATATTTCTAGAAACATCCTTCAAATCCATAAAAATCTACGCATTGAGTAATCCTGGATCATCAAAAACCTCTCCGACCATCGGAAATGGAAGGTCACTGTCCTAGGGACACCTTTGTTTGACTATAAAAAAATTCTATGACAGCTCTTCATAAGTTTTCAAAAAAAGGTCAAGTCAACCAAATGAAAATTCATCCTTAGGAGATTCCTATCTTTCCTTCATACACTCTATGGATCCCAAGACCCATATCATTTCTCCCAATCCAAGAGCCCTCAGATCCATGGTTTACACTTTCCTTCATACTAATGTCTTGGGCATGTTGGGATATCCCAGTCTAGCTATCCTCCAGTTACTTGGGGATTATAATAAATTTACTCATCACATGAAACTAAAACTACTTGATTCATGATACCCAATTTTCACTCTTGGGTCCATTCAAATAAAATAATATATTTCCCCCCATGTTCCTATGCACAAAATAAATCCTCATAAGAAAGTTTGGTATGCGTCCCGCCCCATTAGTGAAGTCATACGCAAGAAAAATATTCCCCATTCATATACATGAACCATATCCTCTTATTGAAAAACATTAAACCTTAAAATTAATACATATGGCTTGATTTCTTTCATCATAGGATATATAGTGACACCCGAATCTCAAATATTGGTTCAAGCCATGGAAAAAACTTCTTCCTCATTTCCGACACAATAGTCAGATCTGCATAGGGAACCTTCTCGCACATGTATGGGAAGAATGTATCCACCCATTACCAGGAAATATCATTAAAATGCCCCCATTCATGTTCATGAACCCCCTTCACAAACCATACTCTTTGTACAAATAGGTCCAAATCCACATAACCATCCATGACTATTGAAAATGGAAGGTCAGTGCATTGAGGACACCTTTTTTTGACAATTCACATAATTCCCTGGAACCTATGAATAATTTTCTTAAAAAGGAATATCAACCAAAGGAAAAATCTTTCTTAGGAGAGGCTTTTCCTACCTCTTTATTCCCCTATGATGTTCACATATCACCTCACTCCCTAGTTTTAGAAACCCCCTAGATTATGATTTACATCCCTTCTTCCCTCTCATGCATGAACATGACAGAACATTTCATGTCAGAATACCATGTAAATAATGATTTGTTTAATATCCCCTCTTGATTATAGTAAGTTGAATTTAAATAATAAGTCTGAAATTCCCTGATTGTATTATTTTAAAATTCACCATGCTTTATACCTCTTTTACAATAGTCAAATCTATTTAGGAGTGGAATTCCCATTCAAAGACAATGAAAATGACCCTAATAATTTCAGACATCATACCATAAACAAGACACTCACTGTGAAATTTAATGAAAAAATGAATTTAAATTCTCATAAAATTTTATGGCTATCTAACATAGACAACCAGTGTCCTAAGGACACCTTTTTTTCACTATGTGCATAATACCCCTGTGGCTCTTCATCAGTTTCCCAAAAAAAGTGCATATAATCTAAATAAAAATTTATCCTCATGAGAGGCTTTCCCTGCTTCTATATTCTCCATGGATTCCATGTCCCATATCATATCCTTTAACCAAAAAACAAAAAATCATGGTCAAGAAAAATCTTTCATTTATGTCTAAATGATACTTGGACATCCTCAATCAATGAGTCCTTATTTTGGGAGCTTTCCCTATGAATCATGGTCAAAAAATTTCAACCTAAAACATTAGTCTCGGTCAAAGATATTTGGCCTAAAACATTAGTAATGATAGTTTTTTTGGAAAGACTATAAACTTCCCATGAAAAGGAGATGAAATTCTCTAGGATGAAAACCCATAAAGGTAATCTCAAACAAAAGTTGAGTACCATATTTCTAAACAATTTTTTTTAATGTTTAGAAAAAATATCAAGCAATAAAATAATGAAAGAGGCACAAAAATTGATAGGTTAAAAAACCAAAAGGGGGGGATTTATAAAAATTCATGTTATACTCGCTAAGGCCACAAAAATCACGTTTAAGAAAAAATTAGGGTAATAAAGAAAGAGATACAAAGCTTGTTAGGTCGAAAACCCATAAAGGGGGGCTTAATAAAAAGGTAGGGTATAACTGTTAAAACCATACCAAATTGTGTTTAGGAAAAAATTAGTGTAATAAAGAAAGGGAAACAAATCTTGTTAGGTCGAAAACCCACAAAGGGTGGGCTAATAAAAATTCTGGTTATACACACTAATCCAACAACAAGTCAGCTTTAGGAAAATATTAGGGTCATAACAAAAAGGAAGAAAAGTTTGTAGGGTTTTTCTTGTATCCCTAGCAATAATCAAACTATGTTCGCTGAGTCCGTTGGATTAGAAAAAACTTATATCATGATTTAATTAATTTAATTTAATTATCCACGATCAAGATTTAGATTGATATCCAATGGAATATTATCATTCTAAATGTAGTAAATTACCATTAATTGACATTACGAGAAAAGATGAAGGAGAGTCACTAGGGAGAAGAGAATTTTTATTAAATAAAGATAAGAAGGGTATCCACAACATAGATCCTCCCTATATGAGTAGGTAATGATGATAAAAAAGTTGTTTATTAGATTCAAAAAATTGTATCAATGTCTGATTTGATTTTTTGATGGCTCGGTAGAGCTCTAACAAAGTTTTAGTCTCAACTTCCACACCTCCCTGCAATACCTATAACTACTTCTCTATGTCAAGTCTAGAATTTACCCCTCCTCAACTAGATTAAGACCCTCATTAACCTATATTATGTAATTTACCCATTCTTATTTAAGTCGCACTATTTATTTGTTCCAGTACATCACTTCCTAACCAAGATACTCCGCTAAAGACCTTTACATCATGAGTTCACCCGGTAACCTCGTGACTACCCCAAATTTCTCAAAAAAATAATTTATAAGGATATATATGGAACTTGAAAGATGATCCATTGAATCTACTATGGAAATGTGAGATTCAAGCACATAGGTTTCCTCCCTAGCAGAAACCACCCGCTTTACTATATCGTGAATACCATGATAGTTGAACCCCCATACCCAATAATTGATAACATATGGCTTAACATGGGAAACCTTTTCAGCATATTTTCAAGGGGGTTTTCAAAATCACCTTTCAAATTCCTGCCCACACTTTCTAGAGAATAGTACGGAGGCCATCTAGGCCCTTAAATCCATATTTAGATTCAAGTTTAGAGGGAGGATTATACTAAAGAATGAGTTCCCCCAATGAAGGTCTAGATTCAATGGACTCAGTGCAATTTGATCCCTCATTCGTCACTTATATGGTATTATCATTAAGAGGCATGATCTAAGCATCAACCATAGTCTCAAGTGCTCATGGTAGTGATCCTAAAATCAAAGATAATGTAAAATGAGTTTTGAATCTTGATAGAAAAAATAAATGGATGCAAAAGTGGAAATATAACCTCCAATTTCTGAATTACCAACATCTATGACATCCATTATGGAATCACCACCTAAAAAAGTAGGTGTTTCAACATCAATCAATGAAGGTACCTCAGAATAGTCCCTTGAAGCCTGTGGAGAAGAACTACTCTTAGCTAGATTGATAGACCCCAGAAGGTCTCTCACCAAGACTATGCCTGCAGGAATGACCATTGTGGAATAAAGAATTGTGGCCAGTTCTAGGATTTATTGAGTTAGAATGGACCTCTCCACTATGGATATATCCCCTATAGGAGCAGGATCTGTATGCTCATATGGTTTGTTAACTCCTGAAGATACCCTATATATGAGGTAATAATCCATTTGTTTTGGTACATTCAGTTTCTTGAGACATGAAATCTGCCCCATGTTCTCTGATAATTGAGGCTCGCCACCCATCTCAACAATTAATTGTAATATTTTCCCTGTTATCTCTATAAGGAAAATATCACCATGTGCTGCTAAAGTATCTTCCTCTAAATATTCTCTCCCTGGTGGGACAGGGTCTATTTCATCCAGAAAAAATTCCCCTTGAGGGATAGGGACACTGTAAACAAATTTGGTTGGCCATGATTCTTTGGAACGTTCTGCCACAACGATTAGTGTTACCACCTCTACATTAGAAGGAGTAAGTTCCAAAAATTCTTGTGCAGTGGTCACTTGGTTACACATCAGACCCATATAAAAAAATTTTATGATATATGAAAAAAATGGAAATTCTTAAGAATGATGATCAAATAAAAACGTATGAGAGTAACCTATAATACCCAATTTTATACATATAAAAAACATATTTCTTGTTGACACTATGTGTTGTGATAGGGATATGAACCTCTGGCAGAATCATTAGGATAAAATGGAGGTGGAAATACTCTTGTGGGGTCTGCAATGACTACTTCTATATGCTCTCTAGATGCAAGGGATCCCACCATAGTAACCCCCACATTTGAAGGTGAATGTTCCCCAACTGTAGTGACCTAGGGGTATACATCGAAGAAAGCTCCATCTCATAAGCCTCATCGTATTCCTACAAAAGTAAAGAGTAGGGTTTGGGATCCATAAAATGATGGAATGTATGGTTAGGGTTAGAAAAAATAACTACTTATCCTTCTATATCATCTGACTATGACATTATCACCATGCATACTACCCAATAAAACCAATAAGGTTTGTCTTTGGAAGAATGAAGGCATGTGTCCATATCGTTCAAATACATGACTACTTCACCTGGATGATCGTGAGGAAAAATCCATATGGGAGAAATGGATTCTCCAAATCTCATAAGATCAAAGTGTTCTTCTTGAAGCAGCTCTTAGATGTCTTTATTGGAAGTGTTCACCCTCATGTCATCCCATACCAATCAATATTATGGAAATGTATCTATAATAGCGATGTATAGTGATGGAGGATTATTCCGGGGAAGAAATGTGGGTCTCATTAACCAAAAATACTTCCTAGGTACCTCCACATCCCTAAAACTCTCTAGGGATGGATGCTTGTGAGGATATGGACATGGGAGAGGAACATCCCATGCTCTAGTCATTGAACTAAAATTAGAAATATTTTCACCCTATAGGTGTGATGACGATGATGATCATCATCATCATCATCCTCATAAACCATGATCCTTACCATGGAATGTAATTGACAATACAATTTTCGACAACTCTACAGAGTTTGGATCAAGATTTTGGGCCCCTAAAGGTATAGATTCACTTTTTTAGGATTATCATGGTAAGAAATATAAGCAGGTGTTGACACATAGCTGAATCCAGTAAGAGAAAAATCTTTCCCCTGGGGAAAGGGACTCAAAGCCTGAGGTGATTGATTGTGAAATTGTTGACAACTTTATAAAGTATCCCATTACACCTAGGCCATGGGAATGGAAGCTTCATAAAGGATTAACATATGGTATTCAATAGCGATAATGGTATCTTAAGAGGCTGAACCCCAGGATCTCAAAAAATTCCTTAGGGGTTCCTAGATAAGATATTTTTGGGGAATATTTCTAGGTTTTTAGTACCTATCAGTCTTATTTTGATTACCCTTTGGCCTAGATTCCTTAAGAACTATGAAAATTGAAATCTTTGTTTACAACTGACCACTTGGGTATGAATTAATCTAAATATTAGTATAACACTTTATGAGATCCGGTTCAAAACCCATAGAATTTGGAAGCTTAATATTTCACTGCGTGTCTTCCTGGGTGAACATTAGCTAATGATTTCAGGCTATCATAAAATTTTTATCCTGATATACACCATTAATAGTAGAAGGGCACAACATTTAGACACATTTTAATTGATGGAAAAATCGAAAGGGAGTGTATCACTCACAAATAATCTTCTTGTCAATCCGAAAAACCAAAACACCCACTCTCAAGGAATATAGGTAGCCTTGATTAACAATGCCTTTTGATTCAATATTCAATATGATGATGGTGAGAAATGAATAGGTTTTATAACTAAAGTGGTCATGATAATTGATTTGGGCCATCAATTCCCATTCATTCCTCTCATACCTTCCATTCCAATCATCCATCTTATCATGTACTACCCATTCTATTGGAATAAACCAACTTAGGATTTGGAGATATGTCTGGAGACCAGCACCCAGAATTGGTAGTGGATTGATAAACATATATCCTCCCATGCGAGCTCCCATCCAACCCCAGATCATTTGGAAAGTACAACTAGAGGGTGTGTTGTATTCGCCTTGTTGATGTGGCCTGATAAGTAGTATATTTTGGATAATACTAGAATGGTGAATATGATACATTTGTAAGTGGAAAACTGAGTCTCCATAATGAAGGTTGTGACTCTCAGCCCATTTTTGGATCCACACACTAGTATGATCCATCCACTTAGAAATATGGCCAGGAAGGATTCCAGCAGAAACAACTGGTCAAAATTAGGAACAAGTTCCCAGCCCAATTCATGGAACTGACCATCCTCCAAGACAGGTTATTAGGAACATTCTCATCGTCGAGTTTCAATGGTTAGATATGACCGTGGCCTACATGGACTAGGCTCTAGATAATTTTTTGAAAATACATTAATTCTCTCATAAAATTGGATTTCATAATTATGGAGAGGGTTGGTATCATATGAAAGTGGTTTCCTTTGGTTAGTAAGTTTCTTATCAAGATGTGGTGTCCCCTCCTCATCATCCAAGGATGAGGAAGGGGGTGGGAATTTGTCATACATATCTTTGAAGATGGTATCTCCTGATATCAGACGAATATCCTAGAGAGTGATACTGACCTCCCCATAAACTAAATGAAAGGTGTTGGTACCTGGTTTCCATCTTGTACGAAGTTGTAAAATATGAGAATAGTTTTGATAAATGTCAGTTTGTGATGAAAAAACCACTTCATATAATCCAATGGCCTGTATTTTGGGTTGGAATTCCTCACAACACTGGTGATCCTAGAAGGGCCACCCACATTCTAGAACAAATGAACCTTTGAAGTGATGACCCCACTTTGATGACCATCCATGTTGATCATTTATCATGTCATTTCATGCAATGCTATGATATCAATGATCATTGTTCTTCAGTACTTGCAGCATATCCTCTAGTTACTAAGTTGAAATGTTCAACAAAGATCCATCATCAATGACTTTTTGTATAAACCATCCCATATCCAAAATAAGTGTCTTTGAATAGTGTTGTTATCAATTATCTAGGAAGCGAGTTTGATAGGACAACGTGGTTCCAAGATAGCCACATCTGATTGTATTCCAAATCCATAGTTAGGAAGCATGTTTGAAGTTGGATATAATTTTTGGCCTTCAATAAGGAGTGTAACTAGAAAATGATGTAATGGAATGATGGAGACCTTCTTATCAACAGAGTCTATAATTTCCTTATACCTTTAATTAGTAGATGAAGGGGATAAACAATAAGAGAAGTAAAAGAAACATATGAATGATTTATCATGGTTTACATCAAAAGACCATGAAAAAGGTTAGTCTAAAAAAATTGGAAAAGGACTCAAATTAGTCCGCATATAGAAAGGTCTGTGAGCTGATAGTCCATGGAGGGAACCATCTGTGAACTGAAAATCCGTGAAAGCTCGCAAGGTGCTGGCCTGCAAATCATTGGCCAGAGAATCAATGGTTCACAAAGAAAGATAATTGCGTAAAAAATCATGCTATACAGAAGCCAGAAATCACCATTATCAGAAAGAAGTTTTTTAGTTCGTGGATAGAAGGTTCATTTCTTGGGTGAAGTGTATCCACAAAGGAGACAGTTCATAGAAAAGAAGCAGTCAAGAGAATTGCAGGAGCACATAGTTCTACAAGGAACATGGTAAAGGGAAAATAAACCCCCCTCCATATATAGGTGTAGTCCCCCCTCTTGGATCACCTTCATACCAAAAAATAGTTCAATCCAGGACCGCTTCCTACATCAGAATAGTCTCCACTTTATACCGATCAAAACCCATTCTGATAGAGGGAATTTTTTGGGTCCTGAGAATTTTACAAAGGGAAATCAATTTTCCTCAAGGATTTTAAATAGGAAGGAAAACAAATTGAACGAATAATTGAAGAAGAAGGTTGGAGAATCCAAATTTGGGAAAGGAATGAAGAGGCACTGTAAAGAAGAGTTCCTTCACAGACTACCCCTTCACATGGTAGTGCACTTTGTGATGTGCCTATGAATTAATTTGTTCAGGGGAAAGTTATTTTGGTGTCAATACCCTACAAATTAAGTCATTTATGTGAAGGAGGCGGTGAAATACACCATATATATGATCCCCCACGAACTCAAATAGTTAACATATAGTGTTAAGTTGGAAACTTCCTATGAATGAAATGAAATCATTCACAGGACCGAGGTAGTGACCCTCATCTCCCTGGATGATGACCCCATGCCCCCATTAATCGAGTCATCTGTTGGTTGGGATTATTTCATGGACATTCACAAAGGATGCTTTAGATCCAACCGATCTAGTTCTTCCACCTCTCTATAAAAGGAACTTGAGGTGGGATGATAATGAACTTTTTCTTTTAGATTACTTGAGAGATATAAGGCATAAAAAAGAGATCACTACTAAACAAGGACA
This sequence comes from Viscum album, assembly GCA_963277665.1. Classification (NCBI taxonomy): domain Eukaryota; kingdom Viridiplantae; phylum Streptophyta; class Magnoliopsida; order Santalales; family Viscaceae; genus Viscum; species Viscum album. Next base: position 44,065,480 of record OY728151.1, read on the forward strand.
ATTTCGACAATTCCCTATAGGTATAACATTCCACATATCATTAAATAAGGAAATATAAGGCTACTTGGTAGACTGTGAACCCAACATACTTCATTGATGAATTTCCAATGAAGCATTGAACAAATGTTCCTTCTTTAATATAGAATCCCACATAGCCATATGCTATGCGGGTGGAAACCTACACAACATAGAAAACTACTACACAGATGGATCTCAGTACCGTGTAGCATCATTCTAAATGGACGGAGCTCAGTGCCACGTAGAAAAATGCTACTTTGAAGAAACATGGTTTAGTGTAGAAAAATGTTACATGGACCAAATATAGGTCCGCATAACATCACAGTATGTAGACTACCCCTCACCTGCATAGAAACATGCTATCCTACCTAAAAAATGGTACACAGAATAGGGTATTCTTAGGGTTTTACCCTCTTCCTTAAATCATTTCATTCCTTTTCCATCACATTATTCATAGTCCCTTCACAAACCAGTCCATAGAAACTAGAACAAAGCCTCTTCCAAGATTCCAGAACCGTATGATAAAACCATCGGGCGCATCAACACACCCTTCTGAGTTTACATACCCATGGTATGTAGAGTCATGTGGGTAATCCATGTAATAAGTCGGACCCCCATAATTTCCCAAATTTTACATTTCCATAGTAATACAGGTTATGACCTAAGGATGATCACAAGTACATCAATGTTCTAGGGATTAAGGGTAATCACTATACTTTTCCTTCGATGAGGGCTAGTGATAAATAAGGGAAAATAAAACTTTCTTCACCATTTTATGGGGGAATCATGCTCTTACCCTTTCCAAAATCCAATCATAAGGTCCTCCATCTATGGTAATCCCCTAGCCTCTCTTTAGAGAAGTGATGTATCCCTAGGCCTCATCCACCGTCATCCTCCTCCCATTCCACCAGCAGAGAGGGGAATGTGCATGATTTTCTAGATCTACCGCTTCCTCTTGTTTCTCACATCGATCATGATTTACATGGGCACTACAAAAAAAGGTTGATTTGAAGGGGTTATTTTTTCATTTAGAGGGGATTATAAACCTCACTAAAGGATTAAGCATTGGTTATGGGGAACCATCGCTAAAGTGGCCACCCTATGTTAGTAAGTGAGGTTTTCAGTATGTACTGGTATAAAATGATATAATTAGTGGTAGTTACATTAGAGGGGATTAAAATCCATTCTAATATTGTAATAATTTTTTTGAGAATGCAATTTTAATGGGGGTTAAAACCCCCTAAAATTTTTATATTGATTTTAGGGGTGTCTTAAACCACCCCTAATTATTTAGTAGAGATGCATTTAAGGGGGTTAATTAAACCCTACCTTAATGAATCATGAAGTTAGGGGAATTTTACCTTCCCTAAATATAGATTTAGTTTTTTTATTTTCTTCCTAGCACTCCCACCATAACGCAACACTGTACCCCTCCCATTCTCCTCCCCTCCAGTTCTCCCCCACCCCAAACTCGCTCCTCTCCCAATCTCCCATCCCATCCCATTCCCTCCTCCCACCCCACTCTACCTCCTTTATCCCCTACCATATGGTGCATGCCTGCCCCTTATCACTCCTCCCATCCCACTCCACCTTCATGTTGTTTTTAAAAATAGAAAGATCCTAGGATTTGAACCCGAAATCGCTTGTAAGACCTGCCACAAGAGCCCCTCCACCTAAGTACTATGAAAAACACATTTTTATTTATTAAAAACAAGGATTATATTTATATATATTAGGTCATTTATTTTAATAAATATTATTTTCATAATATATATAAATACATTTAAATATTATTAAATATATAATATTTACTATATTTATATACCCACACACACAATTATATATAATATATTTATATATACTATTTACAATATTTATATTTATATATAATTATACATATTATATACTATATATTTATATATTACCCAAATATTATATATATATATATATTATACTAATATGTGTGTGTGATAAAAATAAAAATAAAAATAATTTTTATTTTTATTACACCTATTTTTTAAACTATAAAAATTATATGTTGGTTTTATAAATACAATAAATTTATTTTATGATTTATATCAAACATATTTTAAATTACTTACATTTATATTATATATATTTTTAAATTATTTACCTATGTAAATACAATTTATTTAATGAATATATATAATTATTTACTTAATATATTTATACATGTTCGTTAAAAAAAATTTATATAATTTATTTAAATACATATATTTATTATTATTTACATTAATATATATTTATTTGCATAACCTATATAATATTATATATAATTTTTATATAATTATTTTTATATGGAATACAAATTATATAAATATATACATTATATTATAGGAAATACACTTTATACAAATATTTATATAATGTATTTCAATAAATATATTTATTATTATATAAATTAACATTTACATATGTATTTCAATAAATATAATTGTTCAATATTGTGAACATTAATATATATTTATTTTTATAAATTCTATTTTATAAAATTTTATTTATATATAATATTAATTATATATAATATAAAGGCATAAACATATTTTTAAAAAATATTATTATTATTATTATTATATAAAATATAAAAAATACAATCTTGGGTTTTTATATGATATATTTTTCAAATAAAATATATTTATATATATATTTATATAATTTGTTTATAATTTTATATTATAAATAAATAATATTATATGAAATGAAATTTATATAAATAAATATATATTAATTTACATAATATTATACAATTATATTTATGTATAAATATAAATAAAATTAAACACAATACTATAAATATTTTATATAATATGTTCATATAATGAATTTAAATACATGTATATATATTTTGTTTTGATAATATATATATATGTATGTATATGTTTATATATAGGTGGAAGTTATTTTTTAAAAACAGTGGGGGTTTCATAACCTCTTTAATAATTTAAATTAGAGGGGATATTAACTCCCCTCTAATATAGATACATTAGAGGGGGGTTTTACCCCTCTAATTTAGAGTCATTATAGGGGGTTTTGGATCCCCTCTAATTTATAGACATTAGATGGGGTTTTGAACCACCTCTAATTTAAAGACATTAGAGGGGGGTTTTGAGCCCCCTCTAATTTATGATATAAGAGTGGATTTTGAACCCCTTCTAATTTAATATAATAGAGGGGGTTTTGAACCCCCTCTAAAATCTAGATAGATATTAAAAATATAATTCTTAAAAATTTAGAGGGGGTTCAAAACCGCCTCTAATTTAAAAAATTAGATGGGGTCCATAACTAAATCTAAATTTGATGAGTAGTGAGGGTTCTAGAAAACCCCCATGTAATTTTTATATAAAATGAATTTAGTGGGGGTTCATAATCCCCTCTAAATTCAATGATTAGAAGGGGTTTTAAAGAACCGCCTCTAATTGTATAGAAAATAAATTTAGAGGGGGTTGTATAAAATCCCTTCTAAATAACTCATCTAATATGCTATTTTTTTGTAGTGTTAGAGATTAGTGGTGATCATCTAATCTACATGATTCAACCGACAATTGAATGATGAGAACTATTAATCCTGCTCTAAATAGGATACATAGGTTGCCTACCTAAGTCTTGAGCTCAAACGGGTCTTCCCTCTAGATGTAATCCCTAAATCATGCCTCCTTCATGGTTAAATCCCATAAATAATTCCCAACTAGAGGCTTGAATGGGATTATTCAATACATATGTCCCAAATATCGGAACTAAGTGGACCTTGATTCACAATTAGCTAGGATACGTAGGAACCCTCCCCGAGGTTCAAGCCCGACAACATCTTTTTCACATCGGTCCACTCTCGTCTTGACTACGTGACATTAAACTGTGCAGGTCACCAAACTACATGAGTTATGATTCCTATCGCAAGGATATATAGGAATCCCATCTTACGAGTTTTATTCCAACATTGAAACAATTCTCGTCACCCATGGACAATGATAAACTCCAAAGTGCCATCCCATATTGCTCAAAACCATAATTGTTTGAGTGGAAGACCAAGAGATTCCAAAATTTTCCACAAAATTGTAACATTGATGGAGAACCTCAGATATAATTAGAATTTTTCATTTATTCAGAACCTGAAATTCATGTAGATAATTCCAAACCCATTGGTATTCCCAATTTCTCTTACCCAGGGGTAGTTTGTGGAAATATTCTTGGGATTGAACCAAGGAATCACGAACATATAAAGACCATATTAATCTATTACAGAGTCCTAGAATAGAAAATAGTTCCCCCTAAATAGTGTGATGATCCTAATTTTTCATCCACTCGACCAATGTGAGTTCTTAAATATCGTTGGCCTAATCATCCAACAAACTCTGGCCTTTGGAAAGAACGTCCATAAATCATGGATGTGTGAGATGTTGGGTGCTTCTAGCTTCGTGAATAAACATATTAGAGACCATATAACGACATTATAACCAACAAAGAATGATTTCCCAAAAACATAACCCCATGTAATCAATCATTGGACCCAACATGCTTCGGTTCGAAACAAAATGATTATTCTGATGTGAGATACTTAACTGTGGCACCTCTTTTATAAAATAAAAAAATATACCACCAAGTCCTCATTGGACCATTTTGTTCTGGATACAACATGCTATTCGGGTTGAAATATAACCCTAAAAACCCTAAGAAACCATAAAATTTATAAACATCCTAAAAACCATATAAAAAATCAGAAAATTCCTAAAACCTTCTCAATGTTTAAAAAATATAAAAATCCCAAAAACTCTTATGAATTCCTTAAAACCCTAAAAACCCTAAACACCCTAAAAACCATCAAAATCCATACAAAACATTAAGACCATAAGAAACCTAAAAAATCCCTAAAAACGTAAAAACCCCTACATACCATGAAAAACCCTATGAAAACCATAAAAACCTAAAAACAATTAAACACCTAAAACCTAAAAAAACTCTAAAAATATAAAAACATAAAACTCCTAAAGCCCCACAAGAAACCTAAAAACCATAAAACCCATAAAATTTAAAAATAACACTAAAAATCCATAAAACGTCAAAATTATAAAAATAAATGAAAACCCTTTAGAAAAACATAAAAACCAAAAAAATCTTAAAACCCCTAAAAAAATCTAAAAATGCTAAAAAACACTATAAAACCCTAAAAGGACCCCAAAAACCCAACAAACCACTAAATATCATAAAACAAAAAAAAACCATAAATACTAAAAAAAGCCATAAAAACTATAAAAACCCACCAAAACATTAAATCCACATTAAACCCCCAAAAACATTAAAAACTCTAAAACCCCATAAAACACCTAAAAACTCAAAAACAAATTCTAAACCCCCAAAAACCATAATACCCTTAAAACCACGAACACCCTCACAATCCCTAACACCTCTAAAAACCCATAAAAATCCTCAAAATCCCTTAAAAATCCCTAAAAATGTATAAAACCATAATGCATGAAAATATCTGAGAAAAAATTAAAAACATAAAATCACTAAAAACCCTTATAAAACCTAAAAATACTAAAAACTCTAAAAACCGTATAAAATCCTAAAAACTCTAAAATGCATATAACCCCTAAAACCTTTTAAAAAACCCGAAAAACCAATAAACCCATCCAAAAACTCTAAAACCCATTTAAACTAATATAAATGTTAAAAAAAATCCAAAAACCATAAAAACCTAAAAACTAAAAAACACCTAAAAACCCAAAAATACCAAAAATACCATAAAAACACTAAAAACACTCAAAATACCTAAAATATATAAAAACCATTAAAATCTTAAAAATTTCATTAAAATCACTAAAATCATAAAAAATATAAATCCCTGAATAACCCTAAGAAATATATTAAAACTTAAAATACATTATACTCATTAAAAACATAAAAAAGTTAAAAACCCTATAAATCTCGAAAAAACCCATAAAACCCTAAAAATCACTTAAAATCCCCAAAAACTCAAAAAGGCCATAAATAACTTAAAAAATACCTAAAATTCCATTAAAATGAAAATAACTAAGAAAACCCAAAGAATACCTTCAAAACCTAAAAAACACTTAAACCCCCTAAAAATAAAAAAACATTAAAAACCTTAAAAATAGAAAAAAGACCCTAAAAACCCAAAAAACCCTTAAAACCATAAAACCCTAGAAACCCCTAAAACCCAAAAACCAATTAAACCATTACAAAAATTTAAAACCCTAAAAACATTAAAATACCTAAAATTCTAAAAATAATAAAAACAAAGAATACCCTCAAAACCCCAAAACCCCTAAAAAACCAAAAAAATCCTAAAAAGCACTAAATATCCCTAAAAATGTAAAAAACTATAAAACCCTTTAAAAAACAAGAAAACTATAGAAAATTAAAAACACTTAAAACTACTAAAAACCCAAAAATGATAAAAACCCTACAAATTATAAAAACCCCTAATTGACTAAAAATCTCTAAATACCCTAAAAAATTAAAAAACCTAAAAAGAAGAAAATATATAACATAAATTGCCCTTTAAACCATGAAGACCCCCAAGAAAACCATACAAACCAAAAAACATGTAAAACCATGAAGACCCCCAATAAAACCATACAAACCAAAAAACTTGTAAAACCCATGCAAACCCCTAAAAACCTAAAAATTACAAAATAAAAAAACACAAAAAAACCCTGAAAACCTCTAAAACCTTAAAAAGAATAAAAACAGATAAAACCCTAAAAAACAATCAAATATATAAAATCATTTAAACCCCTAAAATTATTTAAATAATCCCTAAAAAACAATAAAACCCTTAAAAGGTATGAAATCCCTAAAAAATTGGTAAAAACCATAAAACCCTTAAAATCCTAAAAATCCCCAAAACACCCTCAATCCATAAAAATCCATAAAACTCTCTAAGAATATTTAGAATTGTAAAAAACACTAAAAACCATGAAAAACCCCTAAGAAAACCTTATAAATTTAAAAACAATTAAAACCCCTAAAAACCATATAAATCAAAAAAAATAACTTAAAATACATAAAATCATAAAAACGTAAAAATACATAAGAAAACCATAAAAGTCTATAAACACTCAAAACCCATAAAAACCTAAAAAGGATAAAAAGAATAAAAAACCCTAAAACCCCCAAATACCATAAAAACCAATAAATAAATTAAGTCTCTAATAAATCATAAAAAACCTAAAAAGACTCTAAAAAATAAAAAACACTTTAACACCTATTTTTTTTTGAAAAACTATAAAAACATTAAAACCCCCAAAAAACTCATAAAACCACTAGAACCCCAAAAAAACACAAAGACTCTAAAAACCCCTACAAACCCTAAAAATCCCTAAAAATCCTAAAAATAATAAAAAAAAACATAAAAATTCCTAAAATGAGAAAAACATTGAAAACCCAAAGGAAAATTAATACCCTAAAATCACTTAAAACACCTAAAAAACCTAAAAACACTAAAAAAACCCTAAAACCCTAAAATCTTGAAACCCATAAAAACTATAAAAAACTCTTAAAAAAATTCAACAATGCTAAAAACCCATAATAACCCTAAAAACACACCAAAACATTAAAGACCATTTAAACCAAAAAAATGTTAAAAAACTCTAAAAAACATAAAAATTCTAAATACCCAAAACAAAACCCTAAAACCCCCCAAACACAACAAAAACACTAAAAATTCCAAAAATCCATCAAAATACATAAAACCCCTAAAACCATATGAATCCAAAAAAACACCAAAAACCCTAAACATGAAAAAAAACCATAAAAATACTAAATAATATTAAGAAAGCATTGAAACCCTAAAAACACATAAAACTTCTAAAAACTTGAAAAGCGCTAAAAACCCAAAAAACACTAAAAACACATAAAACCTTTAAAATTCCTATAAATAATAAAATATGAACCCACCCTAAAAATACATAAATTTCTCACAAAAAACCCTAAAAATAGAGAAAAATATGAATAAAACCATAAAAACCTATTAAAATTAGATCCATGAAAACCTAAAAAACCTAAAAATAATAAAAAACCCCAAAACACTCTGAAAACTAAAACCCCTAAAATCTATATGAAAACCTAAAACCATAAAATAATAAAAAAAAACCCCAAAAAACATAAACAAAACTCTAAACTAGAAAAAACCTATAAACATCTAAAAACATTAAAATCTATAAAAGCCCTTAAAAACCCTAAAGAACTCAATAAAACCCATAAAAATATAAAATAAAAACTATAAAATTTTTTAAAACCCTGAAAAAACTAAAACCAATATAAATCCCTAAAATCACTAAAAAATTATATGTATACTAAAAAAGCAATATAATCTCTAAAAACATAAAAAACCTAAAAACAATGTAAAACCCAGAGAAATCATTAGAACACTAAAACACTTAAAACCCATAAAAACCTAAAAAACCTAAAAAACCCTAAAACCCCTAAGTACCATAAAAACCACTTAGAACCATAGAAATACGTAAAAACACATAAAAACCCTAAAAACCACAAAAAAATCTAAAAACTCTTCAAAACCATAAAATCATTAAAAAACTATAAAAGCCCTTAAACCCCTAAAACTCAAAAAACCCTAAAAACCAAATAAAACCATTAGAACCAGTAATATCGTAAAGAAACCTAAAATCCCAAAAAATCCCTAATAACCAAAAAAACTTTTAAAATCTATTAAAATAACTAAAATTAGAAAACCCCTATAACCCCTAAAAACATGATATGACCTTAAAATCTAAAAACACTTAAAACCCATAAAAACATAAATATGCTATAAACCCAAAAACAATAAAAATCCTAAAATGGCGTTAAGATACCTAAAAATGTAGAAAATAAAAAAAAACCATGAAACCCATAAGAAAACACTTGAACCCCCTTAAAACCTATAAAACCCTAAAAACATAAAAACCCTAAAAACAATCCAAATCCCAAAAAAGACTACAAATCCATAAAAATCCTAAAAAATCAATAAAAATTATAAAAATTGTAAAAATCCCAAAAACCATAAAAAATCCTAATAAAACCTTAACAACCCAAAGACACGTAAAACGCATAAAATCCCTAAAGGCACTAAAAAACCAAACACCCTAAAAACCCTTGTAAATCCTATAAACCATAAAATTATTAAAAAACAAAAATAACGTTAAAAACGCTAAAAACATTTAAAAAACCTGAACAACCCTAAAATCTCTAAAAAATTAAAATACTTAATACCATGAAAACCCTTAAAAAACCATAAAATCATAAAAAACATAAAACCCCTAAAAACCTAAAAAAATACAAGAAATATTAAATACACTAAAAACCCTACACACCCTCAAAATCTCTAAAAAACCTAGAAACTAAAAAAATCTAAATAATATCTAAAAATCCATAAAAATGTAAAAACTCTTAAAAACTATGAAATCCTATAATAAATCCATAAAAGAATAAAAATACATAAAACCCATAAAACCTAAAAAATTATAAAAACCATATGAAAAACCTAAAAGGACATAAACCCCCTAAACCCCCTAAAAACCCAATCATGCCAATAAGGTTTGTGTTTGGAAGAATGAAGACAAGTGCCCATATCGTTCAAATACACGACTACTTCACCTGGATGATCGTGAGGAAAAATCCATATGGGAGAAATGGATTCTCCAAAACTCATAAGATCAAAGTGTTCTTCTTGAAGCATCTCTTAGCTGTCTTTATTAGAAGTGTTCACCCTCAAGTCATCCCATACCATTCAAGATTATGAAAATGTATATGTAATAGCGATGTATAGTGATGGAGGATTATTCCGGGGAAGAAATGTGGGTCCCATTAACCAAAACTACTTCCTAGGTACCTCCACAGACCTCAAACTCTCTAGGGATGGATGCTTGTGAGGATATGTACATGGGAGAGGAACATCCCATGCTCTAGTCATTGAATGAAAATTGGAAATATTGTCACCCTAGAGGTGTGATCATCATCATCATCATCATCATCTTCCTCATTAACCATGATCCTTACCATGGAATGTAATCGGCAATTCAATTTTCAACAATTCTACCGAGTGTGGATCAAGATTTTGGGCCCCTAAAGGTATGGATTCCCTTTTTTAGGATTATCGTGGTATGAAATGTAAGTAGGTGTTGACACATATCTGACTCTAGTAAGAGAAACATATTTCCCCTGGGGAAAGGGACTCAGTGCCTGAGGTGATTGATTGTGAAATTGTTTACAACTTTATAAAGTATCCCATTACCCCTATGACATGGGAATGGAAGCTTCATAAGGTATGAAAATATGGTATTCAATAGAGATAATGGTATCCTAAAAGGCTTAACCCCAAGATCTCAAAAAATTCTTTAGGGGTTTATAGATAAGATATTTTTGGGGAATATTTATAGGTTTTGGGTTCCTATCAATCTTATTTTGATTACCCTTTGGCCTAGATTCCTTAAGAACTATGAAAATTGAAATATTTATTTCCAACTGACCACTTGGGTATGAATTAATATAAATATTAGTATAACACTTTATGAGGTCCACATGAAAACCCATAGAATTTGGAAGCTTAATATTTTACTGCATGTCTTCCTGGGTGAACATTAGCTAATGATTTCGGGCTATCATAAAATGTTTATCCTGATGTGCACCATTAATATCAAAAGGTCACAACATATGGACACATTTGAATTGATGAAAAAATATAAAGGGAGTGTATCACTCACAAATAAGCTTCTTGTCAATCCGAAAAACCATAAAACCCTCTCTTAAGGACAATAAGTAGTCTTGTTTAACAATTTCATTTGATTCAATATTCAATATGATGATGTCTTGTTTATTGGAATAAACCCACTTAGGATTTGGAGATAGGTCTGGAGACCAACACCTAGAATCTGTAGTGGATTGATAAACATATATTCTCCCATGCGAGCTCTTATCCAACCCCAGATCATTTGGAAAGTACCAACTAGACGGTGTGTTGTATTCCCCTTGTTGACGTGGCTTGATAAGTAATATATTTTGGATAATACTATAATGGTCAAGTAGATGCATTTGTAAGTGGAAAACTAAGCCTCCATAATAATGGTTGTGACTCTCATCCCATTTTTGGATCCAAAAACCAGTAAGATCTATCCACATAGAAACATGGCCTGGAAGGCTTCCAGCCGAAACAACTGGTAAAATTTAGGAACAAGTTCCCAACCCAATTCATGAAACTGACCATCCTCCAAGACAAGTTAGTAGGAACATGCTCATCATCGAGTTTTAATGGTCAGATAAGACCTTGGCCTACGTGGACTAGGCTATAGATAATTTTTGGAAAATAATTAATTCTCTCAGAAAATGAGATGTCATAATTAGGTAGAGGGTTGGTATTATATGAAAGTGGTTTCTCTTGGTTAATAAGTTTCTTATCAATATGTGGTGTCCCATCCTCATCATCCCAGGATGAGGAAGGATGTGAGAATTTTTCATACCTATATTTGAAGATGGTAACTACGGAGATCAGAAGAATATCGCAGAGAGTGATACTGACCATAAACTAAATAAAAGGTGTTGGTACCTAGTTTCCATCTTGTAAGAAGTTGTGAAATGTGAGGTTAGTTTTGATAAATGTAAGTCTGAGATATACAAACCACTTTATATAATCCAATGGCCAATAATTTGGTTTGGAATTCCTCACAACACTGGTGAACCCAGAAGGGCCACCCACAATCTAGAACAAATGAACCATTGGAGTGATGATCCCACTTTTATGACCATCTATGTTGCTCATTTATCATGTCATTTCATGCAATTATATGATATCAATGATCATTTTTCTTCAGTACTTGCAGCATATCATCTAGTGACTGAGGTGAAATGTTCAACAAAGATCCATCATAGATGAATTTTTGTATAATCCATCCCTTATCCAAAATAAATGTCTTTGAATAGTGTTGTTATCAATTATATAGGAAGCGTGTTTGATCGGCCAACATGGTTCCGAGATAGCCACATCTGATAGTATTCAAAATCCATAGTTAGCCAGCATGTTTGAAATTGGATATTATTTTTTGCCTTCACTAAGGAGTGTAACTAGAAAATGATGTAATGGAATGATGGGGACCTTCTATTTAGAAGAGTCTATAATTTCGTTATACCTTTCATCAGTAGCTGAAGGGGGATCAACAAAAAGAGCAGTAAAAAAAACATATGAATGATTCATCTTGGTTTACATCAAAAGACCATGAAAAAGGTTAGTCTAAAAAATAGGAAAATGACTCAAATTAGTCCACATACTAAAAGGTCCGTGAGCTGATAGTCCATGGAGGGAACCATCTGTGAACTAAAAATCCGCGAAAGCTCGCGAGGTGCTGGCCTGCAAAGCATTGGCCAGATAATCAATGGTTCACAAAGAAAGATAACTGTGTAAAAACCCATGCTATACAAAATACATCAATCACCATTATCAGAAAGAAGTTTTTTAGTGTGTGGATAGAAGGTTCATTTCTTGGGAAAAGTGCATCCAAAAAGGATATAATTCATAGAAATTAAGCAGTCAAGAGAATTACAGGAGCACAAAGTTCTACGAGGAACATGGTACAGGTAAAATGGACCCCTTCTATATATAGGTGTAGTCCCCCCTCTTGGCTCACCTTCATACCAAAAAATAGTTCAATCTAAGACCACTTCCTACATCAAAATAGTATCCTATTTATCCCGATAAAAACCCATTCTGATAGAGGGAATTTTTTGGGTCCGGAGAATTTTAAATAGAGAAATAAATTACCCACAATGATTTTAAATTTTAATGAAAACAAATTTTATGAAGATTTGAAGAACAAGGTTAGAGAATCCAAATTTGGGAAAGGAATGAAGAGGCACTGTGAAGAAGAGCTCCTTCACAGACCACCCCTTCACATGGCAGTGCACTTTGTGATGTGCCTATGAACTAATTTTTCAGGAGAAAGTTATGTTGGTGTCAATCCTCTGCAAATGAAATCATTTGTGGGAAATAGGTGGTGAAATCCACCATATATATGATCCTGCACAAACTCAAATAGTTAACGGGTAGTGTGAGGTTTGAAAATTCTTATGAATGAAATGAAATCATTCACTGGACCGAGGTAGTGACCCTCATCTCCCAGGACAATGACACCATGCCCCAATTAATTGAGTCGTCAATTGGTTGGGATTCTTTCATGGACATTCACAAAGGACGATTCACATCCAACTGATCTAGTTCGTCCACCTATCTATAAAAGGACCTCAAGGAGGGATGGAAAATAAATTTTTCTTTTAGATTATTTGAGAGATTTAAGGCATAAAAGAAGAGATCACTACAAAAGAAGCAAAATTTTGATGATTCCCTACAGGTATAACATTCCACATATTATTAAAGAAGGAAATATAAGGCTACATGGTAGACTGTGAACCCAACATCCTTCATTGATGAATTTCCAATGAAGCATAGAACCAATGTTCCTATTTTAATATAGCATCCCACATAGCCATATGATATGCGGGTGGAAACCTACACAGTATAGATAACTACTACATAGATGGATCTCTGTACCGCGTAGCATCATTCAACATTGACGGAGCTCAGTTCCACATAGAAAAATTCTACTCAAACGAATCTTGTTTAAGTGTAGAAAAATGTTACATGGACCAAATACAAGTCCGCATAACATCACAGTATGCAGACTACCCATCACCTACAAAGAAACATGCTATCCTGCCTAAAAAAATAGTTCGTGGAATAGGGTATTCCTGGGGTTTTACCCTCTCGCTTCAATCATTTCCTTCCTTTTCTGTTGCATTATTCATAGTCCCTTCACAAACCAGTCCATAGACACTAGGAAAAAGCCTCTTCCAAGCTTCCAGAACTGTATGATAAAACCATCGGGCGTATCAGCACACCCTTCTGATTTTACATACCCATGGTATGTAGATTCATTTGGGTAATCCATGTAATAAGTCAGACCCCCAGAATTTCCCTAATTTTAGATTTCAATAGTAATACAGGTTATGACCTAAGGATGATCACAAGTACATCAATATTCTAGGGATTAAGGGAAATCACTGTACTTTACCTTCGATGAGGGCTAGTGATAAATAAAGGGAAAATAAAACTTTCTTTACCATTTTATGGGGGAATCATGCTCCTCCCCTTTCCAAAAACCAATCATAAGGTCCTTTATCTATGGTAATCCCCTAGCCTCTCTTTAGGGAAGTGACGTATCCTTAGGCCTTTTCCACCGTCATCCTCCTCCCATTCCACCAGTGGAGAGGGGAAAGTGCATGATTTTCTAGATCTACCGATTCCTCTTGTTTCTCACATCGAGCATGATTCCCATGGGCACAACAAAAAAGGTTGATTTGAAGGGGTTATTTTTTCATTTAGAGGGGATTATAAACCTCACTAAAGGATTAAGCAGTGGTTACGGGGAAACATATCTAAAGTGTCCACCATATGTTAGTAAGTGAGGTTTTCAGTATATACTGGTATAAAATGATATAATTAGTGGTGGTTACATTAGAGGGGATTAAAATTCCTTCTAATGTTGTAATAATGTTTTTGAGAATGCAATTTTAGTGGGGGTTAAAACCCCCTCTAATTTTTATATTGATTTTAGGGGTGTCTTAAACCACCCCTAATTATTTTGTAGAGATGCATTTAAGGGTGTTAATTAAAACCTACATTAATTAATCATGTATTTAGGGGAAGTTTACCTTCCCTAAATGTAGATTTAATTTTTTCTATTTTCTTCCCAGTACTCCCACCACAACACAACACCGTACCCCTCCCATTATCCTCCACTCCAGTTCCCCCACCCCAAACCCGCTCCTCTCCCAATCTCCCATCCCATCCCATTCCCTCCTCCTACCCCACTCTTCCTCCTCCCTATCCTTCCATATGGTGCTTGTCTTCCCCTTTTCACTCCTCCAATCCCACTCCACCCCCATGTTGTTTGTAAAAATAAGAAGATCCTAGGATTCGAACCCGGAATCACTTGAAAGACCTGCCCAAGAGTTCCTCTGCCTAAGTACTATGACAAACACATTTTTCTTCATTAAAAAAATGATTATATTTATATATATTAGGTTGTTTATTTTAATAAATATTATTTTCATTATATGTTTAAATACATTTAAATAATAATAAATATAAATATTTACTATATTTATATACCCACACACATAATTATATATAATATATTTATATATATTATTTACAATATTTATATTTATATATAATTATATATATTATATACTATATATTTATATATTACCCAAATATATTATAAATAAAAATATATATATATATTATACTAATATGTGTCTGTGATAACAATAATAATGATTATTATTTTTATTTTTATTACACCAATTTTTTAAACTATAAAAATTATATTTTGGTTTTATAAATACAATAATTTTTGTATGATTTACATCAAACATATATTATATTGAATACATTTATATTATATATATTTTGAAATTATTTACCTATGTAAATACAATTTATTTAAATAATATATATAATTATTTACTTAATATATTTATATATGTTTGTTAAAAATTTATTTATATAATTTATTTAAATACACATATTTATTATTATTTACATTAATATATATTTATTTGTATAAACTATATAATATTATATATAATTATTATATAATTATTATTATAAGGAATACAAATTATATAAATATATACATTATAGTATGTGAAATACAATTTTATTTTATATATAATTAATATTATATGAAATACACTTTTTACAAATATTTATATAATGTATTTCAATAAATATATGTATAATTATATACATTAAAATCTATATATGTATTTCAATAAATATAATTGTTTAATATTTTGAACATTAATATATATCTATTTGTATAAATTATATTTCATTAAATTTTAATTATATATAATATTAATTATATATAATATAAAGGCATAAACATATTTTTTAAAAATATAATTATTATTATTATAATATAAAATATAAAAAATAAAATCTTGGGTTTTTTTATGATATATATTTCGAATAAATTATCTTTATATATATATATATATATTTAAATAATATGTTTATATTTTTATATTATAAATAAATAATATTATATTATATGAAATGAAATTTATATTAATAAATATATATTATTTTACATAATGTTATATAATTATATTTATGTATACATGTAAATAAAATTAAACACAATACTATAAATATTTTATATAATATTTTCATATAATGAATTTAAATACATTTATATATATTTTGTTTTAATAATATATATATATATATGTATGTATGTATGTGTTTATATATATGTGGAAGTTCTTTTTTAATAACAGTGGGGGTTTCATAACCTCTTTAATCTTTTAAATTAGAGCGGATTTTAACCCCCCTCTAATTTAGATACATTAGAGGGGGGTTTTACCCCTGTAATTTAGATTCATTATAGGGGGTTTTGGACCCCCTCTAATTTATAGACATTAAATTGGGTTTTAAACCACCTCTAATTTAAAGACATTAAATTGGGGTTTTGAGCCCCCACTAATTTATGATATTAGTGTGGATTTTGAAACCCTTCTAATTTAATATATTAGAGGGGTTTTTAACCCCCTCTATAATCTGGATAGATATTAAAAATATAATGCTTAAAAATTTAGAGGGGGTTCAAAACCGCCTCTAATTTAAATAATTAGATGGGGTCCATAACCAAATCTAAATTTGATGAGTAGTGAGGGTTCTACATAACCCCATGTAATTTTTATATAAAATGAATTTAGAGGGTGTTTATAACCCCCTCTAAATTCGATCATTAGAAGGGGCTTTGAAGAACCACCTCTAATTGTTTAGAAAATGAATTTAGAGGGGGTTGTACAAAATCCCTTCTAAATAACTCCTCTAATATGCTATTTTTTTGTAGTGTTAGAGATTAGTGGTGATCATGGAATCCGCATGATTCAACCAACAATTGAACGATGAGAACTATGAATCCTACTCTATATAGGATACATATGATGCCTACCTATGTCTTGAGCTCAAACCGGTCTTTCCTTTAGATGTAATCCCTAAATCATGCCTCCTTCAAGGTCAAATCCCATAAATAATTCCCAACTAGAGGCTTGAATGGGATTCTTCGATACATAAGTCCCAAATATCGGAACTACGTGGACCTTGATTCGCAATTAGCTGGGATACGTTGGAAACCTTTTCGAGGTTCAAGCCTGACACCATCTTTTTCACATCGTTCCACTCTCATCTTGACTATGTGACATTAAACTGTGTAGGTCATCAAACTACATGAGTTTTGATTCCTATCGCAAGGATATATAAGAAT
Source organism: Viscum album (assembly GCA_963277665.1). Lineage (NCBI taxonomy): Eukaryota > Viridiplantae > Streptophyta > Magnoliopsida > Santalales > Viscaceae > Viscum > Viscum album. The sequence continues at coordinate 44,082,861 of OY728151.1, forward strand.
CCCATATTATGTGTTTTATTCCAACATTAAAACAATTCTCGTCCCCCATGGCAATGATAAACTCCAAAGTGCCATCCAATATTTCCCAAAACCATTATTGTTTGAGTGAAAGACCAAGAGATTACAAATTTTTCCACAAAATTGTAACATTAATGGAGAACCTCAGATATATACAAAATTCCTCATTTATGCAGAACCTTGCATTCATGCAGATAATTCCAAACCCATTAGTATTCCTGATTGATTTTACCCAGGGGTAGTCTGTGGAAATATTCTTAGGATTGAACAAAGGATTCACGAACATATGAAGACCACTTAAATATATTAGAGAGTCCGAGAATAGAAGATAGTTCCCCCCAAAAGGTGTGATGATCCTATGTTCTCATCCACTCGACCAATGTGAGTTCTTAAATATCGTTGTCCAAATCATCCCCGACGATGGGATTTCTGCCTTCGGATTGATAGATCTGAAGGCTATTGTTGGTTTCGGGCTTTTCTATATCAGATCTGTGTGGTTTGAGTGGAGATCTGGTGAGACGTGGGGTTTCGTCGAAGGTGTGGATCTTCAACTTTGGCTCGCCAGATGGGATCGGCTATGGTTCAGGACGGATCCAGATGCGGTGTTGCGACTCTTTGTTTGGGATGGAAGAGGCTTTTCTCTGTTGTCTCGCATGGTTAAAGGTGAAGATAGAGTGTGTGGTGCTGCAGATCTGGAATTGGAAGTATTTCTGTGGCTTCTCTGGTTGATGAGGAAAGCGTGGTGCCAGCATTTTGGGGATGCGCCAGATCTCGTTTTTTCCAGATCTGCAGGTGATTGGTCTACACAGAAGATCCATATTGCGGTTGCTGAGAAGATTCCTCCATGGATGGGTCAACGGTTTCGAAGATATCAACGGTGGATGAGACTTCCTCGGCGGCGTGGTTCCTGGCCTCCTCCATGACGTTTTGTGGCGGTCTGGCTTTCTAAGATTTCGATGCTTTATGCTTCCCATCTGTTTGCAGAGCTATGCCTGGGAGAAGTTCGGCGGTTCCGCTGGTGTTGCTTCATTTCTCATTGGATGTAGAAGGCTTGGATGGTTGGTGGTATCATGTTTGATTCAGGTTTCTGGGTTTTCAAATTTGCTCATTCTCGTTCCGCGATTAAGCTCCAGGTCTGTTCCTCTGCCCGATCTTTGTTTCATGCTTCTGATACTGGCCAGTTTATGTTTTGCGGTGTTATGGTTTTTTTCCTTTTTTTCGACGGTGCCAAAGCGGGTTTTTTGGCCTCAAATTTACTACTGAAGTCTATGGTTGGATCCTTCTGTTATGGATCTTCTTTTGGTGGTGGATGCTTCTGTTATGGGCTGATGTTGGTGCTGTTCGCTGGGATTGTATTGAGGTGCTGCGTTTTGGTTATGTGTTGAAAATTCTGGGTTGCTGGAAGAGCTGTTTGAGTTTTGTGATTGTTCATGATCTGGATGATGGTTATGTGCTGTTGGTAGTTTCTTGTTTTGGTGTGAAGGTGATGGATTCTGGTCTTTGTGAGATTGGATGCTGGTTGTTGCTTGGTGGTGAGCTGCTGAATGCTGGTGATGATGGGAGGTGCTGAAGCTGCGGTTTATGGTCGTGTTGCTGCTGGATGTTGTTCGCTGTTTGAGTTTGGATGATGTTCGTTGGTTAGTTGTGAGCTGCTGGATAATGGTGGTGGCTTCATTGCTTTGTGTGTTTTCTTTTTTTGTTCTTGATTTTTCTTTCTTTTTTTGGGTCTTTTGTCTTGGGTCGTTAAGGGTTTTTGGGTGTGGGTCGTTTGACCCCTCCCCTCCCTTTTCTGTTGTGTCTCCTTTTTCTTTCTAATAAATTTGGGGGGGGGGGGGGTCAAAAATAGCCCGTCCCTCGCATCTTCCTTACCCTAAAAACCTAAAAACACTAAAAACAATAAAACCCTAAAAACCCTAAAAACCCTAAAAACACTAAAAACCCTAAAAACCATCAAAATCCATAGAAAACATTAAACCCACAAGAAACCTAAAAAATCCCTAAAAATGTTAAAACCCCTATAAACCATGAAAAACTCTATGAAAACCATAAAAACCTAAAAACAATTGAACCCCTAAAACCTAAAAAAACTCTAAAAATATAAAAACATAAAACCCCTAAAACCCCACAAGATACCTAAAAACCATAAAAACCAATAAAATTTAAAAATAACACTAAAAATCCATAAAAACGAAAAAATTATAAAATGAAATGAAAACCCTTGAGAAAAACATAAACACCTAAAAATCTTAAAACCCCTAAAAAATCTAAAAATGCTAAAAACACTATAAAACCCTAAAAAGACCCCAAAAACCCTACAAACCACTAAATATAATAAAACACAAAAAATCATAAAAACTAATAAAACCCATAAAAACTATAAATCCCAACCAAAACATAAAATTTGAATTAAACCCCAAAAAAAATTAAAAAATATAAAACCCCTTAAAACCCCTAAAAAATCAAAAACAAATCCTAAAACCCCAAAAACCATAATACCCTTAAAAACTCAAACACCCTCACAAACCCTAACACCTCAAAAACCCCTTAAAAATCCACAAAATCCCCTAAAAATCCCTAAAAATATTTAAAACCATAAAATAACGAAAATATCTAAGAAAAAATTAAAAACATAAAATCAGTAAAAACCCTTATAAAACATAAAAATACTAAAAACACTAAAAATCGTATAAAATTCTAAAAACTCTAAAACCCATATAACCCCTAAAACCTATTAAAAAAACCCAAAAAACCAAAAAACCCCCTCCAAAAACTCTAAAACCCATTTAAACTAATATAAATGTTAAAAACCTCCAAAAACCATAAAAAACTAAAAAGTAAAAAACACCTAAAACCCCAAAAACACCAAAAATACTATAAAAACAATAGAAACCCTCAAAATCCCTAAAATACATAAAAAACCATTAAAATCCTAAAAAATTCATTAAAATCTCTAAAATAAAAAAAATCTAAATCCATGAATAGCCCTAAGAAATATTTTAAAACCTAAAAATACATTATACACAAAAAAACATTATATATGTTAAAAACGCTATAAATCTCGAAAAAAAACCCATAAAACCCTAAAAGCCCTTAAAATCCCCAAAAACTCTAAAAGGTGATAAATAACATAAAAAATACCTAAAATTCCATTAAAATGAAAATAACCCTGAAAACCCAAAGAATACCTTCAAAACCTAAAAAACACTTAAAACCCCTAAAAATAAAAAAAACAATAAAAACCGTAAAAACTGAAAAATGACCTTAAAAACCAAAAAACCCCTTAAACAAAAAAACCCTAGAAACCTCTAAAACCCAAAAACCAATTAAACCACTTCAAAAATTAAAAACTCTAAAAACATTAAAATACCTAAAACTCTAAAAAACATAAAAACCAAGAATACCCTTAAAACCCCAAAAACCCCTAGAAAACCAAAAAGTCCTAAAATGCACAAAATATCCCTAAAAATTTAAACAACCATAAAACCTATTAAAAAAAATACGAAAATCTTAGAAAACTAAAAACACTTAAAACTACTAAAAACCCACAAATGATAAAAACCCTAAAAATTCAAAAAACCCCTAAATGACTAAAAATCTATAAACACCCTAAAAAAATTATAAACCTAAAAAGAAGAAAAGATGTAACTAAAATCACCCTTAAAACCATGTAGACCCCCTAGAAAATCATACAAACCAAAAAACATGTAAAACCCATTCAAACCCCTAAAAACCTAAAAATTACTAAATACAAAAAAACCCAAAAAAACTTGAAAACCACTATAACCTTAAAAATAATAAAAATAGATAAAACCCTAAAAAACAATCAAAAATATAAAATCCTTTAAACCCCTAAAATTATTAAAATAAACCCTAAAAACAATAAAACCACAAAAAGGTATGAAAACCCTAAAACTGGAAAAAAATCATAAAAACCCTAAAACCCTTAAAATCCTAAAAATCCCAAAACACCCTCAATCAATAAAAATCCTCAAAACTCTCTAAGAATATTTAGAATTGTAAAAAACACTAAAAACCATGAAAACCCCTAAGAAAGCCTTATAAACCTAAAAACACTTAAAACCCTTAAAAACCATATAAATCATAAAAAATTACTTACAATACATAAAATCATAAAAACGTAAAAATCCATAAGAAAACCATAAAATTATAAAAACACTCAAAATCCCTAAAAACCTAAAAAGGATAAAAATAATAAAAAACCCTAAAAACCCCCAAATACCATCAAAACGAATAAATACATTAAATCTATAAAAAATCATAAAAAACCTAAAAAGACTTTAAAAACTAAAAAACACTTTAACATCTAAAAATGTTTAAAAACTATAAAAACATTAAAACCCCAAAAAAACTCATAAAACCACTAGAACCCAAAAAAACACAAAGACTCTAAAAACCCCTATAAACCCTAAAAATCCCTAAAAATCTTTAAAATAATAAAAAATATATAAAAATTCCTAAAATGAGAAAAGCATTGAAACCCCAAAGGAAACCTTAATACCCTAAAATCACTTAAATCACCTAAAAAACAGAAAAACACTAAAAAACCATAAAAACCCTAAAATCTTAAAACCCATAAAAACTATAAAAAACTCTTAAAAACATTCAACAATGCTAAAAACCCATAATAACCCTAAAAACACACCAAAACATTTAAAACCATTTAAACCAAGAAAATGTTAAAAAACTCTAAAAAACATAAAAATGCTAAATACCCAAAACAAAACCCTAAAACCCCAAACCCAACAAAAACACTAAAAAAACCAAAAAAACCCTCAAAATCCATAAAACCCCTAAAAACCATACGAATCCAAAAAACACCAAAAACCTCTAAACATGAAAAAACCCATAAAAATCCTAATTTATATTAAGAAAGCATTAAAACCCTAAAAACACATAAAACTTCTAAAAACCTGAAAAGCACTAAAAACCCAAAAATGCTAAAAACACATAAAACCCTTAAAATTCCTATAAATAATAAAATATGAACCCCCCCTAAAAATACATAAAATTCCCACAAAAAAACCGCAATAATAGAGAAAAATATGAATAAAACCATAAAAACCTATTAAAATTAGATCCATGAAAACCTAAAAACCCTAAAAATAATAAAAAACCCCAAAACACTCTAAAAACTAAAACCCCTAAAATCTATATGAAAACCTAAAACCATAAAATAATTAAAAAACCCCAAAAAAACAAAAACAAAACTCAAAAATCTAAAAAACCTATAAACATCTAAAAACATTAAAATATCTAAAATCCCTTAAAAACCCTAAAGAACTTAATACAACCCATAAAAATAAAAAAAACTATAAAATTCTTTAAAACCCTAAAAACCATAAAACCAATATAAATCCCTAAAATCACTAAAAATTCATATTTATACTAAAAAAGCACTAAAAATATCTAAAAACATAAAAAACCTGAAAACAATGTAAAACCCAGAAAAATCATTAAAACAATAAAACACTTAAAACCCATAAAAACCTAAAAAACCTAAAAACCCTAAAACCCCTAAATACCATAAAAACCACCTAGAAGCATAGAAATCCCTAAAAACGCATAAAAACCATAAAAACCACTAAAAAATCTAAAAACTCTTTAAAACTTTAAAATCATTAAAAAACAATAAAAGACCTTAAACTCCTAAAACTCAAAAACCCCTAAAAACCAAATAAAACCATAAAAACCTGTAATATCTTAAAGAAACCTAAAATCCCGAAAAATCCATAAAACCCAAAAACCATTAAAATCGTTAAAATTACCTAAAATGAGAAAACCCCTAAAAACATGATATGACCTTAGAACCTAAAAACACTTAAAACCCATAAAAACCTAAAAATTCTAAAAACCCGAAAACAATAAAAATCCAAAAATGACGTTAAAATACCTAAAAATGTAGAAAATAAAAAAACCATGAAACACATAAGAAAACACTTAGACCCCCTAAAATCCTATAAAATCCAAAAAAAATAAAAACCCTAAAACAATCAAAATCCCAAAAAAGACTACAAATCCATAAAAATCCAAAAAAAATCAATAAAAATTATTAAAACTGTAAAAATCCATAAAAACAATAAAAAATCCAAGTAAAACCTTAACAATTCAAGGACACTTAAAACTCATAAAAACCCTAAAGGCGCTAAAAAACCAAACACCCTAAAAACCCTTATAAACCCTATAAACTATAGAAATACTAAAAACCATAAATAACTCTAATGACCTAAGAAAATACTATAACCCCAGTAAAAAATATAGAAACACTTTTAAACACAAAAAAACATTAAAAAAACCCTAAAACCCAAAAAACTCAAAAATTCCGTCAAATCCCAAAAAACCATAAAATGCCAAAAAATCATAAAAAACCCTAAAAACCATAAAAATCCTTAAAAAGGCTAAAAACCTTTAAAACACCTAAACAACCCTAAAATCTCTAAAAAAATAAAAAACCCTAAAACCATGAAAAACAAGAAAACCATAAAAGAATAAAAAACATAAAAGCCCTAAAAACCTAAAAAAATAAAAAATATTAAAAACACCAACAACCCTAAACACCCTCAAAATCTCTAAAAAACCAAGAAACTAAAAATATCTAAATAATATCTTAAAATCCATAAAAATGTAAAAACTCTTAAAAACAATGAAATCCTTTAAGAAATACATAAAATACTAATAATACTTTAAACCCATAAAACCTAAAAAATTATAAAAACCATAACAAAAACCTAAAAGACCATAAACCCCCTAAAACCCATAAAAACCCATAAAAACCCTAAAACCCACTAAAAACAATAAGAACCCATTAAATCCATAAAAATGTTTAAAATCTATAAAAACATTAAAAACCCCTAAAAAATAAAACCCCCCCAAAAACCATAAAACCGATAAAACCCTAAAACTCCTCAAAATCCATAAAACTCATAAAGACAATAAAAGCCCAAAAAAATCAATAAAAATCCATAAAAAAGTAAAAACCCTTAAAAAACATAAAAATTCCTAAGAAAATCTAAAAACATAAAAACACTAAAAATCCATAAAAACCATGAAAATGCTAAAATCCCTAAAAATCTAAAAAATGTAAAACCCCCAAACCCCATCCCCCACTCCCCAATACCTAAAAACCTAAAAACCCATTAAAAACCTAAAAAACCTAAAAATTTATAAAATTTCAAAACACCTAAAAACCCTAAAAATCCCTAAGAAAACCTTAAAAACGGAAAACACTTTAAACCCCAAAGCCTAAAAAATGATAAAAACACTAAAACCCCAAAAATACCCCCAAACCCTAAACCCCCTAAAAACTCAAAAACAATAAACCAATAAAAAGTTAAAAACTCAAAAAACCCTTAAGACCCCATAAAACCCTAAACACCTAAAACCCCCTGAAAATCCCCCAAAACCCTAAAAGACCACAAATATCCTAAAAAAGCATTAAAAACATCAAAAATATAAAAACCCTAAAAATTATAAAAACCCCTAAGAAAACCATAAAAACCTAAAAACTCGTAACATTCTTAAAAACCAAAACCAAAATAAAATCTTTAAATACCACAAAAACCTAAATCCAATAAAAAAATCCGTAAAAATCCCAAAATATTCTGAAAAACATAAAAACCCTAGAAACCTAAAAACCCTAATAAATTTTTAAAAACATAAAAAAACATAAAACCCATAAAAATTCAAAAAAGGTAAACACCTGAAAAACATAAAAGACCATAAAACCCAAAAAACCAAAAAATCTATAAAACCCCTAAAAACATAACAACCCTAAAAAACCATAAAAATCCTAAAAACAACTAAAACCACTAAAAATACTTAAACAAATAAAAATGTTCCAAAAATCTAAAAAACATAAAACCCAGAAAAAACATAAAAACCATAAAACCCTAAAAACCTTAATACAATAAAAACCTAAAAACCTTAAAAACCCTAAAAACTCTAAAACCCCAAAAAAATTTTAAATACCCTATTATCCATAAATATCCTTAAAAACAAATAAAAACCCAAAAAAATGTAAAAATCCCAAAAACACTGAAAACCCATAAGAAATCCTTAAAGCCTTATAAAAACATAAAACCACTAAATACCTAAGAAACACTAAAAACCCAATAAAGACCCTTAAAACCCCCAAAACCCCTGAAAAAATATAAACCCCTAGAAACAATAAAAACCCCAAATATTCGAAAAACGATAAAAACCACCATTGTCTCAAAAAAACCCTTAAACCCAAATTGTATTAAAGAACTAAAAAACCATAAAAAAACAAAAAAACAAAAAAAACACAAAAAACTCTAAGCATCCAAGTGAACTCTAATACCATGAAAATCCATAAAACCCCTAAAATCACTAAGAATACCAATAAACAAAAAAACCCCACGAAACCTTGAAGACCCTATGAAAAAAAAACCTAATGTCACTTTAACCTATAAAACCCCCAAAAATGCTAAAAACCATAAAAAACATTAAGAACACTAAAACACTAAAAAATAAAAAAAAACACAAAAAATCTATAAAACTGCTAAAATCCATAAAAATACTAAAAATCCATAAAAATCCCTAGAATCATAAAAACCTAAATATCCCTAAAAACTCAAAAAAAACTTAAAAATCCAAAAACCCATAAAACCACAGAGAAACCTAAAAAATAATAAAAACCCAAAAACAAACTAAAAATTACTCTAAAACCCCTTAAAACCATAAAATCCATAAAAAACATAAAAAATACATATAAGCCCATATAAACCCAAAACCAAATGAAAACATCAAAAACCATTTACACCCTTAAAAACGTTAAAAACAGTAAAAATAATTGAAATTGTAAAAAACTAAAAAAATAGAACCCCCCCCCCCAAAAAAAACTCTAAAAACCCAAAAAAATCAAGAAGAGACTAAAAATACTCTAAAACCCCTTCAAACAGTAAAACCCCCAAAAAACCTTAATAATACGTAAATCCATAAAAAAACCCAAACCCAATTAAAACTTCCAAACCCTTTAAACCCCTAAAAACATTAAAAAATCTAAACATAATTAAAACCCTAAAAAACTAAAAAAATACCCCCCCCCCCCCAAATAAAAAACCAAAAAACTATAAACAACTCAAAACCCCCTCAAAATCCCTAAAAATCCTAAAAACCCATAAAAATTGAAAAATTATGTAAATTTACAAAAAATATAAATACAGTAAAAACTATTTAAAACCCTAGGAAAACCTTTAAATCCAAAAATAATAAAAACCCCTAGAACTGAAATAATGCTAAAAACACTAAAATCAGTAAGCACCCAAAAAACCCTTACACCCCTCTAAATCCCTAAAACCACTAAAAACCATAAAAAAAGTTAAAAATTCATAAAAATACATTAAAACATAAAAAACCCTAAAACCCTAATAAATCGAAGGAAACCATAAAAACCAAAAAACACATATAACCCCTACAAACCTAAAAAATATTAAAATCCATAAAAACCCTAAATCCCCATAAAATCTATAAAACCCCTAAAAACCATTAACCTAAAACCCATTGAAACCCAAAAAACCAATTGAGAACTCTAAAATACCATTAAACCCATAAAAAATTATAAATACATAAAAACTATAAAATAAGAAGAAAACTCAAAAAACCCTAAAACCAAAAATAGCCAAAAAAACATTAAAAACACTAAAAACCATAAAATACCTAAAATCACTAAAACCCCATAAAAGTTCTAAAAAATATTTATAAATCCTAAAAAATATAATATACTCTATAAACCCCTAAGAAAACCCTAAAACCCCCAAAACAATTAAACCCACAAAAAACATAAAAACAGGAAAACACCTAAAATCCCCTCAAACCATTAAAACATAAATCCCTCAGTATCCCTAAAAACTCTAGAAAACCATAAAATTTTAATAAAATCCCCAAATCCCTAAAAATTTAAAAAACTTTAAAAACAATAAGAAAATATGAAAAACTTAAAAACACGTACATAAAACCATCAAAAACCCCAAAAACACTAAAACTCCTTAGAGACCTAGGAAACTCTAAACTCCCTAAAAACCATTAAAACCCATAAAAAAATTACAACCCCAAAAAATAGATAAAAACCATAAAATATGAAAAATAACTCTAAAAACCCTTTAAACCCCTAAAAACATTAAAAAACTAAAACCCCTTAAAACCCATAAAAACTCAAAAACCCCGTAAAACCTAAAATAACCCTAGAAACCCACAAATTCCCTAAAACCCTAAAAAACAATAAAAAATATAAAAAACTGAGAAACAAAACACCCCTACAACAACTTAGAAAAACTTAAATACATATTACAATTTAAACACCTAAAAACCCTGAAAATGCTAAAAATCCTAAATAAAACAATTAAATAAACTAAAAACCCTAAAACAATATAAAACCATAAAACCCCTAAAAATTTTAAAACTACCAAAACCACTAAAAACTATAAAAACCCTTTAAACCTCTTGAAGTGTTGAAAATATCTAAAAACCATAAAACACCTTAAAAACTCAAAAAAACTCTAGAATCCCAAAAAAAACCCTAAAACCAAAATACCCTAAAAAACCCTAAAACCATCAAAATCACTAAAAACCAAAAACACATAAAATCCTATAAAAGCCTTGAAATCACCAAAAAACGTAAAAATCCCTAAAACCCCATAAAAATACTTGATACCCCTAAAAACCTAAAAATCCCTAAAAATGTAAAACACTAAAATTACGAAAATTCCTTAAAAACCCATAAAATAATAAAAATCCTTAAAATTGCCTAAAAACCACTAAAAACATAAAAAACCATGGAAAACCCTAAGAAAACCTTAGAAACATAAAAACACTAAAAAGGAACTAAAAACCCGAAAACCATGAAAACCCTTAAATGCCCTAAAACCCCCAAAATACCCAAGAACCAATAAAAAATACAAAAACTCATTAAACCCCTAAAAATGTTTTAAAATTATAAACAACCATAAAAACATTAAAAGTATCAAAATCCTGTAAACCCTCTAAAACCCATACAAAATCCCTTAAACCGCTAAAAAATCCTAAAAATTCACAAAATCCTGAAAAACCCTAAAAATGCATAAAAATCCCAAAATGCCAAAGAATGCATAAAAATTTAAAAACCATAAATACATAAAAGTACCTAAGAAAAAAAATTAAAAACCTAAAAACACATAAATTCCCTAAAAGTCCTAAAAATAATAAAAAACCTAAAAACACTAAACCTTTGAAAACCTTACATAATCTCAAATTTTTTAAAAATCATAAAAACCCAAAAAATCCCTAAATCCCAAAAAATATAAAAACCCCAAAAACCTCAAATAAGAACATTAAAACCTAAAAAAAATTAAAACCCATAAAAACTAAAAAAATTATAAAACCTTAAATACCAAAAAATAATCCAAGACCCCAAACCCCCTAAAAACCATAAACCCTCTAAAAAAATTAAAAACCCTAAAAACAAACTAAACACTTTAAAAATCCTCTAAACCTATAAAAATGTATAAATACTATAAAAAAACTTAAAAACTATGAAAAACTAAAAAATACCCTAAAAACCCAAATAATCTTAAAACTCCTAAAAATAACTTAAACCCTAAACCCCCTCAAAATCTATAAAACAATTTTAAAACAAAAATATCATAAAAAGTACCTAAAAATACCTAAAAACCTAAAAACCACTAAAAACCCAAAACAAAACCTTAAAAACCTAAAAACACTTTAAAACCCTAAAAACAAAAAACCCCTAAAAATCATAATAACCCCTAAAAAAATTAAAGACCCTACATACCCAAAAACCCTAAAAAAGTCAAAAAAAAATAAAAACCCTTTGAATCCCTAAAAGATTTAAAAAACTCTAAAAACCATAAAAAAACTGGAAAAATCACCAAATACACAAAGAACCATAAAAACAATAAAAACACTAAAGAACCTAAAAATAATAAAAATCATAAAAACCCATAAAAACTCTGAAAAGGATTAAACCCCTAGAAACCCCTAAAACACTATGAACATCATAAAAAACTAAAAACAATAAAAACTCCTCAAAACCATAAAATCACTTGAAACTCCTAAACCCCTAAAAATCCTAAAAATCCTAAATAATCCCTAAAACCCTACGAAACCAAAAATCCTATAAAATCCCCTAAAATCGCAAAAAAATGTAAAAAAATAAAAATTATTGAAAAAACATAAGAAAAACAAAAAAACTAAAACACTTAAAACCCCTAAAATAATGAAAAAATGTTAGAAACCATTAAAACCATTAAAAGTCCCAAAAACCCCCAAACCCCATAAAAACCTTAAAGACCCCTAAAAACCATAAAACACATAAGAAACCTAAAACTAATAAATACTTTAAAAACCCTTTAAATTTATATATAGATAAAAACTATAAAAACCATAAAACCCAAAAAACCATAAAATCCACAAAAACACTAAGAACCCATAAAAACCCAAAAAATCCTTAAAAATCACCCAAAAGATAGAAAACCATATAAACACATAAAAAACATAAAACACTAATAGAACGTAAAACCCTAAGGAACCTAAAAATTCTAAAATCCATAAAATGTCCCAAAAACCCAAAAAAACTAATAAAACCTATAAAACCACTAAAAATATAAGAATATCAAAAACCCCACAAAAACCCAAAATCCCACTAAAAACTATAATAACCATTTAAACACATAAAATGTAAAAAAAATGAAAAAATCTTAAAACCAAAAAAAATAAAAAATGTAGAAACCTAAAAAACATAAAAAATGTAAAAACCCTAAACCACCCAAAACAGTCAAAATCACTAAAAATCCTAAAAACCAATAAAAATACCAAAAAGGCCCTAAAAATCCCTAAAAACATAAAAAACCTGAAACCACTAAAAATCCTAAGAAAACCTTAAAATGGTAAAATCCTAAAAACCAAAAAAATCTTAAAGACCATTAAAATCCATAAAAACCTTAACAACACATAAAAATCATAATAAATACATAAAACCCCTAAAAATGTAAAAAAACCTTGAAACCCCCATATAAAACCATAAAACCTAAAAACACTCAATACACCCCAAACCTAAAAATTGGTAAAAACTCAAAAAAATCCCTAAAAACACTAAAACCCCCAAAAAACCATAAAAATCCTAAATCCATAAAGAAATAAAAACTATAAAACATGAAAAACCCACTACAAACATTTAAAACTGATTAAACCCCTAAAATGATAAAAAAACTCCAAAAAATCATTAGAACCCTAAAAAATAAAAAATACCTAAAAACCCCAAAAAACGATAAAAATTTGAAAACCATAAAGACCATAAAAATCCACAAAACCCTAAAAATTATAAAATTTATGAAAAAATCCCCCTAAAACCCTAAAATCATAAAAAACCCAAAAATCGTGGGAAACCCTAGGAAGATCATAAAATCTAAAAAAACATAAAACCCCTAAAAACCTAAATATGATAAAAACACTAAAAACCCAAAAAGAACCTAAAATCCCTAAAATCCATGAAAACCATAAAACCCTAAAACACCAAAAAACAATAAAACCATTAAAAATTATAAATTTATTTAAACTCAAAAAAATGTTAAAAAATTTTAAAAAATAAGAACCATAAAAAAATTCACTAAATCCAAAAAAAACTATAGGAACCCTAAACCCCTAAAGAACCATTAAAACCCTCAAAATCCATAAATACTCTAAAAGCCAAAAAATCCTAAAAAGACTTATAAATATATAATAACATAAATAAATTAAGAACCCTAAATACCCTAAGAAACCCTTGAAAACCTAAAAATGCTCAAAACCTCTAAAACACAAAAAACCCTAAAAACCCTAAAAACCCTAAAAAACCTAAAAATCTTCAAAAACACTAAATACCCAAAAAAACCCTAATAACCCACTAAAACTCTAAAAAATATTTAAACCCCTAAAAAGGTCAAAAACTCTAAAACACTTACAATTCTTAAAAAAATAAACCCCCCTCTAAATTTCCAAAAAAACCCCTAAAAACCCTAAAAACCCTCAAAACCCTCAAAATCCATAAAAACATAAATAACTATATAAATCCTAAAAAAGTTCCCTAAGTCACTAAAAGGGTAAAAGAACCTTAAAAACCATGAAAAACAATAGGATATCCTTAAGAACATTAAGAGACCTTTAAAGACCTAAAAACACATAAAACCCTTAAAAACATAAAAAAACTCAAAAAAGACAAAACCCCTAAATATACCTTAATCCACAAAAAACCATAAAACCCATAAAAAATCATTAAAACCTAAAAAATAATAAAAACCAAAAAAAACTAAAAACGTTAAAATTTATTTTAACCCATATGAACTTTAAAAAACTAAAAAAACCTTAAAAACCCTAAGAACATGAAAACCCCCTAAAATCCCCAAAACCTTAGAAACCCTATAAACACTAAAACATCTCAAAATCCTTAAAAATATACAAAACCATAAAAAATCATAAAAACCCTAAAAATCCATAAAAACATAAAAAAATCATAAAACACTAAAAACACCCTATAAAATCCTTAAAAACATAAAAACAATTAAAAACATTTAAATTGTAAAAACTATAGAAACCTTAAAACTTGTTAAAACTATAAAACAATAAAAACCATCAAAATCTGTAAATTTCCTAAAAACAATAAAAATATTACCTTGAAAAAACACCATAAGAATCATAAAAACACCAAAAAATACTAAAAAAGTTAACAACCATAAAACATAAAAAATCGCTAAGAAAACCTTAAACCCAAGAAAAACATAAAAGCCCTACAAACCTAAAAACACAAAAAACCTTAAAGACCCCTAAAAAACCAAATAACCCAAAAACCCATAAAAATGCACAAAAATTCTAACAATCATTTAAATCCCTAATGTTTTTTAAAAACAATAAATTATATAAACCCTAAAAATGATAAAAACCCTAAACACCCACAAAGTCCCTAAAAACAATACAAATTCAAAAAAATATAAATCCTTAAAAACATAAACAACCATATAAACCATGAAACAACCAAAGAAACCTTAAAAACAAAAAATCATGTTAAACCCCTAAAAAACATTAAAAACCCTAAAAATCCTAAAATACCCAAAAAAACCAAAAAATCAATAAAGCCTTTAAAAACCTTAAAAACCTCTAAAAACCCATAAAAAACCTAAAAACCATCAAAAAAACAATATATATTTTAAGCACCTAAAAGTGCTCAAAACTATAAAAAACCTTTAAAGCCCTAAAAATTAAAAAACCCCAAAATCCATAAAAACCATAAAAACCCTAAAAACCCTAATACCCCCCCCCCCAAATCCCAAAAAATAACCAAAAGCACTAAAAAATACCTTAAAATAAAAAACCTTTAAAATCCACAAAAAACACTATGAAAACCTTAAAAATCTAAAAACATTTAAAACCCCTAAAAAACCTAAAAAAATTTATAAACCATATTAACACATAACACACCATAAATGCACAAAAAACATAAAGACGCATAAAAACCAAAAAAAAATAAAAAATAAAAAAAAATTAGAACTCCAAAACCACTTTAAACCCTAAAAAAATTAAAAACAATAAAAACAATAAAACCCATAAAAACAAAAAAGAAACAAACACCTAAAAACACATAAAATAACTAAAAACCCTAATATCCGTCAAATCCCTAAAAACCCTAAAAAACCTAAAAAATAATAAAATGGATAAAAAATCCAAAAAAACATAAAAAACCATAAAAATGCTAAAAACATCTAAAAAAATAAGAACATAAAACCGTAAAACCCCTAAGAACCCTAAAACTGTAAAGACCCTAAAAGCCCAAAAAATATATAAAAAGCTTTAAAACCAAAAAATCAAAAAATAATAGATTATATCCCAAAAAATAAATAAAAACATAAAAAACCCATAAAATCATAAATTCTTAAGAAAATAATGTAAACATAAAAAACATAAAACCCCTAAAACACCAAAAAATGATTAAAACCCTAAAACCAATAAAAGATTCTAAAAACCCTAAAACCCCATAAAAAATAAATGCCCCTAAAAACCATAACAACCACAAAAACCTAAAAACTAATAAAATAATATAAAACCCATTTAAAATTCAAAATACATTTAAAATGTCTAAGAAACATTAATTCCTCCAAAACCCAAGAAAACCCAACAAACCATAAAAATATTAAAAATCATAAAACCTCATAAAAAACTAAAAATCCATAAAAACCAAAAAACCCAATATAAATCCAAAAAATCCATAAAATCGATAAAACATTATAAACCCTATTAACCTATAAAAATCCAAAGAAAATTATAAAAACCTAAAATCACACAAAACTCTAAAAAACATAAAAAATGCTAAAAATCCTATCCCCTAAAAATCCTAAATCCTCTCCAAATCCCTAAAAACCATAAAAACCATAAAATCATAAAAAATCCTTAAGAACCCATAAAACTGTGAAAAAACCCTATGAAAAACACAAAAATCTAAAAACACATAAAACCCCTAAATACCTAAAAACAATAAAAACCCAAAAAATACTAAAAAACCCAAAAATCAAAAAAATACTCTAAACACACCATAAAAACGGAGAAACCATAAAAAACAAAACCATTAAAAATGCACTTGAACTATAAAAACCCTTTAAACACATAAAAATATTAAAAAACTCTAAAAACCATAAAACCCTAAAACCCCCAAAAAAACCTCAAAATCCCAAAAAACCCCAAAAACCAGTAGAATTATTAAAAAAGAACTAAAAATCAAACAAAAAATAAAAAACCATAAAATCCAAAAAAAAACTCTTAGAAGAATATAAAACACTAAAAACATCTAAAACTCTTAAAAAACTAAAAAATGATAAAAACCCATAAAACCAGAAATAATCTAAAAACCCATAAAACCCAAAAAAATCCATAAAAACACAAAAAAAAAATTCAAAAATCCCAAAAAAATCCCTAAAAATTGTAAAAAACACTAAAAACCCTATAAATCTCAATTATAATATTAAAAACCTAAAAACACTTCAAACCCCAAAAAACATAAGAAATGCTAAAACCCCTAAAACCCCTAAAAGAGTCTAAAAATCCAAAAACCTGTAAAAACCATAAAACCGCAAGAACATTATAAAACTCTAAAACCATTAATTGTCCTAAAAACCAAATAAAAATATAAATAACCCTTTAGTCCCATAAATATTAAAAAAACTCTAAAACCACATAAAATCACAAAAAAATCAAATACCCCTAAATCCAAAAATAAATAAAAACCAAAAAACCCTACAAATCCTAAAAATTCATAGAAACCATTAAATTCCTAAAAAGAACTAAAAATCCCTAAAAGAAAAAAATACCTAAAACCCATGAAAATCTCTCTAAAAAAACTAAAAAACTAAAAAACATTGAACCCTTAAAAAAACTAAAAAATGTTAAAAACCCTTATATAGACACTAAATCCCCAAAACCCCCAAAACCCATATAGACCTCTGAAAACCTCAAACAATACTGAAAAATACAACCATAAAAACCACATAAAACTATAACATCCCTTTAAACCCCTAAAATCATTAAAAAAATTCTAACAACCCTTAAAACCACAAAAAACTCAATAAAACACCTAAAATGCCCCAAAACCTTCAAAACTCTAAAAACACCTCAAAATATCTAAAAACATGAGAACACATAAAAACCCATAAAAACATAAAAATCCAGAAAAACCAAATAAAACCTTAAAACCTAAAACACTAAAAACCCTTAACACATAAACACGATAAAAACCAAAAAACACACGAACCCCAAAAAACCCTCAAAATCTAAAAAACCACAAAAACCAATAAAAAACCTAAAAATCCCAAAAATACCAAAATGTGTAAAAACCTGAAAACCCTGAAAAAATAATTAAAAACATTAAAAACCTTAAAACCCAAAAAACCTAAAAAATTCTAAAATCCCTAAAAATACCCTAATACCCTAAAAGACCCACAAACTGTATGAACACCTAAAAACCTTAGAAATCCTAAAAACCAATAAAACCCTAAAAACAACTAAAACACTAAAATCTATTTAAACCCCTAAAAATGTTAAAAACCTATAAAACCCCTTAAAACCCATAAATGAACTCAAAATACCCCTAAAAACCCATAAAAACAAAAATCCCAAAACCCCTAAAAAACCAAAACAACTCGAAATCCCTAAAATCCTTAAAAACCATAAAAATATAAAAAGGAATAATAATAATAATAAATTAACCAACTCTATATACCCTAAAACCCCCTAAGAAAACCATAAAAACATAATAACACTTTAAAACCAAAAAACATAAGAATGCCAAAAACTGTAAAAACCTAAAAACCGTAAAACCCCTCAAAATACCTAAAAATAAATAAAAATTTTGAAAAATACAAAAAAAATCCCTAAAAATTTAAAAAGCTCAAAAAACCATTAAAAAAATTATGAAAACATTAAAAACCTATAACAATTAAAACCCCTAAAACATAAAAAACTCTAAAAACACTAAAAACCAAAAAAATCCTAAAAATCTATAAATACTTAAAAACATTAAAAACCCAAAATATCTATAAAAACTCTCAAAAAACACTAAAAACTAAAAAACATTAAATCCTTAAAACTTTAAAAACATTGATAAACCTTAAACACCATAAAAACTCAAAAAAACCCTAAAAACAAAAAAAATCAGTAAAAACCATAAAAACCTAAAAATACATAAATTCCTAAAACCCATAAAAACCATAAAAATCTCTAAAAATTTATAAAACCCAAAACACAAGAAAACCCATAAGAAATAATTGAAAAACTAAATACCTAAAAAACACTAAAAACATTTTAAAACCCTAAAAATTCTAGAAATCTCTAAAAATAAGATAAGATTATAAAAATTGTAAAAATCCCTAAAAATCCCTTAATATATAAAAAATCCTAAAAAACTAAAAACCCCTATGAAAATATTAATAAACTGAAAAAATTAAAACTTATAAAAAATCTAAAAATGAAAAAAAAAAACAATAATAATCTCTAAAGAGACCTAAAACCCATAAAACCCCCTAATAACTTTAAAACCCCAAAAAAACACTAAAAACACTAAAAACTACAAAAACCCATTAAACCTTAAAGAACAATTAAAAACTTTAATAATCATAAAAACCTAAAAAACTAAACAAACACCAAAACCCTATAAAACCCATTAAATCCATAAAAAATAACCACAAAATTCTTAAAAACCCTTAGAACCCTATAAATCCTTAAAAACCCATAAAAATCCCTAAAAATGTAAAAACCCATAAAAACCATAAAACACTAAATGTAAACATTAAAAACATAAAAATACATAAACCCCATAAAAACCTATAAAAACTCTAGGACTAAAAAAATCCTTAAAACCCCTAATAACCCTCAAAAACCCAAAAAACATAAAAACCCTGAAAAACTTGGAAACCCGAAAAATCATAAAAAACACCTAAAACCATTAAGAAAATATAAAATACCCATAAAAACCCTAAAATCACTCAAAACAATAAACTCCCTTTAAAACCCTAAAATTTTTAAGAAACTATATATACCCTTAAAACCCCAAAAAACTAAAAGAAACCATAAAAACCCAAAAAAAATATAAAAACCTAAAACCCCTCAAAATCCCTAGAAACAATAAAAACCATAAAAGTCCTAAAAAATCCCTAAAAATCCTTAAAAATGAAAAAAAACATTAAACGCATGAAAAAACATAAGAAAACCTAAAAACTATAAAACATATAAAATCTCTAAAAAGATAAAAAACTATTAAATCCCTAAAAACCCTAAAAGCCCTAAAAATCAATAAAACCCCACCAAATCTCAAAAAACCATAAAAACCATAAAAACCATAAAAACCCCAATGTCCCTAAAAATACCAATTAAAATAAAAAACCCAAAAAACCCCTAAGAAAGCATTAAAACCAAATAAACATTAAACCCCTAAATACCCAAAAAACACTAAAACACTACAAAACCATAAAGACCCTAAACCCCTAAAACCCCTAAAAACCACAAAACCCCCCAAAACCCGTAAAGGCACCAAAACCCATAAAAACCCAAAAAACAATTAAAACTCGTAACACGCATTAAACACATAAAAACCATAAAAATATCTATATACCTTAAATCCCCTAAAAACTCAAAGAAACCCTATAAACAGAAAAAACCATAAAAATCCTAAAATTTCCTCAAAAAGCATAAAGGAATAAAAACTCTAAAAACCTTAAAAACCAATCCTAAAAACATTAAAACTGAAAAAAAACTTAAAACCCCTAAACACCTAAAAAATGTTAGAAACCTTAAAATCAATTGAACACCATAAAATCTCTAAATACAGTAAAACCAAAAAAACCATAAATAAACAAAAAAAAAATAACTCCCCCCCCAAATTGTACCCCTAAAAACATAAAAAAATCTTAAAAACCATAAAAACACTAAAAAATTCATAAAACCCCTAAAATCCCAACAAACTATAAAACCCTACAAACACTAAAAAGATCCTAAAACCACTATCAACCCCTAAAACTATAATAAACCTAAAAACCTAAAAACCCCCAAACCCCTAAAACCCACAAAATCAGTTAAAATATAAAAACAAATCTAAAAAACCTTTCAATACATAAAGAATTTAAAAAACTCAAAAAACATCAAAACCCAGAAAAACACAAAAATCCATGAAAACCCAAAAAAATAAAAAAAAACATAAACCCATATTTTTTATAAAACTCTCAAAATATCTAAAAACTAGAAAAAAACACTAAAAATTCTATAAAAAATCCAAAAAAAAATTCAAAAATTGTAAAAAACCCTAAAAACATGAAAAACCGTAAAAAAATTGTTAAAAAGAAAATAAAATAATACACGAAGTACCCTAAAAATGTTAAAAATTCTAAAAACCCCTAAAAATCCTGAAAACACTAAAATCTCTCAAAATACCGAAAAACCATAAAAATTGTTAAATATTAGAAAAAAAATCCAAACAAATGTAAACAACCATTAAAACACTTAAATAAAACCATTAAAAACTAAAAACCCATAAAACCCATAAAAACCTTTAAACACTAAAACCCTTAAAAACACAGAAAAGTCTTTAAAACCCCAAACCCCCTAAAAACATTAAATCAACTTAGAAAATTTAAAAAACCTAAAAACCCTACAGACCCTAAAAACCTACTAAAAACCATAAACCCTTAAAACACATAAAAATATTAAAAGACTTTAAATATGTTTCAAAATCATAAAAACTAAAAAAACACAAAAAATCCATAAAAACCCTAAAACCCATCAAAATCCAAAAACCCCAAAAAATCCATAAAAATTGAAAAAACCACTAAAATTTATAAATCCATAAAAACTAAGAAAAACCTAAAGAAAACCGTTAAAACCCAAAAATACATAAAACTGCTAAAAACTATAAAATGTTAAAAACTATAAAAGCCCTAAAACCCCTAAAAACCCATAAACCTAAAAAAATACATATACACCTTAAAAACCATAATATCCTAAACAATCCTTCAAATCCCTAAAAAAAATAAAAAACTCAAAAAAACCTAGAATCCAAAAGAAATCCTTAAAAAAATAAAACACGTAAAATCTTCAAAAAACCCTAAAAATGCCAAAAAGGGTATGAAAAACAAACACCCCTAAAACTTTCAAAAACTCCTAAAATAGATAATTCCACTAAAACCCTCTAAAAACTACAAAAAACACAAAAAATGTTCAAAAATATCAAAGACGTTAAAAAACTGAATATCAAAAAAAACCCCTAAAAACATAAAAACCATAATAACACTAAAAATCATAAAACCCATCAAAATCCTTAAAAACCCTAAATACCCTAAAATCACAAAAAATCCCCAAAAATACCAAAAAACAAAAACAACACTAAAACCCCTTTAAAAAACAATGAAAACCATAAAATCCTAAAAATCCATAAAACCCATAAAAATAATAAAGCCATTAGAAACATTAGAAAACCTTAAAAATCCAGAAAACACTTTAATGCCACTAAAAACACTTAAACCCCATTAAACTCCTAAAAAGATAAAAAAAACTCTAAAAAATTTAAAATCAATAAAAATGAAAAAAACCAAAAAACCATAAAAACCATAAAGACCCAAAAAATCTGAAAAAATAATAAAAATAGTGAAAATACAAAAAAACAATTAAAATATTCAAAAAGCCCTAAAATCCATAAAAATGTATAAAATTATAAAAACCCATAAAAAATATTAAGAAAACCATAAAAACCTAAGAAAACATAAAACCCCTAAAAACATAAAAAACCCTAAAAATTAGAAAATTCATAAAAACAAAAAATCAAAAAAATCCCAAAATACCATCAAAATCCCTAAAAAAATGAAAACCCAAAAAATCCAAAAAAACACAAAAAATACCTAAAAATGTAAAAACTCATAATGATTCAGAAACCCCTAAGAAACCATGAAAACCTAAAAACACCTAAAACACTGAATAATATAATAAATGATAAAATCCTTTAAAAACCCTAAAAACCATAAAACCCCTAAAAACATAAAATATACTTAAACACCAATAAATACCCTAAAAACCACCAAAATTTATAAAAAAACTTTAAACCCATAAAATAATGAAATAATTCTAAAATCCATACAAACCATAAAAACTAAAAAACCTTAAAACCCAACAATCACTAAAAACCGTAAACACCCTCCAACCCCCAAAATCCATAAAACCCCCAAAACTCATAAAAATCCTAAAAATGCAAAAAATCATCAAAAATTTATAAAACCCTAAAAACCTTATTAACATATTAGAAAACCATAAAAACATAAAACAATTAAAACCCCTAAAATCTAAAAAAACGCTTAAAATTTCCAAAAACCTTGAAACCATAAAAACACATAAAAACCCTCAAAATCGCTATAAATTTATAAACCGACAAAAATAAAAAAAACTCTAAAAATCCATAAAAACCAAAAAAATTATGAAACCCTGAAAAACAGTAAAAAAACTTCAAAACTAAAAACAATTAAAATACTTAAAAAACATAAGAAATGATTTAAATCCCTAAAAGTACTAAAACCTCTAAAAATTCCTTAAAACATGAAAAAAATATATAAAATAATAAAAACTGCTAAAAACCAAAAAAACATAAAGTACACTAAAAACATTAAAATTCTAAGAAAACATTATTAACCTAAAAAGACTAAAAACAAAAATAAAACCAAAAACCATAAAAACCCTAAGAGTTTTTAAAAAACAAACCCCCTAAAATCCATAAACACCCCAAAAACCCACTAAAAATATGAAAACCCTTTAAATCACTAAAAATGTTAAAAAAAACTTTGAAAATCTTAAAAAACCTAAAAAATTCCAAAAAATGCCTAAAAAACCATAACACCCCTATAAAACCATAAAACCCAAAATCCATAAAACCCTAACAAACTCAAAAAATCCTAAAAAATACCTAAAAATCCCAAAAAATTGAAGATGCCCTAAAAACCTTGAAACCCCCTTAGAAAACATTAAAAAACTAAAAATACACAAAACATTCAAGACCCGAAAAAATCTAAAACCTCTAAAAACCATTAATACATCCTAATAACCATAAGAACCCAAAAAAGTAATAAAAACCAACTAAAAAGACTAAAAAACATTTTAAACCCTACAAAAAATTAAAAAAATCTAAAAACCATAAATCCAAAAAACTCAAAAAATCCCTAGGAACCAAAAAAACCATATAAACCCTAATAACCCTTAAAAACAATAACACCCCTCAAAATCTATGAAAACAAAAAAAACCTTAAAAATCCTAAAAAAAATCCTAAAAACACCAAACCTATAAAAACACTAAAAACCCTAGAAAACCCAATGAAACCCATATAATAAAAAAAAACACTTTAAACCCTTAAATATATAAATGTGATAAAAACACTAAAACACTAAAACCACTAAAACCCCCTAAAAATCCAAAAAACCCCTAAACCATAAAAATATTAATAAATCCCTAAACGTTGTAAAAACATAAAAACCCTGAAATTAATGAAAAGGCATAAGAAATTATTAAGAACTTAAAAACACTTAAACACCCTAAAAACAGAAAAATGCTAGAAACCCTAAAAAATTAAAAATTATATAAAACGACTAAAACCCATAAAACCGCTAAAATATATATAAAATATTAAATCCCTAAAAATTCAAGAAAATAAAAAAAACCATAAAAACCAAAAATCCACCCAAAACCCTCAAAATACCTACAACCATAAAAACAAAAAAAAAACCGCTAAAAATCCCCTAAAAATATTATAAAACATAATATGGCTCTCTAAACATATGAAAACCCCAAATAATACCTTAAATACCAAAAAAACATAAAACAACTAGAAACCTAAAAAATTCTAATAACCGTAAAAGGCCATAAATCATAAAAATACTTAAAAATGGAAAACCCCTAAAAACTAATAGAACCCAAAAAACAACTAAAAACTCTCAAAATTAGTCAAACTCCAAATACATAAAAATACAAAAAAAACAAAAAAGTCCCAAAAAATGAAAAAAAACCCTAAAACCCCAAGAAAACCAAAAAAACCATTAAACCCTAAAACCCTAAAAATTATAAAAACACATAAAAATCCAAAAAATTCACTAATAACCCAAAAAACATAAAAACACTAAAAAACTAGGAAACCCTAAAAAAAATTAAAATCCATAAAATGCATAAATCCAATAAAACCCTAAAAATTCTAAAATCCTTACAAACCCTAAAATCGCTAAAAACCCTCAAAATATAAAAAACATTAAAAGATCATAAAAATATAAAAATATTAAAATCTATAAAAATGTAAAAAACCATAAAACCTTACAAAACCCATATGAAAACCATAAAAGCCTAAAAAAACATAAATCCCAAAAAACCTAAAATACACTAAAAAACATAAAAGACCCTAAAACCTTGTGGTCTTCCCCATAACGACCTCTTCTTCCGGCATGATCGTGCTTCGGATAGGAAGAGTTCCTCTTCTTTGGTGTTGTGCTTGAGGAATGGCGGTGATGGATGGATCTGCTCGTGCTTGGGCAGAGCCGGATTGGCCTGGCAGCGGTTTGTCACGGCTTCAAAAGAATCTTCACGAGAGTCGAGGAAGGGAAAAATCGATTTGGACTGGTGGTGTTTGGGTCCGTATGTGGAAGATCTGGACAAATAATTTTCATGCAAGTCGAAAAAGGGATGTGTTGGCTGGGAATGGCGGTGTTTTGACTCGGCCTCGGTAGATCTCGAATCCATCCATGATGTTGAAGTGAGATCTGGTTTTCTGGAGACGTTACTGCTTCTTGTGTATCTAGGTTTTAGGAGGCTTGTGTGGAGTCACGGTGAGGCAAGGAATTGTAGAATCGACCTAGGAATGGCTTTCTCTTGGTGGATTTTATGGCAATGTGGTGGTTTTCGGAATTTCTTTCTTGAGGCTATGACGGGGTCTTCCGGATCTGCTCAAAGGTTGTAGGAGGTGTGATTGAAACCGGCTTGGCTCCATCTTTTTAAGAAGTTGCAGTTTCATTTTTTAGATCCCGCAGATCTGTTTCATGTTGCTGATGAAGGGATTGCTAAGGTTTGTTGCAACATGTTTTCCATTATGTTTGTGGATTTCTGTGATGTGGTTGGTTTATTTTTGATTGGTCGAGGGTGTTGGAGTTTCTTTCCCCTTGATCTTCTGGCTGAGATGGTTCTTGGTTTGTCAAATCTGCTAATTCGTATTTTTGAGTGTGATGATGAGAAGGTTTGGTCATTTGTTGCGGCCTGTGTGCATGGTGCGAAAAGTGATGCTGGACGTCGAAGACCGTGGTGCTGGAAGATGTCTGTGGATGGTCTAGGGTTTGGCGCTGTTGTTTTTTTTGGCCTTGGATCATGCTGGGAGGAGGTGATAGAAGCTAGTTTTGGAGTAAATGGATGCTGGTTTAACTGGTTGCGTCCAAATGGGAGTTGTTGGGTGCGAGATGCTGGTGCTTGGTGATAGTGGCTGATTGACGGGGAGGTGATTGTTGTTGTTGGTGATTGGTGCTGGATGCTGGATTCTGTGAGCGTGGATACTGGTCATTGGTTAGCTGTGAGCTGCTGGATGCTGGCTAATGATGGATGCTGGTGGTGGATGCTTGGATTTGTGTGTTTTCTCTTTTTTCTTTTTTGATTTTTAGGGTCTTTTGCATCTTGGGTTGTATAGGGTTTTTGGGTGTGGTTCTTTCGACCCCTCCCCTCCCTTGTCTGCTGTGTCTCTTTTTTCCTTTCTAATAAATTTGGGGGGGGGGGTCGGGAATAGCCCGACCCTCCCATCTTCCTTGCCATAAAAACCTCAAAAACTAATCAAAACCCACAACAGACAAAAAAACCCTAAAATTATAAAAAAATACTAAAAAAATACTAAACAATACCCAAAATTCCTAAGATCATAAAATCCTTATAAACCCCCAAACCCCTAAGAAATCCTTCAAGACCAAAAAAGAACTGGAAACCACTAAAAACCTAAAAATAATAAAAAAACATCAATCCCTTATAATTCCTAAAAACGCCAAAATACCTAAAAACCCCAAAAACAAAAAAAAACTAAAAAATACCTAAAAACCCTTGAAAAATAAAAGAAACTGAAAAACATAAAAAACGTAAAAAAAATTAAAAACCTAATAGTAATTACGACCCCTAAAAATGTTTAAAAACAAAAAATATTATAAAACCATAAAAAACCCAAAAAACCTTTAAAACTCTAAAAAGAAATAATAAAACACAAACCAATCAAAACTATAAAACCCCTTTAAACCCTTAAAAACAATAAAAAACTCTAAAACCCATAAAAGACATCAAAAACTCAAGAAAGCCATAAAAACTGAAAATAAACCAAAAAAACCCTAAAAACCCTAAATTCCCTCAAAATCCCTAAAAACCCTAAAATCAATAAAATTCAGAAAAAAATCGTTAAAAGCCCCTAAAAACATAAAACAACCAAAAAAACCTAGAAAAAAAACAAATACAACCTTAAAACCTTAATAATAATCAAAACCCCTAAATCCTCTAAAAGAAATCAAAATCAATAAAAATATTAAAATCCATAAAAATCCAAAATACAATAAAATTACTTTAAAACATAAAAAACTAAAATCCCTAAAAACTGCTAATAAAACATTTAAAACATAAAATTATTTATACCAATAATAAAATAAAAAACACAATAAGACCTAAAAACCCATAAAAACCCTAAAAATTTGAAAACCACTAAAACCTCCTAAAACCCCAAAAAACCATAAAAAACGTTAAAATCCACAAAAACACTAAATAACACTGAAAATATTAAAAAAAATTAAACCCCCAAGAACATTAAAAACTAAAAAAACATTTAACCGCCAAAAAACTCCAAAAACCTTAAAACCCCAAAAAACCATAAAACCCCTCCAAACCCTAAAAATACATTAAAACATAAAAAGTCTCCAAAACCCTGAATACCTCTAATAAAACCACAAAAACATAGAAACAAATAAAAAACATAAAACCCCCAAAAAATGTTAAAACCCTAGAAACCAAAAGAACCCAAAAAACCAAAAAACCCTTTAAAAAAAATAAAAACTGATAAAAACTATAAAAACAAATTAATCCCCTTATAATAATAAAAACATTTAAAAAAGCATGAAAACCATAAAAAAATAAAAAAGGAATAAAACGCAAAACACCATAAAACCCCAAAAATCACAAAAATCACTCAAAATCACTAGAAAACCTAAATTCCAATAAAAATCTGAAAAATCCCTAAAAATACCTAAAACATATAAACCATAAAAACCATTAAAAACAATAATAAACCCTTAAAAACATAAAAACACACAAAACCCATAAAAACTCTAAAACCGGAAACTAATAAAAACTCTAAAAAACCATAAAAATCCTTAAAACACTAAAAACCCTCCAAATACTTAAAACCCCCAAAAATAATAAAAATCCTAAATATCCATAAAATACAATAAAATTTAAAAAATATAAATGATTTGAAAAATCAAATAAAATATTAAAAACCTAAAAACACATAAAATCCCTAAAAACCTAAAAATCGCTAAAACCCTAAAAACACTAAAAATCCCTAAAAACTATAAACACCCCTAAAATTTAAGAAAAACCTAAAAACCATACAAATAATAAAAACCATGAAAACATAAAAAAACACAAAATACTCTAAAAACATTAAATCCACTAAAAACATTAAAATAACTCCAAAAACCATTGAAATTTCTAAAAACTAAAAAACCCCCTAAAAATCCAAAAAAACCCAAAAAAACCATAAAAACCCTATAAACCTGAAAAACCATAAAACCCTTAAAAGACCATATAAATTAAAAAAGGCCCTAAAATACCTTATAACATGAAACCTATAAAAACCATTAATACCCATAAGAAAACATTAAATCCCTATAATAAAATTAAACCCTGAAAAACATAAAAACACTAAAAACCCTAAAACCCCTAAACACCATAAAACCCCCCAAAAACCTTATAAACACTAACCCCCAACAAACCCAAAAACCCATGAATACCTCTAAAACCCTAAATTCATTTAACAAATCTAAAAAACATTAAGAAACTCATAAATACCCCAAAAAACCCCCATAAGCCCCCCCCCCCAAAACCCTTAAAACACTCAAAATCCCTAAAACACCTAAAAACATATAAATACTAAAAAGGACCTAAAAATATGTAAAAAAATAAATAAACCTTGAATCCTTGAAAACCCTATAAAAACATTAAAAAACTAAAAACACTTAAAACCACCAAAAACATAAAAAAACACTAAAAGCCCTAAAACCCTGAAAAACCCTAAAAACCCTAAAAACCCTAAAACCTCAAAATCTCTAAAACCCTAAAAATACATAAAAATCTTTAAAATACAAAAAAATACTTATAAATGTAAACCCCATAAAACAATAAAAAGCCCCTAAAAACCAAAAAAACCTAGAAACACAAAAAGCCTCTAGAAACCCTAAACTTTCCAAAGAATACCTAAATACCCTAAAGACCCCTGAAACCAATAAAAACCCAAAAACCATAAAAACCCTAAAATCCTACACACCTCTAACACCTCAATGAAAATACTAGAAACCCCTTAAACTCTTAAAAATGTTTAAAAATATAAACAATGTTAAGAGCCTAAAAAACTCAAAAAAACCCAAAACACCTAAAAACCATAATAACCATAAAACTCCTAAAACCGCTAAAAACCCTCAAAATCACTAAAAAACCCAAAAAATTCCTCAAATAACTAAAAACATAAAAAAACACGAAAACCACTAAGAACCCCTAAGAAATCCTTAAAAATATTAAAACACTTATATCCCCAAAACCTAGAAAATGCTAAAAATTATAAAATATCTAAAAACAATAAAAATCATAATACCCTTAAAATTCATAAAACCTCAAAAAACCTAAAAACCTCTAAAGAACCACTAAAACTCGAAAAACTATTCAAACCCTAAAAGTTTACGAAATAAAAAATTTAAAAATTATAAATAACTCACAAAACCCATCCATCCAACATTACTATTTTTATTCCAGAAAATCCCAACTACAAACAACCAACGAGAGCCCCCCTAAGGTGGACGAAAATAATGCAACCCAAGGGAATCTCCCCTAATCAAATTGACCCCCTCAGGTCTAATAGGTGACACATTATCCACCCAGACCATAGTATCCCTAGGGACCGCAAGAGATGCAAAATAATATGCTACTTTATTCCCTTCCCGCAAAGTGTGAGTTACCCTGACGTTGTACCCCATAATGGCCTTACATTGCCAAATCGTGTAGGAAATCATCCACGGAGTCATAACTCGCCCATGCAATGCATCGTGAACAATCTTCGAGTCCGTTTCAACCTGCTCCACAACAACCCCTATGAATCCTAAAAATACTAAACGCCATAAAAATCCTAAAAAATCCCTAAAAATATCCAAAACGGTAAAAGAAACCAAAACCCATAAAATAATAAAGAAACCTTAAAATTCATTAAAACACTTTAAGTCCCCAAAAACACTAAAAATGACAAAAACCCTAAAAAAACCCTAAAACCCCCAAATCCCAAAAAATACCTAAAAACTATAGAAACCATTAAAATCTTTAAAAAAACCTAAAAATGTAACAACCCCTAAAAACTCCTAATAAAACCATAATATTCTAAAAATAATTTAAACCCATAATGATCTTAAAAAACACTAAAAACCTTAAAAGGACCTAAAAAAACTAAAACCATAAAAAACCTAAAACCATAAAAAAGAAAAAAAACCCATAAAAATCCTAAAACACACTAAAAATTATAAAATCCCTTCAAACCACTACAATCATTAAAAATTTATATATAACCTTAAAACCCATAAAAATATCAAAAAAAAATCACAAAATACCCAAGAAACCCTAAAAACCATGAAAAAACCCTAAAACCCAAAAAATCACTAAAAACCCAAAAGATGTAAAAATTATAAAAAACCCCCTAAAAATTCATAAAAACATAAAAACCCCCTAGAAACTCTGAAACCCCCTAAGAAAACCTTAAAATTATCAATGATATAAAACCCCTACAAAATTATAATAACTATAAAAAACCCTAAAAAACTAAAAAACCTAAAAACCCCCAAAATACTTGAAAACCCAAAAAACGATAAAAATACAAAAAATAAATAAAAACCCTAAAAATGTAAAAAAAACTTAAAATACTTGAACACCCCTAAGAAATCCTTAAAAACATAAAAACACATAAATACATTAAAAACATTAAATATACAAAAAACCCTAAAACCTACTAAAAAATATAAAAATCATAAAAATGACTACCAAACATAAAAAACCATAAAAACCCAAAAAACCCCTACAAAAAGAAAAACTATAAAATCCTTTAAATATTAAAAAATATTAAAAACATCTAAGAACTTAAAAACCCCGTAGAAACTCAAAAATAAACCCCAAAACCCTAAAAACCCAAAAATACCAAAAATACCCAAAAGCCCTCAAAATCCAAAAAATATCCTTAAAAATCAAAAAATTTCAAAAAATTTGTAAAAATCCTAAAAACATAAAAATATATAATAACATGAAAAATACCAAAGAAAACGTTAAAATGAAAAAACACTTGAAACCCCTAAAACACTAAAAAACTCTTCAACTCTTAAAAATCCATAAAAATATTATAAATACTAAAAAACACCAAAATCTCTAAAACCCCATAAAATCCTTAAATTCATAAAAATCAATTAAAATATAAAAACACTTAAAACTCCTAAAACCCTTATGAAACTCATTATAATTTGAAAACACTTAAAATAATGAAAAAACTAAAAACCCTAAATGCCTAAAACCCAAAATAACCCTAAAACCCTTTAAAGACCCCAAACCCCTAAAAACCCATCAACCCCCTCAAAACCATAAAAAAAATAAAAACCCAAAAAATAAAAAAAACCACCAAGAACTCTAAAAACCATTAAAACCATAAAAATGAATAAAAATTCATAAAAACCCTTAAAACTGTAACAAATCAAAAAACCCCTAAAAGGCAACAAAGCCATAAAAATAAAAAAACTATAAATATCTTTAAGAAGACATAAAAATCCCAAAAAACATAAAAACCCTAAAACCCCAAAGAAAACCATAAAATTTTAAAAACCCATAAAACCCCTAACAAACCTTAAAAACACTAAAATCCCTAAAAACATAAAATTCTAAACCCCCCTAAAACCCTTAAAATTACTAAAAACATAAAGACCCATAAAAACACTAAAAAGGACATAAAAATCCACAAAAAAATAAAAAACCAATAAAAAACCATAAGAAAACCTTAAAAACCTAAAAACACATAAAACACCTAAAAACCAAAAAATTATAAAAAACCTAAAACCCCCATAAAAGACCATAAAACCCTTAAAACACCCCTAAAAACCATAAAAATTCAATAAATCCATAAAATCCCAAAAAAAACATAAATACTCTAAAACCCACTAAAAACTCTCAAAAACCCTTTAAACCTTTAAAAATGTTTTAAAAACTCTAAAAATATTAAAAACCCTAAAAACACAAAAAAAACCTTAAAACTAAAAACAACCATAACAACCCAAAAAATCCAATCAGAATCCCCAAAAACCCTAAAATTATTATAAAATCCATAAAAAATGAAAAAAACATAAAAAAATCCTAAAAACAAAAAAAACCCAAATAAAAACATAAAAACCCCAAAAATAATTAAAACCATTAAAAAACCTAAAAATGATAAGAATCCTGAAAACCCTAAATGACCATAAAACCCATAAAAAATAAAAAGCACTAAAACTAGAAAAAACCGTAAAGGAAAAAATAAAAACTGTAAATAAAATTAAAAACACAAAAAACCTATTAAATAGATAAAAATGTTTAAAAAATCTAAGAACCATTGAAAACATAATAACCCAAAAAACCCAAAAAACCCAAAATCCCCCCCCCCCAAAAAATCGTAAAAACCATCAAAAACCCTAAAAACCATAAAATACCTAAAACCCCCCAAAATCCCTAAAAAACATTGATCCAAAAATATTCTAAAAAATCTATAAAAAACTAAAACCCCAAAAAATTAATAAAATCGTAAGGAAACATGAAAAACCTAAAAATACTTAAAACCCCTAAAAATATAATAATCAAAACAGACTATAAAAACCACTAAAACTCTTTAAAATCACCAAACCCCCTAAAACCCATAAAATCCTAAACAATCTAAAAACCATAAAAATTATAAAACTCCATAAAACATAGAAAAATTTAATAATCCATATAAACCATAAAAACCCTATGAAATCCTTAAAACCTAAATATACTTAAAACCCCTAAAAATTATCAAAACACATAAAATCCTCAAAATCCCCAAAAACCCAAAACAAAATTTAAAGTCCAAAAATATCCCTAAAAATATCAAAAATTTAAAAATCCATAAAACCGTAGAAACATTATGAAGACCTTAAAAGTAATAAAAGAAATTAATACATTAAAAACAAAAAAAGAATATAAAAACACTGAAAAAACATAAAAAACATAAAACCATACAAACCCCTATAACTATTAAAAACCGTAAACCCCCATAAAAATGGTAGAAACCACTAAAACTCTAAAACACCTTAAAATACATAAAAAGTTAAAAATATTTTTAAAAAAATTTAAACCCAAAAAAATCACGAAAAACCTAGACCACAAAACTTAGAAAACCCCTAAAATACTAGAAATCACATACAAACTCTTAAAATCCCTAAAAACTATAAAAGAGAGAGTAAAATGTCCAAAAAATAACAAAAAATATAAAAAGCATAAAACCCTTAAAACCACTATGGAAACCTCAAAAATGAAAAAACAAATTAAACTGCTAAAAAGATAAAAAATTATTAAACCTCGGAAACCATAAAAAACCCTAAAAACCCTAAAATCCCTAAAAATGTAACAAACCATAAATCCCCTAAAAACCCCTAAAAACCTTAAAAACCTAAAGAAGTATAAAATACCTAAAAACATAAAAGACACTAGAAACCCTAACAACCCTAAAAGGCCATAAAACCCATAAAACCCTGTAAATACCCAAAGAATATCTAAAACCCTTAAAAACATTAAAAAACATAAGAAATCAATAAAAACTCTAAAACCCATTAAACCTATAAAAACGTTTAGATTTCCAAAAACCTTAAAAATTCATAAAGTAAAAAATATTAAAAACCCAAAACACCATAAAAACCACAAATATTTGAAAAGGCCTTAAACCCTCTGAATCCCTAATGACCTTAAAAAACATTAAATCATAAAAAAACCGTAAAATTAAAAAAAATTAAAATAACCATAAACACCCTCAAAACCCCTTAAAAACCATAAAACCCTAAAAACTCTTGAAACCCCTAAAAACAAAAAAACCACTAAAAAACCGAAATCCTGGAAAACCCTAAAAATACTCAAAATCCATAAAACCCATAAAAATGATAAAAATATAATAGGCATAAAAAATCCATTAAAAAGTAGAAAACACTAAAAACCCTAAAACCAGGAAAACCCATAAGAAAAAAAAACCCATAAATACCTAAAAACCTAAAAATGCTGAAACCCCTGAAAATAAAAAAAAACCCTAAACCCCCCAAAAAAAATTCTAAAACCCATTTAAAAATTAAAAAAGTTATATAACTCTATAAAAGATAATCCGATAAATACTTACAGAAACCCTAAAAACCCAAAAAACCAAAAACACTTTAAAAACACTAAAAACCCTAAAAATCCCGAAAAACCCAAAAAACAATGAAAATCCTAAAAAATCACTAAAAATTTAATAAGACCTACTAAAATGTAAAATCCATCAAAAAAAACTAAGACCCACAAAAACATAAAAACACTTAAACACCCTAAAACCCCTAAAAATGTAAAAAACTCAAAATCAAAACTTAAAAATTCCTAACCCCCCCCCCCCAAATGAACAAAACCCTTAAAGAGAATAAACATAATAATAAAAAATAAAAAATCACAAAAAACATAAAAAACCCAAAAAAATGCTGGAAAACATAAAGAAAACCTTAAAATCCATAAAATCCATAAAACACAGAAAACCCCAAAAAACCAAAAACATTAAAAACACTAAAAACCACCAGAAAGGCACTAAATACCCTAAAAACCCATAAAAACTCTAAAACCAAAAAATTGATAAAAACTATTAAAAACCTAAAAATGATTAAAAACTATAAAGAAACATAATAACCCAAAATACTGAAAAATCCCTAAAACCCTAAAAACTGTAAAGCCCATAAAACACTAAAACACCCTCAAAATACTTAAAACAATAAAATACCATAAAAACCTAAAAATATTTCAAAACTCCAATAAATTTATAAAATAATTAATCCCAGAAAAACCCCATGAAATCCTTAAAAACTAAAAAAATCCTAAAACCCTGATAAACCAAAAACAGGATAAAAACCCAAAAAACCATAAGGAGACCCTAAAACCCTTAAAACCCCTAATAACCATAAAACACATAAAAATGATAAAAAACCCTAAAATTCAATAAAAACCCAAAAACCAACTAAAAAAATAAAATCTCCTTTAAACCCATAAAAACTTAAATTCTAATGAAAATATAAAACACTTAATAAATCAAAAAACACTAAAAAATAATGTATACCATAAAACCCAAAATACCAAAAAAACTCTCAAAAACATAAAAACTGTAAAAATCCTAAAAATCACTAAAAATCCCAAAAAATGTAAAAACCCTAAAAAATCAAAAATTTCTTATGAAAGTCTAAAACTGAAAATACACTTAAAACCCATAAAAACCTAAAAAATTATAAAACACTAAATACCTTTAAACCCATTAACCACCTGAAAACCATAAAAACATATAAAAACATAAAAATAAGAAAAAACCATAAACCTCTAAAAACCTAAAAAAACACTCAAAACTGTTTATACCCCTAAAAAAGATAAAATTTATAAAAAAATAAGAAAAACCCTAAAAATTTAGAAAAATCATAAAATATACAAAAACTATAAAACACATAACCCACCACCCCAGAATCACAAAGAACCAATAAAATCTTAATAAGCCCAAAATATCCCAAAAAAATAATAAACCCAAAAATTTTAAAAATATATAAGAAAACCTTAAAAACCAAAAAACCCTTTAGACCCCTATAAAAGATAAAAATATCTAAAACCATCAAAACCTTAAAACAATAGAACCCTGACAAACCCCAAAGAACTAAAAAAACACATAAAACCCATTAAAAACCCATTAACAACCCATTAAAAACACTTAAAACTATTTAAACCCCTTAAAATGTAAAAAACACTAAAACCCATAAAAAACCTCAAAAAACAAAAAAAACCCCTTAAATCCTAAAAAACAATAAAAAAGCATAAAACACTAAAACCCAAAAAACACTCAAATACTTAAAAACACCAAAAAACCATAAAAACATAAAAGACAAAAAATCCTTAAAAACATAGAAAATCCTCAAAACCCCAAAAAACAATAGAAACCATTTAACCCTAAAATTTCTTAAAAACCTTAAAAATCCAAAAAATCCTAAAATATGTAAAAATAACTAAAAAATATATAAAAACATTGAAAACCCCTCTAAAAACAATAAAAAACCTAAAAACACTTAAGACCCCTAAAACCCTAAAAAATGATAAAATCCATAAAAAATATACCCCTTAAGCCCTAAAAACCATAAATTTACATAAAAAACCTAATAATCCATAAAAATATTAAAAAATCAAATGAAATTCCAAAAAAAACATAAAAAACACCAAAACCATGAGAAACCCTATGAAAATAATAAATACCTTAAAACACTTAAAACCCCTAAAAACCCTAAAAATGGGAAAACCCTAAAAATACCCTATATACCCAAAAAAAATCATAAAAAACATAAAAACCATAATACACTGAAAACCATAAAAACCCTAAAACCCCATAAGAATACAATAAACCCACTAAAAACTCTAAAACCCCATTAAACCCTTAAAATGATAAAAAACACTAAAAACCATTAATCCAAAAAAAACTCAAAAATAAATAACCATAAAAAACCTAAAAACCATAAAACCCCCAAAACCTTAAATATCCCTAAAAACTATCAAAAATCCTAAAATCCATAAAATTTTTAAAATTTCTAAAAAATCCCAAAAAATGCATAAAAATTTAAAAACCTTAATACCAGAAAAACCATAATAAATCCTTTGAAATCTAAAAACACTTAAACCCATACAACATAAAAAATGATAAAAAATTAAAAAATCCCTTAAAACCATAAAAACCACTAAAAACCATAAAAACCCCTAAAACCCCATAAAAATACTAGAAACCACTAAAGTCAATAAAAATACCTTAAACACATAAAAAAATTAAAAAAAACACTAAATACTCTTAAAACCCATAATGAAATAAAAAAATCCCAAAAATAAAAAATTCCATAAAAATAATGAAAACCCTAAAAACTATGAAATCACTAAAAATCCCTTAAAAAACTAAAAATCCATAAAAAACCTAAAAACCCTTAAAATGTAAGAAATCTTAAAAACCATAAAAAATAATAAACCTTAACACCCTAAAACCACTAAACCCCTCAAAATCCCTAAACCCCCTAAAAATCATTAAAAAAAATCCTAAAATCCCCTAAAATCCCAGAAAACATAAAACCCCCAAAACCCCCAAATATCCTAAGAATACCAAAAAAACACTTAAACCCCCTAAAATACTAAAAACACTCAAAAACCAAAAGACCCTAAAAAGACCCTAAAACCCAAAAACACTTTTAAATGAACTAAAAAAATTTACACGCCTAAAATGATAAAAAATATAAAAAACATAAAATCCACAAAAACAAAAGAACTCTAAAAATGCAAACACAAAAAACAAAAAACCCAAAAGCACTAGAAAACCCAAAAGACCCTTAAAATCCCTAAAACCTCAAAAATAACCAAAAATCCTAAAAAATCCATGATAACCTATAAAAACATAAAAATCCTTAAAAAAAATAAAAATATAGAAAAACTATAAGAATACCTTAAAAACCTAGATGCACTTAAATTCCCTAAAATACCTAAAAATTATAAAACCCCCCAAACTCCCTAAAACCCATGAAAATCTCAAAAACCCCTAAAAACCTTACCTAAAAACCCATGAAACACTAAAAATAACTAAAAACTCTAAAAACCCATAAAACATTTTAAAAATATAAATGAACTCTTAAAAACCCTTAAAATCCTAAAAGAATTAAAAAAATACAAAAAATACAAAAAGAAAAACATAAAATCCATAAGACCATAAAACCTGTAAAAACTATAAATATCCAGAAAAACAAATAAAATTCCCTAAAAAATTCCCTAAAAGTAATTTAAAATATAAAAAACCCCTAAAAACCTAGGAAAACTCTATGAAGACCATAAGAACCAAAAAAACTTAATGGTTATCTTCTTTGATGAACTTATTCACTTCCCTTATGATGCCTCTAGTGTGTAGCTTTACTATTGGTAAGTAGCATTCAGAGGTTTTATCTCATGATCTTATATTTTATGATTGAGTTTCCTTCTTTCGGGGTGTGTTTTGGTAACTTCATGTCTTCTAAGTTTGATAATGTGAGAAGCATGCTCTCTTCGGTGGAGGATATTGTGGACTTAGATGTGGTTAATTTTCTAATTGGATATTTTAATGGATATTCGAAAGGTGTGATGGTTGTGGTTCTCCCGATTAGGGTCGAGGACGCTTATCCAGTGAAGGAGAAATCTCTATGTACTAATTCAATTGAGGTTTTTGTTGTGACAAGGGTCATTTATTTTTTAGGCTTGAAATCCTGAGGATCACTTGAATGATTTGTTTGGAATTGTTATAGCTGGAGATTCCATTAGGGGCTTAGTATAATGGGTGACTTCTCCTAAAATTGTGATGGCAGTTTTCACAGAATCATCTAGTTGGATTGGGTTTGGGGGGATTTCTCTGGATGATTTGAATTTTCCATACACAAATGTTTGCGTCGACTAGGTGTACATGAGATTATTTGGATTGTGGTGATTCTAAGGGGTTCTTGAGAGGGTGGTGATTCTTCTATTGCAACTAAAGTGGTTGCAATAGGATTGTATCTTGCTATTAACTCCATGGATTTTTTTTATATCCCTCCTTTGATGGTGGGAAAAATAAAAAGTTTCTTCTTCCTTATTTGGTTCTTCATAAGGGAGTGCCTAGGTTTAATTACAACATGTTTGGATATTTCTTGGATATTTTCGTGGATATTTTCTTTATTCACATTGTTATGTATTATCACTTATGATTTGTAGAGGAAGGAACTAATCGAGATACTGTGCAATGAATAAGGATTTTACTTCATTAGGTTTCATATACCCTATGACCTTGTTGAGATTATTTTGTGTGGATCTTGGTTCTTTATTGGTAGGTCAATGATCCTCAGGTTTTGGAATCATGGTATTTCCCTTGGCAATGAATCCTACTATATTTTTGTAGTTTGGGTGTAATTTCAGAATGTTCCGCCTAAATCCTGCTCTATTAAAGGCCTTAAATGCATTTCTAGTTTATAGGGTAAGCCTATTTTTCAAGATAAATATATGGTTTATATTAATAATATTAATTTTCCCTAATTTGTGTAGAAATATCTTCTGAGCAGGACCTTCCAAAGGAAACTAATATAGAAATAGGATCCGGATCTTCCTCCTCTATCAAAGTTGAGTATGGTTGGGTACCTAAAACTTTTATCTTTTATATCATATGTGGGAAAATTTTTAATATGTGAATGAAGAAGCCCTTTTAAAATCCTTAATTTTGATAGACCGAGGTTACCCCCAAAAAATAGGTTTATCGAATGAAAAAACCAACTGGGGTTTATGACATAAAGTTAGAAGGTTTTTTTCCTCGTTATTTTCTTGGTAAAAAGATACATGATTCCAATTATGTATCCACTTATTGTAAATTTAATAATCCTTATACTAGGGATTCGTGTTTTTCTACAGTGGTTTTTACATCTTCATCAGATAAGAATCTTCCATACCTGGGAAGGATTATTCTAACCATACTCTCAACTCCTCTGATTACTTATCTGTAGATCCACCCCATGAGTTTGATTCAAATAGATCAAAATAGGTTTCACCTATTCCCTATAGGGATTCAGTTACACTTGGGGGTCTGGGTTTGGTTGTTAGAGATAATTCTAGTGTTACATTTGATGAAACCTCTCACTCACTAGTTACAATGAAGGTTTATGAGAAATTAGAGGATTTAACACCTAAATATTAGAATTATATATCTATTTATTATGTTTCATCCTCTCTATTTCCAAATATTTTTGAGAGAATGGATGATTTAGTGACCATGACCTTGAATTATATATGTCACTCTATTCAACCTTCAGGTGATGTTGATGGTGGGGTTTCTTATCCATGTTTGGGAACTCTTAATTAGGACTGTACCACATATAATATTTTAACTGATAGGGTTATGATTAAAATTAGACCCAAGATATCCATTTCAGAACCTCCTTCAGTTTTAAATATATAATTTTGGAGTTTGTAATATTAAGGGTCTCAACATCCTTAGTAAACAAAGGGAGGTCTTTGATCTCATTTTGTTCAAATAGTTTGTCTTGTCTAGGGAATGTGAAAACCAATTTTAGAAGGATAATATTACTATTATTGTGAATATAATTTTTTCAGGTTGAAGATAGTTCTCAGAAAACTCTTTTTCCCATTCTGGAAATATTCTTGTTATATAGAATCCAAGGTTTTTAGTTTGGGATCCTTAGTTTGTATCCACTGATATTATTGAATTTTGTGTTAGGGATGTTAACGACGAACTGTTCAGTGTTATCTCATTTTTTATCTAAGTAAATTTTTGACTGTAGAATACATTGAGAAGAATTGGCCATCTGTGCAGTGTCTAGTAATATGGATCCTTGTATTTTTATTAGGGATTTTAATGTAGGGAGGTTTTTGGAGGATTGATATATTTATTGTTTAGAATAGGAGTCCTTGATGAAGGATTGTATCCCAGGAATTGTGAACTCTACATTGCTCGACCTTCATTGTTTTAGGTTGAGGTTCTCTTGGAGAAGGGGATTTCTAGTGTTTTGAGGAATCTGGATAGAGCCTCAGTTAATCTTTCTTGGTTTTCAATATTTTCTACTTCTTGTGACGATTTCCTCCCTTTTTTGTATTTTTTATCACACTCCCATATTTAATCGTGTGGGTGAAGGGCTCCACTCTGGAATGTTTCGATTAATTTTTTAATCATTAGGATTATTATGAAAGGATTGTCACCTTAGTCTTATTAGCCTGAAATGTTGGAATTATAGGTTAAAAAATATTCCAATTATATTATAATCTAAATAGTTTTAAAATGAATCTTCTTGATTTACATTCATATGTCACTGACTAGAATAATTTTTAAATTACCTCCATAGGGGAATACTTTTATGAGTTTCAATCTATATTTGTACATAATGAACCCTATGAAACTATTATTTTGATGGAATATATTTGTAAATATAGGTTTAAGGCCTTTATAATTAATTAATCTCTCTCAGATAAGAAGAAGAGCAGGGTCCAACAGCCTAAGTGGTGAGACATCAATTCTACCTTCTTTTTCAACTCAGTTAAATCTATATTTAATTATTTCAAGTTGTATCATCTTGGAGAATTTGATTGTTTTATTATCACTAGTCCTGTAATTATTACCTATGACAATGTGGAGTTCTTCAAATCCTGGATTGGATCCCCCATTCTACTACTTATCAGGGGAGAGAATGTATGGATTCATTTTTTATTCAATTTATGGAAAGGGTTGTCTATGATGTCCTGGAGAAGTCTGTAGAGCTATAGGACATCCATAGGGATTTATTTTACCTTCATCCTAATAAATATATAGGTACTGATAGATTTAATTAATTTTTTTCAGAAGTCATGGAATATGTTTGGGCCGAATGTGACTAGTATAGTCTTGGATTTTTTCAAGAATGGAAATTTGTGGTAGGAATCCAATGGTTTGACTGTTTATTTGATTCATACGGTGCTAAATTCCTCTTCATATACTTATTTAAGGAAAAAATTGTACATAAATACTATTTATGAGTTTTTTCTATGATATTAGCCACCATATTGAGATTAGTTCTCCCTACTTGAATAAAAAAGGCCCAATCAGCTTTTATTCATGGGTGTTGCATCTATGATAACATTTTTATTTCTTAGGAGTTGACATGGAGTTATCATCTAGATTTTGGGGATCCTTGATTGTACTTCAAAATTGATTTACTCAAGGATTTTTATTCTTCTAGATGGGAGTTCATTTAGTATTCTTTCGACTTACATGGTTTTCGGATAGATTCTCTTCCAAGATCAAAACCAAAAAACCCTCAAAATACCTAAACACCCTAAAAACCCATAAAAATGCTAATAAATCCCTAAAAAATAAATGATCGGAAAAACAAAAAGAAAAATTTCAAATCTAAACACACGTAAAACCCATAAAAACATAAAAAATGCTAAAAACCATAAACACCCAAAAAATCATAAAAACCATAAAACCATAAAATTAATTAAAATCCCTAAAAATATTAAAAAACATAAAAAACCTAACATGAAAAAAATCCTAATTGAGACCTAAAAATCCATGAAAATGTAAAAAACCCAATAAAATCCTGAAAACCCTATGAAAACCATAAAAACCAAAATAACCCAAAAAACCCCTAAAACCCTAAAAAATTCTAAAACCCCTACAACCCTAAGAAACCTAAAATTCCTTAATAAACATAAAACACTAAAAAAACCTTAAAACCATAAAAACACACTTAAAAACATAAAATCCCTTTAAACCCCAAAAATGTTAAAAAAACATAAAATATAATTAAACCCAAAATAAACTAAAAAACCGCGAAAACCCAAAAAAACCATAATAACTCTAAAAACCTAAATACATAAAACCCCTCTAAATAACTACAACACCAAAAAAACAATAAAAATACAATAAAATATATAAAAATCCATAAAATATAAAAACACTAAAAACATAAATAAAACCATTAAAAAATTAAAACACTAAAAAACCCTAAAACCCAAAAAAACACAAACAAATCCTAAAAACCATAAAACCATCAGAATCCATAAAAATCCATAAAAACCATAAAACCGAAACAATCTCTAATAATGTAAAACCCCTAAAACCTTTAATAATCCTAAGGAAACCTTTAAAACCTATGAACACATAAAACCCAGAAAACCTAAAAATGATAATTACCCTAATTAACCTAAAACCCAAAAATTCCCCAAAAACCATACAACCATTAAATTTACTAAAAATCCTAAAAACCCATGAAACCCCTAAAAACAAATAAATACTATAAAAACATTTTAAACCATGAAAAATGATAAAGAACTCTAAAATCCCTTAAAACCCATAAAAATTTAAAAAACCATTGAAATCAAACAAAACCATAAAAACTATAAATAACATAAAAACACTAACGAACCAAGAAATCTAGGAAAATAAATAAAACCCCTTAAACCCTAAAAACACTTTAATAAGCCTAAAAATACACAAAAAATATAAAACCCTTAAAAACCAAGAAAACCCCTTAGAAAACCATAAAACATTAAAATAGTTAAAATTCATAAAAAAACTAAAAACACTAATAATCCTAAAAATCATTAAAAGACCCTAAAAACACTAAATTATACTAAAATCCAAAAAAAATCTATAAACCATAAAACCCATAAAACCCATATAAACACTAAAACATAATAAAATGTATAAACCCCATTAAAACCCTAAAAACGCTAAAAATTACTAAAAATTATTTTAAACCCAAAAAAATTAAAAAAATCCAAAGTCCGAAAAACCAGAATACTCTAAGAACCATAAAAGACCAAACAACCCTTAAAAATCCCTAAAAACACTAAAAATATATAAATATCTTAAATAATACCTAAAAACCCTAAAAAACCTTAGAACCCCTAAAACCCTTAAAACCCTAAGAAAACCAAAAAAACCTAAAAACACTTAAACTCCGAAAAACCACTAAAATGTTAAAAACCATAAAACCCCCAAAACCCTTAAAAACCTAAGAAAAAGAAAAAAAA
This sequence comes from Viscum album, assembly GCA_963277665.1. Lineage (NCBI taxonomy): Eukaryota > Viridiplantae > Streptophyta > Magnoliopsida > Santalales > Viscaceae > Viscum > Viscum album. The sequence goes on from OY728151.1 coordinate 44,126,536, forward strand.
CATAAAAACACTTAAACTCTGCAAAACCACTAAAATGTTAAGAACCATAAAATCCCTAAAACCCCTAAAACCATAAAAACTTCTAAAATATTTCGAAACCCTAAAATCAATAAAATCATAAAAAATCGATAAAAACTATAAAAACCCTTTAAACCCCAAAAAATGTTACAAAACACTAAAAACCATAAAAACCCTAATGAAATACAAACCCTATAAACCCATAAAACTCTAAAATTCCTACCCCCCAAATAAAACTCTCAAAATCCCTAAAAATCCTAAAAACCATAAAAAACCTAAAAAAACCCTAAAAATTCATAAAAACATAAAAAATCACTAAAAACCTAAAAACCCCAAATAAAACCACAAAAACATAATAAATTTTAAAACCACTGAAAACAAGAAAAAAATTATAAAACCATAAAAACCATAACTAGCCATAAAACCACTAAAAAAAACAAAACCCATTAAAATATTAACCTCCCTCCCCAACCCATAAAAACTCTAAAAAATATCAAATATCTAAAAACTATTTAAACCCCTAAACATGTTAAAATATGCTAAAAACCGTAAAAACCATAAAAAACTCATAAAACCATAAAACCCCAAAAAAAACCATTAAAACCAAAAAAACCTTACAAAGCCACAAAACCCTCAAAATCGAAAAAACCCTAAAAACATTAATGTCCAAAACAAATCATAAAAATAAAAAATATAAATAACACTAAATTCCATGTAAACACTAAGAATACATTAAAAACCTAAAACACATAAAACTATGAAAAAACATAATGTACGATAAAAATTTTAAAAAACACTAAAACCCTTAAAAACACTAAAACCCCTCAAAATCGCTATAAACACTAAAAATATTAAAAATATTAAATAATCCCTAAAAACCCTAAAAATTTAAAGAACACTAAAAACCCTAAAATTTTAAAAAACCCTAAAATCCCTAAAAACAATAACAAAATAGTAAAAACTTATAAATAATCAAAACCCCAAAAAAACATAAAAATTTTATAAACTCCCCATAATCCCTAAATAGAACCTAAAACCCCTAAATCCATGACAATTTATAAAAACATTAAAGAACCTTAAACCCATAAAAACCATAAACAACTAAAAACTCTAAAAACCCATTAAACCCCTAAAAATGTTTAAAAACATTAAAAAATTTAAATAATCAAAAAAATTAAAAACCCTAAGACCCAAAAAACCAGAAAACCCAAAAAACCCTAAAACACTAAAAATCACTACAACCCTAAAAAATGAAAAAACCCAAAAAATTAACTATGAATCCATAAATACGTAAAAACCCTAAGAAACCATTCGAAAACCTTAAAAATATTAAAACACATAAATCCCCTAAAAAGGTAAAAATTTATAAAACCCCCAAAAAACATCTAAACCCTCAAAATCCCTAAAATTTCTAAAAAAACCATTAAAATACAATCAAATAATTAAAAATTCATAAGAATTCTAAAAACCTTAAAATCTAAAAGAATAAGAAAATCTTAAAACCCTAAAATAAATTTCAACCCCTAAAAACTCTAAAAACCTAAAAAAAAAAAAAATAAATTAAAACCCCATAAAACCATAAAAGCTATAAAACCCTTAAAAAATCTTCAAATGAAACTAAAAAATATAAAAACCATTTAACCACATTAAAACATAAAAATCTATAAAAAATCGTAAAACACTAAATACTAAATACTGAAAAAAGCCATAAAACCCATAAAACCCAAAAAATCACCTAAAACAATCAAAATCATAAAAAATCCTAAAAACCAATATAAATCCTAAAAATGCATTATAAATCCCTAAAAGGTAAAAACCGCTAAAAAACCTGAAAACCATAATAAATCCTTAAATACCTAAAAACCTTAAGACCCCTAAAAAATAAAATGTGATAAAACCCTAAAAACCCTAAATAAATTAAGAACCCTCAAAATCCCTAAAAAAGCTAAAATTTAAGAAAATTATTTAAAAAGTCCTAAAAATATCTAAAAATGTAAAAAAACCAAAAAAAACCCTGAAAAACCCTAAGACAAATTTCAAATCTAAAAAGTTATATCTTCTAAAAAAGAAAAAAAATACTAAAACTCTAAAAACCCTAAAAAACACTAAAAACCACTAAAACCCAAAAAAAAACATAAAAACTTTAAAAATGCTAAAATCCCTAAATACTCTAGAAATACTTTAAACCAAGAATGCATAAAATCTCTAAAAAACCTTAAAAATCCTACAAAAATAAAAAAAAACATTAAAATAAAAAAAATAAATAAAAACATTAAAACCCTTAGGTAATCGTAAATGCCTAAAAATTCATAAAAACCCAAAAACTCATAAAATCCTTTAAATTCCATTAAATACCTACAAATATAAAACCCCAAAAAACCCTGGTAACCCCTTTGAAAAAATAAATAATCTAAAAATATATAAAACTATTAAAAACCTAAAAAAATTCCAAAACCCCTAAAATACTTAAATCCTCTAAAACCTCTAAAAATACATTAAACCCATAACAACCTCTAAAAATAAAAAAACCCTAAAAATACCTAAAAACATAAAAAACTCTATAACCCAAAAAACCCAAAGAAAATTATAAAAACCTAATGACACATAAAACCCCTAAAAACCTAAAAATGATAAAAACCCTAAATAACCCCCAAAACACCCTAAAACCACTAAAACCCTAAAACCCCTAAAAACCATAAAAACTAAAAAACCCTAAAAAAACTCAAAAAAGAAACTGTATAAACATTAAGAAAACAAAAAAACAAAAAAAAACACTTAAAAATACTAAAAATCCTAGAAAATTCTAAAAACTATAAAACCCTAAAAAGAATCTAAAACCCCAAATATCACAAAAACCATAAAGACACCTAAAAACAATAAAAACCCAAAATCCCACTAAAAATACATTAAAAAAATCTAAAAGCCCATTAAACCCCTAAAAACAATAAAAAACACTAAAAAACATAAAAATATTAAAAAAAAGTCCCCTTTATTCCACCAAAAAAACAAAAAAACCCCTAAACACCCCAAAAACAATAAACCCCATAAAATCTTTAAAGACCATAAAAATCCAAAATAAATTAAAAATCCCAAAAATCTTAATAAACCCTCAATTCATGAGAAACTGTAAGGAATCCTTAAAACCCTCCAAGACACTTAGAACCCCTAAAAACATAAAAAAATGCTATAATCTTAAAAACAATAAAACCCTAGAAAACTCGTTAAACCCCCCAAAAAAACCAACAACATACTTTTAAATGCTAATAATCATTAAGAGTCCAAAAAATCCCAAAAAATCCCTAAATCTATAAAAAACCATAAAACCCAAACAACCTAGAAATTTCCCCAAAAAACCTTAATAACCTAAAAACACATCAAACCCTAAGATACATAAAAACACTAAAAACCCTAAAAACTCAAAATACCCTAAAACCCAAAAAACACTAAAAAATATAAAAAAAGATAAAAACCATAAAAATCCTAAAAACCCATAAAACCATAAAAACTACTAAGAACAAAAAATTCCTTTAAACCCCTTATTTTTTTTTAAATAAAATCGAAAACCCCTAAAAAAATCCTAAACCCCAATAGAACTTAAAAACCCTAAAACAACTAAAACTATAAAATCCATCAAGAACCCTAAAAACTATAAAAACCTGTAAAAGTCTTAAAATTTCCCTAAAAATCGCTAAAAATTTAAAAACCCTGATAAACCCTAACAAAACCTTAAAAAACCTAAAAACACATAAAACCACTAAAAACCATAAAAACAATAAAAACCCTAAAACCCTAAAACCCCTAAATACCATAAAAAATATAAAGAACCCCCAAAACCCACTATGAACTCTGAAAACCATATAAACCCCTATAACGTTAAAAAAATCTAAAATTATAAAAACCCTAAAAAACTCACAAAAACACCAAAAACATTTAAAAAGCTTGAAAACTAATAATACCCCTCTGAAATCCCAATGAAAAAAAGACATTTAAAACCTAAAAATCCCCCAAAATCCCTTAAAATTTTAATAAAATGAAACATTAAAAAACCCTAACACAATGTTAAAATCCTAAAAACAATTATGACCCCTAGAAACCTAAAAAACTCTAAAAACCGATAAAACACTAAAAAAATACTAAACACCTCAAAATACCTAAAAACCCTAAAAACTATAAAAATCCTATAAAAATCATAAAAATCCATAAAAAATAGATAACCCTAAAACACCTAAAAAAACTTAAGAACCTAAAAACAGATAAAACCCCTCAAAAACCTAAAATTGATAAAAAAAATCTAAAAAGACCCTAAAAACCCAAAAAAACCACTAAAAACAATAAAAAACCTAATAAAAATTTAAAACCATAAAACCCCATAAAAACTCTAAAATCCAAATAAAAATATAAAAAAAATTAATCTCTTAAATTTGTTAAAAAACTATAAAACCATAAAAACCATAAAATTAAAAAAACACTAAAAACTATAAGAATAAAAGTGAAGAAAACATTAAAACCCATCAAAATCCATAAAACCCATAAAAATAATTTAAATCCTTAAAATCGCTAAAAATAACTAAAAATGTAAAACCCCATGAACACCCTAAAAGAACCAAAGAAAACCATAAAAACCTAAAAACACTTCAAACCACAAAAAATAAAAAAAATGATAAAACCCCTAAAGACCCAAATAACTCGAAAAAAGTTAAAAAAAATCATAGAAATGTTGGAGCACTAAGAGAATCATAGGTAATCATGATTGAGATCTCGAAACTATAATGATTCCTTTTCCCAAGGTGGATTACTACTGTGTTTTAGAATTAAGTTATTCTTCTGTTTCGGTTGGGTTGTCTTCATTCAAAGTGCATGAAACAAGCAATATTATTCTCTATTTTTTTTGGAAAAGATGTAGTTTTAGATTGGGGTTTTTTTCTTCTACTTTTGTGGTCACTTCCTCTTCAGGGATAGTGGTTGTTGAACCTGATATTTATGGGTGGAGATGTAGTTCTCATGATTTTATTTTTAATTATGGGAGGTTTGTTGGCTGGTAATACTCTTGGTTTAATGGTTCTGAAATATGTTTTTTGATGGATGGAATCAATCTTCCCTTGAGTTTTGAATTCTCCCATTGGATCTATTCAGTGGTCTCCATCACCAGTAGGGTTGTTGGTAAGACTGATTATACATTGGTGACATGTATAGATTTTTTTCTTGAGGTAGATGTGACAAATGCACTTTGGTGCATCATGGTTTGGAAGGTGCCCATGGTATCAGTGTTTCTTTTCTTGATCATGTAATGTTTCTTTTTTACCATGGATGTTGTTTCTTCAAAATGAGGGTTGTTGGTTCTGAGTGTTTCAGGGACTAAGGTGTGATGTGGTTGTACGTTAACCTATGTTCTTTTATGGGGGTCCATTTTTTCAACATCATTGTGTTTCATCACTTCTAGTTTGTTTTCAGCTGACATCATTACTTCCATTGATGTTACAAGAAAAGGGTTGGGTCTACTCATGGATTTACATCATTGATGTAGGTTTCAAGGTTAGATTACAAGGTCATATTTTAAGGATATTTATGGCGGTGGTTGTGGTCACTTTCTCATGTGACAGGATCTCACGGGGCATTGGGGTTTTCATTACATTGGTAGGATCACTTCATTATGTTTTTTAACACAGATAAATTATTCAATATGGTCACCTCCCTTAGGATTTTTGGTTATTGTTTCATGTTTTATTGGTTGTCGGAATGTGTGTTCACCCATTGACATCTGTTTGGAAATAGAAGCTGGGGGCCTTTGTCTTCATCACTTGTTTTTTCGGTGTTCCAAGTTCATCATCGGTTGATGTAAGATAAGAGTTGTTAGTTTACTATTTGAAACGTGGGTTAAATAATATATCCTTATTATGGTATTATTTTTGTCAATAATTCAAAGTTATTTCTATTTGAACATGGTTTTTCAGTTATTAGATGAGGGTTTTTTGGCCAACGATATTACGGGTTTGATGATTTTTGATTTAGAGTTCATTGTTTGAAGATGGGGGTTTCTTGCTCGATCCTATATCGGTGAATGGTGGTTCGATTTTTTACCTTTTCTAGTGATCCTATTTCATATATTGCTAAATTTGGTTCATCAGTCAGTTGTTCCATAGATGGTGTTGTTCTTTCTTCAGCAGTGGTTTCACAAGGGTTCATGTTTCTAGGGGAAATATTCTACTGGAACTTTTCACCTAGGACATTGTAGAGTGGTGAAGGTTGTTTGATGGTTGATTTTGTTTGGAATTAATTGAGGATGGATCTATCTCAAATAGTTGGTTGCATGATTCTCTTGATTGGTGGCAGTGGTTGTTTAATGGTTGATTTTGTTTGGGATGCATTGATGGAGGATCTGTCTCAGATGGTTGCATATGGGATTCCCTTATTGGTGTAGTTGTATGGTAGAGTGAATGGTTTTGATGCTGGGATATGTTGTAGGGTACTGGGTGAGTTTTTTTGGATTCTAGGTATTGATTTAGGGTATTGGGTGAGGTTGATTTTTTTTCTAGGTGCTAATTTAGGGTACTGGTGAAGAGGTATTTTATGGGGGGCTTCTAGGAGGTCACAAGATGGTGGATTTTTGTCTATTGGTTTCAAGGATTTGGTAGATGGAAGCTGGTTTTGATGGTGAGGTTTAGGATCTTAGATGTTTTGGGAGCTAAATCTGGTTTATTAACTACTTTGATATGGTGATGTGGGTTGTTGGAAGAGGAGGTTCGACTACTGGAGGCTATAGTTTTTGGGGAGAAGGTTCTACTATGGGATAAATGATTGTATTATAGGACCTGTTGATGAAGAAGTATGGATTTTGGGGTGTAGGGGTACTATAGATGGGATTTTATATATGAGTTATTAAAGGGTGATGATTTTATTGTAGCTATTGGGAGGTGTGCTGGTGTGGTTGTTGGGAGATGTTTTTGGTGTTGGGAGGAGATGCGGCTGCTACCGCCAGGTGATGGTAGTTGAAGTTGGGGAGATAGTGTTGTGTCTTGAGATATTTGTAGGGAATGGAGTATGTTTCTTGGTGTGGGTGTTGTGGTTGTAATTGAAAATCTAGCCGGTTGGGGGGAGAACTTGTCTAGGGTGATGATGAGGGGTGATGGGAGTTGCGGAGGTGGGACCAGATTTCATTGTTGTTAGTTCTTGTATGGGTGTTATGATTTGATGTGAGGTGTTTGTTGTTACTAAGTGTTTTTGATGAGGGGTGATGGCAGCTATTTTGGTGAGCTAGATATATGGGTTGTTTACTGTTGGAGCTAGTTTTGTGAGATGGGCCCTCAGTTTTGGGAGTTATGAGTCTGTTGGCTGGCTGCGGTGTTTTGTTACAACTGGACCCTAGGTGCTGGGTGCTAAGTGCTGGGTGATGGTAGATGGCTTTGTGAGATGATGCTGGGGTACTTTGCTGCTTGGTCCCTATGCTGAAGTTTCTTGGAGTTGGGATTTATAAGGTTCATAAACCCTTTTACAATCATTGAATTAGATCACGAGGTTCTCAAGCTGCTTTCTCTTCTATTGTTTATATGAGGTTTCCAAGGGTTCTTAGGCCCATTTCTAGGCATTGTTTCATTTCGGCTTTATGAGTATTTCCGAGACACTTTCTAGGAAATGGTTTTAATGGGATTCATGAGATTTCTCGGGCCTTATTTCAATGTTATGGGTTCGATGGGCTTCATGAGGGTGGTTTGGCCTGATATTTAGGCAATGATTTGATGGCAATTTGGGGGTTTCCCAGGCCTTTCAGTCGGTTTTTCACCTATGGTTTGTTGTCAATAGTTTCCTTTTTTATTTTGGTGTATCTTTTGGGCTTAAAGAGTTTTTTCACCCTTGAGGGATTGTGTTTCACTTCATTTTCTCTTTTTAATTGATTACATTCTATATACCTTCCAAAAAACCATACAAATCCTAAAAAAGACCTAAAAATCCCGAAAAACATAAAAAACATAAAAACACTAAGGAAAACATTAAAAAGAAAAAAAAAGAATAAGGAAACTATAAATATAAAAAATTAATAAAACAATAAAACCTCTAAAAACCTCTAAAAATACTAAACCCCAAAAAACCATAAAAACCACTAAAAAATTAAAATATCTTAAAAAACCATAAAAACAAAAAAAAACCCGCTAAAAACTCAAAAACCATTTAAACAACTAAAAACATTAAAAAACTTAAAAAACCACAAAACCCCTAAAAATGAAAAAAAAAATCCTAAAACCCAAAAAACAGAAAAACCCATAAATACCCTAAAAACCCTTAAAATCCCAAAATATCCAAAAAAACATAAAATTCCTAAAAACCCTAAAAATACAAGAAAACTTAAAAAATCCAGAAAACCCTAAGAAAAACCATAAATAAATAAAAATACTTAAAACCTAAAACCTAAAAATACTAAAACCAAGAAAACCATAAATATCCGAAAAAACCCTAAAACCCCTAAAATAATAAAAATCTATAAAAATCCTACAAAATCACTAAAAATTAATAAAAATTTAAAAAACCCTAAAAACACTGAAAATCATAAGAAAACATTAAAAACCATAAAAAACATAAAAACAATAAAAAACCAAGAAAAATAATAAAAACCATAAAAAACCCCAAGAAACCCTAAAACCCAAAAAAACCATAAAACCGCAAAACCCGTATAAACCCATAAAAACAATAAAAAAACTAAAAACTCTAGAAATGATTTAAACCCATATATATATTTGAAAACACTAAAACACCTTAAAAAATCAAAAAAAATCAAAAAACAAAAAAAACTAAATCCCCATAAAACCATAAACCCCATAAAATCCCTAAAACAACTCAAAATCCCTAAAAACACTAAAAACCCCTAAAAACCTAAAAAATCCCTAAAAATACCTAAAAACATAAAAAACTAAAAAACATGAAAACACTTAAAAATTTATTAAAAACTAAAAACAATTAAAACTCCTAATAACCTAATAATGTTTAGACCCTAAAAACCATAAAAACACTAAAACCCAAAAAACCCTCAAAATCCAAAAAATCCTTAAAATCGCAAAAAAGTTGAAAAATAATAACATCCATGAAAAACCCTATGAAAACCATAAAATTCTAAAACCAGATAAATCCCCTAAAACATAAAAAATTCAAAAAAAATTAATAACCACTAAAAAGACCCGAATAACTCTAAATCCCGTAAAACCCATAAAAACCCTAGTACTTTTAAAACCCCATAAAATAGTTGAAAACTCTCAAAACCCTTTAAACCACTAAAAAATTTTAGAAACACTAAAAATTTTAAAACCCCAAGAAAATCAAAAAACCCTAACAACACAAAAAACATAAAACCCCACAAAACTCTAAAAAAACCTAGGACCCTCAAATTCGATAAAAAAACATAAAAACCCACAAAAAACTAAAAAGTCCCTAAATTACCCTAAAAATATAAAAAATAGTAGACAACATTAAAAATAATAAGAAATCGTTTAAAACATTAAAACAAATAAAACATCTAAAAACCTAAAAAACACTAAAAACCAAAAAACCCTAAAACCATAAAAACCATATAAACCATAAAAATACCTGAAAACTATAAGAACTATAAAAATACTAAAACACTAAAGAACCATAGAAATGTAAAAAACCCTAAAAACCATAAAAAACATTGAAAACGTAAAAACACCTAATATCCCTAAAAACATAAAAAAATGAGAAAACTATAAAAACATCTAAAAGACTAAAAATAATCAAAATCCCTAAAAATCCTAAAAAACATAAAAATCCTATGAATTATTAAAAATCCATAAAAGTATTAAAAAAACCTAAGAACCTTGAGAACCCTAATAAAACCAAAAAAACCTACAAACACATAAAATGCCTAAAAATGCTAAAAAACACTAAAAACCCAAATAAACCTTAAAACGATAAAACCCATAAACCTATAAAACCAGTAAAAACATTAAACCCCATCTAAACCATAAAAATGGTAAAAAAACTATAAAAACCATAAAATCTGAAAAACTCAAAAAACATTAAACACCAAAAAACCATAAAAACCCTAAACACTAAAAATACCTAAATCCCTAAGAACCATGAAAATCCTAAAAATTCACTAAAATAACAGGAAAAATAAAAATTCTATAACCTCTAAAATCCCCTAATAAAACCCCCAAAAAACTAAAAGGACATAAAATCCCTAGAAACCTAAAAAATGAAAAAAACTCTAAAAATTTTAAAAACCCCAAAACCCTAAAATTCCCTAAAACAGTATAAAATCATAAAATCATAAAATATACATAAAAATCCTAAAAAGGTAAAAAATATTAGAACCCCTAAGAAACCATAAGAAAACATTAAAATCCTAAAAACACTTAAATCCTTCAAACCCTTAAAATGATAAAAACCCTAAAACCCATAAAACCCCTAACAACCACTAAAAACCATAAAAATATATTAAATGCACAAAAATCCTAAAAAATCTCTAAAATATCATAAAACATAAAAAACCCCACAAAACCCTAAAAAACCCTAAGAAAACCTTTAAAACAAAAAAACACATAAAACCCTTAGAAAAAATAAAATGGATAAATACCATAAAAACCCTAAAAAGATCATAAAATCCCTAAAAACCCCCACAACCCATAAAAACCCTTAAAATACTTAAAAATCCAAAAAAACCTTAAAATAAACTAATATATATATATCCATTTTAAACCCCCAAAAAAACAAAAACTCTAAAAACACCTAAAAATCTAAATAATAAAAAACCCTAGGACCCTACAAAAAATCATAATAACCCCAGAAACCCTAAATACAATCAAAATCCCTAAAAACCATAAAACAATAATAAATCCTAAAAAAACACTAAAAATACCTAAAAACGTAAAAAACTAAAAACACAGAAAAACCCTAAGAAAACCTTAAAAACATAAAAACATGAACCCCTAAAAACCCTAATAAACTATAAAAACAAAAAACCATTTAAAACACTCCAAATCCCAAAAAACACTAAAAACGAATAAAACCCCTTAAACCCCTTAAAATAAAAAAAAGATTAAAAAACCATAAAACCCTAAAAACTCCAAAGATTACCTCAAAAACTAAAAAACTCTTAAAACTCTTAAATCTCTGAAAAACGTAGAAACATAAAAAACCCTTGAAAACCATAAAAGACCATAAAAACCCTAAAACACCTAAAACTCATAAAACCTTAAAAACCCATAAACACCGATAATAAACCTAAACACTACTAAAAGATCTAAAACCCCTTTAAAACCCAAAAATCCTTAAAAACACTAAAAAAATTAAACCCATAAAGAACTGAAAAAACCCCTAAAAACGTAAAAAAACATAAAAACCCAAAAAATCCTAAAAGCCCCTGAAAACCCTCAAACTCCCAAAACACATAAAAATCCTAAAAAACATAAATATTAGGAAAAGCATAAAACCCCTAAAAACCCTAAACACCCCTATGAAAACATTAAATTCCAAAAAACAATTAAAACCCCCAAAATCAAACAAATACTAAAAACCCTAAAACCGATAAAAACCCCAAAAACTTCTAAAAACATAAAAATCATAAAAACCATAGAAATCATAAAATACAAAATATATAGAAAACCCTAAAAATGAAAAAAAAACCCTCATAAAACATTAAAAAAACTAAAACCACTTAAAACCCCCAAAAATCTAAAAAACATTAAAAATCCTTAAAACCCTAAAAAACAAAAAAACCCCTAAAACATAACATCTTTAAAACCATAAAACACCTAAAACCCATAAAAACCTAAACCCCACTAATACTATTAGAACCTTTTACACCCCTAAAGAACTAAAAAAATATAAAAACCATAAAAACCCTAAAATGTTTTAAAAAAACATAAATCCAAAATAACCATAAAAAAACTAAAAATGCCAAAACCTCTCAATATCCCTAAAACCATATAATTCTAAATAATCCCTAAAAATCCATAAAAAACATAAAAAACCTAAAATCATAGAAACAACCTAAGAAATCATTAAAAACTTAAAAGCAATTAGAACCCATAAAAACATAAGAAAACCTAAAACCCCAAAACCTGTAAAAACCCTAAAAACCCAAAAAATCCTAAAAACCATAGAAATCCATAAAAATCCTAAAACCCCCAAAAAACCCTAAAAACATAAAAATCCTAAAAACTATAAAATTCCCTTAGAAAACCTTTAAAACCTAAAAAACCATAAAACTCTTAAAAATCCAAAAAACACTAAAAAACACTAAAAAAACTCTAAAACCCCCTAAAAAGACTTGAAGTACCATAAAACCCCCTAAAACCGTAAAAACATAAAAAAACATAAAATACCTAAAAACCAACTAAAAATGTTAAAATCACTATAATCTCCTAAAAAAATTAAAACATATTGAAAAACATGAAACATCTTAAAACTAAAAATCCCCTTAATCCAAAAAAACCAAAAAAAACCATAAAACCCTAAAAAACTCGTAATACTGTCAAAATCCCTAAAAACCTTAAAAACCCATAAATATCCTAAAAATCCATAAAAATCCATAAAAAAGTTGAAAACCCTAAAAACCCTAATAAACCCTAATAAACCCTTAAAACATAAAAACACATACACCACTAAAAAACGATGAAACCCTATAAACCATTGAAAACCCTTAAAACCCTCAAAATCACTAAAAACACATAGAAATCCTTAAAAATATATAAAAATCCCTAAAAACGTAAAAATCCCTAACATTATTGAAAAACCCAATGGAAACCTTAATAACCTAAAAGCACTTAAAATAGTTAAAAACAAAAAAATTCTAAAAACCCTAAAAACCCAAAAAACCCCTCAAAACCCTAAAAAAAATTAAAACCACTAAAAACATAAAAAACAAAAAACCCATAAAAACCATAAAACAACTAAAAAATTTAAAATAACTCCAATCCCATAAAAATATAAAAAAATTCAAAAACGTTAAAACCCTAAAAAACTCAAAAATTCACTAAAAGCAAAATGATCGTAAAACACCTAAAAACCCTCAAAAACGCTCCAAATCCCTAATACAATAAAAATACTTAAAAATCCCAAAAAAATACCTAAAGAACCCTATATAAACCATAGAAACCCCATATAAAATATTAATAACCTTAAAACTCTTTAAAACCCAAAAAACATAAAAAATACTAAAAACTCGAAAAAAGCCCTAAAACTATAAAAACCAAAAAACTCTCAAATTCTCTGAACACCCTAAAATTCATAAGAATCCTAAAAACACTAAAATCCCAACATAAAATAATCCCTAAATCCCTAAGAACCATAAGAAAACTTTAAAAACATAAAAACACTTAAAACCACTAAATATCCTAAAAAACTGAAAACCTAAAAGACCCTAAAAACTGTCAAAATCCTAACATCCAATAAAAACCCTAAAAACCTATAAATACTCTCAAAACCCTTTAAACATTGAAAAGTGTTAAAAACGATAAAAACATAAAATAACCTAAAAATATAAAAAAACATAAAATGAAAAAAATAATAAATAATTAAATTCTCTCTAAAAAACTATAAAAATCCCTAAAAATAATGAAAGATATAAAAATTCCTAAAAATATGAGAAACGAGAAAACCCGGAAAACCATAAGAAAACCGCAAAAACCAAAAAATATTTAAAACCACAAAAAACTTACAAAATACTAAAAACCCTAAAGAATCCTAAAAACCATAAAAAATATAAAAACGTTAGAACCCTGAAACTATCCCCCTAAAAACCATACAAATCCTAAGTAACATAAAACCCCCAGAAAAAATAAAAACTATAAAAACCCCTAAGAAAATCTCAAAAAACATAAAAACACTTAAACCCCCAAGAAACATAAGAACCTGGAAGACCTTAAACTCTCTAAAAATCATAAAAACCCAAAAAATCAACCAAACTATAAAAACCCTGTAAACCCTAAAAATGTAAAAATATCACAAAAAACTTCCAAAACCCCTAAAAACTCAAAAAACAATTACATAATAAACCCTAAAACACTCAAAGTATGTAAAGACCCTAAATACCATTAAAATAATAAAAATATCTAAAAATATCTAAAAACCATAAAAAGCATATGAAAACCTTAAAAACATAATATCACTTAAAACCACAAAAAAACTAAAATATAAAAAACCATAAAAACCAAAAAAACCCTAAAACCCCCTAAATCCCTAAAAAACATAAAAACCCAAAAAATCATAAAAAACCTATAACAACTAAAAATATAAAACACCATTAAAACAATAAAAACATCAAAAAAAATTAAAAGATTTTAAAACCCCTAAAAAATCAATCAAACGTAAAAAACCCCCTAAAAACTAAAAAACTTCTTAAAAACCCAAAGAACCATAAAAATCATGAAAAAAGAACTAAAAATCCCTAAAATCATTAAAAACTATAAAAAATTAAAAATAATTAAGAAAATCCTAAAAAACCAAAAAAACCCTAAAACCCATATAAACCTTAAAATGATAAAAACCCTAAAAACCCATAAAAACCGCTAAATCCCAAAAACCCAAAAAATCATAAAATTTATAAAAATACCTAAAAATTAATAAAAACATAAAAAACCATAAAAACCATAAAAATCCATTACAAAATATTAAAAAACTAAAACCACGTAAAACCTCTAAAACCCTAGAAAAAGGTCAAACCCCTAAAATTCCAAATAAGATACTAAAACCCCTAAAAACCAATAGAAACCACTAAAACCATAAAATCACTTAAAACCCTTTAAATCTCCAAAAACACAAAAACCCATAAAACCTCTATAAACACTAAATTCATTTAAACACCAAAAAATGTTAAAAACACTAATAACCTTCAAAACGAAACAAAAAAAATAATACCCAAAAACCATAAAAAACCCTAAAATTCCTATAAAACAATAAAATAACCAAATTCCAAAAAAATAATAAAAACCCATAAAAATATTTTAAACCCCTAAATATCCCTAAAATCATGAAAATGATTATAAAAACCCTTAAAATATTGAAACCCAAAACACAAATAAACCACTAGGAAACCTAAAAATTCTAAAATCCCTAAAGAACCTAAAACCTCTAAAACCCATAAAATCCCCTAAAAGAACAAAAAAACCAAAAACCCACAAAAATAATAAAAAACCACTAAAAACTCTAAAATCCCGTTAAACACCTAAAAACATAGAAAAAAC
Organism: Viscum album; assembly: GCA_963277665.1. NCBI lineage: Eukaryota > Viridiplantae > Streptophyta > Magnoliopsida > Santalales > Viscaceae > Viscum > Viscum album. The sequence continues at coordinate 44,141,742 of OY728151.1, forward strand.
TATAAAAACCATAAAATCACTAAAAACAATTAAAAAATATTAAAAAACCAAAAAACCCTATAAAACCCTAAAAATACATAAAAACCCTAAAGAACTCACCAAAATCCTAAAAAATCATAAAAATCCATGAAAACGTAAAAACCATTAAAAACTCTGAAATCTCCTACGAAAACCTCGAAAACCTAGTAACACTTTAAACCCCTAAACCTATAAAAATGAAAATCTTGTGACTCAACATAAAAAGTTTTAGGACTTAGCCTCAGCTGAGCCAGTGGATGCCGATGTGCTCACGGGAGATCTTTCATAGGGGGATGTGGATGAGTAGGGTATGACAGCTGGGGATGATTGGAAACTGTCCTCGACTGAGAAGGAGATGACCATGATAGAGGAGTAGACCTGGAGTCCTAGGATGCAATGCCCCAGTTGGCGAGATGCCCTAGTTGGCGAGATGCCCCCCTGGTGCATACTGGGTATGACAATGCAGAGAGACCTATCATGGGGTCTAGGTCTAATCCCCTTGCTGACAGTGCTAGCGGTGTGGAAGATCTTCTTGGTGCTCATGTAGAGGACCCGGTTGGGAACCCTCCACTGGGGCCCAATATTGATGAAGGCGAGCTGTCCACGAACTTGCAGAGGGCCATGGTTGTTTATGGTGTTCCATCTGATGAAAACCATTGTATGGTGCTGCATGATATGATGAAGGTTGAATGGGAATAGTTTCCCCTTGAGGAGAAGTCTAGGAGACTTGGTGATAGGTTTGTTGAGGATTACCGTAGGATAAATATTGATATGGCCAGATACAAGGAAGAAAATAAAAAGCTCCAAGAAAAGGGTGGCTCAACTCCTGGAACAGGAAGTACTAATGGAAACAAGGTGGCCTCAAGTGCAGCCAGTGATGCAGTATTTCATGAGAAGGTAGTCCATGAAGATGGTTCCATCTCTGCCCCCAAAAGTGAAGGCAGTGGAAGGATTACTCTGCCCTTCCAAGAACGATTGCGACCCAAGCCACCTCCACGGCAGTCATGCTGAATCTCAAAGTTAATAAACAGGAGAGGACTTCGTGAAATGCTGAGTAGGAGAGGGCCAGAGAGAAACCTTTTTCTACGCTCAGAATGTAGGAAGCCTATGAGTCTGGTTGGTACTCTATGGATATAAGAGCGGACTCAGACTTCTTCTTTACTAATGTGGGCATTGGTCTTGGTACAAGCTTTGGATACCGCGGTGTGGACCTAGATGACTATGGCGGTGACACTGACTGACTTTCTCTTTTTCTATTTTCAGTGTTTTATTTTATTTTGCAGCTTTGAGGTAGGATTCTTTTTTGTCTTTTTCCTTTTTTCCAGTTGAGGATTGTACTTTAGGTATGGTTCGATTGAACCTTCCCCCTCCCTCGGTATGCAGTGTCCTCTTTCTCTTAATAGATTTTGGGGGGCTAGGCTAGCCTAGTCCTGCACCTCTTCTGCCCTAAAAATGGAAAAAAAGAACCCAAAAAACAATAAACACCCTTAAATGCATTAAAATCCCTAAAACCCAACAGAAACCCTAAAAACACACTATAGAATCAAAAAAACCTTTTAACCCCAAAAAAGTTAAAAACATTAAAAAAAAATAAAATCCCAAAAATTTCTAACAACCCATAAAACACTAAAAAACCTAAAAACCCTATAAAACCCTGACATAACTAAAAATTTATAGAACCCCTAAAAACAAATAAATACCAAATAAAACCTTAATAACCTAAAAAAATTAAAACCCCTAAAACCCTTAAAATGATAAAAACCATAAAAACCTTAAAACCCCTGAAAACCCCTAAAATCACTCAAAATCCCAAAAGTGCCAAACAAAACCAAAAAATTCCAAAAAAACCTAAAATTCCCTAGAAACATAAAAAACCATCATAACATTGAAAACCCCAAATAAAACAGTAAGAAAATAAAAACAATTAATACCCCTAAAAAATCTAAAAATGATAAGAACCCTAAAAACCCTAAAGCCAGAAGAAACCCTAAAAAACATAAAACCCCCAAAACCTTAAAAACCATGAAAACCCATAAAAACAAAAAAAAACTAAAAACCTTAAAATCACTATAAACACTATACACGTTTCAAAACTAAAAAAAAATAAAAACCCTAAAAAATCAAAAAAATCTTAAACCCCTAAATAAACCAAGAAACCCTAAAACCCTAAAACCCATAAAACCCCTAAATATACCTAAAAACCCAAAAAATAATAAAAGTCAAGAAAAATCCATCAAAACATAAAAATCTATAAAAACCTGAAAACCCCTAAAAAACCTTTAAAACCTAAAAACCGTAAAAACTCTATAAAATCTAGAAAATGCTAGAAATCCAAAAACCCCATAAAACCATACAAACATTAAAATCCATCAAATCCGTAAAGTCCCTAAAAATCATAAAAAACCAAACAACCTAAAAATCCAAAAAAATGTAAAAACCCCAAAACCCTTAATAAATCTTAAAAAACATAAAAAAATAAAAACATATAAAACCCATAAAATCCTAAAAAACAATAAAAAGCAAAAAAAAACACTAAAAATACATTAAAACCCCTAAAACCCCCTAAGAGAAAATAACACCTAAAACCATAAATCCCCCAAATCATAACAACTCTAAAACCACGAAAAATCTCTAAAAATCGTACAATCTCCTAAAAACAAAAAAAACTCTAAAAACATTAAAACCGTAAAACCAATAAAGAACCCCATACATCCCAAAAAATACATAAAACCCATAAAAACCCTCAAACCCTTTAATACATTAAACAGCTTGAAATCCATTGAAACCCTAAAAACCATAATAACCATAACAAAATCTTAAAAATCTATAAAGACATAAAAAACACAAAAATCTCAAAAACCTTAATAAAAACATAAAATCCTAAAACACTTAAACCCCCTAAAAACTTAAAAATCTAAATACGCTAAAAAATAGTAAAAAAGAACATAAATACCCTAAAAACTCTAAAAATCATAAAACCCACTGAAACCTTGAAAACCTTACGAACCCATAAAACCTTAAAACGATCTAAAAACTCCAAAAATCCTTTAGATCCCTAAAAATATTAAGAATCTTTAAAAAACACAAAAACCCTAAATAACTCAAAAAACAATCGTTAAACCCCAAAAAACCATAAAAATCCCAAAAAAATCCGTAAAAACATTAGGAAAAATTTATAAACATAAAAGAACTTAAAATACCAAAAAAACCATAAAAATGATAAAACCCCTACATAACATAAACCCATAAAACTCACTAAAACCCCTAAATATCCATAAAATCCATAAAAAATTCAAAATAATACATAAAAAAAATCCTCAAAACACCTAAGAAAATTGTAAAATCCTAAAAAGACATAAAACCTCTTAAAACTTAAAAATGCTAAATACCCTAGAAACCCGTAATAAGACCCCAATAACCCCCAAATACTATAACACCCCTAAAAAACTAAAAACCCATAAAAATTGATAAAACCCCAACAAAAAACTTAAACTCCAAAAACAATTTAATCCCTTAAAGATGTCAAAAAACATTTAAAAAACTTATAAACCCTAAAAAATAAAAAAACCCCAAAACAAAAAATACATAAAAACACTAAAAACCTAAAAACCCTATAAAATATCTCAAAACCCCTAAAACCCTAAAAACCCTATAAACCATAAAGATACGAAAATAGATTTTAAAGACCTTGAAAATGTAAAAATACCTTAAAACGCTATGAAAACATTAAAATCATATATACAATGAAAACCCCTAAAAACATAGAAATGAGAAATACCCTAAAAATCAATAAAACCCTAATAATCCCTAAAAACCCTAAAATACCATAAAAATTATAAAAATACATAAAAATAAATAAAACAAAAAAACAAGAAAACCTTATGAAAACCTTTTAAAAAACACAAACACTCCCTAAAAATCCTAAAAATGCTAAAAATTCTAAAAAACCCTTAACCCCTCCCCCATCCCTAAAATTAAAAAAACCCTAAAACCTTAAAAAACCATAAAAATAATAAAATATATAAAAAATGAAACTATAAAAACCCTTTAAACTCCTAAAATTTTTAAAAATACTAAATACCCTTAAAAACCATAAATGCTAAAACACCTTCAATACCAAAAACACTAAAATAACTAAAAACCCTAAAAACTATCAAATTCCATTAAATCACTAAAAACCCATAAAAACCCTAAAAAATACAAAAAATACCTAAGAGCATAAAAACACAACAATACCCTAATAAAACATTAAAAATAAGAAAATTATTAAGTACTACAAAAACCTAAAAATGAAAAAAACCAAAAAAAAATAAAAACCACAAAACCCTCAAAATCCTTAAATCCCTTAAAAACCATAAAACCCTAAAAGTACCAAAATATTCATAAAATAAAAAATCCCATAAAACCCAAAATACCCCTATGAAAACCAAAAACCAAAAAACCAAAAAACACTTAAAACCCCTAAAACCTAAAAACCATAAAAGACCATGAAAACCCTAAAATCCATAAAAAATTGAATCCTTAAAAATTCATAAACCCAATTTCAATCATAAGAAACCACTAAAAACTATTAAAACCCTTTGAACCACTAAAATGACAAATTCTATGAAAAGTATTAAATTCCCAAAAAAACCCTTGAAATCCCAAAGAGCCAAAAATAAATAAAAAATCCCAAAAATCCGAAAAAAAATAAAAACCCTAAAAACTAAGAAAAACCTAATGAAAACCATAAAAACTCAAAACACATAAAACTACTAAAAATCATTAAAAATCATAGAAAACCAAAAAAATCCCCTAAAAACCCATAATTCATTAAAACCACTTAAAACATTAAGAAATCCTAAAAACCCATAAAACCTTAAAAACAACTAAAAACATTAAAATATCTTTAAACTCCTAAAAGGTTGAAAAATATAAATAACATCAAAGAGTAAAAAAAATCAAAAACCCAAAAAATCCAAAAAAACTCCTTCAAATACGACAGTGCCCCAAAAACCTTAAAAATCATCAAAATCCCTAAAACCCCTAAAAATTCCTAATGATACAAAAAGAACCTAAAAACCTAGAAACCCCCTAAGAAATTCTGAAAAACATAAAAACACTTCAAAACCCCTAAAAACGTAAAAAATGTTAAAACCCTAAAATGACCTAAAAACCCATAAAACCCATAAAACCCACTAACCCTTAAAAACATAAAGACTATAAAATCCCAAAAAATCCACTAAAATCATTAAAAACACTTTAAAACCCTAGAAATGGTAAAAAAATAAAAACATTAAAAAAAATAAACAACTAAAAAAATCTTATAACCCTAAAACCCATAAAAATGTTAAAGACCATGAACCCCTCAAAATCGCTTAGAACTCAAAAAACCCTTAAAATCCAAAAAATATATAACAGTCCCAAAAATATAAAAATCTCTAAAAACCCTAAAATCCCATATTAAACCCTTAAAACCTAAAAACACTTAAAACCCCAAAAAACATAAAATGCTAAAAACACTAAAATAAAAAAAATCCTCAAAAAACACTTTAACTCCTAAAATCTCTCAAAATCCCTAAAAAACATAAATTTCTAAAAAAGCCATAAATTCCATAAAAATGTAAAAAAACCCTAAAATGATGAAAACTAATAAAACCTTAAAACATAAGAACACTTAAATCCCCAAAAGACACTAAATATGATAAAAATCTTAAAAAACCTATAAATTCCATCAAAACCCCATAAAACATATAACACCCCTAAAAACCATAGAAACACATAAAAAACATAATAATACAATGAAAAATTTAAAAAACCATTAAACACCGAAAAACATTGAAAACCTAAGAAACCCATCAAAACCTTAAAAATACAAAAAAACCACCAATCCCCCAAAAATATATAAAATCCCAAATAAACCCTAAAACGCCAAAAATACCAAAAAAACTAAAAACCTAAATAATCATAAGAATCATAAAAATCTCTAAATTTACATACAAACATAAAAATACCAATATCCCATGAAAACACCTAAAATCCATAAAAATATAAAAACATGTTAAACCACTAAAAACAAAAAAATCACTAAAAATCTTAAAAACCCCAAACCACTAAAAACTCTAAAAATATATGAAACCCTAAAAAATGTAAATATGCTTGTTTCCCTCGGAATTCGGGGATAACCTCCTGGATGGGAGATTCAAACATTCCGATCGGTTTCTATCGGGTTTGTTCGTAGAACCGGAAACATCCAATGATTCCACATCCATTTGGACCTACTTTCCAAAGGTAGGCACTCATTATTTTGTGGACTAATGAGGCTTAGGAATTCGCATTGGTCAAGAGGATGGGAGGTCAGACTCATCACACCTTTTTGAGGGGAATTATTGTCTACTCCGGGACTCTCTTTATAGATTTAAGTTATGTTCGTGAATCCTTATTACATTACCAAGTATAAAATGAGATTTCATTTAGTTTTAAAAATCAATGATTAAATATGTAAGAAATTTAGAGAATCTTTTATATGTATTCGAGGCTCTTCATCAATAGAGAATCATCTGTATCTATTTAGAGATTCTTGGTCAATGGTATCCTTCAAAACATTTATATAAAAGTCTCTTGGTCATTATGATGACCAGGCTGGTTTTAAATCCACTCAGTGGGGCACTTGAAGTTTATCTCCATTCAGAAGGACATGGATTATTTCAATGTTAGGATCGAACCCGCAGATGGGAAACCTACGTATCCTTTGTTTTGGGAAAGGAATTAGAAACCATGTAGTTCGAGAAATAGAGTATGATATTTATGATTAATGGCTCAAAGAAGGATGTCATAATTACTTTTACCCTCTAAGGTCACGTGAGTCATGCTCGGTGTGAGAAACAAGAGGTATCAGTAATAAGATAGACAATTGGGCCATGAAAGATGTAATCATAAGAAATGATTTGGGGCTTATGTATGTATGACTGCCCAGATAAATGAAGGTTAGGATTTACATTAGGGAGAAAATCCAGGAACAGGGTCCATAAAGGTATATGTGCTTCACGGAGATTTTGAATACTCTAACCTGGGACTTATTCCTGAAAAGGAAACCCAAATTAGGAGAGGATTGATAATTGGGTTTTACTCCTGAGAAGGAATCCCATATCAAACGTAATTTAGGACTGGTTAAGATAAATTAAGGGAATTGGGGCTTACTCCTGAAAAGGAAGCCCATGATTATGACTTGGTCTTATTCCTGAAAAGGAGACCCAGGTTAGGGGACTTGGGACTTACTCCTGAAAAGGAGGCCCAAGTTTGGAGGATTTATGACTAGGTCTTATTCCTAACAAGGAAGCCCAGGTTATAGGATTATGATTGGGACTTACTCTAGAAAAGGAGGCCCAAGTTAAGGAATTAAGGTTTGGGGCTTAATCCCGAGGAGGATGCCCAAGTTTGGGAACTTTAAGAATTTGGGGCTTACTCCTGAGGAAGATGCCCAGATAAAAGGACTTATAACTGGGGATTATTCCTGAAAAGGAGACCCAGGGTAAGGATTCTCTCATTTTAAAGGATGAGGTTGAATGAATGAACTCTCAATCTTTGGTGACATAAAGATGTATAAATCACTATGTTTTGAGAGAAATTCCACATAATTCCTTTCAAATAAGGAAGTCAAATCAAGAAATCATGCCATAAATGGCTTTGAAGAGTATCTTGAAGATTGAATCTTGAATAAGAAAGGTGAAATGGCGTAAGAGGGATAAAATGGGCAAGATGGGCACCCAAAAAAGGCAGGGGGCGTGCAAGTCTTGAAAGGCGCACAAGTCTTACGTGGGTGCGCAAGTATTGGTCGCGCAGGTATACCTGCGCGACATGTGGGGTACTTGCGCGATTTTCAACCAGCATTAAAATACATGAGAGACTCTTTCTTAAAGCCTTTATAATCCTCTTGAGGTTCTCCCAGTAAAGGGACGCGCAAGTTCTATCAAAGGAGTAAAGGCGGCGCGCAAGTGTGGCCACTTCCCTTAACGGCTGGCCACTCAGTCGCGCAAGTGTTGATGCATTTCAACACTTAGGCCTTCCTCCTTCTCTTTAGATCTTCCGTTCTAGGTAATAAATTACCTTAGAAGTGTTCCGGAAGCTTTGATAAGAGACTTGGGTGTCGGGAGCTTTAATTCGAGTTTCTGGAAAAAGATCCTCCTGAATGGGGGGCCCACAGGGTCTATTTATAGGCAGAAGAAGACCCCGAGCGGTTACCGGGCGGTTATCACTTAGTTCACGCAAGTCACTTGCGTGCCAAGTGAGTCGCGCAAGTACACTTGCGCGACCATGAAGGAACTTGCGTGGCCTATGGGAAAAGTTTTCCTTGTTCATCCCTTTGTCAATTTTTGATGTTTCTTCAAAGGATGAATCAATTTGGACTAAGGTATTTCCCTTTTTTCAGTCGTTAGACTCTGTGAAGGAAATGAGCGTCAACAAAAGTCCCCCCTCTGAGTTGGATCCGGAGAGAAAAGAGGATTTGACTCTGAGGTGAAAAGAAAAACAAGAAATCTGGCAGTTTAAATTCATTTATGTCGGACATACAAAGGCTAATGTTTAAGGTCTAAATAGCTTTGACTGAAATGGATTAGAATTGACTCAATTCCTTGATAACTCATCTGAAAACATAGTACCATACTCAAGAATGAGGAAAAATATGTAATCTATAACTTAAGAATATTTGAATCTGAGGAATGATATGAAAAAGAGCTAAAAGGCATTAGAACAAGTAGTTTTCAAGAATGAAGTTACCATTATTTAACAAACCCGTTAGGGGGTTGAATTATGCAGGGCCACCTAAGGGCATTGGCTGCATAGTTAAATAAATAGAATTTTTTTGGCTGACAAGTCTGTTATGTGGACTGTTTATGCAAGGCCGCCTATGGGCACGTGCTGCATAGTCAGGAAAAAAGAACTCTCAGAAATTTACTTTCCTAGTGCTAAAAGCCAGTGAAAGTTTATAGAGATTCAAATATTCCAAAGTATAGAGTTTGCTGTATGGAAAGAGGTACTTGAATATGGAGAAGATATTTCTAGACAAGATTATCGAAGAACTAGATGAACATCACTCCTACGAAGGTCTGACCCAAACGTAGGGAAGAAGATTAAACCATAGACTTGAATACATTCAGATCATGAAAAAGGATATGGGAAAAATATGTTAAGGATGGCTATTTTCATGCAGATCCCTACATACCGTCGTTTAAGACAAATAAGGACAAAAGAGGCATTCTTCCCAAGAATGAAGTTACCATCATTTAACAAACCCGTTAGGGGGTTGAATTATGCAGGGCCACCTAAGGGAATTGGCTGTATAGTTAAATAAAATAGTATCTTTTGGCTAACAAGTCTGTTATGTAGACTATTTATGCAAGGCCGCCTATGGGCACGTGCTGCATAGTCAGACAAAATAATTCTCAGAATTTTGACATTTTTGTGACTAAAAGTCATGAAAAGGGATATGAAGATCTGAAAATATTTAAGGTTTAGGATTATAACACATAAAGATGGGTATCGTCCAATGTATATAGAGATATATAGGTCAATGATAACCATAATTATGTTGTGGCTGGGTCATGAATTGAAATTTTGGACTTCACTACGTATCTCATTAGAATGGGAATCAAGCCATACGTAGTTCTTGAAATGCAGTTTAACGTCATGCAGGACAAGAATATGAGAGATCTTAGTTTAGGGTCATAGAGTTCGGACCATAATAATGAACACACAGTGTGTGTTTTCATGAGGACTTTTCAGCCAAGGGACTAAAAGTGAAATTTGGGGTTAGGCCCAAAAGACTTAGGGCTGGATTCGAGGGATACTTGAATGTTCCTACGTATCCCATAAGGATGGGAATCAAGCCCACGTAGTTCTAGAACTACCCTTTGTACAAATTTGGTTCGTACTTGTGAAGGGTGAAAGGGGACTTTAGTGCAATGATGGTTTAACCTAAGATAAAAAGTTTAGGCATTACCATGTATGCACGTAGTCTTTTGAAATGAAACATGATTGAAAAATCAATGTCAATAATTGTTCTCCCTAAAATGAGGAAATCAAAGAGTATTGTAGTTCATTGTCATACCTGACAAAAGTGTTGCATATTTTAATGTCATATAACAAGGATGAAAGTGACTCAATGTAAATATATTGATTCTAGGGGCGGTTTCACGAATCAACATCATATGAGATGGTGGTGAACCGATGTGAAGAGATTGTTTTTTGGGCTTGAACCCTGGGAGGTTTCCTACATACCCAGCCTGGAGGGAATGGATCAAAGTCCGTGTAGTTCAATTAAAGAATGAATTAATGATCAAGTTGTTCTTGGGGACAACTATCTAATAAAAATGTTGTTGGGACCTACACATGGTTAGCGGCCCAAAGAGAGTTTTATGGTTGAGGTTTGCTCTAAGCTCACATGAGTCATACTCGGTGTGAGAAACAAGAGGTAACAACAACCTTAACGATGCATAGTTTAATGTCATGTAGGATATATAAAGGGACTATGCAGTTTAAAGTCTTGCAGTTAGGACTATTGGTGCTGCATAGTTTAGTGTCATGTAGCAGGGACAAAATACAGTTTAATGTCATGTAGGACAGATAAAGGGACTATGCAGTTTAAAGTATTACAGTTAGGACTATTGGTGCTGCACAGTTTAGTGTCATGTAGTAGGGAAAAAATATAGTTTAATGTCATGTAGGACATATAAAGGGACTATGCAGTTTAAAGTCTTGCAGTTAGGAATATTGGTGCTGCACAGTTTAGTGTCATGTAGCAGGGACAAAATACAGTTTAATGTCATGTAGGACATATAAATGACTTTCTGTATAGTTTAGCGTCATGTAGTTAGGACGATGGGGACAATATAGTTTAATTTCATATTGGACGAAAGGGGGACTGTGCAGTTTAATGTCATGCAGTGAGGACAGAAGAGTGCACCATTTTATTGTCATGTTAGATGCATTGGGGATTTTTTTCCATTGTCTAACATCATGTTGGACAAAAAAAAAGGGACGATACAATTTAGCATCATGTTGGATGAAAGTGCAAATAGTTTAAGGTCATATGCATAGACCGTGGATGGTGCAGTTTAAAGTCATACAGGACCTTTAAGAGCTTATGTAGTTTAACGTCTTTCCGGACGTAAGGGACTTGCAAATAGTTTAGGGTCATATGCATGGACCATTGAAGATGCATTTTAAGGTCTTACTGGACCAAGGAGGAGTTTAATGTCATACTAGACCATTGCTGTATAGTTTAATGTCATATAGAAAGGATGATCTGGTGCTGCACAGTTTAGTGTCATGTTGCAGGGACATCTTGTGAATATTTTATGGTCATACTGGACCACGGAGGAGTTTAAGGTCATACTGGACCATTTCTGTATAGTTTAACGTCATATAGCAAGGACGAACTGGTGCTGCACAGTTTGGTGTCATGTTCCAGGGACATCTTCTTTTCTACAGTTTAATGTCATGTTGGACGAAAAAGGGACTTTCCTACAGTTTAACGTCATGTTGGACGAAAAAGGGACTTTCCTACAGTTTAACGTCATGTTGGACGAAAAAGGGACTTTCCTACAGTTTAACGTCATGTTGGACGAACTGTATGAACCAATTGTAAGAATCTTGGTTCTGGGGACCATATTTTGTGTTTATACAAAATATTTATTCATAAATCTGGCATTGTTTAGAGTCGTGATGAGTTCTCCATCCATTGAGATTAATGAATAATCTCCATTGGAGTAGACCTTATGTATTGAATAAGGTCCTTCCCATTTTGGTTCAAGCTTGGGAGGCTTCTTTCCTGGTATCATTGGTGTTCTGAGAACCAATACCAATTCTCCCTGAATGAATGAATGAAGACGAACTTTTTTGTTAAAAGCTCGTGCTATTCGATTCTAATAGATTTCCAAGTGGTGCAAAGTTCACAATCTGTTCTCATCTAACTGTTCCAATTCATTCAATCACTTTTGGGATTGCTCATCTGTAGATAACTGATCACAAATGGCTACTCGGAGTGAGGGCAATTGAACTTCAATTGTCAAGACTGCTTCTGTTCCATATATCAATGAATATGGAGTTGACCGCGTTGCATTGCGTATGGTAATTCGATAATCCCATAAAGCATGAAAGAGTTTATCAGGCCATGATCTCTTATCTTTATCCACCATATTTTGCAGTATATTTGAAAGAGTCTTGTTAAAGGCTTCTATTTGGCCATTGGCTACCGCATAATACCGAGATGAATGGTTGGATTTAATGTTGTATTCTTGATAGAATTTCTTCACCTCAGAAGAACAGAAGTTGGTGCCGTTGTCCGTCAATATGGTATGAGGGACACCAAATCTAGTAATGATGTTAGACTTGATGAAGCTAACAATGCATTTAGAACTGACTTCTTTGAGAGGTACTGCCTCTGCCCATTTGGAAAAGAAATCAGTAGCAGTAAGAATGTACTTAAACTGCTTGGCCGTAGCTGAAGGGTAAGGTCCCACCACATCCATTCCCCATGTGGAAAATGGCCACGAGTATTTAGCTGTATGAAACAACTCTGGAGGTTGATGAATGAAGTTGGCGTATACTTGGCATGAATGACACTTCTTTGTGAAATTAACACAATCTTGTATCATTGAAGGCCAAAAGTATCCAAGCCTTCGAATTTGATCAGACAGTCTATGTCCAGACTGGTGGGCACCACAGACTCCTGCATGCACTTCGTTTATGACATCCATTGTCTCTTCACCATCAATGCATCTAAAGAGAACTCCATCAAAACCACGTTTGTAGAGAATTTTCTCTAAGTGGTTTGGGCTATCATAAAGAGTAAAATTGACCACACGTCACCATATTTGTTCTTTCTCGGCTCTATCAGGTGGAAGTGTTCCATTTTAAAGGTATTCCCTGATAGGTGACATCCATCCTGTAGTATGACAATATAGTTCAGGAATGGGACTAATTTCATTAATTTCCTCTGTTCTAGCTTGAACATAAGGTGAAATTGCACGACGGTGGGCAATATTGATGGTTGTCTTGTCCCGGTTTGGATCTTCTAGAGCTGTGGCTATATTGGCTAGCACATCAGCTTGAGCATTTTTTGATCTTGGGACATAAGAAAATGTCGGTTCTGAAGGGAATTCCGCCATTAACTCTCTAACGTAATCATACAAAGGGATTAATTCTTCTTTTCTGATGGCATAATCCCTATTGATTTGTTTGATTACTAGGTCTGAATCACATTTCACCTTTAAGTGATTCACTTGTGCTTGGAGCGCTAACTCCAAGCCTGTAATGAGAGCTTGTTATTCGGCTTCATTATTGGTACCACCTTCCCACAATAAAAGGAATAAGGTAACACTGCCTTATCTGGAGAAATGAGAACAATTCCTAAACCAACTTTGTTGAATTTAGGATTTTCCATTTTCTTTCCTGTTGGACTTCTAGAAGCACCATCAAAATACATTTCCCATGTTTAAGGATACTCTTGAATAGAGAAAACTTCCTCATCAGAGAGTTCAATATATGAAGACGTGTCTTCCATTGAAGGATGTTCAGCTAGGATATTAGCCAGAGCTTGGCCCTTTATCGCCTTTTGAGACACATACTGAATGTCGAACTGCTGCAAAATAGCTACCCACCTTGATAGACGTCCTGTAAGCATTGGACGAATAAGGATGAATTTGAACGGATTATTGCGGGATACCAATTGGACCTCGTGATGTTGCAGGTAGTGTTTCAGTTTCTGAACTGCAAAGATTAATGCCAGGCAGCACTTCTCAATACTTGAATACCGGGTTTCTGCTTCAAGCATAGTTCTACTGAGATAGTAGAGGCTATTTTCATTCCCAGCATCATTCTTTTGAGCAAGAACGGCACCCAATGATCGCTCTAGAGCTGTCACATAGAGGATAAGTGGTCTTCCTTCAATAGGTGGCATGAGTACCGGTGGACTCAAGAGGTATTTCTTGAGAACATCAAACGCTTTTTGACATTCTTCAGTCCACTGGTAAGTGACTCCTTTTTTCATTAATTTGGTAAAGGGTAAACTTTTTCCTGCCAAATTGGCGATGAAACGCCGAATATAGGCTAAGTGTCCTTGAAGTCCTCTCAATTCTTTCAAATTCTGAGGAGGTGACATACCAATGATTGACTTGGTCTTCTTAGGATCGACTTCAATACCACGATGGTGTACAACAAAGCCGCGAAATTTTCCTGAGGTTACCCCAAAAGCACATTTTAAGGGGTTCATCTTCAAATTATGTTGTCGAAGCTTGTGGAATGTGACTTTTAAATCAGCCAAGTGATTAGAACATTGTTTGGATTTAACCACCAAATAATCCATATTGCACTCAACAAACATCCCTAAGAAAGGTTTGAAGATACGATGCATGGCGCGTTGATATGTTGCACCTGCATTTTTTAAACCAAATGGAATTACCCGGTAACAAAACACACCTTGAGGGGCTCTAAAGGCTGTAGATTCCTCATCTTCTGGGTCCATTCAGATCTAATTATATCCGGAATATCCATCCATGAAAGAAAGTACTTCATAGCCAGCTGTCACATCAATTAAGAGTTCTGTAATCGGAACTGGGAAATCATATTTAGGATAATACCGATTAAGATCTCTGAAATCGATGAAAAACCTAATTTGTCCATTCTTTTTCTTTACAGGGAAAATATTAGCCAACCACTTAGGATACTGAACTTCTCTGATGAAGTTAGCTTCGATCAGCTTATCCACTTCAACTTCAATTTTGGAAGCATAAGTTGGGTGTGTTCTTCTCACGGCTTGTTTAAATCCTCGATGTTCTTTTGGTAAACCCAAATGATGAGTAGAAACATCAGGATCAAGCCCAGGAATTTCTATATAGTTCCAAGCAAAAATATTATTATTTTGCTTTAGAAAAGAAGTATACATTTCTTGCTCTTCAAGGGTCATGGCCGCACTAATTAAAGTGGGGCATGGATTTTTCTCTGTACCCAGATTTACTTCTCTGAGTTCATCCACAGTAGTAGAGATACCCTCTTCAAATGCTGGAGGAGCATCTCTAAGATCTTCCTCTTCCTATTCATCACGTTTTATTTCTTCCATTTTTACTTGCATAATAGATGACAAAACAAAATTCTCATGATCATAAGAGATGTCAAAATTTTCACATTTTGAAGAAGAAGCTTCCATTTCCGACCCTATTGATAATAAAGGGTCTTCTTTGGGAAATAAAGAGGAGATGATGGATTGAGAATCGACATCATTATTCACCTCTGATGTTGCTATAACTTCTTCTGGCCTGATTGGTGAATTATAGACTTGTTTCAGTAGATGAAATGAAAACGTCACCACTCATGCTTTCGTCACTGTTTGGTAGGTTACCAATTTCTCCCATGTTGTCTGGCTCGATTTCCGTAATTGACAATATGGATCATTCCATAAGAGTATTTTGATTTGAGCCTATTTTTTCAATTTGACTGATAGGTAACACATAATCTGTACTCACATGTGTAAATGGATTTATTGGAATCTTCTCCAAACCATATGGGGCATTAACGTTGGTAATTTCCTTTATTGTAGATTTCCTTCTTCCCTTCATGTGATAAAATTCCGCCTCAATGTATTGAGACTCACATGTCTTGAACGAGGCCTTATCACCATAAAATGTTCCAACTTGACCATTGAAACAGTATTTGAGACATTGATGGTATGATGAAGGGATAGATGCATGCTGATGTAGCCAGGGTCTTCCAAGAAAGACATTGAAAGCTGAGTCTTGATCAACAATCATGAAATCTGAATTGGATACAAGATCTCCAAACTGAGTTTTGAGTGTAACTTCGCCCAGTGGTTCTTGTTCATTTTTATCATATCCTTGTAACATCGTGGTAGAAGAAGATAAATCAGATTCCCTGAGGCCCAATCGACGAAGTGTATGAATGGGCATGAGGTTGACTCCTGAACCATTGTCAATGAAAGCTCTTCGGATATTTACATAGTTGACTTTGCTAGATAAGTATAGAGGTTTTATGTTCCCATGCACAACATCATCTACATCTCTATCAGTAAAAGATATCACTCCATGGCATTCTGCAGGATTATTCTCTATGTGATAGACTTCAGCTACAGCAATTTCAGCTTCAAACTCATGAGGAATTGACAAAGCTTCGATGAATCCTTCCCGAAGATCTTTTGACATATTCAAAGCATCCAAAATTGATAACATGGCTGGTACTTGGGACAAGTGTTTCAATATATCATACTTTTGATCTAGAGGTCTGGGTTTCCCAACAAGAATATACGGTTTAGCAGGTACCTTGGAAGCAGATGCTTTAGAAGATGATGCATCTTGTATTGGGATAGAAGTTGGGAACATCCTTGGTTTTGGAAGATTAGACTGATTAGATCCATTTACTTGCTGAGATAAAGAAGATGGAACCTTTAATTGGTCTTCCAAAATAACTGTGCCAAAACTGAGTTGGCCATTGGCAGAAGAACTTGCTTGTTCTTTTTGAGCTCGCTGAAGGGCTCTACCACAAGTTTCTGCCGCATACATAGTGCTAGCAGGCGTAGAATTGGAGTAGTGGCTTCGGAAAGATCCACGTCTTCCCCTATATCCTGAACCTCTAGAACTTCCTCGGATTCCCTTATTTGATACAGGGAATTCAGGCTCATCAAGACTGGAATATGGATCTGTTAATTGAATCATATTAACAGAACCGAAGATTAACTCTTCGTCTGATAAAGACTCTTCCTAATAAGACTATTTAGGCTGTGACATTTTATGGGGCGGTGCCCGTGGCTTTGAAGTAGATGGCATAAAGTCTGCCAGAGTCAAAGACAATTTAGGCTTTGACACATACTCATCTTCTTCTTATTCTTTTTTCTTCTTTGAATCAAGCTGTTTCTTTGAGGATTTTTCCTCTGATGAAGAGGGTTTTATCGCAATATTCATGGTAGAAGACACAATTGGTTTCTTTAATTGTGTTCGCAAAATGGCATGAGTCTGATTGATTGTCTTTCTGACCATCCAATCATCATACTTCTGTGCATTTCTGCTTTTGACTTCTTTCCATTCACCTTCTTCCTCTGGAACTGTAGCAATGAAATAGGCTACCTGAGTCGAAGAACCTTTCAACTTGACATGTCCCAAGTCCCCCATCTTTTGCAGGAGGTCTTTAAAGACAAAACACTCCTCGATGGGATGCCCTAACATTTTATGAAAGGGACAATAATTGGGACGGCCTTCATCTCCTTCCTTGTTTGGCCTCTTGGGCACTGGTAATTGAACCAAATTATTTTCCAGAGCTGAAATGAAGTAACCAGGAACCTGCTCATTTCAGAAAGAGTATGTTTTACTCTTCAAATCCTCAAATTGTTTTCGTCATTGAGCTTTTTGATCAATTGGACGAAATGGCCTTTGTTGTTGGCGTTCAGGAGGTGGAGATCTTCGAGAAGATGAAGGTTTTGAAGTAAAAATAGGTACAGGTGCTTGTTTAAGCATAACTGTAGCAGTTTCCGCTTTACCCATTCTCCTTCCTGGAGCTGATGGAATTACACGAGATTTAGCCTTAGCCTGTATAATGGAATCGTCAATCTGTTGAGAGATTAAAGTAAGATCTCGAAAACCTCCTGTTTATTTCACAGGGATCAATGGCGTGCGTAATTCATCATGCAAATTTGCCACACAGATTGGCAATAGTTCCTCCTGAGGAAGTGCTAAACTCAGGGAATATGTTAATCCCTTCCAGCGAGCAATGAAATCGGAGACGCATTCATTCTCCCTTTTCATGCAGTTTGTAAGATCGAAAACTGTCATTTTTGGCAAAGTTGAGCTGAACTGAAGAAGGAATTTTTGACGAAGATCCTCCCATCCGATGATTGCCCGGGATTGCAAGCTTGTATACCAGACAAAAGATGGTCCTTGCAAAGTTATCACGAAGCATCTGAGTTTCACTTCTTCTTGCTGTTCTGGAGTTCCCATCATAGGATCACAACAAGACACATAATGTGCCAAATGTTGTTCAGGGTCTCCTGATCCATTGAAAGTAGGGAAAACAGGGTTTCCAAAAATGGATGGAGGAGAAATTGAATCTACCCATTCAGGGTAAACTTTATTTTCAAGTTGAACTTGCTCCCGTTTCCCTTCCATAGTTTCTAACTGAGCTATTAATGACTTAATAGTAGTTATCAACTTTTGAGAAATATCCAGTTGAACTTGGTTTTGGGTAGGTGCAATGAATGGAGCTTGGACAGACGTGGTGGTTGGTGCTGCAACTGATGGTAGTGCTGCCAACCGTTGTCGCACTTGACCCATAGGATTAGACTTTTGAGGGTGTACTAATAAAGGAGGATATTCCTGATCCATCTTAGTAACTACAACAAATTCCTTTGGCTGTCGGACTCCAGCATTTTTAAGAAGAATACTACTTTGAAGTAGTTCTGCATTCAACCTTCTTAATTCTTTCATTTCTTCCTCCTGTTATGGAAACCTTTGCTCTAATGAGAGTGATTGACCTTCTCCAGAGGAAGGACATGTAACTTGATTCTTTCCCTTCCCTTTGTTGGATACCTTTTGGATAGAGGGAAGTGGATTACCTAGGTTCTGAGTAATCCTTTGACTTCGTGTACGCACACCTTCTTCATTTGTATCGGTGCATACATTTTCTTGAGCAGGACGCTCTTCATCTGAGTCCCCTAAGTGAACCTCCTCAGGTGGATTAGCAACAAAGGCATTGATGACATTGATTGATGCATAATGCATTGCATCCCTTCTATCAACATTTCTGTGATATTGTCTTCTTTCTTGTCTTTGATGAGACATTGCCTTTTGTTGATTCAATCTTTTAGGAACTTCATGACGAGATATAACTTGGAGGGAATCTCCTGATAATTTGTCTCTTCGTTCCTCTTGTGGCTTCTTCCCCAATCGAGAAAAGACCGAAATTCTCTGAGGAGGGGATTGATGATTTGAAAGATTCCCCAGTCTTGTGAACTGGGGATGTTCCTGCTGTTTCCGCTCAACTCCTCGAATCCTATTTCATGAATCTGAGGGTTGGGTTAAAGAAGTCCCCAGTCTGACAAGCTGGGGTGTCTCTTGACATGCTATGTCTGAGATCTTCTTAAAATCTCTCTTGATCTTGCGAACCTTAGTTCGGAAATTAGCTGGATGCATTAACCTGTATCCACTTTTATCACCTGGTTCAACAGTCCGTTGGATGATTTCTGAAATTTCTGTCATTTGATGATGTGTTTTCTCTATACGAGAGGCTTGTGCAATATTCTCGCCTGCTTGATGTAGGAGAAATTCAACAACTTGTTCCCTATATGCATTACTTTGAGAGGAACTAGTTAAAGCCTATTCTTGATCAAGCTTTTGATTACAAACAAATCCCATTGACTGTGGCCGGCCATGGGAAATAACATTACATGAGACCATTTTCGGTGGGCTTTGCTGATTGGAAAGCACTATGAAATGTAGTGCTCCGTGAACACCCCATCCTCTGATATGAACACCAGATGGAGCATTGACAATTAACTGAAGCAATTTTCTTAGTGCGCCAAGGCATGAACATTGAAGGGTTCTCTGCTGCTTTTCAGCCTTCGGATACCGAGAGACTGATAGAGATGCCAAATAAATCTGACGTTGTATCCCTTCTATTATCTTAAGATGATGTTCATATTCATCATAAGATAATACCTTCTTCTTCAATTGACAAAGAGTTTTCCATATATTGAGACGAATATCATGGATTCCATCATCCGTCAACATCTTTGGAATGTCGTACTGGGAGTCATCCAAAGGCCAAAACATGACTGGTACCTCACCTTTCGCCAATTTTTTTCTCATGTTCAGCATTTCCTCTTTATCATTAAATGAATATTATTCTACCTGTTTTGACCAGAGTTGGTGTTTCCTTGTTGCTTCATTGGATTCAACAATATTGTTAGAGATATCATTGATCAAACTCGAAGATGCATGACTTAGGGGTGGTTCGGAGAATGACCTACACCCTGGGCTATCTTCTGATTGAGAAAGTATTTCACTTGCTAGCGATAAAGCATCAGACATGACTGGTTTCGCATTTGCAAGTGCCTCAAGATAAGAGGGCTTTCTTGGCACTACATTGTCCACTGGAGTATTTCCTAGGAAATGTGAATCACTACTGCAGAGAGTACTTTCACAGCGAAATTCATCATCATGGGGAGGACCACCATAATGGGTTACAGAAAAAGATGAGATCTCTTGCTCCTTGGTCTTCTGACCACACAAAGGGTTCTTGTGGATCTCATCTGAAGAAGAAACTTCAAGATTGACCGAATTTTCATGAAGCAAGCCTTCATGAGGAAGTGTCTGTTGAAGACTTTCGGAATTATTGTTCCCGTTATTGGGAACTGAGAGAGTAGAATCTTGAATTCCAACAGATAAATGTCTGAGGGCTTCAAGAACTCCAGCATCGAGCAAGGCCTTGTTACAGATTGGCCTTTGATCTCCTGACTGTGCTGGGTGGATATTTTTCTTAGATGCCTTCTTACATTCTTTGGAAACCACTTGTTGAAGAAAGTGGTTACTCGAAGCAGGTGTATGTGCCTGATTAGGAAAGATGGTCAGGTTAGGCTGATGACCTCCACTCAAATCAGGTGTATGTGCCTGACTTGGTTGTCCGTATGATATGGGGGAGTTGGACTGGAACAGATGTGTGTGTCTGTTCCGGAGTGAATCGTTGATGTGTCACTCCACTGCTAGAGGTAGATTTGTGTGTCTTTCCCTGAGATGATGCTGATGTTGTTATGATATCCTGGAAAGCATCCAGAATATGAGTAGGAATTTGCTTCAGCTCTTTCACCATTGACAAAATATGCTTGGTGACTTCAACTGCCGGAACGGGGATATACGTCCATTCCAGGCTTGGAGTAGGTGTATGTGCCTGCTCCTGTCCTCCTTTTCCTGTCAGTGAATCCTGACAGTACTCAAGCGTGGAGGCAGAGAGTTGAGTATGCCTTCTGTTTGTCGTCGGGGCTTTTTGACTGACTTCTCCGTGTGCTACCAAGCGAGACTGTTGGTAGGCCTGATTAGTATTAGCTGGTGTATATGCCTGCTGATTACACTTCACCAAACGTGGTTGATGAGATCCATCATATGTAGTTAGACGAGCCTGCTGGCTAACTGATGATGTATAAGCAGTTGTCTGTTCCTACCAATAGTACTCCGCCGGAATTGCCTGGAGGGATTGGCATGATGCTGCCAGACGAGTCTGCTGGACAGCGGAATTAAAACGGGCAGGTGTGTGTGACTGCTCGTTGTTCGCCACCAAGTTATGTTGGTGGAATTCTCCGGAGATGGCAGGGATGATAACATGCCCATTGTTAACCGGATTCCGCCTCTGGCAGTTCGTCGTGCCTGCTCGGGTTTGAAGAACCTGAGCCGAATGCCTGGAGTCAGTACCCTCATCATGTTGAGGGTGCACTACCGCACGATTCTGGCAGAGATTATTGATGGGATCCCTCGAGAAGGACTCCTGTCTTTTTGGATTAAGGTCCTGAGGGACCTTCTCATTCACTTCCTCAGAGTAAGGGAGTGAATGGAAATTGCGTTTCGGGGATAACGACCCGAAACGGTTGGAGACGGTAGTCAGCACCGCCTGCCTCTTGATCACTGGTCGTCATTGTCCGGACGACCTGTGTGAGTTGTTCACTTGGAGTGCCTGTCAGGAAGCCTCCAGAGTTGGGATGGTACCGTGTTGACGGTACTCCTTAACCAGTGCATTTGATACCCAGCGTTGAAGACGCTGAGTAGGTGATTTCATCCTCAGAGCAGATGACGATCCAGTAGGAATAGCAGCATTGGTATTTGCAGCAGCAGTATTCACAAGTGTGAATTTGAGAGCAGCCATTATGGAAATACAGAAGATCTTGGAAAAGAGTGCGTGTTTGATATAACAGACGTAATCAAGATAAATTCAGCCACTTCATCCTTTGGATGAGAAAATATGTCAATGATTGTTTTTGTTAGCCCTCTTACTGACTTTTAAATAGGGGCTTTAACAAATAGGTAAAACACCACTTTAACTTGGTTAAGGATTCACGTCGGGTTCACCATTTTTTGTTTCCCTTGGAATTCGGGGATGACCTCCTGGATAGGAGATTCAAACGTTCTGATCGGTTTCTATCGGGTTTGTTTGTAGAACCGGAAACATCCAATGATTCCACATCCATTTGGACCTACTTTCCAAAGGTAGGCGCTCATTAGTTTGTGGACTAATGAGGCTTAGAAATTTTCATTGGTCGAGAGGATGGGAGGTCAGACTCATCACACCTTTTTGAGGGGAATTATTGTCTACTCCGGGACTCTCTTTATAGATTTAAGTTATATTCGTGAATCCTTATTACATTACCAAGTATAAAATGATCTTTCCTTTAGTTTTAACAATCAATGATTAAATATGTAAGAAATTTAGAGAATCTTTTATATGTATTTAAGGTTCTTCATCAATAGATAATCATCTGTTTCTATTTAGAGATTCTTGGTCAATGGTATCCTTCAAAACATTTATATAAAAGTCTCTTGGTCATTATGATGACCAGGCTGGTTTTAAAGCCACTCAGTGGGGAACTTGAAGTTTATCGTCATTCAGAAGTACATGGATTATTTCAAAGTTGGGATCGAACCCGCAGATGGGCTACCTACATATCCTTTGTTTTTGGAAAGGAATCAGAACCGACGTAGTTCGAGAAATAGAGTATGATATTTATGATTAATGGCTCAAAGAAGGATGTCATAATTACTTTTACCCTCTAAGCTTATGTGAGTCATGATCGGTGTGAGAAACAAGAGGTATCGGTAATAAGATAGACAATTGGGCCATGATAGATGTAATCATAAGAAATGATTTGGGGCTTATGTATGTATGACTGCACAGATAACTGAAGGTTAGGATTTACTTTAGGGAGAAAATCCAGGAACAGGGTCCATAAAGGTATATGTGCTTCACGGAGATTTTGAATACTCTAACTTGGGACTTATTCCTAAAAAGGAAACCCAAATTAGGAGAGGATTGATAATTGGGTTTTAATCCTGAGAAGGAATCCCATATCAAACGTAATTTAGGACTGGTTAAGAAAAATTAAGGGACTTGGGGCTTACTCCTGAAAAGGAAGACCATGATTATGACTTGGTCTTATTCCTGAAAAGGAGACCCAGGTTAGGGGACTTGGGACTTACTCCTGAAAAGGAGGCCCATGTTTGGAGGATTTATGACCAGGGCTTATTCCTAACAAGGAAGCCCACGTTAAAGGATTATGATTGGGACTTACTCCTGAAAAGGAGGCCCAAGTTAAGGAATTAAGG
This sequence comes from Viscum album, assembly GCA_963277665.1. Classification (NCBI taxonomy): domain Eukaryota; kingdom Viridiplantae; phylum Streptophyta; class Magnoliopsida; order Santalales; family Viscaceae; genus Viscum; species Viscum album. The sequence goes on from OY728151.1 coordinate 44,165,099, forward strand.
TTTGGGGCTTACTCCCAAGGTGGATGCCCAAGTTTGGGAACTTTAAGAATTTGGGGCTTACTCCTGAGGAAGATGCCCAGATTAAAGGACTTATAACTGGGGATTATTCCTGAAAAGGAGACCCAGGTTAAGGATTCTCTCATTTTAAAGGATGAGGTTGAATGAATGAACTCTCAATCTTTGGTGACACAAAGATGTATAAATCACTATGTTTTGAGAGATATTCCACAGAATTCCTTTCAAATAAGGAAGTCAAATCAAGAAATCATGCCATAAATGGGTTTGAAGAGTATCTTGAAGACTGAATCTTGAATAGGAAAGGTGAAATGGCTTAAGAGGGGTAAAATTGGCAAGATGGGCACCCAGAAAAGGCAGGGGCGCGCAAGTCTTGAAAGGCGCGCAAGTCTTACGTGGGCGCGCAAGTATTGGTCATGCAGGTATACCTGCGCGACATGTGGGGTACTTGCGCGATTTTCAACCAGCATTAAAATACTTGAGCGACTCTTTCTTAAATCCTTTAGAATCCTCTTGAGGTCCTCCCAGTAAAGGGACGCGCAAGTTCTATCGAAGGAGTAAAGGCGGCACCCAAGTGTGGCCACTTCCCTTAAGGGCTGGCCACTCAGCCGCGCAAGTGTTGATGCATTTCAACACTTAGGTCTTCCTCCTTCTCTTTAGATCTTCCGTTCTAGGTAAGAAATTACCTTAGAAGTGTTCCAGAAGCTTTGAGAAGAGACTTGGGCGTCGGGAGCTTTAATCCGAGTTTCTGGAAAAAGATCCTCCTGAATGGGGGGCCCACAGGGTCTATTTATAGGCAGAAGAAGACCTCGAGCGGTTACCAGGCGGTTATCACTTAGGTCGCGCAAGTCACTTGTGCGCCAAGTGAGTCGCGCAAGTACACTTGCGCGACCATGAAGGAACTTGCGTGGCCTATGGGAAAAGTTTTCCCTGTTCATCCCTTTGTCAATTTTTTATGTTTCTTCAAAGGATGAATCACTTTGGACTAAGGTATTTCCCTTTTTTCAGTCGTTAGACTTTGTGACGGAAAGGAGCCTCAACAACGCTAAAAACCACAAAAAACAAAAAAAAAATACTTAAAATACTTAAAAATATAATAACCCATAAAAAACCTGAAAACCGCAAAGAAATTCACAATAACCAAAAAGCACTTATAACCCATAAAAACCCTAAAAAGAACATAAAAACTATAAAAACCCCAAAACTATAAAAAATCATTTCAAATCCATAAAAACCCCTAAAACCCATAACAACCCAAAAAACCACTAAATATATAAAAACAATTAATCCCCAAAAAACATTTAAAATCATTAAAGAATATTAAGACCCATAAATAATTACAAAAGAACCCTAAATCCCAAAAAACCAAAAAAACCGATAAAAACCATAAAAACCTTAAAATACGTAAAACTCATTAAAAAAGCTAATAAACATAAAAATACAAAAAAACCATAAAAAATATAAAAATATTAAAAACAATAAAAACCCTAAAAAAATAAGAAAACATAAAAACCAAAACACACGTAAAACATTAAAGTAACCTAAATATGAGAAAACATAAATAACCATAAAAATTCTTAAGACATTAATAACCATAAAAACCCTAAAAATCCCTAAAATCCCTATAAAATCAGAAAAACACAAAAAAATCCCTAAAAATTTTAGAAAACACAAAAACCCTAAAAACCCCTTAGAAAACAATAAAATCCAATGAATAATTAAATCCACTAAAAACCTAAAAACACATAAAACATATCAAAACCTAAAAAATGTTAAAAATTCTGAAAACCCAGAAAAGACTGTAAAAACCCTAAAAATCTCTAATAATCATAAAAAAATATGAAAACCATAAAAACCTTAAAAAACTAAAAATTAGAAAAGTGTACTCATATCCCTAAAAACACTTTAAATCCAAAAAAAACATTAAAAACTAATAAAAACCTTAATAATTCCTAAAAACATTAAAAAACCATAAAAACACAAAAAAAAACTATAAATACCTACATACCCTCAATACGCCAAAAATCCTTAAAAACCCTAAATACCATTAAAAATTCTAATAAAATCCCTAAAAATATAGAAAAATCTATAAAACACTAAAAACCCAAAGAAAACCTCATAAAACCATAAAAAATAATTTTTTTAAAACCCCTAAAATCTAACATAACACTAGAAACACTAAAAGATACAAATTACCCTAAAACCATTAAAACCTTATAAACCCTAAAAACTGTAAATAAATCCAAAAAACCATAAAAACGTTAAAACCCACTACAAACTCTAAAAACCGTTTAACCCCCCAAAATGTTAAAAAACACTAAAACCCATAAAACCCTAAATAACACAAAAAAATCCAAAAAATCGTAAAAATATAAATACCCCCCAAACCCCCTAAAATATCTCAAATTCCCTAAAATGACATAAAACCATAAAATCCTAAAAAATCTCTATGTATTCTTAAAAACACCACTAAAAACCCAAAGAACCCCAAGGAAAACCATAGAGACCTAAAAACACATAAAACCCTAAAAACCCAAAAAATGTTAAAACCCCACAATCCCTAAAAATCACTTAAAACACTGAACAATAAAAAAAATCTAAAAACCCTGAAAACCCCTAAAATATCCCTATAAGGGCCATAAAACCCTAAAAACCCTAAAAAGCATAAAAAAATAAAACCCCTAAAACCCCAAAGAACTAATAAAAACAATAAAAACACTTTAAACCCCTAAAAACATTTCAAAACTCTAAAAACCCATAAAACCCATATAAAATAAAGAACCAAAAACTAAAAAAAACTATAAAACCATAAAAGCCCTAAAAAAATATATCCCTTAAAACCCCTAAAAACCATAAAAACATAAAAATACAACAAAATACATAAAAACATAAAGAAACCCCAAAACCCTAAAAATCCTTAAGAACACCATAAAAACCCCAAAACACTTAAAACCCCTAAAAACCTAAAAATTTCATAAAACCTAAATAAATCCCTGAAAACTCTCAAAATCGAAAAAATACATTAAAATTCATAAAAATCTAAAAAAATTAAAAAAAACAAAAAAAACCATAAAAAACATGAAAACCCCTAGAAAACATTAAACACCAAAAAACACATTAAACCTCTAAGAACCTTAAAAAGTACTAAAAAAATTACAAACCCTAAAACCCATAAAATACTTAAAAACCATAAACCCCTATAACCTTAAAAACCCTGAACACTCATAAAATTCATAAAAATCTGAACAAATATCCAAAAATATAAAAAACAAGAAAACCTATACAAACCCCAAAAAACAATCAAAATCCCTAAAATCTATAAAAACCATAAAAATTGAAAATTTCCATAAATATTAGTAAAATAATAAAAACCCATAAAAAGAATGAAAACCCCAAAGAAAAAATTAAAATAAAAAAATAAATTGAAACCTATAAAAAACCTAAAAAATGATTAAAATCTATGAAAACCCTAAAAACCCTCAAAATCCCCAAAATCACTAAAACCCATTAAAATCATTAAAAATCCCAAAAAATCCCTGAAAATGTAAAATAACTAAAAATTTTATAACACCCTAAGTAAACTATAAAATCCCAAAAAACACTTAAAACCCCTTAAAACATAAAACCCCTTCAAACCCTAAAAACCTTAAAAACCCATAAATAACTTAAAACCCATAGAAACACTAGATACTACTAAAAATTATAAAACATCTTCAAGCCCTTAAAAAGGATAAAACTCTAAAACCCCTTAAAACTCTAAAAATCCAAAAAAAAAAACCAAAATACCAAAATACCAAATAAAACCCTAGAAATCCTAAAAACCCATAAAACCGCTCAAATTACCTAAAAAAACATAAAAACCAAAAAAAATTCTAAACAATTCATAAATATCCTAAAAACATAAAATCCCATTGAAACCCTCCACCCCACCCCCCAAAGAAAACATTAAAAATGAAAAAACACTTTAAACTCCTAAGAATCCTAAAAAAGTTAAACACCTAAAACCCCTAAAAATGCTAAAAAGAGTAAAAATGGTCAAAAACACTAAAAAAGCATAAAAACCTTACAAAATAAAAAATCATAAAAAACATAAAATCCCTAAAAACCCTAAAACCCTAAAAATCCCTAAAAACCCTAAAAACCATTAAAATCATAAAAATTACCTAAAAACCCAAAAACATTAAAAACCCTAAATTCTATAAAAACCCCTAAGAAAATCGTAAAAAACATAACCCACTTAAAACCCCTAAAAAATCTAAAAACAAAAATTTTCTAAAAACACATATAAATTCATAAAACCCCTAAAACCCCAAAAAAACTAAAACCCATAAAAATCCTAATAAATCCCTTAAAATGTAAAAAAACCTAAAAAATGATAAGCCCTAAGAAAACATTAAAAACACTTAAAGCTCATAAATAACCTAGAAATTAAAAAAACCTTAAAAAACCTAAAACTCATAATACCCTAAAACTCTAAAAACCACTGAAAACTAAAAAACCCCTTTTAACCCCTAAAAACATTAAAAAATTTAAAAATCCTAAAATCAGAAAAAAAAAAATAATTAAAAAAAAACCAATAAAACCATAAAACCATAAAACCCCAAAAATACCTAAAACTATACAAATCCCATAAATGAATATTCCCAAAAACATAAAAACCCATAAAACCCCCAAAAACCCTAAGAAAACCCTAAAAACATAAAAAACAGAATACCCCTAAAACTTGAAAAACACCACATCTACTAAAACTCCTAAAATAGGAAAAAAATATTAGAAACAATAAAATTCCTAAAAACCATAAAAAGATAAAAATCCAAAAAATCACCCAAATTCCTAAAAAACATAATAAACCCTAAAAACCCAGAAAACCCATAAGAAAACAATAAAAACCTAAAAACAATTAGAACCACAAAAGCCTAAAAAGGATAAAAATTAATAAATACCATAAAACACCATAAAAAATCTAAAATCCCTACAACCAAAAAACCCATAAAACCTTAAAATACAATAAAACACCCTAAAACCCGAAAACCCCTAAAACAAAAAAACCCCTAAAAATAATGAGAAACCATAATAACCCAAAAAAACTAAAAACCCAATAAAAACTCTTAAACCCATTAAATACATAAAAAAGATGAAAAAACTCTAAAAAACATCAAACACCTCAAAAACCCAAAAAACAATCAAAAACACAAAAAAAAAACCATAAACCCCTCAAAATTCTTAAAAACCCAAAAAATAAAAAATCCTAAAAATGGATTAAAATAATTACAAAAATAAATACCCTTAATAAATCTTTGAAAACATAAAAAAAATATAAATATCCTAAAAGGCCTAAAAACTATAAGAAAGCTTAAAACACCTAAAAATCCATAAAACCATAAAACATTCCAAAATCAATAAAAAAATAAGAATACTAAACATATCTAAAAACATAAAAAACATTAAAACTCCAAAAACCATGAAAACCCCGAAGAAATCCTTAAAAACATAAAAAAAACATAAAACCCTCAAAATGAAAAAAAAACACTACAAACCATAAATTATCTAATGGCCTCTAAAAACACAAAACACCCAAAATCCTTAAAAACCCTAAAAATCCCTACAAAATCTAGAAACCACTAAAAATTATAAAAACCCTTTAAACACCTAAAATGTTTAAAATTCTAAAAAACCATCAAATCCCTAAAAACTCATAAAATCCAAAAAAACCAAACAAACCATAAAAACTATAAAATACCTTAAAAACTAAAATACCACCAAATACTTAAAATCCCTGAAACCCCTAAAGCCCCTCAAAATCCAAAAAACCCAAAAACAAAAAAAATTCTTAAAAACCCCTAAAGATCCTTTAAAACATATAAAACCAAAAAATACAGAAAAACCCAAATAAAACATTAATATCTAATAAATTATTAAACCCCCTAAAAACAAAAAACCCTAAAAACCCCTAAAACCCCAAAAAACCCAAAAAACCCTCAAAAAACCCTAAAAACCATAAAAATGATAAAATATCATAGAAAATACCTAAAAACCTAAATACACCAAATTACCCCAAACAACCCCTAAGAAACCATAAAAAATATAAACATATAAAACCTCTAAAAACCTAAAAATGATAAAAACCATAAAACCCTAAAATACCCCAAAATCTATAATACCCATATCACACATAAAAACATTAAAATCACTAAAAACCCAAAAATACTGTAAAACACCACTAAAAACACTAAATCCCAACTAATCCCCTAAAAATCTTAAAAACTCTAAAAAACCATAAAATCATAAAAAACTCAAAAAATAACTAAAAAAAAGAATAACCCTAAAAACCATAAAAACACAAAAAACCCGAAAAACTGAAAACTCTAAATTTCCCTAAAACCATTAAAACCCCAAAAACATCCTAGTGAAGCAATAAAAATCCATAAAATGATTTTTTTAAAAACACATAAACCCCAAGAAAATATTACAATTCATAAAAAAATAAAACCCATAAAAACATAAAAACACTAAAAACCCTAAACACAAAAACCATAAATACCCAAAAACGTCAAAATTCCAAAAAAGCCAAAAAAAACCATTAAAATATTAAAAATCCCTAAAAATACAAAAAATAGAAATCCTCTAAAACCCTGAAACCTTAAGGAATCATTGAAAACCTAAAAACAATAAAACCCCTAAAAAATGAAAATTCTAAAAACACCTAGAAGTCCATAAAATCCAAAAGACCCACGAAAATCCTTAAAACTGCGAAAAAATGATAAAAGCCCTAAAAATCCTAAAAATATACTAAAAAATATATAAAAACCCATTAATGCCTTAAAATTTTTAAAAACATGAAAACCCATAAAACCTCTAAAAAACACAAAAAACCCGTAAAAACCCCAAAAAACCAAAAAACCAAAAAGCCCTAAAATACATCAAAATCCATAAAAACCAAAGAATATGGAAAAAAATCACTACAAATCCCTAAAAATGTATAAAACCCTCAAAAAAAATTTGAAAACTAGAAAAACCTTAAAACACTTCAAACCCATAAAAACCTTAAAATTATTAAAACTGTAAAAACACTAAAACGCTTAATAACCCATAAAATCCATAATAATATAAAAATACCAAAAAAATCCCAAAAAACATAGAAACCCAAAAAACATTGAAAAACCTCAAAGAAGAAATTAAAAACCTTAAATCACATAAAACCCAAAAGAACCATAAAATTCTAAAAATTCTAAAAACTATAAACATACCCTAAACACCAAAAACCCAAAAACACCTAACACCCATAAAAAACAAATAAAACACATAAAAACCCTAAAACAGTAAAAAATATAAAAACCCTTTAATCCCCCTAAAAATTATAAAAACCATTTAAACACATAAAAATATAAAAAAACAATTCAAAACCAAAAACCATAAAACCCAAAAAACCCTCAAAATTCTAAAATACCCTAAAAAGTATAAAAATCATAAAAATTCACAAAAATTCCATAAAAACGTAAAAACCCAAAAAACCCAAAAAACACTAAGAATACCTTAAAAACTAAAAAATCATTAAAACACTAAAAATCTGCAAAACTCTAAAATGCCTAAAAACCCCCAAAACCCTAAAAATCCCTAAAACCCTGAAAAACTTTAAAAACCCAAAAAAACCCCCAATAAATCCCTAAAAACATAAAAACCTGTGACAACCCCTAATAAAACCTTAAAAACAAAACACCACATAAATCAACTAAAAACCAAAGAAACGCTATAGATGCTAAGAAACCCTAAACCCCTTAAAACATTTAAAAATCCTAAAACCCACAAAAAGACAAAAACAAGTAATTTTATTAATAAAACCCCTTTACACCCATACAAACAAAAAAAAACTATAAAAAACATGAAAAAATAAAAAATAAAAAAAACATAGTAATAAAAAACACCAAAAAGAAAACCCAAATAACCCTAAATCAACGTAAATACCCTCAACTCCCTAAAAACCCTTAAAACCTTTATAATCCTAAAAGCACAAGAAATATTTAATAATATAAAAAACTTAAAAACCCTGAAAACCCCTAAGAAACAAATTTAAAACCTAAAAACACTTAAAACCCCTAAAAACACAAAAAATGAAAAAATCTCAACAACCCATCAAAGCTCAAGGAGACCCTAAAAACCCCAAAAATCTAAAGAAACCCCAAAACCAAAAAAATCATAAAAAATCCCAAAAAACATAAAAAAACACGAAATACCCTCAAAATCTCTAAGAAAACCATAAAAACTAAAAATAAATAAAACCTTATAAAAAACATAAAAATACTAAAAAAACTAAAAACCAAATAAAGACACTAAAACCCTAAAAACCACTAAAAACCATTAAAACCCTAACAAACTGGAAAACCTAAAAAACCCATACAAACCATAAAAAATCACAGAAAAATATAAAATCATTTTTAACCAATAAAAACATTTCTTATAAAAACCTTAAAACCTATAAAAACTAACCCCCACTAAAAACTCAAAAAAACCATGAAAACCCAAAAATTCCCAAAAATCTTTAAAAACTAATAAAAATAGTAAAAAATTCTTAAAAATTCAAAAAAAATTATAAAATCCAAAAAAACAAGAAAACCCCTAAGAAAACCATAATAACCTAAAAACACTTAAAACATATAAAACTCCAAAAATGGTAAAAAAAAATAAAAACCATAAAACACCCCAAAACCCTCAAAATCCCTTAAATCATAAAAAAATACTAAAAATCCAAAAAAATGAAAAAATCCTAAAAAATGAAAGAAAAACATAATAACATATAAACACTAACCCCCCCCCCAATCCTAAAAACCCTAAAAACACTAACAACCAAAAAACCATGAAAACAAAAAGACCCTGAAAATCCCTCTAATCCTTAATCATTATTATAAAGTCATAGAAATCCCTAAAATCATAGAAACCCTAAAAATCCTAAGAAAACATTAAAACCCTAAAGACCATAAAAACCCAAAAAACCAAAAAACCCATAAAATACATAAAAATAAATAAAACTCCATAAAAACATAAAAACCCCCCAAAAATATAAAGACACAATAATCCTAAAAAACATAAAAAACTCTATAATGCCTTAAAACCCTAAAAACATAAAAAAACCTTAAACCCAAAAATACCAGAAATCCACTCAAAACCCTAAAACACTCAAAATATCAAAAAATCATATAAATCTCTAAAAACATAAAAAAATATTCTAAAACACATACAAATTCTAAGACCCCAAGAATTCACTAAAAACCCTTAAAACCCTCAAATTACTTAAAAACTCTGATAATAAAAAACCCTAAAAAATCATTAAAAATCACAAACAATCTATAAAACTGTAAAAACCATGAAAACCCTGAAGAAAACCATAAAATCCAAAAAAAACTATAAAAACTTAAAAAATTAAATGATCTAAAAATTCTAATGATTATTAAAAGACCTTAACAACCTCAAACAAACTCAAATACCTCAAAAAATCAAAAAAATGAAAAAAAACCTATAATACCCTTTTAACACACTAATAATAATAAAACCATTTTAAACACCTATAATCATTAAATCTAATAAAAAACATTTCAAAACAGAAAAAATATCAAAAAAACTTTACAAACACAAAAAAACAATAAAAAACCAAGAAGGCCCAAAAAACCCTGAAATTCAATTAAACCCATAAAACCCCAAAAAATCCTAAAAAACCCGAAAATTTATTAAAACATAGAAAGCCCTAAAAAACCCCCAAAGCCCTAAGAAATCCAAAAAAATAGAAACAACATCAAACCCTTAAATACCAAAAAAACCATAAAACTCTAAAATCACTTAGAATTTCCAAACATATTAAAAATAAGAAATATTTTAAAAATTAGTAAAAACCCCTAAAAATATGGGAACTCTAAGAAACCATATAAAAAACTCAAAAACCTAAAAATACTTAAAACCCCTATAAACCAAATAACACTAAAACCCCTAAAAACCCTAGAAGACACTAAAAACCTAAAACCTCTAAAACCACTAAAAACATCGAAAACCCTTTAAACCAATAAAAACGATGAAAAATCTAAAAACCCTTTAAAACCTTAAAAAATTAAAAAAAATATAAAAATAAAAAAACATTAAATCACAAAAATACTTAAAACCCATATAGCCAATAAAATACCCAAAACCCCTAAAAACTAGAAAAAGTTTACAAAATCCTTAAAAATATCGTAAAAAATAAAAGAAACTAAAACCCCATAAAAACCCTAAAAAAACCGGAAAAACCAAAATGAAAATTTAAACCACTAAAAGCAAAAATAAACAAAAAACCCCTAAATAACCTAAAAAGCCAAAACCCCTCAAAATCCCAAAAAAACCCCTAAAAAACATAAAACCCTAAATAAACAGTAAAAATATATTGAAGCATAAAAACCCCTAAAACCATCAAAACCCATATGAAAACCTAAGAAACCTAAAAACACATAATGAACCTAAAAACATAATAAACACTAAAATCCTTGAAAAACACCTAATGATATAAAAACCCTAACAACACCTAAAAACCATAAAATCTCTTCAAAATATTATAGAACCCAAAAATGCAGTAAAACCCAAAAACCACTAAAAACTCTAAAAACTATTTAAACCCCTAAAATGTTTAAACACTCTAAAAAACATTATAATCCCAAAAAAGTAAAAAAAACCTTGAAACCCCAAAAAACAATAAAAATTTTAAAACCCCTAAAAACCATTAAAATCCATAAAATCCCTAAAAACCCTTAAAAATATATTAAGAGCCTAAAAATCCATGAAACATAAAAAACCATAAAACCTGAAAATATGTAAGAAATGATTCAAAACATAAAAACAATCTAAACCACTAAAAATCCCAAAAAATGATAAAAATCTAAAAAACCCACAAACACTAAAAACCCAAAAAACATTCAAAATCCTTAAAAACACCAAATAAAAAAATTCTAAAAATTACCAAAAACTAATAAATACATAAAATATCTTAAAAAATATAAAAACCACTAAGAAAAGCATAAAATCCTAAAAACCCATAATACCCAAAAAACCTAAAAATGCTAAATTCCTTTAAAATAACCTAAAAACCCTAAAAACTATAAAAACCTTGAAAAACAATAAAACATTAAAAAATAAAAAAAATAAAAACCCTAAAACCACCCAAAAAACTCTATAAACCCTTTGGACCCATACAATGTTAAATAACTCTAAAAACCCTTTAAAACCCTACAAACCCTTTAAAACCCTACAAACATAAAAAACAATAAACCTAAAATAAACCATAAAACCCTAAAACCCCTCAGAATACCTAAAATACATAAAAAAATATTTCAAAATCCATGAAAACATCAAAAACCATAAATCCCATTAAAACCCATTTGAAAACCTCAATGCACTAAAAACACCTAAAAATCTAAAAATCACTAAAAATGCTAAAAATCCTAAAAACCCTAAAACCTTCAAAATCAAACAAAACCCTAAAACACCAAAAAAAACGTAAAAATCCCTAAAAAGACCTAAAAATGTAAAAACCCCTACAAACACTGAAAAACTCTACAAAAACATTCAAATACTAAAAACACATAAAACCCGTAAATAACCTAAAAATGCTAAAATCCCGAAAAACCCTAGAAATATTAAAAAAACTAAAAATTATATGAACCCAAAATCCTTAAAAATACAAAAAACCCATAAAAACCATAAAACCAAATAAAAATTATAAAAAAATTAACCACATAAAAATATTTAAAAACTCAAAAACCCCATAAAAACACTAAAAACTCATAAAAAAAACCTAAAACCGAAGAACCCCCTATAAAAATTAAAAACCCTCAAAATACCTAAAAACACTAAAATGAGAAAAATTATAAAAAATTCCTAAAATTCATCAAATCATAATAAAAACTAAAAAAGTTAAAAAATATATAGTTAATCATTAAAAAATTAACACTTTAATCCCCTAAAATCTAAAAAATGTTAAAAACCATGAAAACCCCAAAAACCCTAAAAATCCCTAAAAACCCTTAGCATACCTACAGACCATTAAAAACAACGAAAACATAAAATAACTGAAAATAATAAAAATATAAAACCCCCTAAAAACCCTAAAAACCATAAGAAAACCATAAAAATGTAATAATACATAAAACCCCTAAAAACCAAAAAATGCTAAAACACCAAAAAACACCCTAAAGAACCTAAAAACCCTAAAACCCAAAAAATAATAAATCCCCTAAAACCCAACCAAAAAATTATTAAAATCCTCTATAACTCTAAAAACATTTAAACACAAATTTTTTAAAAACTATAAAATACATTAAAAATAGTAAAAACAAGAAGAAAAAATCCTAAACCCCAAAAACTATAAAAACCATAAAAACTCAAAACTACCCTAAATAACCTAAAAATACATAAAAATATTAAAAACCCTAAATATCCCCAAAATATTGAAAAAATCCTTAAAATGTCAAAAATAGAAAAAAACCTTAAAAACCTAAAAACACATAAATCCTAAAAATGACACAAAAATGACCCAGAAACGCTTAAAACCCTAAAAAACTAAAAACCCAAAAACCCATTAATCTCGTAAAACCCCTCGAAATCCCTTAGAACAATAAAAATCCTAAAAAATACCTAAAAACATAAAACCCCATAAAAACCTTGAAACCAATTAAGTTAAACATAAAAACCAAAAAATTATTAAACTCCATATAAAGCTAAAAAATTATAAAAACCCAAAAAAACAATAAAATGTCCTAAAAGACTCTAAAGAAACCTAAAAATCAAAAACATCAAAAACCCATACAGTCCCTAAAAATCCATAAAAACCCAACAAAAAACTCTAAAATCACTTTGAAACTATAAAATTGAAAAAAAATCTAAAATCATTAAAAACATGAAGAAAACTATAAATACCATAATACCCCAAAAAAGCATAAAAACCCTAAAAACCCAAAACCCCTAAATACCATTGAAATCTCTAAAAAAATACTATAAAATCTATAAAAGTGCCTAAAAACATAAAGACATAAAAACCATGAAAATCGTAGGAAAACTGAAAAAGTCCAAAAACAATTAAAACCCCTAAAACCTTAATTACACTAAAAAACCATAAAAATGAAACCCTAAAAATCTTAATAATTGTTAAAATCTCTATAATCCATAAGAAACATATAAATCCCAAAAAAGAACTAAAAATTCCTAAAACGTAAAAAACCCTAAATCCCTAAAAATACCTAAAACCCCATGAAAAACTAAGTACATAAAATCCCTAAAAAATATAAAAAACTCTAAAAACCCTAAAATTCCCAAAAAGGACCCTTAAAAACTTAAACACCCTAAAATCGTAAAAAAATCTAAAAACCCATAAAACCACTAAAACCCTTTTAAAAACTATAAAAACCATTTAAAAAAATAAAAATATTAAAACTATAAAAATAATAAAAACCCTAAAAACTCAAAGAAAATCATAGAACCCAAAAAACTCTAATTTTTTTTAAACCCCGAAATTCCCTAAAACCCCTAAAAACCAATAAAATATTAAAATCACGAAAATTCACAAAAAATAAAAATATCATAAAAACCATTGAAACCCTAAGAAAATATTAAAACCAAAAAAACTTAAAACACCCAAAAACTAAAAAACACAAAAAAACGTAAAAAACCTAATAACCTAAAAATCCTTAAAACCCCTAATAATAATTAAAATCCCAAAAAAATCTCAAACCAACCCTGAAAACAAAAAAATCATTAAATACTGAAAAACCGTAAGAAAACCTTTTAAATAAAAAAACTCTTAAAAACCCTAAAAACCTAAAATAAGGTAAAATCACTAAAAATTAACAAAAAAATACTAAAACCCCAAAAAACCATAAAAAAATATAAAAACCATAAAAATGATAAAAACTATAATACTCCTAAAAGAAAACTAAAAACTCTTAAAACTCAATAAATCCTTAAAAATGTTAAAAACATTATAGCAAAACATTAAAAACCAAAAATTATAAAAAATAATAAAAACCCCAAAAAATACTGTAAAAACACTAAATACCCTTAAAACCTAAAACCCTAAAAAACTATAAAAATATTAAAGTCCATAAAAATCCTAAAAAATATTTAGAAGTCTTTAAAAACCTAAAAACAATAAAACCCCTAAAAACAAAAAAAATCCCAAAAACCATAAAATCAGATAAAAATATTATAAAATATTTATAAATCCCAAAAAAGTAAAACATAGTAATAACCAAGAGAAAATATAAGAAAACAATAGAATCTTGAAAAAAAATTAAAACCCCTAAAACCGCTGAAAATCCTAAAATACCTTAAAAACCATATACCACCTAAAACCCATAAACGACTAAAAACACTAATACCCCACTAAAAATATAAAAAACCCTTTAAAACCATAATAACATAAAAAACTATAAAAACCATTAAACCCTAATAGAACACTAAAAACACTAAAAACCCAAAAAACCATAACAACCTAAAAACCATCAGAATCCCTAAAAACCCTAAAAAACCACAAATTCTTAAAAAATCAGTAAAAACCCCAAAAAATGTAAAATACCTAAAAGAAAATTAAACCTATAAAAATAAAAAATTCATGAAACATTGAAAACCCCTAAAGACCCTACGACCCATAATAACCCTAAAAAACCATAAAATTTTAAAAAAAATACAGAAGAATCTCAAAAAAATAAAAACCCTTAAAAAATGTGAAAGCCCCTAAGAAACCCACTAAAAAGTAAAAATAATTAAACCCCCCAAAAAACCTAAAACATGTTAAAACACTAAAACCATAAAAGACCATAAAACAATAAAAACCTTAAAATCAATGAAAAAAACATAAAAACCCCAAAAACCCCATAAAAATGTAAAAACCACTAAAAAATCTAAAAACCATTTAAACCCATAAAATTTTTATAAACTCTAAAAAACTCAAAACCCCAAAAAACTCAAAAAACACTAAAACCTCAAAAAACCAAAAAACCCTAAAAACACCAAACCCAAAAAAACACTCAAAATCCCAAAGAAAGCTTAAAAACCATAAGAAATCTAAAATACCTGAAAAAATATAAAAATGCAAAAGACCTAAAAACCGGAATAAACCCGAAGAAAACCTTAAAAACCTAAAACACTAAAAACCCATGAAAACAAATAAAAACTATAAAAACTCTGAAGACCAAAAACACCCGAAAACCCATAAAATCTTTAAAAACAATACAAATTCGTAAAAATCCTTAACAAACCCTAGAAATCTCCAGAAACATAGAATACCAAAAATACATGGAAACCCAATAATAAAAACATTAAAACCTAAAAACACACAAACCCTTAAAAACCTAAAAACAATATAAACCCAAAAACACATAAAGGTCCTGCAAATCCTAAATGACATTGAAACCCTAAAACTCGTAAAATCATAAAAACCCCTAAAAACCATAAAAACCCCTAAAACACATAAAAATACAAAAAATCCACTAAAAACTATAAAACCGTCAAACCCCTTAAAAAATTAAAAAAAAATCCATAAAAATCATAAAAACATAATAACCCTAAAACCACAAAAAACAAAAACAAAAACCCCAATAAACCCAAAAAACTCTAAAAACCCCATAAAATGTACAAAAAAATAAAAAAACTTGAAAAATATAATGAAACATTAGGAACCAAAAAAACCTAAATCCCATAAACGATCTAAAAATGCTTAAAACTATATAAAATATAAAAAATACTAAAAACCATAAAAACCCCTAAAAACACAAAAAACACTAAAAAGTGTCAAAATCCATTAAACTCTACAAACCATAAATATGCTAAAAAATTCCTAAAATACCTAAAAACATAAAAATACTAAAACCAAAAAAACATTATGAAAACATTGAAAACATAAAAACACATAAAACCCCTAAAACCCCAAATAATGCTAAAAGCCCTTTAAGACCAAAAAACCCCTAAAACAATTAAAAACCATAAAAACCATAAAACACTTAAAAACCCTAATCACCCATAAAACCATAAAACCACTAAAAACTATAAAACCCATTTTAATACGAAACATTAAAAACTATAAAAAAACATTTTATCCCTTAAAAAATAAAAAAACTAGAAAACAATAAAACCCCAAAAAAACCCAAAAACCAATAAAAACCTATAAAAATCATATAAATACTTTAAAATGTAAAAATCCTTGAAAACACCAAAAAAAATTAAAACACATAAAACACTTAAAAAAACTTAAAAACACTAAAAAGATAAAAATGATAAAAACTGTAAAAACATAAAAACCATGAACAACTAAAACATTAAAACCCCTAAAAATCCATAAAACCCCATGAAAACCACTAAAAACTATAAAAACCCTTTAAATTCAAAAAAATGTTTAAAAACTATGAAAACTATTAATCCACTAAAAACATAAAACCTGTAGAAGACCTAAAAACCCATAACAACCATAAAAATAATAAATAACCCTAAAACCCCGCAAACTCCTTAAAAACAAAAAATTCCATAAAAATAATAAAAAATTTCTAAAAATACAAAAATATGTTAAAAATAATTAAATAATTGAAAACCCCTAAAACAATTACAATCCTAAAACATCATAACACCTCTAAAAACCCTAAAAACTCTAAATAAAAAAACCCCTAGAACCACTAAACACCTCTCAAATCCCTCAAAACAACTAAAATCATAAAAAACTATAAAAATCATAAAAATAACAAAAAATGTTAAAATCACTAAACCCCTGGAGAACTAAAAAAATCCTAAAAAATCTATAAACACTTCAAACCCCAAAAATACTAAAAAATATAAAAACCCTAGAAGTCCCCAAAAACCCATAAAAATAAAATCCACTAAAACACTTAAGAAACCATGAAAACTCATAAAAATCTAGGTGCCACTAAAAACACTTTAAACTGCTAAAAATGTTAAGAAAACCCTAACAACCTAAAAAGAAAAAAAAAGAAAACTCCAAAAAACAAAGAAACCATAAAATCTTATGAAACCCCTAAACACCCTCCAGAGATAAGAGGAGATGGTGGTGCACTCTCCTGAGGCTCTCTCCCCCTTGACGCGGAATCTAGGGTTTCTACCAGATTCACATAGAGATGGCGGTGCTAGATCTTTCCCATTGCCCTCTTGGCATTTTGGGGGTAGCTCGTGGTGATGACGGGATGATACAGATTCCATTGTTGTGGTAGTTTCTCTTTAGTGACATCACATTTTCCAAGAGGCAGTGTGGATCGGGGTTTCAAAACCCTTCACAAAACTTACCTATCGTGCTTACGGGGGATTTATTAGCAATGGTGGTCTTCAACTATGCTCTCTGGACCAAATTTGGAAGGTGCTCTTCAGCGACTTCCACTTTTACGAGCGGCGGGTCTGCCCGATTTTCTGGCGTCTACGGAGGATGTGCAGTATACGGAAGCTTCGGTTATACTTGGATCATTGGGAAATAGTGGTTATTCCTCATTCCGGTTCTCAGAGGCTCGGTCTCGTGATACAGAAGGTTTGTACGGTGATCTGGTCCAATCTTCATTCCGACTCGTGAAGAAGATGCAGGTGCGACATGCAATTCAATGATGGGGCAGAGGTGTGCTTGGGCGGATTTCCAAGTATTCTTGGAAGATATGGGTTAGATCTCAGCCATTCAAGTATCCTAGTTTTTGGTGCTTTGGATCCCATCTCTGGTGCGGCTGGGCGATTTGGTGGCTTTTCCTGGGAGATGCTTGGCTACGCTTCAGTGAAAGGTGGGTTCGGTGGGCTTCACAACTTCTTGGCGGTGGCGTGCACTGTTCCGTGCTTGGACCTGCGCTCCTCTCTTGGACCCGAGGAGGGTCTTGACAGGTTTAGTAGCTTCGATAAAGTTCATGGTGGATGAAAAGGGTGAAGATGGAGGTTTTCTTTTCTGGTTTATATTCCCTGTCCTTGGTTCTTGCTACTGCTAAAGGCCTGGTCATTTTGTGTTGTGTTCTTTCTAATATGATGGACTGTGGGTTCTTGAGTTGTGGATGGATTGGTTGTGGGTCAATATTGTTTCTGAATGTTGAGTTTGAGGAGATGTGGATGAGGTAGAATGGGTCCAAGTGTGGGCTGCTGGAATCCTTCTGGATAGGAGGAGATTGTTTCTGCATTTTTATTTATTATTTACTAATTGGTGCTGGTTGTTGGTTTCCCAAAGAGTTGCTGCTGGTTTTGGTTGGAACTTGACTTGCTGGATGATGAGCGACTGGACTTTGGTGATGACTCTTAGTAGTGCTAAATGTTTCTTTGTTCTTGTGCTGGCTTTGATGAGGATTGCTGTTTGTTTCGTGTGTGTGTTGTTCTTTGGTGGTTGTTGGACTTGGATGATGGTGTGTGGCTGCCCACCATTGTCGTTCCCCTTGACTCGGGCGCCCACCTCTGCTCTTACTTCTCTACCCATGACAGTAAACCCCATCCTGGTTTGGTATGATGGTGCATGTGGCGGTTTTGGGATGGTGTTGGTGGTCCAGCTCGGCGTCAAGGGCACGTCTTGGCGGGGCGGCGGTGTTAAGAGGTGATGGCTTGTGATGCTCAATTTGTTGTCTTGCCTGATGGTTGCTAATCTTGGTTGAGAGATGAAGTACGGTGGTGTTGTGGCAAGTTTTTTGTGGTGATGATGATATTGAGATGATGAATATTGAAGTTGCTGTTGATGGCTAAGGTGTTGTTGGATGAGAAGTCTGGAAGCTGCTGCGGTGTTTTTCATTTTTCATTTTTCTTTTTTTGGGGTCTTTTGTGTCTTGGGTTGTAAAGGGTTTTTGGGTGTGGCTTGATTGACCCTCCCCTCCCTTGTCTGCTATTTCTTTTTTCATTATAAATTCTGAGGGGGTCGATAATAGCCTGGCCTCACAACTCTACTGCTCTAAAAACCCTCAAAATCCCTAAAACCATAAAAATCATATAAAAATCATAATAAATCCCTACAAACTTTAAAATAGAAAAACCCAAAAACCATGAAAAATCCTAAGAAAAAATCAAAACATAAAAACTCATAAACCCCATAAAAACCAAAAAACCCCTTAAAACTCTAAAACCTTTAAAAACCCTAAACACCATAAACCACCCACAATCCCTCAAAATCACTAAAAACTTAAAACTATAAAAATTGTAGAAAAATCCCCAAAAATACCTAAAACACCCGTTAAAACACTGAAAACCAATAAAAAACATAAAAACCTAAAAACACAAAAACCGCTAAAAATCTAAAAACCTAAAATCCCTAAAATCCCTAAAAGAACCAAAAAAACCTAATAACATTAAATACCCTGAATCCCCTACTAGACATAAAAAATCCAGAAAAACCAAAATACCCCTACAACCCACCAAAACTCTAAAAAACCATTAAACACCTAAAAACATTAAAAACTCTAAAAACCCATAAATAACCATAAAAACTCAAAAAATTATAAAAACCGAAAAAAATAAAACCCTATAAACTCTAAAGAAACTTAAAATTTTAAAAACCCTGAAAACCATAAAATCCTAAAAAATAAATACAATTTAATAAAATTTTAAAAATGGGAAAACCCTAAAAACACTTAAAATCCCCAATAAACTCTAAAAATGGTAAAACCCTAAAAATACCTTATATACCCAAAAAAACCATAAAAACCATAAACCACCAAAAACCATAAAAACCCTAAAACCCCATAAAAACTTAATAAACCCACGAAAAACTCTAAAACCCGATTAATCCCTTAAAATGATAAAAAACAATTAAAACCTTTAAACCAAAAAAAAATCTGAAACAAAAAACCATAAAATACCTAAAAAATATAAAAACCCTAAAAACTGTAAAAATCCCTAAAAACCATAAAAAATCCTAAAATCCATAAAATTTTTAAAATTTCTAAAAAATCCCAAAAAAATGCATAAAAATGTAAAAAACTTAATACCTGAAAAACCATAATAAATCCTTTAAAATATAAAAACACTTAAACCCATACAACATAAAAAATCATAAAAAACTAGAAAATCCCTTAAAACCATAAAAACCACTAAAAACTATAAAAACCCCTAAAACCCCATAAAAGTACTAGAAACCACTAAAGTCAATAAAGTCCTTTAAAAGCATAAAAAAATAAAAAAAACACTAAAAAATCTTAAAAACCATAATTAGATAATAAAATCCCTAAAATCAAAAATTCCATAAAAATAATGAAAACCCTAAAAACTCTAAAATCACTAAAAATCCCTTAAAAAACTAAAAATCCATAAAAAACGTAATAACCCTTAAAATGTAAAAAATCCTAAAAAACATAAAAAATAATAAACCATAAAACCATAGAACCACTAAACCCCTCAAAATACCTAAACCCCCTAAAAAGCATTAAAAAAAATCCTAAAATCCCCTAAAATCCCAAAAAAATAACCCCCCCCCCCAAAACCCCAAAAACCCCTAAGAATACCAAAAAAACACTTAAAACCCCTAAAAAACTAAAAACACTCAAAAAACAAAAAGAACCTAAAAAGGCCTTAAATAACCAAAAACACTTTTAAAAGAACTAAAAAACATCCACACCCCTAGAATGATTGAAAATATAAAAAAACGTAAAATCTAAGAAAATAAAAGAACTCTAAAAATGCCAAAACAAAAAAACAAAAAACCCAAAAGCACTAGAAAACCCAAAAGACCCTTAAAAAACCTAAAACCCCGAAAATCACCTAAAATCCTAAAAAAACCATGATAACCTATAAAAACATTAAAATACTAAAAAACAAAGAAAAAAATATAAAAACTAAAAGAAATCCTTAAAAACCTAAAAGCACTAAAATTCCCTAAAATAACTAAAAATTATAAAAACCCCCCAAACTCCCTAAAACCCGTAAAAATATCAAAAAAACATTACCTAAAAACCCATAAAACACTAAACATAACTAAAAACTCTAAAAACCCATTAAACCTTTTAAAAATGTAAAATAACTCTTAAAACCCTTAAAATCCTAAAAGTATTAAAAAAATCCCAAAAATACAAAAAGAAAAACATAAAATCCATAAGACCATAAAACTCGTAAAAACTATAAATTTCCCTAAAAACAAATAAAATTCCCTAAAAAATTCTTTAAAAATCATTTCAAATATAAAAAACCCCTAAAAACCTTGGAAAACTCTATGAAGACCATAAAAACCAAAAAACACTTAATGGTAATCTTCTTTGATGAACTCCTTCACTTCCCTTATGATGCCTCTAGTGTGTAGCTTTACTATTGGTGATAAGCCTTTAGGGGTTTTCTCTCATGATCTTATATTTTATGATTGGGTTTCCTTCTATCAGGGTGTGTTTTGGTACCTTCAAGTCTTCTGAGTTTTATAAGGTGAGAAGCATGCTCTCTTTGGTGGAGGATGTTGTGGTCTTAGATGTGGATCATTTTCTAGTTGGTGATTTTAATGAAGATTAGAATGGTGTGATGGTTGTGGTTCTCCCGATTAGGGTCGAGGATGCTTATCCGGAAAACGAAAAATCCCTATGTACTAATTCAATTGAGGTTCTTGTTGTGACAAGGGTCATTTTTTTAGGCTTGAAAGGATGAGGGTCACTTGAATGCTTTGATTGGAATTGTTATAGCTAGAGATTCCTTTAGGAAATTAGTAGAATGGGTGACATCCCCTTCAATTGTGATGACAGTTTTCGCAGAATCATCTAGTTGGATTGGGTTTGGGGGCTTTCTCTGGACGATTCTAATTTTCCGTACCCAATGTTTGTGTCGACTGGGTGTACATGAGATTCTGTGGATTTTGGTGATTATAAGGGGTTCGTGAGAGTTTGGTGATTCTCCTATTATTACTAAAGTTGTTGCAACAGGTTTGTATCTAGCTATTAACTCCATGGATTTGTTTTTCTATCCCTCCTTTGATGGTGGGAAAAATCAAAAGTTTCTTCTTCCTCATTTGGTTATTCCGAAGGGAGTGTCTAGGTTTAATTAAAACTTGTTTGGATATTTCATGGATAATTTTTTTTATTCACATTGATATGTAGTATCACTTCTGATTCATGGAGGAAGGAACTAATTGAGATATTGTGCAATGAAGAAGGATTTTACTTCATTAGGTTTCATATAACCTATGACCTTGTTGAGATTATTTTGAGTGGAACTTGGTTCTTTATTAGTAGATCAATGATCCTTAGGGTTTGGAATCATGGTATTTACCTTAACAATGAATCCTACTATATTTTTGTAGTTTGGGTGTACTTTCAGAATGTTCCGCCTAAATCCTACTCTACTAAAGGCATCAAATACATTTCTATTTCATAGGGGAAGCCTATTTTTCAAGATAAATATATTATTGATATTAATAAGATTATTTTTCCCTAATTTGTGTAGAAATATCTTCTGATCAGGTCCTTCCAAATGAAATTAATATAGACATAAGTTTTGTATATTCCTCCTCTATCAAAGCTAAGTATGGTTGGGTACCTAAAACTTTTATCTTTTGTATCATATGTGGGAAAATTTTTAATCTGTGAATGAAGAAGCCCTATTAAAATCATTAATTTGGATAAGTCGTGGTTACTCCCAAATAATTGGATTATCGAAAGAAAAAACCAACTAGGGTTTATGACATAGAGTTAGAAGGTTATTTTGCTCATTAGGTTATTGGTAAAAAGATACCTGATTACAATTATGTATCCACTTCTGGTAAATTTAATAATCCCTCTACCAGGGATTCAGGTTTTTTTGCAGTGCTTTTTACATCTTTATTGGATAAGAATCTTACCATACCTGGGAAGGATTATTCTAACCCTAATATCAACTCCTCTAATTACTTATCTGTAGATCCACCCCATGAATTTGATTCAAATAGATTAATCTAGGTTTCACCTATTCCCTATAGGGATTCAATTACTCTTGGGGGTTCTGGGTTTGGTTGTTACAGATAATTATAGTGTTACATTTGATGAAACCTCTCACTCTCTAGTTACAATAAAGGTTTATGAGAAATTGGAGGATTTAACACCTGAATATTATAATTATATATCTATTTATTATGTTTAATCCTCTCTATTGCCAAATATTTTTGAGACAATGGATGATTTAGTGACCAAGACTGTGAATTATATATGTAACTCTTTTCAACCTTCAGGTGATTTTGATAGTGGGGTTTCTTATCCATGTTTGGGAACTCACAATCAGGCTAGTCCCACATCTAATATATTAACTGATAACCCTCTTAGGGATAAACTAGTTAAGGTTGATTAATGTGAAACTAATAGGGATACAATTAAAATTAAACCCAAGATAGCCATTTCAGAACCTCCCTTAGTTTTAAATATTTAATTTTGGAGTTTGTAATATTAAGGGTCTCGACATCCTTAGTAAACAAAGGGAGGTCTTTGATCTCATTTTGCTCAATTAGTTTGTCTTGTCTATGGAATGTAACTACCAATTTTAGAAGGATAATATTACTATTATTGTGAATATAATTTTGTCTAGTTGGAGATAGTTCTCAGACAACTCTTCTTCCCATTCTGGAAATATTCTTGTTTTATGGAATCCAAGGTTTATAGTTTGGGATCCTTAGTTTTTATCCACCCATATTATTGAATTTTGTGTCAGGGATGTTAAAGAGGAACTATTCAATGTTATCTCATTTTTTTATCTAAGTATATTTTTTACTGTAGAATACTTTTAGAAGAATTGTCCATCTGTGCAGTGTCTAGTAATATAGATCCTTGTATTTTTATTGGGTATTTTAATGTAGTGAGGTTTTTGGAGGATAAATATATTAATTGTTTAGACTAGGAGTCCTTGATGAAGGATTGTAACCCAGGAATTGTGAACTCTACATTGGTCGACCATCATTGTTTTAGGTTGAGTTTCTCTTAGAGAAGGTGATTTCTAGTGTTTTGAAGAATCTGGATAAAGAATCAGTTAATATTTCTTTATTTTCAATATTTTCTACTTCTTGTGATGATTTCTTACCTTTTTAGTATTTTTTATCACACTCCCATATTTAATCGTGTGGGTAAAGGGCCCCACTCTGGAAAGCATCCATTAAGTTTTTTAATCATTGGGATTATTATGAAAGGATTGTCACCTTAGTTTTATTAGCTTGAAATGTTTGAATTATAGGTTAAAATATATTCCAATTATATCATAATCTAAATAGGTTTAAAAGGAATCTTCTTGATTTACATTCATAGGTCACTGACTAGAACAATTTTGAAATTGCCTCCATAGGGGAATACTTCTATGAGTGTCAATCTATCTTTGTACATAATGGAACCCTTGAAACTATTATTTTGGTGGAAGATAGTAGTAAATATAGTTTTAAGGCCTTTATAATTAAGGAATCTCTCTCGGATAAGAAGAAGAGAAAGGTACAACGACCTAAGTAGGGAGACATCAATTTTTCCGTCTTTTTCAACTCAGTTAAATCTATATTTAATTCTTTCAAGTTGTATCATCTTGGAAAATTTTATGGTTTTATTATCACTAGTCCTATAATTATTACCTATGACAATGTGGAGTCTTCAAATCTTGGATTGGATCCACCATTCTACTACTTATCATGGGAGAGAAAGTATGGATTCATTTTTTATTCAATTTATGGAAAGGGTTGTCAATGATGTCCGGGAGAAGTCTGTAGAGCTATAGGACATCCATAGGGATTTATTTTACCTTAATCCTAATAAATCTATAGGTACATATAGATTTAATTATTTTTTTAGAAGTCATGGAATATGTTTAGGCCGAATGTGACTAGTATAGTTTTGGATTTTTTCAAGAATGGGAAGTTGTGGTAGGAATCCAATGGTTCGATTGTTTATTTGATTCATATTGTGTTGAATTCCTCTTCACTTAATTATTTAAGGACAACATTCTATATAAATACTATTTACAAGTTTATTTTTAAGATATTAGCCACCAGATTGAGATTAGTTCTCCCTACATGAATAAAAAAGGCCCAATCAGCTTTTATTCATGGGAGTTCTATCTATGATAACATTTTTATTTCTTAGGAGTTGACATAGAGTTATCATATAGATTATGGGGATCCCTTATTTTACCTAAATATTGATTTAATCAAGGATTTTTATTCTTCTAGATGGGAGTTAATTTGGTATGGTTTTGACTTTCTTGGTTTTCATATAGATTCTCCTCCAAGATCAAAACCAGAAAAAACTCAAAATACTTAAACACCCTAAAAAACAATAAAAATGCTAATAAATCTCTAAAAAGTAAATGATCTGAAAAACCAAAAGAAAGATTTCAAATTTAAACACACATAAAACCCATAAAAACTTAAAAAATATTAAAAACCATAAACACCCTAAAAACCATAAAACCCATAAAACCCCAAAATAAATTAAAATCCCTAAAAATATTAAAAAACATAAAAAACATACCATGAAAAAAAAACCACAAAATTCTTAATTGAGACCTAAAAATCCATGAAAACGTAAAAAACCCCAAAATTTCTGAAAACCCCTCTAAAAACCATAAAAACCTAAATAACCCAAAAACCCCCAAAAACCCTATAAAATTCTAAAACCCCAAAAACACTAAGAAACCTAAAATTCCTTAATAAAAATAAAACACTAAAAAAACCTTAAAACCCTAAAAACACACTTAAAAACCTAAAAACCCTTTAAACCCCAAAAATGTTAAAAAACATAAAATATAATTAAACTCAAAAAATCCATAATAACTCTAAAAACCTAAGAACTTAAAACCCCTCAAAATAAATACAACACCAAAAAATCCATAAAATTACTAAAAATATATAAAAATCCATAATATATTAAAACTCTAAAAACATAAATAAATAAATAACAAAATTAAATCACTAAAAAACACTAAAAACCCAAAAAAACACAAAAAAATATTAAAAACTATAAAACCATCAGAATCCATAAAAATACATAAAAACCATAAAACCCAAACAATCCCTAATAATTTAAAACCCCTAAAACCTTGAATAATTATAAGGAAACTTTTAAAACCTATGAACACATAAAACCCAAAAAAATCTAAAAATGATAATTACCCTAAATAACCTAAAACCAAAAAATTCCCCAAAAACCATAAAACCATTAAATTTAATAAAAATCCTAAAAACCCATGAAACCCCTAAAAACAACTAAATAATATAAAAACATTTTAAACCACGAAAAATGATAAAAAACTCTAAAATCCCTTAAAACCCATAAAATTTTTAAAATACCATAGAAATCAAACAAAACCGTAAAAACTATAAAAACCATAAAAACACTAAAAAACCCAGAAAACATTGAAAATCAATAAAACCCCTTAAACCCTAAAACCCCCTTAAAAATCCAAAAAATACAAAAAAATATAAAACCCCTAAAAACCATGAAAATCCATTAGAAAACCATAAAACATAAAAATAGTTAAAATTTATAAAAAACCTAAAACACTAATAATCCTAAAAATCATTAAAAGACCCTAAAAACCCTAAATTCTTCTAGAATCCAAAAAAACATCTATAAACCATAAAAACCCAAAAAAACACTAAAACATAATAAAATGTATAAACCCCCATAAAAACCTAAAAACGATATAAATCTCTAAAAATTATTTTAAACCCAAAAAAATAAAAAAAAATCCAAAGACCGTAAAACCAAAATACTCTAAGAACCATAAAAGACCAAAAATACCTCAAAATCCCTAAAACACTAAAAATATATAAATATTCTAAATAATACCTAAAAACCGTAAAACCCCTAAAATCCCTAAAACCCTTAAAACCCCTAAGAAAACCAAAAAAACCTAAAAACACTTAAACTCTGAAAAACCACTAAAATGTTAAAAACCATAAAATCCCTAAACCCCCTAAAAACCATAAAAACTTCTAAAATATTTCGAAACCCTAAAATACATAAAAACATAAAAAACCGATAAAAACTATAAAAACCCTTTAAACCCCTAAAAATGTTACAAAACACTAAAAACCATAAAACCCCTAATAAAATAAAAAACCCTATAAACTGACAAAACTCCAAAATTCCTACCCCCCCCCCCCAAAAAAAAACTCTCAAAATCCCTAAAAACCCTAAAAACCATAAAAAACATAAAAATTCCCTAAAAATTCATAAAAAACAAAAAATCCATAAAACCCTAAAAATCCCAAAGAAAACCACAAAAACATAATAAATATTAAAACCACTAAAAGCAAAAAAAATTATAAAACCATAAAAACCATAACTAACCATAAAACCACTAAAAACCACAAAACCCATAAAAATATTAACCCCCCTCCCATACACATAAAAACTCTAAATAATATCAATTATCTAAAAACTCTTAAAAACCCTAAAAATGTTAAAATACGGTAAAAAACTTAAAACCATAAAAAACTAATAAAACCATAAAAACCCAAAATAACCATTAAAACCTAAAAAACTTTACAAAGACAAAAAACACTCAAAATCCAAAAAACCCTAAAAACATTAATGAAAAAAAAATCATAAAAATATAAAATATAAAAAATTCTAAAAACCATGGAAACCCTAATAATACATTAAAAACCTAAAAAACATAAAACTATTAGAAAATATAAAGAATGGTAAAAATTATAAAAAAACCCTAAAACCCTTAAAACACTAAAATCCCACAAAATCGCTAAATACACTAAAAATATAAATAATATTAAAAAATCACTAATACCCTAAAAATGTAAAGAACACTAAAAACCCTAAAAATGTAAAAACCCTAAAATCCCTAAAAACCACTAAAAAAATAGAAAAAACCTAAAAATACTAAAAACAACATAAAAAACTAAAAATTATATAAACCCCCCAAAATCCCTAAAAAGAACCTAAAACCCCTAAATCCATGAAAATTTATAAAAACATTAAAGAAACCTAAACCCGTAAAAACCATAAACAACTAAAAACTCTAAAAACACATTAAACCCCAAAAGATTATTAAAAACACTAAAAAATTTAAATAACCAAGAAACTTAAAAAACCCTAAGACCCAAAAAACCAGAAAACCCAAAAAAAAAGAAAACACTAAAAATTACTAAAACCCTAAAAAATGAAAAAATCAAAAAAATGAACTACAAATCCATAAAAACGTAAAAACCCTAAGAAAACATTTGAAAACCTTAAAAATATTAAAACACATAAAGCCCCTAAAAAGGTAAAAATTTATAAAACCCCCAAAAAACCCATCTAAACCGTCAAAATCCCTAAAATTTATAAAAAAACCATTAAAATCCAAAAAAATAATTAAAAATTCATAAAAATTATAAAAACCCTAAAATAAAAAAGAATAAGAAAAGCTTAAAACCATAAAATAAATTTAAACCCCTAAAAACCTAAAATATATAAAAACCTAAAAAAATAAAAAAAAATTAAAACCCCATAAAACCATAAAACATATAAAACCATTAAAAAAATAAAAATCTTCAAATGATACTAAAAAATATAAAAACCCTTTAACTAGATAAAAAAATAAAAATCTATAAAAAATCATAAAACACTAAATACTAAATACTGAAAAAACCATAAAACCCTAAAACCCTAAAAACCCTAAAATAATCCAAATCATAAAAAATCCTAAAAACCATATAAATCCTAAAAAGGCCTTATAAATCCCTAAAAAGTTAAAAACCCCTAAAAACCTGAATACCCTAAGAAATCCTTAAATACCTAAAAAAACATAAGACCCCTAAAAAAATAAAAGGTGATAAAACCCAAAATAACTTAAAAACCCTCAAAATCCATAAAAAACCTAAAAACTAAGAAAAGTATTTAAAAAGGCCTAAAAATATGTAAAAATGTAAGAAACCCTAAAAAACCCTAAGACAATTTTCAAATCTAAAAAATTATATCCCCTAAAAAATAAAAAATACTAAAACCCTAAAAAACCTAAAAAACCCAAAAACAACTAAAACCCAGAAAAACACCTAAAAACTTTAAAAATGATAAAACCCCTAAAAAATATAAAAACACTTTTAACCCCGAAAACATAAAATCTCTAGAAAACCATTAAAATCATATAAAACTCAAAAAAACATAAAAAAACAAAAAATAATTAAAAACATTAAAACCCTTAGATAATTGTAAACGCCTTAAAATTCATAAAAACCCAAAACCCATAAAATCCTTTAAATTCCATAAAATAACTAAAAATGTAAAACCCCAAAAAACCCAGATAAACCCTATGAAAAACTAAATAATCTGAACAAATATAAAACTACCAGAAACCTAAAAAAATGATAAAACCCCCAAAATCCTTAAATCCCCAAAAACCACTAAAAATACTTTAAAACCATAATAACCCCTAAAAATACAAAAAAAAACCTAAAAATACCTAAAAACATAAAAACCATATAACCCTAAAAACCCAAAGAAAAGTATAAAAACCTAAAGACACATAAAACCCCTAAAAACCTAAAAATGCTAAAAACCCTCAAAACACCCTAAACCCACTAAAAACCCCTAAAACCCATAAAAACCATAAAAAACTAAAAAACACTATAAAAACTCAAAAAAAAAATTAAAACCCTATAAACATTAAAAACATTGAAAAACTTAAAACCGTAAATTATCCAAAAACCCCTATAACCCAAAAAACTCATAAAAAACATAAAAAACCTAAAACCCTTCAAAATCCACAAAATACATAATAACAATAAATATAATAAAAATTCTAAAAAGCTCTTAAAATCCTCAAAAATATTAAAAAATCTTTAAAACCTCGAAAAACCCTAAGGTAATCTTGAAAACCTAAAAAAACCCCTCAAAAAGAAAAAAAACTAAAACCCTAAAAACCCAAATAACACCCAAGAGCCATAAGAACCCCTAAAAACCATAAAATCTTAAAAGCCCTAAAAATTACAAAAAACGCGAAAAACAAATAATTGTTGAAAAATCCCTAATAAAACAATAAAATATAAAAACACTTAATACCACTAAAATCATAAAAAACCCAAAAACCCTAAAATACACTAAACCCCCAAAAACCCAAAAACCTCTTAGATCCCATTAAAATCCATAAATTTCCATAAGAACCATGAAAACTCCTAAAAAATAAAAAAAAGCTTTTAACCTAGAAAAACATTAAAAAATATAAAAACCATAAAGGCCATAAAAAACTAAAAAATCCCATAAAGACACTAAAACCCATTAATCCCCTAATACCCATAAGACCCCTAAAACCATTAAAATCTCTAAAAACCCTAAAAACCATAAATATACAAAAAAATCCCTAAAAATACCCAAAAAACAATAAAACCAAAAATCCTAAAAAACCCGAAGAAAAACATAAATCCTGAAAAACACTTTAAACCCCCCAAAACCTAAAAAACACAATGAACCCTTAAAACCCTAAAAATTGCTAAAAACCCTAAAAACCATAAAAATCCTAAAAAATCCCTAAAATCCCTAAAAATATAAAAATCAAAAAAAAAACATAAAACATAACAATACATTAAAGACCAAAAAACCAAAAACGCTAAAAATGATAAAAACTTTAAAACCCCAAAAGGACCCTAAAATCTCCATAAAACAATAAAACCCCTAAAAACATTAAAATTCCTAAAAACCCATAAAACCACTAAAAACACTATAACCCATTTAAACCCCTAAAAATGTTTAAAAAAATCTAATAAACAAAAAATAATTAAGACATAAAAACCCCTAAATACCAAAAAAACATAAAATTATTGAAAACCCAGAAGATCCCTAAGAACCATAAAAACCATAAAAATCCCAAAATATCCATAAAAATGAAAAAAAAATTAAAAACCTAAAAACCCTAAAAACCCTTAAAAAATTTTTAAATCTAAAAAAAATAAAACCTCGAAAACCCTCAAAATCCCTAAATACCCTAAAAACTATAAAAATCATAGAAAATACCTAAAAATATTATAAATATACAAATCCCTAAAAATGATAAAAATACCTAACAAAAAAAACAAAAAAACAAAAAAACACTTAAAAATACTAAATAACCTAGAAAATTATAACAACTATATGTAACGACCCGAATCTGGAGCCCCTCCACTAGTTCCCTGTACCTGGTTCGCCACATGAACTCATGTGCATTTCCCCGAATACCAGAGGCTACCGACTAGCAGCGAGGGCCTTGGTGAGTCGGTGGGGAAACTATGCCCTCATTTGGAAAGGTATACAGTGGAAAAACAACAGTCAACAGCAGAAACAGTAACAACATGCATAACAACAGAAACCAATCAGCGGAAGCAATAAATATATATTGCAATGATGAAAATGATGTAGCAGGTAAAAGTATCTATGGAAAGAAGAAACACAACAACGTGCTGGAATACAACTAAAAACAAGTGCAAAAGAAAAAAAATAAACTCCTCAGCATCGCGAGCCCTGACTCGGTCCCATGCCCGCAGCTCTAGCACAATATGATCCTGAAGTAGAAGGGTGTTTGCCCTTATCTATACCTGCAGTAACATAGTCTGCTTGGGCCCAAAAACATGGCCCAAACAGGGTGTCAGATACAATCCCAGTAGGAAATCACCGAAAGATTTGTTCCTAACAGTCAATGAATACAAGGAAAGTAATAAAACAAGAAGCAGTAAATAGGAAAGTACAAGTAGCTAAAATACAAAGTTCTAACAAATAATGTACCCAAGTAAGCAACCAGCAACAAGAATAAAACAGGTAACCCTCTGGGTAGCTCTCATAGCCTAAACCCCGATGGTTCAACCTATAAGTACCAGCAACCCTCTAGGAGGCACACATAGTCTCACCCCTCTGGTTCAGCTCTGAAAAAAGATAGACTCTCTGTGGTAGAACTCATCGTCAATTCCCCCTATAGTCTCGTATCATGCTAAAGGCTCTCTGGGGAAGTACTCAACGTCTATTTCCCCTGTGGCCCACGCCGAGGAACTACAGACTCTCTGAGGAAGCACTCAAATTCAATTCCCCCTGTGCTCTTGTATCATAATTAAAAGACACTCTGGAGAAGCCCTTCCATCAATTCTCCTTTTGGTCTACTACTCTAGGATCTCACAGTCCTAAGTGAAACTAAACATGCTCAGCACGCATGTACATCATCCAAGTAAACCTCAAGAACTACTTGGCTATCAATTAAGGCTCAACAGCAAAAAAAGGCAACAGTCCACAATCCTACAACTAGGCATGGAAACTGGAAAAATGTCAAACAGGAAGAACGAGCATAGAAATAATTCAATTTACAATAAAGCTACCATAATCTAAGGAAAAAAATCTACTCTATCAATCAAGCAAAGCAGGCAATACAACAAGGGAAAAACAATAACACGCAATACCCCGTTCAAGGGTATTGGTGGAATTTGCACAAAATATTCATTAACTTTCTACGGAAAGGCACAAACCACCTACCTCGATCCTAGGTGATAGATATACATGAACCACGACGACAGATTCCCCTTGGAATGACATAGATCTGAGAAAACGCACAAAACACTCAACCTACGATAACATGGAAACCATAGGGAATCAAGAAACAAGACTCAAGCAGAAGGGAGAGCTCACCGCTACGATTCCAACGCAATTGAACACGCTCGAATCGGAGAACGAACAAAGAGGCGGGAGCTCGTCGAAGATCCGGTCGTACGGTCGCTCTCGGGCAGACGAAATCTAGAGAAGAAGATGAAAGTCGAGGTTAGGCGTTACCCCAGTCCGCTTAGTAAAAAAAGTACACGGCATGTAATTTTAGAGTACACGGCGTGTTCTGGGTCCTTTCTGTACTTCACCAAAATCGGCCTCCATGTCACCCCAACACACCATGTTTGTGGCCCGGGCATGGCCAGCACACAGCTTCGAGCAGGATCAAAGTACACGGCATGTACATTGAAAATCTCCAGACAAATCATTTTTTTCTTAAAAACTCTAGAAAAAAGAATAACATACCTAAACGAAGATCCGGGTTCTTACAAACTTCCCCCCTTAAATGAGTTTGTCCCCAAATTTCCCTAATGGGGCGTAAAAGAAGAATCCCCGAACAGTTCCAGCCACTACAATCGTACATCAGCCTCCCTCTCCCAGGTCTCGTCCTGTACTTGCCCGTGCTGCCATAGCACTTATACCAGAGGAACAGACCACCCATGGAGAACCTTCCTACTGCGATCAACAATCTAGATATGATTCTCCTTGAACGACACAACTGCTTCAAGCTCGACTTCCTCGGGCTGAAAGGCGTGAGATGGGTTTGAAAAGTAACGTCGGATCTGAGAGACGTGGAAGACGTCGTGCATGGACCGATACCTCTGAGGTAGTTGCAACTGATAGGCAACCAGTCCCACTCTCTCCACAACCTCAAATGGCCCGACGTACTGTGGTGAAAGCTTACCTTGTCTCTGAATCCTCTTGTGTCCCAACCTCGGTGTGACACGCAGGAAAACCTGATCTCCGACCTCAAACTCCAGAGTTCATCTCCGCTGATCAGCATAAGAATTCTGTCGAGACTATGCCATATCCATTAGCTTCCGAATCAGATCTATCTACTCTAAAGTCTCCTGAACAAGGCGAGGTCCTAGCAGAGCTGCCTCTCCTACCTCCAGCCAGCATAAGGGTGATCGACATGGCCTACCGTACAAAGCCTCGTATGGAACCATCTGAATGGTCGCCGGGAAACTGTTGTTGTAGGTGAACTCCACCAGAGGGATATTCTTCTCCCAAGGACCGCCAAAGTCTAGGATGCAAGCTCGGAGCATATCTTCGAGCACCTAGATCGTGCGCTCGGACTGGCCATCAGTCTGGGGATGGTATGCTGTACTCAAAAGTACATGTATACCCAAGGCCTTCTGATGTCCCTACTAGAACTGAGATGTAAAGAGCATGTCCCTTTATGAATCAATGGAGTGTGGAACTCCATGTAGACGAACAATCTCTCAGATTTAAATTCTTCCCAGATCATCAACAATGAAGGTCTCATTAATCGGAAAGAAGTGCGCAACCTTCGTAATCCTGTCAATGACAACCCAAACAACATCATTCCCTCGAGGCATCCTCGGCAACCTAGTCATGAAGTCCATTGGGACATCATTCCACTTCCACTTCAGAATGGGTAACTGCTATAAAAGGTCTGCTGGTCGTTGATGCTCTGCCTTCACCTAATGACAAGTAGAACATCTCATGATGAAACCAGAAACATTCTTCTTCATACCTGGCCACCAGTACTAGCGATGAAGATCCCGATACATCTTGGTGACGCCAGGATGAACTGACCAAAATGAGGATTGAAAATCCCACATCAACTCCTTACGTATGTCTATTGTCACCCATAAACGTCCCTATAAACGCAAGATCTCATCCTCGCCCACTGCCCATCTGGGAAGAGGGTCCCCTCCTGACACACTCTCCCGCAGGACTGAGCCTTCAGAGTCTGACAGCTTCCTCATCCGTACCCAATCAAGAAGTGTAGAGGTAACAGCTACGGAAGATATGAAAGTCTATCCCTATCTGTCGTGCACCTCCATATGCATCTCAGAGAACAGAGCCATCAGCTGCCACTCATTGTTGTCCTCCTGAACTCCCTGAATCTGAGTTCTCATGCTCAACACATCTACCACTACGTTGCCTTTCCCCGGAGTATAGGCAAGCTCAAAATAAAAATACTGAAGGTACTCGACCCACCTGCACTGTCTCAGGTTCATATCCCGCTGAGTGAAAATATACTTGAGACTCTTGTGGTCAGTGAAGATCAAAAAGTGCTCTCCCAGCAGATAGTGTCTCCAACAGCATAAGGCATGAACAACAGTTGTCAACTCCAGATCGTGCGTAGGGTAGTTCCTCTCATGTGGCCTCAATTGCCGAGACCCATACGCAACGACTCCATCCCCCTGCATAAGAACAACTCCCAGCCCGATACCTGAAGCATCACAGTAAGCTGTGTAGTTCTTTCCTGGCTCCGGCAAGACTAGTATCGGTGCTGACGTTAACCTCCCTATCAGCTCCTGAAAGGCTGACTCACAAGAATATGACCGTAAGAAATTTCCCCTTCTTGGTCAGACCTATCAAAGGTGCTGTTAGACGAGAAAAGTCTTGAATGAAGCATCTGTAGTATCCTTCCAGCCCTAGGAAACTCCGTACCTTAAAAACGTTCTTCGGCTGCTCCCAGGAAACTAAAGCTATCACTTTCCTTAGGTCCACTGATACTCCCGCCTCTAAGATGACGTGACCCAAGAAGTAAATCTGATCCATCCAGAAGTGGAACTTCGAGAGTTTAGCATAAAGCTGATGCTCTCTCAGTGTACTCATAATGATCTCAAGAAGTGTGGCATGGTTGTGTAGAGTGTGAGAGTACACCATGATATCGTCCACGAAGACCATGAAAAAGGAGTCTAAGTAAGGATTGAACACTCAGTTCATCAGTTCCATGAAAACTGCAGGTGCATTCATGAGACCGAACGGTATGATTGTATACTCGTATAGACCAAACCAGCTTCTGAAGGCTGTCAGAGGTATATCTGATGGTCTAACATGCATCAGATGATAACCAGACCTCAAGTTGATCTTTGAGAACACCCGTACTCCTCGAAAGTGATCTAAAAGGTCGTCAATTCTCGGCAAAGGATATCGGTTCTTGACCGTCAACTGGTTCAGCTTCCGATAATCCACACAAAGTCGAAGGGTACCGTCTGCCTTCTTTGAAAACAGGATAGGCGAACCCGAAGTAGAAGTACTGGGTCGGATGAAACCCTTATCATGTAGCTCCTCCAACTGCTTCTTAATGTCCTGCAACTTAGGGGTAGCCATCCTATAGGGAGTAATGGACATTGGTGCTGCTCCTGGCATGAGCTCAAAAGAGAAGGCTACCTCATGCTCCGGGGGAAAACCTAAAAAGTCCTCTAGAAGGACTTCCCGGAAGCGATCCACCACTAGAGGAAAATACAACTGCGGAGTCCCATGATCATCCAGATAAAGACTAGCAGTATGGGTCGTCACCCCTCCTAGACCAGGATGCTCGAGTCCTTCCTGACTCGCCCGAACATCCCACTCACCCTTATGAATAAAAGACTCGCCCTCTGGTGAAACGAAACTCACTATGCGGTGATAGAAGTCGAAGACTACCTGAAAGGGAATCAACCAATCCATGCCAAGTATGACATCATAGCCTATCATCTCTAGGACATAGAGATCCCAGAAGAAGTGATACCCTGCAACCTTGAGAGGGCACTCTCTACACAAGCGTTCACTAGATGTCCTCGTCCCCAAAGGTGTGTCTTGTGTCAACAAGTCGGGAGAAGAAAAGACACAGAGTCCAAGGCTCTCCACAACAACAATAGAAATAATTCTATGCGTAGAACCGGTATCGAAAAGGGATGAAGATAAAACCGAGGCTACTAAAATCGTACCTCGGACAGTAGAAGTGATGGGATCCGAATCCTGATAAGTCTGCTCCATGGAAAAAGACTGGCCTGTTCCGCGGCCCTGCGCCCCTGGCTGACCACTCTGAGCTGAACCTCCCTGCTGGTGCTGAGAAACTGGTGGATGACCGCCACAGCCTCGACCTCCACCTCGGACCGAATGGCTGAAAAAACTCCAGTTCCCTGACTGGTGAGAAACTGGTGGTGCTGCATCTCAACGAGGAGTCATGGAAGAACCCCGGTCACCAGCTG
The DNA here is from genome assembly GCA_963277665.1 of Viscum album. Classification (NCBI taxonomy): domain Eukaryota; kingdom Viridiplantae; phylum Streptophyta; class Magnoliopsida; order Santalales; family Viscaceae; genus Viscum; species Viscum album. Next base: position 44,201,706 of record OY728151.1, read on the forward strand.
CTAGTGAGAAGACCTAGAAGAAACGCTGAAGGAGACCCATCTTGCCACAAGATTGGCACTCCATGTGGTCCCTCTGGCACTACGGCCTCGTGTGCCCTGACCGGCCACACTGGTAGCATGTAACCTGGTAGCCTGACGATGCATATCGCTTCCTCGGATCACCATGTGTAGTCTCTCTATGGCGCTTATTGTTGTCATCTAGAGGCAAACTAACTCTGGAAGCTGAACCACCCTGGCTCGTAGCTCCAGAGTCTCTCAGATTGCACTCCGAAATCAGTACCTGGTTGACGATGGAAGTAATGGAAGTCAGCTGTAAGATCATCACCTGTGAGCGGATCTCCCACCTGAGACCATCCTCGAACTTCCTTACTAAGAACACCCAACTCCCATCCCGAAGGGGAGTGAATTGATTCAGCTCGGTGAAACGAGTGGAATACTCCATGACAGAAATAGTACCCTACTCTAAGCTCATGAACTCCCAGGCTCGGTCGGCCCTCAGGGTATCCGGGTAGAAGTAGTCATAGAACACGCGCTGGAACTCCTCCCAAACCATAGCTTGCAGCTGACCCGCTTGTGAGAACACATGCCACCTCCTCTTGGAGAAGTCTCAGAGCATGTAGGTGATGAGCTTAACCCTCCTCTCTGGAGGCATCTACAGATGCTCAAAGATAGTCAGCATGGCTTCCATCCATGACTCTACAGCCTGAGGTCCTCCTTCCCCCAAGAATGTGGGAGGATGCTGCTGCTGAAAAACCCACATCAAATCTGCCATAGACGTGGTAGGAGGCGGCGCTCCATGAAAGGCCTGCATCGTCCTCATAAAACCTTCCATGAACTGCACATCTGCACCTGCAATTGGTATGACAGCCGGTGCCAAGGCTGGCTCGACTGGGGGATCAACAGGAAGTCCCTGATCAACCCTATCTGGCATCTGATCACTTCCCGACGACATAAGTACGACCGAAGGACGTCTCGGAGGCATAGCTCTGAATGATCAAACGCACACCTTAGATCAGAAAAACAAGGACAGAGAACACAAGAGTACAAAACGGAAATAGGGGAAGAAAACACAGAGGTTTACAAAACATAACTACACGGCATGTATAAAACTACAAGGTGTGTCTTCTTAACCCACTGACATGGGCGTGTACTCCTACCCTACAAGTCGTGTACACTGCAAACTACACGGAGTGTTACCCCCACACACGACGTGTACCTGAAAACTGTTCCCCTACCCGAGTCTCAAAACACGACTAACCCACACAGTCTGACTTAACCCGAGACTACACGACATGTTCTTAACACACATGGTGTGTAATAGACAAAGCTTCGGCAGCCCGTGTTTGTGAAACACACGGCCGTCTACACTGATGAACCTTACACGGCGTGCTTCGAACAAACACAGCATGCATAGGCAAGGTGACTCCACCCCATGTTGTTAGTGACACGGTCGGGTACCTGGACAAGACTACAAAGTGTGTTCCGAACAAACATGGCGTGTGGAAAAGAAGGTAACGCCGGCCCGTGTTGTTCGTGACACGGCCGGGTACCTGGACATGACTACATGACGTGTTCACTAAGGACACGACGTGTTCTACTCGAGCTTCCCCGACCCATGTTGTTAGTGACACGACCGGGTACACGGCTCTGAACTTACACAACATGTACCAATCGTACACAGCGTGTTCCCGAAGCTACTCCCACAACACTGTGTTTTCCTCACACAGTCAGTGACACAGCCTAAACACTACACGGCGTGTATCCAAAAAGTACACGTCGTGTATTCTGGGTTTTTCTGGGCAGTAGATCAGAAACTGCTCAGACTCCCATAACCACTAAAACAAGGGAAAGAGGTGCCAAATTTCAATTCGTGAGGGCCCATACTCCACGCGAATCAAAGCTCTACATCTCCTGTAGTCACATACTAGGGAAGACAACATCTCTCTAACATAACAGCAGGGATTCTATCAAGCAACTATCACAATAGCATGCATAATCTACACAAGGCCTTATCACAACAGCATGCAATCTTTAATGCACCCTAGATGGCATAACAAGAATGCATGGAATGTGATTTATAGAAGTGCATACATGATGAATGAGGTGGAATACCCTCATCTCATCAGGTTGTGAGAAAAATAGAACCGAAATATCAAAGCAATAACCATACAAGTCATGCGAATCACTCTATGTGAAAACATATCAACCATAAAACTCAAAACCAGCAAACTGCAATTAACGAGGTAGTATGGACTTTCCCTGTATACAAGTTAGCTACTCCTGAGCACAACTTAATACCAAGTATCGAATCTATCCTATCCCTGGCTAAAGTCTCCAAATAGAAAGAAAGAGAAATGAACTCCTCTGATACCACTTTGTAACGACCCGAATCCGGAGCCCCTCCACTGGTGCCCCGTACCCAGTTCACTACATGACCACAAGCACATTATCCCGAATGCTAGAGGATTCCGACTTGCAGATAGGGACTTGGTGAGTCGGTGGGGAAACTATGTCCTCATTTGGTAAGGTATACCGCGGAAAAACAACAGTCAACAGTGGAAATAGTAACAACATGAATAACAACAGAAACCAAATAGTGGAAGCAATAAATATATATAGCAATGATGACAATGATGAAGTAGGTACAAGTATCTATGGAAAGCAAAAAACACAAAAACATGCTAGAATACAACTGAAAACAAGTGCAAAACAAAAACAAAATAAACTTCTCAGCATCGCGAGCCCCGACTTGGTCCCATGCTCCCCAGCTCCAGCGCAATCAAGATCCTGAATTAGAAGGGTGATTGAATTTATCTATACCTACAACAACATAGTCTGCTTGGGCCCAAAATCATGGCCCAAACAGGGTGTGAGATACAATCCCAGTAGGAAATCACCAAAAGATTTTGGCCTAATAGTCAATGAATACAAGGCAAGTAATAAAACAAGAAGCAGTAAATAGGAAAGCATAAGCAACTACAATACATATTTCTAACAAATAAAGTACACAAGTAAGAAACCAGAAATAAGAAGAAAACTGGTAACCCTATGGGTAGCTCTCATAGCCTAAACCCTTGTGGTTCAACCAATAAGTACCAGAAACCCTCTAAGAGGCACACACAGTCTCACCCCTTTGGTTCAGCTCTGAAAAAGATAGACACTCTGGGGAAGCACTCACCATCAATTCCCCCTATAGTCTCGTATCGTGCTAAAGGCTCTCTAGGGAAGCACTCAACATCTATTCCCCCTGTGGCCCGCGTCATGGAACTACAAACTCTCTGAGGAAGCACTCAACGTCAATTCCCCATGTGGTCTCATATCGTAATTAAAAGATATTCTGGAGAAGCCCTTCCATCAATTCTCTCTTTAGTCTACTACTCTAGGTTCTCACAGTCCTGAGTGAAACTAATCATGCTCAGCACGCGTGTACATCATCCAAGTAAACCTCAACAACTACTTGGATATCAACTAAGTCTCAGCAGCAAAACAAGGCAACAGTCCACAAGCATACAACTAGGCATGGTAACTGGAAAAACGTGAAATAGGTAGAACAAGCTTTGAAAACATTCAAGGTACAGTAAAGCTACCATAATCACAGGCAAAACATCTACTCTAACAATCAAGAAAAGCAGGCAATACAACAATGGTAAAACAGGAACACGCAATACCCCGTTCAAGGGTATTGGTGGAATTTGCACAAAAAATTCATCAAATTTCTACAGAAAGGCACAAACCACCTACCTCGATCCTAGTTGATCGATATACATGAACTACGACGACAGATTCCCCTTGGAACGACGTAGATCTGAGAAAACACACAAAATGCTCAACCTATGATAACATGGAAACCAGGAGGAATAAAGAAACAAGACTCAAGAAGAAGGGAGATCTCACCACTGCGATTCCAATGCAATTTACCACGCTCGAATCGGATAATGGACGAATAGGAAGGATCTTGTCGAAGATCCGGTCGTACGGTCACTCTCGGGCAGACGAAATCTGGAGAAGAAGATGAAACTGGGGGTTAGGCGCGACCCCAATCCATTTAGTGAAAAAAAGAAAGTACACGACATGTTCTTTTAGAGTACACAGCGTGTACTGGGTCCTTTCCGTACTCCGCCAAAATTGGCCTCCACGTCACCCCAACACACCATGTGTGTGGCCTGGGAACGGCCAGCACACGGCTTTGAGCCGAATCAGAGTACACGACATGTACTTAGAAAGTACACGGTGTGTACTTTGAAAATTTCTAGAAAAATCATTTTTTCCTTAAAAACTCCTTAAAAAAGAAAAACATACCTGAACGAAGATCCGGGTTCTTACACTATAAAACCCTAAAAGTCTCTAAAACCCCAAACACCCAAAAAACCATAAAGACGCCTAAAAACATTAAAAACCCTAAATCCCACTAAAATTCCATTAAAAACTTTAAAACCCCATTAAACCCCTAAAAACAACAAAAACACTAAAAAACTTAAAAACATTAAAAACACCCCTTTATACAACCAAAAAACCAAAACACCCCTAAAAGCCACAAAAACCATAAAACCCATAAAATCCTTAAAGACCATAAAAAATCCAAAAGAAATTAAAAATACCTAAAATATTAATAAACCCTCAATTCATGAGAAACTGTAAGGAAACCTTCAAACCCTCAAAAACTCTTAGAACCCCTAAAAACATAAAAAAAATGCTAAAATCCTAAAAACCATAAAACCCTAGAAAATCCATTAAACCCAAAAAAACCCCACAACATACTTTTAAATGCTAATAATCATTAAAAATCCAAAAAATCCCAAAAGAATCCCTAAATCTATAAAAAACCATAAAACCCAAAAAACCTAGAAATTTCCCCAAAAAACCATAATAACCTAAAAACACATCAAAACCTAAGATACATAAAAACACTAAAAACCCTAAAAACTCCAAAATACTCTAAAACTTAAAAAAACCCTAAAAACATAAAAAAAGATAAAAACCATAAAAATCCTAAAAACCCCTAAAACCATAAAAACTACTAAGAACAAAAAAAAATATTTTAAACCTTTAATTTTTTTTAAAAAAACTAAAACCCCTAAAAAATCCTAAACCCCAAAAAACCTAAAAAACCTAAAACCCCTAAAACTATAAAATCCATCAAAAACCCTAAAAATTATAAAAATCGGTAAAAATTCTAAATTTTCAGTAAAAATCGCTAAAAATTTAAAAACCCTGAAAATCCCTAAGAAAACCTTAAAAAACCTAAAAACACATAAAACCCCTAGAAACCATAAAAAAACTAAAAATCCCAAAACCCTAAAACCCGTAAAAACCATAAAAAATATAAAGAACCCCCAAAACCCACTATGAACTCTGAAAACCATATAAACCCCTATAACGTTAAAAAAATCCAAAATTATAAAACACTAAAAAACTCACAAAAACACAAAAATCCTTAAAAACCCTGAAAATTAATAATACCCCTCTGAATCCCCAATGAACCAAAAAGACATTTAAAACCTAAAAATCCCCTAAAATCCCTCAAAATTTAAAAAACAATGAAACATTAAAAAACCCTAATACAATGTTAGTATCCTAAAAACAATTATGACCCCTAGAAACCTAAAGACTCTAAATACCCTTAAAAAACTAAAAAATCCCAAAAACCCTAAAAACTATAAAAATACTATAAATATCATAAAAATACCTAAAAAAATAGATAACCCTAAAATACCTAAAAAACTTAAGAACCTAAAAAAAAAATAAAACCCCTCAAAAACCTAAAATTGATAAAAAATCTGAAAAGTCGCTGAAAACCGAAAAACCCACTAAAAACAATAAAAAACTAAAAAACATTTAAAACCAAAAACCCCATAAAAACCATAAAATCCAAATAAAAATATAAAAAAACTTTAATCTCCTAAAATTATTAAATAAACTATAAAAAACATAAAAACCATAAAATTAAAAAAAATACTAAAAACGATAAGAATAAAAGTGAATAAAACATTAAAACCCCTAAAAATAATTTAAATCATAAAAATACATAAAATTAACTAAAAATTTAAAACCCCATGAACATCCTAAAGGATCATAAGAAAACCATAAAAACCTAAAAACACTTCAAACCACAAAAAAATGATAAAACCCCTAAAGAACCAAATAACTCAAAAAACCTTAAAAATAAAATTCATAGAAATGTTGGAGAACTAAGAGAATCATAGGTATTCCTAATTGAGATCTAGAAACTATAATGATTCCTTTGCCCAAGGTGGATTACTACTTTGTTTTAGAATTAGGTTATTCTACTGTTTTGGTCGGGTTGTCTTCATTCGAAGTGCATGAAACAAGAAATATTGTTATCTATTTTTTTGGACAAGATGTAGTTTTAGATTGGGGTTTTTTTGCTTCTATTTCTTTGGTGACTTCCTCTTTAGGGTTGGGGGTTGTTGGACCTAATATTTGTGGGTGGAGATGTAGTGCTCATCATATTATTTTTAATTATGGGAGGTTTGTTGGCCGATAATACTCTTGGTTTTATGGTTCTGAAATATGTTTTCTGATGGTTGGAATCAATCTTACCTTGAGTTTTTACTTCTCCCATTAGATCTATTCAGTGGTATCCATAACAAGTAGGGTTTATGGTAAGAATGAATTGACATTGGTGACATGTCTAGAATTTTTTCTTGAGGTAGATGTGACAAATTCACTTTAGTGCGTCATGGTTTGGAAGGTGCCAATGGTTTCAGTGTTTCTTTTATTGATCATGTAATGATTATCTTTTACCATGAATGTTGTTTCTTCAGAATGAGGGTTATTGTTTCTGAGTTTTTTGGGGACTATGGTGTGATGTGGTTTTACGTTGACCTATGATATTTTATGGGGGTCCATTTTGTCAACGACATTGTGTTTCATAACTACTATTTTGTTTTCAGCCGACATCATAGCTTCCGTAGATGTTACGAGAAAAGGGTTGGGTATACTCATGGATTTCCATCATTGATGTAGGTTTCGAGGTTAGATTACAAGGTTAGATTTAAAGGCTATTTATGGTGGTGTTTGTGACCACTTTCTTCATGTGACAGGATCTCATGGGGCATTGGGTTTTTCATTACTTTGGTAGGATCACTTCATTATGTTTATTTAACACAGATAAATTATTCAATATGGTCACTTCCCTCAGGATTGGTGGTTATTGTTTTATGTTTTATTGATTTTTGGCATGTGTGTGCACCCATTAAAATCTATTTGGAAATAGAAGGTGGGGGCCTTTGTCTTCATCAATTGTTTTATCTGTGTTACAAGTTCATCACCGGTTGATGTAAGATAAGAGTTGTTAGTTTACTATTTGAATCTTGTGCTAAGTAACATATCCTTCTTGTGGTATTATTTTTGCCAATAATTTAATGTTATTTCTATTTGATCATGGTTTTTTAGTTACTGGATGAGGGTTTTCTGGCCAACGACATAATGGGTTTGATGATTTTTTCTTTGGAGTTCATTGTTTGAAGATGGGGGTTTCTCGCCCGATCCTGTATCGGAGAATGGTGGTCCAATATTTTACTTCATCTAGTGCTCCTAGTTCATATATTTCTAAATTTGGTTCATCATCCAGTTGTTCCATAGATGGCGTTCTTCTTTCTTCGGCAGTGGTTTCACAAGGGTTCATGTTTCTTGGGGAAATATTCTACTAGCACTTTTCACCTAGCACATTTTAGAGTGGTGCAGGTTGTTTGATGGTTGATTTTGTTTGGGATGAATTGAGGGTGTATCTATCTCAGATCATTGTTTTCATGATCATCTTGATTGGTGGTGTTGGTTGTTTGATGGTTGATTTTGTTTGGGATGTGTTGATAGAGGATCTGTCTCAGATGGTTGCATATGGGATTCTCTTATTGGTTTAGTTGTATGGTAGAGTGAATGGTTTGGATACTAGGATATGTTGTAGGGTACTGGGTGAGTTTTTTGGATTCTTGGTATTAATGTATGGTATTGGGTGAGGTTTCTTTTTTTTTTCTAGGTGCTAATGTAGGGTGTTGGTGAAGAGGTATTTGCTGGGGGCTTCTAGGTGGTCACAAGATGCAGGGTTTTAGTCTATTGGTTTCAAGTTTTTGGTAGATGGAAGATGGTTTTGATGGTGAGGTTTAAGATCCAAGAAGTTTTGGGAGCTAAATCTGGTTTATTAACTACTTTGATATGGTGATGTGGGTTGTTGGGAGAGGAGGTTCGACTACTGGAGGCTATAGTTTTTGGGGAGAAGGTTCTACTTTGGGATGGATGCTTATATTATAGGACCTGTTGTTGAAGAATGATCGATTTTGGGGTGTAGGGGTACTATAGATGGGATTTTATATTTGATTTATTAAATGGTGAATATTTTATTGTATTTTTAGGGATGTGTGCTAGTGTGGTTGTTAAGAGATTTGTTTGGTGTTGGGAGAAGATGCGGCTGCTACCGCCAGGTGATAGCAGTTGAAGTTGGGGAGATGGTGTTGTGTCTTGACATATTTGTAGGGGATGGAGTATATTTCTTGGTGTGGGTGTTGTGGTTGTAATTGCAGATCTAGTCAGTTGGGAGGAGAACTTGTCTAGGGTGATGATGAGGGGTGATGGGACTTGCAGAGGTGGGACCATATTTTATTGTTGTTAGTTCTTGTATGGGTTTTAATATTTGATGTGATACGTTGGCTATTACTAAGAGTTTTTGATGAGGGGTGATGGGAGCTATTTTGGTGATCTAGATAAATGGATTATTTAATTTTGGAGCTATTTTTTGAGATAGGCCCTCGGTTTTGGGAGTTTTGAGTCTGTTGGCTGGTTGCGGTGTTTGGTTACAATTGGACCCTGGGTGCTGGGTGCTAGGTGCTGGTCGATGGGAGCTGGCTTTATGAGATGATGCTGGGGTACTTTGCTGCTAGGTCCCTGTGCTGAAGTTTCTTGGAGTTGGGATTCATAAGGTTCATACACCCTTTTACAATCATTGGATTAGATCATGAGGTTCTCAAGCTACTTTCTTTTCTATTGTTTATAAGGGGTTTGCAAGGGTTCTTAGGCCCATTTCTATGCATTGTTTCATTTCTTCTTTATAAGTATTTCCCGGAAACTTTCTAGGAAATGGTTTGAATGGGCTTCGTGAGATTTTTCGGGCCTTATTTCAATATTATGGTTTGGATGGGCTTCATGAGGTTTCTTTGGCCTGATATTTAAGCAATGATTTGATGGTATTTTGGGGGTTTCTCAGGCCTTTCAGCCAGTTGTTCACCTATGATTTGTTGTTATTAGTTTCCTTTTTTTTGGTGTATCTTTTGGACTTAAAGTGTTTGTTCACCCATGAGGGATTGTTTTTCACTTCATTTTCTTTTCTTTAATAGAGTAAATTCTATATACATTCCAAAAACCTTAAAAATCCTAAAAAAGACCTAAAAATCCCAAAAAACATAAAAAACAGAAAAAACCTAAGGAAAAAAATTAAAAACCAAAAAAAGAATAAAGAAACTATAAATATAAAAAATTAATAAAACAAGAAAACCTCTAAAAACCTCTAAAAAACTAAACCCCAAAAATCCATAAAAATCACTAAAAAACTAAAATATCTTAAAAAACCATAAAAACAAAAAAAACCCTCTAAAAACTCAAAAAACCAATTAAACTGCTAAAATCATTAAAAAAAACCCAAAAAACCCAAAAAACCCTCAAAAACCAAAAACAAATCCTAAAACCCAAAAAACAGAAAAACCCCTAAATACCCTAAAAACCCTTAAAATCCCAAAATATCCAAAAAACATAAAATTCCTAAAAACCCTAAAAATAGAAGAAAAAATAAAAAATCCTAAAAACCCTAAGAAAAAACCTAAATACATAAAAATACATAAAACCTAAACCCTAAAAATACTAAACCCAATAAAACCATAAATATCCAAAAAAACCCTAGAACCCTCAAAACCCCTAAAATAGTAAAAACCTATCAAAATCCTAAAAAATCACTAAAAATTACTAAAAATGTAAAAAACCCTAAAAACACTGAAAATCATAAGAAAATATTAAAAACCATAAAAAACAAAAAAAACAATAAAAAACCTAAAAACAATAAAAACAATAAAAAACCCCAAGAAACCCTAAAACCCAAAAAAACCATAAAACCTCAAAACCCATAAAAACCCATAAAAATAATAAAAAATACTAAAAACTCTAAAAATTCTTTAAACCCATAAAAATATTTAAAAACATGAAAACACCTTAAAAATCTAAAAAATAAAAAAACTAAATCTCCATAAAACCATAAACCCCCTAAAATCCCTAAAACAACTCAAAATCCCTAAAAACACTAAAACCCCCTAAAAAATCTAAAAAATCCCTAAAAATACCTAAAAACATAAAAAACTAAAAAACTTGAAAACTCTTAAAATCATATTAAGACCTAAAAAACACTTAAAACCCCTAAAAACCTAATATTTATTAGAACCTAAAATATCACAAAAACACTAAAACCCAAAAAAACCCTCAAAATCAAAAAAATCCTTAAAATCACAAAAAAATTAAAAAATCATAACAACCATGAAAAACCCTATGAAAACCATAAAATTATAAAACCAGATAAAACCCCTAAAAACATAAAAAATTCAAAAAAAATTAATGACCACTAAAAATACCCAAATAACCATTAATCCCGTAAAACCCATAAAACCCTAATACTTCTAAAACCCCATAAAATAATTAAAAACTCTCAAAACCCTTTAAACCACTAAAAAGTTTTAAAAACACAAAAAATTTTAAAACCCCCAAAAAATAAAAAAAACCCTAACAACACAAAAAACATAAAGCCCCTCAAAACACTAAAAAAAACCTAAAACACTCAAAATCGACAAAAAACCTAAAAACCCATAAAAAACTAAAAAGGGCCTTAATAACCCTAAAAATGTAAAAAACAGCAGAAAACCTTAAAAATTATAAGAAATCATTTAAAACCTAAAAAAAACCCTAAAAAATGTAATGCCCCGACCCCAGAATCCTAGAGTTGGTGCATTATTAAATAACATTGGAATGATGATAAAAGATAAAGTCTCGAAAGGCCGATTAGTTTAGTAGCCTTGGAAATACTAGATGCATTTATAAGGTTTACAATACATCATATAATGAAAAACTACAACAACATTGTTTCCATATACCACACTCATATCCCCTCAGACTATCCCTGCAGGTAAGTCATAAAATACTTCTTCACATCATGGGAAAATAAATATATAGAAATGGGTGAGCTCAGATGCTCAGTAAGGATAACAATATAGTAGAAATTTTTATAAATAAGCATAAACATTTAAGGCAATGTATAACTAAAACAAAATTATTTTAAACTTGAACATCATCATAATATGGAAAAAATAAAATGAAATAATGCCATTTAATTATTCACATGGATAGTCTACTAGTCCAATAATCACATGAAATATCAATAACCACATTCATAATGATGGAATGCATAATTCCAGACTATCATAACAACATAGTTCATGCCTCATGCCAAGAATACAATAAGATTTTGTCAAGGCCTTGTGCCAAGACATTAGTTTGTCTCATGAGACCTACCGATGCATCGAGGAGCTATAGCAGGCTCAACCCATCACTTACTATGTCCAATTCATTCATCATATGAAATGTTTGAAACATAACATAAACATTCGTTTTAAAACTACCATACAAAATGTCAAAACATTATCCACAAACCATGAATGGTATAAAAAATAGAAAATCCACAGTAAAAAAACTCATTCAATAAAATATGGAAGGTTGTATTGTAACATATTAACCTCAATCGAGAATACTGAAGTATATCTACATAGATTAAAATAATCATCGAACTATTGAGAGAAATATCCCCATTTTTCTTGAAAACATTTAAAAGCCACACTATTTTTCAAGAAGCCATTTAAAATTTATTTTTGAATCAAAGTGCCCCATACCACATTAAAAATTATAAAAGTAATTTTTATTTGAAAACATTAATGTCCATATAAATAAATCCCTGAAACCATTTTTAAAACATGGACATCAATGATAAATATTTAGAATAATAATTCTTTAAAACTTTTTATAATGATATTTTAGTTAGAGTTACTAAAAAAGAGAGAGACACTTGAATACAAATAATTTAGGTAATCAAAACATTGTAATATCATGAGAATATACGGATTCATGATATAAAATGTCAAAGTACATTATATACACCATATAAAAGTGATTTGATGTATAACAATAGAGGAGTCTCAATGGAATGTAAATTGAGATGAAATCTCTCATAAATGTCGTATCATTAGGTTAAAGATAAATCAAAGACATAATTATGTGTGAAAAATATAAATACACTCAATATTATTGTATATTCAGTGTAAAACAATCATAGGACATTCAGACAGATTCTTGTAAAAACAACACCAATGAATTAGATGTTTAACTCAATAAATACAGATTGAGTTAAAATTATTCTTATCAAGTTCATATCAATGACTTGGGAATTTATCAATGGAGTGATTATGTGTATCAAAAGTATATCCATAGAAATGGGAGTGGAAATTATGACATAAGCAAATGAATAGTGATTCCACACATAATCTTGGAGTAAGATAATCAATGAAGAATGCGTAAAGCCGGATGAGTGGAAGTTGAAATTTTAAATTTCCTTATCAATTTGGTAATTTACGAAACATACACCCCTGAAATAAGGATCATAAAATTATGATGTAAATATTAATAAATTAAATTATATTACACAATTACTACAGTCATGGGAAGTACACACACCACATGCAATAAATAAGTGCTGAACAATGGAAATCTCACGGAATTAAAAGTGAGATAAAAAACCACTTAGTTTGTACTCTTTCCTTGGTAGAGTGTAGGTTAGCCTCCTATATAATGGTGAAATAATTTTTATTGAGTTATAAAAGGATCATATACATTAATATGATATCATATATGATCTTTTAACATTGCTTTGTTAATAATATCTTAGTATTATCGTCGTTTCGGGTGTTAACTTACTCATTTTCTTTTATATGTTTTGTTACATAATTCATGTTTTTTATGGGTAGGTTGTATCTTATTCATATACATAATGATATCAAGTCCTTAAAAATTATTTTTAATCATCAAATCAGAATTATACTTGAATGGATACGATGGATAATGAATCTCATCGCGTTTGTGGAGACAGTAGTCCGTACGTACGCACAAGCGATAATATCATTCTTTTGATATTAAAATAATATATAATTGTATGGTATATCATATATAAGGAATAATTATAATGTTACATTTATTATTTACATAAATTACACAACATTATTATACCCATCCAAATAATAATGTATTGAATAACAATTACACCACGACGTGGAGATGGTAGGTCGTACGTACGCACGTATGGTGACATGTCATTAAAAGGATGGATAGAATAATGAATATGGTTGTACCATATATATAATAACATCAAATTACATAGAATATACTGGAGTTACTATTTTATAATGGAAATAACAATTAAAGATTAAGTTGAATAAGAAAGGAACTTGAATGAGGGTGGTGAAAACATTACCTCTTCTTCGGGTTCTTCCCTTTGATTTGATCAAAAGAGCTCCATAATTTGGCTTTCTGATCAAACTAAGGCCTCTAGGTTGAAGTGAGAGAAGTATAGAGAATAATTGGGAAGGGTTTGGCCGAATCAAAAGGTTTCTAAAGTGTGAAGAATTGGTTAGAAGTGGTGTCCTTTTATAAGGGGGGAGGGGCTCTTTAGGAAAATCGTAAAGTATTATTTTATAATAAATTCATATTCGGTTTCTAATGGATGGAAAGTGGATTATTGAAAGTATAAGATGGTTATGGGTCGAAATACATTCAACCAAAAGATTTTAGATATGTTTGGGTCATTATATTAACCTTATCCTTTAGTTTTAACTCTTAGTTAATTAGTTTTACATTTACGATGTCACATTGTATTTTTATATTATATAGTTAATAAACATACTATATACATCCTAGAGACCCCAAAGAGGTCCATTAATGATAAAAATATCATGATATAAGTCCTTTCGATGAACCCTGTATTTTTAGGAATAGAATATCATTTAATAATATAATATTTGTTTTAAAAACTCATTTATGTCAATTTTGACACTATTCAATAATTTATTTTTGTTAAATTCGTAAAAAATTTATTAATTCTAATATAATTAATTTTAGAAATTATAACATGTAATATTAATCAATAAAATTCGTGGATGGCATCAAAACATTAAAAGTATATTTATTTTAACTTTTATAATACCAATTATTTGATTCTTTCATTAATAAGGAAAATACTACATCATTATTGTGTCATAAATAAATTTAATTATTCAATGTCTAAAAATTATAAATAAAATACAATTATGTAGAAAATATGTTTATCTTTATAAGTAATGTTTATAGTCTAAAATCAAACTTATATAACACTATGTAAAAATTGTTTTTTCTAAAAGATATATGCTTATGTCATTTTTGTATTTACTTTAACTTAATTAATATGAAGTGTCCTTATCACCTACAAGTAGCTCCACGGGGTCCCAAAAATCGACCTAAATATTCCCATGGTCGAACATGTATCAACCAATATGGTTAGGGAATTTTTTATGGTCATTTATTGTTATTATAATATTATTTTTTACCCTTATTTACCGGATTTACCCTTTAACCATGGTAAATAAAATATTTACCGAAGTAATTATTCAAAATGTCTAAAAATAAAAGTTACCTATTTAAAAAATTTGGACATCCTGATTCCAAATATGGAATCCATTTTTCCAAATTCACAACACCGAAGTGGTAGAAATTAAATTAAAATTAATTCCCGCTGTTAAAACAAAAAGCGTGTTTTTAAGAGATAATAACTATCAAAAGATTGACACTTGTTTATGTCCGGTTTAAATATGAAATTATGTCCAATAACCAAAATATTATTAAATGGTAAAAATATATTATAAATATACTTTAAAACCACTCAAATTCATTATTTACCACTATTAATTATTTTGATTAAAAAAGTTCTTTTTAATTAAAATATAGTAATTTTCACTATTCATCAAAATATAAATGTTCTTAAAAAAGTACCAAAAATTCACCCTAAGATAATTTTGATATTCTGAATCCAAAAATTAAGTCCATTTTTAATGATAAAATTTATAAAATTTCAAAAAGTGGGTATTACTATTCATAACGGCTAGTTTGATTGGTTGTGGTGTGTTAGAATCTCAAAGTCGCGTACAATGAAAGATATTGCATTATTCAAAGGGAAACATACCGTGGTAGATTTGGGTGTTACATTCTCCCCTCCTTCAATAAATTTCATCCTCACAATTTTTAAAATTCGGCTTTGGAATATAATGGAAAGTCCCACATCGGAAAAAGAGTCAATAAAACTATCACTTTAAAAGAAAGCAGAAGTAAAAAAGGACACCTAAGATAACCTATACTAGGATTCCATGTAGAAAAACATGGATATGGATGATAAAATAAGTATCATGTTTTGATGGAGAGGGGTAGAAAACATGATCAGGATAGAGTTAACAACAAGAAAACCACAAACTTGTGATGGGACAAATGGTCAATAGTTTCCCAGTAGGAAAAGTAAACGGACAACATTTTTATTTTTTATTAATAAGTTACCTTACATAAAGATGAGGAATTCATTTCTAAGATTTACTAAGAACATAAATATATATACTAATTTTTTATGTAATGTTTCATTCTTTGATAAATTTCTACTATTAACTCATTTTTAAATGATGAGTATTCTAGAAGACTTGGTCACACTAGAAGAGCTAGAATAAACTTCTTATAGAATCATATGATCCACGGAGAATAAACTATATATTTAACTTGTCTTTAGAGATTAATCATAACCAAAACGGTTAGTACAAGATATGATGATCCCCCAAAAGGATATTCCTTTAGGGAAATAAACACTAATCTTAATTTATAAAATCAATAACCCAAAGTTAAATAAATACCATTCAATAAACAATTGTCCTTAAAATCCTTCATTATAATCCAAACAAAAATTGAAACCCAAAACATAGAAGAATTTGGTTACGTAGTCTTCCATGTTAAATTGTATCTCCAAATGACATCAACTACACTTAAATTCAAATACTTAAAAGTAATTAACCTAATCACACATTCTCTATTATAGGTTAATCATTTCCATAAATAACCCAAATCACAATAAATCCAAAATAAAAACGTTGATAAAAATCCACTATTACTCCTCAAATGAAACCCCGTAGTATTCTATTTTCCTTGGTCATATAGAGTTCCCAACAAAGCAAACGTCTTCCAAAATAACATTTATCACTTAATCAACAAATCATTTTCTTATACTAAGGGTATTTATTTGATAAGACATAAGAACCCAAATCAACTTATTATTGATCAATAAAATCATTTAACTAAAAATAATTAGTCACACTAACTAGGGACTTCACGTAGTCCAGTGGTAGGCGATAAATCTCAATCAAACTTTGGTTTTGGGTTTGATTCCCACATCGTTGTCCGACGCGACGGGTTGTCACACGGTCTGCGTGTTGTCCTTTTTCAAAAATATATTTTATAACATTACCAAAATGAGATAAATTCCTCAAAATAACCATAACATAATTTTAACCAGAAATTTTATCTCATACCTTGCATTTTCATCCCAAAATATAATAACTTGTAATTTCCTCAAACCCATTGATCATATAAAACCAAATGGTTATTTATAACTATATCCACAATGGAAAAGATAATACTTCCTCAAATATCATTCTCACATGGAAAACTACGGGGTTGCAAATACAAGAGAAAATTATTCCAAAGTAATCCCATCAAAAAGGAGCACTAATACTTGTAAACATTTCTCCAACCATTTATTTCCACAAAGCTTCTTCTTTGACCAAGAAAATATCCTATAGAATAGGGAATTCACTCGGGTAATGGACAGGTCCCCTACATTTACGAAAAATGACTTTAAATGGATTCTTGTGACCATTTTTATTTTATTTCATAGTACTCTCTATTTTTCCTCAGAAATTCTTCACTTTATGTCTTTATTTCCCTCACGTAAAGCATTTATTTGTTCTGTTGAGACACTTTCTTGGGTGTTTCCTTTCACATTTCATGCATGATGGAAATTTAGGATTCTTTTCTCCATGGTCTCCACTGTTGGAGGTATTATCATTCATCACCTTTATCTTATTTGTTGAGTCTGGGAATTGGTTAATATATATTTTTGATCATATTTTTGAAAAATTGATTAGGCATGAAGACGATATCTTTTACACCTATCAACATTCCATTTTGTTACTCATTTACACCACTTTTCCGACCTTTTACATCATTCTCAAAGTCACTATGGCTTCCTTGGAATCCATCCATTGACTAAAACCAGAAATCATTGTGTGAGTAACAGTAGTGATAAAATAATTTAGAGAATATCATGTCACCATATTCTCAATTTGAAACACATTAGGATTAACCACGATCATTTAATCCTTTCTTATATATAATACTTCAAATCAGTTTGCAAAGAAAATTTAATTATCCTAATCATATCCCTCGGGAGTGTCGTAACCAAGAGTGCAGCAAGGCCCGTTGTCGTGCACCAGTTCTTGTTCAAGTCTAGCTCAAAGCGGTGTTTTCTGGTTTTACCCCAATGTACATCTATTCCAGAGCTGCCTCTACCTGCTCATATTTAGACAGGGAAGTATTTCTTGGAAAACTCACAAAATCTATACAATACAAAAATTCCAGGAAGTTCTTCTATAATAATCCTCAATTCTTTTTTAGGAGTATGTTCTCTAATCAGAGTTTATCTAAATCTAGCTTCCATGGTTTGTACTAAACTTCTTCTGATACCAAATGTAATGCCCCGAAGCTAGAATCCCAGAGTTGGTGCATTATTACATAACATTGGCATGATCACAAAAGATCAAGTCTCAAAAGACCGATTAGGTTTTTAGCCTTGGAAATACTAGATACATTTATAAGGTTTACATTACATCATAAAATGAAAAACTACAACAACATTGTTTCCATAGACCAAACTCATATCCCCTCAGACTATCCCTACAGGTAAGTCATAAAATACTTTTTCATATCCTGGGTAAAATAATACATAGAAAGGGGTGAGATTAGATGCTCAGTAAGGATAACAATATAGTAGAAATTTTCATAAATAAGCATAAACATTTAAGGCAATGTTTAACTAAAACAAAAGCCTTTTAAACTTGAACTTCAAAAAAAAATGGAAAAAATAAAATAAAATAATGCCATTTACTTATTCACATGGATATTCTACTAGTCAAATAATCACATGAAATATCAACAACCACTTTC
Source organism: Viscum album (assembly GCA_963277665.1). Lineage (NCBI taxonomy): Eukaryota > Viridiplantae > Streptophyta > Magnoliopsida > Santalales > Viscaceae > Viscum > Viscum album. The sequence goes on from OY728151.1 coordinate 44,220,087, forward strand.
ATAATGATGGAATGCATAATGCAGACTATCATAGACACATAGTCAAGGCCTCATGCCAAGACTACAATAAGATTTTTTTCAAAGCCTTGTGCCAAGAGACTAGTTTGTCTCATGAGACCAATCGATGCATCGAGGAGCTATAGCGGGCTCCACCCATCACTTACTAAGTATAATGCATTCCTCATATGAAATGTTTGAAACATAACATAAACATTCATTTTAAAACTAGCATACGAAATGTCAATATTTTATCCACAAACCATAAATGTTATACAAAATAGCACATCCACAGTAAAAAAACTCATTCAATACAATATGGAAGGTTTTATTGCAACAAATTATCCTCAATCGAGAATAATGAAGGATATCGACATAGATTAAAATAATCATCAAACTATTGAGAGAAATATCATTATTTTTTGAAAACATTTAAATGTCACACTATTTGTCAAGAATCCATTTAAAATAGATTTTTGAATCAAAGTGTCCCATACCACTTTGAAACTTTTAAAAGGAATTTTTACTTGAAAACTTTAATGTCCATATAAATAAATCCCAGAAACCATTTTTAAAACATGGACATTAATGAGAAAGATTTAGAATAATAAATATTTATAACATTTTAAAGTGATATTTTAGTTAGATTTACTAACCAAAAGAGAGACACTTGAATACAAATAATTGAGGTAATCAAAACTCTGTAATATCATGAGAATTTAGGGATTCATGATATACTATGTCACAGTACATTATATACACCATATAAAAATGATTTGGTGTATAACAACAAAGGAGTATCAATGGAATGTAAATTGATATGAAATCTCTCACAAAGGCTGTATCCTTTGGTTAAGGATAAATCAAAGACATAATTATGTGTGAAAAATATAATTACACTCAATATGATTGGATATTAAGTGTAAAACAATCAATGTACATTCACACATATTATTGTAAAAACAACACCAATGAATTAGATGTTTAACTCAATAAACAGAGATTGAGTTAAAATTATTCTTATCAAGTTCATATCGATGACTTGAGAATTTTTCAATGGATTGATTATGTGTATCAAAAGTATATCCACAGAAAGGGGGTGAAAATTATGACATAAGAAAATGAATAGTGATTCCACACATAATCTTGGAGTAAAATAATCAATAAAGTATGCGTAAAGCCGAATGAGTGGAAATTGAAATTTCAAATTTCCTTATCAATTTGGTAATTTACGAAATATACACCCATTAAAGAATGATCATAAAATGATGATGTAAATGTCCATAAATTAATGTATGTTTCAAAATTACTACAATCATGGGCAGTACACACACCACATGCAATAAATAAGTGGTGACCAATGGAAATCTCACAGAATTAAAAGTGAGATAAGAAACCCCATACTTTGTAATTTTTCCTTGGTCAAGGGTAGGTTAGCCTCCTGTATAATGGTGAAATAATTATTATTGAATTATAAAAGGATTATATACATTAATATGATATCATATATGATCTTTTAACATTTCTTTGTTAATAAAATCTTAGTATTATCATCGTTTCGGGTGTTAACTTACTCATTTTCTTTTATATGTTTTGTTACATAAGTCATGTTTTTTTATGGGTAGGTTGTATCTTATTCCTATGAAGAATAATATAAAGTCGTTAAACATTATTTTTAATCATCAATTGAGAATTATACTTTAATGGATATGATGGAGAATGAATCTCATCGTGTTTGTGGAGACGGTAGTCTGTACGTACGCACGAGTGATAATATCATTCTTTTGATATTAAAATAATATATAATTGGATGGTATATCATATATACAGAATCATTCTAATTTTATATTTATTATTTAAATTAATTACACATCATTATTATACCCATCCAAATAATAATGTATTCAAAAACAATTACACCACGACGTGGAGACGATAGGTCGTACGTACGCACGTATGGTGACATGTCCTTAAAAGGATGGATAGAATACTGAATATGGTTGTACCATATTTATAATAACATCATAGTATATATAATATACTGGAGTTATTATTTTATAATGTAAATAACAATTAAAGAAAAAGTTGAAGAATAAAGGAACTTGAAAGATGGTGGTGAAAACATTGCCTCTTCTTTGGGTTCTTTATTTTGATTTGATCAAAAGGTCTCTTTAGGTTGGCTTTCTGATCAAACTAAGGCCTCTAGGTTGATGTAATAGAAGTTGATAGAATAATTGAGAAGGGTTTGGCTGAACAAAAAAAATTTGAAGGTGTAAAGAATTGGTTAGAAGTGGTGTCCATTTATAAGGGAGAGGAGGGGCTCTTTAAGAAAAACATAAAGTATTATTTTATAATAAATTCATATTTAGTTTCTAATGGCTCCAAAGTGGATTAATCAATTTATATGGTGGGGATGGGTGAAAATAATTTCATACAATATATTTTAGAGAGGTTTGGGTAATTATATTAACCTTATCCTTTTGTTTTAACTCGTAGTTAATTAGTTTGACATTTACCATGTCACTTTGTATTTTTATATTATATAGTTAATAAACATACTATATACATCCTAGCGACCCCCAAGAGGTCCATTAATGATACAAATATCATGATATAAGTACTTTGGCCTATCCTTAGATTTTTAGGAATAGAATATAAATTAATAATATAAAATTTGTTTTAAAAACTCATTTTTGTCGATTTTGACACTATTCAATAATTTATTTTTGTTAAAGTCTTAACAACTTTATTAAATAAAATAAAATTCATTTAAGAAATAATAACATGTACTATTAATCATTAAAATTCTTGGATGGAATCTAAACTTTTAAATTATTTTTATTTTAACTTTTATAATACCAATTATTTGATTCTTTCATTAATAAAGAAAATACTGCATCATTATTGTGTCATAAATAAATTTAATTATTAAATGTCTAAAAATTATAAATAAAATACCATTATTTAATAATTTCTTTGATATTTATAAGGAATATTTATAGTAAAAAATCCAACATATATAACCCTATGTAAAATTTTTTTTTCTAAAAGATATATGCTCACGTCATCTTTGTATTTACTTTAACTTAATTAATATAAAGTGTCCTTATCATCTACAAGTGGCTCCATGGGGTCCCAAAATCAACCCAAATATTCCCATGGTAGAACATGTATCATCCAATAGGGTTAGGAAATGTTTTATGGTAATTTATTATTATTATAATATTATTTGTTACCCATATTTATCATATTTACAATTTAACCATGGTAAATAAAATATTTACCGAAGTAATTATTCAAAATGTCTAAAAATAAAAGTGACCTGTTGACACAATTTGGACATCCTGATTCCAAATATGGAATCCATTTTTCTAAAATCAAATCACAGAAGTGGAAAAATTAATTTAAAATCAATTCTCGTTGTTAAAACAAAAAGCGTGTTTTTAAGAGATAATAACTATCAAAATATTGACACTTGTTTATATTCGGTTTAAATGTGAAGTTATATTCAATTACCAAAATTGTATTAAATGGTAAAAATATATTCTAAATATAATTTAAAACCACTCAAATTCATTATTTATCAATATTAATTATTTTTATTAAAAAATTTGTTTTTAATTAAAATTTAGTAATTTTCATTATTTATCAAAATATAAAAGTTATCAGAAAAGTACCAAAACGTCACCCTAAGAAAATTTTGATATTCCGAATCTAAAAATGAAGTCCATTTTGAAAGATAAAAATTATAAAATTATAAAAAGTGGGTATTACTATTCATAATGGCTAGTTTGATTGGTTGTGGTGTGTTAGAATCTCAAAGTTGCGTACAATGCAAGCTATTGAATTATTCAAAGGGAAACATACCGTGGAATCTTGGGGTGTTACAAAAATACCTAAAAATCTCTAAAAACCAAAAAACCAAAAAACCCTAAAAATCGTATTAACCATCAAAATACCTGAAAACTATAAGAACCATACAAATCCTAAAAAACACTAAAGAACCATGGAAATGTAAATAACCCTAAAAACCATAAGAAAACATTGAAAACCTAAAAACACATAATATCCCTAAAATAATAAAAATTATAAAACTATAAAAACATCTAAAAGACTAAAAATCGTCAAAATCCCTAAAAATCCTGAAAAAACATAAAAATCATATGAATTTTTAAAAATCCTTAAAAGCGTTAAAAAACCTAAAAAAACATAAAACACCTAAAAATGCTAAAAAACACTAAAAACCCTAATAACCCTTAAAAATATAAAGCCCATAAACCTATAAAACCACTAAAATCTTTAAACCCCAATTAAACCATAAAAATGGTAAAAAAACTATAAAAACCATAAAACTTGAAAAACTCAAAAAACATGAAACACCAAAAAACAGTAAAAACCTAAACCCTCAAAATACAAAAATCCCTAAAAAACCATAAAAATCATAAAAATTCACTAAAATACCAAAAAACATATAAATTTTATAACCCCTAAAAACCCCTAAGAAAACCCCAAATAAACTAAAAGCACATAAAATCCCTACAAAACCTAAAAAATGCAAAAAACTCTAAAAATATTAAAAACCCAAAACCCTAAAATTCCATAAAACTGTATAAAACCATAAAATCATAAAATATACATAAAAATCCTAAAAATGTAAAAAATAATAGAAACCCAAAGAAACCATAAGAAAACATTAAAAACCTAAAAACACTTAAGGCCTTCAAAACCATTACAATGCTAAAAACCCTAAAAAACCCTAAAACCCCTAAAAACCATAAAAATATATAAAATGCATAAAAATCCTAAAAAATCCCTAAAATATGATAAAACATAAAAAAACCCACAAAACCCACAAAACCCCTAAGAAAACCTTACAAAAATAAAAACACATAAAACCCCAAGAAAACCTAAAATGGATAAAAACCATAAAAACCCTAAAAAGATCATAAAACCCCTAAAACCCCCAGAACCCATATAAACCCTTAAAAGCATTAAGAATCCATAAAAACCATAAAATATACTAAAAAATATATATCCATTTTAGACCCCAAAAAATTAAAAACTCTAAAAGCACCTAAAAAACATAAATACTCAAAAAAACTCTAGGACCCCACAAAAAATCATAATAACCCCAGAAATCTTAAATACCATCAAAATCCCAAAAAACCATAAAACAATAAAAAATCCTAAAAAACACAAAAAATAACTAAAAACGTAAAAAAACTAAAAACACAGAGAAACCCCAAGAAAACCTTAAAAACGTAAAAACACTTGAACCCCTAAAAACGTAAAAAATCCTAAAAACCCTAATAAACTATAAAAACAAAAAAAAACCCATTTAAAACACTCCAAATCCCAAAAAACACTAAAAAAGAATAAACCCACTTAAATCCATAAAAATCAAAAAAAGATTAAAAAACCATAAAACCCTCAAAACTTCAAAGATTACTTTAAAAACCTAAAAACTCTTAAAACTCTTAAAACTCTGAAAAACATAGAAACATAAAAACCCCTTGAAAACTATAAAAGGCCATAAAAAACTAAAAACACCTAAAACTCATAGAACCCTAAAAACCATAAAAACTCATAAACAACGATAACAAACCTAAACACCACTAAAATATGTAAAACCCCTTTAAAACCCCAAACAAATATTAAAAAAACTAAAAAAATTAGACCCATAAAGAACTGAAAAAACCATAAAAACGTAAAAAAACATAAAAACCCCAAAAATCCTAAAACCCCGAAAAACCCTCAAACTACCTAAAAACATAAAAATCCTAAAAAAACATAAATATTAGGAAAAGCATAAAAACCCCTAAAAACCCCGAACACCCCTATGAAAACATTAAATTTCAAAAAACAATTAAAACCTCTCAAAACAAACAAATACTAAAAACCCTAAAACCGATAAAAACCCCAAAAACTTCTAAAAACATATAAACCACAAAAACCATAAAAACCATAGAAATCATAAAAGCAAAAAAATATGGAAAAAGATAAAAATAAAAAACCCCTAATAAAACATTAAAAAAACTAAAACCACATAAAACCCCCAAAAATATAAAAAACTAAAAAAATCCTAAAAACCCTAAAAAACCAAAAAAACCAAAAACCCCCTAAAACCATAAAATCTTTAAAACCATAAAACCCCTGAAACCCATAAAAACATAAAACCCACTAAAAAATATTAGAACCCTTTAACCCCAAAAAACTAAAAAAACTATAAAAACCAGAAAACCCTAATTTTTTTTTTAAAAACCTAAATCCCAAAAAAATCCATAAAAACACTAAAAATACCAAAACCTCTCAAAATCCCTAAAACCATAAAATTCTAAAAAATCCCTAAAAATCCCTAAAAACATAAAAAACCAAAAATATCAGAAAAAAACCTAAGAAAACATTAAAAACCTAAAACAAATTGGAACCCATAAAAACATAAGAAAACCTAAAACCCCAAAACCTGAAAAAACCCTAGAAACCCAAAAACTCCTAAAAACCATAAAAGTCCATAAAAATCCCAAAAACCCCAAAAATCCCAAAAAACGTAAAAAACCTAAAAACTTTGAAATTCCCTTAGAAAACCTTTAAAACCTAAAAAACCATAAAACCCTTAAAAATCAAAAAACACACAAAAAAACTCTAAAACCCCCAAAAAGACTTAAAATCCCATAGAACCCCCTAAAACCGTAAAAACACATAAAATACCTAAAAACCCACTAAAAATGTTAAAATCCATATAATATCCTTAAAACATTAAAAACATTGAAAACCATAAAACCCCTTAAAACTAAAAAACCTCCTTAATCCCCAAAAACCCATAAAAACACTAAAACCCTAAAAAACTCTTAATACCGTCAAAATCCCTAAAAACCTTAAAAACCCATATAAATCCTAAACAACCATAAAAATCCTTAAAAAAGCTGAAAACCATAAAAACCCTAAAAATCCCTAATAAACCCTTAAATACATAAAAACACATAAACCACTAAAAAAGGATGAAACCCTATAAACCATTGAAAACCCTTAAAACCCTCAAAATCACTAAAAACACATAAAAATGCTTAAAATTCTCTAAAAATCCCTAAAAACATAAAAAACCTTAAAATTATTGAAAAACCATATGGAAACCTTAATAACCTAAAATCACTTAAAATAGTTAAAAACAAAAAAAATGCTAAAAACCCTAAAAACCCAAAAAAACCCCTAAAAACCCTGAATGAAATTAAAACTGCTAAAAACATAAAAAACATAAAAACCCATAAAAACCATAAAACAACTGAAAAATATAAAACACCTCCAAACTCATAAAAATTTAAAAAAAAATAAAAAACGTTAAAACCCTAAAAAACTCAAAAATTCACTAAAACCCAAAAAGACCGTAAAACACCTAAAAACCCCCAAAACGCTCTAAATCCCTAATACCAATAAAAATACGCAAAAATCCCAAAAAATACCTAAAAACCCCTATAAAACCTAAAAAACCCTTAGAAAATATTAATAACCTTAAAAATATTTAAACCCCTAAAAACATAAAAAATACTAAAAACTCTAAAAAATCATTAAAACTATAAAAACCAAAAAAACTCTCAAATTCTCTGTACACCCTAAAATTAATAAAAATCCAAAAAACACTAAAATCCCTACATAAAATAAACCCTGAATCCCCGAGAACCATAAGAAAACCTTAAAAACATAAAAACACTTAAAACCACTAAATATCCTAAAACACTAAAAACCTAAAAGTCCCTAAAAACTGTAAATATCCTAAAATCCAATAAAAACCCTAAAAACCTATAAATACTCTCAAAACGCTATAAATATTGAAACCTGTTAAAAATGGTAAAAACATAAAATAACCTAAAAATATAAAAAAACTTAAAATAAAAAAAACAATAAATACTTAAAATCGCTCTAAAAAATCATAAAAACCCATAGAAATAATAAGACATAAAAATTCCTAAAAATGAGAGAAACCAAAAGACCCTGAAAACGATAAGAAAACCGCAAAAAATTAAAAATATTTAAAACAAAAAAAACATAAAAAATCCTAAAAACCCTAAAGAATCCTAAAAACCATAAAAAATGTAAAAACATTAGAACCCTAAAACTATCCCCCTAAAAACCATACAAATCCTAAGTAACATAAAACCCCCTAAAAACATAAAAACCCCTAAAAACTATAAAAAAACGTTAATAAAACCTTAAAAACATAAAAACACTTAAAACTACTAAAAACATAAGAACCTGGAAAACCTTAAACTCTTTAAAAAACATAAAAACCCCAAAATTCAAGCAAACTATAAAAACCCTAAAAATGTAAAAAAAACCACAAAAAACCTCCAAAACCCCTAAAAACTCAAAATAAAATTATCATAAAAAACCATAAAACACTCAAAATATGTAATGACCATAGAAACCATTAAAATCCTAAAAAGATATATAAATATCTAAAAACCATAAAAATCATAAGAAAATCTTAAAAACATAATGTCACTTAAAACCACAAAAAACCTAAAATATGAAAAACCATAAAAACTATAAAAACCCTAAATCCTCCTAAATCCATAAAAACCATAAAAACAAAAAATATCTTATAAAAATAGACCAACTAAAAATATAAAACACATTTAAAAACATAAAAACATAAAAAATATTTAAAAGATTTTAAAAACCCTAAAAAATCAATCAAACGTAAAAAACAAAAAACCCTAAAAACTAAAAAAATTCAAAAAAACCAAAAACTCCTTAAAACCCAAAGAACCATAAAAATAATAAAAAAGAACTAAAAATACCTAAAAATATTAAAAACTCTAAAACATTAAAAATAATTAAGAAAATTATAATAAACAAAAAAACCCTAAAACCCATAGAAACCTTAAAATGATAAAAACCCTAAAACCCCTAAAAACCATTAAAGTCCCAAATACCCAAAAAATCACAAAATTTATAAAAATACCTAAAATAAATAGAAACGTAAAAAACAATAAAACCCATGAAAATCCATAAGAAAATATTAAAAAGCTAAAACCACTTAAAACCCCTAAAACCCTAGAAAAATGTAAAACCCCTAAAATTCCTAATAGAATACTAAAACCCCTAAGAACCAATATAAACCACTAAAAATCATAAAATCACTTAAAACCAATTATATCCCTGAAAACCCATAAAACCATAAAACCATTAAAAACACTATTTTTTTAAACCCCGAAAAACGTTAAAAACACGAATAACCTTCAAAGTGCAACAAAAAAAAATACAACCCTAAAACCATAAAAACCCTAAAAACCCTATAAAATAATAAAATAACCAAAATCCCAAAAATTAATAAAAAATCATAAAAATCCTTTAAACCCCTAAATATCCCTAAAATCATGAAAAAGATTATAAAATACCCTTAAAATCTTGAAAACCTAAACACACATAAACCCCTACAAAACCTAAAAATGCTAAAATCCCTAAAAGATCCTAAAACCTCTTAAACCCATAAAATCCCCTAAAAGCACAAAAAAACCGAAAATCCACAAAAATAATAAAAAAAACACTAAAACTATAAAATCCCATTAAACATCTAAAAACATAGAAAAAACTCTAGAAACCATAAAATGACTAAAAAAATAAAAAATCTTAAAAAACCAAAAAACCTTATAAAACCCTAAAAATCCATAAAAACCTTAAAGAACTCACCAAAATCCTAAAAAAACATAAAAATCCATAAAAAGGTAAAAACCATTAAAAATCCTGAAATGCACTACAAAACAGGGAGAACCTAGTAACACTTCAAACCCCTAAACCTCTAAAAATGAAAATCTTATGACTCAACATAACCGGTTTCAAGACATAGCCTTAGCTGAGCTAGTGGATGTTGATGTTATCACGGGAGATCTTGCGTAGGGGGATGTGGATGGGTAGGGTATGGGGGCTGGGGATGAGAGGAAACTATCCTCGACTGAGAAGAAGATGATCGTGATAGAGGAGTAGACCTGGAGTCCTAGGATGTGATGCCTCAGTTGGTGAGGTGCCCCCCTGGTGCATAATGGGTGTGATGATGTGGAGAGACCTGTCATGGGGGCTGGGTCTGATCCTCTTGCTGATGGAGATAGTGGTGTAGAGGATCTTCTTGGTGCTCATGTAGACGACCCGGTTGGGAACCCTCCACTAGGGCCTAACATTGATGAAGGCGAGCTGGCCGCGAACCTGCAGAGGGACATGGTTGTTTATGGTGTTCCATCTAATGAAGACCATTGTGTGTTGCTGCATGATATGATTAAGGTTGAATGGGAATGGTTTCCCCTTAAGTATTAGGCTAGGAGACTTGGGGAGAGGTTTTCTAAGGATGACGACAGGATAAATGCTGATATGGCCAAATTCAAGGAAGAAAAGAAAAAGATCCAAGAAAAGGGTGGCTCAACTCCTGGAATAGGAAGTAAGAATGGAAACAAGGTGGCCTCAAGTGCAGCCATTGATGCAGTATTTCATGAGAAGGAAGTATATGAAGATGGTTCCATCTCTACCCCCCAAAAGTGAAGGCAGAAGAAGGATTACTCTGCCCTTCCAAGAATGATTGCAACCTAGGCGACCTCCAGGGCGGTCGAGCTGAATCTCAAAGTTAATAAACAGGAGCGACCTTCGTGAAATACTGATTAGGAGAGGGCCAGAGAGAAACTTTTGTCTATGCTCAGAATACATGAAGCTTATGAGTCTGGTTGGGACTCTATGGACACCGGAGCGGACTCAGAATTCTTCATTACTGATGTGGGCATTAGGCTTGGTGCAAGCTTTGGATACCGCGGTGTGGACCTGGATGACTATGGCGGTGACATTGACTAACTTGCTCTTTTGCTCTTTTGTGTGTTTTCTTTTATTTTTTACATTTGAGGTCGGAGTCTTTTGTGTCTTTTTCCTTTTTTTCCAGTTGGGGATAGTACTTTGGGTATGGGTCGATTGAACCTGCCCCCTCCCCCGGTCTGTAGTGTCTTCTTTCTCCTAATAGATTTTGGGTGGCTAGGCTAGCCTAGTCATGCACCTCTTCTGCCCTAAAAATGGAAAAAAAGAACCCAAAAAAGTATAAACACCACTAAATGCATTAAAATTCCTAAAACCCAATAAAAACCCTAACAACACACTATAAAATCTAAAAAACCTTTTAACCCCAAAAAATGTTAAAAATATTAAAAAACAAAATCCCAAAAATTTCTTATAAACCCATAAAGCACCAAAAAACCAAAAAACCCTAAAAAATCCTGACATAACATAAAATTTATAGAACCCCTAAAAACAAATAAAAACCAAAATAAAACCTTAATAACCTAAAAAAAATTAAACCCCTAAAACCCTTAAAAATGACAAAAAGCATAAAACCCTTAAATCCCCTGAAAACCCCTAAAATCACTCAAAATCCCAAAAGTTCCAAACAAAACCATAAAATTCCAAAAAATTCCTAAAAATCCCTAAAAACTTAAAAAACCATCATAAAATTTAAAACCCCTAATAAAACCGTAAGAAAATAAAAACAATTAATACCCCTAAAAAACCTAAAAATGCTAACAACCATGAAAACCCTAAAAGACCCTAGAAACCCTAAAAACATAAAGCCCCTAAAACCTTAAAAACCCTGAAAACCCATAAAAACCAAAAAAAAAACTAAAAACCTTAAAATCACTATAAACACTATACACATTTCAAAATAAAAAAACAATAAAAAACCAAAAAAAATCAAAAAATCCTAAACCCTGAAATAAACCATAAAAACCTAAAATCCTAAAACCCCTAATACCCATGAATATACCTAAAAACCAAAAAAACAATAAAATTCAAGAAAAATCCATTAAAACATAAAAATCTATAAAAACCTGAAACCCCTAAAAAACCTTTAAAACCTAAAAACTGTAAAAACTCTATAAAATATAAAAAATGCTAGAAATGCTAAAACCCCCTAAAAACATACGAACCTTAAAAACCATCAATTCCCTAAAGTCCCTAAAATCATTAAAAAAGAAAACATCCTAAAAATCCAAAAAAATGTAAAAAACCCAAAAAACCCTTAATAGACCTTAAAAAACATTAAAAATTAAAAACATATAAAACCCATAAAATCCTAAAAAACACTAAAAGCCCAAAAAAACACTAAAAAAACACTAAAAATCATAAAACCCCCTAAGAGCAAAATACACATAAAACCATAAATCCACTAAAATCATAACGACCCTAAAACCACGAAAAATCTCTAAAAATCGTACAATCTTCTGAAAAGAAAAAAAAACTCTAAAAACATTAAAACCTTAAAACCGAAAAAGAACCCCATACAACCCAAAAAATATCTAAAACCCATAAAAACCCTCAAACCCTTTAATAAATTAAACACCCTAAAATCCATAGAAACCATAAAAACCATATAAACCATAAAAAAATCTTAAAAATCAATAAAGACATAAAAAACACAAAATTCCCGAAAACCTTAAGAAAAACATAAAATCCTAAAACACTTAAACCCCCTAAAACCTAAAAAATCTAAATACGTTAAAAAATAGTAAAAAAGAACCTAAATACCATAAAAACTCTAAAAATCATAAAAACCACTGAAACCTTGAAAACCTTACGAACCCATAAAATCTTTACATGATCTAAACACTTTAAAAATCTTTTAGATCCCTAATAATATTAAGAAACTTTAGAAAACATAAAAACCCTAATGAACTCAAAAAATAATTTTTAAACCCAAATAAACCATAAAAATCCCAAAAAAATTACCTAAAAACATTAAAAAAATCTATAAACAGAAAAACACTTAAAATCCCCAAAAAAACCTTAAAAAAAGATAAAGCCCTTAAATAACATAAACCCATTAAACTCACTAAAATCCCTAAATACCCATAAAATCCATCAAAAATTCCAAATAACACCTAAGAAAATTCTCAAAACCCCTATGAAAATTGTAAAATCCTAAAAGACCTAAAACCTCTTAAAACCTAAAAATGCTAAAAACCCTAGAAACCTGTAATTAGACCTTAATAACCCCAAAAAACTATTAATCCCCTAAAAACCTTAAAACGCATAAAAATTGATAAAAACCCAACAAACAACATAAACTCCAAAAATAATTTAATCCCTTAAAAATGTCAAAAAACATTTAAAAAACTTATAAACCCTAAAAAATAAATAAACCCCCAAAACAAAAAAATACATAAAAACACTAAAAACCTATAAAATCTCTCAAAACCCCTAAAACCCTAAAAAACCTATAAACGATAAATATAATAAAATAGCCTTTAAAAACCTTGAAAATGTAAAAATCCCATAAAACCCAATGGAAACATTAAAATCCTAAATACAATGAAAACAGCTAAAAACATAGAAATTAAAATGCCCTAAAAATCTCTAAAACCCTAAAAATACCTAAAAACCCTAAAATACCATAAAAATTATAAAAAGACATAAAAATAAATAAAACAAAAAAAACAAGAAAAACCTTACGAAAACCTTTTAAAAAACACAAACTCTCCCTAAAAATCCTAAAAATGCTAAAAATTCTAAAAAACCCTTAACCCCTCCCCAACCCTAAAAATAAAAAACCCATAAAACCTTAAAAAACCATAAAAATAATAAAAAATCTAAAAACACATTGAAACTATAAAACCCCTTTAAATGCCCAAAATTGTTAAAAACACTAAATACCCTTAAAAATCATAAATTCCAAAACACCTTCAACACCAAAAACACTAAAAGCACTAAAAACCCTAAAAACTATCAAATTCAATTAAAACACTAAAAATCCATAAAAACCCTAAAAAAATAATACCTAAGAACATAAAAATGCAACAATCCCCTAATAAAACATTAAAAACATGAAAACAATTAAGTCCTACAAAAAATAAAAAATAGAAAAACCCAAAAAAAAATAAAAACCACAAAACCCTCAAAATCCATAAATCCCTACAAAACCATAAAAACCTTAAAAGTAACTAAATATTCATAAAATTGTAAAATCCCATAAAACCGAAAATAACCCTAAGAAAACCTAAAAAACCTAAAAACTCTTAAAACCCCTAAAACCTAAAAACCATAAAAAGATCATGAAAACCCTAAAATCCATAAAAAAAATTTAAAGCTTATAAATTCATAAACCCAATTTAAATCACAAGATAACACTAAAAAAAATAAAATCCCTTTGAACCCCAAAAATGATAAATACTATAAAAAGTATTAAAATCCAAAAAAACCCTGAATTCTAAAAAGGCAAAAAAAATTATAAAAAATCCAAAAAATTCAGAAAAACCTATAAAACTCTAAAAAATCAGAAAAACCAAATGAAAACCATAAAAACATAAAACACTTAAAACTACTAAAAAACATTAAAAAGCCTAGAAAATCTAAAAATCCCCTAAAAAACCATAAATCATAAAAACCACTGAAAACATTAAGAAATCCTAAAAACCCATAAAACCTTAAACACAACTAAAAACATTGAAAACACTTTAAACTCCTAAAAATACCTAAAAATACAAAAAAAACCCCTAAAAACCAAGAAACCCCCTAAGAATGTCTGAAAAACCTAAAAACACTTCAAAACCTCTAAAAATGTAAAAAATGTTAAAACCCTAAAGTGACCTAAAACCCATAAAACACATAAAACCCACTAACCCTTAAAAACATAAAGACCATAAAATCAAAAAAAATCCAATAAAATCTCTAAAAAAACATTAAAACCCTAAAAATGGTAAAAAAATTTAAAACATTAAAAAAATAAACTAAAAAAACCTAAAAACCTTAAAAACCCTTAAAAACGTTAAAGACCATAAACCCCTCAAAATTGCTAAAAACTCTAAAAAACCTTAAAAATTTTAAAATATATAACTGTCTGTAAAAAGATAAAAAACCCTAAAACCCCAATAATCCCATATTAAACCCTTAAAATCATAAAAACACTTAAAACCATAAAAAACATAAAATGATAAAAACACTAGAATAAAAAAATCCTCAATAAACACTAAAACTCTTAAAATCTATCAAAATCCCTAAAAACCATAAATTTCTAAAAATCCCATAAATTCCCTAAAAATGTAAAAAAACCTAAAAACAATGAAAACATATAAATCCTTAAAACATAAAAACACTTAAATCCCAAAAAGACATTAAATATGCTAAAAATCCTAAAAACCCTATAAAGTCCATCAAAACCCCATAAAACCTATAACACCTCGAAAAACCATAAAAACACTAAAAACACATTAAAACCATAATAATACAATGAAAACATTAAAAAACCATTAAACACCTAAAAACATTAAAAACCTAAATAACCCCATCAAAAACATAAAAATACAAACACCCCCTGAAACCCCAAAAATATATAAAATCCCAAAAAATCCCAAAAACACCAAAAAAACCAAAAAACCCTAAAAACCTAAAAAATCATTAGAATCATAAAAATCTCTAAATATACATACAAACATAAACATCCCAATATCCCTTGAAAACACCAAAAAAACATAAAAATAGGAAAACATGTTAAACCCCTAAAAACATAAAAAACACTAAAAAACCTAAAACCACTAAAAACCCTAAAAATATCTGAAACCCTAAAAAATGTAAATACGCTAAAAACCACAAAAAACCAAAAAACACAAAAAATTCCTAAACATATAGTAACCCATAAAAACCCTGAAAACAAAAAATAAAGTCACAATAACCTAAAAGCACTTATAACCCCTAAAAACCCTAAAAAGAACCTGAAAGCTATAAAAAACCCAAAAACTATAAAAACATTTCAAATCCATAAAAACCCAAAAACCTCTAACAACCCAAAAAACCACTAAATCTATAAAAGCCAATTAATCCCCAAAAATCATTTAAAATCATTAAAGAACATTATGACCCATAAAAAATTTCAAAGGAACCCTAAATCCCAAAAAACCAAAAAAAAAACCCATAAAATCCTTTAAATCATTAAAATACCTATAACTCTTTAAAAAAGCTAAAAAACATAAAAATACAAAAAAACTATAAAAACCTATAAAAATATAAAAAAAATAAAAACCTTAAAAAACATAAGAAAAAAAACACTTACAACCCCAATGAAACCTAAATATGAAAAAACATAAAAAACCATAAAAAACCTTAACACATTAATAACACTAAAAACCCTCAAAATTCCTAAAGTCTCTATGAAATCAGAAAAACCCAAAATAATCCCTATAAATATTATAAAACACAAAAAACCTAAAAACCCCTTAGAAAACAATAAAATCCAAAGAATACATAAATCAACTAAAAACCTAAAAGCACATAAAACCTATCAAAACCTAAAAAATGTTAGAAATTCTGAAAACCCAGAAAAGACTGTAAAAACCCTAAAAAACACTAATAATCATAAAAATATAGGAAAACCTTAAGAACCTTAAAAACCTTAAAAACCCTTTAAATAAAAAACATTAAAAACTAATAAAAACCTTAAGAATTATTAAAAACATTAAAATGCCATAAAAAAATCATAAATACCTACATACCCTCAACACCCCAAAAATCCTCAAAAACCCTAAACACCATTAAAAATTCTAATAAAATCCCTAAAAATCTATAAAAATGTATGAAACTCTAAAAAACCCAAAAAAACCTCATAAAACCTTAAAAAATAAATTTTTTTAAAACCCCTAAAAACTAACATAACACTAAAAACACTAAAAGATCCAAAATACCCTAAAACCATTAAAACCATATAAACCCTAAAAACAGTAGATAAATCCTCAAAACCATAAAAACCTTAAAACCCACTAAAAACTCTAAAAACCTTTTAACCCCTTAAAAAGTTAAAAATAACTAAAAAACCTTAAAACCCTAAAAAACACAAAAGAATCCAAAAAACCGTAAAAACATAAAACCCCCCAAACCCCCTAAAATATCTCAAAATCCCTAAAACCACATAAAACCATAAAATCCTAAAAAACCCTATATATTCTTAAAAAAAATCTCTAAAAACCCTAAGAACTCCAAAGAAAACCATAGAAAACTAAAAACTCATAAAACCCTGAAAATCCTAAAAACCCAAAAAATGTTAAAACCCCACAATCCTTAAAAACCTCCAAAACTCACACAAATTAAAATATACCAAAAAATACAGAAAAATATGATAACCCTAATAAAATTAAAAAAAACTAAAAATCAATTAAGACAAAAAAAAAATAAAAAAAATCTAAAAACCCTGAAAAACCCTAAAATGTCCCTAAATGGCCATAAAACCATAAAAAACCCTAAAAACCATAAAAAAAACTAAAAACCCCTAAAACCCCAAAGAACCAATAAAAACAAAAAAACACTTTAAACCCCTAAAAAAATTACAAAACTCTAACAAACCATAAAACCCATATAAAATAAAGTACCAAAAAACTAAAAAAACTATAAAAGCATAAAACACCTAAAAAACATATATCCCTTAAAAACCTTTAAAACCATAAAAACTGAAAAATACAACAAAATCCACAAAAATGTAATGAAACCCCAAAACCCTAAAAACCATTAAGAACACCATAAAAACCCGAAAACACTTAAAACCCCTAAAAACCTAAAAATTTCAGAAAACCTAAATAAATCCATAAAAACTCCCAATATCCCAAAAACACATTAAAATGCATAAAAATCTAAAAAAATACCTAAAAACATAAAAAACCATAAAAAACATGAAAACCCCTAGAAAACATTAAAAACCAAAAAACACTTTAAACAACTAAGAACCTTAAAAAGTACTAAAAAAATTATAAACCCTAAACCCATAAAGTACCTAAAAACCATAAAACCCCAATAACCTTAAAAACCCTAAATACTCATGAAAATCATAAAAATCTGAATAAATATCCAAAAAAAAAGTATAAAAACTATAAAAACCCTAGAAAACAATCAAATCCCCTAAAATCACTAAAAACCATAAAAATCCAAAAATCCCCTACATATTCCTAAAATCAGAAAAACCATAAAAAGAATGAAAAAACCAAAGAAAAAATTAAAATCAAAAAATTAATTGAAACCTATTAAAAATCTAAAAATGATAAAAACCTATGAAAACACTAAAAACCCTCAAAATCCCCAAAATCACAAAAACCCATTAATATCATTAAAAATCCAAAAAAATCCATGAAAATGTAAAAAAACCAAAATATGTTATAACACCCTAAATAAACCATAAAATTCCAAAACAAAACTTAAAACCCCTAAAAAACTTAAAACTGCTTAAAACCTTTAAAACCCTAAAAACCCGTAAATAACATAAAACCCATAAAAACACTAGAAAATACTAAAAATTCTAAAACAATTTTAATCCCCTAAAAATTTTAAAACTCTAAAACCCCTTAAAACTTTAAAATCCCAAAAAACAAAAACAAAAAAAAACCAAAAAAAACCAAAATACCAAAATACCAAAAAACCCTAGAAATCTTAAAACCCCTAAAACCGCTCAAATTACATTAAAACCATAAAAACCAAAAACAAATTTAAACAATTCATAAATATCCTAAAAACATAAAATCCCATTGAAACCCTCAACCCCCCCCCAAATAAAACATTAAAAATGTAAAAACACTTTAAACACCTAAAAATCCAAAAAAAGATAAGCAGCTAAAAACCCCTAAAAATGCTAAAAAGAGTAAAAATGGTAAAAAAACTAAAAAAGCATAAAAACCCTACAAAATAAAAAAAGGCATAAAAAACTAAAATCCCTAAAACCCCTAAAATCCTCAAAATCCCTAAAATCCCTAAAAACCATTAAAATCATAAATATTTCCTAAAAACCAAAAACATTAAAAACCCTAAAATCCATAAAAACCCCTAAGAAAACCCTAAAAAACATATGTCATTTAAAACCCCTAAAAAATATAAAAACTTAAATTTTCTAAAAACCCTTATAAATTCATAAAACTCCTAAAATCCTAATAAAAACTATAACCCATAAAAATCCTAATAAATCCCTTAAAATGTAAAAAAACCTAAAAAATGATAAGCCCTAAGAAAACATTAAAAAACACTTAAAGCTCCTAAATAACCTAGAAATTAAAAAAACATTAAAAAACATAAAACCAATAAAACCCTAAAACTCTAAAAACCACTGAAAACTAAAAAAATCCCTTTTAACCACTAAAAACATTAAAAAATTATAAAATCCGAAAATCAGAAAAAAAAATTATAAAAATAAAAACCCAATAAAACCATAAAACCCTAAAACCCCCAAAATCCCACAAACTATACAAATCTGAAAAATGAATTAAAATTCCCAAAAACATAAAAACCCTTAAAAACCCCAAAAACCCTATGAAAACCCTTAAAACATAAAAAAACAAAATTCCCCTAAAACTGAATAACACAAAATACCCTAAAACTCCTAAAATATGAAAAAAATTAAAAACAATAAAATTCCTAAACACCATAAAAAAGATAAAAATCCAAAAAATCACCCAAATTCCCAAAAAAATAATAAACCCTAAAAACCATAAAAATCCATAAAAAACAATAAAATCCTCAGAACAATTAGAACAAAAAATGCCTAAAAAGGATAAAAATTAATAAATACCCTAAAACACCATAAAAAATAAAAAATCCCCATAACAAAAAATCCCATAAAAACCTTAAAATACAATAAAATTCCCTAAAACCGTAAAACCCCTAAAACAAAAAAACCCCAAAAAATATTGAGAAACCACAATAACACCAAAAAACTAAAAACCCAATAAAAACTCTAAAAACCATTAAATTCATAAAAAAGGTTAAAAAACTCTAAAAAACATCAAACACCTCAAAAACCGAAAAAAATCAAAAACTCAAAAAAAAAAAAGATCATAAACACCCTTAAAATTCATAAAAACTCAAAAGACAAATAATCCTAAAAATGGATTAAAATAATTAAAAAAATAAATACCCCTAAGAAATCCTTGCAAACATAAAAAAATATAAAGATCCTAAAAGTCCTAAAAACTATAAGAAACCTTAAAACACCTAAAAATCTAGAAAACCCTAAAACATGCCAAAATCATTAAAAAATAAGAATACTAGACAACTCTAAAATCCTAAAAACATTAAAATTCGAAAAACCATGAAAAACCTAAAGAAATCCTTAAAAACATAAACTCTCCAAAATGAAAAAAAACTCTAAAAACCATAAATTCCCTAAACGCCTCTAAAAACATAAATCCCCCAAAAACCTTAAAAACCCTAAAAACCCATACAAATTCTAGAAACCACTAAAAATTATAAAAACCATTTAAACCCTTAAAAAGTTTAAAATTCTAAAAACCCATCAAATCCCTGAAAACACATAAAATCCAAAAAAAACCAAAAAACCATAAAAACTATAAAATCCCTTAAAAACTAAAATACCTCCAAATACCTAAAACCCCTTAAAACCCCTCAAAATAAAAAAAACCCTACATACCAGAAAATTCTTAAAAAACCCTAAAGATCCTTTAAAACATATAAAACCAAAAAAACAGAAATACCCAAATAAAACATTAAAATCTAAAAAATTCTTAAACCCCCTAAAAACTAAAAAACCCTAAAAATCCAAAAACCTCGTAAAACCCAAAAAAACCATCAAGAAACCCTAAAAACCATAAAAAATACTAAAATATCATCAAAAATACCTAAAACCTAAAAACACAAAATTACCCCAAAAAACCCCTAAGAAACCATAAAAAATAAATCACATAAAACCTCAAAAAACCTAAAAATGATAAAAACCATAAAACCCTAAAAGACCCCAAAACCTATAATACCCATATCACACATAAAAACATTAAAATCACTAAAACCCCAAAAATACCGTAAAACACCACTAAAAACACTAAATCCCATCTAAACCCCTAAAAATGTTAAAAAACTCTAGAAACCCATAAAATCATAAAAAAACTCAAAAACATACAAACACAAAAAAAAACAATAACCCTAAAAACCATAAAAATACTAAAAACCCTAAAAAAACTAAAAACATTAAATTTCCCTAAAACCATTAAAAACCCAAAAACATCTGAGTGAAGCAATAAAAATCCATAAAAATGAATTTTTTTTAAAAAACACTTAAACCTACAAGAAAATATTACAATTCATACAAAAATTAAACCCATAAAAACATAAAACCACTACAAACCCTAAACACAAAAAACCATAAATACCCAAAAACGTCAAAATTTGAAATAAGCCAAAAAAACCCTTTAAATCCTAAAAATCCCTAAAAATCCAAAAAATAGAAATCCCCTAAAACCCTAAAACCTTAATGAAACATTAAAAACCAAAAAACAATAAAACCTATAAAAAATAAAAATGCTAAAACCACCTAGAAGACCATAAAATCCAAAAGACCCCCTAAAATTCATAAAAATGCAAAAAAATGTTAAAATTTCTAAAAATCCTAAAAATTTACTAAAAAAATATAAAAACCCATTAATGAACTAAAATTTTTAAAATCATTAAAACCCAAAAATCCTCTAAAAAAACTCAAAAAACCCGTAAAAACCCCAAATTTCTATAAAAACCCAAAAAACCCTAAAATACATCAGAATCCATAAAAACCATAAAATCCGAAAAAAACTCCAAATCCCTAAAATTGTATAAAACACTCAAAAACATTTTGAAAACTAGAAAAACCTTAAAAAACTTCAAACCCATAAAAACCTAAAAATTATAAAAACTGTAAAAACACTAAAACCCTTAATAACCCATAAAATCCCTAAGACTATAAAAATCCCAAAAAAACCCAAAAAAACATAAAAACCCAAAAAAACAATAAAAACCCTCAACGAAAACATTCAAAACCTAAAATCACATAAAACCCATAAAAACCATAAAATTCTAAAAATTCTAAAATTTATAAAAATACCCTAAACCCCAAAAACCCAAAAACCTCTAACAACCATAAAAAACAACTAAAACACTTAAAAACCCTAAAACACTAAAAAATATAAAAACCCTTTAAACCCCTAAAAATTATAAACACCATTTAACCACTTAAAAATATAAAAAAAATTCAAAACAAAAAACCATAAAACCCAAAAACCCTCAAAATCCTGAAATACCCTAAACAGTATAAAAATCCTAAAAAATCACAAAAATTTCATAAAAACATAAAAACCAAAAAAACCAAAAAAACACTAATAATACGTTAAAAACTAAAAACTCATTAAACCACTAAAAAACCAAAAAATTCTAAAAATCTTAAAACACCCCAAAACCCGAAAAATTCCCACAACCACTAAAAACTTTTAAAACCCAATAAAATCCCAATAAATCCCTAAAAACATAAAAACATATGACAACACCTAATAAAAACATAAAAAAACACCAAATAAATCCCCAAAAACCAAAGCAACACTATAGATGCTAAAAAACCATAAACCCCTAAAAACATTTAAAAATCCTAAAACCCATAAAAACCCAAAAACAAGTAATTTTTTTATAAAAACCCATTACACCCATACAAACGAAAAAAACTATAAAAAACATAAAAACATTAAAAATAAAAAATCATAGTAATAAAAATACCAAACAGAAAACCCAAAAAACCCTAAATCACCGTAAATACACTCAAATCCCTAAAAACCCTTGAAAACCTTTATAATCCTAAAAGCACAAGAAATATTTAATAATATAAGAAAAATGTAAAAACCCTGAAAACCCCTAAGAAACAAATTTAAAACCTAATTACACTTAAAACCCCGGAATACATAAAAAATGAAAAAATCCCAAAAACCCATCAATGCCCAAGAAGACCCTAAAAACCCCAAAAATCTAGAAAACCCCCAAAACCATAAAAATCATAAAAATTCCCAAAAAACATAAAAACATAAAAACACTAAAAACCATCAGAACCTCTTAGAAAACAATAAAAACTAAAAATACAAAAATCCTTATAAAAATCATAATAACACTAAAAAACCTAAAATCTAAATAAAGACACTAAAACCCAAAAAACCACTAAAAATCACTAAATCCCATTAAAACCCAAAAAACATGAAAACCTAAAAAACCTATAAAAACACTAAAAACTCACTTAAAAATAAAAAAGAATTTTTAACCAATAAAAATATTACCTCTAAAAACCTTAAAACCTATAAAAACTAACCCCACTAAAAACAAAAAAAACCATGAAGACCCAAAAAAATCCACAAAATCTTAATAGCCAATAAAAATGGTAAAAAATCCTTAAAAATTCATAAAAATTTATAATATCCAAAAAACAAGAAAGCCCCTAAGAAAACCATAAAAACCTAAAAATACTTAAAACCTCTAGAAAATATACAAATGGTAAAAACAATAAAAACCATAAAACACCCCAAAACCCTCAAAATCCCATAAAACACAAAAAATTACTGAAAATACAGAAAAATTTAAAAAATCCTAAAAAATGAAAGAAAAACATAATAACATAAAAACACTTAAAACCCCACAAAACATAAAAACCCTAAAAACACTACCAACCAAAAAACCATGAAAACAAAAAAGACCCTCAATATCCCTCTAATCCTTAAAAATTCTTATAAATTCATAGAAATCCCTAAAATCATAAAAACCCTAAAAATCCTAAGAAAACATTAAAACTTTAAAGACCATAAAACCCAAAAAACCATAAACCCCCTAAAATACATAACAATACATAAAACCCCATAAAAACATTAAAACCCCCCAAAATATAAAGACACAGTAATCCTAAAAAACATAAAAAAACTCCATAAGGCCTTAAAAACCCTAAAAACATAAAAAAAACCTTACACCCCAAAATACCAAAAAACCACTCAAAACCCTGAAACACTCAAAATATAAAAAACCACATAAATCTCTAATAAAATAATAAATATTCTAAAATACTTAAAAATTCCAAGACCCCCTAAAATCATAAAAACCCCTTAAACCCCTCAAATTACCTAAAAACCCAAATGATAAAAAACCCTAAAAATTCATTAAAAATCTCAAACAATCTATAAAACTGTAAAAACCATGAAAACCCTAAAGAAAACCATAAAATCGAAAAAATGAAAAAAACTTATAAAACCCTTTTAACACACTAATAACAATAAAACCATTTTAAACACCTAAAAACATTAAAAATAATAAAAAACATTACAAAACTAAAAAAATCTAAAAAACTTTACAAACACAAAAAAAAATAAAAACCCAAGAAGGCCCAAAAAACCCTGAAATTTAATTATAACCCTAAAACCCCAAAAAATCCTACAAAAACCCCAAAAATTATTAAAACATAGAAACCCCTAAAAACCCCCAAAACAATAAGAAATCCATAAAAACTCGAATCAACATCAAACCCTTAGATACCAAAAAAACCAAAAAACTCTAAAATCCATTAGAATTCCCAAACACATTAAAAATAATTAAAATACTAAAAAATTAGTAAAAAAACCTACAAATATGAGAACCCCAAGAAACCATGGAAAAAACTCAAAAACCTGAAAATACTTAAAAACCATAAAAACCAAAGAACACTAAAACCCTAAAAACCCTAAAAGACACTAAAAAAAATAAAACCTCATAAACCACTAAAAAATATAAAACCCTTTAAACCCACAAAAATGATGAAAACTCTAAATCCCTTTAAAACCTTAAAAAATTAAAAAAAATATACAAAAATAAAAAAAAACAATAACGAACTAAAATAATTAAAACCCATATAGCAAATAAAATACCTAAAACCCCTAAAAACCAGAAAAAGTTTAAAAAATATTTAAAAATATCGTAAAAAATATAAGACACTACAACTCCATAAAAACCCTAACAAAACCTAAAAATCTAAATAAAACATTAAACCACTAAAAACGAAAAAAAATCATAAAACCCCTAAATAACCTAAAAAGCCAAAAAACCCAGTAAATCCCAAAAAACCCAAAAAACCAGAACACCCTAAATAAACACTATAAATATATAGAAGCATAAAAACCCCTAAAAACCCTAAAAACCCATATGAAAACCTAAAAAAACTAGAAACACATAAAGACCCTAAAAACATAAAAGACACTAAAATCCTTGAATAACATATAATGATATAAATACCCTAACAACACCTAAAACCATAAAATCTCTTGAAAAATATTATTGAACCCAAAAACCCAGTAAAACCCAAAAACCACTAAAAACTCTAAAAACTATTTATAACCCTAAAATTTTTAAACACTCTAAAAAACCTTATAATCCCAAAAATTTAAAAAAACCTTGAAACCCCAAAAAACCATAAAAATAGTAAAACCCCTAAAATCCCTTAAAATCCCTAAAAACCATAAAAATATATTAAGAGCTTAAAAAATCCCTAAAACCTAAAAAACTATAAAACCTGAAATTATATAAGAAATGATTCTAAATATAAAAACAATCTAAACAACTAAAAATCCAAAAAAAATGCTAAATATCTAAAAAACCCACAAACACTTAAAACCCAAAAAAACATTCAAAATCCTTAAAAACACCAAATAAAAAAAATTCTAAAAATTACCAAAAAATTCATAAATACAAAAAATATCCTAAAAAATCTAAAAACCACTAAGAAAAGCTTAAAAACATAAAAACCCATAATACCCAAAAAAACCTAAAAATGCTAAATTCCATTAAAATAACCTAAACCCCCTAAAAACTGTAAAAACCATGAAAAAAATAAAAAAATAAAAACCCTAAAACCACCCAAAAAACTCTATAAACCCTTTGGACCCCTACAACGTTAAATAACTCTAATAACCCTTTAAAACCATAAAAACATAAAAAACACTGAGCCTAAAATAAACCATAAAACCCTAAAACCCCTCAAAATACCTAAAATACATAAAAAATATCTCAAAATCCATGAAAACATCAAAAATTATAAATCCCAGTGAAACCCTTATGAAAACCTCAATACACTAAAAAAAACTAAAAATCGAAAAACACTAAAAATGCTAAAAATCCTAAAAACCCTAAAACCATTAAAATCAAACAAAACACTAAAACGCTAAAAGAACATAAAAATTCCTAAAAGGACATAAAAATGTAAAAACCCCTATAAAAACGAAAAAACTCTACAAAATCATTCAAATACTAAAAACACATAAAACCCATAAATAACCTAAATATGTTTAAATCCCAAAAAACCCTAGAAATATTTAAAACCACTAAAAATTATAAGAACCCAAAATCCTTAAAAAGACAAAAAACCCATAAAAACCATAAAACCAAATAAAAATTATAAAAATATAAAGCACTTAAAAATATTAAAAAACTCTAAAAACACATAAAAACACTAAAAACTTATGAAAAAACCTAAAACCAAAAAACCCCCTATAAACATTAAAAACCCTCAAAATACCTAAAAACACTAAAAATGTGAAAAATTATAAATAAATTCCTAAAATTCATCAAAACATAATAAAGACACAAAATTTTGAAAAAATATAGTAAATAATTAAATACATAATAACACTTTAAACCCCTAAAAATCTAAAAAATGTTAAAAACCTTGAAAACCCCCAAAACCCTAAAAATCCCCACACACCCTCAGCATCCCTAGAAACCATTAAAAACATTGAAAACCTAAAAAAACTGAAAATCATAAAAATTTGAAACCCCATAAAAACCCTAAAGACCCAAATAAAACCATAAAAATATAATAATACTTAAAACCCCTAAAAACCTAAAAATGCTAAAACACCAAAAAATACCCTAAAGAACCTAAAAACCCTAAAACCCAAAAAACAATATACCCCCTAAAAACCACCCAAAAATTCCTAAAATCCTCTATAACTCTAAAAAACTTTTAAACAAATTTTTTTAAAAAACTATAAAATACATTAAAAATAGTAAAAACAAGAAGAAAAAAATCCTAAACCCCAAAAAACTATAAAAACCATTAATACTCAAAACTACCCTAAATAACCTAAAAATACATAAAAATATAAAATAACCATAAATATCCCCAAAATGTTGAAGAATTACTTAAAATATCAAAGACAGAAAAAACCTTAAAAACCTAAAAACACTTAAAACCCATAAATGACCCAAAACGCTTAAAACCGTAAAAAACTAAAAACCCAAAAACCCATTAAAATCATAAAACCCCTCTAAATCCCTTATAACGATATAAATACTAAAAAATCCCTTCAAACATAAAAACCCTAAAAATATTGAAACCCCTTATGAAAACCATAAAAACCAAAAAATGATTAAACGTCATATAAAGCTAAAAAATTTCTAAAACCCAAAAAACCCCTAAAAAGTCCCAAAATACTCTAAAAAAACCTAAAAATCATAAACTCAAAAAACCCATACAATCCCTAAAAAACCATAAAAACCCAAATAAAAAACTATAAAATCCATTTAAAACTATTAAATTGCAAAAAAATCTAAAAGCATTAAAAACATGAAAAACTATAAATACCATAAAACCCAAAAAAATCATAAAAACCTTAAAAAACCCAAAAACCCTTAAATACCATTAAAATATATAAAAAAACTAAAAAACTAAAAATCCTATAAAATCTATAAAAGTGCCTCAAAACATAAATGACAGAAAAACTATGAAAACCCGTAAGAAAACTAAAAATTTCCGACAACAATTAAAACCCCCTAAAACCCTAATTAAACTAAAAAACCATAAAAATTAAACCTTAAAAATTATAAAAACTGTTAAAATCTCTATAATCCATAAAAACATATAAATCCTAAAAAAGAACTAAAAATTCCAAAAACTTGAAAAACCCTAAATCCATAAAAATCCCTAAAACCCCATGAGAAACTAAGTAAATATAAAATCCCTAAAAAATATAAAACAAATCTAAAAACCCTAAAATGCCCAAAAAGGAACCTTAAAACCTTAAACACCCTAAAATCGTAAAAAAAATCTAAAAACCCATAAAACCACTAAAACCCATTTAAAAACTATAAAAACCAATTAAAATAATAAAAACATTAAAACTATAAAAAATAAAAAAAAAACCCTAAAAAATCAAATAAAATCATAAAATCCAAAAAACTATCAATTTTTTTGAAACCCCAAAATTCCCTAAAACCCCTAAAAACCAATAAAATATTAAAATCCCAAAAAAATTTAAAATAAATTAAAAAATCATAAAAACCTTCAAAACCAAAAGAAAATCTTAAAACCAAAAAAATTTTAAAACACCCAAAAACTAAAAAACACCAAAAAACATAAAAAATCTAATACACTAAAAATCCTTAAATACCATAATAATAATTAAGATCCCAAAAAAATACCAAACCAACCCTAAAAACAAAATAACCATTAAATACTGAAAAATCCAAAGAAAACCTTTTAAATAAAAAACACTTAAAAACCCTAAAACCTAAAATATGGTAAAATCACTAAAAAATAACAAAAATAACCTAAAACCCCAAAAACCATAAAAAAATCTAAAAACCTTAAAAATCATAAAAACTATAATACTCCTAAAAGAAAACTAACACTCTTAAAACTCAATAAATCCATAAAAATGTTAAAAAATTATACCAAAACATTAAAAACCAAAAAAACTAAAAAATAATAAAAAACCCAAAAATACATTAAAAACACTAAAAACCCTAAAACCCTAAAACCCTAAATAATTTTAATAATATTAATGTATATAAAAATCCTAAAAAATATTTAGAAGTCTTTAAAAACATAAAAACCATAAAAACTGTAAAAACCCAAAAAAAATCCCAAAAACCGTAAAATCAGATAAAAATCCTATAAAATATTTATAAATCCTTAAAAAGTAAAACATAGTAAATACCAAGGGATAAAACATGAAAACAATAGAAATTTAGAAAAAATGAAAGCCCCTAAAATCACAGAAAACCCAAAATACCTTAAAAACCATAAAACACCTAAAAACCTTAAACAATTAAAAACCCTAGAACCCCACTAAAATATAAAAAGCCCTTTAAAACCACAAAAACATAAAAAACTATAAAAACCTTTAAATCCTAATAGAACACTAAAAACACTAGGAACCCAAAAAACAAAAACAACCTAAAAAACCATATGAATCCCTAAAAACCCTAAAAACCACAAATTCTAAAAAAACAGTAAAAACCCCAAAAAATGTAAAAAACCGAAAAGAAATTTAAACCTATAAAAATAAAAAATTATTGAAAAATTGAAAACCCCTAAAGACCCTAAAGACCCCTAATAACCCTAAAAACCATAAAATTCAAAAAAAAAATCCGGAAGAATCTCAAAAAAAACCCCCCTAAAAACTGTGAAACCCCCTAAGAAACCCACTAAAAAGTAAAAATAATTAAACCCCCCAAAAAACCTAAAACATTCTAAAAACAATTAAACCCTAAAAGACCATAAACCAACAAAAACCTTAAAATCAATGAAAAAAACACAAAAACCCCTAACAGCCCATAAAAACATAAAAACCACTAAAAAATCTAAAAACCATTTAAACCCATAAAAATGTTATAAACTCTATAAAACTCAAAACCCCAGAAAACTCAAAAAATACTAAAACCTAAAAAAACCAAAAAACACAAAAAAACCCAAACCCAAAAAAAACCCAAAAAAACACTCAAAATCTCAAAGAATGGTAAAAAACCATAACAAATCTAAAATACCTAAAAAAATATAAAAATTTAAAAGACCCTAAAAACCGAAATAAACCCTAAGAAAACCTTAGAAACCTAAAAAACTAAAAAACCATGAAAATAAAAAAACAATAAAACCGCTAAAGACCAAAAACACCTGATAACCCTTAAAATCTCTAAAAACACTATAACTCCATAAAAATCCTTAACAAACCCTAGAAATCTTAAAAAACATAAAATACCAAAAAAATATGGAAACCCCATAATAAAAACATTAAGACCTAAAAAAACACAAACCCTTAAAAACCGAAAAATAATATAAACCCACAAACCCATAAAGACCCTGAAAATCCTAAAAGACATTCAAACCCTAAAACCCGTAAAACCATAAAAACCCATAAAAACCCTAAAAACCAATAAAACCATAAAAATACTAAAAACCCACTAATAACTATAAACCCTTAAAACCCATTAAAAATTAAAATAACCCATAAAACCATAAAAAACTCAATAACCATAAAACCACAAAATAAAAAAAAACCCAAAAAACCCAAAAAAACTCTTAAAACCCCATAAAATGTACAAAAAATAAAACAACTTGAAACATATAATGAAACATTAGGAAAAAAAACTTAAATCCCATAAAAGATCTAAAAATTCTAAAAACCATATAAAACATAAAAAATAATAAAAACCCTAAAACCCCTAAAACACTAAAAACACTAAAAAATGTCAAAATCCCATAAACTCTACAAACAATAAATATTCTAAAAAGTGCCTAAAATACCAAAAAAACATAAAAAACCTTAACAGAAAAAATTATGAATACATTGAAAACCTAAAAACACATAAAACCCCTAAAACCCCAAATAATGCTAAATGCCCTATATAACCAAAAAACCCCTAAAAACTATTAAAAACCATAAAACCCATAAAACACTTAAAAACCCTAATAACCCATAAAACCATAAAACCACTAAAAACTATAAATCCCATTTTAATACAAAACATTAAAATCTCTAAAAAACCTTTAATCCGTTAAAAAATTAAAAAACACACTAAAAAACAAGAAAAACCAAGAAAACCCAAAAGACCCATAAAAACCTATTAAAATCCAAAAAATCCCATAAAATGTAAAAATCATTGAAAACACCTAAAAAACATTGAAATAAAAAAATACTTAAAAACACATAAAAACACTAAAAAGATAAAAATGATAAAAACTGTAAAACCCTAAAAACCATGAACCCCTAAAACATTAAAACCCATAAAAATCCATAAAAACCCATGAAAACCATTAAAAACTATAAAAACCCTTTAAATTCAAAAAAATGATTAAGAAATATAAAAAACCATAAATCCACTAAAAACATAAAACCCCTAAAAGACCAAAAAACCAATAAAAATCCAAAAAATAATAAATAAACCTAAAACCCAAATATAAAAGACTATAAAAATAATAAAAAATTTCTAAAAATACAAAAGGAAGTCAAAATAATTAAATCATTGAAAAACCCTAAAAAGATTACAATCCTAAAACAACATACCACCTCTATAAAACCTAAAAACTTTAAAGGAAAAACCCCTAGAACCCCTAGACACCCATCAAATCCATCAAAATAACTAAAATCATAAAAAAATATGAAAATCCTAAAAATCCCAAAAAATGTTAAAATAACTAAACCCCCTGAAGAACTAAAGATGTCCTTAAAAATCTATAAACACTTAAAACCCCAAAAATACTAAAAACTATAAAAGTCTAAAAGTCCCCAAAAAACCCATAAAAATAAAATCCACTAAAACCATTAAGAAACCATGAAAACTCATAAAAATCCTAAGGTGTCACTAAAAACACTTTAAACTGGTAAAAATGTTAAGAAAACCCTAAAAAACTAAAAAAACTAAAAAAAACTAAAACTCCAAAAAACAAAAAAAACCATAAAATCCAAAGAAACCCCTAAACACCCTCAAAAGAAAAGCGGAGATGGAGGTGCACTCTCTTGGTGATCTATCCCCCTCGACGTGGCATCTAGGGTTTCCCCCGGAATCCCATAGAGATGGTGGTGCTAGATCTTTTCCCCTGCCATCTTGGCCTTGTGGGGGAGCACGTGGTGATGGAGGGCTGATGCAGAGTCCTTCGTTGTGGTAGTTTCTCTTCGGTGGATTCATGTTTTCCAAGAGTCGGTGGGGATTGGGGTTTGAGAACCCTTCATGGACATTACCTATCATGCTTACGGGGTAGTTATCGGTGACGAAGGGCCTTAGCTGCACTCTCTGGACCAAAGGCGGTAGGTTCTCTTCGGCGACTTCCCCTTTTCTGAGCGGCGGGTCTGCCTGAGTTTCCGGTGTCTACGGAGGATGCACAGTATACTGAAGCTTTAGTTCTACTTGGATCGTCGGGAAATGGTGGTTCTTCCTAGTTCCAGTTCTCAGAGGCTTGATCTCGTGATACAGAAGGTTTGTACGGTGATCTGGTCTGATCTTCATTCCGAATCGTAAAGAAGATGCAGGTGCGACGTGCGATTCAATGACTGGACAAAGGTGTGCTTGGGCCGATTTCCAGGTATGCTTGTCAGATATGGGTTAGATCTCGGCCATTCTGGTATCCTAGTGTTCGGTGCTTTGGATCCCATCTCTGGTTTGGCTGGGCGATTTGGTGGCTTCTCCTGGGAGAGGCTTGGCTCTGCTTTGGTGACAGGTGGGTTCGGTGGGCTCTGTAACTTCTCGGAGGTGGCGTGCACGGTTCCGTACTAGAACTTGCACTCCTCTCTTGGACCTGAGGAGGGTCTTTTCTAGTTTCTTGGCATTGATACAGTTCATGGTGGATGCAAAGGGTGAAGATGCAGGTTTGGTTTTTTGGTTTCTATTCCTTGTCCATGGTTCTTTCTACTGTTGAAGGCCTGGTTATTTTGTGTTTGTTCCTTCTAAAATGATGGACTCCGGGTTCTTGAGTTTGGCTAGATCAGTTGTGGGTCATTATTGTTTCTGAATGTTGAGTTTTAGGAGCTGTGGATGAGGCGGAATGGGTCCAGGTGTGGGCTGTTGGAATCCTTCTGGATAGAAGGTTATAGTTGCTACATTTTTAGTTATTGTTTTCTGATTATTACTGGTTGTTGGTTTCCCAAAGAGTTGCTGATAGTTTTTGGTTGGACCATGACTTGCTGGATGATGAGCGACTGGACTTTGGTGATGATTCTTAGTAGTTGTAAACGTTTCTTTTTTCTTGTGGTGGCATTGATGAGGATTTTTGGTCGTTTCTTGTGTGTGTTGTTCTTTGGTGATTGTTGGAATTGGATGATGGTGTGCGACTACCCACCTTTGTCGTTCCCCTTGACTCATGTTCCCACCTCTGCTCTTACTTCCCTACTCATCACACTGAACCCCATATTTGTTTAGTATGATGGTGCATGTGGCGGTTTTGGGATGGTGTTGGTGGTCTAGCTTGGCATCAAGGGCGCGTCATAATTGGGCGGCGGTGTAAAGAGGTGATGGCTTGTGATGCTCAGTTTGTTTTCTTTCCTGATGGTTGCTGATCTTTGTTCGATGATGAAGTACAGTGGTGTTGGGGAAATGTTTTTGTGGTGATGATGATATTGAGCTGATAAATGTTGAAGTTTTTGTTGATGGCTAAGCTGTTGTTGGATGAGAAGTGCTGAAGCTGCTGCGGTGTTTTTGATTTTTTGATTTTTATTTTTTTGGGGTCTTTTGTTTCTTGGGTTGTAAAGGGTTTTTGGGTGTTGGTTGATTGACCCCTCCCCTCCCTTTTCTGATATATCTTTTTCAATTATAAATTCTGAGGGGGTCGAGAATAGCCTGGCCTCACACCTCTTCTTCCCTAAAAACCTTCAAAATCCCTAAAACAATAAAAATCACATAAAAATCATAATAAATCCCTAAAACCTTTAAAATAGAAAAACCTAAAAACCCAGAAAACTCCTAAGAAAGAAAATCAAAACATAAAAACTCATAAACCACCTCTAAACCAAAAAA
Source organism: Viscum album (assembly GCA_963277665.1). NCBI lineage: Eukaryota > Viridiplantae > Streptophyta > Magnoliopsida > Santalales > Viscaceae > Viscum > Viscum album. Next base: position 44,253,606 of record OY728151.1, read on the forward strand.
CCCCTGAAAACTCTAAAAACATTAAAAACCCTAAACACCATAAACCTCCCAAAATCCCTCAAAATCACTAAAACCCTAAAAACCATAAAAATTGTAAAAAAATCCCAAAATACCTAACCCCCCCCCCCCCCCCCGTTAAAACACTGAAAACACCTAAAGAACATAAAAACATAAAAACACAAAAACCGCTAAAATCCTAAAAACCCTAAAATCCCTAAATGAACTAAAAAAAACCTAAAAACATTAAATACCCTGAATCCCATACAAGACTTAAAAAATCCAGAAAAACCAAAATACCCCTATAACCCATAAAAACTCTAAAAACCCATTAAACACCTAAAAACATTAAAAACTCTAAAAAACCATTTAAAACCTTAAAACTCAAAAAATTATAAAATCCGAAAAAAATAAAACCCCCTAAACTCTAAAGACACCTAAAATTTCAAAAACCCTGATAAAAAATAAAATCCTAAAAAAGACATACAATTTAATAAAATTTTAAAAACCATAAAAACACTGAAAAATCGAAAGAAATCATTAAAAACCTTAGAAATCCTAAAAATGCTAAAAATTCTAAAACCCCTTAAAATCCCTAATTTTCCTAAAATCCATAAAACCTTCATAAATCCCTACAAAACAATAAAAACTATAAATATCCTAAAAATTTCAAGAATATCCAAAAAACATAAAAACCCCACAAACCCTGAAATCCAAAATGAAAACCTTAAAAACCTAATGACTATTAAAACCCCTAAAAACTGAAAAAATGATAAAAACCCTAAAAGAACCTAAAACCCCTAAAACCCTTAAAAGCAAGAAAAAACACTAAATGCTGTAAAAAACATAAAAACTCAAAAAATTATAAGAACCCTATATATCTCCAAAAACCATTTAAAACCTTAAAAATGTTAAAAACTCTAAAAACCAAAAATCCCTAAAACCATAAAAAACAATAAAATACATAAAAACCCTAAAAACTCTAATAATCCATAAATACCATAAAAAATATTTTTTTTAAAAATACCCCCACCCCCAAAAAAATCACTAAAAGTGTAAAAAACAATAAAACCCTGAAAACCCCAAAGAAAACATAAAAAACCTAAAAACACTTAAAACCCTTAAAAAATCTAAAAAAGAAAAAACATTAAAAAAATATAATGTGCCTAAAAACCCTGAAAACCATCAAAAACCATTAACACCCTAAATCCCATTAAATAAAAAAATCACTTAAAAACCCAAAAAATAAAAGAAACACTAAAAACCATGAAAACCTGGAAAACCCTTATAACCTAAAAACACATAAAACCCCAAAAAAACATAAAAAGTTATAAAAACCCAAATAGACACTGAAACCCCTATAAAAGATAAAATCCCCTTGAAACATTGAAATCCCCTAAAACTTATAAAACCCCTAAGAATCCACTAAAAACTCTAAAAACCCTTTGGGCCCCTAAAACGTTAAAAAAACACTAGAAACCTTAAAATGCAAAAGAAACTGAAAAAACCTAAAAACCCAAAAACCCAAAAAACCCAAAAAACCCTAAAAAATATTAAAAACCATAAAAACCATCTAAAGCCATAATAACTAAAAAATCAATAAAAATAAAAAAACATTAAAAATACGTAAAATATAAAAAACACTAAATACCCTAAAAACCTAAAAACCTAAAAACACTCAACCCTTCCCAAAACCTAAATATGATAAAAACCATAAGAAACCCTAAAATCCCATAAAAATCTTAAAAATCCCTAAAAATGAAATAAAAACCTAAGAAAAAACCTAAATCCCATGAAAACCCAAAAGAAAATTCAAAAACCTAAAAACCTAATAAACATAAACACATAAAAATCCACACTAAATAATCTAAAAGACCCTAAAAACCCATAAAACCCATAAAAACCTTTAATACCTTAAAAAATAAAAAAACCATAAACCATTAAAAATCATAAAATATTAAAACCCCAAAAAAACTATAAAACCCTCAAAATACCTAAAACCCCAAAAAATTATATAATTTCTAAAATATGCCTAAAAATATGCAAAAAATGAAAAATAATAAAAACCCTAAATACCTAATAAAACATTAAACCCAGAAAATACTTAAAACCCCTAAAAATGTAAAAACAATAAAACCCTAAAATTCACTAAAACAACATAAATTCCGAAAAACCCAAAAAAGCCCATAAAATCCTAAAAAAATACCTACAAATGTCTTCATTAAAAAAATACCAAAAAAATAAAAATCCTTAAAAATCCTTAAAAATCCAAAGAACACTTAAAACTCATAAAAACATAAAATTGATAAAAACACCAAAAGACCCAAAAACCCTAATACACTTATACCCCTAAAAACCATAAAACCCCATAAAACCCTAAAATCCGAAAGAACTCTAAGAACCCTTTAACCCTTAGAAATATAAAAAACTCAAAAATCCTTAAATCTTTTGAAGAACTCTAAAAAGCCCAAAATCCAAAATTCCCCATATAAATCATAAAACTCTAAAACCCTCAAAATACCAAGACCCATAAAATCCTTAAAAATATTAAAAAATAAATACAAATCCCTAAAGACGATCAAGACCCTAAAACCCATAAGAAACCTTAAGAAAACATTAAAAACCTAAAAACACTTATAACCCATAAAAAACCAAAAAAAATGCAAAAAATGCTAAAAAACCGAAAATAACCTTATATTATTTAAAAATCCTAAAACCCAATTAAATTCCTAATAAATATAATAATAAAAAAACCATAGAAACCCCTTATAAAACATTTAAAACCTAAAAATACTTAAAACCCCTAAGAACACTAAAAATGCTAAAACATCAAAAGTCTAAAAAAACCCATAACCGCCTAAATACCCATAAAAACCATAAAACCCCTTGAAGCCAAAAAACCCCCATTAAACCCTAAATAACAAAAAACCCCCATTTAAACCCCTAAAGACCTTAAACAACTCTATAAAACCATAAAAACCCTAAAAAATTAAAAAAAAATGGAATCCAAAGAAAACCATAAAACCCTAAAATCCATTAAAAACCCAAAGAAAACATTAAAAATATAAAAACACATAAAACCCTTAATAAACCTAAAAACACTAAAAACCAAAAGACCCAAAACCCTAAAAATCCCTAAAAACACTAAAAATCACCAAAAAAACATAAAAAGCATAAAAATTATAAAAAATACCAAAAAAATCCATAAATACATAAGAAACCCTAAAACCCAAACAAACCTTAAGAAAAACTTAAATTCCTAAAAATACCTTAACCACCGTAAACCATAAAAAAACTAAGAATACCAAAAGACCCTAAAACCCCAAAAAATACAAAAATGACTAAAAAAATCTAAGAACCATTTAAATCCCTAATAATGTTAAAGACTATAAAAACATTAAAACTGATAAAAAACTCAAAAAAAATACTAAAACCCAAAAAACCAAAAAAACCCATAAAAAACCCTAAAACCCCTTAAAACCCCTAAAACCACTGAAACCTATAAAAAAATTCAAAATGAAAAAAAACATAAAACACTAAAAACCCTAAAAAATCCTAATAAAACATTAAAAACCTAAAAATGATTAATACCCCGAAAAACCTATAAACGCTAACAACCCGAAAAGAACCTGTAAACCCATAAAACCATAAACCACTAAAAACCATAAAAATAAAAAAACCCATAAAAACCTAAAAACTATCTAAAAAAAATAAAAACACATTAAACGCCTAAGACTATTAGAAAATACTAAAAACCATAAAACCATTGAAAATTAAAAAAAACCCCTAGAAACCCAAATAATCTAGAAAAACCATAAAAACAATAAAAACCCTCAAAATCACTAAAATTCATAAAAACCATAAAAATCGGTAAAAATACTTAAAAATGTAAAAAAACTTTAAAAACCGTGATAAACCCTTTGAAATTGTTAAAAACCTTAAAATTATTAAAAACCCTAAAAACCAAAAAATAGGGGAAACCCAAAAAAACCACTAAATCTCAAAAAAAAACCCTCAGATCCTCAAAATTCCTAAAATTCTTCAAACCATAAAAATATTTAAAAATCCTTCAAAAATCCATTAAACATAAGAAACCTTAAAAAATTATTAATACCTAAAAAACAAAAAGTCACTTAAAACCTTTTAAAAACCTAAAAACACTAAATAACCTAAAAGTCCACAGTAACCCAAAAAATCTATTAAAATAATAAAAACCAGTAAAACCCTAAAATGCATAAAACACATGAAAACCATAAAAATACACAAAAATTATATAAACCCTTTAAACCAATAATACATTAAAAACTCTAAAATACTTAAAAACTCTTAAATACTCAAAAAATCCATAAAAAACCAAAATCTATAAAAACCCTAAAATGCCTAAAACACCTCAAAATCATAATAAAAACCCTAAAAATCTCATAAAAATACCTCGAAATACCTAAAAATAAAAAACCCAATAAAATAAGAAAAACAATGGAAAACCATAAAACCTTAAAATCACATTTAACACGAAGAAAAGTAAAAAATGCTAAAAACCCTTAAAAACCTTAAAACCCCCAAAACCCTAAAATTTAAAAAACCCCTAAAAATTATAAAAAACCTAGATACCCATAAAAACTTTAAAACCCTTAAAATATAAAAAAACCCTTAAACCCATAAAAAATTAAAATCTCTAATAACCATTATACCCTAAAAACTCTAAAACCCAAAAAAACCAAAAAAACCCTATGAACCCTAAAAACCCTCTAAATCCCAAAATACCCTAAAACCCATAAAAATTATAATATATACCTCAATTCCATAAAAATGAAAAAATAAATAAAAACCATAAAACCCCATAAGAAAAAAATAAAATCCTAAAAACACATATAACCCCTAAAACACAAAAAAAAAGTCTAAAACCAAAAATCCCATAAAATATCCTAAAATCCCTAAAAACCCTAAAACTATAAAATTAGTAAAAAGTCCTAAATTATCCATACAATATGAAAAACATAAAATATATTAAAACCCCTAAGAAATCCATAAAAACCTAACAATATGTAAAAACCCCTAAAAACCTAGAAAACAAAAAATATCTTAAAAGACACAAAAATTATAAAAACCACTGAAAATCATAAAAAATACTAAAAGTATCATAACACCCAAATAACCAATAAAAACCCTTAAACCCCACTAAAAACTTTTTAATCCCTTAAAAACATTAACAACTCTAAAAACATTCAAAACCATGAAAAACTCAAAAAAACCCTAAAACCAAAAAAAATTCTATCAAAAAACAAAAAACCCTCAAAATCACTAATACACTTAAAAAATATAAAAATCATAAATTGCCTCAAAATACCTAAAAACATAAAAGACCTAAAAACCGTAAAACCCCTAAGAAAATGTTAAAAAACTAAAAACACTTAAAATGACTAATAACCAAAAGAATACTAAAAACCATAAAACCATAAAAAACTCTAAACACCATAAAAATCCCTTAAAAGCCTAAATAACTAAAAAAAATAAACAATTCATACAATCCCAAAAAATAAATAAAACTAAAAACCTTTAAAAACCCTAAGAAAACATTAAATAACCTAAAAAAATTAAAGCAACTAAAAAACCGAAAAATGAAAAAAAAACACTAAATGACCCTAAAAACCGCTAAAAACAATAAAAAACCTAAAAGACATAAAAAACAAAAATACCCCATAAAACCTTTAAAAATCACAAAAACTCTAAAAACCTGTTAAACCCTTAAAAATATATATATACTAAAAAAATTAAATGGCATAAAAATCTCTAAAAACTCTAAAAACCCCAAAAAAACAATAAAACACAAAAAACATAAAACCCCTAAAACCCTAAAAATCCCTATAAATAGAAAAATGATAAATATAAAAAAATCCCTAATAAACCATAAAATTGCCAAAAAAATTTAGAATAGTGAAAAACACTAAGAAAATATAAAAAACCTAAAAATAATTAAAACCCATAAAAACCTACCAAAATCATAAAAACCCTAAAAACCACTAAAAACCCTGCAAATCAATAAAATCCCTAAGAAAATAAAATCATAGAAAATCCCTAAAATCCCCAAAAACATAAAAAACATTGAAGATATAGAAAACCCTAAATAAATCATTATAAATCTTTAAATACAAAAAATCTATAAAAACCATTAGAAAACATTAAAATAAGAAAAACACTTTAATCCCCTAAAAACCATAAAACTTTTGAAACCCAAAAAGACCCAAAAAACCCAAAAAACCCATAACAACCAAAAAAACTTCTAAAACCCTTTAAACCAATAAAAATTATGAAAAATATAAAAACAATTTAAACCCCTAAAAAGCTAAAAATGCTAAAAACCCAAAAAACCCAAAAACCGTAAAATCCCTCTGAATCTCCCAACACCCTAAAAATCATAAAAATACTAAAAAAGAGTAAAAATACCTAAAAATTTAAATGACCTAAAAAACATTGAGATGACCTAAAATACATGAAAATAATTAAAAACTATAAAAAATAAAGAGCATTAAAACCCACCAAAAAAACCCAAAAAGTCCCTAAAAAACCTAAAACCCCAAAAAAACTACTAAAAACGTGTAATACCCTTTAAACCTATAAAAATATAAAAAACACAAAAAACCATTAAAACCCTAATAAACTCAAAAAACCATAAAAATAAAAAAACAATAAAGCATTAAAATCCTTAAAACCCATAAAACCATTACAATACCTAAAAACCCTAAAAAACCTGAAAAAATCCTAAAAAATCCTTCAAAATCAAAATAACCAAAAATACACTGAAAACCCATCTAAAAGCATAAAAACCATAAAACCCTACAAAACACTAAAAACCCTAAAAACCATAAAAACCATAAAACCCTACAAAACACTAAAAACATCTAAAAGCATAAAAACACATAAAAACATAAAAACCCTGATAACCCATGTGAAATAAAAAAACCTAAATACACTTAAAACACATAAAAATCTAAAAAATTCTAAAAAACATTAAAAACATCAAAGAGATATAAAAAACCCTAACAACAACTAAAAACCATAATCACCCCTCAAAACCTTATAAAACCCAAAAACCCATTAAAAAACTAATACAAAAAAAGACTATAAAAACCATTTGAACCCCTAAATTTTTTAAAAACTATAAAATACTTTAATATCCCAAAAAAACTCAAAAAACCAAAAAATCCATATAAAATCATAAAAACGGTAAAACTCTAAAAATATCCAAAATCCATAAAATCCATAAAACCCGATAAACCATAAAAAGTTTAAAGATCCAAAAAATCCTGAAAACATAAAAAACCATAAAAATTTTAAAAAACCATAAGAAGTGATTAAAAATATAAAAAAACTTAAACCCCCCAGAATCCTAAAAATTCTAAAAGGCTAAAAACCCTTACAACCCCAAAAAACACAAAAACCCCATCAAAATCCCAAAAACCCCCCAAAAAACTAAAAAATCCTAAACAATCCCAAAAAATTCCTAAATAAATAAAATATCCTAAAAACTCTAAAATCCACTAAAAAAAGATCAAGAGCCAAAAACACTTAAACCCATAAAAACCAAAAAATGCTAAAAAAACCTAAAAAAACTAAAAACTCTAAAACCCCTAAAAACCATAAAAACTCCAAAACATGTAAAAAATAACGAAAAAAGAAAAAACATAACCCCGCCCCAAAGACCACTAAAAACATTTGGACACATAAAATGTTAATAAACTCTAAAAACCCATTAAAACCCTAAAAAGTCAAAAAAAACACTAAAATCCAAAATAAACCTAAAAAACCATAAAACCCTCAAAATCCCTAAAAAAATATCTAAAAATCCATAAAAACATTAAAAAACAAAAATCCACTTACAAACCTTATGAAAACATAAAAATACTCAAAACCCTCAAAAATATAAAAAAATAATAAAAATAATAAAAACCATAAAACCCCTAAATCACTCAAAATCGTAGAAAACCCTAAAACACCATAAAAACCATTAAAAAATCCCTAAAAATCCCTAAAAACATAAAAACCCACAAAAAACTAAAAAATATATAAAAAAAATTAAAATACTAAAAACACATAAAAAACCTAAATAACCTTAAAACGATAAAATCCCAAACCCCCTAAATATCTTTAAAACCCCGGAAAACTATAAGATCCCCAAAAAACATTAAGAATAAAAAACCCCCCATAAAAACCATAAAACCCACTAAAACTATAAAAACACATTAACCACAAAAAATATTAAAAAACTATAGAAAATAATAAAAACACTAACAAACTCAAGAAAAACACTAATCCCCCCCAAACCCCCTAAAAACCATTAAACCCCTCAAAATACCTAAAAACACTAACAAACTGAAAAATTATAAAAATACATAAATGTCATTAAAAACATAATAAACACAAAAACCGTTGATAAACTCTGAGAAAACATAAGAAACATAAAAACACTTAAAACCCCTAAAAACTGTAAAAATGTTAAAATCTCTGAAAATTCGAAAACCCTAAAAACCATCAGCATCCATAAAAACATTTAAAAACAACAAAAACCTAGAAAAACTAAAAATCCATAAAAATTTAAAACCCTATAAAAACTCTAAACATCCTATCCAAACTATAAAAACATAATGACACTTAAAACCCCAATAAACCATAGAATACTAAAACCCCCCAAAAGACCCTAAAAGACCCTAAAAACCCTAAAACCCACAAAAACCCATAAAACCACCTAAAAACCACTAGAACTCTAAAAACCATCTAAACCTATAAATTTTTTTAAAAACTACAAAATATATTAAAAATCCAAAAAAACCTAAAAAACAAAAAAAAACCAATAAAAACCATAACTACTCTAAAAAACTCTAAAAATCCATAAAAACATTAAAAACCCATAAAAATCCCAAAAAATCCAAAAAAATCCTTAAAATCATAACAAACCCAAAAAATCCATAAAAACCTAAAACAATTAAAACCCCTAATAGACCTAAAAACGCATAAACCCCTAAAAACAAAAAAAATTAAAAACGCGTAAAAATACATAAACCGATCTAAATCCAATAAAACAATAAAAATACAAAAAATAAATAACAACATAAAATATCCTAAAAACATAAAACCCACAGGAAAACCATAAAAACCGAAAAATCATTAAAACCCCTAAAAAGAAAAAAAAGCTAAAAACCCAAACACCCCCCCAAAATACCCAAAACCACAAAACCAAACTAAAAACCATAACCCCCAAAAAACCGTATAATCCCTAAAAATCCATAAATCCCACATAAAATAAAAAAACTCTAAAATCCCTTTAAAACTCTAAAAATGTTTAAAAATCTAATAAACATAATAAAATGAAAAAACTAAAAAACCATAAAACCGCGTAAAATCATTAAAACCCTAAAAACCTAAAAACTCTTAAAACCCCTTGATGTCCCCAAAAACCTTAAAAAATTTAAAAAACTAAAATATCTTTAAAATTCCTTAAAAACATAAAAAATTTAAATAACCTAATATCCACTAAGAAAAACATAAAAATAAAAAAAACACATAAAACTCCTAAAAAATCTAAAATCACTAAAAACATTAAAAACAATGAAACCCTAAAAACCATAAAACCCCTCAAAATCCCTAAAATCTCTAAAAAAATATAAATCTAAAAAAGAACTTAAAATTCCTAAAACATAAAAAAACCTAAAACCCCTAAAAATCCCTAAAAATCTAAGTGAAACTAAAAAAACATAAAATCCCTATAAAAATATACAAAACTATAAAAACCCTAAAACACCAAAAAAACATACAAACCCTAAAACCCATTAAATCCATAAATTTCTAAAACCATAAAACACATAAAAACACTAAAACACATTTTAAAACTACAAAAACCCTTTAAAACCCTAGAAACATTTAAAAATATAAAAATAATAAAACCATAAAAACATATAAAACCATGAAAACCTAAAAAACTACCAAATTTTCTAGAAACCCCCCAAATTCCCAAAAAACCCTAAAAACTACAAAATCCTTAATTTCCCTAAAATTCAGAAAACAACTAAAAACCCTTGAAAACATTCAAAACGCTAAGAGAACCTTAAAAACAAAAAAATGCATAAGACACCCAAAAACTACTAAACAAAAAAAATACTAAAATCCCTAAAACACTGAAAATCCCAAAAACCCAAAAAACAATTAAAATCCCAAAAAATACCTAAAAACATAAAAATGATGAAATATTGAAAAACCCTAAGAAAAAATTAAACACATAAGAATACTTAAAAACCCAAAAAACCTAAAAACACTAAAATCACTAAAAATCATAAAAATAACCTAAAACCCCAAAAAACCCAAACAACCATAAAAACATCTAAAATCCTTAAAAACCATAAAATTAATAAAAGCATAAAAGTTTACTAAAAGCTATAAACATGCTTTAAATCCCTTAAAATTTTAATTAAACTATAAAAAAAATTAAAAATCCAAAAAACTAAAAAATACACTTAAACCCAAAAATATCATAAAAACAGTAAAAAACCTAAAAACCATTAATCCCACAAAACCCTAAAAATCTTAAAATCCATAAAAATCCTAAAAAATATTTTAAAATCCATAAAAACATAAAAACCCATAAAAAATTGTTACACCCCTATTAAAACCACTGAACTTAAAATAAACATAAAACCCCTAAAAATCTAAAAAATGCTAAAAACCCTAAAAATCCCTAAAAACCCAAAAAACCCAAAAAACCACAAAAGTCCCAGAAATCGTAAAACCGGATGAAATCCTAGAAAAGATTTATAAATAACTAACAAATAAAACAAAGTAAAAACCTTAATGAAATATAAGAAAATTATAAAATCTTGAGAATCCTTAATACCCATAAAACCCTTAAAATACTAAAAAACCCTAAAAATACCTTAAAACCCCAAAACCACATAAAACCTTAAAAAAATAACCCTAAAACACACTAAAAATATAAAACCCATTTAAAATTATAATATCTTAAAAAACAATAAACAAACATTAATCTCTAATAGATAATAAAAACACCAAAAACCCACAAAATCCATAACAACCCAAAAAATGATTAGAATCCATGAAAACCCTAAAAACCATAAATTCTTAAAAATTTCATAAATATACCTATAAAATGTAAAAACCCGTAAAAACATTATGAGAACCCTAAAAACCTAAAAAAAAATTAAAATAATAAAAAAACCTCAAAACCCATACAAACTAAAAAAACATAACGCACCAAAAAACCCAAAAATCCCAAAATCCCATAACCCCCAAAAAAACAATAAAATTCCCTAAGAAAGCTAAAAAATTAAATATATAAAAAACCAGAAAAACTCTAAAATTTTAAAAGTCCCAAAAAACCAAATAACCCCTAAGAAAAACATAAAAACCTAAATCACTAAAAACCCATAAAAACTAAAAACCGTTAAAACCCCTAAAACAATAAAAACCCTAAAAACCTAAAAATCTCTAAAAACTCTATAAACCCATAAAAATCCTTAAATACATCTATAAATTCCAAAACACATAAAATACACATAAAACTAGGAAACACCCTACAAAAAACATAAAAACCAATAAACACATAAAACCCCTAAAAACCAAAAACACTATAAACCTGAAAACCATAAAAGACCCTAAAAACCCTACAAATACCCTAAAACACTAAAACTAAAAAAACCACTAAAAACAATGAAAAATCTCTAAAAACCATAAAAATCTTAAAAATAAACTAATAACTCCAAAACCCTTTAAACCCTTAAAAAATAAAAAAACCTAAAAACCATAAAAACTCCAAAAAAGCTAAAACCGAAAAAACCTAAAAACCCCCAAAAAATCAAAAAACCCTCAAAATACATAAAAATTTAAAAGAAACCCTAAAGCCCCTAGAAACTCTAATGAAACTATAAGAAACAAAAATCACTTAAAACCCATAAAATCACTAAAAATTCTTAAAAACTACTTAATACCTAAAAAAATACAAAAAACCCTAAATACCCTAAAAACACAAAAAACACTAAAAACTATCAAAATACCTAAAAAACCTACAATCCATAAATATCCTAAAAAATACATAAATTAACTAAATATATAAAAAACATAAACAAAAAAACCTTAAGAAAACATTGAAAACCAAAAAACATATAAAACTGCTAAAAACCAAAAAAATGATAAAAATCCAATAAGTCCAGAAAAACCCTAAAAACCCTAAAAACCAATAAAAACCTTCAAAAAATATAAAAACCCATAAAACCAAAAAAACCACTAAAAACTATAAAACACCTTTTTATTCATAACATTAAACACCCTAAAAAAACCTTAATCCCATAAAAATTTCAAAACCCCATAAAAACCCATAAAACCCTGAAAACCATAAAAAAAATAAAATCCCTAAAAAAACTAAAAATGTAAACACTGCTAAAAATATCTAACAAATAATTAAAACACAAAAAATAATTAAAACCCACAAAAGATAAAAAATCTAAAACCCTAAAAAACATAAAAACAATAAAACCCTTAAAACATTGAAAAACCTAATAGCCATAAAATCCCATAAAAACCACTAAAATATATATAAACCCTTTAAAATCCTAAAAATGTTTAATAAATATTAAAATCCTTTTAACCCCAAAAACCCAAAAAAATCCATAATGACCATAAAAATTATAAAAAACACTAAAAACCATCAATCTCTTTAAAAACACTAAAAACCATAAAAATACTAAAAACTCCATCAGAATACAAAAATATGTAAAAAATATAAAAAATTTACAACCCCTAAGAAAACCATAAAAATTTTAAAATACATAAAACCCATAAAAACACTAAAAACAAAAAAAACCACTCAAAATCCTCAAATCCATAAAATCATAAAAAACAATAAATATTATAAATATCTCAAAAATGAAAAAATCACTAAAACCCAAAAAAACACAAAAAAAAATCTTAAAACCCTAAACACAATTAAAACCCCAAAAAATACTAAAAACCCTAAAAACCCTATAAGACCCCAGAAAATACTAAAAAATAAAAGCCCCTAAAACCTGTAAGAAATCATGAAATCTTATAAAAAACTTAATAATCCACTAAAAACTATAAAAAAACTTTAAACAAATAAAAATGATAAAGAAATATAGAAAACATAAAAAGCACAAAAAACCCAATAACTCCAACAAACCAGAATACCATAAAATCCCCAAAAACCACTAAAAACCCTCATAATACTTAAAACCAAAAACCCTATAAATATCCTATCAAATGCCTAAAAACCCTTAAAATGTAAAAAAACCATAAACCATGAAAACCCCTAAGAAAACAATCAAAACCTAAAAACACAAAACCCCCCTAAAAACTAAAAAAACACTTAAAACTTAAAAAACCCCAAAACCCTAAAAACACCTAAAATCCCTCTGAATCACAAAAAACATAAAAATAATAAAATCCTTAAAAACCCCAAAAAATACCTAAAATGAAAAACCACTTAAAACACTAAAAACCCATAAAAAACTGTGAAAACATAAATACACAAAAAACCCCTAAAACCTAAAAACACTAAACCCTAAAACACCCTAAAAATTCCATGAAACCCCTAAAAGCTTTGAAAACCCCTAAAAACCCAGAAAACCATAAAACACACCAATACTCTAAAAACCCTTTAAATAACTAAAAACATTAAAAAACTAAAAAACCATTAAAAACATAAAACACACAAAAAAATATAAAACATATAAAACTCATAAGACCTTATAATCCCTAAAAACCGCTCAAATACCTAGACACCCCAAAAACCCATAAAATTCATAAAAAGGCCTAAAAATTTATAAAATTGAAAAAACACTAAAAACCCAAAAAATCAAAAGAAAACCTTAAAACCCTAAATCAAATCAATACCACAAGAAACCAAAAAATTATAATAATTCTAAAACCCCTAAAATACATAAAATCATTAAATACTTGAAAAATCCCCAAAAAAATATAAAAACCATTAGTATCCTTAAAAAATCATTAAATATCATAAAAAAATAAAATCCCCAACAAACCCTGAATCCTCCTATGAAAAACCTAAATCTTAGAGACACTTAAAAACACTAGAAACCCAAAAAAATGCTAAAAACCCTAAAATAATCTTAAACACCTTTAAACCATGAAATCCTAAAAGCCATAAAAAACCTAAAAACCCATAAAACCATAAAAACCCAATTGTAACTCCAAAAACCCTTTAAACCCCTAAAAACGTCATAAAATATAAAAACCTACAACTCCTAAAATCTAAAAAACCAAAAAATCTATAAAAACACTAAAAACAATAGAAATCTATAAATACCCTAAAATTTATAATTTTTTTAAAAAACCAGACAAAAATATCTAAAATAAAAAAAACACTAAAACCCTATGACCTCAAAGAAAACCTAAACAACCTAAAAACAAATAAAACCCCTAAAAATCAAAAAATGGATAAAAACCTAAAAATCTCTAAAACACATGAAACCCCTAAAACACATAAAAATACCTTGACACCCATAAATCCCATAAAGTCATAAAAATCTATACAAATACCTAAGAACATAAAACCACTAAAAACCATGAACACCCATGAAAAACTTAAAACCTAAAAACACATAAAACCCCTAAAAATCTAAATATTGCTTAAAACTCGAATAGACCCTAAAACCCCTAAAAAAACTTATAAAACATAAAAAACCCTTAAAACATTGAAAACCGTAAAACATATGGAAACTATAAAAACTACACTAAAACACTAAAAACTCTTTAACCCCTAAAAATTTAAAATACTCTAAAAAACATAAAAACGTAAAAAAACTGAAAAAAACCTTAAACCACAAAAAACCATAAAAGTCCTAAAAACACCAAAAAACAATAAAAACCATCAAAATCCATAAAAATGCTTAAATCCTCACAAACTCTAAAATGGATAAAAACAATAAGAAACCCTAAAAACTATCAAAATCGTTGAAAAACCAAAAAACACTATAAAATCCTTAAAAAGTCCTCAAAATTGCAAAAAATGTAAGAAAAACCAAAAAACCCTGAAAACCCATAAGAAAATATAAAAAACCTAAAAACAATAAACACATAAAACTCAAAACAACACTAAAAATCCTAAAAGGCCTTAAAAACCATAAAAACCCATAATACCATAAAACCCAAAAAACCCTAAAACCAACTAAAAACAATAAAAACCCTAAAACCCCCAAAAAACCATAAAAACTATAAAACCCCTCAAAATAATTAAAACCCTTAAAAATTATACAAATCCTAAAAAATACCTTCAAATTGTTAAAAATATAAAACACTAAAAACCATAAAAATCCAAAAAAATATTAATAAAAGAAAAAACTTAAAACCCCTAAAAACGCTAAAAACCCAAAAAAATACAAAAAATCCTGAAAATTCCTAGAAACCCTAAAAACCCATAAAAATCATAAAAAATAACTAAAGATCTCTTAAAAATAAAAAAATACCAAAATTCTAAAAAACCATTAAAAACATTAAAAAACCAAAAACACTTAAAAATCCTAAATACATAAAAAATGATTAAAACACTAAAGGAACCTAAAAACCATAATACCCTCATACACCTAAAAACCATAAAACCCATAAAACCCTAAAATCCACATAATAATATAAGAACCCTTTAAACCATGATAAATATAAAAAAACTATAAAATGTGTAAACCATTCTAAAGACCTCTAGAAAAACTTTAACAACCCTAAAACCACAAAACCATCAAAATCCAAAAAAACCCAAAAAACTTTTAAAATCCTACAAACATCCCAAGATATCCCATAAAATTTTAAAGTACATAAAAACCCTAGGATACCATAAGAAAAAATTAAAAACATAAAAATATTTATAACCAATAAAATAACTGAAAATACTAAAAACAATAAAAACCCCCAAATACCCTCAAAACCATTAAAAATCTAAAAACCCATAAAAATTCTAAAAACCCATAAAAATACTAAAAAAATATAATAACTTAAATATACATAAAACCATAAATTCCTAAAAACAACTTATAAAAAAACATAAAACCCCTAAAAACTCTAAAACGCTAAAAACCATACAAGACTCGAAAAAACCCAAACCCACCAAACCCCATAAATACCCCAAAAACCATAAAACCCATTGAAACCATAATACCCTATAAAACCATAAAAACCCAATAAACCCCATTTCAACCCCTATAATCCTTAAAAAATCTCTAAAACTTTAAAAACCATTAAAAAGTCAAAAAAATTTGAAACAAAAAAAACCATAAAAAACCATAAAACCCTAAAAAACCCCTAAGACACTCAATATCCCTAAAATCCCTTATAAACATAAAAATTATAAAGAATCAGAAAAAATTATATAAACACAAAAAAACCCTTAATTCCATGAAAACCCAGAAAGAAACATTGAAAATCTAGAAATTCTTAAACCCCCTAAAAACAAAAAAATGCTAAATACCAAAATTACCCCTAAAAGTCCTAGAAACACATAAAAACCATAAAAATCCCAAAAATTCCTAAAATTAATAAAAATTATTAAAATAACAAGAAATACCTAAATACATAAGAAACACTAAACCCCTGAACACCCCTTAGAAAACCTTAAAATACTAAAAACAACTTAACCGCATAAAAATAAAAAATTTTGCTAAAATCACTAAAAGAACCTAAAACCCATAAAATCCCTAATGTGACTAAAAAATATAAAAACCCATTAAATACCTAATGATTTTAAAATAATTAAATTACATTAAAACTTCTAAAAAGTAGAAAAAATATTACAATCCAAAAACCAAAATATCCATAAAAACCCTAAGGTTCTGGAGTTCTTCGTTGGCTGCCCTCAGCTTCCTCTCTCATTTCGGGAGTTCACTAAGGCCGCGGATCTCCACCGATTGACTCTGGTTTCAAGATTTCCGAGGAGGCGACCCCCGGGGGTCACCTTTGACAGGTTCGTTGTGGCTTCCTGGAATCTTAGGGCTCACGCGACTGTCGGCCTCCTCGACAGCTCTCATATCATGGTTCGGTTTGCAACGGAGGATGATCTCATCCTTTCCTGGTCAGCGGCTCCTCGGTCATGCAGTGGCACTCGATTCTCCCTCTTTCGATGGAGATTCGATTTTCATATGAAGAGAAGCTCCCCGATTTCTGCTACCTGGGTGCATTTTCCTGAACTGCCACTCCCCTTTCAGAATTTCGCAATTATTTCGATGCTTGGAAACCTGGTGGGGCGATTCCTCTGTGTGGATAGTAGGACGAGGGCCCTATGTCATCCGGTTTCTCCAAGGGATTTTGTCGAAATTGATGCTTCGAAACCCCCTGTGGACTCTATCTAGATTTCTGTGGGAGAGGAGCTCAGATGGAGACAATCTGTTGTCTTCGAGAAATGGCTAGTCTTCTGGTCTTTGTGCTGGAGCTTTGGGCACAGTGACTGTTCTGGAATTTGTTATGTCACTTCTAGGGGTGGTGAATCTCTGTCTGCTGGTGGGAGTGGCCTCCCTCGATTGGAGGTGAAGGGGACGATTGGGGAGGTTTCCCACTCTGTGGCTACCGATGGGCCCTGCTCGTCCCCTATGTTTGCTAGTAATGGGTTAGAAATCTCTCTGATGGATTCGGGTGGCTTCTTGGTGAGTCTGGAAGCAAGAGCCGGTGTCTTAGGTAATGCTGTTGAGGATGTAGTCATGCTCACTGAGGGAGGAATTCATGGCTCTGCTGAAGGTGTTCATAGGTCTGGTGAAGATATTAGGAATCAAACTCAGATAGATAGGACAATTGCGATGGATGTCTGGCCAGGAAATGTGAAAAATTCCTGCAAGGATCTGGGATGGGATGACACAACTGGATTAAAGGTTGATGAGAATGCTGGTGGATATGCTCTAACAGATGAGGCTCCTATGAATGTTTCTCAGGCTGCAGGTTCGGCTGAGCCTGCCATGGTTGGGGTGCGGGTGGAAGATACTGCAAAGGAGGATGCTGTTTCTCAGAAAACCAAGTCTGGAGATGACTGGAGTTGAGGCTCAGCTAAGGAAAAGCCCATAATGGATGGGGATATAGACTAGTGTGATGCCCCGCTAGTCCTGCATGGGTATCCTGGCATGGGGGGACCTGGCATGTGGCCTGGGTTATCATTCCCCTCTGACGGTAGTGATGAGGACCTGCCTAGTGACCAGCTCCGATATGCTGGTGATGTTGGTGGTCCTTCCATGGACCTACAGAGGGCGATGATCCTTCATGGTGTTCCCTCTACTGAAGAATTTTGTGTGCAGCTCCATGAGATGGTATGGGTTGAAAGGGAAAGGTTCCCTCTTGAAGATGAAGCAAGATGTCTTGGGGAGAGGTTTTCTGAGGCTGATCAACGGATAAATGCTAATATGGTCACATCAAGGGAGAAAAAAATCCGCGAAGGTGCTGAAACTCTTGAGGCAGAAAGCAAGAAGGGCAAGGCACCATTAGCCGCTAGTGATGGTGGCAATGGAACAAAGATGTCTGCTGCGGGAACCTCCTCTGCCCCACCAAGACGAAAAAGGAGGAGGGATTACTCTACCCTCCCACTCCCAATGGTAACTAGGGCCTCCTCACGAGCTGTCAAACTGAATCTAAAGGTGAATAAGCGAGAGAGGCCTTATTTTTCTGCTGAGCAGGTAAATGCTATGGAGAATCTGCGGTCCAAACTTGGCATGCAAGAGGATTTTTACCCTGGATGGGACTCAATGGACCAGGTTGATGAATCGGATTTTAGCTTTGCTGATGATGGCGGCAGCTTTGGTGTTGGCATGGGGTTTCGTGATGCGGAGCTGGAGGATTTTGGCGGCGATGTTGACTGAAGATTGGATGTGGTGCTGTTGGATGCTGGTGCTGGATGCTGGCCATTATGAGTGGGGATGATGGTTGTTGGGAAGCTATGAGATGCTGGAGGCTGGTTGATGCTGGATAGTGGTGGTTGCTGCTTGGTTGTCTGTACCTTTTCCTTTTGCTTTCCTTTTTGAGTTTCTTTTTGCGTGCGTTGTAAGGGGTTTTCGGGTGTGGGTTGATTGACCCCTCCCCTCCCTTGTCTGCAGTGTTTGTGACTTTTTGTTTAATAAATTTTGGGGGGTGCCATGAATACCCTGGACCCGAGCCTTCTTTCCCCTACAAACGTAAAAAAATAAAAATCTTGTGAAACCCAATGAAAATTTTAAAAATATAACAATAATTAAAATCCATAAAAATATAAAAATGCTAAAAACCCTAAAAAACACTAAAACCTAAAAAACCCTAAGACCCTCCAATGTCCTAAAATTCATAAAACCATAAAAATACAAAAAAATCTCTAAAATCCCAAAAAATGTAAGAGAGCCTAAAAACCTAGAGAAACCTTAAAAAACTAAAAATAGTTAAAACCCTTAAATATCATAAAAACACTGAATACCCAAAAAGACTATAAAAACCCAAAATCCCATTAAAATAATAAAAACAATCAAAAACATTAAAATCCATAAACACATACAAAACTTTAAAATCCCCTAAAATTTTAAAAACCCTTTAAACCAGTAAGACATTAAAAACACTAAAATTCCTTTAAACTCCTAAAGAGTCAAAATACCATAAAATCCCAAAATCTATAAACTCTGTAAAAACCCTCAGAATCCTAATAAAACCCCAAAAAACCAAAAATATCTTAAAAATTCATAAAAACCCATAAAAATAAAGAACCCCATAAAACCCTAAAAACCTAGGAAACCCTTAAAAATAGTAAAATACTTATAAACGCTAGAAAATTAAAAAATTCTAAAAACCCTTTAAACACATAAAAATGAGAACACCCTAAATACCTTCAAAAACATAAAAACAATTAACACACCAAATTTCCTATAAAACTCTAAAAAACCTAAAATATCCTAAAACTCCCTAAAAACCATAAAACCCCAAAACCCTAAATGTCCATAAAAACAATAAAATAAACAAAAAAAATATAAAAATACATTAAACCCCTAATTTTTTTAAAAACATTAAAAACCATTAAAACACTAAAAAATTCAATACATTCCTAAAAACCCAAAAAACAACAAACCCATAATACCCTTAAAGAACCCTAAAAACAATCAAAATTATTAAAAATCCAAAAAATAATAAATAACACATAAAATATCTTTGAATCCTTAAAAACATAAAAAACCATGAAAAACCTAAAAAATTGTAAGAAAACCTTAAGATCCTAAAAACACTTAAAACAAAAAAAATCTTAAAAATGATAAAAAACTAAAAAAACCTAAAATCCTTGAAAACCATAAAACCCTAAAAATAGTAAAAATCCCTAAAAACTCTAGAAACCCATAATAATACTATAAATAACTAAACATCCATAGAAATTAAAAAACATTAAAACCCTAAAAAATCTCTAAGAAAACCATAAAAACCTAAAAACATGTAAAAATCTAAATATAATAAAAATGAAAAAACCCCTAATGGTCCCTATAACCCCTAAACCCCTTAAATTATAAAGACAAAGAAAAATCATAAAATCCCTAAATACCCATAAAACCCACTTAAAACTCTAAAACCCTTTTAAATCCCAAAAAATGTTAAAAATATATAAAACCCATCAAAATTATAAAAACTCAACCCCCCCCCCCCCTCCAAAAAAATCCTCAAAAACCAGAAAAACAAAAAAATGCTAAAAACCCTAAAACCCTCAGAAGCCTTAAAAACCCTAAGAACCATAAAAACATGAAAAATACCTATAAGTACCTAAAAAAGTAATAAACAATAAAAAACCTAAAATTCATAATAAAATCATTCAAAAAAAATACTTAAAAAAACCTAAAAAATGACGAAAGCCTTAAAAACCATAAAAAAACCCCAAACTCCCTAAAAATGGAAACAAAAAATAAAACACCTAAAAATCCAAAATGATTCTAAAAATGTAAAAAAACCTATAAAAAATTAAAAAAAAATAATAAAACCTTAACAACCAAAAAACACTTAAGACCCCAAAAAAACCAAAAAACGCTAAAAACCCTAAATAGCCCTAAAAACTCTAAAAACCATAAAACCATAAAGACTTGAACAACCAAAAAAAATCCTAAACACCACTAAAACAATTAAAATTATTTAAAAATCTTAAAATTATAAATAAAACATACACCATTAAACCCTAAAAACGAAAAAATACCTTGAAACCATAAAAAAACTAAAAACTCCTAAAATTATGAAATACCCTAATATCCATCAAAATCTCTAAAAACTATAAAAAAAATAAAAATCCTAAAATCCCTAAAAATACCTAAAATTTGAAAATCACTAAAAACCAAGTAGAAATAAGAAAACTATAAAAACTCTAAAATCCATGTAAACCCTAAGAAACACTTAAAACCGCTAAAAACCCAAAAAAAATCAAAAAAAAATATAAACACAAAAAAAATCTAAAAAAACCTAAAAACAAAAAAAACTGAAAATTACTAAAACCCTATGTTTTAATCACGTAATATATGTGGTGTGTTACCATCATGTGGTTTCTTTGAGGGTTTTAATGTTTTATAATATTTCACACTAAGCTGACTATCTCGGGATGGTTTCTAAATGGTTTTGTTCTTAGAACCAGAAACACCCAATGGTTCTGTTATTCAAGATTCTTTATGAACCTATTTTCCAAAGGTAGGTGGTTTTGGGGAAATGATATAACAAAACTTATGGATTTTCATTAGTCTAGAGGATGGGTAGTTGGGATCATCACACCATTTGGGGGGTGGAATTATTTCATACATTGGGACTCTCTTATATATTTTAGATATGTTTGAAAATACTTTATTAAATGACAAGTATAACATAGTTTTCCCTTGAGTTAACACTCAATTATTATTATGTATTGATTCTATAATCATATGTATATATCTAATTTTCTTCATCAATGTTGAAATATGTATGTATCTGAGGTTCTCCATCAATAGTACCCTTTTGTATGTTTGGATTAGATATTATTTTTTCATTAATTATTTTGATGGTGGTTTTAAACCACATAGTGGGGTTCTCGAGATGTTATCATCACATAGGAATATTAGAGTAGATTTGATTTCAAGATTAGGGCCATGATTTGGTATTTATTTATATTCTTGTGAAAGTGATCAAAATCCACGTAGTTTAGTTCCAATTAATGGGACACATCATACTTTTTAATGTCATGTAACAAGGACCACACCATGAATTATAACATAATGAAGGAATGAAATCTAGTGAAAATGTTCCTAGAAAAGAGTTGGTGTGGGACTTGTGTAGAATTAGCCCAAGGAAACTAGATGGAATGTGGATTCCTCGGTTGGGGAATAATCAAATAGGAATATGGCCCAAAAATTATTATGGTTGATTTGGGGTTTTGGGCTTGGGACTCAAATAGGCTTCCCATGTATCCCATCCAGATAGGAATCAAAGCCTTTATAGTTCAATTTTTTTGAGGACCCATAAGAATAGAGGCCCTATGGATGGTTGAATCATAGGGGAATGCAGACCTTTAAGAGGATGGTAACATGGTTTTGGTGCAAACAACTAGGAGGATTCCATTGTGTTTGGAACCTTGAGGAAAGTCTCAACACATAGTTAATTAGATGCTTGGTCACAACATATACCTAGAAGGATGAACATGTGGGTGAGTATGGATTGTTGGGCCTTTCACTACATATGAGGCCCTTGTCAAGGTGAAAGGAAGATCCATCAAAAGGATTATTGACTGAGATAAAATCTAATAAATCATATTTAATTATCATTTCTAAACTATAAGACCACTTGAGTCAATACAAGTCAAATAATCAATACGAAAGTGTAATATCTAAAAAATCACACAATATCCTTTGTTTATTGGTAGAGGTGTTCGGGGATACGGGAGAGAGACATAGGTCCTTGATGTGCCAGCATCCTCTTTTTTGTAACCAAGAGAGTAACCTATTTAGTTGTTATGGCCTGTGGGAAGGTCTATAGGATTACACTATGAGATATTTCATTCTATTCTCTTAGTTTCATTAGAATAGATGAAAATAAATCACTAATACACATCAAAGGGATACGAAATCATGACCCCTACCCATTTTCAGAAATGGTAGGACCCTAATCTTAGATATGATGAGGGAATAACATAGCTCTATCCATCATGTACGAGACTATGATGTCTATAATCATCATAAAAATATGGTATTTACAATTTTGTATCCCTTGAGTCTAATACTGGGAGGTCCTTAGAAATTCCCCTAGGGTTGGGATCCTCATGACCGAAGGGATGCATTACTTCACACACTCCTAGGTCCCTACTTATTAGGAAGGTCATTTGTGGTACACCTTTGACTGATGGAATGCATAACCAAATGGGAGACACACTGTTGTGCCTCTAACTATGGTTGTGGAAGTCAGGAGGATTCAGAGGAGGTGTCTATTTTTCCCCCTCAAAACCATATCAAAAAAAATAAGATCCCTACCATTGGTGGCTTGAAATATGGATTAGAAGGTGGATCGCATAGGTAAGGGATGGGAAATCTAAAGGGGTATTATATAGGGTGGACATGGGAAAATTAGAGGTTTTTAATGCAAAGTAGGTTTGTGAAATCTATATACGTATTGACGATATACCACCTAGGAAACACAACATTTGAGTTATATTTCAAAAAAAATTAAGGGTCTCCTCAAGTGTCCTTATAAGGGTCACGTGCATGTCCCTTGTTTGAAAATGGACCTTTGAGCTAGTGCTTTTTCAACTAAGGGAGGGTTTCCTCATGCACGTGTCACGTGTTTTTGACCATGTAGGATCTTTAATCCCAATATACCCATTAATTCCCTATTCTCATGAGTTTTGGAGAGATACCTAAAAGGTTTTTATGGACTAAGAGAAGGTATAGGGAGAGTATATATTTGAGGCTTCATTATAATTTTCTACCAATCAAATATAGATCCATATGGTCCTATTTATAGAAAAAATGGGACGTTGCGTGAAATGAATTTCCCATGTAGGTACCCCTTGCAGGTATCCCATGAATGTAACTTGTGTAGGGGTAGATGATACTTCTAGGACTTATAGTAAGGTCCCACACGAGCCTTCTAACATGAAGAATGTCTGCACATAAAACCACCTAGGTGAGTTCCTTTGATCCTTATTGGGAATATTCGCCTCTTTACTACTTGTCATATTTTATTAAATCCTTTTATCCCAAGTGAAAAAATGGAGTTTCAAAAAATTGACCTCCCTCGAGATTAGATCTAATCAGATGAAGAGGGTATTATCTAAAGTTATAGGGATGAATTGATTATATAGGTCATTTAGGTAGTCTATGGAGGTAATATGCACAAGTCTCATGTAAGATTGTCCTGCTATAGTTCAATTTCACAAGTGTCCTTTTTAATTTTTCATAATGCCTAGGGGGAGTGATTGGCCCGAGGCCTCTTGGGGGAGTGACCGATGATAGGTCATTTTTAGGAGTGACATGTGTGATGAAACTGGTTCAAGTTACCTATGTGAGGTCACTTATGTGAGTGACCTGCATGAGGTCCTATCCTTCGCTAAAATTTACAATTTCTAAGAAACCATGATTTGAATTTAATGAATATCTTTATATGTCATTATATATCTCAAATTGATGCTCAACCAGTTTCCTATAATCATGATGCTACACATGACTCATATATTCTTAAAGATGTTGGGATAAATTTATATGACATGTGTGACTCTATCCTCCTAGAATTTGAAAATTAATTGAGGGAATATTAGTACGACTACCCCTTAAGTGACTATCTTCATTTTTATCTCCATTGGATTTTAAAGAGGCACTTATCATGAATATATATAGTTAGATTCCAACATCTTAGTTCATGGAACATACCAATAGTCCCATCACCAAAATATCTTCCAAGGGAATATTCATCAAGGAAGGAACATTTACCATCGATTTTGTCATGCACCACAACCTATGTGCCCTAGATTTGAATCCTCATACCCAGAATTTGAAAAGACCCATTGCAATGAGTCAACCTTCCTTGCTTCCAAGATAGGCCTATCACAAGTATGGAATGAGCATTGGGAATTATGCTATGGAGGGGGAGTCATGAATGAATGGATGTGGGCATACTGGATTCACCAAAAATGTTTAGAGTTTAATAATGGTATGGAGAACATAAACATTTACAATTTCATTTCAATGGATTAGACATATATCTACAAAAATCCATTCATCATCCTAGAATTTTTGATCTAATGGATCTCTCAGATAAATTATTTCCACCTTAAACATCATGAATTCAACATTAGTATATTGGAAATCTAACAGATATATGTATTTCCTATCATCATATAAATACATGACTAGTTAATTACACTGATGGTGAATTGGGATGATTTCGAAAGGATGCCATCTTTGGCCCATGAGCTGTTGAAGTTGGTTCAGAAGATCGAGAAGGGAGAAACTCTCCCAATAGGAAATATCCATCATGAAGCATGAATTAAGAACTTCTTGGAGCTAGAAGGAGAAGGTCCTACCTACCATCACCCAATGAGATGCCCCATATTAAAGAATAAGATCATTCTGTGTAAGTTCTGGCCTATGTTAGAGTAAGAACAGTATATGAACTAGTGTTCACTGCATGTGTACACTCGGAAGGTTTCATTATGAATTTTATGGCCATTATATGTGATGTATGGATGTATTTCATCGTACTTTATCTCTTAAACCATATTTAGTGGAGTTAATGTTCTGGAGGGATGGTTTCTCCTCATAAATTATGTTATTTATAACATTTAGACTTTATCACTTAAGCCTGATGAATCTCTAAAGAATCTAAATGTATTAGGAGAGTTCAAATTCTTCCTCTATAGTGATCTTCCTACCTGGTGGTTCACTAAAAATTCCAAATCTAACGACGATATATGTTCATACATGACTACATTATGAGACGTTATACTGGAGGCCTATATTTATGGTGATATCATGTGTGAGGCCTATTCTCTATAATGATTTATGCCCCAAATCAAGTGTCTAAAATAGACATGCGTCTCCCGACCAATGCACATCCAGCTTCAGAATCACCCATTGGGGGATCAACAGTTTTGGATCCCGATGGACTTGGAGGTATCCTAAATTTGAATCAAGAAAGTTCCTTCAAGTGCATTTATCAGGGTAGAATCTAGGTATTCTAGTCTTTGTATTTATTCATAACCTCTATGGGAAATAATGAAAAGCATTCCTTAATTTGTGGCTACGATGATGGATGGCAGTGCACCGAATGAAGGTTTTACCCAAGGGTGATGTTTTTGAAGCTACAATGTCTTTGAAAAGATTCAGGAAAGTTCTAGAAATAAAGTTAGAGTTAATAATAACATTTCTTCCAGGACAATGAGGTATAGTCATCACAACCGATAGGAGACCCGAGCTCCAGTAACCCAACCCCCTATTAGATAAGAGGCATAAAAGGGATTCAATGTCAAAATATGTCATGTCTTCCTCTCTTCCGCAAAATTATCATTGGATTATTTATATAATTTGGAACTTAAATCATGGAAGGAAATATCTCATGAAATTTAATATATATAGTTATTTCTCCCACTTAGAATGCATATAATAGAGCTTTGAGATATTCAAGCACCCTCATATCTTCTGCCTAACATCAATTTTGATCAAATGGGGAAATATATTCTAGAACTGAAGATGTGAATATATTTTATTTATGATCAGATCCCAACCATAACATGTATATCGTAAATACTATACAAATATGAAATTGAGGGGATATCTGGTCAATCGAAGGAGGAATATGTCAACTACATCGACGTTGATGAGGTGTCTCTCTCTTTCCACTTCTAATTTCCCATCTTCACCCATAATCATTAATTTTAGGGTATTCATATTACAATTGGGATATTGGAAGTATATGAACCAATAAAAACTATAAAAACTTTTAAAAAACCTATGAAAACATTAAGAACATTAAAAAATGTAAAAATATTAAAAACCATAAAATGAAAAAAAACTAAAAGAACCTAAACCCCCTAAAAATCCATAAAAACATAAAACCCCCTAAAAACATTAAAGCCCTTTAAATCCCTTAAAACCTTAAAAACCACTGAAAAATCAATAAACCCATTAAACCCCTACAAATTAAAAAAAACTCTAATAACCTTTAAAATCATAAAAATCTCAAAAAACCCAAAAAACCCAAAAACCTGATAAAAACACTACAAAACCTAAAAACCCCTTAAATCACTCAAATTCCCTAATCATAATAAAAAATAAAAAACAAAAAAATACAAAAAAATACAAAAAAAAAATAAAAACAATGAAACCCCTAAGAAAATCCTAAAAACCTAAAAAATTTAAAACCCATAAAAAGCCTCAAAATGCTAAAACCCCTAAAAACCCAAAATAAACCAAAAAATACTAAAAACCCTCAGAATAAGTTAAAACCATAAAAATCCCAAAAGGCCTAAAAATACATAGAAATGAAATAAACCCTAAAAATCTTTAAAAATCCATAAGATAAACATAAAAATAAAAAACAATTAAAACCCCTAAAAATTAAAAATGTGAACAACCCAAAAAGACCCTAAAATCCACTAAAACCCAAATAACCCTAAAAGTCATAAAAACCTATAAAACCCTAATACCACTGTATGTTCAAAAAACCATTTATACCCCTAAAACAATAAAAACACTAATAATCCATAAAACCCCCCAAAAACTCAAAAAAAAAACCCTGAAAAACCAAAATCTAGGAAAACTCTAAAATCCCAAAATCCTTAAAAATATGTAAAAACTTTAAAAATGGTAAAAATACTAAAAAAATCCATAAAATTTAATCATATTATAAAAAACCAAAAAAACTTTGATACGCCCTATGTAAACAAAAATACAAAATAACACGTAAAATCCCTAAAAACCCTAAAAAATGCAAAACCCCCTAAAACACTAAAACCCCCTAAAACGATCAAAATTACTAAAATCCCAAAAAAACCCATAAAAATCCTTAAAAACAGTAAATAAACACAAAAAATATAAAAGAAAATAAAATCCATGAAAACCTATAAATAAAAACATAAAAACTGAAAAACACAAAAACCCCTAAAAATCTAAAAGAATGCTAAAAACAGTAAGAGGCACTAAAACCCTAAGAACCCTAAGAACCCACACAAACCCTAAAAAGCATAAAAAAGAACTAAAACACCTAAAACACCATAAAAACTCTAAGAAATAACTAAAAATATAAAACCCTTTAACCTCATAAAACTATTAAAAATTCTAAATGTCGTAAACCAGTAAAAACTAAAAAAACATAAAACCAAAAAAACAAAAAAACTCAAACCCCTAAAAACCAAAAAATCCCTAAAAACTAAAAAACCATAAATATGATAAATACATCATAAAAATACCATAAAATATAAAAAACATTAAAAATAATGAAAACTAATAATAAAACCTTAAAAACCTAAAAACACCTGAAATCTATAAAAACCCTAAAATGCAAAAAACCCTAAAAATAGTAAAAATATCCTAATAATCGTAAAATAAAAAAACCATACAAACCCCAAAACAGTTCAAAAACCCTAAAAACAAATAAAAACCCTAAAAAATTCAAAACCCATAATAATGTTAAAAACTCTAAAATACCAAAAAATCATAAAAAACTCAAAAACCCACTAAAACCCCCAAAAAATCCTTAACAACCTTAAAATGGCTAAATCCCCTAAAAATCCATAAAAAACAAACCAAAACATAAAAATTTAAAATTTCCCAAAAAATCCCTAAAAATGTTAAGACCCCCAAAAACACTAAAACATACTAAGAAAACCATAAAACCCCAAAAAACATTAAACCTATAAACCCCATAAAAATTAGAAAACTCTTAAAAATACTAAAAACTCTAAAAAATACTAAAACACTAAAAATACCTAAATACCCTTAAACCTATAAAAAGATTAAAAAATCCATAAAAATCCATAAAAATTTAAAAAACCCTATAAACCAAGAAAACCCTAAGACAATTGTAAAAACCTAAAAACACTTAAAATCCCTAAAAAACTAAAAAACAATTGAAACACTAAAAGACATTAAAAACCCTAAAAACTCTTAACACTATAAAAACCTATAAAAACAAAAAAACCCATGAAACCCATAAAATAATTAAAACCCATGAAAAACACTACAAACCTTTAGATAGCTAAAAGAATTAAAAATGTCTAAAAAGGCTATAAAATAAAAAAACTCATTATAACCCAAAGAACTAGAAAAAACCATAAAATCCTTAAGAACCATAAAAAACTAAAACCACTCAAAATATCATGAATCCATAAAAGCCATAAAAATCCTCAAAACCCCTAAAAATTCATAAAATGTAAAAAACATTAAAAAGTGTATAAAAACCTAAGAAAACCGTAGAAACCAATAAACACATAAAATCTATAAAAAACTAAAATATGATAATACCCCTAAAAACCTTAAACCCCTAAATACCATAAAAACATAAAAATATTTAAAAATTATAATAAACATAAAATAATAAGAATTAAATAAAACGCTAAAAAAGAAAAAACTATAAAAACCTTGAAAACCTTTATGAAAACCTTAAAAACCTAAAAATTATTAAAAAACCAACAAACCCAAAAAAATAGTAAAATTCTTAAAAAAATATAAACACCTTATAAACCCTCATACCCCTCAAAATTAATATTGACCCCAAAAACCTTGAAAATATAGAAAATACCTAAGAATAACTAAAAATGTAAAAAACCCTAACAGCCATAAAACCTTTTGAAAACCATTAAAACTTGAAAATACTTAAAACCCTTAAAAATAAAAAAAAACTAAAAAATAAAAGATGATAAAAACACAAAAACCATGAAAAAACCACAAAACCTTAAAACCTGAAAACCCCTAAAAAATCATAAAACCCTAAAATCCAATAAAAACTAATAAAACCCTTTAAACTCCTAAAAATGATAAAACACTACTTTTTATTAAAAAAACATAGAAAACACAAAAAAATCTAAACCCCAAAACAACCAGTAGAAACCTAAAATCCTTAAAACCCATAAAATCCATCAAAATCCCTAAAACCTTAAAGACCCTTAAAATCATTAAAAATAAATAAAAAACCCTAAAAAATAAAACTCTAGAAATCCAAAAAACCCCAAAGAGAAGAATAAAAATCCAAAAATAATTAACACCACAAAAAAGCCTAAAAAATATAATGACCCTAGAAAACCACAAAACCCCACTAAATCCCTCAAAACCATAAAAATTTAAAAATGCTAAAAAATCCTTTAAAATACCAAAAACACATAAAAATCAATAGAAAACCTCTAAAACCAACAATAAAACCATAAAATCCTAAAAATACATTAAACGCCAAAAAACTAAAAGATGATAAAAACTAGAAAAGATCCTAAAACCCTAAAACCCCAAAAAAATATAAAAACCCCTAAAAATATAAAAAACTGATAAACCTATAAAACCCCTAAAAACAACTAAAACAATAAAAAACACTTTAAACCCTTAATATACTTTAAAACCCATAAAACCCTAACAAATCTAAATAACCACTAAAACCCCTAAAAACAATAAAACCACTAAAACCCTCAAAAACCATAAAATAAGAAAAAATAGACTATAGACCTTAAAATATTTAAAAACATAGAAAAAATTAAAACCCCAAAAAATAAAAAAACCCCATGATAAAATATTAAAAACCCAAAATCACTTAAATTCCATAATAATAAAAAATATGATAAAAAACCAAAAAATCTTTTAAAAACATAAAAACTATTAAAACCCATAAAAATCCTAAAAATAAAAAAAATCATAAAAATTTAAAAATCCCAATAAGAATAAAAAACTATATAAATATATTAATAACCAAAAACACTTAAAGCCCATAACAATCCTAAAAAAATAAAAAACATAAAGGAAATTTAAAAAAACTCGAAAAATCATAATACACAT
Organism: Viscum album; assembly: GCA_963277665.1. NCBI lineage: Eukaryota > Viridiplantae > Streptophyta > Magnoliopsida > Santalales > Viscaceae > Viscum > Viscum album. The sequence continues at coordinate 44,284,580 of OY728151.1, forward strand.
AAAAACCATAAAAGGCATAAAAACCCTAAAACCCAAAATAGATCCTAGAAAAACATTAAACCCCTAAAATTTTTAAAAAACTCTAAGAACCTAAAAACCCAATAAATCCCTAAAATACCACAAATCTATAAAGGCCATAAAAATTCTAAAAACACCCCTAAAAAATGAAAATCCATAAAAACCAAAAAATAAGAAAATCCTAAAAATACTTAAAAATCCCTAAAATGTTAAATAACACTAAATACACTTAAAAACCTTATAAAATCTTAAAAAACTAAAAACAATTAATAACCCTACAAATATAAAATTCTAGAAACCCAAAAAACCCCCAAAAAACCCTTCCAAATACCTAAAAACCATATAAACTCAAATAAATCCTCAAACACCATTAAAAAACTGTAAAAATATATGAATCATAGAAAAAAAAAAGAAAAACCTAAGAACCTAAAAATAATTAAAACAAATAAAAACCCTATAAAAGGCTAAAACCCTAAAATGACCCAAAAATACAAGAAATCGCATAAAAACCATAAAACCCCCTAAAACCATAAAAACACCTCAAACCCCATAAAAATTGTAAAATCCCACTAAAACATCCCAAACTCTTTAAATCCCTAAAAAATAAAAACCACTAAAACCCCTAAAAAACCAAAAAACCAAAAAACCCTAAAAAACTCAAAAAAATCATCAAAATCCTTTTCTTTTGTGGGTCTTTTTGGTGTCTTGGGGGGTCTATGGTTTTTTGGTGTGGGTCGTTTGACCCTACCCCGCCCTTGTCTACTTGTTTTCATTATTTTAATAAATTATGGAAGGTTGTGATTTTCTTGTCCATGCGCATTCCTTGCCTTAAAAACTAAAAAACCATGAAAATCCTAAAAAATCAAAAAAATTCCCTAAAATTAAAAAACCATAAAACCATGAAGAACCCTAATAAAAATATAAAAACCTAAAAACACTTAAAACCCCTAAAAACCTAAACACACTAAAAACCCTAAAACGCTAGAAGCACTGAAAAAAACTGAAAACCCTCAAAATCCCTAATACCCATAGAAATGATAAAATTAAAAAAATCCTTAAAATTCACCAAAAACATAGAAACCCCTAGAATCCCTAAATATTGTAAGAATACCTTAAAATCCTATAAAACTAAACAACCAAAATTTTTCTAAAAAAATCTAAAACCCTAAAAATCCATAAAAACCCAAAGATAATAATAATAACCTACTAAATCACTGACAACCCCATAACACCATAAAAATCCTAAATATCCTTATAGACCCCTAAAACTTATAAAACACTAAAAACCATGAAAAACATTGAAAATCTAAAAACACTTAAATCCAAAAAAAACATAAATTCCCTAAAAACCCTAACACCCTAAAAACCATAAAACAACTAAAAACATTTAAATAAATAAAAAACCACATGAAACTATAAACAAAACTAAAATTATATAAAAATTTTATATCCCTAAAAACCTTAAAAATTAAAAAACACCTTAAAACCTCTAAAAAAATAAAAAAAACCTAAAACCCCCCAAAAACATAAAACCATAAAAACCCTAATGACTCTAAAAAACCTAAAAACCCTAAAAATCCTTACAAACCTTAAATATAATAAAATTCCTAACGTAGTAGTAAAATTAACTAGAACATTAAAAAACCCTTAAAACCCCAAAAACCTTAAAAACCACTAAAAACCATTAAAATTTAAAAACACTTAAACCCCATAAAAATAAAAAAAACACCAAAAAACCCAAAAAAATCAAAAAACTCTAAAAACCATCATAATCCATATAAATGATTAAAAAAATAGAAAAAATGTAATATATCCCTAAAAATCTCCACAAAATATAAAAAATCCTTAAAACCATGAAAAATTATAATAAACATTAAAACATTAAAACACTCAAAATTCCAAAAAATCTAAAAAATTCAAAAAAACATAAAAGACCCTAAAAACCCCAAAAAACAATAAAACTCCTAACAACCATAAAAACACTAAAAACACATAAAACCCTTAAAACTACTAAAAATTCTAAAAATTAATTAAACCATTAAAACATTAAAAATAAAAAAACCCATAAAAATTATAAATAACACACAAATACCTTAAAAAAAATAAATACCCTACAAACCATAAAAAAACCCAAAACCCCTCAAAATCCCTAAAACCCCTGTTTCCACACGGATTACGGGGATGACCTCCTGGACAGGAGATTCAAATGTTCCGATCGGTTTCTAGCGGGTTTGTTCGTAGAACCGGAAACATCCAATGATTCCACATCCGTTTGGACCTACTTTCCAAAGGCAGGCGCTCATTATCTTGTGGACTGATAAGGCTTAGGAATTTGCATTGGTCGAGAGGATGGGAGGTCGGACTCATCACACCTTTTTGAGGGGAATTATTGTCTACTCCGGGACTCTCTTTATAGATTTAAGTTATGTTCGTGAATCCTTATTATATTACCAAGTATAAAATGGGCTTTCCTTTAGTTTTAACAATCAATGATTAAATATGCAAGAAATTTAGAGAATCTTTTATATGTATTCGAGGTTCTTCATAAATAGAGAATCATCCATATCTGTTTAGAGATTCTTGGTCAATGGTATCCTTCAAAACATTTATATAAAAAGTCTCTTGGTCATTATGATGACCAGGCTGGTTTTAAAGCCACTCAGTGGGGCACTTGAAGTTTATCGTCATTCAGAAGGATAGAGATTATTTCAAAGTTGGGATCGAACCCATAAATGGGCTACCTACGTATCCTTTGTTTTGGAAAAGGAATCAGAACCCACGTAGTTCGAGGAATGGGGTATGATGTTTATGATTGATGGCTCAAAGATGAATGTCATAATTAATTTTACACTCTAAGCTCACGTGAGTCATGCTCGGTGTGAGAAACAAGAGGTATTGGTAAAAATTAGACAATTGTGCCATGAAGGATGCAATCATAAGAATTTTTTTTGGGGCTTATGTATGGATGACTGCCCAGATAGATGAAGGTTTAGGATTTAATTTTAGGGAGAAAATCCATGAACAGGGTCCATAAAGTTATATGTGCTTCATGGAGATTTGAATACTCTAATCTTGGGGCTTACTCCTAAGGAGGATGCCCAAGTTAGGAGGGGACTTATGATTAGGTTTTAATCCTGAAAAGGAAACCCAAATCAAAGGTAAATTAGAACTGGTTAAGAGAAGTTTAAGGGGACTTGGGGCTTATTCCTGAAAAGGAGACCCAAGGTTATGACTGAGTCTTATTCCTGAAAAGGAGACCCAGGTTAAGGGACTTGGGGCTTACTCCTGAAAAAGAAGCCCAAGGTTTGAGGTTGGGGCTTATTCTTAAGAAAGATGCCCAAGATTAAAGGACTTGATTGGGGCTTACTCCAGAGGAGGATGCCCAAGATTGGGAACTTTAAGAATTTGGGGCTTACTCCTGAGGATGATGCCCAAATAAAAGGATTTATAACTGGGGATTATTCCTGAAAAGGAGACCCAAATTAGGATTCTCTCATCTTAAAGGATGAGGTTGAATGAATGAACTCTCAATCTTTAGTGATATAAAGATGTTTAAATCACTAGGTTTTGAGAGATATTTCACAGAATTCCTTTCAGATAAGGATGTCAAATCAAGAAATCATGCCATAAATGGCTTTGAAGAGTATCTTGAATACTGAATCTTGAATAGGAAAGGTGAAATGGCTTAAGAGGGGTAAAATGGGCAAGATGGGCACCCAAAACGATAGGGGCGCGCAAGTATTAAAAGTTGCGCAAGTCCTGCGGCGGCGCGCAAGTATTGGTCGCGCAAGTATACTTGCGCGACATGAGGGATACTTGCGCGATTTTCAACCAGAGTTGAAATACTTGAGCGACTCTTTATTAAACCCTTTATAATCCTCTTGAGGTTCTTCCAGAGAAGGTACGCGCAAGTTTTATTGAAGGAATTAAGTCGGCGCGCAAGTGTTTGATAAGTTTCAACACTTAGGCCTTCCTTCTTCCCTTTAGATCTTCCATTCTAGGTAAGAAATTACCTTAGAAGTGTTCTGGAAGCATTGAGAAGAGACTTGGGCGTCGGGAGCTTCAATCCGAGTTTCTGGAAAAAGATCCTCTCGAATGGGGGGCCCACAGGGTCTATTTATAGGCAAAAGAAGACCCCGGGCGGTTACTGGGCGGTTACCAGGCGGTTACCACATATGTCGCGCAAGTCCCTTGCCCGACCATGAGGAGTCGCGCAAGTGTTGAGGCGGCGCGCAAGTGTACTTGCGCGACCAAGAGGGAACTTGCGCGACCTATGGGCAATGTTCTCCTTTTTCATCCCTTTGTCGATTTTTGATGTTTCTTCAAAGGATTAATCACTTTCAGCTGAGATATTCCCTTTTCCGATCTTTAGATTATGTGACAAAAGGAGCGTCAACAAAAGTCCCCCCTCAGAGTTGGATCTGGAGAGAAATGAGGATTTGACTCTGAGGAAATTGAATTCCTCAAAAGGAAAAGGGAGGGCGCGCAAGTGTTTTAGTGAGCAGAGGGTGGCGCGCAAGTCTGCGTCGCGCAGGCCTTAAGTGCTCTGGGTGTGGCGCGCAGGTAGGCCTCCTGGCCTATAAATATACCGCTTCCGGCCATAGATGGCATCTGACCCCGAGTTTCTCGAGCTCTCGCCGCGCAAGTCTTCGTCGCCGCGCAAGTCTCCTGTTTTCATTGTTTTCTCGTTGCCGCGCTACTCTCAAGGTAATAAGGCTTGCGCGGCACATACTTGCGCGACAAATACTTGCGCGACACATGTATCACTTGCGCGACATCTCCATACTTGCGCGCCTTAATGCCTTGGCCATTTTTTTCCAAATTCTTTCACAAATTTTATGAAAAATAAACCCACTTAAGAGTTTAATTTATTCAACTCCTGTGCAGATTCAATGGCTCTTAGACCTGGATTAATTGATGAACTGGCTAGCAAGCAGATAGATGATATGATGAATATCATTGGCCCTGATTACTATATTGTAAAAGACAGTACTCTTCCAGATTTGGCTAAGTATCTGAAGAAATATCATCGCGACTTTCGTCACTGCACTTATCTACCTTTGTATGGTCATGGTCATCTGCAAGAAGTCATTATTCCAGAAGTAAAGAATTATCTTCCATTTTCTTGGTTTCAGAATTATACCAATTTTGCTTCAGCAAATATCTCAGGCGGAGGAGTATTTCAAACTGCTGGAACAGTGGAGAAGGCTTATGTGATGCATCATAGTCCTTGCACACCAGATCTGAAAAAACATACACCTGAGCTTCAACCACATTGTCATCCTTCAATCTTCCGAAATGCTCAAATGGATCAATCCAAAGGCTGGAAGAAAAGTTGGGATTTCCGTCCTGGGGGAGGCGTGAAGCCAACTTGGATGTGGGTATACTGGGTGCGACAGACTTGCGCAGAGTTTATTGAGGATCTGAAGAGAGCTGCAATATATGAGGCTGTTTGGGTTGGGAAAACATATATTTACAGACAAGATATCTTCGTGCCAGAGATACTCAGCCACTGGAGTCCAGCGACTAATTCTTTCCACTTGACTCATGGAGAAGTAGGAATCAGTTTGTGGGATGTCCACAAGATTTCAGGAGCTCCAATCTTGGGCGATATGTATGATGAATTCATTCCTCCCAAGGTGACTTGGAATGATCCAGAGAAGACTCCTGCTTTGGCTCGAGAACTATTCAAAATCTTTCACAAGCTCAAGAGTTCAGAGACCTCATTAACTCATTTCAGAAAATATATCCATCCGGAAGAATGGATGAATGTGTTTCTTACTGAGAAGAAAGGGATGGAGCCAAAGGAAAAAGGATCCAAGAAAAAGATATCCAAGGATACCCGGCCCAGACGTCCTACCACTTGTCCAAAACCTGAGAAGAGAGGAGCTCCTGGCACATTCTGGCCAACTCTAGAAGCAGGAGAGTTTGAAAATGGGGCTATGAAGTGAATCAAAGAATTCCAAAGAAAACTCGTCTGGCGGGTTTCTTGGCAATGTGGCTCAGTATTTATCTCTTGCCGGCCAGGGATTCGAAGGGAGGCGTTAGGCCAGGGACCTTCGTCATTGCGGCCAAGTTGGCTGAGGGAAAAATGGTTGGGTTAGCTACCCCCATTTTAGCAAAGATTCACAGGAGTTTACTTCACGTCTTCCAGGGTAAATCTCCTTTAAGAATATGGGACCATTCCAGGTTTTGTGGGGATGGATCGCCACTCACTTCAAGACTTACAATGTACAGAATGGATTACAAATTCCTGGAAGCTCTTTCAGACCGTCAGTGCAAGCATTCTCTGGAATTGCTCCATTAGATGTCAATGGTTATGACATAAAAGTAAGACTAAGCATGTATAAGGAATTCAACTTCTTTCCTTATGGAAGTCCGCCATCTGGGCGGTTTGTTGATGATGGGAAAGCCCCTTTGGATTTGAGGGCATACATGCTAGATTGCAGGGATGGCGTGTTAGTAGCCAGGATTGATGGAGAAATAATATGCGAGGCCTATGCTCCATATAGATTTGCACGCCAATTCAAATGTTTGCAACAGATTGTTGTATCCCCTCCAGTACATGTCAGGTTAGAGCAACATCCGATGGTTGCTCGACAACTATGGTTGCTGACATCAAGAGAGAAGACTGGGGCAGTATTTAATCTACCAGTTGAAAAAGCGGCACATTATCTGACTACATTTTATGCCGAACACTGGATAGCATCATACCCTAAAGGGATATTGAATCACCCTGTATATCAAGTGGGAAAGAGGAAGAGGACTGTAGAGAAAGAAACTCTTCCTCATGAAGGTGATGCTTCTCCTCCTGAAATAGGTTCAACAGACTCCTCCTCTAGAACTGATTCCTCGGATTATCATGATGGGGATGATGAGGCACAACCGGCAGCAAAGCGGTTTCGTGCCCGATATAATCCTCCGGCCAGAGTTAAAAGACCCACTCCATCAGCTCCTGGTGAGTTATTTGATTGTAATAACTTCAATCACTACTACTTTATAAAGTAATAAGTCTCACTTTCTTATTCTGTATCTGTAGTTGCAGGAATCGGGAAGAAATTAAAATCAAAAATTGTAGGACCTTCCTCACAGCCTTTATATCTAAGACCAGAGGCTGTTCAGCTATGGCAGAGCTTATATTGTGATACTGAGACCGCCTGGCTGGATTTGTGTGAGGGCCTACAACTTCCTGGGATAGGATATCTTCTAGCTTCTAAAGACCTTCAATACGGAGATAACCCCAATGAAGTGCGGGCTTACATCAGAGAGCTGGAAATGCTCATATATGCCACCGATAATTCAGTTCCTATCACCAGGCGGGTGAAGGAAATGATTGATCGTGGTACCACTGAGGGGGCTGGTGGTTCTGGAGATGAGGAATGGCAAGAGTACGTGGCTCCTGAAGATGTAAGTATTCTTTCCTTATTTTCTTTTCAACTTGATTTCAGTTGAAGCTTTGTTACTTAAGGAAGTTATTTTCTTCATCTTGCAGCTTGCAAAGAAAGGGACCGAGGTTCCTTCGCCACAATATAGCCCTGGTGGTACCGCTGTTGGGGCTGCTGCTGATTCTCCTCGCGAACCAGGTGAGATATCTCCAGGCCAGCAGGCCATGAATGAGGCACTGGACATAGCCTTTCATTCTCCAATCCAAGTGCCAATAAGGGAGACAACTGAAACTCCAAAAAAACAAAAGAAGCCAAGGAAACGAAGGAGGAAATCCTTAGCTAAACGTTTCATTAGCAGTGGTAAGTCCTTCGAACAATAATGAGTTTATACCCATAATCATATGGTTGCTCATATTTCTGAGGATTGCAGGGGCTTCTTCAATTTCCCCCTTGAAGGAAGGGACTGATCCTTCTTCAAAGGTCATGGAGGGTGCTGTAGAACAACCACAGACTCAAGCTAACTTGGTTGCTCCTAGAGAAGATCTACCATCCATTCCCAGTATCCCTCCCACTACTGAAGATGCTGTCCAGGGTCAGGGGTTGCAGGACATAAGTCAGCAAGAAGACGTAGCAAATGCTCCCACTGGTGAGACTAACCATGATTCTTAAGTATCATTGGATGAAATGATGAATCAAGGAATGACTTTTGAAGAATTTTATGATCATGCTAGATTGTCATGTGATTTAGAAGACCTTGGGCGTGAGTGTTACCCTTCGCCCAAATTTTTCTTTGAAAAAATATACTTCTAACCATGATATAAAATAATATGCAGTTTCTTCCATAGAAGCTGCTGAACTGCCAATGCCCGAAGAGGGTGTGGACACTAATGTCAACCCTATCATTGCAGAAACATTATCTCAAGTAGAGCTAAATCCAATAAACTCTCCTGAGACCCATCCTGAAAATCCTGTTGAAACCGGGAAAGATGGGGAGAAGTCTTATCATGTTGCTGAACCACCATTGGGTAAGGGATAACAATATTTGTGATTGTACTTTATTTGCAAGACAATCCATTCTTTTGTTATCCTTTAAGATTCAACTAAAATCTTTCAATTGATCATGTAGGGCCATCAACTGTAATGGCTAGATCCGGAGATGAGGCTTCAGCTTCTGCCCCAACGGGAATTGAAAGTGAAGAAGCCCAAGTCAGAGGGGAAAGAGTAGGACAAGGCACCTCCCTAAGTGCGCTAATTCCAGATTACATACCCCCTTATGACGAAGATGTTGAATCAGATCCAGAGATGCTCAAAGCGTTCAGCTTTTCACGACGTAAGGCATGGAACAACATATGGAACATCATATCGGGGGTGCCTTTAGAAGAGCTACCATCAAAAATTTCCAGATTGTCATCCCAATTTGTTATAATGGGACTTGGTGGTTTTGGGTATGAAAAGATCCATGCTGCGGTGAAACAGATTATTTTCAGGAGGGAGCAAATGCAGACAAGTCGCGAAGATTTGACCAGAGTGAAATTGTCAGTCAAAATAGGCGAATTTGAGGCTGCGATATCCCAGGCTGAAGCTGATTATGCTGTCAAGATGAAGGATCTGAAGCAAAAAATCAAAGAAAAGGTCGTCCAGCAGGTGCAACTCCAGCAACAGTTAGATGTTGTTACTGGGGAACTTGATCAGCTTAATAAATCATTGGATGAAACTCATATGAATGGCATGAAAGCCATTGCAGATGCTAAGAAGTCACTTCAGCAAGCTGAAAAGAGTGAAGCTGGTCAAGTGCACGAGCTTCAAGTAACTGTTGATAAGGCTCAGGATGCTATACATCAAATGAAGACTTATGTTGACAATCTTCTGTAATTCTTAAAAAAGAGAAGAGATTCCAGTCTGTGGATGTCCTTCTAACTCTTGTGTATCAATGAAAAACACTTTTGTCTTCAATCATTTGTACTTGCATTCTTCCATTACCTGCTTCAAATTTACTTAAGCCAATGGGCTTAGTAAGCATAGTTTGATTTTTACTAGGATTATTACAAATAACCCTACAAACTTTGAATCTTTTAACTGCTCAATATTACCTAAATCATACAAAAAAAATGTATATTTAGTGAGCTGGAACTTGACTTTTATTCATAGTTCCTCTGTCTTTTGTGTGGGCAGTTTAAAGTCATGCAAGCCGGTCATAAAGGGGATAATGTTTAAGGTAGAAATAGCTTTGACCGAAAATGGATTAAAATGGATTCAATTCCTTGACAATTTATCTGAAAACATATTTACCATACTCAAGTATGAGGGAAAAAATGTAAACTATGGCTTAAGAATATTTGAATCTGAGGAATGATATGAAAAAAGAGCTAAAAGGCATTAGAAGAAGTAGTTTCCAAGAATGAAGTTACTATTATTTAACAAAACCCGTTATGGGGTTGAAATATGCAGGGCCACCTATGGGCATTGGCTGCATAGTCAAATAAAATAGCATCTTTTGGCTGACAAGTCTGTTATGTGGACTGTTTATGCAAGGCCACCTATGGGCACGTGCTGCATAGTCAGGCAAAAGAACTCCCAGAAATTTACTTTCCTAGTGCTAAAATCCAGTGAAAGTTTATGGAGATTCAAATTTTCTAAAGCATAGAGTTTGTTGTATGGAAAGAGGTACTTGAATATGGAGAAGATATTTCCAAACAAGAATATCGAAGAACTGGATGAATATCACTCCTACGAAGGTCTGACCCAAACGTAGGGAAGAAGAATAAACCATAGACTTGAATACTTTCAGATCATGAAAAAGTATGTGGGACAAATATGTTAAGGATGGCTATTTTTGCGGATCCCTATATACTGTCGTTTAAGACAAATAAGGACAAAAGAGGCATTCTTCCCAAGAATGAAGTTACTATTATTTAACAAAACCCGTCAGGGGGTTGAAATATGCAGGGCCACCTATGGGCATTGGCTGCATAGTTAAATAAAATAGCATCTTTTGGCTAACAAGTCTGTTATGTGGACTGTTTATGCAAGGCCACCTATGGGCACGTGCTGCATAGTCAGGCAAAAGAATTCTCAGAAGTTTGACATTTTTGTGACTAGAAGTCATGAAAAGGGTTATGAAGATCTGAAAATATTTAAGGTTAGGATTATAACACATAATGATGGGTATTGTCCAATGTATATAGAGATACATAGGTCAATGATAACCATAATCATGTTGTGGCTGGGTCCTAAATTGAAATTTTGGACTTCACCACGTATCTCATAAGAATGAGAATCAAGCCATACGTAGTTCTTGTAGTTTAACGTCGTGCAGGACGAAAGTATGAGTGATCTTAGTTTAAGGTCATAGAATTCGGACCATAATAATGAATACACAGTGTGTGTTTTCACGAGGACTTTTCAGCCAAGGGACTGAAAGTGAAATTTGGGGTTAGGCCCAAAAGACTTGGGACTGGATTCGAGGAACACTCGAATGTTCCTACGTATCCCATAAGGATGGGAATCAAGTCCACGTAGTTCTAGAATTACCCTTAGTACAAATCTGTTTCGTACATGTGAAGGGTGAAAGGGGACTTTAGTGCAATGATGTTTTAACCTGAGATAAAAAATTTAGGCATTACCATGAATGCACGTAGTCTTTTTGAAATGAAACATGATTGAAAAATCAATGTCAATAATAGTTCTCTCTCAAGTGAGGAGATCAAAGAATATTGTAGTTTATTGTCGTACCGGACAAAAGTGTTGTATAGTTTAACATCATATAACAAGGACGAAAGTGAATCAATGTGAAGATATTGATTCCAGGGGTGGTTTCACAAATCATCATTATATGAGATGGTGGTGAACCGATGTGAAGAGATTGTTTTTGGGCTTGAACCTTGGGAGGTTGCCTATATACCCAGCCTGGAGGGCAAGGATCAAAGTCCATGTAGTTCAATTAAAGAATGAATTAATGATCAAGTTGTTCTTGTGGACAATGATCTAAAAAAATGTTGTTGGGACTTACACATGGTTAGTGGCCCAAAGGGAGTGTTATGGTTGATGTTCGCTCTAAGCTCACGTGAGTCATACTCGGTGTGAGAAACAAGAGGTAATAACAACCTTAACGATGCACAGTTTAATGTCATGTAGGACATATCAAGGACTTTCTGTACAGTTTAGCGTCATGTAGTTAGGATGATGGGGACAATACAGTTTAACGTCGTATTGGACGAAAGGGGGATTGTGCAGTTTTAATGTCATGCTGGACTTTTGATGATTATATAGTTTAACGTCTTTTCGGACGCGAGGGACTTTTATACAGTTTAGCGTCATGTAGTTAGGACGTCACAGTTTAACGTCTTTCTGGACATATTTGCAAAATAGTTTATGGTCATATACAAGGACCAGGGATGATGCAGTTTAGGGTCATGCTGGACGGTTCATGGAATTTTTTTCCCACAGTTTAATGTCGTGTGGGACGAAGTTGCAGTTTAAAGTCATACTGGACCATTTCTGTATATTTTAACGTCATATAGCAAGGACGAACTGGTGCTGTACAGTTTAAAGTCATGTAGCTAGGACTAAGGTGAACCAATATGAGGATATCAGTTCTGGGGACTTTTTACAGTTTATCGTCATGCTGGACGTTGGAAGTGCCACATAGTTTAATGTCATGTTGCTAGGACACAATATAGTTTAATGTCATCTCGGACAAAATATAGGAACTTTTATACAGTTTATTGTCATGTAGGACAAAATCAGGGACTATGCAGTTTAAAGTCTTGCAGTTAGGACTATTGGTGCTGCACAGTTTAGTGTCATGTTGCAGGGACATAAGTGCGAATAGTTTAAGGTCATATGCATGGACCGTACAGTTTATCGTCATGCTGGACGTAGTTGTAGTTTAAGGTCATACTGGACCATTTCTGTATGAACCAAAATGTAAGAGTCTTGGTTCTGGGAACAATATTTTGGGTTTATACAAAATACTTCTTCGGAAATCTGGCATTAGTTGGAGTCGTGATGTGTTCTCCATCCGTTGAGATCAGAGAATACGCTCCATTGGAGTAGACCTTATGTATTGAATAAGGTCCTTCCCATTTTGGTTCAAGCTTGGGAGGCTTCTTTCCTGGTATCATTGGTGTTCTGAGAACCAATACCAATTCTCCCAGAATGAATGAATGAAGACGAACTTTTTTGTTAAAAGCTCGTGCTATTCGATTATGATAGATTTCCAAGTGGTGCAAAGTGCACAATCTCTTCTCATCTAACTGTTCCAATTCATTCAAACGCTTTTGGGATTGCTCATCTGTCGATAACTGATCACAAATGGCTATTCTGAGTGAGGGCAATTGAACTTCAATTGGCAAGACTGCTTCTGTTCCATATACCAATGAATATGGAGTAGACCGCGTTGCATTGCGAGTGGTAGTCCGATAAGCCCATAAAGCATGAAAGAGTTTATCAGACCATGACCTCTTATCTTTATCCACCATCTTTTGCAGTATATTTGAAAGAGTCTTGTTGAAGGCCTCTATTTGGCCATTAGCCGCTGCATGATATCGAGATGAATGGTTGGACTTAATGTTGTATTCTTGATACAATCTCTTTACCTCAGAAGAACAGAAGTTGGTGCCGTTGTCCGTCAATATGGTATGAGGGACACCAAATCTAGTAATGATGTTAGACTTGATGAAGATAACAATGCATTTAGAACTGACTTCTTTGAGAGGTACTGCCTCTGCCCATTTGGAAAAGAAATCAGTAGCAGTAAGAATGTACTTAAACTGCTTGGCCGTAGCTGAAGGGTAAGGTCCCACCACATCCATTCCCCATGTGGAAAATGGCCATGAGTATTTAGCTGTATGAAGCAACTCTGGAGGTTGATGAATGAAGTTGGAATATACTTGGCATGAATGACACTTCTTTGTGAAATTAACACAATCTTGTATCATTGAAGGCCAGAAGTATCCAAGCCTTCAAATTTGATCAGACAATCTATGTCCAGACTGGTGAGCACCACAGACTCCTGCATGCACTTCTTTTATGACAGCCATTGTCTCTTCACCATCAATACATCTGAAGAGAACTCCATCAAAACCATGTTTGTAGAGAATTTTCTCGAGGTGGTTTGGACCATCATAAAGAGTAAAATTGACCACACGTCGCCGAATTTGTTCTTTCTCGGCTCTATCAGGTGGTAGTGTTCCATTTTGAAGGTATTCCCTAATAGGTGACATCCATCCTGTAGTATGACCATACGGTTCAGGAATGGGACTAATTTCATTAATTTCCTCTGTTCTGACTTGAACATAAGGTGAAATTGCACGACGGTGGGCAATACCGATGGTTGTCTCGTCCCGATTTGGATCTGCTAAAGCTGTGGCTATATTGGCCAGTGCATCAGCTTGAGCATTTTGTGATCTTGGGACATAAGAAAATGTCGGTTCTGAAGGGAATTCCGACATTAACTCTCTGACGTAATCATACAAAGGGATTAATTCTTCTTTTCTGATGGCATAATCCCCATTGACTTGTTTGATTACCAGGTCTGAATCACCTTTCACCTTTAAGTGATTCACTTGTGCTTGAAGTGCTAACTCCAAGCCTGCAATGAGAGCTTGGTATTCAGCTTCATTATTGGTACCACCTTCCCACAACAAAAAGGAATAAGGTAACACTGCCTTATCTGGAGAAATGAGCACAATTCCTAAACCAACTTTGTTGAATTTAGGATTTTCCATTTTCTTCCCTGTTGGACTTCTAGAAGCACCATCAAAATACATTTCCCATGTTTGAGGACTCTCTTGAATAGAAAAAACTTCCTCATCAGGGAATTCGATATCTGAATAAGTGTCTTCCACTGAAGGGTGTTTAGCCAGGAAATCAGCCAGAGCTTGGCCCTTAATTGCCTTTTGAGACACATACTGGATGTCGAACTGCTGTAGAATAACCGCCCACCTTGCCAGACGTCCTGTAAGCATTGGACGACTAAGGATGAATTTGAGTGGATTATTACGAGATACCAATTGGACCTCGTGATGTTGCAGGTAGTGTCTCAGTTTCTGAACTGCAAAGATTAATGCTAGGCAGCACTTTTCAATACCTGAATATCGGGTTTCTGCTTCAAGCATAGTTCTACTGAGATAGTAGAGACTATTTTCATTCCCAGCATCATTCTTTTGAGTGAGAAAGGCACCCAATGATCGCTCTAAAGCTTTCACATAGAGGATAAGAGGCCTACCCTCAACAGGTGGCATGAGTACTGGTGGACTCAAGAGGTATTTTTTGAGAACATCAAATGCTTCTTGACATTCTTTAGTCCACTGGTAAGTGACTCCTTTCTTCAATAATTTGGTAAAGGGTAAACTTTTGCCTGCCAAATTGGCGATGAAACGCCGAATATAGGCTAAGTGTCCTTGATGTCCTCTTAATTCTTTCAAATTCTGAGGTGGTGACATACCAAGGATTGATTTGGTCTTCTCAGGATCGACTTCAATACCATGATGGCGTACAAAAAAGCCGAGGAATTTTCCTGAGGTTGCCCCAAAAGCACATTTTAAAGGGTTCGTCTTCAAATTATGTTGTCGAAGCTTGTGGAATATGACTTCCAAATCAGCCAAGTGATCAAAACGTTGTTTGGATTTAACCACCAAATCATCTACATAGCATTCAACAAATTTCCCTATAAAAGGTTTGAAGATACGATGCATGGCGCGTTGATATGTTGCACCTGCATTCTTTAAACCAAAGGGCATCACCAGGTAACAAAACACACCTTGAGGAGCTCTGAAGGCTGTATATTCCTCATCTTCTAGGGCCATTCGGATCTGATTATATCCAGAATATCCATCCATGAAAGAAAGTACTTCATAGCCAGCCGTCGCATCAATTAAGAGTTCTGTAATCGGAACTGGAAAATCATCTTTGGGACAATACCGATTAAGATCTATGAAATCGATGCAAACCCTAATTTGTCTGTTCTTCTTCTTTACAGGGACAATATTAGCCAACCACTTGGGATATTGAACTTCTCCGACGAAGTTAGCTTTGATAAGCTTATCCACTTCAGCCTCGATTTTGGAAGCATAGGTTGGGTGTGTTCTTCTCGCGGCTTGCTTGAATCCTCGATGTTCTTTTGGCAAACCCAAATGATGGGTGGAAACATCAGGATCAAGGCCAGGCATCTCTGTATAATTCCAAGCAAAAATATCTTTATTTTTCTTTAAAAAAGAAATATACATCTCTTGTTCTTCAAGGTTCATGGCCGCACTAATTAAAGTGGGGCGTGGATCTTTCTCTGTACCCAGATTTACTTCTCTGAGTTCATCCACAGTGGTAGAGATACCCTCTTCAAATGCTGGAGGAGCATCTCTAAGATCTTCCTCTTCCTCTTCATCATGTGTTATTTCTTCCGTTTCTACTTGCAAAGTAGATGAAAAAACGAAATTCTCATGATCATAAGAGATGTCAAAATTTTCTCATTTTGAAGAAGAAGCTTCCATTTCCGACCCTATTGATGATAAAGGGTCTTCTTTGGGAATCAAAGAGGAGATGATGGATTGAGAATCGACATCAATATTCACCTCTGGTGTTGCTATAACTTCTTCTGGCCTGATTAGCGAAGTATAGACTTGTTGGATTTCAGCAGACGAAATGAAAACGTCACCACTTATGCTTTCATCACTGCTTGGTAAGTTACCAATTTCTCCCATGTTGTTTGGCTCGATTGCCGTAATTGACATTATGGATCTTTCCATAAGAGTATTTTGATTTGGGCCTATTTTGTCAATTTGACTGATAGGTAACACATAATCTGTACTCACATGTGAAAATGGATTTATTGGAATTTTTTCCAAACCATATGGAGCATTAACTTTGGTAATTTCCTTCATTGTAGATTTTTCTCTTCCCTTCATGTGATAAAATTCCGCCTCAATGTATTGAGACTCACATGTCTTGAACGGGGCCTTATCACCATACAATGTTCCAACTTGACCATCAAAACAGTATATGAGACATTGATGGTATGACGATGGAATAGCTGCATGCTGATGTAGCCAGGGTCTTCCAAGCAAGATATTGAAAGCTGAGTCTTGATCAACAATCATGAAATCCGAATTGGAAACAAGATCTCCAAACTGAGTTCTGAGCGTAACTTCTCCCAGTGGTTCTTGTTCATTTTTATCATATCCTTGCAACATCATGGTAGAAGGAGATAAATCAGATTCCGTGAGGCCCAATCGACGAAGTGTACGAATGGGCATGAGGTTGACTCCTGAACCATTGTCAATAAAAGCTCTTCGAACATCTATACCATTGACTTTGCCAGATAAGTACAAAGGTTTTATGTGCCCATGCACAACATCATCTTCATCTTTATCAGTAAAAGATATCACTGCATGACATTCTGCAGGATTATTCTCTATGTGATAAATTTCAGCTGCAGCAATCTCAGCTTCAAACTCTTGAGGACTTGACAAAGCTTCGATGAGTGCTTCCCGAAGATCTCTTGATAGATTCAAAGCATCCAAAATTGATAATTTGGCTGGTACTTGGGCCAAGTGTTTCAATATATCATACTTTTGATCTAGAGGCCTGCGTTTCCCAATAGGAATATGCGGTTTAGCAGGTACCTTGGAAGCAGATGCTTTGGAAGCTGATGCATCTTGTATTGAAGTTGGCAACATCTTTGGTTTTGGAAAATTAGACTAATTAGATCCATTTACTTGCTGAGATAAAGAAGATGGAACCTTTAATCGGTCTTCCAAAATAACTGTGCCGAAGCTGAGTTGGCCATTGGCAGAAGAACTTGCTTGTTCATTTTGAGCTCGCTGAAGGGCTCTACCACGAGTTTCTGCTGCATATACAGTGCTAGCAGGGGTAGAATTAGAGTAGTGGCTTCGGAAAGATCCACGTCTTCCCCTATATCCTGAACCTCTAGAACTTCCTCGGGTTCCTTTATTTGATATAGGGAATTCAGGCTCATCAAGACTGGAATATGAATCTGTTAATTAAATCATATTAACAGAACCAAAGATCAATTCTTCGTCTGATAAAGACTCTGCCTGGTTGGCCTGTTTAGGCTGTGCCGTTTGGTGGGACGGTGCCCGTTGCTTTGAAGTAGATGGAATGAAATCTGCCAGAGTCAAAGACAATTTAGGCTTTGATGCATACTCATCTTCTCCTGATTCCTCTTTCTTCTTTGAATTGTGCTGCCCTTTTGAGGATTTGTCTTTTGATGGAGGCTTTACTGCAGCTTTTGTAGGAGACACAATTGGATTCTTCAATTGTGTTCGCAAAATGGAATGGGTCCGATTGATTGTCTTTCTGACCATCCAATCATCATATTTTTTCGCAGTTTTGCTTTTGACTTCCTGCCACTCGCCTCCTTCTTCTAGATCTGTAGCGGTAATACACGCTACATGAGCTGAAGAACCCTTCAATTTGACTTGTCCCAAGTCGACCATCTTTTGCAGGAGGTCTTTAAAGACAAAACACTCCTGGATGGGATGCCCCAACAT
The DNA here is from genome assembly GCA_963277665.1 of Viscum album. NCBI lineage: Eukaryota > Viridiplantae > Streptophyta > Magnoliopsida > Santalales > Viscaceae > Viscum > Viscum album. Next base: position 44,302,491 of record OY728151.1, read on the forward strand.
TTGATGAAAAAGACAATAATTGGGACGGTCTTCATCTCCTTCCTTGTTTGGCCTCTTGGGCACTGGTAATTGAACCAAATTATTTTCCAGAGCTGAAATGAAGTAACCAGGAACTTGCTCACTTCGGAAAGAGTATGTTTTACTCTTCATATCCTCAAATTGTTTTCGTCGTTGATCTTTTTGATCATTTGGACGAAATAGCCTTTGTTGTTGGCGTTCAGGAGGTGGAGCCCTTCGAGAAGATGAAGGTTTTGAAGTAGAAATAGGTACAGGTGCCTGTTTAAGCATAACTATAGCAGTTTCTACTTTACCCATTCTTCTTCCTGGAGCTGATGGAATTACATGAGATTTAACCTTAGACTGTATAAGGGAATCTTCAATCTGTTGAGCGATTGAAGTAAGGTCTCGAAACCCTCCTGTGTATTTCACAGGGATCAATGGCGTGCGTAATTCGTCACGCAAATTTGCCACACAGATTGGCAACAATTCCTCCTGAGGGAGTGCTAAACTCAAGGAATACGTTAATCCCTTCCAACGAGCAATGAAATCAGAGACTCTTTCATTCTCTCTTTGCTTACAGTTTGTAAGATCGAAAACTGTCGTTTTTGGCAAAGTTGAGCTAAACTGAAGAAGGAATTTTTGACGAAGATCCTCCCATCCGATGACTGACCAGGATTTCAAGCTTGTATACCATACAAAAGCTGGTCCTTGCAAGGTTCGCACGAAGCATCTGAGTTTCACTGCTTCTTGCTGCTCTGGAGTTCCCATCATAGGATCACAACAAGATACGTAATGCGTCAAATGTTGTTCAGGGTCTCCTGATCCATTGAAAGTAGGGAAAATAGGGTTTCCAAAACTGGATGGAGGAGAAATTGAATCTACCCATTCAGGGTAGACTTTCTTTTCTGGTTGAACTTGCACCCGTTTCCCTTCCATAGTTTCTAACCGAGCTGTTAATGACTCAATAGTAGTTATTAACTTTTGAGAAACGTCAGGTTGAACTTGGTTTTGGGTAGGTGCAATGAATGGAGCTTGGACAGACGTGGTAGTTGGTGCTGCAACTGATGGTAGTGCTGCCAACCGTTGTTGCATTTGACCTGTAGGATTAGACCTCTGTGGGTGTACTGACAATGGAGGATATTCTTGATCCATCTCAGTAGTTACAACAAATTCCTTCGGCTGTCGGACTTCAGCATTCTTAAGAAGAAGACTACTCTGAAGTAGTTCTGCATTCAACCTTCTTAATTCTTTCATTTCTTCCTCCTGTTGTGCAAATATTTGCTCTAATGAGAGCGATTTACCTCCTTCAGAGGAAGGGTGAGAAGTAACCTGATTCTTTCCTTTCCCCTTATTGGATCCTTTTCGGAGAGGGGGAAGTGGGTTACTTGAAGGAATACCCAGATTTTTGGTAAGCCTTTGATTACGTGTGCGCACACCTTCTTCATTTAGGTCCGTGTGCGCAACTTCTTGAGCAGGAACCTCTTCGTCTGATCCCTCTGATTGAGCCTCATCTGGTGAATCAGCAGCAACAGCATTGATGACATTAATGGATGCATATTGCATGGAATCCTTTCTATCAGCATTACTGTGATATTGTCTCCTTCTATGTCCATGATGAGACATGGCATTCCGTTGACTTGATCCCTCAGGAATTTCTTTGTGAACCGTCACTTGGAGAGAATCTCCTGATAGCTTGGCTCTTCGTTCCTCTTGAGGATTCTTCCCTAATCGAGAGAATACTGACTTTCTCTGAGGGAGGGATTGAGGATTTGAAAAAGTCCCCAGTCCGGTGGACTGGGGATGTTCCTGCTGCTTCCGCTCAACTCCTCGAATCCCATTTGTTGACTCTGAGGGTTGGGTTAGAGAAGTCCCCAGTCTGGCAAGCTGGGGTGTCTCTTGACATGCTATATCTGAGATCATCTTGAAATCTCTCTTGATCTTGCAAATCTTAGTTCGGAAATTAGCTGGATTCATTAACCTGTATCCACTTTTATCACCTGGTTCAACAGACCGTTGGATGATTTCCGAAACTTCTGTCATTTGATGACGTGTTTGCTCCAGACGAGAGGCTTGAGCAATATTCTCGCCTGCTTGATGTAGGAGAAATTCAACAACCTATTCTCTATATACTTGATTTTGAGAGGAACTAGTTGAAGCTTGATCTCGAGCAAGATTTTGATTATGAACAAAGCCCATTGACTGTGGCCGGCCATGGGCAATAACATTGCATGAGACCATTTTCGGCGGGCTTTGCTGACCGGAAAGCACTGTGAAATGTAGTGCTCCGTGAACACCCCATCCTCTGATATGAACATTAGATGGAGCATTGGAAATTAACTGACGCAATTTTCTCAGCGCGCCAAGGCATGAACGTTGAAGTGTTCTCTGTTGCCTTTCAGCCTTCGGATACCGAGAGACTGATAGAGATGCCAAATCAATCTGGCGTTGTAACCCTTCTATTATCTTAAGATGATTTTCATATTCATCGTAAGATAATACCTTCTTCTTTAATTGACAAAGAGTTTTCCATATGTTGAGACGAATATCATGGATTCCATCATCCGTCAACATCTTTGGAATGTCGTACTGTGAATCAGCCAAAGGCCAAAACATGACTGGTACTTCACCTTTTGCCAGTTTTTTCCTCATGTTTAGCATTTCCTCTTTATCATTAAATGAAGATTCTTCTACCTGTTTGGACCAGAGTTGGTGTTTCCTTGTTGTTTCATCGGATTCAACAAGATTGGCAGAGACATCACTATTCATACTGGAAGATGAATGACCTGGGGATGGTTCGGAGAATAACCTGAACCCCAGGCTATCTTCTGATGGAGAAAGAGTTTCACCTGCCGATAGTAAAGCATCAGACATGACTGGCTTTACGTTTGCAAGTGCCTCGAGATAGGAGGGATTTCTCGTCACTACATTGCCTTCTGAAGAATTTTCGAGACAATGTGAATCACTACTGCGGAGAGGACTTTCGCAGCGAAGTTCATCACCATGAGGAGGACCATCATGATGGGTTACAGCAAAAGATGAGATCTCTTGCTCCTTGGTCTTATGACCACACAGAGGGTTCCTGTGGCTCTCATCTGAAGAAGAAACTTCAAGATTGACCGAATTTTCATGAAGCAAGTCTTCATGAGGAAGTGTCTGTTGAAGACCTTCAGAATTAATGTTCCCGTTATTGGGAACTGAGGGAGTAGAATCTTGAATACCAACAGATAAATGTCTGAGGGCTTCAAGAACTCCACCATCGAGGAAGGCTTGGTTACAAATTGGCCTTTGATCTCCTGACTGTGCTGGGCAGATCTTTTTCTTAGATGCCTTCTTACTCGCTTTAGAAACCACTTGATGACGAAAGTGATTGCTCTGAGCAGGTGTATGTGCCTGATCAGGAAAGATGGTCAGGTTAGGCTGACAATCATCGCTCAAATCAGGTGTATGTGCCTGACTTGGTTGTCCGTATGATATGGGGGAGTATGCCCCATAACCCTCTTGGACTGGAACAGATTTATGTGTCTGTCCCTGAGATGATGCTGAAGATGTTATGATATCATGGAAAGCATCCAGAATATGAGCAGGAATTTGCTTCTGCTCTTTCACCATTGACAAAATATGCTTGGTGACTTCAGCCGCCGGAACAGGGATATAGGTCCATTCCGGGCTGGGAGTAGGTGTATGTGTCTGCTTCTGTCCTCCTTTTCCTGTCAGTGAATCCTGACAGTACTCAAGTGTGGAGGCAGAGAGTTGAGTCTGCCTCCTATTTATCGTCGGGGCTTTCCGACTGATTTCTCCATGCGCTACCAAATGAGACTATTGGTAGACCTGATTAGTATGAGCAGGTGTATGTGACTGCTGATTACACTTCGCCAAACGCGGTTGACGAGATCCATCATATGTAGTCAGACGAGCCTGCTGACTAACTGCTGATGTATAAGCAGGTGTATGTTCCTGCCTATGGTACTCCACCGGAATTGCCTGGCGGGATCGGCTTGATGCTGCCAGACGAGTCTGCTGGACAGCGGGATTAAAACGGACAGGTGTGTATGCCTGTTCGTTATTTTCCACCAAGTTAGGTTGGTGGACTTCTCCGGAGATGGCAGGGATGACAACCTGCCTATTGTTAACCAGATTCCGTCTCTGGCGGTTCATCTTGCCTACTCGGGTTCGAGGAACCTGAGCTGAATGCCTGGAGTCGGTACCCTCATCATGTTGAGGGCGCACTACCGCACGAGTCTGGCGGCGATTGTTGATGGGAGCCCTTGAGAAGGACTCCTGTCTTTTTGAATTAAGGTCCTGCGGGACCTGCTCATTTACTTCCTCGGAGTAAGGGAGTGAATGGAAACTGCGTTCCGGGGATAACGACCCGAAACGGTTAGAGACAGTAGTCAGCACCGCCTGCTTCTTGATTGCTGGTCTCCGTTGTCCGGACGACCAAGTAGAGTTGTTAACTTGGAGGGCTTGACGAGCGGCCTCCAGAGTTGGGATAGTACCGTTACGACGGTACTCCTTAACCAGTGCATTAGAAACACAGCGTTGAAGACGCTGAGTTGGTGATGTCATCCTCAGAGCGGATGACGTTCCAGCAGGAGTAGCAGCATTGGTTTTCACAGCAGCAGACCTCACAGTAGAGGTGTTCACAGCAGCAGTATTCACAGGGGTGAATTTAAGGAAAGCCATTTTTTGCAGAAGATCTTTGAGAAAAGAGTGCCTGTTCCATGTAACAGACATAATCAAGATGAATCTGGCTACTGCATCTTTTGGATGATCATATGTCAATGATTGCTTTGTTGGCCCAAGGGGCCTAACAGATAAGAAGAACATCACTTTAACTTGGTTAAGGATTCACGTCGGGTTCACCATTTTTTGTTTCCACATGGATTACGGGGATGACCTCCTGGACAGGAGATTCAAACGTTCCGATCGGTTTCTAGTGGGTTTGTTCGTAGAACCGGAAACATCCAATGATTCCACATCCGTTTGGACCTACTTTCCAAAGGCAGGCGCTCATTAGCTTGTGGACTGATAAGGCTTAGGAATTTGCATTGGTCGAGAGGATGGGAGGTCGGACTCATCACACCTTTTTGAGGGGAATTATTGTCTACTCCGGGACTCTCTTTATAGATTTAAGTTATGTTCGTGAATCCTTATTATATTACCAAGTATAAAATGGGCTTTCCTTTAGTTTTAACAATCAATGATTAAATATGCAAGAAATTTAGAGAATCTTTTATATGTATTCGAGGTTCTTCATCAATAGAGAATCATCCATATCTGTTTAGAGTTTCTTGGTCAATGGTATCCTTCAAAACATTTATATAAAAAGTCTCTTGGTCATTATGATGACCAGGCTGGTTTTAAAGCCACTCAGTGGGGCACTTGAAGTTTATCGTCATTCAGAAGGACAAAGATTATTTCAAAGTTGGGATCGAACCCATAAATGGGCTACCTACGTATCCTTTGTTTTGGAAAAGGAATCAGAACCCACGTAGTTCGAGGAATGGGGTATGATGTTTATGATTGATGGCTCAAAGATGAATGTCATAATTACTTTTACACTCTAAGCTCACGTGAGTCATGCTCGGTGTGAGAAACAAGAGGTATTGGTAAAAATTAGACAATTGTGCAATGAAGGATGCAATCATAAGAATTTTGTTTGGGGCTTATGTATGGATGACTGCCCAGATAGATGAAGGTTTAGGATTTACTTTTAGGGAGAAAATCCATGAACAGGGTCCATAAAGTTATATGTGCTTCATGGAGATTTGAATACTCTAATCTTGGGGCTTACTCCTAAGGAGGATGCCCAAGTTAGGAGGGGACTTATGATTAGGTTTTAATCCTGAAAAGGAAACCCAAATCAAAGGTAAATTAGAACTGGTTAAGAGAAGTTTAAGGGCACTTGGGGCTTATTCCTGAAAAGGAGACCCAAGGTTATGACTGAGTCTTATTCCTGAAAAGGAGACCCAGGTTAAGGGACTTGGGGCTTACTCCTGAAAAGGAAGCCCAAGGTTTGAGGTTGGGGCTTATTCTTAAGAAAGATGCCCAAGATTAAAGGACTTGATTGGGGCTTACTCAAGAGGAGGATGCCCATGATTGGGAACTTTAAGAATTTGGGGCTTACTCCTGAGGAAGATGCCCAAATAAAAGGATTTATAATCCTCTTGAGGTTCTTCCAGAGAAGGTACGCGCAAGTTATATTGAAGGAATTAATTCGGCGCGCAAGTGTTTGATAAGTTTCAACACTTAGGCCTTCCTTCTTCCCTTTAGATCTTCCATTCTAGGTAAGAAATTACCTTAGAAGTGTTCTGGAAGCTTTGAGAAGAGACTTGGGCGTCGGGAGCTTCAATCCGAGTTTCTGGAAAAAGATCCTCTCGAATGGGGGGCCCACAGGGTCTATTTATAGGCAAAAGAAGACCCCGGGCGGTTACTGGGCGGTTACCAGGCGGTTACCACATATGTCGCGCAAGTCCCTTGCACGACCATGAGGAGTCGCGCAAGTGTTGAGGCGGCGCGCAAGTGTACTTGCGCGACCAAGAGGGAACTTGCGCGACCTATGGGCAATGTTCTCCTTTTTCATCCCTTTGTCGATTTTTGATGTTTCTTCAAAGGATTAATCACTTTCAGCTGAGATATTCCCTTTTCCGATCTTTAGATTATGTGACAAAAGGAGCGTCAACAACCCCTAAAAAATAGTAAAAACCAAAAAAATCCCTAAATATCCTTAGACACAAAAAAACCAATTGAAACCCTGAAAACACTAACAAAACCTTAAAAAAAATTAAAACCCCAAAAATCATAGAAATGCTAAAGACCCAAAAAAACTCTAAGACCCAAAAAAACTCTAAAACCCAAAAAAACTAAAACCCCTCAAAATCCCTAAAAACCCTAAAAATCATAATAATCATAAAAGAGCTTGAAGAATACCTAAAAAATTATAATATACTAAAACCCTAATAATCACTAATAAAAACCTAAACACCTAAAAAATGCTAAAAACTCTAAAAGAACATGAAAACCCTAACAAAACCCTTAGTAACCATAAAACCCCAGAAAACATAAAAAACCCTAAAACCACACTAAAAACTCTAAAAAACCTTTAAAACCCTGAAAACATTAAAAAAACCAAAAAAAATGAAAAATATTTAAAACCCCAAAAAACATTAAAACCTCGAAAAACTATGAAACCCTAAAAACCAGTAATCCCTGAAAATCCCAAAAATCCCAAAAAAACATGAAAATCCTAAAAAGTATCAAATTACCCTAAAAAATAAATAAACCTATAAAACCTGAAAACTCTAAGAATCATTAAAGACCTAAAACACTTAAAACCCCTAAAAACCATAAAAATTTGAAAAAAACCCTAAACTCCCTAGAGAGATAAAAACAAGTAAAAACACTAAAAACCTTGTGATAGAATTAAAAAAATAAAATCAAATAAATCATATAAAAACGTAAAAAGAGTTAAGAACCATAAAAGACCAAAAAATCCCAAAACCTCAAAAATTCATAAAACCCATAAAAACCATAAAATATATAAAATCATAAAAACCCTAAAAACTGACTAAAAATTATAGAAACACATTTAAACTCTAGAAATGTTTAAAAATCTAAAAAACATAAATTCACTAAAAACTCACCAAACACCTAAAAATCCAAATAAACCAAAAATACCATCAAAATCCATAAAAACAACAAAAAAACCATAAATATTCAAAAAAATCCCTAAAAATCACTAAAAACACAAAAACTGTAAAAACTTGAAAAACTCTAAAAAATCGTTTAAAACACAAAAACACTTAAAACAACTAAAAAAACATAAAAATACTAAAAACCCTAAAACCCAATTTAAAAACTAAAACCCACAAAAAATCTCAAATTCCATGAAAACATAAAAAAAATACAATCCTAAAAAATCCCAAAAAATCACTACAAATGTAAAAAACCCTAAAAAAAATAAAACCCTAATCAAACCAAAATAACATAATAACACTTAAAACCCCTAAAAAACATAAAAACCATAAAAGACCCTAAAAATACTAAAACCCACTAAAAACAATAAATCTCATAAAAACCTTAAAAATCTCATAAAACCCACTAAAAACTATGAAAACTGTTCAAACCCCTAAAAATATTAAATACTGTAAAAAATGTTAAAAATCCTAAAAAAACTCAATAAAATAATAATAATATCAGAACAGCTGTAATATTCATGAAAATATCTAACAACCCTAAAACCCAATAAAATCCTAAAAATAAAAAAAATACAAATGCCCCTAAAATCCATAAAAAACCCTAATAAAATCGTAAAAAACTAAAAATTATTAGAATCCATAAAAAAATATAAAAAATGATAAAATCCCTAAAACCCTAAATACCTAAAAAACCTCAAGATCCTAAAAAACCCTTAAAAAATAAAAATCCTAAATAAATGATAAAAATTTCTAAAAATGTAAATAAAACCTAAAAACCGAGAAACCCCCCTATGAAACCCTTAAACTCTAAAAACACTTAAAACCTATAAACAAAAACTACTTTAAATGGCCCTAAAATCCATAAACCCCTAAAAAACCATAAACACCCTTAAGAATCATAAAAATATCAAAAAACCCAGAAAACACAACAAAATCCACTAAAAATAAAAAAACAATTAAACCCCAAAAATTGGTAAAATAATCTAAACACCCCTAAAACCCTAAAAAATTTTAAAAACCAAAAAATAACCCTAAACCCCTCAAGATCTATGAAAAACAGATAGAATAGGAGGAGATCTAGATTATGGATCTATCATAGTCCCCTTGATGGTGTCGACTATCATCCCCCCTCCTGCCCCCCCGCATGGGGGAGGGATTATCACTATCTACTGATGGTGTTTATGATTTGGCCTTCATTCCCTTATCTATACCTAGTTATATACCTACATTCCCTCAGATGAATATTTGTCTGAAGGTTCCTAACATTTATGAAGGACATCTGCAATTACCCATCTCTCTTTAAGAGTACAATGGGGCTTACTCGCTCCATATATTATCATTGGTTTCTTAATTTGTGAATCCATGACTAGAATTGTATTCTTTGATAGATTAATCTTTGGATCTTGGGATTTATAAGACTGAGCTAAAGTTGGATAACTCTATGGTTGACACATCATGCTTTTCTTTGTAAGGAATAATATTTCATCAGTGATTGGTCTTCGGTCACTCTAATCTTTAATGGAATTAGATTATTTTTCTTTAGGTGGAGATTTGATCTTCATATGAAATATGAATCACCATTTATTTCTTCATGGGTAAGGTTTCTATAGCTTTATATATCATTTCAAAACCTCTCTATCATCTATATACTCAGGAGTCTTGCACGTCAGTATTTGTGCTCAGATAGTCGGACTCAGGTGATATGTCACTCGATGGAACCAAGGGTCTGTGTTTAAGTATAGGTGTCAAAGATATGGATTTATTTTTTATGGATTACTATTGGTAAAGAATTATGATATAAATATGCAGTTTTTTTGAATCATTGGTTAAATTATGTTCCTTATGTAAGAAACTAGGTCATTATAACATTTCTTGATGGTACAGGGGTTGAATAATAGTGGATTCAAGGTTGGCTCATGGAGAATTTGGTATAGGTAACAAGACAGTTGAATGGATAGTTTTTCTCTTGCTTGATGAGTAGAGAAACCCTGAGATAGGGAGTTCCCTTCTATTCCTAATGATTTGGGTGATCATAAGGGGGTGGTGGAATCAAAATAATGCAATAAAGACATGGATGTTATTTTAATCTGTGGTGAGGGAGTTGTGGATAGTGTAGGGGGCATTTGGTCTTATACATATATTCATGTGGAGGAGATGGAGGTTGGATGACCTCCCATCTTGGAAACATCTCTTAGGAAATTGGGAGAGGGTGTGATGTAGGAACAAGTTGGCATCCATTTGTGAAACCGTTTTGAATGTTTGGAAGCTGAGGATTTTAATTATGAGTAGTGGAATCAAGGACTGGATGTTGCCAAGTGGATTGTGATAAATGGGAAAGTTGATGGGATTGAGGAATGAAATTTTGATCAGATCTCTTTTTATGGGAATGAGGAAAGGTACCCAGGCACTAGACATAAGGAGAGGTGGTTGGAATACATGAATTTTGATCAGGTTGTTTGATCTACTAGTTTTTTCTCCTTCTGTATTCCCTACTATTACTTCCAATAAAATATCCAAGACATTGTAGGTTACATTGTCTAACCATTTGTTCTCTAATGTTTTTAATAGATTAAAATCTGACTTGGGATTTTCTCCACCTAGAGAGGATGTATTAATGTTAGATAATCATGTGATGTTGTGTGTTTCTGTTTCTATTTTATGTTCTATATATGAAAAGTGTGGCTCTTCTGAGAAAGAGTAGAGTGAGGTGTAAGCACTTGAGAAGAATGACTCTAGTTTGAATTCCAATGGTGATAATGATGTTAGTAATGTAGAACATCATGCTTTTATTGGGAGTGATAGAAGGTATCTTTGAGGTGGTGGTGATTGATGGTGTCTAATCTAATTCTACTGCTCCCATGTTCCCTTATAAGGCTGTCAAGGTGTAGGATTTGAAGATAATTCTATTTTATGGTCATGATGGACAATATCTATGCCATAATAACATTGATGGGTGTGAAGAAATTCATTGTCTGGTTTTGGGGGATATGTTCCTGGAGGATGTGCATCCCTTGTTCATGGGACGCAGCTTTGTGTAGTCCAGTGCCCCATGTGGCAGGGATCCTAGAATTGAAGTACAGAATGTGAATCTCCAGAAGGGAATATGGGAGGATGTTGTTGATAAGGATGATAGTAAAGATAGTGGTGGAAAACCTATGGATATGAGTGCGGCAAGTGATGGCCTGTTACATGGAAAGGAGAACGTGCCTGAGGGTTTTATCACTGGTCCCCCAAAGATTACCCCAACGAATGAATACTCCACATTGCCCAAACCCATGGCTACCAGGGCCTCTCTTAAGGCTTTTAAAAATGCTAATGATACAAAACAAGGGTTGTCTAACAAGTTTTCCTTTTGAACTCAATATAAATTTAAGGAAAAAAGACTCAGGGTTAGGTTTTTGGCGCTCATCAAGAAACAAGATGACTTAGAGTCTTGATGGGAGACAATGGATAAAGGTGCATCTTCTGATTTTGGATTTGGTGGTGATGTTGATTCATTTGACATGTAGTTTTATCTATTTGGTTTGTTTGACCATGGATATTTTTTTAATACTCTTCCTTTACTTTTTTTTTAAAAAATTCGGGGGACCAATCTTGTTTCGTCCTACACCTTCTTTTCCCTAAAAACACTAAAAAATCATAAAAATCCTAAAAAATGTTCATAAATCCCTTAAATCATAAAAAACACTAAAAAACTAAAAAACCATTAGAAAACCATAAAATATATAAACCCTTAAAACCCCTCAAAACCAAAAAATGATAAAAACCTAAAAAACCCTAAAACCACTAAAACCCTATAAAACCAAAAAAATTCCCTAAAACCCTAAAAACCATAAATACCCAAAAAATCCCTTAAAATCCCAAAAAATGTAAAAACCCCTAAAAATTATAAACACCCTAATGAAAAATTAAAAACATAAATACACATAAAAACACTAAAACCCCTAAAACCCAAAAACCCTAAAAAACACTATGACTCTCAAAATACCTGAAAACCCGAAAAACAATAAAAATTATAAAAAATTCCAAAAAATACCTAGAAATGTAAATAAACCAAAACCCCACAAAATACACTAAGAAATCCATATAACCCAAAAATTACTTAAAACCCCTAAAAACATTAAAAACACTAAAACCCTAAAACCCCATAGAAAATGGTAAAAATCCCCAAAATTCCCCAAAACACTGAAACACTTGAAAACCACTAAGAAAACCTTAAAAACCCAAAAACACATAAAACACCTAAAAACATAAACACTCTAAAAACCCTAAAAGGATAAAAAAACTGTAAAACACAAAAAAATCATCAAACCCATGACACGTTAAAAAAAATAAAAAACTCAAAAAAAACCTAAAAACCACTAAATACACAACAAATCCCCTTACAACTCTAAAAATGTTTAAATAATATAAAAAACATTAAAACACTAAAAACTAAAAAAACCCATAAAAACCCATAAAAATACAAAAAAAATTCCCAAAAAATCACCCAAAATATAAAAAATCATCAAATCCTTGAAAACCCAAAATAAAACCATAAAAACCTAAATACAATAAAAACTCCAAAAATCCTAAAATTTCTAAAAATTAAAAAAAAACAGTAATACCATTGAAAACCTTAAAGTCCCTAAAAACCATATAATACTATAAAAATCCTAAAAATGTCCTAAAAAAATATAAATGTAAATACCCTAAAAAACAAGAAAAAACATAACAAAATTCTAAAAACCTAAAAACACATAAAACCCTTAAAAATATAAAAATTACAGAAAACCCAAAAAGAGCATGAAAAACCCAAAACCCTTGAAATCCGTAAAACTACAAAAAACCAAAAAACCCTTAAAACCCCTAAAAACTATAAAAACTATAAAAATTATAAAATCCCTAAAAACCCATAAAATTCGATATAAACCCTCAAACCATAAAAATCGTAAGAACCCTAAAAATTAATAAGAAACAAAAAACCCTACTAACCTGAAAAAAAAAATAACGAACACTTGAAAACCTAAAATCACTTAAAACCCATAAAATCATAAAAAAACACTAAAAACCCTAAAAGCACTAAAATAATAAAAAACCTTAAAGCTATCAAAATCTCTAAGAACCCAAAAAATCATAAAATCCTAAAACATAAAAAAATCTCCAAAATATTAAAATTCCCTAAAACCCCTAAAAACCCTAAGAAATACTTAAAAACATAAAAACACATAAATTTTTTAAAAATATTAAAAAATTCTAAAAACCCTAACAACCATATAAAACCCAAACACCAATCAAAATTACTAAAACACTAAAAACTATAAAAATCATCAAAATGATCTAAAAATACTAAAAAAGATCCAAAAATACCGAAAAATGTAAAACCCCCTAAAACCCATAAAACCATTAAGAAATACTTAAAACCAAAAAACACACAATAACCCTAAAATCCCTAAAAATGCTAAAAACTATAAAAGACACTAAAAACCATAGAAATCTACAAAAACAAAAAAAAACAAAAAAAAAACATAAACACCCCCAAACCAATCAAAAATCTAAAAACAATTTAAACCCCTAAAAACCTCAAAAACACTAAAAAACCTTTATGAACCCAAAAAAATAAAAAAAAACCCTAAAAACATAAAAACCATAAAAACTATAAAAAAACTATAAAATCCACAAAACCCTTAAAAAACCATAAAACCCATAAAAATCATAGAAAACATAAAAATCCATAAAATTGAAAAAAATGTTGAAAACCCTCTAATAAAACCTTAAAAACCAAAAAAACCTACAACCCCTAAAAATATAAAAGATGTTGGAACCGATAAAACCAAAACGACTATTAGAAAATTTAAAATCATTAAAATCCCAAAAAATCTAAAAACCATGAAAAATATAAAAATACATAAAAATCCCTAAAAATGTAAAAAACATAAAAACATGAAACACAACAAGAAATACTTAAAACCCTAAAAACACCTAAAAACCCCCAAAACCCTAAAAAAGGATAAACATGCTAAAAATCCAAAATGGCCCTAAAAATCTGTAATGTAACTTAAAACCCTAAAAAACTCAAAAAACCATAAAAATATATAAAAACCATAAACCCCTAATAACCCAAAAGAACCCTAATAACACTAAAAACTATATAGCCCTTATAAAACCCTAAAAATGCCAAAAAGTATAGAAATACATTAAATCCCCTAAATCCTCAAAAAACCCTAATACCCTAAAAACTATAAAAACCCTCAATCTCTCTAAAAACCCTCAAAACCATCAAAATCCTAAAAAATACTTAAATCCCTAAAAACATAAATAACCTTAAAACCATAAGAAAAAATTAAAAACCTAAAAATTATAAAACCCTAAAAGTACCTAAAACAATAAAACCCTCTAAAACCCATAAAACCCCTAAAACCCATAAAAATTCTTAAAAACCATAAGAACACTAAAACTCCCCAAAATTCTCTAAAAATTGTTTAAAACCCTAAAATTTTATTAATATCTAAAAATATTTAAAAGATTAAAAAAACTAAAAAAACCCATGAAAACCAAAAAAAATCAAAAGAACACTAAAAAACAAAAAAAAACAATAAAAAGGTTGAAAATACCTAAAAATACTAAACCCCTGAAAATCATAAAAAATCCCTAAAAAATCTAAAAAATAGAAAACTATAAAATCCATAAAAAACTCATAGGATTTCGTAAAAATAAAAAAAAAACGACTTAAACTTATAACAAACCTAAAAACACAAAAAACCTTAAAAAACCTTAAAACCCATAAATCATCTACAAACCATCAAAACCCCCCAAACACCATAAAACCTAAAAACCCACAAGAAAAACTAAAACCCATTTAAAACATTAAAAATATTAAAAAAATACAAAAAAATAAAACCCTTGAAAATAATTAAAAAATAGAGTAAAAACCTAAAAAAATATTAAAACTCTAAAAAACCAAGAAACCGTCAAAATCACAAAAAATACTAAAAATTAAAAAAACCATAAAAATCCCTAAAAACGTAAAAAACCATAAACAACCTAATAAATATGTTAAAAAAGAAAATTCTTAAAACCATAGAAAGAGAAAAAATGATAAAAACCATAAAAACCTAAAACCCCTAAAACCCATGAACCCCTCAAAATCTATAAAAACCCTAAAAATAATAACATTAGTAAAAAATACATAAAAATCACAAAAAAAACCTAAAACCCTAAAAACATCTAAGAAAACATTAAAAACATAAAAAATCATAACATACCTAAAAAACTAAGAATGATAGAAATCCTAAAATCATAAAAAACTAGATATGTAAAAAACTCTAAAAACATTAAAACCTTAAAAAACCATCAAAACCCTAAAACCCACTAAAAACTCTAAAAACCCTTTAAACCCCATTTTTTTAAAAAGATATAAAAACATTAAAACCATTAAAAACCAAAAAACCCAAAACCTCCAAAAAACCCTAAAATCACTAAAACCCCCTAAACACCCTCAAAAATCCCTGAAACAATAAAACCCACAAAAATCCTAAACACCATAAAAATCCCTAAGATTGTAAAAAATAATAAAAACTCTAATATATGCTAAGAAATTATTAAAATCCAATAAACACTTAAAAACATACAAAACCCTAAAGAACCTAAAACACAAAAAATATAAAAAACATTAAGAATCCAAAAAACCACTCAAAATCCCAAAAACCCTAAAAACTATAACAATCCTAAAATCCCTAAAAATCCATAAAAATATAAAAGAATACTAAAAACCTTCAAAAACCCCTAACAACCATAAAATCCTTAGAAAAATAAAACCCCTAAAAACATTTAAAAAAAAGATAAAAATCCTTAGTGGCCCTAAAAAACCTAAAAACCATTAAAACCCATAATACCCTGAAAACCATAAAAAACCTAAAAACCCATAAACCCCTAAAAATCACTTAAAACTATAACGACCCTTTAAAACCAATTTTTTTTAAAAACAATAAAAAACCATAAAACCCAAAAATGTAAAAATACCATAAAAACCCAAGAATAACAAAAAAATCTCAAAAACCTTAAAAACACATAATAACACTAAAAATATATAAAAGACCTAAAATCAATAAATATCATAAAAATACATAAATGTCCCTAATAACTTATAGATCATAAAACCTATAAAAATGCTAAAAACCCATTAAAACCTAAAAACACATAAACCCCATAAAAACCTAAAAATGATGAAGAGCATAGAAACCCAAAAAAACCCTAAAAACTATACAAAAACTTAAAATCCATAAACCACAAAAAACACCATAAAACCCCTAATAACTATTAAAACCTCTAAAACTTTTTAAACCCCTTAAAATGTTAAAAAATTATAAAAATATAAAATTCACTAAAAACCTCAAAAACAATAAAATCCATATAAAACCCTAAAACTATTAAAATCTTTAAAAACTCAAATAACTAGAAAATTTCTAAAAAAATCCCTAAAAATATCTAAAAGAATGTAAAAACTCCTAAAAACATAAACAATCCTAATAAAACCTTAAAAACAAGTCAATCCCTTAGAAATATAAAAAAGTAAAAACCCATAAAAAACCTAAAAACCACTAAAATTGCAAAAAACCAAAAAAAACCATAAAAATCAAAAATAGTAGTATAATACGTAAAAAAAATAAAAAACCTTGAAACCCATAATAAACCCTATGAGAATCATAAAAACATAGAAATAGTTAAAATACGAAAAAAACTAAAAGAATTCTAAAACCCCTAAAAGACTCGAAAACCCCTAAAAGACCCAAAAACCCCTAAAAGCACTAAAAACAATAAAACCCATAAAACCATAGAAAACTCTAAAAACCCATAAAAACCAAAAAAAACCCTACAAAAACTATTAAAACCCTTTAAACAAATAAAACCATAGAAAATATTATATACCATAAAAACCCTAAAAAACATTGAAAACACTCTAAAATAAGACAACCAAAAACCAAAAACCCATTTAAACCCTAAAATCCTTAAAAATCACAACCCCGTTCAATTTCCATAAAAATTGTGAAGACCATAAAATTTTAAAAAATCCATAGATATTCCTAAAAATATAAAACACCCTAAAAACCCATAGAAACATAAGAAAACCATAAAAACCTAAAAACACTTAAAATCCATAAAAACATTAAAAAGAATAAAAACCATAAAACTCATAAAAATTCTAAAAACCACTAAACCCCTAAAACCATAAAAACCATAAAACCGTAAAAAGTCTAAAAGAATAATAAAATCTCAAAAAGCCCTTTAATTCCCTTTAATCATTAAAATTATATAAAAATAATACAAACACTAAAAAACTCAAAAAACCATAAAAATTAAAAATACCATACAACCCTAAAAACCCTCAAAATCCTTAATAACCATAAAAAATCATAAAAAACTAAATACACATTAAACCCCTTAAAATCTGAAAATGATAAAGAAAACTAAAAACCATTAAATTCCATAGAAACCCTGAAATCTCCTAATACCCTTAAAAACTCCCAAAAACCATTAAACACTAAAAACCCACGAAAACCATAAAAACAGTTAAACTCTAAAAACCATTTAAACACCTAAAGATGATAAAAATATAATAAACTTAAAACCATAAAAAACCAAACAAACCCATAAATATCCAAACAATAATAAAACCCTAAAACCATAAATCCCCTCAAAAACATCAGAATCCCCCAAAACCCTAAAAACCCAAAAAAACTAAAAAAATCCATAAACAACTAAAAATATAAAAACCCATCAAAAACATGAAACCCAAAGGGAAACCAAGAAACCCTAAAACAGTTAAAACCCCTAAATACCTAAAAAATCATAAAATCCCTAAAAATCTTAAAAATCACTAAAACCTTGAAAACCATAAAAACACTTATAGAAGTTAAAAAAAATAAAACTCATAATAACCCTAAAACCCACTAAAAAATTTGAAAACCCTTTAAATGCCAAAAAATGATAAAAAATATAAAAAATATTAATAACCTAAAAAAACTCATAAAAACCCTAGAAACCCAGAAAACAATAAAAAAAACTAAAAACCTCAAACCAATCAAAACCATAATGTCCCTAAAAACAAGAATAATGAAGAAAATGACCAGAATATCGCTAAGATTATAAAAAAAACTTAAAACCCTGAAAATCCCTTTGAACAATTATAAACCTAAAACACTTAAAACCCCTAAAAACAAAAAAAATATTAAAAACTCTAAAAAACATTAAAAAAACTAAAAAACATAAAAACCATAAACCCCTAAAACCATAAAAAACCCCAAAACCCATAACTTCTCGAAAAGAAAAAATAAATATAAAACACTTTAAACCCCTAAAAATAATAAAAAAAATATAAAAAACTATAACACCCTAAAAAACTCAATGAAAAATATAAATTAAGAAACCCTATAAAATTCTAAATCCTTCAAAAACCCTAAAAAAATCCAAAATATTCCTAAAAAATATCAAAAAATCCCTAAAAACAAAAAAAACACTTGAAAAACCCTGAAAAGCCCTGAAATGCCCTAAGAAATCCTAAAATCCTAAAAATAGTTAAAACAACTAAAAACCTAAAAAATGTTAAAACCAAAAAAAACCTAAAAACCAAAAAAACCCCTAAAAACATAAAACCTATCAAACCCATAGAAACCCATAAAACCCCAAAACCCCCACTAAAAACTCTAACACCCATTTAAATAAATAAAAATTAAAAAAATAACTCTAAAAACATAAAACCCTAAAAATTCAAAAAAACCCTAAAACCTAAAAAACCAAAAACCCCTAAACACCAAAAAATTCTAAAAATCCTTAAACACACAAAAAACCCAAAAATGTTAAAAATCCTCAAATATCCCTAAAAACATTAAAAAACAAAAAAAACCCTTAAACCCCAAATGAAATCTTTAACAACTTAAAAATAATTAACACCCTAAAAAATATTAAAACACTAAAAACCATAAATAACACTAGAAAACCCTAAATCCCCTAAAAATAATAAAATCCCCTAAAACATTAAAAATCCTAAAAACCCATAGAGACGTTAAAAAGGTCTAAAAACTCAAAAAACTATTAAATCAGTACAAACATTACAAACCCATAAAAACATTTACACCCTAAAAGACTGAAGAAAACCTTAAAACCCTAGAAGAACAAAAATAAACCTAAAACCCTAAAAAACTAAAACCCTCAGAGTCCCGAAAATCCTAAAATCTATAAAAACCAAATAAAATCTAGAAAAAGTCCCTAAAAACATAAAACCTTAAAAACCATCAAAAACCCTATGAAAACAAAAAAAACCTAAAAACGCTTGAAATCTCTTAAAACCCCTAAAATCCTAAAAAAATTTAATTTCCCTAAAAATATCAAAAAAATCACTAGCAACCCAAAAAACCATAAAAATACCCTGAAAACATAAAAATCCAAAAAATATATAAAACCCTTAAATGCACTAAAATCTATAAAAACCCATAAAACCCATAAAACATTAAGAACTCTAAAAAAGATTAAATACCTAAAAAACACAAAAGAACCCTAAAAACCCCAAGAAACCATAAAAACCCGAAAACATATAACCCCTAAAATCCCTAAAATTCCAAAAAATTCATAAAAATCTTAAAAAAACCCTAAAAATCTATAAAAGCATAAAAACACTAAGAACTGTGAAAACCCCAAGAAAACTGTGAAAACCTAAAAACACTTAAAATCCCTACAAACATAAAATACATTAAAACCCTAAAAAACTCAAAAAACCCAAAAACCCTAAAAACCAAAAAATCCCTTAAAAAACAAAAAAAATCCCAAAACCCATTAAAAACCCTAAAAATGACTAAATAATATATAATTTGTTTAAACACTAAACAACATTAATAAATTCTAAAAAATCATAAAAATATTTAAAAAAAAAACAAAAAAAAAACAGAAAAAACATCAAAACCCCAAAAAACCCGACCCCCCCCCCAAACATTTAAAATAATAAAGCCCCATAAAGTCCCAAAATTCTATTAAAATACAAAAAAACAGAGAAAATCCCGAAAATCTCCTATGATAACCTTAAAAGCCTAAAAACTCTTTATACCCCAAAAATCCCGAAAAATCACTTACAACCATAAAAACCAGAAAAATCCTAAAAAATACATAAAAATCACTAAAATAATATTAAACCTTAAAAAACCTAAGAGAACTTTTAAAAAATAAAAACACATAGAACCTATAAAAACATAAAAAATGCTAAAAACCGTAAAACACCTTAAAACCCCATAAAACACATAAAAACCATATAAACCTCTAAACCCTCAAAAAACACTAAAAATTCAACCATAAAACCTACTAAAACCCCGTAAAAACCCTTATAACCACTTGAAACTCTATGAAAATCCTTAAAATCCCAAAAAAATAAAAACCCTAAAACCCCACAAAATCACAAAAAACACAAAAAACCATAAAATCCATAAAAAATTAAAAAACATAAAAACACAAAGAAAACCATAAAACCAAAAAAAAGACTTAAAACATAAAAAATGATAAAACCCCCCAAAAAACCAAACACCATAGAAACCAATAAAATCCCTAAAAACACTAAAAACCCCTAAAAATCCTAAAAATTCCCTAAAAATTCCTAAAAGTGAAAAACACCTAAAAACATTAGAAAACCTGAATAAATCCATAAAAATTTAAAAACACTTAAAAACCCCAAAAAAACATAAAAAGCTCTAAAATCCCTAAAAATACACTAAATCCATAAAACCTAAAAACCATACAAATCCGAAAGGTCAAAAAATCAGTAAAAACATAAACTAACCTATGAACCCTGAAAACCAATAAGAAAACCACAAAAACATTAAAACACTTAAAATAAAAAAAAACTAAGAATACAAAAAACCATAAAAATCATAAAAACTGTAAAAACTACAACTCCCTAAAAATCCCTAATAACCTTAAAAAATCATAAAAATTCAAAAAAAAATCCCTAAAAATGTAAAAAAGCCAAAAAAACAAGAAATCTCTTAAGAAAATATTAAAACCCTAAAAACACTTAAAACCCCTAAAAACAAAAAAAAACACTAAAAAACCCCCAAAACCCCTAAAAATAAATAAAAATATTTAAAAACCCTTAAAATCCATAAAAAAAACCTCTAATACAACTAAAAATTAAAAAAAACCTTTAAACCACTAAAATGTTAAAACTCTAAAACCTTAAACACCAAAAAAACTCAAAGAACCTTAAAACCCAAAAATACCCCTATAAAACATGAAAATATGTAAAAATCATAAAAACCATAAAATACCTAAAAATATATAATAATGTAAAAAACCCAAAACCCATGAAAATCCATAATAAAACCTCAAAAACCTAAAAACACTTTAAACACCTAAATTCCTAAAAAACACCAAAGCACTGAAAAACCCTAAAACCCCTCATAATCACTAGAAACCAAAAAAACATAAAAATACCTACAAATAACAAAAAAAAATAAATAACCCTAAAAACTAAAAACACCTAATAAAATATTAAAAACATAAAAACACTTAAAACCTCAAAAAAACCTAAATACACTAAAATAATTATATACCCTAAAAATACCCAAAAACCCAAAAACCATACAACCCCATAAAAACACAAAAAAAACACTAAAAACTAGAAACACTATTTTAACCTCTTAAAACGATTAAAAACTCTACAAACCTTAAAACATTAAAACACTGTGAGACTAAACTAACACCAACCCCCCCCCCCCAAACTATTAAAACCCTAAAAACCACATAACCCAAAAAACAAAAATCCCCTCAGAATTCCTAACAACTCTATAAACTATATAATACCTTAAAAAACAAAAAAATTATTAAAAAATTAAAAAACCATAAAAACGCTGAAACACCTTAAAAACACTTAAAATCCCAAAAAACACATAAAACTCTAAAACCTAAATAATTCTAAAAACCCTAAAAAACTAAAACCCCCTAAAAACCCTAAAAATAAAAAAATCCCATAAAAACAATAAACATTACAAAAAATCCCTAAAAATCCGTAAAAACGTTAAAAAAACCTACAAACCCTAAAAACCCTAAAAACCATAAAAAAACCCTAAAACCTTAAAACAAATCCAAAAAACCCCATAAAACCATAAAATCACTAAAAATAGTAATATATATTTAAACCCCTAATTATCTTTTAAAACTAAAAAAACTATAGAAAACCCAAAAAAATCAAACATACCTCAAAAACGTCAAAAACCATAAAAACCTAAAAACCTAAAAACCCTCAAATTCCCTAAAAATCCAAAAATCTGATAAAAAACCTAAAACATTCAAAAAATCCTTAAAAGTGTAAAAACCCCTAAAATTCAAAAAATATAAGGAAAACCTTAAAATAAAAAAAAAATTAAAGTCATAAAATGATACAAAAAATATAAAATCCCTAAATCCCTTAAAATCATAAAAGCACTTAAAACCCCAAAAAATTCCTAAAAACCATAAAAATCATAAAAAAATCCCTAAAATTACCTAATGTCATAAAAAAGTAAAAAAACCTTGAAAACCCATAAAAAATAATTAAAAACATAAAAATACATAAACCCCTAAAAACCCAAAAAACTCTAAAACACTACAAAACCCGAAATGGACTTAAAACCCTAAACCCACCCCCCAAACATAAAACCCCCTAAACACCGTAAAACCTCTAAAACCCCCCAAAACCCCCAAAAACCATAAAAAATATACACCACTTAAACACTAAACACTGATTAAACCCATAAAAACCATAAAAATACTAAAAAAACTTTAAAACCCATAAAAATATCAAAGAACACCAAGAAACCCAAAAAAACCCAAAAAACCCCTAAAATCCTAAAAACCCGTCAAAATCCCAAAAAATGATAAAAAATCCTAAAAAATCCTAAAAAATACCTAAAATACCTAAATACGTAAAAACTCTAAAAACCCTAAAATCCCATAAAAATCTTAAAAAAACATCAAACCCCTAAAAAAATAAAAATTGTAAAAAACCCAAAAAATCCTAAAGTCTATAATATCTCTAAAAAAATTAACAACCCCATAAAAACATAAAAATCCTAAAAATGCATAAAAACCCAAAAAATTTGAATCCCTAAAAAATTAAAAAACACTCAAAAACTATAAAAACCCAAAAAATCAATAAAAAAACCTAAAACCAAACAACCAATAAAAACCCTACAAGACCTTGAAAACCAAAACAAACCCTAAAATCATAAAAAACTGAAAACACTTAAAACACCTCATATCCCATAAAACCCCTAAAATCCAATAAAAACTACAAAACACCTTTAAATCCATAAAAAAATTTAAAAAAAAATAAGAATCTTTATACCCCTAAAACAAAACAATCCCTAAAAACACAAAAAAACATTATAAAACCTAAACCCAAAAAAGAATTTTAAACCCCTGAAAATCCCTAAAAATCACAAAAATCCATAAATAATCTAAAATACCTATAAAATATCTAATGAAATCTTAAATACAAGAAAACCCCTAAGAAAATCTGGAAAAAAAATTAAAACCCCTAAAAACCAACAAAACAGTAAGAATATAAAAACCCCTTAAAAGACTAAAAACACAAAAATATCTAAAAATCCATAAAACCCATAAGAATCATAAAAATCCCTAAAATACCAAAAAACATAAAATCCCAATAAAACCCTTAATTATATATTTTAAAAAAACAAAATAGTAAAAACTCAAAAATTCAAAAAACCCTTAAAAATGCTGAAAAGACCCTAAAACCCAAAAAACCAAAATCAATTATCAAAACACCTTTGAAACATAAAAACCTAAAAACCATAGATACCATAAGAATACACTAAAAACCCCTTTTATCCCCTAAAAATTCTACAAAATTCTAGAAAAATAAAAAAACCATAACATCTAAAAAAACCCTACAAACCCATAAAAACCCTAAACACCATCAAAATCCCCAAAAACCCAAAAAATCCTAAAAAAGTCATAAAAATATATATAATGTTAAAATCCATAAAATTATACAAAAACTCTAAGAAAACCTTAAAAACATAAAGACAACTAAACTCTCTAAAACCAAAAAATGCTAAAAATCCCAAAAAACCCCAAGAAACCAATAAATTTAAAAAAATCTCTAAATACCCTAAAAACCCATATAACTCCATAAAAATCCCTAAAATCCCTAAAAACATAAAAATACAAAAAGAACTCTGAAAACCCAAAATATCACCTTAAAAACATAAACTGCCTTACACCCCCAAAAAACCTAAAAATACAAATTACCCTAAAACCCTAAAAACTCAAAAAAGATTTAAAACTGCTAAAACCCACTAAAAACTGTAACAACCCATTAAACACCTAAAATGTATAGAAATTATAAAAAAATCATACAAATCCTCAAAATGAAAAAAATCATAAAATCCGAAAAAAACCCTTCAAAACCCTAAAATCCTATAAAATAATAAAAACACTCAAAATCACAAAAAACCATAAAACCCCTTAAGATAATTATAATGCCCTAAAAATCCCTAAAAATGTAAAAAATTATAAACAACCATAAAATCCCTAAGGAAAACATAAAATCCTAAAAACACATAAAAACCATAAAAACCTAAAAAACACATAAAAACCATAAAAACCATTAAAATCCCTAAAAAACTCAAATAATCTTAATAAATCACAAAAAATACCTAAAACCATAAAAACCCATAATGAATCAAAACCCCCAAATGAAAAAATAAAAAGATAAAAACACCTAAGACAACTAGAAAATATAATAAATACTAAAAACCCAAAAAAATCCAAAATATACATAAAAATCATAAAACCCCTTAAAATAGAAAAACACTTAGAGACCATAAAACCCTAAAAACCAAAAAAAACAATAAATACAATTTAAACCCATATTTTTTAATAAAAAAACTCTAAAAACCATAAAAACAGAAACAACACCCTAAAACCCCAAGAAAACCATAATGATCCTAAAAACCCCCAAATCCCCAAAATCCATAAAAAAACTCTAAAAATAATAAAAAAATAAATATCCCTAAAAATCACTAAAAATGTAAACAACCCTAAAACCTTCATAAAACATAACAAAACCCTAAAAAACTAAAAAAACATAAAACCCCTAAAAATAAAAAAATACAAAACCCTAAAAAAACCTTACAAACCTAGAAACACATAAAACACTAAAAAACAAAAAGATGCTAAAAACATAAGAAACCCTAAAAACCCAAGAAACCCTAAACCCATTAAAAAGTATAAATATTGGTAAAAACTATAAAAAACTACTAAAACACTAAAAACCCCTCTAAAACCCTAAAAATATTAAAAATATCTAAAAACCCATGAATACCCGTAAAAAACTCAAAATCCCTAGAAACCCAAAAAAACAAAAAAAAATAAAAAGAACCCTAAATTCCCTAAAAATCATAAATTCCAATAAAAGGCCAAAAAATCCCTAAAATGTGAAATTCCCTAAAACATGGAACAACCATAAGAAAAAATTAAAACCTAAAAACACATAAACCCCCAAAATCCCTAAAAACAAAAAAATGTAAAAAACATAAAAACCCATAAAAACTGTAAAACACTAAACCCCTCCAAATCATTAAAACCCAAAAAACTATAAAAATACTAAGAATCCATAAAATCCCAAAAAAACTCTTAAAATGTAAAAAACCAAAAAAAACATGAAAATTCAAAATAAAATATTAATAACCTAAAAACACATTAAACCCCAAAAAACATAAAAAAAATTCCCAAACCCTAAAAACACTAAAATACTCTAAAAACCCTAAAACTCCAAAAATATACAAAAACCTTAAATCCTTAATAAATGATAAAAACCTATAAAACCCTAAAACCCCACTAATAACTCTTGATACTTTAAATCCAGTAAAAACATTAAAAAACTCTAAAAACCCTTCACATTCCTAAAAGAACAAAAAACCCCTAAAAACCCATAAAAACAAATAAAAAACCCAAAAAGACCCATAAAAACCCGAAAAACCATAAAAACCCTAAAATACCATAAAAATTTGAAACAAGACCATAAATCCCTAAAAACATGAAACCCATAAAAACCCCAAATACCCATAAGAAAACATCACAAACGCAAAATCACATACAACCCCTACAACCTTAAAACACTAAAAACCCTAAGAAACTATAAATACCATAAACCCTATAAAAATATTAAATTCCCAAGAACCCCCAAATCCCCTAAAATCCACTAAAGCCTCTAAAAACCCTTTATAACCCTAAAAACATTTAATAACTCTAAAAAACCTTAAAAACATAAAAAACTCAAAAATACTCTAAAAGTAAGAAAACATAAACAACAAAACACTCAAAATCCCAAATAACCCAAAAATCCATAAAAATACTAAAACACCCTAAAATTACCAAAAAACTAAAATAACTTGAAAACCCCTAAAACCCCTTTAAAACCCATAAAAACCTAAAAACACTTAAAATCCCTGGAAACCTAAAAATGCTAAAAACACTAAAACTCTCTAAAAACACTAAAAACCCTTAAAACCCTTAAAACCCTCAAATACATAAAACCCCTTAAAATCCATAAAATTTAAAAAAAAAACACTAAAAATATCTAAAAATTTAATAACCCCTAAAAATAATGAAACCCCCTAACTAATCCTATTAAACCTAAAAACACATAAAACCTCTAAAACCCCTAAAAAATTTAAAAACACTAAACAACCCTAAAATGACCTTAAAACCCTAAAACCAATAAAACCAATAAAATTATCTTCAAACATAAAAACCCTAAAATCTTAAAAAAAACCCTAATACCCCACCCAAAACTCAAAAAACTATTTAAACCCCTAAAACGTTAAAAAATAAAAAAAATTAAAAAACTCAAAAATTATGAAAAAAAACCATAAAACCCATAAAACCTATAAAACCCCTATAAACCGTACAAATATGTAAAACCCATAAAAATACTAAAAAATAACTCAAATATCTAATAACGTAATAACCCAAAAATCCCTGGGAACCCCATAGAAAACCATAAAAACATAAAAACACTTAAAACCCTAACAACATAGAAAATGAAAAAATCATAAAATATCCAAAAAGCATTAAAAGCATAAAAATTCCTAAAATTATTAAAACCTCCAAAATCACCTAAAACATATATAAACACTAAAACTCCAATAAAATTATAAAATTATAAAATAAATAAAAATAATAAAAACCTAACAATTTATAAAATCCTCAAAAATCCCTAAAAATATCTAAAAATAAAAAAACCCAGCAAAATAGCTAAAAATCCTAAGTAAAAATTAAAAACCAAAAAAATTAAAACCCCTAATATGTTAAAAACCCTAAAATACCCTAAGCCCCAAAACCCCAAAAAATCCCTAAAAACCCTAAATCCCATGAAAATATTTAAAAAATCCCAAAAATGTAAAAACAACTAAAAACCCAAATAAAAAAATAATAAAACATTAAAACTACAAAATACATAAAACCCCTAATGAACTAAAAAAATGATAAAAACTCTAAAAACCCAAAAACTGACTAACAATCATTAAAAACCCTAAAAATCCCTAAAACCTTCCAAAACACTAAAAATACATAAAATAAAAAAAACAATAAATATTAGAAAAACTTCTTAAACCCTTTAAAATGTTCAAAATTACTAAATAAACTTAAAACCCCTAAAATGATAAAAAACAGAAAAATCCAAAAAAATCATAAAAACCCTAAAAACCCATAAAAATAATCAAAATCCTTAAAAACCTCAAAAAACTAAAATAAAATAGACAATAAAAATACTTAACATAATCAAAAACCCCTAGAATCACTAAATACCCCTAAGAAAACATTAAAAGGATAAAAACATAAAACCCCTAGAAAATTCTATAACCCTTAAAAAAACCCTAAAAACCATAAAAACATAAAACCCTCAACATCCTTAAAAACCCAAAACCCATAAAAATCCAAAAAAATACCTAACAATCACAAAATCCAAAAAACACGAAAGAAAACCTTAAAACCCTAAAAACACATAAAACCCCAAAAACCCAAAATAACACTAAAACCCATAAAAACTCTAGAAACCATAAAAACTGCTAAAAACCTTAAAACCTATAAAAATCCATAAACCCTTAAAAACAAATATATGTTATAAAATCCTTTAAATATCTAAAAAATGTTAAAAAAACTATATAAAACCTTTAAAACCAAAATAAACTAAAAAAACCCTAAAACCCCCAAATACCAAAAAACCAAATAAACAAAGAAAAACCTCAAAATCCCAAATATCCCTAAAAACAAAAAATACCCCATAAAAATACCTATAAACACGAAAATATATAAAAATATAAAAATGAAAATAAAACATTAAAACCTAACAACTCTGAAACCCCCTAAAATCCAAAATGCACTAAAACCCTAAAATTTCTAAAAATCCTAAAAATCCTAAAAATCCTAAAAATCCCAATAAACCCTAAAAACCAATAAAATGAATTAAAAATAAATATAAGTAAATAAAATAATGAAACCCCTAAAAACAAAAGAAACCCCTAAGAAACCTATAATAATTTAAAAAAACTTAAAACCCAAAAAATGCTAAAAACCTTAAAACAATAAAAACCCTAAATCCAAAAACTTCTAAAAACCCCCAAAAAACAGCCAAAATTTTAAAAACATAAAAACCCATAACAACTAAAACCACTAAGAACTCTAAATCCCCTTTTAAACCAAAAAAATGATAAAAAATTCCAAAAAAACATAAAATTTTAAAAACATAAAAAATCGTAAAACTCAAAAAAACTAAAAAACCATAAAAATCCTTAAAAAGAACTTAAAATCTCAAAACACATAAAAAAAACAAAAACAATAAAAATACGAAGAAAATCATGAAAATTTAAAAAATATTTGAACCCCTAAAAATCCTAAAATGCACTAAAACCCTAAAAAATCTAAAACCGTAAATACCTCTACAAACCGTAAAAATCCCTAAAAACCAATGAATTCCTAAAATACCTAAAAAGTCCATAAAAATTCCAAATGAATCCCATAAAACCCTAAGGAAACCATAATAACCTAGAAACACTTAAAATCCCTAAAAAAATAAAAATGCTAATAAACCTAACACCCCTAAAACCCTGAACACCCTCGAAAACCATAAATATCCCTAAAACCCATTAAAACTCTAAAACAACTAAAAAATTTAAAAACCCCTTTAAACCCCTAATTTTTTTAAATAAATATAAAAAACTTAAAAATCCAAAAAACCACAAAAAAACCCAAAAAAACATTTCAAAATACCTAAACACACTAAAAATCATAAAAACCATAAAAACCCCTAGAAATTTAAAAAATTCTTAAAAGTCCTGAAAAAGCTAAAAAACCTAAGAATAAGATAAAATGAAAAAAATAATTCAAAAAACTAAAACACTAAAAACCCTAAAAATCCTAAAAGACCTTAAAACCTCTAAATAAATTAAAACCCCTAAAATAATAAAAAACCCATAAATGCTAATAAAAATCATAAATACCATTAAATAAACTAAATACATATTAAAACACTAAAAACACTAAAACCCCTAAAAATTGACAGAAAAAACAAAATATCAAAAAATCCCAAAAAAAACATGGAAACCCATAAAAATCCCTAAAACCCACCAAAATCTCTAAAAACCATAAAACCCTAAATATCCTAAAAATTCCATAAAATACCTAAAAAATCTAAAACCTTACAAATCCAAAAAAACACAAAAAACTTTAAAATCCAAAAAACTCTTAAAACTCCAAAAAATATATATCAAATGAAGAAAACTCTAAAAACCCAAAAACCCCAAAAACCCCTCAAATCACCTAAAAACCCTAAAACCATAAAAATTATAAAAATACCATCAAATCTATAAAAACATAGAAATCCCCATAAACCTTGAAAAGCTATATAAAAACCATAAAAAACAAAAATCACTTAAAACCTCTAAAAACTAAAAAAATTACTAAAAACACTAAAGCCCCTAATATCCCCTAAAATTCTAAAAATCCCTAAAAATTCCTAAAAAAAATTAAGATACAAAAATATCCCTAAAAATATCAGAAATATAAAAATCCATAAAAACCCTGAAAAATATTATAAAAACCTTAAAAACGCTAAAAATAATTAAAACCCCTTTAATCTCAAAAAAATTATAAAACCCCTAAAACCATAAAAACCACTAAAAATCATTGTGATCCTAAAACCCCATAAACCATTAATAACTCTAAAAACCCATTAAACACATAAAAATGTAAAAAAATATCAAAAAATTAAAATCCTTAAAAAAATCAAAAAAAAAACATAAAAACCAAATAAACCATAAACCCCTAAAAATACTAAAACCCCCAAATAAATTTCAAAATTCTTAAAAACCTAAAAATGATAAAAAACCTAAAAATCATAAGAATATGTAAAAATATAACAAACCATACAAACCCTTGAACCCCTAAGAATACCTCTAAACCTAAAAAATGTGTAAAACTGTTAAAAAATATCTTTAACCCCAAAAACCCTATATAACCCTAAAAACCATCAAAATCCCAAACAACCCTTAAAAGGCCTTAAAAATATTCAAAACCTCTAAAAACAAAAAAAACCAAAAAATCATAAAAACCCAAATACACGAAAGAAACTACTAAACACATTAAAACCCTCTATACCAATAAAAATGTTAAAAACTATAAAAACCCATCAAAAATCAATAAACTAAAATAATTATAAATACCAAAAACAACATTAAAACCCTAAAAATTCTAAAACCCCTAAAAAATAACTAAAACCCAAAAAAATCCTCAATCCTAAAAAATCAAAAAATTTCTTATAATGTAAAAAATCCTAGAAGAACTAAAACACCTCATAAAACCATAAAAATAGAAAAAACACATAAAACCCCTAAAAGCAAAAAATCACTAAAAACCCTAAAAATTTGGAAAATAATAAAAACACTCAAAATCACTAAAACCCCTAAAAATGATAAAAATCCCAAAAAAGCAAAAAATACATAAAAAATTAGAGAAAACTGAAAACCATAAAACCCCAAAAAAACACCCATAGAAACCTAAAGAACTAAAACCCCCTAAAAACCTAAAAAAAATTAAAAACCCTAAAAAACCTAAAGTCCCTAAAACTATATAAAAACACTAGTTATATTTTAAACAACTAAAGATGTTATAAAACTCTAAAAACATTTAAGTCTCTAAAAAACCCGAAAACCCTAACACCCTAAAAAACCATAAAACCATAAAAACCTAAAAACCATGAAACCCCTTAAATAACCATAAAAACCATAAAAACCTAAAAACACTTAAATCCCCTAAAAACAATAAAACAATAAAAACTCTAAAAAATCCTAAAAACCTTTAAAAACCATTAAAACACATAAAGCCCCATAAAATCACTAAAACCTCTAAATACCATGATAATAAAAAATTAAAGTCCCTAAAAACTTAAATACCATAAAAATGATGAAAACCCCAAAGAAACCTGTAAATCTATAAAACAATTTAAACACCAAAAAAATTAAAAACCTATAAACCACATGAAAGGACCTAAATAACCTAAAATCCCATAAACCCCCAAAACACTTGAAAATTCTAAAAAACATTTAAACACCAAAAAATATTTAAAAAATCTAAAAAACCTTAAAAAAAATAAAAAAACCCATAAAAACCTAAAACTTACTAAAAACCATAAAAACATTTAAACCATAAAGAGATTCTAATACCCTTAAAACACATAATAACCATAAATCCCATAAAAATGATAAAAAACACCCAAAATCCCTCAAAATCCGTAAAACACCACTAAAAACTCAACAAAACCTTCAAGACAATAAAAACCTAAATTTTAAAAGATCTTAAAAACCCTAAAACCAAAAAAACATAAAAACATAATAAAACCATAAAAAACATAAAAAACTAAATACATTAAAAATCCCTAAAAATCATAAAAATCCCTAAAATTACCAAAAAATGAAAAAAAAACACTAATAAACAGAAATACCTTAAGAAACCCTAAAAACCTAAAAACCAAAAAACCCCTAAAAACTTATAAAATGATAAAATAATTAAAAACCTCAAAACCCATTGACCATGTATGATCCATAATAACAAATAAAAACATAAAAACACGAAGAACCCATTAAACCTCTAAAACTCCAAAAAGTCTTAAAATCTTTCATACCCTAAAAACATTAAATCTCTAAAAAAACCCAAACCCTTAAAAACTAAAAAAATCCTGAAAACAAAAATAACATGAATCCCACCCCCCCCCCCCATCACTAAAAAACCCAAAAAAATAAAAAAAACCTGAAATTCAAAAAGTAAATCTTAAAAACCCCAAAACACTTAAGACCCCTAAAAAACATAAAAACGCTAAAACTAATTAAAAAATACTACAAACCTTAAAAACCATAAAACCATAAAACCATAAATCCATAAAAAACGTTAAAATTAAATAAAACCCTAAAAACTGACTAAAAACTCTAAAAACTATTTAAACCCCGTAAAACACTAACTAATTCTAAAAACCATAAAAAATATAAATAAAAAATAACCTTAAATCCTAAAAAACCATAAAAACACTTAAAACCCAAAGACCCATAAAATCAATCAAAATCCCAAAAATCCATAAAAAACCATGAAAAATATAAAAAACACTAAAATCTCTATGAATATAAAAACCCCCAAAAGCCATAAAAACCCATAAAACGCTAAAAACATTTAAATGCTCAAAATTGCTAAAAAACCTAAAAAACCTATGAATCCAAAAAACCCCTAAAAATAACTAAAAACAAGAAACCATTAAATCCTTGAAAACCCCTTGGAAATCCTTAAAATACTAAAAACACTTAGACTGCCTAAAAACCTAAAAATAATGAAAAAACATTAAAAACCCTAAATCACCTAAAAACTCTATAATTTAACAAAATTACTAAAAACCCTAATAAATAAAAAAATCTAAAAAATATAATGAAATACTAAAAACAAAAAAAGCCAAAATAAAAACATGGATAAACCCTATGAAAAAATTAGAACACTAAAAAACATAACACCCTTTAAAACCAAAAAACTCTAAAAACTATAAAAAGACCCAATAAACCCTAAAAACACATAAACCCCATAAAAAACTAAAACCATAAACCCCTAAAACCCCATAAAACATAAAAAAACCCACTAAAAACTCTAAAAACCTATTAAACCATTAAAACATTAAAATATTACTAAAAATAATAAAAAAACTGAAAACTAAGAAAATAATAAAAAACGATAAAAAATATATAACTCTAAAAACCTTAAAACCCCTCAAAAACCCTAAAACCCCTAAAATCCAAAAAAAATAATTTTTTTAGAAAAATCCATATAAATGAAAAAAACCAATCAAAACCTGAAAAACCCAAATAAAACCTTTAAAACCTAAAAAAATATTAATCAACTAAAACTATAAAAAATGATAAAAACCAAAAAACCCCTAAAACCCCTAAAAACCCCTAAAACCCTAAAGATCTTTAAACCCATAAAAATCCTTGAAAAAACTAAAAATTATAAAAACCCTTTATCAAAATTATTTTTAAAAAAAAATATAAAAACCCTTAAAACCCATAATTTACTTAAACAACCCTAAACACAAAAATAAAATAAAAGGATAAAACACCTGAAAACTCTAAAATCCATAAATATCCTTAAAAATCTAAAAAACTATCAAAATATTAAAATACCTAAATTTTCAAAAAATTAAAAAAACCATAAAACCATAATAATCCTTAAAAACACATAAATACTTTTAAACCTAAAAACATTAATCCCTAAAACCATAGAAATCCATAAACAACCTAATAATTAAAAAAATCTAAAACCCCTAAAAATTAGAAAAAAAACATAGAAAACCTTGAAACCCTTGAAAACCGCTAAGAATACCATAACAACACTTAAACTACTAAAAAACTAAAAACACTAAAATCCCTAAAACCCCTAAAAGACCCTAAAAATCCTAAGACAACACTAAAAACACTAAAAACCCATTTATACCCCTAAAATGGTAAAAACATTCTCAAAAAATATAAAAACCCTGAAAACCCCCTAAAAATGCCAAAAAAACCCAAAAACCCCTAAATACCATAGAAAACCCTAAAGACCCTCAAATTCCTTGAAAACCAAAAAATTCTATAAAATCCAAAAAATCCTAAAAAATATCTATAAAATATAAAAATACCATAAAAACCTATAAAAACAATAATAAAACCTTAAAAAAATAAAGACACATTAAAACCCCTATAATACTAAAAAATGTTAAAACCCATTAAAAATCCCTATACACCGTAACCCCCTAAAAGTCACAAAAACCATAAAAATTTAAAAACCCTCAAACCCATTAAAACCCTAAAAAACACTAAAATCTATTAAAACATATTAAACCCTTAAATGGACAAAGAACACTGAAAACCCTAAAAATCATAAAAAAAAATCCATAAAAATACAAAAAAAAAAACATAAAACCCATAAAAACCATAAAACCTTGAAAACCCATAAAATCCCTAAAATCCCATAAAAATTATATAAAATCCCTAACAATCCTAAAAAATTTTAAAACCTTTAAAAACCCTGAAAATATATAAGAATACCTTAAAAACCTAAAAACACATAATGGATCTATCCTTGGTTGAGCTACTTCATATCCCACGTCATAACTATAGTGTGAAATTGTGGATGTTGATAGTAGCCTTCAGGCTTTCTCTCTCATGATGTTATATTTGATGGTTAGGTTTCCTTTGATCATGGTGTTTTTTGGTACCTTTAAGTCTTCTCAGGTTGAGAAGGTGGGCCGAAGGCTATCATGGGTGGATGAAGTTATAGTCTCAGATGCAGTTTGTTTTCTAGTTGGGGATGGGAATAGAGATTCAGAAGGTGTGATGGCTATGGTTCTCCTGATTTAGGTCGAGGAATCTTCTCTAGTGGAGGTTTCTCCCATTTATACTAATTAGAATGAGGTACCTATTTTGATAGGGGTCATTTTTTATTATTTAAAGGATAAGTATCACTTGAATAATTTGATTTGAATTGTTACAAGTGGTGATGCTTCTAAGGGATTATTAGACCATGTGACTGCCCCTTCATTTTTGATGCAATATGTTGTATAGTCATCTAGTTAAATTTGGGTCAAGGGGTGTCTTTCTCTGTATGATTCAACTGTTTCGTGCCCAATGTTTGATTCAAATTGGTGTACTAGGGGATCTAGGGATGGTGGTTCTCCTAGGTGAATCTTTAAAGGCTGGTTAATATATTACTACGAATGAAGTTATTTCAATATGTATGCCTCTATCTATTAACTACATGGAATTATGTTTACATCCCTTCTTGGATGGCAGAAAAAATTAGAAGGTTCTTCTTCATCATTTGGTTCTTTAGAAGGGATCGTCTAGGTGTACTTACACCTTATTGGAAAACTTCATGTATAAAATGTTTTCATTCACATTAGTATAAATAATATCTTCTGATTTGTGGAAGAAGGGATTGATTGGGAGATTGTGAAATGAAGAAGTATCTTACTTTATCAGGATACTTATAGCCTGTGATAGGGGTTCTACGGATGGTGGTTCTACTATGGGTATCTTTAGAGGGCGGTGATTCTCCCACTTCTACTAAAGTGATAGTAACAAGGTTTGTCTCTAAATATTAAATCTGTGGATTTTATTTTCTATCCCTATATGGATGGGGGTAAAAATGAGATGGTTCTTTTCTTTGGAATAGATCATCTAGGTGTAGTTACACCTTGTTGGGATATTTCATGGATAAGAAGTTGTCATTTTCATTGGTATGTAGAAGCTCTTCTGGTTTTTGGATGAAGGACTTGATAGGGACACTTTACAATGAATAAAGTTCTTAATAATATAGTTACTTCTATCTTGTGACCTTTTTGAGATTCTATTGAGTGCAACTTGGTTACTTATAGGTAGATCAATGATCCCTAGGCCCTGAAATCATGGTATTTTCCTTAATAAGGAATCCCTCTCTATTTATATTATTTGAGTGAACTTTCAGAATGTTCCTCTATGATCATGGTATAATAAATGCCTTACTTAGATTTCTAGTGTAGTGTGGAAACTGATTTTCATAGATAAATCTACAATTTATATTAGTAGGATTAATTATTCTTAATTTGTGTGGAAATATATTCTGAGTAGGACCTTAAAAAAAGAAATTATTGTCAATTTATGTTTTGGATCTTCCTCCTCTATTAAAGTTGAGTATGGTAGGGTACCTAAAAGGTGTAGATTCTATAACATATTTGGTCACCACTTTAATCAATATACAAAGAAGCCTGATGAAAATTATCAAGCAGGATAGACCATGGTTACTTCCAACAAATGCGTTTATCAAAAGAATGAACCAATTTGGGTTGTTTCCTTAAATATAAAAGGTTTATTACTATTTAGGTTCCTAGTAAGATGATTTGAGATCCCATTCATGTTTCCACTTGTAGTAAATTTTAGAATCCTTCTACTATGGATTTATGTTGTTTTGTAGTGGGGTTTTTATCTTCATCAGATAATAATCATTCCAGACTACAGACGTATACTTCTCTACCTAATCTCAAATCATATTATTAATTATCAGTGAAAT
Source organism: Viscum album (assembly GCA_963277665.1). Taxonomy (NCBI): domain Eukaryota; kingdom Viridiplantae; phylum Streptophyta; class Magnoliopsida; order Santalales; family Viscaceae; genus Viscum; species Viscum album. Next base: position 44,338,826 of record OY728151.1, read on the forward strand.
AATATTCATTTAGGTGATTTTTATGGCTCCATATATGTTTCCCCTCTTCTCTATTGGGATCTGGTTACACTTGGGAGGATAGGTCTAGTTGCTGGAAATAATTATAGGGTTAAATATGATGACACCACTCACTCTCCCGTTGTGGGGAAGGTTTCTAAGAAACTGGAGGATTCAACACTTGAATTTTAGAATTTTGGATCTCTTTCTCATGTATATTCCTATCCATTGTGAATTAATTTTGATAGAATAAATGATTCAATGCCTTGGACTGAGAAATTTATATGTCATTCTTCTCAACTGCTATGTGATGTTGATAGTGGGGCTGATTCTCCATGTTTGGGACCCCTTGACTAGGTCAGTCCCACATTATCTATCTTAAGTTATGATACTATTATAGATAAACTTATTAAGGTGGATGGATTTTATAATAATAGAGATACGATCAAAATTGTACCCAATCTAGATAGTTCAGAACCTCCATCTGTTTCCAATATTTAATTTTTGTGTTTTTAATTTTTGGGGTCTCAATACCCCTGGTAAAAAAACTGAGTTCTATGATCTCATTTTTTTCAAACAATTTGTTTTGTATTGTTCTTGTGGAAACCAAATTTAGGTGGATAATCTTACTACTATTGTGAGGATCATTATGTTAGGTTGGAGATACTCCATGAACCAATATTCTTACCCTTATGGGCATATTATTATTTTCTGTAATCCTAGGTTATGGGTTAGGGATCCTCAATTTGAATCATCCCAACTTATTGAATGTCTTGTTAAGGATATTAAGGTTGAATTTTCCTTTGTTATAACCTTTGTTTTTATCTAAATATTTTTCTGACCATAGAATACATTGGGAACAATTGTCCATCTGTGTAGTGTCTATTAATATGGATCCTTGCATTATTATGGGGTATTTTAGTATGGTAAGGTTTAAAAAGTATTTATATAGTTGTTATTTAGACATGGATTCATTTATGTAGGATTGTAACATAGGTATTTTGTACTCTACTTGGTCTACCTTCATTATTCAGGGTTGAATCTCTCTTGGAGGAATGAGATTTCTGGTGTTTTGAGGAATCTCAATAGAGACCTAGTTAATCCTTCTTTGTTTTCCATATTTCATACTTCTTGTGCTAATTTCATTCCTTTTGGTATTTTAGAACACACTCCCATATTTATATATGCTGGTGAAGGGACGCACTCTACAAAATTGCAATCAGATTTTTTAATCATTGGGATTATTATTATACGTTTGTCACTTCAGTTTTCATAGAATAGAATATTGGAATTATATTATTTAAAATATTCTAAGTCTATCAGAATATTAATTTGGTAAAGGGGAAGCTTCTTGATTTTCAATCTCAGACCACTGACCAAAATAATTAAGAATTTTCCTCTATCAAGGAGGACTTATCTGAGTGTCAATATATCTTTTTCTATAATGGTCCCTTTGAGGATACTATTTAGAGGGAAGTTAGTCGTAAGTATGGTTTAAAGGAATTTATGATGAAGAAATATATCTTGGCTAAGTAGAAGAGTAGGGTCCAATGGATTAATTAGGTAGACCAAAATTAGACCTTATTTTTTAACTCAGTTAAATATTGATTTAATTCTTCCAAGAAGGAATTTCTTTGAAAATACGATGGTTCTATTATCACTGATATTGGAACTATTATATATAAAAATGTATAGTTCTTACAATCCTTGATTAGATCCCTGGATTCTTCTACATTTCCTGGGATATTAAGTATAGATTAATTTTTATTCAAATTATCGATAGGGTTATCTGTGATATGCTGGATAAGTCTGTAGAGATGGAGGATGCCCATAGGGCCTTATTTTTCCTACATCCCAAAAAAATACAAGTATGGATATATTTAATTATTTTTTATTCCATAAGGTCAGGTCTACGGTTGGAACGAATTTGACTGATTTGGTTTTGGATTTTTTTTCAGAATGGGAAGTTGTGGTGGGAAGCCAATGGTTAGATTTTTTATTTTATTCATAAGGTAGAAAATTCCACTTCTATTACTCATTCCAGGACAATATTCTATTGAAATACTATTTACAAGTGTATTTATAAGATCTTAGCATCCATATTGTGATTAGTTCTCCCTTATTATTTCCAAGTATAGAGTCATGAAATCCATGGTTTTGGAGAAGTCAACTGTTTTAAGAATTAAAGTTTGTACAAAAAATATTTCCTTTCTTGGATGATTATATCTTATTAAATATATTTTCTTTAGTATAAAATATAATTAATATTATTAAATCATGTTCCCAAATAAATTTGTGAAGTCCATTTATTCCAGGCTTTAGATATTTCATTGGAATGTCCCTTCTCTTATTATATTTGGGGCTGTAGTGGCATGGGACTTGGTGACTTAGACTAAAGTGGAGGGATTCTTATGGATTAAGATTTTTTAGAATTAGATAAGGATATAATGGTTAAATATGATTGGGATCTTTGAAATTAATCTTTTTCGTTAATTTGGGTTGAATGGGGTTACATTTTCTTTATTGGTTGCTCAAAATTTTGGGTTGGCAGTGTACCATGGAATTTCTTATAGACATGAAGGAAAGTGTTGGGGATTCAAGAACTTCTTAGAAACCATCTTTCCTTTTAAGTTGGGAATGGTTCATGTTTTTCATTATGGTTTGATTCTTGAATCCATATATGACCTATTTTGTCCTCCATGTCATGATGATCTATGATTTGGGGTTAACCATATTTGTCTCGGTTGGAGAAATTATCTATAATGGTTTGTGGAATTCACCACTTTTGGTTTCTACTGATCTCTTGGGCAGTAGGAAATAGATCATTTCATTTCATGATCCAATGTGATATTGTGATATAATTATTTGTAATTTACATAAGGGGTTCTCCATTTTCATTATTTTAGAATATATTAGAGAGAAATTTTATTCAGTATCATAGAGCTCCATGGTTTGGAATAATTTCTCCCAATCCACGTTTTTCATCATTTAATTACTTGGAACCCTTGATCATCTGCACATAGAGGATAATTTTCATAAAAGGATTTCTATTTTAAATCATTTTTTCATTGGGAATTTGATTTTTAGAACATTAATCACTTTTTATTTAACTATACTAATTCAAGAATTCTTTTGAATTCATCAATATACCTCATGAATGTTGACTTATTTTCTTCTTATTTTTCTTCCATTTTTAAATAGGTGTAATTTCTTATTTTATGAGTATTCTTTTACAAGTGTTTTGGGAAGGATTGGGATGGTCACATAGGTGTATATTATTTTTAAGGAAATGAATTCCTGGTTACATGGTTCCATCTATCATTGTAGAGGATTTATTTTGATTAATTTTCAAGGGACTATTCAATCCAGGATCTATTCTTGTAAAAAATCTCTAATAATAAGGTTAATCATGAGATATTTCCAAGATAGAACCATTCAAGTTCTATAATCAGGGATGGCCATTAATTTCTCTCTGGGTTGGATTCTAGAAATCTGTTTGTTATTTGGATGTTGTTTAGTATGCTTGATCATGGTATATGTTTCCTTCTTGGTTAATTGTGTGGGGGTTCTTATTTTTCTATTCTATTCCATGGTTCTAAAATTGTGTTTTACTTGTAGTTGGGGGATTCTTATGGTTGCATTGGGGTAATATTAGGTTAGGAGGGAACTAGTTACTTGTATTTGGGCCTCAGGTGAGGGTTTTGGCTGTTGTCCTAGGGGGCTTTACTATAGTGATGTTGGTAAGTGTCTAGAATACTTAGGCTGGTGAAGGGTTTGGATATATGTTTAGGGAGTGGCATGGATATCTTAAATTTTTCCTTTGTACCTTCCTTTTTGTGTCTTTGGATTTTGGACTCATGAGGTCATTTGATGTTGTTTATTGGTGCTTTTGGTGGCTAGGGGTGGCAGTGTAGTGCGTTCCAGAGATGTTTCTTGAGTTGTTGAAATTTTTTCTCCTCAAACCTTCATCTGGTTGTAGATAGCCTAGATTTTTTGGCATTGGGATTACTGGCTAGAGGTTCTATTATTGCTGGACGTGGGTCATCTAGTGGTTGGAGGGGATATGTTGGTGGTGAATTGGATGAAATTATTGGTATGATTTCTATATTACACTATTTCCATTTGTCTTGAATTCCACTAGCTACTAGTCGCGAAATAGAGCATGACAGTTCTGTATAATCTTTTAATAGTGTTTCTAGTTGGGTGTGGGATGGTGTTTGGTGTTTTTTTGTGTTAGTTGTGACTATCTTTTAAGGGGTTCCCATTTTAGGTTGGGTCTGGTGCAGCTTGGTGTGGTCGAGACATATAGGGATGTTATGCTAGTTTGGCACAAGTTGTTGGGGATTGATTCTTTATCCTTGAATATATTTTTTTCTTATGGTCTCTTATGGATTCTCTTATGCTTTTTTTACGCTTGGTTGGAGTGGGAATCCTTTAGATGGTGTTTGGTGATGACAGCTTGTGGTGAAGCTTGGTCTATTTTCATAGTTGTTAGTTGGGTGGGATTTAGTCTTCTATAGCCTTGGTTGTTGGTCTAGTTATTGATGATTTATGAATTTCTAGTTTGTATGGGTATATTGGTTCATGTGGTTTTTTACTAGGTCTTGTGGCGGGTGTGTGGTTCTTGGTAGGTGAGGTAGAAAGTGGTCTTGTTTAGAAAATGTGGCTAGGAGAATGTGGGTGGTGTCGAGCTATGAGTTTTCTCAAGAATTGGTGGGTTGTAGGGGATTCCATGTTGAGTCTCATTTTTTGTTGTATGTTCTTGGGGATTCCTTGTGTGTTGCTAAGTGGACATGTTTATGCTAGTGTTGGATGTATTTTCTAGTGGTTCTTGAGTTTCGATGGTTATAGTAGTGAAGCTATCCATTTTAAGGTGTGGAGCTAGATGGTTTGAGAGAATTTTGGTGATGAGTCTATTGTGATAGTGTGGGAAAGTTTTTATATTTCTTTTCATGGGCCTTTCCATTGCTAGGTTTGGTGGGAAGGTGTCATGAGTGTGCTGGAGGTGTTCTTCTTTGTCGTACGATGTAGGTGTTGGTTGGATTTTTTATTTGTCTTGTGGTGATGCAAGATCAGAAGTGGTGGAGTGTGATGGTGGTTTCTTGCAGTTGGTCAGGGGATGGTAGTTGGGGGTGGGGGTTGCTAGTTTCTTTTCTTGTTTCTACTTTGTTGGGCTTTAAGTTGATATTTCTTGGGTGGTTTCACATGAGTTTGTGTGTGTGTGAGTGTTTTGGGTGGTGACAGTGGGTGGGGGTGTGTGTGTCTGAGTGCAATGTTTTTGTGACAATATGTTATGAGTTTGGTTTACATTGTTGTTGGTTTGTTCCTATTGGGCGTATTTTTTTTCTCTTGGAGGTCTTTTATGTTGAGTTCTTGGGTGAAAATGTAGTTTATTATATGAGTTCAAAAGCGATGTCTCCATAGTGCTCGGCTGTAACTCGTCAATAGGGTGGATTCACACCATCTCCGACTGGTTTTGTGCATTACCATATCCTACTGGATGTAGTTGATGGTGACTTTGGATTCCTCACTTAGATGATGGATGGGATTGTGTCAGTTGGGGGTTTTTCCATCATTCCATGCTTGTTTTTTTCAGCGCTTTTGGTTTGGAGATTCTTTGTTCTTTCTTCATGGTGTCATTGTGTCATTGTTTCTTATTTATTTGTTGTTATGTTGGTGTATGTGGTGTCATAAATGCTTAGAGGTGACCCTCTCCATCTGGATAAAATTCGGTTGGACCTCACAGTGTCTCTTGTTTTATTATTTCTATGGTGTTTCATGGGCCCTTTTCTTTGTGCTAATATTTTTTTTGGTTACCCAAGACTTTGGGTTCTAGTTTCAACCTCCATTTCTCCTTTGGGATCTATTTTAATTCATCATTTCTTTGATATTTATAGTACTATGTTTTTCCTTGAAAAAACCTAAAAACATGTAAAACCTCTAAAAACCTAAAAAAACATAAAAACTCAAAACACCCATACCCTCGAAAAACTATAAAACACCATAAAAACCCTACAAAACACTAAAAAAAATCTAAAACATGCTTAAAATGCTAAAAACCATAATAACTCTATAAACCCAAAAAACACTAATAAACTCAAACAGAAAAACACTAAAACCACAACAAAAAATCATAAAAACCATAAAAACCTAAAAACCCATCAAAAACCACAAAATCCCTAAAAACCTTAAAAATACATATACATCATAAAAATCACAAAAAACCATTGAAAAATAAAAAACCCTCAAATCATGAAAACCCCTAAGAAAAGATTAAATATCCAAAAACAATTAAAAACCCAAAAAACCTAAATCCCAAAAAACCCTAAAAGCCATGAAAACCCTAAAAATCCGTAAAAACAATAAAAACCCTTAAAAATGCATTAAAATACTTGAAAATATAAAAAACCCATATACCTCTTACAAGATTGAAAAACCCTGAAAATCATACACACCCCTAAAGTCCTTAAAACCCCTAAGAACACATAAAACCATAAAAAGAAACTAAAAAAATAAAAAAACCCTTTATACCCAAAAAAATTAAAAAAAAATAAAAATACTAAAAAACCTAAAAACTCCAAAAAAATCATAAAACCCTAAGAAAACAATAAAAACTTGAAACCCCCAAAAATCTCTAAAAAACTAAAAACCAAAAAAACCCCTAAAATTCAACAGAAATTTAAAAACCTATAAACTAAGAAAACCCCTTAGAAAACCAAAAAACTAAAACAACACTTTAAACCCCTTAGAAACATAAAAACAATAAAAATACTAAAGACCCTAAAAACCCTAAAAACAATGAAAAACATAATAAAATGATAAAACCCTAAAACCCCTAAAATCCTAAAGCCCTAAAACCATAAAACCCCTAAAAACGAAAAAACCATAATAACCCATAAAATCCTAGAACCTATTAAAATCCATAAAAATGATAAAAACACTAAAAATACATAAACCCCTAAAAAACACTAAGAAATCAAGGAAACCACAAAATCACCCAAAAAACTTAACAAACATTAAAAAACCCTCAAAATCAATAGAACCCCTAAAAACCATAAAAATCATAAAAAATCCCTAAATATCCGTAAAAACATCAAAAACCCTAAGAACACCTTAAAAACCTAAAAACAATTAAACACCCTAAAAACCAAAAACTTCTAAAAACCCCAAAAACCCTCAACCATAAAAATCCTAAAAAACCCAAAAAATGATTAAAATAATAAATATCCCCAAAAATAAAAAAAAAATTAAAAAACCCTAAAATCTTTAAAAAATCTTTACAAACCTAAATCAATTAAAACCCCTCAAAAATCTAAAAACACTAAAAACACTAGAAATACCCTAAAACCAAAATAAGCCCTAAAACCAAAAAAACCCCTAAAAATTATACAACTAAAAAACCCCAAAAAACACCTAAAAACTAAAAAAAACAAAAACCCATAAAAACATTACAAAATTGTAAAAAACCTTAAAAATCCAAAAAAAAACTCAAAAAAACGTTAAAACCTCAAAATAACCAAAAGACCCCAAGCCCCCCAAAAAAACAAAAAAACACACAATATCCCTAAAGACCCAAACAAAATATAAATCATAAAAAATCTAAAAAAATAATTAAAAAATAAAAAAACCCTAAAGACCCTAAAATCCAATATAAAAACCATAAAAACCAAAAAATAATTAAAACCCCAATAAAACGAAAAAATGAAAAAACCCTAAAAATACCCTAAATCTCTAATAAACCCCAAAAAACCATAAACACCTCTAAAAAAAATTAAAACCCATAAATAAAATAAAAACCACAAAAAATATAAATAACATTTAACCCCCTAAAAACCCTTTAAACCACTAAAACATAAAAAAACTATAAAACCCCTTAAAATCCAAATAAATCAAAAAAAATATTTAAAATCCCTTAAAACCCTAAAAACCCTAAAAATCATAAAAAAATCATAAATAATCCATAAAAACATAAAAACCCCCAAAACCATGAAAACCCCTTAGGAAACCTTAAAATCATAATACACTTAAACCACTAAAAAAACTAAAAATGCTAAAAACCCTTAAAAGTCCAAAAAACCATAAATACTACAATCTAATAATACCATAGACCCTGAAACCCCATAAAAACCCTAAAAACCTTAAAAAACATTAAAAAACAATTAAACCAATAATAAATTTATTTTTTTTGAAAAAAACCGTTAAAAACATAAATAACTAAAAAAACTCAAAATATCCTAGAAAACGAAAACAACAAAAAAAACCATAAATCACACAAAATCCCTAAAAATGTAAAAAACCAATTTTTTTTACAAACACAAAGAAAAAATTAAAAAAACCAAAAACGCATAAAACCCTAGAAAAACATAATATATGATAAAAACACTAAACAACCCTACAAACCCTAAAACCCTTAAAACCCCTCAAATTGCTTAAAACCCCCAAATGACTATAAGAATCCTAAAAAATCCCAAAAATTAATTTAAATGATAAAAAACCCAAAAAAGCCCTAAAGAACCCTATGAAAACATGAAAACCGGAAAACACATAAATCAACTAAAAACCTAAATGACACAAAAAACCCTAAACACCCTAAAACAAACAAAAAATCCCAAAAAACCATAAAAACCCGAAAAAATCATAAAAACCCTAAGAAACATAAAAAACCTATTAAAATATATAAAAACCATTTAGTACCCTAAAAATTTTAGAAAAATGGTTAAAAAATAAAAAACCCTAAAAACTCAATAAAACCCCATTATAATCAATATAAAACCCCAAAAAACCCTAAACACCTTAAAAATCATAGAGAAGTAATAAAATCTTGACAATCCCATAAAAACCCCTAAAAAACATAAAAATCTAAAAAATTTAAAACCCTTAAAAACCTAAAAATGCTAAAAACACTAAAAAGATCCAAAAAACCCAAAAAACTCATAAAACCATATTATCCACCAAAAATTATAAAAACCTAAAAAACCCATAAAAATCCTAAAAGCACTAAAAACTCTAAAAACCATTTAAATCATGAAAATGATAAAAATATCTAAAACCATTAAAATCCTAAAAACTAAAGAATACCTAAAACCACATAAAACCAAAAAAAACATAAAAATCCTAAAAATACTAAATATCCAAAATAAACATAAAAGTAAAAATACACTAAAAATCCATAAAAACATAAACACCAATGAAATCCTAAAATACCATAAGAGATATTTAAAATCCTAAAAACACTTAAAACACATAAGAAACTTAAAAAACGATAAATACCCTAAAAACTACTAAAAACCCTAATAACATTAAAAAACCTTAAAGCCCAAAAAACTCATGAAAACCATAAAACCCAATAAAACTCTAAAAACATTTAAATCCCTAAAAATGTTAAAAAAACATAAAAACCAAAAAAAACTCAAAAAAACTATAAAAACAAGAAAACCATAAAAACTGTCAAAAACATTAAAATACTTAAAAACCCTTAAAAATTTAGAATCCCTAAAATTCCATAAAAAATATAACTAAAAACACTTAAAAACCTAAAAAAAAATAGAACTCCTATTAACTTAAAAACCCAAAACCAAACAAAACCTCAAATCCCTAAAAACCCTAAAAACAAAAACAAAATGCTAAAAACCCAAAAAATCTCTAAAAACATAAAAAACCAAAAACCATAAAAAACCCCGAAGAATACTGGAAAAAATTAAAAAGCCATAAAACCCCTAAAATCCTAAAAAACAATAAAAACCCTAAAATCAATAAAAAATCTAAGAACCCCTAATAACTATAAACACACCAAAAAAACAATAAAAAGTTAAAACCTAAAAAATCCTAAAAACCAACTAAAAAAATCTAAAATCCTTTAAACTACGAAAAACATTAAAAATATCTAAAAAAACATAAAAACCATTCATACTAAAAAACATAAAAAACCAAAAAAAAACTATAAAACCCTCAAATTCCCTAAATACCCTAAAAACCATAAAAATATTGAAAATTTCTAATAATGTAATAACCACTAAAAACCTTGAAAACCCATAAGAAAACCTAAAAACATACAAAAAATAAAAGTCCTAAAAGACTATAATTGATAAAAATTTCCAAAAACATTAAAAATTACTAAAAACCATCCAAATCATTAAAACATTAAAAACATTAAAAATCCTTAAAATCCCAAAAAATGCATTAAAATGTCAAAAACCCTAAGATATTTAAAAAGCACTATTAAAACCTTAAAAACCTAAAAAAAATCAATTCTAGTATAAACCTAAATATTCTAATCACCTCAATAACCCAAAAAACACCCAAACCCCTAAAAAAGACGAAAAAAAAGAAAAAACTCTAAATAAAGAATCCCCTAAACACCATCAAAATCCTAAAAATGCACTAAATCCTTAATCTAGTAAAAACTAAAGAACCCTATAAACCCCTAAAATCATTAAAAACACTAAAAAACCATAAAACCCCTAAAAACACCAAAACCCCTAAAAACCTAAAAAGGCAAAAAACCCAAAAAATCCTAAAACCCCAAAACCCACCCAAACCCTAATAACACTAAAACCCCGTAAAATTCCCAAAAAATCTCTAAAAAATAAAAACACCTAAAACCCTAAGACCTAACCCCCACCTCAAATCGGTAAAACCCCTAATAAACTATAGAAATCTTTAAAAATCCCTAGACATGCCTAAAAACATAAAAACCAAAAAAACCTAAAACCCATAAGAAAATGAAAAAACCCTAAATACACTTAAAATCACTAAAAACATAAAAAAAACCAAAAACCATAAAGAACCAAAAAGATCCCCAAACCCTAAAATCCAATAAAACCCATAATAGTAACTAAAAATATTAAAAACACTAGAAACCTATATAAACCCTAAAAACCCATTAAAAACCCTACAAACCCTTCATACCCCTAAAATGATATGAAAATCTAAAAACCCTTCAGACCCCTAAAAACTATATAAAACTTTAAAAACCAATAAAAACCATAAATAATAAAAAACCACAAAAACCCAAAAAATTCTAAAGACCCCTAAAATCCCCAAAATTTCTAAAAAACCTAAAAACCAAAAAAATCATAAAATGCCCTAAAAATCCATAAAAACAAAAGAAAACCCTAAAACCCCTAAGAAAATCATAAAAATTTAAAACACATAAAACCCTAAAAAAACTAAAAAACATTAAAAACCCTAAAACCCGTCAAAATCCCTAAAAACCATAAAAATAGTAAAAGTACCTAAAAAACAATAAGAACCCAAAAAATGTTAAAAACCTTGAAAACACCTAAAAAACATAAACAACCTAAAACACATTAAACTTCTCAAATACCTAAGCAACGCTAAAAACATTAAAAACCCACAAACCCTCAAAACCCTCAAAAACGTAAAAATATTTAAAAACATTAAAAACCATAATAACAATTAAATATACTAAAAACAAGTTAAACCCCTGAAAATAGAAATATATAAAAACCTTTAAAATCCCAAAACACAAAAATATACTCTTAATCCAAAATAAAAAAAACATGAAAAACCCAAAAACCCTAAATTTTTTCAAAATATCTAAAACCTCTAAAAAATGAAAAAACCAAAGAATTTCCTACAAAATCCCAAAAAACATAAAAACTCTAAAATACTTGAAAAATCATAAGAAAACATTTAAAACCTTTAAACACATAAAACTGATAAAAAACCTAACCACTACTAAAAACTGTAAAAACCTAAAAACACTTAAATCCCTCAAAATCACGTAAAACCCAAAAAGCCATAAAAATTTTAAAACCCTAAAAATCACTAAAATCATAAAAACACTAAAAATACTAAAATTTCATAATTAAATCGTTAAACCCCAAAAATAGTTAAAACCCTAAAAAATTAAAAATTAAAATCAACCATAAAAAACCCTAAAATGACCCAAAAAACTATAAAAACCTCTAAAAACCTTCAAACCCCTAAAAACAAAAACACTACACAATGATAAAAATACTGAATATACCTAATGTAAATAAAACATAAAACCATATAAACCTAAAAACCCAAAAACCCTCAAAATCCTTAAAACGCTAAAACCTATAAATGTTCTAAAATGCCCCTAAAACAAGAAAAAATAAAAAACACTAAAAGTCATAAAAAATTCTTAAAAACCTTAAAACATATAAATCCTTTAAGAAAGATAAGAAAATCAAAAAACCCAAAAAACCAATAAACATTAAAATCCCTTAAAAATCATAAAAATATAAAACACCTTGAAACCCATTAATAGCCTAAAAATACTAAAAACCCTAAATGCTCTAAAATAAACCTACAGCCCAAAATTCACTAAAAACCCAAAATACCATAAAAATCCTAAAAAATATCTAAATGTCACTAAAAACATAAAAACCCAAAATACATAAAACACATAATAAAACATTAAAAACCTAAAAATAGTTAATATTAAAAAAACCAAAAATACACTAAGGACCCTAAAAGTCCGTAAACCCCCTAAAAACCATAAAAACCCTAAAATCATTAAAAATTCTTAAAAACAAATAAATACCATAAAAACCCACTAAAATCTTGAAAAACCCTTTCAACCCCAAAAACATTTATAAAATTTAGAAAAACCGTAAATTCCATAAAAATTAAAAAAAACACATAAACCCAAAAAACACAAAAAACCCCCCCAAAAATACTCAAAATCCCTAAAGACACTAAAAACTATAAAAATATAAAAACCCAAGAATTTCCTAAAAAATGTAAAAACCCCTAAAACCCCTGAAACCCCTATGAAAAATATAAAAACACTAAAAAAGATTAAACCCCTTAAAAACCAAAAAATTCTAAAAACCCTAAAAACAAAAAAAAAACTAAAACCCCATTAAAGCCTTATAAATCCCTAGAAACACTAATTATCCATAAAAATCCTAAAAATCCATTAAAACCATATAAATTAAAAAATCCCTTAGAAACTATGAAAACCCTTGAGAAAACATTAAAAACATAAACCCTTAAAAATGTATAAAAATGCTAAAAAACCATGAGAAACATAAAAACCATAAAAACTAAAAACACCCTAAAACTCCATAAAAACCGTAAAAACCTCCAAAAACTCTAAAAAACCTTTAATCCCCTAAAAATGTAAAAAACACTAAAAATATTAAAAACCCATAAAAACTGAAAAAAATCCTTACAACACAAAAAAACACTAAAAACCCTGAAAATCCCTAATAATCACCAGAAAACATATAAAATGTAAAAACCCATAAATATCATAAAAACTCAAAAAATCTCCTTTAAAATTTAAAAAACCTAAAAACCATGAAAACCCCTAATAAAACCATAAAAACATAAAATTACTTAAAACCACTATGAAACCTAACAATTCTAAAAACCCTAAAAGCCATAAAAAAAATTAAAAACCCTAAAACCATACGAACCCCTAAAACCATAAAACCAAAAATACAATAAAAAGATTACAAATCAATAAAAATATAGAAGGACTCTAACCCCCTTAAAAACATAAAACCACTAAGAACATAAAAACCCAAAAAATCGCAAAAAACACTACACAATTATAAAAATACTGAAAATACCTATATGTACTAAAATTTTAAAAAAACTAAAAACCATGAAAAACACTATGAAAACCATAAAAACCTAAAAGCACTTAAAACCCAAAAAATCCTAAAAGGTTATAAAAACATTAAACTCCCAACAAACCCTCAAAACCTCTAAAAAACCATCAAAATATATAAAACCACAAAAAACCACACAAATCATTAAAACCCATAAAAATCCAAAAAACTTAAACAATAATGAATACCGCTAAGAAAACCTTAAAAAACTAAAAACACTTTAAAACTCTAGAAAACCTAAAAATTCATAAAAACAATAAAATCCTTAAAAAGGCTGCAAAAACTCTAAAAAAACTAAATACTTTAAAAACAATAAAATACCTGAAAGTATAAAATTAAAAAACCAATAAAAACCCTAATAAACCACTGAAAACTCTAAAAACCCTTTAACCCCTAAAAACATAAAACACCACAAAAAACCATTAAAGAGATAAAAAAAATAAACTCTTAAAAACCCATTAAAATCCATAAAAATAAAAAAACCCTAAAACCCATAAAATCCATCAAAATCTATAAAACATTACGAAATTGTAAAAATACTTAAAATCCCAAAAAAACATATAAAACCTCAAAATCTAAAAACCTTGAAAACCCCAATGGAAAACCTAAAAACCATAAAACACTTAAAAACCCCAAAACAATAAAAACACTAAAAATAGTAAAAAAAACCTAAGAACCCCCAAAATCCTGAAAACCCTAAAAAGCATAACAAACCAAAAAACCAATAAAAACCCTAAAACCCACTAAAAAATTAAAAATCCGTTAAACCCCAAAAATATAAATATTATCTACAAACATTAAAACCCTAAAAACTCATATAAGCCTAATAAACCCCAATAAAACTTAAAAACAAAGAAATACAATAAAATCCACCAAAATTCTAAAAAACCCTAAAGCTATAAAAATCCTAATAACCTAAAAATTCTTAAAATGTAACAACCTGAAAAAAACCCGATGAAACCATAGAAAACCCTAAAAACCTAAAATCATTTAAACCCCCCTAAAACACTAAAAACATTTAAAATCCCTAAAAAACCCGAGAACCCTCAAAATCGTAAAAAAACATAAAATCCATATAAATCCAAAAAGGCCCAAAAATACACTAAAAATGTAAAAACCCGTAAAACCCTGAAAAAACAAACGAAAACCATAGAAACCAAAAAAGTACAACCACTAAAAATGTAAAATGCTAAAAACACTAGAAACCCTAAAAGTACATAATACCTTAAAACCCTAAAACCCATAAAACCCTTTGAAACCACTACAAATCCATAAAAACACTAAATCCACTAAAGGCCACTTAACCCCAAATTTTTTTAAAAAATTCTAAAAAACTTTTAAACCCTTAAAAACTCAAAAAACACTGAAAAACCGAAAAAAACACTTAAAATATTTAAAATCTATAAAACCTTAAAAAAACTAAAAGTAATTAAAAACCAAAAAAATAAAAAAAAATCCCAAAAAATCCATAAAATGTAAAAATCCCTAAAAACCTGGAAAACACCTAATAAAACCATAAAAACAAAAAAAAACACTTTAAACCCACAAAAGACTTATAAAATAATACCAACCATGAAAAATCCTAAAAACCATAAACACAACTATGCCCTAAAATCCCTAAATCCCCATAGAAATCTTACAAACCACTAAACACTCTAAAATCCATGTATAACCCTAAAAACAATAAAAAACAAAAAATCATAAAAACCAGGAAAACCATATTACCCTAAAAACCATAAAAACCCTCAAAATCTCTTAACCCCATAAAATCACATAAAAATACTAAAAATGCCTCAAAAATCCAAAAAATGTAAAAGATAAAAAAATCCTTAAGAAAACCTTTAAAACCTAAAAACACATAAAACCGATAAAAACCTAAAAAATGATAAAAACCTTAAAACCCCTAAAAACCATAAAAACGAAAAATATAACTCAAAATGTATTAAAAAAATTAAAAAACATAAAAATTCTACCTTTCAAAAAAACCATAAAAACCTAAAAATACCTAAAAATTCATGTAACTGAAAAAAGCCTAAAAACCCCTAAAAACCTAAGAAAATTCTAAAACCCCTAAAAACCAATAAAATCCCATAAAAACATAAAAACCCTAAAATTAATTAATAACCATAAACCCTTAAAACACATAATAAACCCTAAAACCATAACAACGAATAACAAATATAAAAAACCATTAAACCCATAAAAAGTTAAAAAAATACAAAAAATATTAAAAACCCTAAAAAACTAAAAAAACCCTAAAACACAAAAAAAATCCAAAAAATCCTAAAAAGCCCTAAAAATCCATAAAAACCTAAAAATCCCAAAAATATTGAATAAAACAATAAAAAATAATAACAAACAAAACCACTAAAAACATAAAAAAATTATAAATCCCTAAAAACCATAAAAACCATCAGAATCCATAAAAACCTTTAAAACCATAAAAAAAATAAATATCCATAATTAAATAAAAACCCAGAAAACCCTGAAAAATACTAAGGTATCCCGAAAAACCTCAAAACAACTAAACCCCCTAAAAAATAAAAATTATAATTACACTAAAACCCTAAAAACCAATACAAACCTAAAAACCATAAAACCACTAAAAATCCCTACCAGTAAAAAACATAAAAACAAAAAAACCCAAATAATGTAAGAAACCCTAAAAAATCTAAATAATCCTAAGGTAAACCTAAAAACCTATAAACACATAAAAACCCAAAAAATATAAAAATTATAATTACCCTAAAAAACATAAAAACCCATAAAACCCTAAAAATCATAAAAAACACTAAAAACCATAAAAACCCATTAGAAAAATATAAAAACAATTTTTTTTTTAAAATGCATAAAAAACAAAAAATGTTAATAATCAGAGAAAACACTAAAAAGGCCATGAAACCCTAAAATCCCCAAAAATCAATAATACCCATAAAAACCATAAAACCCCTAAAAACCTTAATATCCTAATAAAATGAATAAAACCCCATTAAAACCCAAAAAAAGTTTAAAAACTCTAAATAACATGAAATCCCCTAAAAACTAAAAAAATTAAAGACAAAAATACAAAAAAACTCTAAAAAACACTAAAAAACATAAAAACCATAAAAATACTAAAAACTTTAAAAATTAATAAATACCCAAAAAAATCCCTAATTCAGTAAAAACAAAAAAAAAAACCTAAAAATAGAAAACCCATATAAAAACCATAAAATCCTTAAAATAGTTAAAACCTCTAAAAACCAAAAAATGTTAGAAACCCTAAAAATACCTTAAACCCCTAAACAACATAATCCATAAAATCAAAAAAACATTACATAGCCTTAAAAATCCATCAAAACCATAAGAAATTGTTAAAAACTATAAAAACCCTTTAAACCTCTACAAATTTTACAAAACACTAAAAACCATTAAACCCCTAAAGAACTCAAAAAAACCCTATAAACCCACAAAACGTTAAAATTAATAAAAAACCCCCAAAAAATGAAAAAATACATATTCCCCAAAAAACTATAAAAGTCCTAAAAAATCACATAAATAAATAAAAAAATACCTAAAAACACTATAAACCCTTAAAGAAACCACAAAAACCTAAAAAAATTTGAAACCTCTAAAACCCTAAAAAGTGATAAACACCCTAAAAAACCTAAAATCCCTGAAAACCATAAAACAACCCCAACAACCTTTAAACCCCCCCCCCCCCAAAAAAAACTAAAAACCCCCCAAAACATATAAAAACTCTAAAAAAATATTCAAAACCATGAAAATGATAAAAAACTCTAAAAACCATAAAACCATAAAAACATAAAACCTTGAAAATCCCTAAACCCCAAAAAGAACCATAAAACCCTAAAACCCAACCCCCCTTAAAATAAAAAATTACTATGAAAAAATTAAAATCCCTAAAAAAAACATAAAAATCCTAAAAACACTGAAATCCCTATGAAAACGGTAAAAATCTAAAAACACCTAAAACATATAAAACCCCTAAAAATGTTAAAAAATCTAAACCCCCAAAACCACTCAAAGTATCTAAATACACTAAAAACCATAAAATCCTCAACAATCATAAAAAACCTAAAACCATAAAAAACCCTGAAAAGATTAAAACCATAATAAAACCCTAAATTACCTAAAAATCCCTAATCAGACATCAAAATACCTAAAAACACTTTAAACACAAAACCCCCATAAAGTGATAAAAACCCTAAAACCCCAAAAAAGAAACGAAAACCCCCAAAAAACCATGAAAACTAATTGAATATTTAAATAATCCTAAACCCAAAAACCAAAAAAAACCACTAAAAACTCTAAAATACATTTAAAACCCAAAAAATGATTAAACCCATAAAATCTATTAAAAATAAAAGAAACTAAAAAACCACTAAATACTAAAAAATCCATAAAACCTTAACAACTCTAGAAACCCTAAAACTCTATAATACCCTGAAAAAATGTAAAAAATTTTACAAAAGAACAAAGAATCCAAAAAAATGTAAAAAACCCTAAGAAACTCTAAAAAAACATAAAAAATAGAAACACATAAAACCCCTAAAAATGTTAATATTGAGAAAAAACAAATAAACCCCTAAAACCCCATCAAAACCTTCAATTCCCATAAAAATTATAAAAACCCAATTTTATTCTTATAAAATCCCAAAAAATTCCTGAATACATAAAATAAACTAAAAACTCAAAAAAATACCAATGTGAACATTAAAAAGATAAAAGCACCTAAAACCCCTAAATACGTAAAAATGATGAAACCCATAAAAAAATAAAAGACCCAAAAAAACACCTAAAACTATGAAACCCCTAAAAATTATAAAAAATATAAAAACATTATAAACCATCAACAAACAAAAAAAAAATGAAAACACTTTAAACCCCAAAAAACAAAAAACAGTTATAAAAAATAATAAGAACAATAAAAACTCAATATATATATATATATATATTACCCCAAAAAATAAAAAAAACACTAAAACCCCTAAAAACCCCAAAAAACTCAAAATCACAAAAAATCCAAAATGCCCATATAATTCCTAAAATGACTCAAATATACCTTAAATATTTTAAACACTAAAATGCCTGAAAACCCATAAGAAATCCTTAAATACCTAAAAAATGTTTAAACAAAAAAAACTAATTCATGCTAAAAAACCTACAAACCCTAGAAAACATAAGAACCATCAAATACATAAAACCCATAAACCCCTAAAATTATTTAGAAATACCTAAAAATATCTAAAAATATAAAAACACCAAAAATCCTGAAAAACCTAAGAAAAAAGTTAACCCCTAAACAAAGTACAACACCTAGAAAAAGAAAAAAATACAAAAATCCTAAAAACCCATAAAAGAAACTAAAACCCATGAAAAATGAAAAAAACCTAAAAAAATAAAAATGTTAAAACCTATAAAAACCCTAAATATTACTAAAAACTTTAAAAAAACGTTACACCCCCAAAACCCATAAAAACTAGAAATAACCTTAAAAATACTAAAAAAAGAACATCAAGCCGAAAAATATATAAAAAAACTAAACCCCCTAAAAATCATAAACCTATTAAAAACCATAACCCCCCCTCCCACAAACCCATAAAAATACTTCAAGATCCATAAAAATACCTAGAAATGTAAAATATCCAACAAAACCTAAAAACTACTAAGAAAAACTTAAAAATATAAATAAACTTAAAACCCAAAAAAACCAAAAAAACACAAAACACCTAAAAACCCTAAAGCCCTTAAAACCCCTTAAAATACCCAAATACCCTGAAAACCATAAAAAAAACATCAAAATAACCCTAAAAACATAAAAACACTTACACCATAAAATCATTGAAGAAAATTATAAAAACCTAAAAAAATTAAAACCCTTAAGAGCCTAAAAATTCTAAAACCTTAAAAACCTTCAAAACCCATAAGAGAACTACAAACCATAAAACCCCAAAAACAATAAAAACACCTAAAAACCTAAACACCCACTAAAAACAATAGAAATACTTTAAACCCCTAAAAACATAAAAAAAACTAAAAAAAACTTAGAACACCTAAGAAATAAAAAAAAACCCTAAAACCCAAAAAAATTATAAAAACATTAAGAACCATAGAAACCCTCAAAACCCACCAAATCCCAAAAAATCACAAGAATCACTAAAAATACTAAAAACCCTTTAAATTCCTAATATTTTTAAAAAAACTTGAGAAACCTTGAAAAACACAAATAAAAACATTCAAACTAAAACCACTTAAAACCCCTATAAATCTAAAAAACACGAAAAATCCTAAAAACACTAAAAATCTATAAACCCCCTAAAAATCAAAAAATCCTAAAAAACCCCTAAAAATATATAAAAATTTGAAACCCAAAAAATTATTAAAAACCATAATAAAACCATAAAAATATAAAAACACTTAAATATCATAAAATCCTAAAAAACACTAAAAACCCTAAAAATCAAAGAAATACCTAAAACCCATAAAAACCATAAATGCCCCTAAAACCCTTGAAAAAACCCTAAAATCATCTAAAAACTATAAAATCCCATGAAGAAAAATCCAAAAACACTTTAAAACCTGAAAAATGTTAAGAACTCTAAAAAATTTATGAGACCCTAAAAACTAAAAAAAACCCAAACCCAAAAAACCCCATTGAGACCATAAACCCACTTAAAATCCCTAAAACCGTCAAAATATCTAAAACCCCTAAAAACCATAAAAATACCAAAAGGACATATAAATCCATAAAAAATTAATAAACGCTAAAAACCTTGAAAACTCCTAAGAAAAACATAAAACCCCCAAAACACCAAAAACACTTAAAAACCTAAAAAACACTAAAACCCCTTAAAACCCACAAAATTGTAAAAATCCCTAAATTCCACAACAATACTAAAAAAATACCTAAAATCCCTAAAAATGTAAAACACCTTAGAAAACCCCTAAATATACTAAAAGCCCTAAACACTTTTAAAAACCTTAAAAAACATAACAATTAAAAAAACAAAATCCCATAAAATAAACCTAAAATCACTTTAAATAATAAATACCCTAAAAACATTATAACCCCTAAAAACTCATAAAAACACTAAAAACTCTAAAAACCCTTTAAACCCATAAATATGTTAAAAAACTCTAAAAAACATAAAAACAAAAAAAAACCTAAAACCCCTAAAAACATAAAAACCCATAAAATCTAAAAAACAGAGAGGATCTCTAGAGACCCTAAAAACCATAAAAATCCTAAATAATACCTAAAAAATAAAAAGTGTAAAATGACTAAAAATAATGAAAAACCCTAAGAAAACATTAAAAATGTAAAAAATAAATCCACTATAAAATATAAAGACACTAAAAACCCTAGAAAATCCTAAAATCCCTAGAAACTCTAAAAACCCAAAAAATCCATAATTATCGTAAAATCCATAAAATCCTATAAAATCCCTTAAAATCATTAAAAATGCACAAATCTCTGAAAATCATAAAAATCCCTAATAAAACCTTAAAAAACAAAAAATCCTCAAAAATCCTAAAAAACATAAAAAATATAAAAACCATAAAATACCCTAAAACTCCCAAAACCCATAAAAACCATAAAACCACTAAAAACCGTTAAAACCCCAACAAATGAAAAACACCCTAGAAATCCATTAAAAACACTAAAAACCCATTAATCCCCTAAATAAAATAAAAAACTCTAAAAACATTAAAAACACTAAAAACTCAAAAAAATCCTTATTACAACTAAAAACCCATTAAATCCCTAAAAACCCTAAAAACAATAAAAAAATTCCTAAAAACCATAAAAATCACAAAAAAATCAAAAAATTTCCTAAAAACATAAAAACACTTAAATACTGAAAGACAATGAAAAACCCTTAAAACCACAAAAATTGTTAGAACCACTAAAAACCTAAATAAATGCTAAAACCCCTAAAAACCTATAAACTAATGAAATATTAAAAAATTTCAACCTAAATTTAATCTCTAATAAACTATAAAAATCATAAAAATTCCCCAAAAACCCATAAAATTTAAAAAAAACCCAAAAAAAAACACAAAAAATTACTCAGAAAACCTTATTAACCTAAAAAAACAAACTAGTAAGAATCCTTAAAACACTAAAAATCCAAAAAACCTTAAATGTCCTTAATACCCTAAAACCCCTAAAAATAGAAAAACCCATAAAACCTTAAAAATATTAAAAACCTATAAAACCCAAAAAACCCACTAAAAATTTTAAAAACCCATTAAACCCATAAAACTGATAAAGACAATAAAACCCCCTAAAAACTCAATGAAACCCTAAAATTCCAAAAAAACCATAAATCCATAAAACCCCTGAACTCCTTAAAACCCTTGAAAACTATAAAAACACTAAAAACTATAAAAAATAACAATTTTCAAAAAATTTATAATAATATAAAAAACCATAAAAACCCTAAAGCCTCTAAGAATACTTTAACAAACTACATATACATAAACCCATAAAAATATAAAAAATTATAAAACCCTTAAAAACCCTAAAAACTATAAAAATTAGTAAAAACCATAAAAATCCAAATACCTCCCTAAAAACCCCTACAAACTCAGAAAAACCTAAAAACTCAAAAAACTGGAAAAAAAACATAATAGCCCTAAAACCCTAAATACCCCAAAAAATCACTAATGGACCTAAAAGACCATAAAAATTATAAAATAACCTATAAAATCCCTAAAACTATAAAATACCTGAATCCTTGAAAACCCTAATAACACCATAAAAACATAGAAATAATTTAAACCCCTAAAACAAAAAAAAAACACAAAAACCCCTAAAAACCCTAAAACCTTGAAAAACATTGAAAATACTAAAAATTTAATAAAGATACCTAAAAGCATAAACAACATAGATAATACTGAATAAAATAATAAAAACTAAAAAACACATAAAACACCAAAAAAACATAAAGACATTAAAAACCCTAAAATACCCTAAATACCATAAGAACCATAAAAACCATAAAACTTACTAATTAACATTAAAAACCCCAAAAACCTAATAAAAACCATAAAACCCAACTAAAAATCAAAAAAAAAAATTAAACCCCTAAAATTGTTTGAAAAATTATAAAAAACATAAAAACCTATCAAACTAACCCCCCCCCATAAAACTAAAAAATATTAAAAATTATGAAAATAGTAAAACACCATAAATCCATTAAACCCATAGAAAACATAAATATCCTTAAACCTACTAAAAATTACAAAAAAATTAAAAAATGTTGAAAAACATGAAAGACCCTAAGAAAAACTAAAAACACATAAAACCCATAAAAATATCCAAAAATAAAAAACCCCTAAAAATCCTTAATACATAATTTTTTTTAAAATTTAGAGATCCAAGAGAATCCTAGGGGTTCTCTATTGAGATCTCAAATCTCTCAGGAGCCCCGTGCTAATAGTGGATTACATTTGTGTTTTTGAACCAAGTTTTCTTTGTGTTTTGGTTGTCTTGTCTTCATTGGATGTGTGGGAGACCAGAAAAATTCTTCTCATTTATTGAGGAAAAGATTTAGTTTTATCTCGAGGGTTTTGTTTTCTTCTACTTAAGTGGTCACTGCCTCATTAAGACCAAGGGTTGCTAATCCTGGGATTCATGTTTGGAGTTGTAGTGATCATTGTCTTATTTTTAGTAATGGGAGGTTTGTTGGAAGATGATGCTCACTACTGGAATTATTCTTAATTGCGATGGACTATTTGCGATGGGATACCATCGCAAATAGGATTTAGCGACGGGGTTCCGTCGCAAATAGCCCATTGCAGAAAATGCTGTCGCAAATACAATTATTTGCGATGGGCCCATCACAAAAACCTTTATTTGTGATGGGAATGTTTTTCGTCGCAAATAAACTTCCGATTATTTGTATTATATATAAATAAAATTTTTCTACAATAGTCCCATCGCAAAAAATTATTTGTGACAAGCTTACTTACCCGTCGCAAATATGTTTTAAAAAAAAATTTGTTAGGCTATTTGTGATGGTGTCCCATCACAAATAATAAATTAATTTAAAATAAAATAAAATTTAATAATATTACAATTGATGAAAAAATAATAATAATATTATTAAAACAATAAAAAAATAAAAAATTTTAAAATTATCAATATTGACAAAAAAATATAAAAAAATAAAAAAATATTAAAAATTAAATTATATAATATTTGCACCAATATAAAAGACGGAAAATGTAAATAATCCATATTAAAATTTTAATTTAAATTTTTGTAACATAAAAAAATCACTGGGGGTCTTCAGGAGGAGGTTGAGGAGCTGAAGGAGCTGGTGGAGGAAAATTGATCCCTAAACTACGAGTCAAACAGTGCATGTACTCCATCTCCTCCTGATGCTGCTGCTTCCATCAATGACTCTACTCCTCGTAATGCTACTCATGCTGCTGCTACCACTGACACATCTCTTATTGCTGCTTATGCAAAGTCTCTACATGCTCAGCATGTGCTCGCAACTGCCCCTGATACTGTGAAGTAGAAGATGATGTCTCTCTACGAGCTCTCTCGTGCTGGACACTGACATTGCAACAGTACCATAATAAGTACCAGAAGTCAAATAAGAGTCGATGCCAACCAATCTGCCCTTCTCAAAGCCATACTAAGTCTCCTACATCCATGCCGCCTCATCGAAATGGTGAGCACTGGTCTTCTCAGACGTCTCGTCCTGACCCTCAGCCTGTGTTTGAGAGGTCGCAACCTCATATGACTCCTTCAATTCCAATTTAAAATTAAATTTGTCAAAATATTATAGGAAGTTAATTGTTAATTTGAAAAAATAATACTAACCACAATCTGACGCTGGTGATCACCTCTGATCTCACCAGTGGCAGGATCACTATACATCTTCTGATAAATGTCGAACTCCGTAATATCGAGATGCTCGACTGCCTACAGAAATATAAAATAAACTGTTTATATTTATAGTTATATAAAATATTTTAAAAATATATTTACCAGATGCTCTTTATGCAAACTGAATGTACAGCTACTAGATCGATGTGTCACCTCATGTCTCCCCCCGGTTCTGTCGTCCCACTGAAGATATCCTCTGAAATCCA
The DNA here is from genome assembly GCA_963277665.1 of Viscum album. Lineage (NCBI taxonomy): Eukaryota > Viridiplantae > Streptophyta > Magnoliopsida > Santalales > Viscaceae > Viscum > Viscum album. The sequence goes on from OY728151.1 coordinate 44,363,551, forward strand.
CCACCCAACTAGTGTAAACATAATCCCTCCCAAAAGTGAGATGAAATGTACTTTTTTCGGTGGGCTCTACACGAATCATCAAATTTTTTCACCCCTACTTTATTAATGGTTGTCCTTCTCAAATTGTGCAAAAACTGGCTGAAACGGTCACGCATAGAAACCTTCCATGCTGTGTGGACAGCGTCGCGCATGCTATCATCGATAGGATGCCATAAACCCTACAAATAATTTATAATATAAAGTTGTTAATAAAATAAATTTCAAAATAAATATTATTTATTTACGTACCATCCAATGATTGAACATGTCGCATCACACAACAACAGGAATCTGTTCCCATGTGATCCATGGATGAGAAAACTAATTGCGCAATATAGTGCTCCCCTATCCAATAGCTACAAGCTGAAAACTGTGAAAAGAGAATAAATAATCAAACAATAAGTATATATATAAAAAAATCAATGAAATCTAACTAAAATATAATGTTTTTCATACCTCCATGTGCGTGGATCGAAACCAGGATGTGGATGTCTCTCGGGGATAGGGTCAGGAATCATCAGTCAGACAAGACCGCGCCCCCTCCGCGTACCTCTTGAACCACCAGTAGGCTGAGGGTCAGCTGATCCCACATCCTCATCATCCAAAGGTAGATCAGCCTCCTGCAACTCACGAAATAAATCATCATCCATCTGAAACACAAAATGATTTTTTTAGCAGATAGTTGAAAATATCTATTATATATAGATATATATTAGTTATGATTATAACCATCATTTAATTATTTCAATGTGAATCTTCATTCTCTTCTCCATAGCTGTCAATTTCAATGTCTTCATCTTCCTCCTCAATATCACCAATATCCATATGAGTTTTAGTTTCATCATATCTTGTAATTTCAAATTCATTTGTAACATCATTAACATCTTCATCATTATCGATCCTTAATTGTGGGGTGTCATCGTCGATATTCACGTCTCTTTGTGAATCAGATGGATTTTGAGTAGTCTGTTGAAAAATTTCAATTCCTTCCACTTCAGCGGAACCACATTCAGTTTGAGTAAACTGATTTTCCCGAGATTTCATTTTTATTATGCTCCACCAATTTCTCAAGTCTTTTGAAGTAGCACAGTAATTTGTATAATAAATTTGATATGCCTGTTGAGCTAGTAAAAATGGTTCATTTACTGCAAGAAGACATTTGTATTTAATATCGATGATTCCATGAGTCAGATGAACACGCAAACCTCTTTCAATATCCAACCACCAACATTTAAACATTGTTATGTAATTCTGTCATAGATAACACAGCTCAATAATTTCATCCAAAATGCATTAAAAGTTAATTTCAGTTTCTCTGTGATGTGATCCCCTCAAGAAAACTCCATTGTTCGTTGTTTTTTTGATTCCCCGCATGCAAGTGTATGAAATTGAAAACCATTCACCACATATGCATTATAATATTTAACCATTTTTGGATGGTGGGTTACTCAATATACACAGTCGTTTGTCAATTTTATCAGAATATTGAGACACCTGAAATTTTTTAAAACAATTATCAATATAATAAATAATAAATGGAATTTATATTAAACCACCAATAATTTATGTTACCAGTTTTTGAAACCAGTGAGATTTTTTTTGTCTGCGTTCTTCAAGAGCAGATGTTGTAATTTGTGGAAGTTGTTTCTTGATATGATTATCATATAACCTACAAATAAAATAAGTTTAAATACTATAAGATAATTATATAATAAGTGGTAGAATCACTTACAATACAAATGATTTCATTTCTTCATAGTTGAGCAGAATGTAAGTATGAGCTCTGTGATGTTCATCATCTGAAAGTCATCATTCATGAACTCCACCAAAACCAACATTTGGTTGATTAAAAAATGTTAATTGATTTTCCATTTCATCATTAACATTCCCCTCAGTTATCCCCATGTGACTATGTTTTGAGGGTTATTGAGATTCAAAATAATGATAGCAGAAAAAAGAAATTTCTTCTTGAAAATAAGCTTCAACAATTGAGCCTTCAACTGATGCTTTGTTACGTATTTTTTTCTTCAATTTCTGCATGCATCACTCGAATGGGTACATCCATAGAAATTGTACTAGACCTCCACATTTAGCTTCATGTGGAAAATGTAATATCAGATGTTCCATTGAGTCAGAGAAAGCCGACAGAAAGATTTTTTCCAGTTTACATATAATTTTAGAAACATCTTATTCCAGTTTTCCTAGCGCATCGTAATTTGTTTTCACTGCAAAAATGTCTTGAAAAAATATGATATGTCTGTTATCGAATCCCAAATCATAGAATTCAAAAATCCTTTAAATCCAATTGGCATAAGTCTATCCATTATAACATGAAAATCATAAATTTTTAATCCAGTAATATAACTATTCTTAACGCATCTACCTAAATAGGAAGCATATCCATATGGAATTCTCAAATCTGTAATCCGCTGAAAAAATAATAAGCGACTCTCTTTGGATAGTTTATAAGCTGCTTTTGGCTTCATTATCCTCTGTGATCTGACATTTTCAAATAATTCAAGTTCTGGCCACCTGCAAATTTGGGCAAGATCTAATCGTGCCTTTACAGTATCTTTAGTCTTACCTGGTGTATCCAAAACTGTATGAAATAAATTATCAAAATAGTTCTTCTCAATATGCATAACATCCAACATGTGGTGGGCCAACAAATCAGACCAATACGGACGATCCCAAAAAATGCTCTGTTTTATCTAGTTATGTTCTTTCCCAAAGCCATGAATTTTTAGTTGGTTTACTGTTGGTCCAAATGTGATGGAGGGTAATGAAAATACAACTGATTTTAACTCTGCACCTGAGATCATCTTTGGAGGTTCATCTCTTTCAATTATATCTTTTTTGAAATGAGATTTTTTCCTCTGAAAAGGATGATCGGTTGGAAGAAATCTACGGTGACAATAAAAATAGCAAGGTTTTTTTCCATTGACTAACATAAAGGATTTGTTTTCTTTCATACAGTAAGTACATGATTTTGGACCATGTGTACTCTAACAGATAACATGCCATATGCTGGAAAGTCACTAATCGTCCACATCAATGCAGATTTTAATTTGAAATTTTGTTTCGCAGCAACATCATATGTATTAACACCATCACTTCATAATGAATTTAACTCATCAATCAATGGTTTCAAATAAACATCGGTATTCTTTTTCGGATTTCCTGGGATTAATAGAGTCAAAAAGATATAAGGATCCTTCATCAACATCCATGGAGGAAAATTTTATAGAGTTACAAAGACAGGCCAACATGAATACTAACTACCATAAGAACCAAACGGACAAAAACCATCAGTAGAAAGACCCAGTCGCACATTTTGGTCTTCTATAGAAAAAAAAAACAGATGTAGACGGTCAAAATGTTTCCATGAATCACCATCAGATTGATGATCCAAGCTTTTATCAGTTGAAATCTTGGTTTTGTTCCATGACATCATTGACGCTGTGTTCAGAGACATAAATAAACGTTGCAACCTGGGTGTAAGGGGGAAATATCTCAACTATTTTTCTGGAATCGATCTAGACTTCCCTGGTTGAGCTTCTTTATTCCTCGATTGACCACGTATGGGAAAAATATCCAATAACTCATTTTCGCTAGAATATAATATGCAATCATTTGGAATGCATGAATCTTCCGATAACTAAGGCCCAAATTAGGAATCAGCCTCTTGCTCTCATAGTAATTTGCAGGCAACACATTTCCTTCAGGTAACAGTGTTTTAACCAAAGAAAATATCTAATCAAAACAGTTGGTTTACATTGCATTATCTGATTTAATAGCCATAAATTTTGCAACCGCTTCTAATTTTCTTATCTGGCAACCAGGATATAATGCATCCTCAGCAGACCTCAATAAATCATAAAATTCGGATGGTGCCAACTCAGGAGTTAAATCAATATCATCGTGGGTTTCTATTTGTTGCACTGATGGACCTGCAACATCATGTACTAAATTTTTAAATCGTGATGGATCCAGAATCAAGTTATTAGAATCATCACTAGAACTGTGTTCACCGTGTTCATACCAAAAAACATAATCTGGTTGAAAACCAAACCGCAAGAGATGTCCCCCAACTTTATCAAATGTGTCAAACATTCTCAGAGCACATTTTTTACAAGGACACTTAATTGTGCCTGCTGAAACATATTCTGGTTTTGATGATGCAAATTCTAATAATGCTTTAACACCCTCAATATAGACAGGATTAAAACCAGAACCATTTTTATTTCTGCGCTGATTTATCCAAGTTCGATCATCTAATAATGACTGATGTCGACTTCCTTGTTTCATATTTTTCTACATAAATTATAAAATCATCACTGTTTTTGAATAGTTTGAAATTATAAAAACACTATCTGAAAAAGAAGATAAATAATTACAACTACTTAATAATTATCATTAATTAAGGGTGACACAATTTTCAGTGGATTGACGACTACTCTTTAGTCTGACAGCTCATTTAATTGCATCTTTCTCACACATATTATTACAAATTTAGCAATACATAGCAATACTTAGCAAACGGAAAACTACTTGAATAATGAAAGGAAATTTGGTAATCATCGTTGTGGAGATGATTACAAATTATCCCTTCATTATCCAAGAAGGTTTTTTTTACTAATCATTTCTAATTATATCTAATTATTTCTAATTATATCTAATTATTTCAAATTATATCTAATTAATGGTAATTATATCTAATTATTGCTAATTATATCTAATTATTGCTAATTATACCTTTTTATTGCTAATTATATCTTTTTATTCCTAATTATATCTTTCTATTCCTAATTATATCTTATTAGACCTAATTATTCCTAATTACTCCTTAATTATTTCTAATTACTCCTTAATTATACCTAATTATTACTTATTACACCTAATTATTACTAATTATACCTAATTATTTCTAATTATACCTAATTATTAATAATTATAGCTAATTATTACTAATTATCTCTAATTATTACTAATTGTGGCTAATTATTACTAATTATGGCTAATTATTACTAATTATGGCTAATTATTACTAATTATGGCTAATTATTACTAATTATGGCTAATTATTACTAATTATGGCTAATTAGTACTAATTATGGCTAATTATTCTTAATTATGACTAATTATTCTTAATTATGGCTAATTATTCCTAATTATGGCTAATTATTCTTAATTATGGCTAATTATTCCTAATTATTGCTAATTATTCCTAATTATGGTGAATTATTCCTAATTATGGCCAATTATTCCTAATTATGGCTAATTATTCCTAATTATCTCTAATTATTCCTAATTATCTCGAATTATTCCTAATTATTCCTAATTATCTCTAATTATTCCTAATTATTCCTAATTATCTCTAATTATTCCAAATTATCTCTAATTATTCCTAATTATCTCTAATTATTCCTAATTATCTCTAATTATTCCTAATTATCTCTAGTTATTCCTAATTATCTCTAATTATTTCTAATTATCTCTAATTATTTCTAATTATATATAAGTATTACTAATTATATCTAATTATTGCTAATTATATCTGATTATTGCTAATTATATCTAATTATTGCTAATTATATCTAATTATTGCTAATTATATATAATTATTGTTAATTATATCTAATTATTCCTAATTATATCCAATTATTCCTAATTATTACTAATTATAACTAATTATATCTAATTATAGCTAATTATATCTAATTATTCCTAATACTAATTATAGCTAATTATAGCTAATTATAGCTTATTATAGCTAATTATAGCTACTTATAGCTAATTATAGCTACTTATAGCTAATTATAGCTAATTATAGCTACTTATAGCTACTTATAGCAAATTATAGCAAATTATAGCTAATTATAGCTAATTATAGCTACTTATAGCTAATTATAGCTAATTATAGCTAATTATAGCTAATTATAGCTAATTATAGCTAATTATAGCTAATTATAGCTAATTATTCCTAATTATAGTTAATTATTCCTAATTATAGCTAATTATGCCTAATTATAGCTAATTATAGCCAATTATAACTAATTATAGCTAATTATAGCTAATTATTCCTAATTATAGCTAATTATATCTATTTATAGCTATTTATAGCTAATTATAGCTAATTATAGCTAATTATAGCTAATTATAACTAATTATAGCTAATTATTACTAATTATATCTAATTATTACTAATTATTCCTAATTATTACTAATTATTCCTAATTATTACTAATTATATCTAATTATTACTAATTATATCTAATTATTACGAATTATATCTAATTATTACTAATTATATCTAATTATTACTAATTATATCTAATTATTACTAATTATATCTAATTATTGCTAATTATATCTAAATATTGCTAATTATATCTAATTATTGCTAATTATATCTAATTATTTATAATGATATCAAATTATTTCTAATGATATCAAATTATTGCTAATTATATCTAATTATTGCTAATTATATCTAATTATTGCTTATTATATCTAATTATAGCTAATTATATCTAATTATTCCTAATTATTACTAATTATAGCTAATTATTACTAATTATATCTAATTATTACTAATTATAAATAATTATTGCTAATTATAGCTAATTATAGCTAATTATAGATAATTATAGCTAATTATAGCTAATTATAGCTAATTATAGCTAATTATAGCTAATTATAGCTAAAATTTCTTAATTATAGCTAATTATTCCGAATTATAGCTAATTATAGCTAATTATAGCTAATTGTAGTTAATTATAGCTAATTGTAGCTAATTATAGCTAATTGTAGCTAATTATAGCTAATTATAGCTAATTATAGCTAATTATAGCTAATTATTCCTAATTATATCTAATTATATCTAATTATAGCTAATTATAGCTAATTATAGCTAATTATAGCTAATTATGGCTAATTATATCTAATTATATCTAATTATTTCAAGTTATTTCTAATTATTACTTGTTATTCCAAATTATTACTAATTATTCCTAATTATTACTAATTATTCTTAATTATTACTAATTATATCTAATTATTACTAATTATATCTAATTATTAGTAATTATATATAATTATTATTAATTATATCTAATTATTACTAATTATATCTAATTATTACTAATTATATCTAATTAATCTTAATTATATCTAATTATTACTAATTATATCTAATTATTCCTAATCATATCTAATTATTCCTAATTATATCTAATAATTGCTAATTATATCTATTTATTGCTAATTATATCTAATTAATATTAATTGTAACTAATTATTTATAATTATTACTAACAATATCAATTACTTTGTATAACTAAATATAACTAAAAAACAATTGAAATCTAATTAAATTAGAACTCATAAACAATAATTAAAATTAATATAAAAAAATAAAATAAATATAAAAAAATATAAATAACTTAAACATTGATATTCTGAAGATTTTGACGCCCTCTGATTGCTCTTAAATAAAAAAACTTCAACTAAAAGAAAATTTCTCTTTGAAACTGAAAAATGAAGAGAGAGAGAGAGAGCACGATCTGAATGATTTGGAAAAAAATGGATGGGGGTATATATAGGTTAGATTAGTTGCGACATGATTATTTGCGATGGGCTTTCCATCGCAAATGGTGGTATTTGCGATGGGTCCCATCGAAATTATCCTCGCCCGCATTAATTATAGTCGGCGGTTAAAAGTTTATTTGCGACGGGTCCCATCACAAATAGTGCCTTCCGATAGTCTTTTAGCGACTGGACGATATCCAGTCGCAAAAAGTTATTAACCGCGTTCGGGTAGTTACGACGGGACCCGTCGCAAATAACCCCACGCGGTTTTGCGTGCAAGCCGCCCCATGCATGTTGCGATGGAAGATCCCTCCCTGTCGCAAATAGTTTTCGCACAGTTTGGCGTGCAAGCCACGCCAAACACTTTGTGGAGGGAGATGAAACCCCGTTGCAAATAATTACTTATTTGCGACGGGCACTACTCCCCGTCGCAAATAGCTTCCTAGACTTGGTATTTGCGACGGGATTTATTCCCGTCACAAATAGCCCATCGCAAATAGATATTTTTTCCCTAGTGGCTCTTAGTTCACAAGTTATGGAATATATATTTCTATGGTAGGCATCGTTATTCCATTGAGTGTCGACTTAATCCATCAGATCTATTCTACAGTCGCCATCACCATTTGGGTTGTTGGTAAGATTTAACTTTCATTTGCGGGTAGGTCAAGAATTAGTTCTTGAGGTAGATGTGACAGATGCGCATGGGTGCATCGGGGGATGGAAGGCACCCAGGGTTTCAATTTTTCTTTTCTTGATCATGGGTTGAAGCTATTGTATTATAAAATCCGTTTCTTCAAAATGAGGGTTGTTGGTTTTGAGTGTTTCATGGACTGAGGTGAGTTTTGGTTCCACATTGGACTTTGTTCGATGATGGAGGGCCAGTTCTATTGATGTCATTGTGTTTCATCACTCCTAGCCAATGGATGGACAATATGGTTGCTTCCATTGTAATTATTGGTGGAGTTTTGGGTTTTCTCATATCTTTCAATCATTGATGTAGGTTTTGAGTTTATATTTTGAGGTTGTTGATCTCAGTTGGTATGGTCACTTTCTCATGTTATAGGATCACATGGGGAATAGTTTTTTTCGTGCCTTTATTAGGATCACTTGATCACATTTCTTTCACACAAAATGATGATTCAACACGTTCATTGCATTTGGGATTTACAGTTAATGTTTGAAGGTTTCTTGGTCAGTGACACGTATGTGGAACCCATTGGTTTTTGTTCATCCATAGAAGTTGTGGGACTTTATCTTCATCACATGTTTTGTCAGCATTCCCAGTTCATCACTGGTTTCTGGAAGATAATAGATGTTGGTTTCCTAGATGAGTCTCACATTAAATAATGTATGCTTCTTGTGGTTTTATCATCAGAACTCGTTCGATGTTACTTCTCGCCACTCGTGGGTTTTCAGCTGTTGGATAAGGGTTTTTCGGCTGAGGATCACTATAAAAAAATGTCTTATACCAACAGTAAATTAGTGAAAGATAAATTATATATTGGTGTAAAAAAGTAATTCCAACATGTATAATTTTTTTATGATATTAATTATAATTACTAGCACTTTTTTTACTAATAAATGCATGTGTCGATATTAACTGTTTAATACTAACAAATATTCTACTTATAGTTGTATATGTTACATTATCTTGCTTATACAAACATTTTTTCCAACAAATAATTTTTTTTAGAATCACCTATTCAATTTTTTATTTTTCATAACTTGATATTTTTAATAATTATTAATAAGATAAATTTAATTGAATAGATATCAAATAAACATTATAAATCCCTACACCATCCCCCCCTTAATGTTTCCATCTCATAACACACATACGAATTCATCAGGTTTGACTAGTGTTCTCTTCTTTAGTAGGTCTCCATTCATCTCTCTTCGGTTCATCGACCCTTATTATGTCACCACCTTTTTTACACCACACCACTCGTTGTCAGTTACATTTACCTTTAGTAACCACCCCTTAGGTTCACCGATGTCATTTATTCTCTGTCTTTTTTTTCATATCACGTTATTTGTTAGGAAATATTTTTTTACAATCATTTTCTTCGACTACACTTAAAATATTGAGGAAATAATGTAAATTTTAAATTTTGGATAAAAGGTAAATTAATTAGGTTGTGAATAACTCATTACATTTGAAAAAATTGAAATTTCTATCACTACTTCCCAATTTATGGCTGTGAATGCTAAGTGAGTGCCTCTATTGTACATTTCATATTTTATATATTAAATCATCATGAATCACTCTATGTATTAATACAGTGTTTCTCATGTGAATTATTGGATTCCATATATTTTTTTCCTTAGGGATGCCCTATTTTAGGTTATGAAAAATCATTTAAGAAAAATCCACTAAATATATTTCCATATGGTGTCTTCTCTGATTTAGAGGTTGTCCAACCACTATTTTGATAATCCTTTAGGAGACCCACATAATACCCTCTATTTATCTTGAACCTCTATGACACCTCATGGATTAAATGTTACACACACAATGGAAAATATATTGATGTGTTTGTTCATATCCTCTCTTATATGGACACTAAAATTTCGCACTTGTTTAATAATTTAAAATTTCATTTTCAAATTTTATTTCCAAGTAGAATAAAAAAAATAATTATTTTTATTTAAAAAAATATAATACATATATGTCTCATAATTTTTAGTTTAGTGAGATTCTAAATTGAATTCACAATTACCACATTGAGTTTCATATGGTCCATTCAAAGAAATAACCTCTAATTGAGTGTGTTGAATGTCAATGTATCTCAATTATTTATTTCTTGTTAGAATGGTTCTATCAATATCTTTATCAAGTGTGAATAATTTTCCATAATGATAATATTTCAGGATAGTCTAAGATTGTTAATAGATGTTGTGAAATTGTACCCATAACCCCATTATAATGGTGTTCATGATTCAGCAGAGGAACATCATATCATGAGGTGGTTGAATAAAAAATAAAATATCTGGTTAAATATAAGGTATTCAGATATTATATTGTCACCATGGAGGGGTGAAATTTCATAGTTGTAATGAATTTAAGTGTTAAAAGTCGTTTTTGTAGTTTTGAGTAAAATTGTTATAAGTATGATGTAGTAAACTTGATTAACAATTAGATTAAAGATTATTGAGTGCCACTGTAATATAAAAACTACTAGATTATTGGTTATGCAAGTTGTGGGTACACTGAGGTGTTATTGCGTATGCTAAAGTTATTGTTGTCGAAAAATATTATGATATTTTTTTAACAAGCACTTTTTTTTGAAAATCTAAATTTTTAATTTTTTACAAATGTTTTGCATGAATTATTTTATTGAATAATTAAATGAGTTATAAGTAAGTTTCATTTATTAAATTCATCTATTTTCATACATTTATTATATTTTATAGCTGTATAAATTGATGATAGACTATCTAATACTCTTTTAGAGCCTTGGTTATGAACTACGTAATCCGAGATATGCAAAAACAGATTTAGCATGGACCCTTTTCACTCTAAATTTTCCCATGGCTGATTTGGGGACCCCAAATCTTTATCTTTTTCTTCATTAAAATTATGGTTACATTTTAACTTTATTTAAATATGGTTCTTAATGTTACATCGACTTTTTTTTTTGTAGGAAATTAAATGGTTGCAACCAGATTATTTTCTATAAGATGGAAGAGTGAATTTCTTATGGATGAATTTAGAAGTCAAAGAGGCACTTATCATGGGAGTTATTGTTTTAATTTTTTACTTTTTTCAGTAAAATTACTCAACACTATGGCTTGTTGTTTTAAAGGGTATTATATAGTAAAAATAGTTAAAGGATCTGTTTCATGATGATTTTAGTTCTTGATTGAGAAATCCTTTTGGAAATTCCTTTAAAAACATGCACTTACTTGAATTAGATGATAAATAATTGATTGATCAAAGTGATAAAAGTTACAATGTTACTATACAAAAATTCCTAAAATTATGAACCCTTTATCTATATATTGATTAATTAGAGGGTTTTTATTGAGATAAAACAACATCTAGTTGCTAATTTTTTTGAGTTATAGCATTACAATGATCACTTTAATCTAATATTATCTCCTTTTTGAGTAAATATAGAAGAGAATGATTATCAAATACTCCTATAGAGGTATGATCTTCAACTGTTAAGGACCCTCAGGATTAAAAGACATTGATCATGAGTATATTAGAGAAAGATTTATGCTTCCAAAAATTTTCCAACAATCACCCACCAATTTACTACCCATTAACTTATATAACATCATATTCATGACTGATTTAGTGGAGGAAGAATGATTATTTATAACTAAAGTATTAAATATATAAATGAAATAAAACATTTATCACAATCACATTAAGTAACATATCACTATCTATAAAGTAATATTAGTCGATTAAGGAAGAATAGAAGATGGTATTGGAAGATCTAGTATAAAAAGTCTCTCCCACACTAGATTAATCACTGAAATTTTCTCAATATCTCATTGTGATGGATCAAAATCACAAACATCAAGATATATAAACTACACAAATTTTCCAACAAAAAGCCTAATAATGGAAAAAAATAATTCGTTAATGAATATGTTTTCTACCTTTTATTTTATTTCCCACATCCCAGGCCATTCCATGGGTCATTTGGATGCTAATAATTTTGTACACATGGTTTACGTCATTCTCAATTGAATTATTAGGTAAAGGGTTCACTCCTATCAGTTCAATGGATTTTCTATATCTTTTAAATCATCTAAAAATTTCCTAGTGCATTATCTAATTTACTAAATTATATAGAAATGTTTATTGAATACTCAACTATTCCATGTATCCTTTATATGTTTTATATATGCATTTCATAATGATTTATGGATCTACCAATACCAAGTATTTCATTTCATGCACTCTAGATCAGATAACATTAGTTGGTTAACATGGTCTACTTTGAGTGTTGGTATTTTGTTAGTTGTTACTGTTGTCATGATATTCCATTAGCTTGGACTATAAAATATGCAGTCATATAGAGAAACTTGTTGTATAGATTTTGGATGTGTTTTTGACTTCATACCAATTTGTTGTGCATGACATAATGTCATTATATATGCACATAGACTATTTGATGTTGTGTAACCTATGATTAAGACCCAGAGGATGTTTTGGATTCATAATTAATGTGGGGTTATAAAGAAATATTACATTAATTGGTATTAATATACTTATTTCTAATATAATTTTAAATCACAAAAATTCTAGGGATGATACTGCTAATTCAGTTTACCATCTAGTAGAATCTTATATGACATCGCTGAACTATGTTGGGATGAGTATAAAGTCTGAGGTATTAGTGGTATGTAAATTCATTAATCTTAGAATACCTTCTATTAGACTTCCTTCGATTAGAGACACAATTGTTTGGATTCTAAGATATACTTGGTTCCAAAAGTTGCATTATATTAGACTAAGTGTCATAATGAAGATAATTTTTTCTTTAAATTTATTAAATATTCCCCAGGGGAAACACCAGAAAAGTGATGGAACATGACATAGTTATAGGAGAAAGAATAAGAATACATTGGATTAACCATATATTATTAAACTATAATAAAGGAAGTAATATCTTTCCATGGTTATATATATTTGAATGTGTAGTTTCAACATGTTTATTAAGATCTACAACTCCCTCCTACTTGAAACACATTATGTGATCTCATTTCATCAAGTACATTAATAAATTAAATGATGTATTATAATCCACCATTCATATTCTTCCCAATGAATTATTTTTCAATAATATTCACAGTTTTTTTAAATATATACATGTTTACTAAATCTAAAAACTTGAGGTGTTATACTAAAAACAACAAAGAATTCTCGCGAATAAAATGATTGAGGTAATAAATTTATTCTATTTTGTATAATATATTCTGATATCATGGGTACCTTTTTCAAGTTATTATTTCAAACATAATTCCATGTTTACATTTTTTATATTTAAAAGGATATATTTTAATTTTATTTCCCTGTTGTGAAGGTACTACCTTTATTTAATGACATAAGGAAGTTCACCTATACCTTTATCAAAATATAGAAGGAGTTTCACCATAATGGATGAACCATTTATTGAAAATAATTATTCAATGAATGGTATTTACCATGCTCTTATAGTTTCAATTTGGATCTCCATGGGGAAGCCACAACTTTGACCATTAATTAGTGATTTCCTTACTAACATAGAATAATTAGCTCAGAATGATAACCCAGGAAGTGATGTTGAATTCAAGTTCATATCTATTGATTTTTCATTAAGTATTGGATTGATGAGTTTAAATTAAATAGGGTAATTGACAGTTTATATTCCTTAGTCAATTGATATTTCATGAATTTACATGATGTGAAATGAAAATTTATTCAAATGATTGAAATGGTTATTGGTTTATTATATAGAACATTTCTTGTGTTTATAGGAATCTATCTTGAATGGATGGGTCAGTAATGATCACTGTTTGTTGGACCTAGCTTGTTGGAATTGAGGGGCTGCTACTGGAGTTGACTTGCTGGAAGGAATGGGTCGCTACTGCTCGTTGTCATATATGGGATGGTGAGTGATCTATGGAATGGATGGTGCTGGAGCTGGCTTACAAGCATGGATGGGAGTGGGCTCGCTGGAACCGATGGGCTACTTTTTTACTAGCATAGCATGGATGAGTCACCGATGCTACTCATTGGTTGCTGATGATGAAGATAGTTCACTGGAATGTATGGGTTGCTGCGACACTGGCATGGATGTGTCATTGGGGGGGCGTCATTGTGTGGGTGGGGTGTGATGGATCATGTTGTACTAAATTTCATTATTAATATAATTGTTTTGTATGATTGAACATGTTCTAAAACCTTCTTAAGAAGTATTGTATATGATAAATTATTAAATAAATATGATATGAAATTCTACTATCAATAAAAATTTATAATTTTTATTCAAATATAATTTATAAACATATATCATATGTCGGTAATATTATTACCAAAAAAATTTCACCATTATAACCTATTTAAAAACACATTAACCAATATATATATTATCTGTTGGTATTATTATAATTGTAAGAAAAAAATTTTATCTATCGCAAACACATTTATTTACAACGTTTTTACCGATAGTTTAGTGATAGGGACTTGTGTGATAGTAAAATGTTTTACCAATAGAAAATGAAATTTTACCAATAGATATGCCTGCATTGGAAAGAGTTAAATATTTTTTAGTGTATGTTTCTAGTTTGAAGATTGATTCTTTGTGGTTCATCATTTGAGGATGGGGGCTTCTCACCAAATTCTATTTCAGTGAGGGGTGGTTCGATTTTGGACTTCTAGTCAATATGCCCAGTTCATCTATTGATATATTTGGTTCATCAGTCAGTTGTTCCTTAGATTATGTTATTATTTCTTCAAAAGAGTCAACATAAGCATTTAAATTTCATGGGGAATGATTTTGAGGTCTTGTTCGACCTAAGACATTGTAGAGTGGTATAGGTTTCATGATTGTTTCTTTTGTTTGGGAGGTGTTTGGGTGGATCTATATCAGATGGTTGGGAGTGGGATTCCCTTAATGGTGTAGTTGGTTGTTGGAGTTTATAGTCTGGATGATGGGATATGTTTCAGGGTGCTGGGTGAGGTTGTTTTTTCTTTTATTTGATTATGTAGGATATTGGGTGATGAGGTAGTTGTTGGGGGCTACTAGGAGGTCGCAGGATGTTGCATTTTCGGCTGTTGGTGTCAGTGATTTTGGAGGTTGAATCTGTTTCTGATGGTGATGTGTAAGCTTCTACTAGTTTTTGGGATCTCTATCTGGTTCCTGTGTTGCTTTGGGATGGTGATGTGTGTTGTTGGGGGATGATGATCGACTATAGAAGGATAGAGTTTGTGGGGATTAGGTTCTACTGTGGGCTAGAAGAGTTTGGTATATGTTTTTTGGTTGATGAATGATGGCTTGAGGTGTGTGGGGGTAATAGATCTAGGAGTTGAATTGTGAGTTGTTTAAGGGTGCAATTTTTGTTGTAGCTACTAGGATGAGTGTTGGTGTGGTTCATGGGAGATTTTTTGGGTGTTGGGAGTTGATTCGGTTGCTATAGATAGGTGTCAGGATTAGAAGCTATGGAGATAGTATTTTGTCTTGGGAGCTGTTCTAGGGATGGTGTATGTTTCTTAGTGTCGGTGTTGCAGTTGTAGTTGTGTAGCTGAATGGTTTGGAGGAGCACTGGTCCAAGGTAATGATGTGGGGGCTGGGAGATACTGAGGAGGGACCTAATTACACTGGTGTTTGTTCTTGAGTGTGTGTTAGGAGTTCATGTGAGGTGCAGGGTGTTACTAGGAGTTGATGATGTGTGGTGCTGGCAGCTAGATTAGGGACCTGGAGATGGGGGTTGTTTACTATTTGAGATGTTTTTGTGAGTTAATCACATAATTATGGGAGTTAAAGTGCTGCTAGATGGTTGTAGTGTTTGGTTATGGATGGGCCTTGTATGTTGGGTGCTAGGTGTTATGATATGGGATTAGGAATTGAGAGATGGTGATGGGGTAATTTGCAACATGGTCCTAGTGTTGTGGTTCTGAGGAGTTGGGCTTCACAAGGTTCATTGAACCTTTTACAGTCATTGGTTTAGATCACGAGGTTCTTGAGCCTCTTTATTGAATATTGTTTATATAGGGTTCATGGGGGTTCTTGGTCCTTCTTCCATGCATTATTTCATTTGATATTCCTGAGGAATTCATGACTATTTTCTAAGAAATACCTTGAATAGTCTTCGTGAGATGTCTTAGGCCTTATTTCCAAGTTATGGTTTGGGTGGGCATCATGATGGTGCACGGGCCCAATTTTCAAGAAATTATTGGATATTATTTGCGGGGTTTCTCAGGAATTTCAGCTAGTTTTTACATGCGGTATATTGGCTTTGGTTTACTTTTCATTTTGATGTTTCTTTTGGCCTTTAGGCAATAGGGAACCTTTGAGGGCTTGGTTTGCACTTCAATTCATTTTCCTTTATATAGAGCGTTCTATATAACTTCTAAAATTAACCATACAAATCCTAAAAAAGACCTTAAAACCCCAGAAAACATAAAAACACCAAAAAACCCCTATGAAAATTTTAAAACCCTAAAAAGGAATAAAACACTGAAAAACCTAAAAAATGCTTAAAACCCTAAAAACACATAAAACCCCTAAACCCCAAAAGCCATAAAAACCACTAAAAACATTAAAATATCATCAAAACTCATAAAACTATAAAACCCAATAAAAAACCTAAAACCCATTTAAACCACTAAAAAATATTGAAAAAAAAACTAAAAGCCTATAACAACCCAAAAAACTCAAAAAAATCTGAAAACCCAAAAAAAACCCCTACAACCCCAAAACCCCTTAAAATATTTAAAAACCATAAAATCCTAAAAGGCCCTCAAAATACCTAAAAATGTAAAAAATCATTAAAACCCTAAGAAAAATGTAAAAAACTGAAAACACTAAACACCCCTAAAATCCTAAAAAATGATGAAAACACTAAAAAATCAAAAAATCATAAAAATCATACAACTCTCAAAATCTATAAAAGTACTAAACCCCCCCTAAGTATCCAAAAAAATAACTAAAAATACCTAGAAATGTAAAAACCCTAAAAACCCCAAAAAATCCTATGAAAATTATAAAAATATAAAAAACATAAAACCCCTTAAAAATCAAAAAACACTAAAAACCATAAAAAACCATTAGAAACCATAAAAACAAAAAAAAACTCATAAAACCATAAAACCATATAAAACTATAATAACCACAAACCACTATAAACTATAGAACCCATTTAAACACATAAAAAATTAAAAAAATCTAGAAAAGTGTAAAACAGATAAATGCTAAAAAACAATAAAACCCAAAAAACCCATAAACCCATGAAAATCCTAAAACACCGCCAAATCCCGAAAAACACAAAAAAACAAATAAAAATCCAAAAAAATCCCGAAAATCACAAAAAAAATTAAAAAATACAAAAAAAACATGAAAATCCCTATTAAAACCATAAAATCCTAAAAAGACATAAACCTCTTAAAACATAAAAAATTAAAAAAAATCCTAAATATCCCAAAAATGACCCTAAAAACTCTAAAACTCCTAAAATCCCTAAAAACCCTAAAAACATTAAAAATCAAAAAACCCATTAAAATACTAAAAACTCTTTAAACCTCTAAATAAGAAAACCCTTTAAACTCCAAAAAATGTTTAAAAACTCTTAAAAAATAAAAACCCCTTATAATATAGGAAAACATAAAAAAGATAAAAAAACAAAAAAAAAACCTAAAACCCACAAAATCCCTACAAACACTAAAGAACCATAAAAAACAAAAAGACCCAAAAATATACCCAAAAAGGTAAAAAAAAATCTAGCAACTCTGAAAAAAAATAAAAACCCTTTAAAACTTAAATACAATTAAAACACTTAAAAACATTAAAAGAGCTAAAAACCCAAAAAAACATAAAACCATAAAAACCCTAAAAACCATCAAAATCCCTAAAAACTATAAAAAAATCCTAAAAACCCATAGGAACCATGAAAAGTTAAAAACCATAAAAACCCTACGAAAACCAAAAAAACCAAAAAACACTTTAAACCCCTCGAAACATAAAAAATTATAAAAACATAATAAACCCAAAAAAATCTAAAACCTTACAAAATCCGTAAAAATGCTAAAAACCCATAAAAATTCCAAAAATTTAATAAAAATCCGTAAAAACATAAAAAACCTAAAAACCCTGAAAACCCCTAATAAAACCATAAAAACCTAAAAACACATAAAACACTTAAAAATTATAAAAATACTAAAACCATTAAAACCATAAAACCCATAAATACTTAAAACCATAAAAAACTCTAAACACCTTTAAAAACATAATTTTTTTGGAAAACAATAAAAATACTAAAATCCATAAAAAATAAAGAACTACCCAAAACCCCACAAAAACATAAAACCCTAAATAACCATATAATATTTAAAAACATTAAAAACCATTAAAATATTAAAAATTCTATACAATACCAAAAACAATCCAAACCCCATGGAAAACCCAAATAAAACCATAAAAAACAAAAAAAACACTTAAACCCCTACATATCATAAACAATGATAAAAAAACATAAAAATCAAAGAAAACCCCTTTAGACACTGAAAAATCCTCCAAATCAAAAAAAACATATAAAACCATAAAATTTTTAATATATAGCTAAAAATACAAAAAATGTAAAAAACATTAAGAACCTTGAAACACATGAAGAAATCCCCAAGACCCTAAAAACCATAAAACCACCTAAAACCCTTAAAATGATAAAAAACATAAAAACCCCTAAAAGTTTGAAAAATCCTAAATACTATAAAAATACCTAAAAACCATAAAAATCATAAAACCCCCTAAAATTCAATATAAGGTAAAAACCATAAAACCCCGAACAAATCCTTAAAAACCCAAACCACTTAAAACCCATAAAAACATAATAATGATAAAATCATTAAACATCCTAAAAAGATCATAAAACACTAAATACCCCTAAAAAATAAAACACCCTAAAAATATGATACCCCCCCTAAAGTCCACTTAAAACTTTTTGAACCCCAAAAAACATTAAAATCTCTAAAAACACTTAATCTATAAAAGAAAAAAAATCCCTAAAACCCCCAAAAAAACCAAAATAACCGTAGAAACCATAGAAACCTTTAAATCCATCAAAATCCCTAAAAACCATAAAACCATAAAAATCCTACAAACCCACTAAAAATAACTAAAAATTTAAAAACACTAAAATCCCGAAAACCCCCATGAAAACCTTAAAAATATAAAAACACTTGAAACCCATAATAAACAAAAAAATTATAAAACCCATAAAAACTTAAAAAACCATAAAAACCCCTAAACCCTTCTAAATCCCAAAAAATAATAAAAGAACAAAAAAATAATAAAAAATCCTTAAAAATGTAAAAAACATTCTAAAAACCTTGAGAACCCCTAACATAACCTTAAAAACCTAAAGCACTTAAAACTCCTAAAAATCTAAAAATGTTAAAAATCCATTAAACCCCTTAAAAGACCATAAAATCTACAAAAACACCTAAAACCCCAAAAAATGTTTAAAAACCCAAAAAAATGATAAAAAACCAAAAAACCACGAAATACTCTAAAAACCCTTTAAAACCATTAAAAATTTAAAAACTCTAAAAACCCATAAAAAAAGAACTCAAAAAACCCTTAAAACACAAAAAAACATAAAACATAAAAAAAATACTAAAAACCCTCAAAATCCATAAAAACTATAAAAATCCAAAAAATAGTAAAAGATTCTAAAAAACATAAACAATATTAAAAACCAAGGACACCCCTAAGAAAACATTAAAAACAAAAAATAATTTAAAAAACCCCCAAACCAAAAAAATAATAAAAATACTAAAACCAATAAATCCTCTAAAAACCTTCAAAACACCTAAGACCCATAAAAACTATAGATATCATAAAGGCCTTAAAAACCCCAATAAATATAAAAAACTTAATAAAACCTTAAAATCCTACAACCAAATAAAACCCATAAATCCTAAAAAACTCTAAAAACCCTAAAAATGATCAAACACCCATAAATACTATGAAACAATAAAATTACTAAAACCATAAAAATCGTAAAACCCAAAAAATTGAAAACCCCACTAAAAACTAAAAAAACACATTACACCCCTAAAAATGTTTAAAAAATCTAAAAAACATTAAACCCCCTAAAAACTAAAAAAAATATATTAACATGGAAAATGGCTACAAAAACCCTAAAACCCTCCAAAACTCTTAAAAATCTTAAAAAAACCATAAAAATATAAAAACCTAAATACGATTAAAACTCTTAAAATTTTAAGAACCCTGAACCCACTAAAAACCTCTAAAATCCCTAATAACACCTTCAGAACCTAAAAAAACAAAAAACCCTTAAAACCCTAAAAATATGATAAATACTCTAAAAAACCCTAAAATACCAGAAATCCCCTAAAAACCATAAAAACCTAAAACAAATAAAAACCCAAATATCCACTAAAAAATATAAAATCTATATAAACCGATAAAACAATAAAATACTCTCAAAACCCTAAATCACCTAAAAAAATCAAAAAAACCCAAAACCCCCCAAAAAAACACAAAAACAATAAAACCCCTAAAACCCGTCAAAATCCCTAAAAATTCCTATAAATCCCTAAAAATCCATTAAAATTCATAAAAAATATAAGAAACCATAAAACACTGAATTTCCCATGTAAATACTTAAAAACATAAAAACACTTAAAAACCCTAAAACCTAATAAATTATAAAAACCCTAAAATCCACTGAAAAAACTTAAAACGCTCAAAATCACAAAAAATATGTAAAAACTTAAAAAATTCCCTAAAAATTTAGAAAAACCTTAAAACCTTTATAAATTATAAGAATACCTTAAGAACCTAAAGACAATTAAAATCGACAAAAAACACAGAAAATTGAAAAACCCCTAAATCCCCCAAAAAACCCTAGAACCCCTAAATAACATTAAAACTGTTAAAAACATAAAAAATCGTAAAAATCCATAAAAACCATAAAAACATATAAAGACTTTAAAACCCCTTTAAAAACCCAAAATTCATTAATGAACTATAAAAACCATAAAACCCTAAAAAACTCAAAAGAAAACTAAAATCATAAAAACCCACAAATCCCTAAAAGCCCTAAAACACTGAAAATAGTTAAAACACATAAAAACCCAAAAAATACACAAAATCCATAAATCATTAAAGCCCCTAAAAACCTTGAAAACCACAAAGTAAACATTAATAACCTTAAGACACTTATAACCCCTAAAAACCAAAATGACACTAAAAAACCTAAACACCCCCTAAACGCCTCAAAATCCCTAAAAATAACTACAAACATTAAAAACACATAAAATTCCTAAAAATGACCAAAAAAAACCTAAAATATAAATAACCTTGAAAGAACATAAAACCCCTTAGAAACAATACAAACCAAAAAAACAATTAAAACCCCTAAAAACTTAAAAAATTCTAAAAAGCTTAAAAACCTTCAAAAGACACTAAAAACCATAAAAACCTAAAAATAGCTAAAAAATAACCAAAAAACATAAAAAATAAAACCACTAAAAACAGTAAAAACAATTTAAATGCATTAAAATATTAAAAAAATCTCTAAACCCTTAAAATCCAAAAATCTCAAAACAACCTATAAAAATAATAAAAAATCTAAAATCTCTAAAAACCCCAAAATCCCTAAAACCTCTAAAAACCATCATAAATACTAAACAAATCCTGAAATATATCGAAAAACATAATAAATATATAAAATACTTGAAAACCCTATGAAAACCCTAAATACCTAAAAACATTTAAAACCCCTAAAATCCCAAAAATTGATAAAACCATTAAAACCATAAAATCCCCAAAACCCCTAAAACTCTTAAAAACCTAATTAAAAACTAAAAACCATTTAAAACCCTTATAAAGGTAAAAATAATAAAATCCCTTAAAACCCTAAAAACTCAAAACATTACCTCAAAAACCAAAATAATCCTAAAATTCCAAAAAAAATGTAAAAACTCAAAAATATATCAAATTCTCTAAAAACCCTAAAAACCCCAAAATTCCTAAAAATCCCTAAAATTCCATTATAACATTAAATCATGAAAAACATATAGAAAAACATAAAACCCTAAAAATATGTAAAACACCTAAAACCCTAAAAATGGTTAATCACCCTAAAAACCTTAAAAAACAAAAAAACTCTTAAAACCCCGAAAAACTATAAAACCCTCTAAAAACCTTCAAAAACTAAAAACCCCAAAAATACCTATAAATACTTTAAAATATTTGAAAACTCTTTAAACCCCTAAAAATGTTAAAAACTCTAAAAAATGATAAAAACCTAGAAATCTCAAAAACACCCTAAAACACAAAAAACCATTAAAACACTAAAATGCTAAAAAACAAGAAAACAAAAAGTCCATAAACCCTAATAAAATAATAAAAACCTAAATTATCCCCAGAAACATAAAAAGATCTAAAAAGTAGAAATACCATAAGAAAACCTTAAAATCCTAAAAACACATTAAACCCCATAAAATGCTAAAACCCCTAAAAATCTAATGTTGTTGGATGCTAGTTACTGCTTGGTGGTCCTGACGATGTTTCTGCATTTGGTCTTTTGTTTGTCTTTTTACTTTTTTTTCTAGGGTCTCTTTGGGTTTGGGATTTTTTTCTCGGTCTCCTCCTTGTCTGCTGCATCTTATTTTTAATAATTTTTTTAGGGGGGGGGATATCCCAACCAAGCAACTTCATTTCCCTAAAACTTTAAAAACCTTAATAACTCTCAAAATCAATAAAAAACCTAAAATAATAAAAAATCACTAAAAATCCCTGTAAATAAAAATACCCTATAGCCCTAAAAGACAAAAAAAAAATACTTAAAACCACTAAATAAATGAAAAATTCTAAAACAATAAAATTCTCTTAAAACCGTAAAACCCATAAAAACCATTAAAACCCATAAAATATTAAAAACCCTAAAACCTCATAAAGTCTCCAAAAACAACTCAAAACCCTCAAAACCCTTAAAAATCACAAAGACATGCTAAAAACTCTAATAACTTTTTAAACCTCTAAAATTGTTTAAAAACAAGGGAAACCTTAAAATATCTAAAAACAAAAAAAATTCAATAAAACCAAAAAATCATAAAAACCCTATAAAACCCTAAAACCCTAAAATCCCTAAAAACCATAAAAACAAAAATAAATCCTAAAGAATACAAAAATAAATAAATAAAAACATAAAACCCTTAAAATCCATAACAATTGTAAAAAATATTTAAAACCTAAAAATACCTAACCCTCCCAAAAAACCAAAAAAATCAAAAAAACCTTAAAACTATAAACACCTTAAAACCCCTAAAACCCCATAAAAACCATAAAACCCCACTATAAAATCCAAAAACCCTTTAAAAATCAAAAAATATATGAAAACATTAAAAATACATAAATTCCCCAACTACTATAAAAAACCCTAAAGACATAAAAAAACATAAAAACCCTATAAAACCCTAAAAATATTAAAAATACCTAAATCCCCTAAATCCCTAAAACCATAAATAATTTAAAACCCTAAAAACATTAAAAACCCTCAAATCACTACAAAAGATAAAAATCCTATATAAGAACTAAAAATCATTACAAACACAAATAAATTATAAATCATAAGAAACCACAGAAAAACCTAAAAACCTAAAAACACATAAAATAATTAAAAACCTTAAAAATTGTAAAAAAAATCCCCTAAAAATACACTAAAACCCATTAAAACCCATAGAAACCATAAAATCCCTAAAAAACATAAAAATCATAAGAACCCATAAAATCTTAATAACGAACTAAAACCCATAAGAACACATTAATTCCCTAAAAACATTAAAAACCCAAAATAACATACAAATCCCAAGAACCAGAAAACCCTAAACACCAAAAGAACCATAAAAACCTTAAAAAGAAAAAACCCCAAACCCGAAAAAATATCAAAATTAAATAAATTGGTAAAAACCATACAAAAAATCCTTAAAAATAACTAAATATGTAATAACACCAAAAAATCATAAGAATAACATGATAATCTAAAAACAATTAAAACACAAAAAAAACTAAAAACACTAAAAACACCTTAAAACCTAAAAACATTAAAAAAAATAAAAACCATAAAACCCATTAAAACCCATAAAATTCATAAAAATCCCAAAAATACCCAAAAACCCATAAAAATACTAACAAATCCCTAAAAATCCCTACATTGTGAACAAACATAAAAACAATGAAAAAACCTAAGAAAACCATAAGAAAATAAAATTAACTAAAACACATAAAAACCCTAAAAATGGTAAAAACCATAAAAAACCTAAAAGGGCCTTGGAAACCCTAAAAACCTCTAAAAACCTTAAACCCCCAAAAAACGTATAAAAAACCAAAAATTAAAAAAAACATTAAAAACAGTTTAAAACCCTAAAATTTTGAAAAATAAAAAAAAATCTAAAACCCTAAAAAATCAAAAAAACCCTAAAACCCCAAATAAACCATGAAACCAAAAAATCCTAAAAATTCTTAAAAACAAAGAAAACACCTAAAACCCTAAAACCCATTAAAATCAAGAAAAAACATTAAAATACTTAAAAAAATATAAATCCCCAAAAACCCTTCAAAATCTCTAGAAACCCCCAAAATCCATATATTCCCTAAAAACCATAAAAATCCAAACAAACGACCTACAATCCCTAAAAAAATTTAAAAACCCCAAAAAACACCCAAAAACCTAAGAAAAACTTAAAAATCTATAAATAGTTAAAATCCATAAAACATAAAAATGATAAAAACCCTAAAACCCCTAAAACTATAAAATCCCATAAAAACATAAAACCCCCTAAAAACCTTAAGAGCACCAAAAAATAAAAAACTCTAAAAGCAATTTAAAATCCTAAAAATGTAATAAAAATATTTAAAAAAAACCCAAAAAATGGAAAAAACCAAAAAAACAAAGAAAACCTGTAAAAAATGTAAAACCCTTAAAAATCCTTAAACACCATCAAATCCCTAAAAACGCTAAAAACTATAAATATCCTAAAATTCCATAAAAATCAATAAAGACATAAAAACACCTAAAGACCTAGAAAACCCTAAGAAAAACAAAAAAAATTCTAAAACACTTAAAACCCCTAAAAACCCTAAAAAAACTAAATATACTAAATATAGTAAAAAATATCCAAAAGACACTAAAATCCTATAAATTTCATAAAAACCCCTAAAACATTAAAAATCATAAAAACTCATAAAACCCAAAAATGAACTTAAAACTCTCTAGACCATTTAAAACCCTAAAAATGTAAAGAAATATTAAAAACATTAAAAGCCATAAAAAACCCGAAAATAATTTTAATACCCCCCCCCAAATAAAAATTCTAAGACCCCCAAAAACCTTAACAAACCCTCAAAATACGTAAAATCCCTAAAACCATCAAAAATACTAAAAAATTCCAAAAATTTCCTAAAAACGTAATAACCCCAAAAACACATGAAAACACTAAGAAATCATTATGAATAAAAACACTTAAAACCCCTAAAAACCCCAAATGATAAAAAAACAGTAAAAAATCCTAATCCCATTAAAAACACTAAAACCCCAAAACCCCATAAAATCCCCAAAAAATCCCCAAAATACCAAAAAATATAAAAAGCATAGAAAACTCTAAGAGAAACATAAAAGCTAAAAAACACTTAAGACCCCTAAAAACCTAAAAATTATAAAACCCAAAAAACTACTAAAAAGACCTTATGACCCAATAAAACCATAATACCCCTAAAAACCATAAAATCCCAATAATTGATAAAATCCCTAAAAATAATTGAATCTTTAAAAACACTTTAAATCCTTAAAACCCAATTAAACACCAACAAACCGTATAAAATCTAAAAACACAAAAAACCCCGACAAACCCAAATATACCTTAAAAAACTAAAACCCTAAAAACCCTAAACTCCTAAAAATCCATAAAAACCCAAAAAAACCAAAAAATACTAAAAATGACTTAAAACACTAAAAACCGTATGAATTCCTTAAAAACATGAAAACACTTAAAACCTATAAAAAATCTAAAAATGTTAAAAACCATAAGAATACTTTAAACCCTAAAATCTGTAAAAATTATAAAAGGACAAAAAAATCCCTAAAAAACAAAAAAAAACCCGAAAAAAATAAGAAAAACTGAAAACCCAAAAAACAACTCAAACCTCTAAAATACCTAAATACACTATAAATACTAAAAACCACTTAAAATCCCCCCAAAAACTAATAATCGTAAAAAAACCCAAAAAACCACAAAAACCATAAAAACATTAAAATCCCACTAAAACATTAAAAACCCTTTAAACACCTAAAAACATTTAAAATTCTAAAAAAAGTTAAAAAACTAAAAAAAACAAAAAAAGAACTTTAAAACCCAAAAAAATTATAAAAAACCTAAAATCCGAAAAAACCCTGAAAATAGTCGATCTCCCTAAAATCACTAAAAACCATACAAACCCAAAAAAATCCCAAAAAAACATAAAAACCTAAAACCCCTAAACACCCCTAAGAAATACTTGAAAACCTAGAAATAATTAAGACCCATAAAAACCATAAAATGAAAAAATCCCTAATACACTAAAAACTAAAAAACCCTCAAAATCACTAACACCCGTAAAAACCATGCCAACCATAAAAAGTCACTAAATATTACTGAAAATGTAAAAAATATAAATCCTTAAAAAACCCTAAGAAAAATTTTAAACCATAAAAACTCTTAAAACCAATAAAATCGAAACGAATCTAAAAACCATAATGAACCCTAAAAATACCCTAAAACCAATAATATCCATAAAAAACTCTTAAAAACTTAAAAAATGATAAGCCCAATATAAATCTTAATAAATCACTAAAAACTCTAAAAACCCTTTAAACACCTATAAAATTTTTATACTCTAAAAAATCTTAAACCCCCTAAAAACTCAAATATAACCTAAGTACCCAAAAAAAACCTAAAACCTAAAAACTATCAAAATCCCACAAAATGAAAAAAATACTTCAAATTACCTAAAATCCATAAAATTATAAAAAACTAAAAAATCCATGAATTTTTTTAAAAACCATAAAAACATATAACACTTAAAACTGCTAAAAACCTAAAAAATGTTAAATATGCTAAATCCATATAAAGACCCTTGAAACTATTAAAATACAAAAACCACTAAAAACATTAAAAACCCTAAAAACCATAAAAACAGAAAAACTAATTTCTTTAAAACCCTTTAAACCGTAAAACAAAATTTAAAATAATAAAAAAATTTAAAATCTAAAAAAACTCAAAAAACCCCTAAAACCCAAAAAACACATAATAATACCACACCCCCCCCCCCAAAAAAAAACCCTAAAAATATTGAAAATCCCTATAACCATAATAATCCCTAATAATGTAAAAAAACCTACAAACCATGAAAACCCTAATAAAATCATAAACACCATGAATAACTTCAAAATGATTAAAAGACCTAAAAACGTTAAAACAATAAAACGCATAAAACCCCCAAAACCCTAAAAATTCCTAAAAGCCACAAAAAATATAATAAATAAATGAAAAAAACAATAAACATAAAAACCAATAAAAACAAAAAACCCAAATAAAACATTAATAACCTAAAAAAACCAATATCCCCTTAAAACCTAAAAAATGATAAAACCTCTAAAGCGAAAAAACCCAAAACACTCCAAAAACATAACTAAAACCTTAAAAACCCTAGAGCCCATAAACTATCTAAACCCCCACCAAAAACTCTAAAAACCCTTAATCCCCCTAAAAACATTAAAACTTTAAAAACATTAAAACAATAAACAACTCAAAAGACTTTAAAACCCTCAAAAACCTAAAAACCCTAAAGAACGTAAACCCCACAAAATCCCAACAAACTCTAAAAAACCATAAAAATCCTAAAAAATGATAATAGTCCCAAAAAATGTAAAAAACCATAAAACCACTAAAAACCCTGATAAACCCTTAAAAACCTAAAAACACGTAAAAACCTTAAAAACCAAAAAAGCGCTAAAAATTGAAAAACTCCTAAAATCCCTAAAAGCTTGAAAACCCCTAAAATCCCTCAAAATCACTAAAAACCATAAAATTCCTAAAGGGCCGTAAATTTCCTAAAACCATAAAAAACACAAAAAATCATGAAAGGAAATAATAAAGGCATAAAACATAAAAACACATAAAACCCCTAAAAATACTAAATAATGCTAAAAAACCTAAAACACCTATAAATTCCCTAAATCCCCATGAATAACTTAAAACCGCTAAAAACCATAAAAAATAAAAACCAATAAAAATAGTATGAAAACTATAAAAACCCTTCAAGCACCGATAAACATTACAAAATAATAAAAAATATTAATACTTTAAAAACTCAAAAAACCCTAAACCCTCCCAAAAAACATAAACACCCTAAAAATCCTAAAACACCAAAAAAACTAAAACAAAAAAACACAAAGGAATCCTAAAAAGATCTAACATTACCTAAAAATTTAAAATAAAAAAATACAATTAAAAACCATTAAAAACTATAAAAATAAAAAACAATTCAATCCTCTAAAAAAATATTAAAACCCAAAAAAATCTAAACCCCGAAAAACCCTAAAGATCCATAAAACCCTAAGAATCCCTAAAAACCCTAAAAACCCATAAAAATTGAAATATCCATAAATTACTTAAAATGATAAAAACCAATAAAACCATGAAAAAAACCCGAATAAAATAACAAAAATATAAAAACACTTGAAACCCTTAAAATGCTAAAAACCCTAAAAAGACCATAAAATTTTAAAAATCCCAAAAACCATAAAAACCCTAAAAATAATTAAAAACCCTAAAACACATAAAAACCCAAAACCACTAAAAACTAGAAAAACCAACTAAACCACTAAAAACATTTAAAATTTCTAAAAAATTTAAAACCCTATAAAATTCTTAAAGCCCCTAAAACACACAAAAACCATAAAAACTATAAAACCCAAAAAATACAAAAAATCCTTAAAATCTGTAAAAACACAAAAAACATTAAAAATCACTAAAAAATCATAAAAATACCGAAAAAATAAAAAACCAAGAAACCCCTAAAAAACATATGAAAACCATAAAAATATAAATACATATAAAACCCTAAAGAAATAAAAAACTAAAAAAACATAAAAACCCCTAAACACCCTACACACCCTAAAATCATAGAAAATCCATAAAAACCTGTGAAATAAAAAAAACATAAAAATACCTAAAAACCCTAAAAACCCTAAAAATACAAAAAAAACCCAAAAAACAAAAAAAACCCATAAAATAATAAAAACACTTAAAGACACTAAAAATTACATTTAAAATCTCTAAAATCTTAAAAAATGATAAAAATCGTAAAAACCCAAAAATACCGAAAAAACCCTAAAAATCCCTAAAAATCCCTAAAAACCTCTAAAAACCTTTAAAAACTCAAAACAACTAAAAACTGTAAAAATTACTAAAATCCAGGAAAACAACTAAATCCATAAAAACATTTATAACTCTTAAAAACCATAAAAATGCTAAAAACCTTAAAAAATACAAAAAATAAAAAAAAAATCATAAAACACAACAAACCCACAAAACTCTGAAATCCTTAAAAACCCTGAAACTATTAAAAATTATAAAAAATACCTAAAAATCTAGAAAAAAAATAAAAATAGTTAAAACTATAAAAAACAATAGAAAATGTTAAAAACATAAATATACTTAAAACACCAAAAAACTAATAAAACACTTAAAACCATAAAATACCAAAAATACCCTAAAACCCTTAAAACAATAAAAATACCAAAAGCCTTAAAAATTATTAAAATCCTATAAAACCATAATACCCACTGAAAAAAATTTAAACCCATTAACCCTTAAAATATTAAAAAACTATAAAAAACTAAAAAAATGCCGAAAACATTAAAAAATTCCAAAAAACCATAAAAAAAAACACAAAACCCTCTAAAATACATAAAATTCCCTAAAAATACAAAAAACCATAAAATCCTAAAAATTCCTAAATAAACCAAAAAAATAAAAAAACCTGAAAACATAGAGAAAACCTAATAAATACATAAAAACCTAAAAACACTTAAATCCCCTAAAACCTTCAAAACCCCTAAATAATCTTTGAACACTAAAAATCCCTAACCCCCCCCCAACCCCACAAAACCTCCAAAAATCCAAAAAATAACAAAAAATACTTAAGAACATAAAAACCCTAAGAAAATCCTACAAAATAGAAACCAATCATACCCCTAAAAATGCTATAAAATTCTAAATACCCAAAACAACCGTATAAAGTCCCTAAAAGAGCCAAAAACCCAAAAACCCAAAAACCCATAGAGACCATAAAACCCACTAAAAATCATAAAAACGCATAAAACCCACTAAAAACAATAAAAAACTTCAAAACCCTAAATAAATTAAAAAACTCTACAGAAACATGGAACCAAAAAAAAGTCAAGAAAACTTGAAATCGAGAAAACCATAAAAACCATAAAATCCCAAAACCCCATAAAACCCTAAAAATCACTAAATCGCTAAAACCCATAAAAATACAACAAAATACCTTGTAAACTAAAAAAAACTAAATACCCTAAAAACCCCTATAAAAAAATAAAAACCAAAGAACACATAAAACCTATAAAAATCCTAAAAAATGCTAACAACCCAAACAAATTCCAAAATACCCTCAAAATCCCAAAAACCCAAAAACCCATAAAATCATAAAAATCCTTAAAAACCTAAAAAACTAAAAACCATGAAAATGCCTAAGAAAACATTAAAAACAAAAAGTCACATAAAACACCAAAAACCCTAAAAAGTGAAAAAATCTAAAATAACCAAAATACCTAAAAACTGTAGAAACCCCTAATACCATAAAAACC
The DNA here is from genome assembly GCA_963277665.1 of Viscum album. Classification (NCBI taxonomy): domain Eukaryota; kingdom Viridiplantae; phylum Streptophyta; class Magnoliopsida; order Santalales; family Viscaceae; genus Viscum; species Viscum album. Next base: position 44,394,793 of record OY728151.1, read on the forward strand.
CTAAAACTGATTAAAACCCCAAACACCACTAAAAAATATAAAAAACCCTTTAAACCTCTAAAATTGTTTAAAAAACTCTAAAAACCCATAAAAAGTGAACAATTCTCTAAAAACTCAAAAAATAATAAAAACTATAAATACAGAAAAAAACACTCAATATCTCCAAAAACCAAAAACCCCAATAAACCAGAAAAATCATAAAATTCCTTAAAATTTCATAAAATTGTAAAAAACCATAAAAAAGAAGAAAAAAACTATGAAAACCTTAAAATATTAAAAGAATATAAAACCTCTTAAAAACCAGAAAACACTAAAAAATTAAGAAAACAATAAAACCCTGAAAATCCCTAAATTCTCTAAAAATAAACAAAAAAACTAAAAAAAGTCCTAAAAATACCAGAAAACATAAAAACCCCTAAAAAACTAAATCACCCAATGAAAACCTAAAAAACCAAAAAAACACATAAAACATCTAAAAAACCTAAAAACTCAAGAAATCCTAAAAGAACCTAAAACCCTTAAAACACCTAAAAACCAAAAAACCCCAAATACCTTAAAAATCCACAAAAACCCATTAAAAATTATAAAAAATATTAAATAACTTTAAGCCCATAAAAACATTAAAAACTCTAAAAACCATTAAAAAATAAATAAAAAACCTAAAAACCCAAAAACCCATAAAAATAGAAAAACCCCTACAACATCTCAATGTCATTAAAAAACATAAAAATTGTAATAAAAATCTCTTATTATCCTAAAAACATAAAAACACATAAAAATATAAAACCCATAGGGAAACCATAAAAAGCAAAAAATCATTAAAACCCATAAAAAGCTAAAAAAATCTACAAACCCAAAAAAACACCAAAATACCCTAAACCACAAAAAAAATCTAAAAACCATTACCCCAAAAAATCGTATAACGCCTAAAAATCAATAAATCCTACATAAAACAAAAAAACTCTAAAATCCATTTAAAACACTAAAAATGATAAAAAAAAATAAAAACATTAAAAACATGAACAAACTAATCAACCATAAAACCCCATAAAATCATGAAAACCTTAAAAAACCTAAAAACTATTCAAACCCCTTAAAGTCGCTAAAAACCTTAAAACCAATAAAAAAACTAAAATATCTTTCAAAGTCCTCAAAACATAAAAAATCTAAATTCCCTGAAAACCACTAAAAAAACTTCAAAAATCAACAAACACATAAAACCCCTAAAAAATATAAAATCACTAAAAACCTTAAATACAATGAAACTCTAAAAACTATAAAACCCCTCAAAATCCCTAAAATCTCTAAAAAATAAAAAACCTAAAAAAGAATTAAAAATTCCTAAAACGTAAAAACCCTAAAACCCCTAAAAATCCCTAAAATCCTATGTGAAACTAAAAAAACAATAAAATCCCTATAAAAATATACAAAACTATAAAAACCCTAAAACACCAAAAGATAAACATAAAAACCCTAAAACCCACTAAGTCCATAAAAAATCTAAAACCATTAAAACCAATAAAACACATAAAAACACTAAAACCCATTTTAAAAATATAAAAACCCTTTAAACCACTAAAAAAATTTAAAACTCTAAAAATAATAAAACCCTAAAAACAAAAAAAACCATGAAAACCCAGAAAACTACAAATTTTTCTAGAAACCCCCCCAAATCTACAAAAAAATCCTAAAAACTATAAAATGATAAAATGCCCTAAAAATTAGAAAACAACTAAAAAACCATAAAAACATCCAAACCCCTGTGAAATCCTTAAAACCAAAAAATGCTTAAAACACCCAAAAAATGAAAACCAAAAAAAATCCTAAAATCCCTAAAACACAGAAAATCCCAAAATCCCTAAAAACAATTAAAATCCCAAAAAAATCCCAAAAAATACCTTAAAACATAAAAACCATGAAATATTTAAAAACCCTAAGAAACATTAAACACATAAAAATACATAAATACCCAAAAAACCTAAAAACACTAAAATCCCTAAAAAATCATAAAAATACACTAAAACCCCAAAAAACCAAAAAAACCATAAAAACATCTAAAAACCTTAAAAACCATAAAATGTATAAAAGCCTAAAAGCTAACTAAATACTATAAAAACACTTTAAATCAATAAAAATGTTAATAAAACTCTAACAAAACAATAAAAACCCAAAAAACTAAAAAATACACTTAAAAACAAAAAATATCATAAAAACACTAAAAAACCTAAAAACCATTAAATCGACAAAAACCCTAAAAATATTAAAAGCCACAAAAATCTAAAAAAATATTTCAAAATACATTAAAACATAAAAACCCATAAAAACATGTAACACCCCTATGAAAACATTTGAAACTAAAAAAACATAAAACCCCTTAAAATATAAAAAATGCTAAAAATCCTACAAAACCTTAAAAACCCAAAAAAACCCAAAAAACCACAAAAATCCCAAAAATTGTAAAACCCAATAAATTCCTAGAAAATATTTATAAATCACTAAAAAGTAAAACAAGGTATAATACTGGAAAAAATCGAATAAAAACATAAAATATTAAAAATAATTAATATCCCTAAAACCCCTAAAAATGCTAAAAACCATAATATTACCTTAAAACCCCAAAACCCCATAAAGCATTAAAAAACTAAAAATGCTAAAACCCAATAAAAATAAAAAATATTTAAAATCCTAATATCTTTAAAAAACTCTAAGAATCCTTTAATACCTAATAGAACATCAAAAATACTAAAAATCCACAAAAACCATAACCACCCAAAAAAACCCTTAGAATCTCTAAAACCCCTAAAAATCATAAATTCCTAAAAATTTCATAAAGATCGAAAAAAATGTCATAAACCATAAAAAAATTATAAGAACCCGAAAAACCTAAAATAAATTTAAACCCATAAAACTAAAAAATTATAAAAAAAATATAAATATTCCCAAAGACTCTAAAATTTCCTAAAAAACGTAAAAACAATAAAAAACACAAAGAATCCCTAAGAATATCAAAAATCATAAAAACCCCTAAAAACTATGAAATTCAATAAGAATCCCTTTAAAATGTAAAAAAACTTAAATTCATAAAAACCTAACACATGCTAAAAAACATAAAATTATAAAGACCATAAACCAAGAAAAAACATAAAATCCACGAAAAACATAAAAAACCCATAAAACCTTAAAAATCACTGAGAATCTAAAAAACATTTAAACCCCTAAAAATTTTAAAAACAATACAAAACCTCCAAACCCATAAAAAATAAAAAAATAAAATACCCCCAAACCCCTTAAAACCCCAAAAACCAAAAAAAACCCAAAACCCCCCAAAATGATCAAAATCCATATGAAAGCTAAAAAACAATAAAAATATAAAAAACCCCAAAAACTAAAATTTTTTAAAAGACCCTAAGAAAACCTTAAAAACCTAAAGCACTAAATACCCATAAAAACTAAAAAATGTTAAAACCTCTAAAACCATAAAACCCTATAAAACTCCAAATCTCTAAAAACTCTAAAAACCCATAAAAATCTTTTACTAGATATAGAAATCCCAAAACACATAAAATACACATAAAACCCTAAAATAACTTACAAAAAACATAAAAACCTAAAATCACATAAACCCCCTAAAAACCTAAAACAATATAAACCTGAAAACCCATAAAAGATCCTAAAAATCCTACAAATACCCTAAAACACTAAAACCAAAAAAAACACACTAAAAAACCTGACAAATCTCTAAAACCAAACAAATCCTAAAAATACACTAATAAATATAAAACCCATTAATCCCTTGAAAAAATTAAAAGAAACCTAAAAACCCTAAAAACATCAAAAACCCTAAAACCCAAAAAACCAAAAAACCCCCAAAAAACCGAAAATACCCTAAAAACCCCTAAAAATATATAAAAATCCTATATCCCCTAGAAACTATAATCAAACCATAAGAAAAAAAATCACTTAAAACCCATAAAATCTTTAAACGCTTAAAAACTACATAAAACCTAAATAATACTAAAAACACTAAAAACTGTCAAAATATCCAAAAAACCTACAATCTATAAATATCCTAAAAATCCATAAATTACCTAAAAATATAAAAAACCTAAAACAAAAAAACAGTAATAAAATATTAAAAACCTAAAAACAGATAAAAATTCTAAAACCAGAAAATTGATAAAACCCCTATAAGGCCATAAAACCCTAAAAACCATAAAAAACAATAAAAACCTTTAAAAATTCTAAAACCCCATAAATCCATAAAAACCACTAAAAACTATAAAACCCATTTTAATAAAAAATCTTAAACACTCTAAAAAACCTTTAATCCCATAAAAATATCAAAACACCCAAAAAACCCAAAAAACCCTAGAAACCATAAAAAACAATAAAATCCTTAAAAATATCTAAAAATGTAAACACCACTAAAAATACCTAACAAAACATTAAAACACAAAAAAAACGTAAAACCCCAAAAATATAAAAAATAAAAAAACCCTAAAAACTTAAAAACAATAAAACCCCAAAACATTCAAAAACCTAAAAAGCCATAAAATCCCATGAAACCCACTAAAATATCGATAAATCCTTTAAAATCCTATAGATTTTTAAAACCTATTAAAACCCTTTTAACCCCTAAAAACTCAAAAAACTCACAAGACCCAAAAAAATCCATAACGACAATAAAAATCCTAAAAAACTCTAAAAAAACTCAATTTATTTAAAAACACAAAAAAACTATAAAAAACCTAAAAATACCAAAGAATACAAAAATATGTAAAAAGCCTAAAAAATTTAAAACCCCTAAGAAAACCATAAAAAATTAAAAACACATAAAACCCCTTAAAATGATAAAATAAAAAAAACCTCTAGAAACCCTAAAAACCTCTCAAAACCCTCAAAATCCATAAAATCCAAAATAACAATAAAAATTATAAATATCCCTAAAAATGAAAAAATCAATAAAACCTATAAAAAACACAAAAAATCTTAAAACCGAATCACAATTAAAACCACAAAAAATACTAAAAACCATAAAAACTCTAGAAGACCCCAAAAAACACTATACAAATAAAATTCCCTAAACCTGTAAGAAATCATGAAAACCCATAAAAAACTAAGAACCCACTAAAAACTCTAAAAACACTTTAAACATTTAAAAATGATAAAAAAAATCTAGAAAAAATAAAAAGCACAAAAAACCCTATAATTCCAAAAAACCATAAAACCATAAAATCTCCAAACCCCACAAAAAAGAATCGAAATCCTTAAAACCATAAACCCTATAAAAATCCTATGAAATGCCAAAAAACCCTTAAAATGTAAAAAAACCATAAACCATGAAAACCCCTAAGTAAACAACCAAAACCTAAAAACACATAAATCCCCTAAACACTCAAAAAAATACATAAAAATTTAAAAACCCTAAAACCCCTAAAATCCCTCAGAATCACAAAAAAATCTAAACATGATAAAATCTTGAAAAATACAAAAAAATACCTAAAATGAAAAACCCCATAAAACACTAAAAACCCATAAAAACATTAAAACCATAAATACACAAAAAAACCCAAAAACCCAAAAACCCTAAACCCTAAAAAACCCTAAAAAAATTCCATGAAACCCCTAGAAGCTTTGAAAAGCCCTAAAAATCCATAAACCCATAAAACACACTAATACTCTAATAACCCTTTAAACGTCACAAAAATTGAAAAACTAAAAAACCATTAAAAACATAAAATGCTCAAAAAACATAAAACCTAAAAAACCCATAAGAACCTATAAACCCTAAACCCCCCTCAAATACCTAGACACCCAGAAAAACAATAAAATTGAAAAAAAATGACCTAAAAATTTCTAAAATCGCAAAAACCCTTAAAAACCAAAAAAAATATAAAGAAAAAATTAAAAACCTAAAAAATTAAAACTATAAGAAACCTAAAAATTATAATAACGCTAAAACCCCTGAAATACCTAAAATCCCTAAATAATTTAAAAATAGCCAAAAGATATAAAAACCATTAATATCCTTAAAAAAACCTTAAAAATCTTAAAAAAATAAAAACCCCAACAAACTCTGAATCCACCTAAGAAAACGGTAAATCCTATAGACACCTAAAACCCCTAGAAACCCAAAAAACACTAAAAACCCTAAAAGAACATTAAACCCCTATAAACCAAGAAATCATAAAAGCCTTAAAAAGGCTAAAAACCAATAAAATCATAAAAACCCCACTATAACTCCAAAAACCCATTGAACCACTAAAAACATTAAAAACTCTAAAAACCTAAAAACCCCTAAAAACTAAAAAACCCGTAAAATCTATAAAAAACACTAAAAACCATAGAAATATAAAATACCCTATAATCTATAATTTTTTAAAAAATCCCACAAAAATCCCAAAAATAAAAAAAAAACACTAAACCCCTAAAACCTCAAAGAAAACCTAAAAACCTAAAAACCAATAAAACCACTAAAAATCAAAAAATGAAAAAATCCTAAAAATCTATAAAACACCTTAAACACCTAAAACACAAAAAAAATACCTTGACACCCAAAAAACCCGTAAAGTCATATAAATCTATACAAATCCCTAAAAACCTAAAAAACACTAAAAAACATGAAAACCAATGAAAAACATAAAACCTAATAACACACAAATCCCCTAAAAAATCTAAATATTGCTCAAAACTCTAATAGACCCTAAAACAACTAAAAAATCTTATAAAACATAAAAACCCCTTAAAACATTAAAAAACCCTAAAAACATATAAAAACTATAAAAACTACACTAAAAACACTAAAAACCCTTTATCCCCATAAAATTAAAAAAAACTCTAAAAAACATAAAAACATAAAAAAACTGAAAAAAAACCTAAAACCACAAAAAACCATAAACCCCTGAAAACCCCAAAAAATAATAAAAACCATAAAAATCCATAAAAAATATTTAATCCTCTCAAACGTTAAAATTGATAAAAACCATGGGAAACCCTAAACACCATCAACATCTTAGAAAACCCAAAAAACACCATAAAAATCCTAAAAAAGTCCTAAAAATAACAAAAAAAATGTAAGAAAAAATGAAAAAACCATAACAACCTATAAGAAAATCCAAAAAACCTAAAAAAAATGAACACATAAAAATCAAAACAACACTAAAAACCCTAAAAGAACTTAAAACCCATAAAAAACCATAATAACTTAAAACCCAAAAAAACCCCAAAACCCACTAAAACCCATAAAAACCCTAAAACCACCAAAAACCATAAAAACTATAAAACCCCTTTAGATACCTAAAAACCATAAAAAACCATACAAGTCCTAAAAAATCACTTCAAATTGTTAAAAATATAAAACACAAAAAACCTTAAAAATCCAAATAAAACATTAATAAATGAAAATACTTAAAACCCCTAAAAACGTAAAAAAAGTAAAAACCCAAAAAACCCATAAACCATAAAAAATCCTTGAAACCCTAAAAATCCATAAAAATCCAAAAAAAATTGCAACAAATATCTTAAAAATAAAATATACCAAAATGATAGAAAACCCTTTATAAATCATTAAAAATCCAAAAACACTTAAAAACCCTAAAAACCTAAAAAATGATAAAAACACTAAAGGACCCAAAAAACCATAATACCCTCATACACCTAAAAACCATAAACCCCGTAAAACCCTAAAATCCACAAAAAAAATATACAAACCCTTTAGATAATGATAAATCTTCTAAATATACTAATCTTAGGTATTATCCACTGCCACGTGTCACACACATATTCTTCCACCTCATTTTTTCATTACGTGGCACTTCTCTACCTATCCACGTCGATCAACGCGTACCGAACTAAACTCATACTACTGCACTCGCCTCACTCTGCATCACAATTTTCCTCTATCCACATTGCAACATTCCTCCTCTGCTATCCCTATTGCAAACCCTCCATAGAAATCCTCTTCATCGTACGACTCCACCGAAATTGGTATCTCAGCTCAAAAAAAATTGTGCTACAACTCACTATTACATCTACCCAGTCTTTGAAACTCTACACCATCACTCATTACTTACATCATCTTCACATCTACAGATCTCCTCTCTATTGAGACTTCAAGATTTTGATTCATCGGTTCGAAAAGCTCCACCGTTTTCGCTTCATCATTGACCAATGTCTTCACCAAGAATGTTATCTGAAATCTACGATCTGTACTGACTGTCGACACACGACCTCCACCTCTTCGGATATCCGGAAACTAGGGTTTTGGAACCTACATCATTAGGTGTCCGAAATCTACGACCCGCACTGACTACAAAAGGTATGTTCTCTTAATTCCATTGAAATTTTCACAAATCTACTTCATTTTGTTCCCAGATCTCTATGAGAAAATGTCATTGGAGATATTACTTACTCTGTCGATTCAATATATAACCATTGTCCTTTTGTTTCCCTATGGTAACCCATCGATTCATCTATATTTGATATTATCTACCGCAAACTAACCACTACCCTTTGTTTTTTATTTTGTTCTAAACTAATTTATATTTCTCCAGGATGTATTTTTATCTGATTTGTTTCATGATTTATTCTTCTAAACTAATTTATAAACATATGAGATAGATGACAAATAATATAAATATAGCTCAACCAGAGACTGAAGTGTTGTCCAAGGGTGATCCTAGGGTAATCCTTTCGACGAATTCTTGATTTCAATCACTAAAAACACATCATGTTATGTGTTTCATATGTTTTAAAATATTTTCTAACTAAGAGAATTATTTTTATTGAACTATTAAATATGTTTTTTGCACTGTATAAGTTAAATTGTATTTATGTACGTAAAAAATTCAAATAATCTGCACAGTATAAGTTTATATATATGAATCACTTTTTAGATCCTATGTCTAAAATTTCAATGCTTGAAAACCATCCAAATATATGCATTGGTTTTACATATTTCTGAAAATATAATCATATTAATTTATTCTACATCATATCTTAGCACTTTGTGCTTCACAATTCCAAAACTTATTCAGTAAAATAATTGTACATTCAATGTAGATTACCAACTGTAATGGTTTCAACTATGATAACTTTTCCATGAAAAATGGTCACAACCCTATTGAAGTCTTGAGTTTCAGGTATATTAATAATATTTCAAGTTATTGATCCAGGGAAATATTAATACAAACTATCCTTTATTTTCCCTCTGGTAACCCATCAATTCGTTTACATTTGATATTATCTATTTCAAACCAACTATACTAAGATTATCTATACTCTTCAAATTTCAGTATTTGTTTTTAGTTAATAAATTTTCTAATGTAAATACAATACATATTTTTTCCTAAACCAGACATCATTGGATTAAATGTCTCATATTATAATCATGTTATAGAAACTGAAGATGTATCTAAAAATCCTTCCAAGGTAAGATCTTTCTCAGTGTAGGCATATCTTTTATAGTGAATCCTTTTGTTATTTATCATCCCCTTGTGGACATTGAGCTGTTAAGGTAAGCCTTTCAATGACTGCATGATTTAAATCACTGAAAAAAAAATTATGTGTTTCATATGTTCTAAACTATTTGACAACTAAGAGAATTAATTTTTTTTAACTATTAAATATGTTTTTTTCAATTTATAAGTTCAATAGTTTTTATGTACATGAAAAATAAAAAATACTCTACAGTGTATAAGTTTAGATACTTGAATCACTTTTTAGATCATGTATTAACTACTATAATTGTTTCTACTATAATAATTTTTCAAAAACAATGGTTACAACCCTAATCTCTAGATTTAAGGTTTGAGTTGCAGCTACATTAATAATCTTACATGCTATTAAGTATGGAAAATATTAATATAAACTATCCTTAATTTTGCCTTTGGTAATCCATCAATTCGTCCCCATCTGATATTATTTACTGCATAAAAACTATATTTAGTTTATATATACTCTTAACATTTTAGTATTTTTTTTCTTATTAATGTTTTTTATGTCCATAAAATATATATGTTTTCCTCAACCGGGCATCAATGGATCAAATGTATCATATTATTATCATGTTGTAGGCATTGAAGATGAATCTAAAAATTCTTCCATGGTAAGATCATTCTCAGTGTAGGCATATCTTTTGTAGTGAACCCTTTTGTTATTTATCATCCCCTTGTGGAAACTGAGCTGTTATGGTAATACTTTCGATGACTGCTTGATTTCTATCACTAAAAACATGACATGTTATGGGTTTCAAATGTTTTAAACTATTTTTCAACTAACAGAAATAATTTTTTTAAACTATTAATTATGTTTTTTTCGGTGTATAATTTCAATAGTTTTTATGTACATGAAAAATAAAAATACTCTGCAGTGTATATTTTTAGATACATGAACCACTTTTTAGATCATGTTTTAACAACTATAATGGTTTCTACTATGATTACCATTCCAAAAAAATGGTTACAATCCTAATATCTGGATTGAAGGCTTGAGTTGCAGGTACATTAATAATCCTTCATGTTATTGAGATGGAGAAATATTAATATAAATTGTCCTTCTTTTTCCCTTGGGTAACCCATCAATTCATCCATATATGATATTATTTACTGAAAACCAACTATATTTAGTTTATCCATACTCATCCCATTTTAGTTTTTTTCTTTTCTCAATAAATTTCTTTTGTCAGTACAATATATTTGTTTTCCTAAACTAGGAATCATTGAATCAAATGTCTTATATTATAATCATATTGTAAGAACTGAAAATGAATCTAAAAAACCTTCCAAGTTAAGATATTTCTTAGTGGAGGAATATCTTTTGTAGTGAATCCTTTTGTTATTTATCATCCCCTTGTGGAATAAATTTTTTCCCTTACTATCTTCCTTTGGGAGTTTATGTGTGGAATAATTTATTCAGGTGAGAATGGTTACAACACTAATCTTTGTATTGATGGTTTGAGTTGCAGGTACATTAATAATCTTGCAAGTTATTAAGCTGAGAAAATATGAATATAAACTGTCTTTCGTTTTTCTTCTAGTGACCCATCAATTCATCCACATTTTATATTATATACTGAAAACAAACTACATTTATTTTATCTCTACTCTTTATATTTTAGTATTTATCTTGGCTTAATTAGGTTTCTAATGTCAATAAAATACATATGTTTTCCTTAAATGGGCATCATTGGATTAATTGTCTCAAATTATAATCATGTTGTGGGCATTGAAGATGCATCTGAAAATCCTTCCAAGTTAAGATCTTTCTCATTGTATGCCTATCTTTTGTAGTTAAACCTTTTTTTATTTATCATCCCCTTGTGGAATAAATATTTTTCCTTTCTATTATCCTCTAACATTTTATGTGTGACAGAATGCATTCAGGCAAGACTATGATTTTATTTCAATGTTTTGCTAAGTAGACCTTAGTCTAATGATTTTATTTAAATTCTTTGTCAAAATTAGTATAATGATTTTCTAATAAGACTTGTACATGGTTTAGGCCAGACCTGGTAAAACATACACATAGTTGGGGCCTGAATGATGCTTGACCCTTTTTCGCATGATAATAAGACGTGTCAATTATTGGTTTAAAGTTCTGATAAATAGAACTATACCTGGTCTAGACTTGATGGATAAGGCCTGGCTTTATAAAACATGAACACAAGTGAGGCCTAAACCTGGAATATCCTGTATCATATTACTTTTATGTTATCCTAACCTATTACATTTTATCATGGTTTGTGTTTGATGTGAGGTCTTCTCGGAATCATCCTGAAAGATCAACCTGACCTAATAAAACCTATATAGACATATTTAACAAAAAAACATATATATAATAAATTATAATTAATAAATAATTATATAATTTAAAACTGGTTTATAATCGGGTTAGTCAGGCTATGGTATGAGTCACCATTTTGGAGTCAATTGCAATACTTAATGTGAAATTGTTACAATAGCTACACATATTTCATCTAAACAGGTATATGTTTTTATCAACATTGAATATTAATATCATGACATAATTGGAACCTACAAAACTACATTTTTTGGTGACATCTACATTTTTCTATGATTATAAAATAAATAGCATTTCTTCTTCTCAATTAGACACTATTGAATGACATATTTATGATTCAATGGTCTCAGTTGTCTCTATTGTTATTTTCAAATTATTCATTAAAGTAACATCTTTAGGTAAGACAAAGATTTTATTTAAAAGATTTTAAGACAATCAATCCTTTGACAATTGATATTCTATCTTATATAATTTGATTTCTTTATCTTATTTTTTCTGTTGAAATTCTTTATGTTTTAGGGATACTGATCATAACTGGGAAAGATACATCTTTTCCAATACTGGTGCTCATGTGTATATTTGGTATCATAATAGGTTTTCTATGGACTCTATTTTTTTTCTTTTCCCTATGGGTGGTACCATCTATGGTGTATTCTATTAATTTTATAATGAATAATTTTTTAGTCCTATCCAATGAAAATTATTGATATTAAATTCTCATTGATTTTAAACTATTATGCCCCCCCCCCTTATTGGATGAATATATTAACATTTGGATTTGGTTTTCTTTAATTGCAAATTTTTTTCAATATCTCAAATTGGTCCATACCCGTGTTCTTTTAAATCTGTAGGTACCCTGTTATCCTATTGTTCAGGATCATTTGCATTGACATAGCTAGCCAAAGTTGGATGAACAAGATCAGGTTATGGGACCAATGGAGGGACGTGTAGAGAAGGATACATATTGGTTCACAAGGGGGTGATTGATTTATTAATGGTTAGTAATCCCCGATCAACACCTGCGACCAAGTTAGTGGGAAGAAATTCATATAATGGAGGGAGTTGATTTATTGTATCTTAGGTAATTTTTGGCATTAGAAATTATTTTAATGTCATGATAAAGTTTCTTATTCTGGTTCCATATAGAGATCTCCAAATATATAAAATCATGACTTTCATTTCTATTTGGTTTGAAATTCTCACCCTACACTCTTAATAGCCTTCTTTCTCACTAAGATTTTTCAACCTTAGTTTAATGGTTTGATAAGCAGACTTGTACATGGGATAAGCCTGGCCTGGTAAACCACACACATAGCTGGGGAATGAATGATGCTTGAACCTTTTTTCATAATGAGAAGACATGTCAAGCAATTGGTCTAATATTCTGATAAAAAGACCTTTATATGAGCCAGACTTGCCAGGTTGGGCCTAGCATGATAAAACAGGAACAAAACTGACACTTGAACCTGGACTGGCCCATATCATATTATTATTATGTTATCCTAGCCTATTACATTTTATCATGGATTGTGTTTGATGTGAGGTTTGCACAGATTTTAACTGAAAGCTCAACCTGGCTTTATGAAAACATATATAGACATATTTAACATAAAAATCATATAAATAATAAATAATTATATAACATCCAACTGGATTATTATTAGGTAAGTCAGGCTATGGGTTGGGCTACCAAATTATAGAAGTGAATCAGTATAAGTTAGTATTACTATTGACCATAATCAGGTACTATTTTCTTTACTTTAGCTATTTTAATTTTTTAGAAAACAAAGACCACATTATTGTAATATTCCTTTAATCCATGCATTTTAGAAACAACAAAGCATTGGACCTTTAGGAGTCAATTGCAACACTAAAGGTGAAATTGTTACAACAACTACACATATTTAATCTACTCATGTTTTTTTATCAACATTGACTTTTAATTTCACAAAATAATTGGAACATACAATAATGCATTTTTTGGTGGCATCTGCTTTTTTTCTATGATTAAAAAATACATTGAATTTCTTCTTCTCATTTGGATAATCATAAATAGAAGATTTATGCATCAATGATTTCAGTTGTCACTATTGTTTTGAATTATTCATTAAATTCAAATATTTATGTAGAAAAATATATTCACTAAGTTTGATTCTAATAATGATGTGGTCTAACAAAATGTTACAATGTCTCGATGCTTTGTGGCAACATCAATCCATGCTAATAAACTGCATCTCTGTTTGAAGGAAAACATACTGGAAAAAGATGAAAAAATGACTGAAACTTTGTGATGCAATTACAGGGTAATGGAGAAACCTGAATGACTATATTGTTTTTAAATTACCATATAATTAACATTTACATTATAAACACTAATGTTAATATTGTTAATAAAAATTTTGGTTAATCGTGATTTTTTTCCAATTTTCCTATTTCTGATGACTATTCCCTCCACAAAATATTTCCCAGTATATTATTACTCATAGATACTAACTCCTACAGGGATCCACAACATTGTGAACCAAACATCCAGTATAGGGGATTTATTGCAGCAACAACAACTCACACCTCTACCATTATTCATCACCAAATACTGTTAAAAAAATAATGTTGTTACGTAACTCAACCTTCTTTTTTTCATAAACAATGGCTTATTTGTGGACATTTTGTAATGTTTTCTTTGTTTCAATGTACCTTTTCTATGTTTCCATTAACAATGAAATGTACCTAATTCAATATTTATTAGTATTATTTTCTTATTTGAATGGTGTTCATTCATTATTTTTTGGTCAATAACACTCTAGATATAGTTACAATCCAACTACATAGATATATTGTGCATTAAATATCCTTTTTAATGTACATTTTAAATATGTATACATTTTATATATTTGTTCGTTTTATGATAATTATATATAATAATTACCAGAATTGAAATATCAATTTCAATGTTCTATTCATTAATTTTATTCAAATATCCATGCTAAATATAATATTTTATTTCTTATACATTCTTCTACATCATTTCAAATGTATTTATCCAAAATGTAATCTACTATCATAAAAATGTTTCTATATTTTTTTCAATTGTATTCTATTAATAAGTATCATTATTTTTTGATTTAAAAATAATGAATATTCATGTTCATTATTAACATTTAAATATAGTATTTTCTTCTTAAAAAATGCATTGAACCATATCACCATGGAAACGAATAATCTAAGAATTGTGTTATATCACAGTGAAAATGCATGGGTGAGTAGAAGTATAAAAAACTATAAAATGTGTAAACCATTCTAAAGAAATATAGAAAAAATTTAAAAACCTCAAAACCACCAAACCATCAAAATTCAAATAAACCCAAAAAACCATTAAAATCCTACAAAAATCCCTAGACATCTCTATATATTTTAAAGACCCTAAAAACCCTGAGATACCCTAAGAAATCATTAAAAAAATAAAAAAATTTATAACATATAAAAAACCTAAAAATAATAAACACAATAAAAACCCCCAAATACCCTGAAAACCATTAAAAATCATAAAAACCCATAAAAATCCTTAAAACCCATAAAAATACTAAAACAACATAATAATCTAAAAATACCTAAAACCCTAAATTCCTAAAAACAACTTATAAAACAATTAAAATCCCTATAACCCCTAAAAATGCTAAAAACCATAAAAGACTCTAACCCCCCCCCCCCCAAACCCCCATAAATACACTAAAACCCTAAATTCCTCGATGCTTTCAGATGTGGTGCAGTGGGAAATTGTTGATCCTTGAATATATGTGGCGAGCAGCTGCTTTGGTTTGGCTTGGGCTGTCAGGAGATGGTGCTGATTTCTCACTTTGGACCTCAGTGTGGAGGCAGGTTTGTTTCTGGGCTTCTTTTTTGTGTTATGATCTTGTTGCTGATCTGGATAAGTGCTGCGTTTTGGGATCTTTGTCGAGATATTTTGGATATTTCAAGGATTGTGGTGGGATTGGTTTGGTACTGGTTCCTTGTTATGTTTTGAGGTATTGGATGTTTTCTGCTCTTAGTGTGCGAGTTCTATGGTGCTTGCGATGGATCTTCTTGGATGGGAGGTGCTGGGTACTGGTTTTTGTGAAAAAAGGATGATGGTTGTTGTATGGATGTGAGATCTGATGACTGGGGGTTGTGTTCTTTTGGTGATGATGGTTATGTGCTATTAGTGGTAGCTTATTTTGGTGTGAAGGTGCTGGATTCTAGTTTTTGTGAGATTGGCTGCTGGTTGCTGATTGGTGGTTAGCTGCAGAATGCTGGTGATGGTTGTGATTTTGATGCTGGTGGTTCTGTGACATTGGATGCTGGTGGTTCTGTGATGTCGAATGCTGGTGATTCTGGATGTTGGTTGCTACTTGGATGGGAGGTGCTGAAGGTGTTGTGGTTGCTTTACTGCTGGTTGCTGATTGTCTGGGAGATGCTCTCAGAGATGCATTGGTTTTTCTTCTTTTTGAGTACTTTTTATTTTTCTTTTTTTACAGTCCTTGGGTGTGTGTTTGTAAAGGGTTTTTGGGTGTGGGTCATTTGACCCCTCCCCTCCCTTGTCTGTTGTGTCTCTGTTTTTCTTTCTAATAAATTTGGGGGGGGGGGGGGGGGATAGACCGACCATCACATCTTCCTTGCCCAAAAAACCTAACAAATGAAAAAAAATCAAAATGACTTCTAAAAGCCCTAAAACCCCATAAAAACCCATAAAAATCGCCAAAAATCCTAAAATTAATGAAAATTATTAAAATACTTAGAAATACCTAAATACAAAAGCAACACTAAAACCGTCAAAACCCCTAAGAAAACCTTAAAACACAAAAAACACATTTACCCCTTAAAAACCAAAAAAATGCTAAAAACGCTAAAAGACCCTAAAACCCATAAAAACCCTAAAGTGACTAAACTCTAAAAAACCATTAAATCCCTAATGACATTAAAAACATTAAAAAACATTAAAACTTCTAAAAACTAGAAAAAATATTAAAAACCAAAAATCATAAAAACCATAAAAACCCTAAAAACACTAAAAATTTCTAAAAATCCCCAAAACACTAAAAACAATTTAAACACGTTGGAACATTAAAAAATACGAAAAACCATAAATCCATGGAAAATTATAAAAAACCCTAGAAACCTAAAATCCAAAAAAACCCAAAAAACCCTAAAAAACCTGAAATCCATAATTTTTTAAAAAAAACCATAAAATCTATACAAATACCTAAAAATGTAAAAAACACAAAAATCTTGAGAAACCCAACAAAAATTTTAAATATCTAAAATAATTAAAATCTATAAAAATTAAGAAATGATAAAAACCCAAAAAACCCTAAGACCCTCAAAGGCCCTAAAATTCCTAAAACCATAAAAATATAAAAAATCCCTAAAAATCCCAAAAAAATGTAAGAGAGCCTAAAAACGTGGAGAAAACCATAAAAACTAAAAACACTTAAAACCCTTAAAAATCCTAAAAAACTAAATACCCTAAAAGACTATAAAAACCCTAAAATCCCCTTAAAACAATAAAAACTATCAAAACCTTAAAATACCTAAAACACATAAAAACCTTAAAAATCCACTAAAAATTTAAAAACCCTTTAAACAGTAAAACATTAAAAACACTAAAATAAAATTAAACAGCTAAAGACTCAAAAAACCCTAAAAATCCAAAATCCATAAACTCCGTAAAAACCCTAAAAATCATAATAAAAACCCCCAACAAGCCAGAAATATATTAAAAATTCCTAAAAACCCCGAAAAATAAAAAACCCCATAAAACCCTAAAAACCTAGGAAACCCTTAAAAACATTAAATCACTTTTAACCCCTAGAAAAGTAAAAAATCCTAAAAACCCTTAAAACCATTAAAAACCCTAAAAATTAAAAAACCCTTAAAACCTAAAGAAACCAAAAATCCCATAAAACCCAATAAAACTAGAAAAATCCATAAAAATACTTTAAACCCCTAAAAAATTACAAACTCAAAAAACCTTAAAACCCCTTAAAAACTCAAAAAAACTTTAAAACCAAACAAAACCCAACAAAACCCTAATAACCCTAAAACCCTCAAAATCCATAAATACCAAAACCCCAATAAAAATACTAAGAAATACCTAAATTTACTAAAAATATAAAATACATAAAAACCCTACAACCACCCCCAAAGAATAAATTAAAAACATAAAATAACATATAACCCCTAAAAACACAAAAAATGATAAAACTCTAAAATACCCTAAAATCCCCTAAAATCCCAAAAAATCTCATCAAATCCATAAAAACCCTAAAACCCATAAAATTACAAAAAAAATCCCAAAAAATTCCTAAAATTTAAAAAATCTAAAATCCCTAAAAACCTTATGAAAAACATAAAAGATTAAAATCACTAAAAACACATAAAAACCTAATGAAAATAATAATAATAAAAGACCTAAAAAGTATTAAAACCACAAAAAATAATAGAAAACCCTAAAACCCTTAAAACTCCCAAATAACCCATAAAACCCTTAAACCAAAATAAACACTCTAAAACCCCTTTATTCCCCTAAAAACATTAAAAACAATAAAAACATTCAAAACCTAAAAAATTCAACAATAAAACCTAAAACAAAAAAAACTATAAAAACCCTAAAAACCGTTGAAAGCCCTTAAAACCCTAAAAACCATAAAAACCCTCAAAAAAACTAAACCCAAAAAAAATATAAAAATCCTAAAATGTATTTAAATACCTAAAAAATAAAAGACCTAAAAACCCAAAAAACTGTAAGAAAACCGTAAAAATATTAGAACGCCTAAAACCCCCTAGAACATAAAAAATACTAAAAACCATAAAAACCTTAGAACCATAAAAATCCCTAAAATTCCCTAAAAACCAAAAAACATTAATAATACATAAAATCAAAAACATAAATACATAAAAAACCATAGAAACGTTTAGAAAAACCATACAAAAACCTAAGAAACCAAAAAAAAATTAAAGACCCTAAAAAACCTAAAAATGCTAAAAATCCTAAAAGAACCTAAAAGACCCTAAAAACCCTAAAAACCCTAAAAACACCTAAAAACTATAAAAATAGTTAAAACCATAAAAAACCAAAACCTCATAAAACCCTAAAAAATCATAAAAAACTATTAAAACCAGTTAAACCCCTAAATATGATTAAAGTACTAAAAACATTAAAAACCGTAAAAAAACCCAAAAAACTCTAAAACCCAAAAAAACCATAAAACCCAAAAATCCTAAATACACCTAAAACCCTCAAAATCTATCAAAACATAAAAAATAAATAAAAATCATAAAAAACCACTGATAACCAATAAAATTGTAAAACATGCTAAAATAGTAAAAAACCTAAGAAAATCTTAGAACCTAATTATAATTAAAACCCATAAATACCTAAAAATTACTAAAAACTCTAAAACCCCTAAAATCATAAAAATACATAATATCCCTAAAAAATAAAATTTTAAAAAGCCCTAAAAACATAAAAACCATGAAGACCATGAAAATACCCAAGAAATAATTTAAAAAAATAAAATAAAAAACACCTAAAAACCATTAGAAAACATTAAAACACTAAAAAACACATAAATCCCTTAAAACCTCAAAAATTGAAAAAAACCCAAACGACCCTAAAAACCCTAAAAATCCAAAAAAAAACATAAAAACTTCTAAAAACATAAATAAAACATAGAAACTCACAGTAACCCTAAAAACCACTAAATACTTTTAGAACCCTTAAAACCCTAAAAAACTCAAAAACCCTAAAAACACAAAAAACATCAAAGCCGTAAAAAACCCCAAAACCCAAAAAACCCCTCAAAACAATAAAAACAAATAAAATTATTAAAAATAACGAAAAATTTGAAAAAAGTCTAAAAAATCGGAAAAACCCTAAAATCATTAAAAAAACATAAAACACATAAAACACCTAAAATCCAATAAAATTATAAAAACCACAAGAGACCTTAAAACTCCTAAAATTTCTAAAATCCTCAAAATCATGGAAAACCTTAAAACCCATAAAAATTCTAAAAAATCAAAAAAAAATAAATAGAAACATAAAAATCATAAACCACGAAAATCCTTATGGAATCCTAAAAAACCTAAATACACATAAAAACCCTAAAAATGATAAAAACCCTAAAATACCATAAAACCCTAAAAAAAACTAAAACCTTAAGAAACCTAAAACCCATAAATGTGCACTAAAAACATTAAAATCACTTTAAACTCCTAAAAATGACAAAACAACAATAAAACATCCAAAATACTTAAAATTAAAAAAATCCCTAAACCCCCAAAAAACTCTATTAAAACCCTAAGAATCCTAACCCCTCTAAAACCCTCATAATCAATAAAAACCATAAAAACCATAAAAACCCAAAAAAAAAATTATTTAAAAACCCCTAATAATTTAAATAATAGAAAAGCCTAAAAACCATTATAAAACCCTAAAAACAAAAAAAAAAATAGAAAACACTAAAAAGAAAGAAAAAATTATAAAAATACTAAAAAACAAAAAAAAATCCCTAAAAACATCAATTTCCCTAAAAACAAAAAAACCATATAAATCGTAAACCCCCCCCCCCATAAAATCCATAAAAGAAAAAAACTCTAAAAACCCTTAAAATACTTAAGAAAACCATAAAAACCTAAATACACTTAAAATCACTAAAGACATAAAAACACTAAAATATCATAAATATCCTAAAAACCAATGAAAAACATTAAAACCGCTAAAAACCATAAAACCCCTTAAAACACTAAAAACACTAAAAATTATTAAACCCCTTAAAAACCCAAAAAATGATAAAAATATCTAAAAACACCAAAAACTCATAAATTAACCCTAGAAACCCAAAAAATTATAAAAATCCAAAAACCCTAAAAAAACAAAAAAAATACTAAACCCCATAAAACCCCTCAATGTCGATAAAAACCTAACGAAAAATAAAAAATCTAAAAAATCCATAAAAAACCTAAAAACATAAAAATGTATAGAAACTCTGAAATACTATATGAAAATCATAAAAACCTAAAACCACTAAAAACCCCTAAAAATATAAATAATGCTAAAATACCTAAAAACCCAAAAAACCAAAAAAACGTTAAAACCCCGAAATATCCATAAAAACCATAAAGTCCATAAAATCCTAAAAATTGATAAAAAATTCTCAAAAAGTAAAATCCCTAAAAATCGTATAAACCCCTAATAAAACATTAAATAACTAAAAACATATAATAACATTAGAAACCTAAATTTTTTTAAAAAACCTAAAATCATAAAAACCATCAAAGCCCTCATAAAATTTAAAAACCCAGAAACTATAAAAAAAGTACCAAATCCCTAAAAAACTATAAAAAATAAAAAACACTAAAAACACTAAAAATATCTCAGAAAACCTTAAAAAAAATAAAAACACATAAAACCCCTGAAATCCTAAATATATTAAAAACATTAAAAACCCATTAAAACCCAAAAAATCCTCAATTTCCCTAAATACCCCTAAAACCCACAAAAACACTAAAAAAGATATAAATATCACTAAAAACGTTAAAAACTACTAAACTACCTAAAAACCCAAAGGAAAAATTTAAAACATAAAATCATATAAAACCAAAAAAAACCTAAGACTCTTAAAAACCCTAAAAGACCCTTAAACCCTAAAAATCTTAAAAAGACAAAAAAACCATAAAAACCCAAAAAACCAAAAAAACCCACAAAAAAAATATAAAAACCCATTAAATTTTTATATACATAAAAGCTCAAGAAACTTTAAAAACCATAAAAAAGTCAAAAAAACCTACAAACTAAAGAAAACCATAAAACCCTTAAAATCCTAAAAACACTCAAATTCCCTAAAAATTCTAAAAACCAATAAATTATAAAAAAATAATAAAATCCCTAAAAATATTGTAAAATCCTTGAAAAACCCTTGAAAACCTTAAACACCTAAAAAAATAAAAAACCTTTTGAAAAAAGTAAAAAATTCTAAAACCCATATCAATACCTAGAAAACCCTAAAACTCTCGAAATCCTTAAAACCATAAATCCTCCAAAAATACTATAAATTCCCTAAAAATTCCTAAAGACGTAAAAATCCTAGAAAACCACAAATAACCCTAATAAAACCAAAACAAAACAAAAAAACACTTAAATCCTTAAAACCCTAAAAAATTTAAACTCCAAAAGACCCGAAAACGCAAAAACATCACTAAAACCAATAAGAACAACTAAAAACAATAGAAACCCAAAAAAACCTATAAAAACCTAAAACCCACTAAAAAATATAAAATCCCATTGACCCCCAAAAAACACTAAAATTATATAGAAAACACAAAACCCTAAAAAAAATCAAAAAAACCTAAAACCCTAAAGAAGCCATTAAAACCCTAAACACCCAAAAAAAGCTTAAAAACCCTAAAAATCCCGAAAATATGTAAAACCCATTAAAAACCTAAAAAAATTCAAAAAATACCAAACAATGTAAAGAACCATAAAAACCATGAATACCCTAAATAAAATCCTAAATATATAAAAACATTTAAATATCCTAAGAACTTAAAAAATTCAAAAAACCCTATAAACCCTAAAAACCCTAAAATTACCTAAAAACCCTAATAGATCAAAAAAATCTAAAAATTTATTTAAATTAACAAAAAAACACCAAAAAACCTAAAAAATCCTTAGAAAACATTAAAAACCTAAAAACACTCAAAACCCCTAAAAACACAAAAACCACTACATTCCCTAAAAGACCCTAAAAGACCCTAAAACCCCTAAAAAACCTAAAAATCATAATAAAACCTAAAAATCATAAAACCCTTAAAACTAATAAAAAACACAAACACCCACTAAAAATACAAAAAACCCTTTAAATCTATAAAAATGTTAAAAAAACTAAAAAATATAGAAAAACTAAAACCCTAAAAAATTCATAAAAACCCTTAAACTGTAAAAATCCATAAAATCCAAATAAAAGAATAAAAATCCAAAAAAGACAAAAAACCTCTAAAAACATAAAAAATATAAAACCATGAAATTCCCAAAGAAAAACAAAAAAACCTAAATACATTTACTACCACTAAATACATAAAAGTTATAAAATCCACAAAAGACCCAAAATCCTTTAACCACCCCTAACCCCAAACATCTTGAAAACCCTAAAACCATAAAAAAACCATAAAAATCCCTAAAAATATCTTAAATTTTAAAAAACCATAAAACCTATGAAAATTACTAACAGAACCATAAAAAACATAAAACCCTAAAAACATAAAAACACTACAAACACTATAAGACCTAAATCCCCTAAAATCCCTTAAAATATTAAAAACCCTAAAACAAATAAAAACACTTAAATCCCAAAAAATCCAAAAATGACTAAAAATATAATAAACCTTTAGGCCCATAAAATCATTAAAAAAATTTATAAAACTTTAAAACAACTTAAAATAAAAATGACCTTAAAAACCAAAAAACAATAAAAACATTAAGACCCCTAAAATACCTTAAAATCATGAGAAAACCTGAAAACAATAAAAAACTATAAAATCCAAAAATATCTAAAAACAATAAAAAAAATAAAAACCATGAAAAACCCTAATAAAATATTAAAATTCCCAAAAAACGTAGAACCCCAAAAAACATAATAAATGCTAAAACCCCTAAAAACATAAAAATTAGAACACCATAAAAACCATTAAAAACCTGAATACAATTAACACACATAAATTCCTATAAAATTATAAAAACCCTAATATATCGTAAAACTCCCAAAAAACAATAAAACCCCAAAACAATAAATCCCCATAAAAACAATAAAATAAACTAATAATTATAAAAACAAATTAAACCGATAATTTTTTTTTTAAAAATATATAAAAACCCTTAAAACACTTCAAAACTAAAAACATTCCTAAAAACCCAAAAAAACAAAAAGCCCATAATACCCATAATGAACCATAAAAACAAACAAAATTCTTAAAACCCCTAAAAATAATAGAGATCCCATCAAATCTCTTAGAACCCCTAAAAACATAAGAACCTTGAAAAACTTAAGAAATCCTAAGAACACCTTAAGAACTTAAAAACACTTAAAACTAAAAAAATATTAAAAATGCTAAAAACCTAAAAAAACATAAAATCCCTAAAAACCCTAAAAACACTAAAACCCATAAAAATCCCTAAAAACCATATAGAACCATAAAAATACTATAAATACCTAAAAATACATAAAAATTAAAAAACCCTAAAACCCTACAAAACTCTATGAAAACCATAAAAACCTAAAAAAATTTAAAACAACCAAAAATAATAAAAATGAAAAAACTTTCAATGGTCCCTAAAACCCCTAAACCCCTAAAAGCATAAAGACCCATAAAAGTAGTAAAAACCCTAGGTACCCATAAAACCCATAAACCACACTTAAAAATCTAAAAACCTGTAAAATACCAAAAAATGTTAAAAAACTATAAAACCCATAAAATTTATAAAAACTCAAAAATCACCCAAAAAGCCTCAATAACCAGAAAAACCCAAAAAACCCAAAACCCTAAAAGACTCAAAAGCCCTAAAAACCCTAAGAACCATAAAAATACTGAAAAATCCCTAAAAGTCCAAAAAATATATAAATAATAAAAAAACTAAAAATCATAATAAAGCCATACAAAAATAATAGAATTATTAAAACAAAAAAACCTAAAAAATTGATAAAAGCCTTAAAACCCTAAAAATCCCCCAAAATCCATAAAAATGAAATCAAAACAAAAAACACCTAAAAAATCCAAAAAATAAAAAAAATGTAAAAAAACCTATAAAACATCAAAAACATAATAAAACCTTAAATACCAAAAAACACTTACGACCCCAAAAAACAAAAAAAAACACTAAATGAACATAAAAACACTAAAATCCATAAAACCCCTAAAGTCTTGAACAACCAAAAAAATCCTGAACATCCCTAAAACAATAAAAATCCTTTAAACCCATTATGATTTTAAATAAATCTAAAACCATTAAAATCCTAAAAATAAAAAAATACCTTGAAACCCCAAAAAAACAAAAAACCCCTAAATTTTTAAAATACCCTAAAATCCATCAAAATGACAAAAAACTCTAAAAATACATAAAAATCCCACGAAATGTCTAAAATTTAAAAATCACTAAAAACCATGTAATCCAAAATAAAACCGTAAAAACAAAAAAAAACTTAAAACCGCTAAAAACCCAAAAAACTCTAAAAACTATAAAAAATACAAAAAAATCTAAAAACCACAAACACATGAAAATTCATAAAACCATATTTCTTCATCATTGAATATCATTGGTGTGTCACCCTAATGTGGAAGCTTTTAGGGGTTGAATTTTGTATAATCTTTCACACTAAGCCTACTATCTCTGGATGGTTTCCAATTGGTTTTTTTCATGGAACCAAAAATACCCAATGGTTATGTTATTACATATTCTTTATGAACCAATTTTACAAAGGTAGGTGGTTGTTGTTAAATGATCTAACAAAACATAGGGAGTCGCATCGGTCTAGAGGATGGCTAGTTGGGCTCATCACACCATTTGTGGGGGAATTATTTCCTAAATTAGGACTCTCTTATATATTTTAGATATGTTTGTGAATACTTTATTAAATGAAAAGTATAACATAGTTTTCCATTTAGTGAACACTCAATTATAATCATATATTCATTCTATAATCATATGTATATATCTAATGTTCTTCATCGATGTAGAAATATTTATGTATCTGGGGTTCTCCATCAATATTACCCTTTTGTAAGATTGGATTATATACTATTTTGTCATTAATTATTTTGATGTTGGTTTTAAACCACATAGTGGGGTTCTCATGATGTTATCATCATCTATGAATATTTTAGTTGATTTGATGTCAAGATTAGGCCTATGAGTTGGGGTTTCTATATATCCTTGTAAACGTGATCAAAATACACGTAGTTCAATTCCAATTAATGGGGCACAACATACCTTTTAAGGTCTTGTGACAAGGACCACACCATAAATTTTAACATAATGAAGGAACAAAATCTAGTCTAAAGGTTCCTAGGAAATAGTTGGTGTGGGACTTGTGTTGAAGTAGCCTAAGGAACCCGAAGGGCATGTGGACTCTCGGTTGGTGAATAATCAACTATAAATGTGGCCCAAAAATTATTATCATTGATTTGGGGTTTGGGTCTTGGGCCTTAAATAGGCTTACCATGTATCCCATCCAAATAGGAATAAAATCCTATATAGTTCAATTGTTTTGAGTACCCACACCTATGGAGGCGCTCTTGATGGTTGAATCACAGCAGAACGCAGACCTTTAAGAGGATGGTAACATGGTTTTGGGACATAAACCTAGGAGGATTCCCTTGTGTCTGGAACCATGAGGAATGTCTCAACAATTAGTTATTTAGAAATTTGGTCACAACATATACCAAGAAGGATGAACATGTGGGTGAGTATAGATGATTGGGCCTTGCACTACATATGAGGCCATTGCCAAGGTGAAAGTGAGATCTATCATAAGGATTATTGACTGAGAAAACATCTAATAATGCATATTTAATTAACATTGCTAAACTATAAGACCACTTGAGTCATTAAAAGTCAGATAAACAATAGGAAGTGTAAGATCTGACAAATCACACAATATCCTTTATCTACTGGTGTGAGTGCTCAGGGCTACGAGAGAGAGACAAAGGGACTTGATGTATCAGTATCCTCTTTTTTGTAACCAGGAGAGTCACCTATTTTGTGGTTATAGAATGTGGGAAGGACTAGGGGATTACTCTAGGAGAGATTTAATTTTATTATCTTAGTTTTACTAGAATTGATGAGGATAAGTCACTAATACACATTAGATGGATAGCAAATCATGACCCCCTACCCAAATGGTAGGTCCCTACTCTTATTTTTGATGAGGGAAGGACATGGCTCTATCCCTCATATAAGAGACTGGTATGTCTGTAATCATCATAAAAATATAGTAAGTAAAATTTCATATCCCTTGAGTCTAATAATAGGAGATCTTTAGAACTGACCCTAGGGTTGGGATCCTCATGACCGAAGGGGTGGATTACTGCACACACTCCAAGGTCCCTACCCGTCAGGAAGGACATGTGTGGTACAGTTTTGACTGATGGAATGCATAACCAAATGGGAGACACACTATTTTGCCTCTCACCATGGTTGTGTATGTCTGGAGGATTCGAAGGAGGTGTCTATTTACCCCCTTAAACAACATATCCAAAAAAAGAGGAGCCCTACCATTGATGGCTTGAAATATGGAATAGAAGTTGGATCACATAGGTAAGGGATGGGAAATCTAAAGAGGTATTATATAGGGTGGACCTAGGAAAATGAGAGGTGTTTCATGCAAGGTTGGTTTGTGAAAGCTATAAATATCTTGACAATAGACAACCTAGGAAACACAACTTTGGAGATACATTTCACAAAAATCCAAGGGTTTCCTCAAGTTTCCTTATAAGGGTTACGTGCATGTCCCATGTTTGAAAAGGGACCGTATCGCTAGTGCTTTTCAACTAAGGGAGGGTTTCCTCATACATGTGTCTCATGTTTTGGACCATGTAGGATTTTTAATCCCACTATACCCATTATCTCCCTATTCTCATGAGTTTTAGAGAGCTACCTAAAAGGTTTTGAGGGCCTAAGAGAAGGAATATGGAGAGTAGATATTTGAGGCTTCTTTCGGATTTTCTACCATTCAAATATAGATCCATATGGTCCTATTTATAGAAAAAATGGGACATTTCATGAAAGAAATTTCTCATGCAGGTACCCTTTGTAGGTATCCCAGGAAGGTAACTGGTTTAGGGGTAGATGATTCTTCTAGGCTGCATAGGAAGGTCCTACGTGAACCATCTAACATGCAGGATGTGTGTACGTAGAACCACCTGGGTGAGTTCCTCTGATCCTTATTGAGCATCTTCACCTCTTTACTACTTGACATATTTTATCAAATCCTTCTATCCAAAGTGAAAAATGGAGTTTCAAAAAATGACCTCCCTAGAGATTCGATCTGATCAAACGAAGAGGGTATTATCTAAAGTTAGAGGGATGGAAATTTATTTAGGTCATCCAGGTAGTCTGTTCATGTCATATGCGAAATTATCATGTGGGATTGACTTGCTATAGTTCAATTTCACAAGTGACCTTGTTAATTTATCATAAATCCTTGGGTGAGTGATAGGCCAAAGGCCTCTTGGGGGAGTGACCGACAATAAGTCGTTTTCATGAGTGACATGCTTGACGACACTGGTTTATGTAACCTGTATGATGTCACTTACGTGCCTGACCTGTATAAGGTCCTATCCTTCACTAAAATTTACAATTTCTATGAAACCATGATTTTAATTTAATGAATATCATGATATTTCATTACATATATCGAATTGATGCTCAACCGCACTACTACAAACATGGCCTTTATCAGCGCTAAAAATGGCCTTTATCAGCGCTAGAAAAGCGCTGATAAAGACAGCGTAGATAAAGGGGGGTTCCACTTTATCAGCGCTCCGAAAAGCGCTGATATAGGACCCCTTTATCAGCGCTAAAAAAACGCTGATAAAAGTACCCCTTTATCAGTGCTTTTTTTAGTGCTGATAAAGGGGTCCTATATCAGCGCTTCCTTTATCAACGATTTTGTTTTAGCACTGATGAAGGACCCTTTTATCAGTGCTTTTAAAAAAGCGCTGATAAAAGTTTTAAAAAATTAAAAAATTTAAAAAAAATTTAAAAAAAATTAAAAAATACTGCCAATCGGGGGGCTTTTATAGCGCTTGAACCCCCCCCCCCCCTTTACAGTGCTTTTCGACCCCTATACAGCACCCCACGCACCCCACGCACCCCCTCCACCCTTTAACAGCGCTTTCTCCAATATTCCCCATGCGCGCGCACCCCTGCCTCCACCAGGATTTGAACTCGAGACCTCCCCCCTGCGCGCCTAAGCCATTACCACTACTCTATTTTGATTTGCTTTCCAATTCATGATATCTCTATATATATATATTTATATATTTATATATTTAGTTATATTTATTTGTATAGTAATATATATTTATATTAATATATATATATATAGTTATATTATAATATATATATATATAGTTATATTATAATATATATAGTAATATTAATATATATATATAGTGGTATTAATATATATCTATATCTATATATATATTTAGTTATATTTATTCGTATAGTAATATATATTTATATTAATATATATATATATATATAGTTATATTAACATATATATAGTTATATTAACATATATATAGTTATATGAATATATATTTATATAGTGATATTAATATATATATTTATGGTGATATTAATATATATATTTATAGTAATACTAATATATATATATGTAGTTATATTAATATATATATAGTTATTAGATTAATATATATATAGTTAGATTAATATATATATATAGTTAGATTAATATATATATATAGTTAGATTAATATATATATATATATAGTTAGATTTATATATAGGTATATAAATATTCATTGTATTTTAAATAAAATGGATGTTAGTTATTATTTAGATAAAGCTAATATATTTTATATGTAAATATATTTTATTATTTATATTTATAATTAAATTTTTATGTGTGAATATTTAAAAAATATGAATATATTGTTATATATTTGATTATAAATAGAAGTGCATTATAAAAAATGATGAAATTTCAAAGACATAATATCAATATGAATGTAATACCTTGGAATAAATTCATACCCCACCAATAAAATCCAATAATACCCCCTTAAACAAGGGTGAAAATCCACAAAATGTTAAAAAATCGGGGTACGCCGACTAAAAACTCAGTTTTGGAGGCCTTATGGGCCTCTTTTGGCCTCGAAAATCGCTTGACTAGGGTCCCCTCAGGAAACAACGACGTAGAGCTCGTCGCAGGCTTCGATTTGATATGTGGTAGAGCTCAAACGGACACCCAGATCAAAAGTTATGGCCGTTTGAAGTTTGAGTTGCGTTTTCAACATATTTTGGATCTTTTTTTAATTTTTTTTTTAATTTTTTTAGTATTAAAATTGTTATTAAATGACTATTACTCCATAATGATTAGAAAATTATTAATTAAAAATATTTGTTTAATTTTTTAAGAATCCATTTTCACTAAATATCTTATATATTATGTATAATAAGTGTAAATGTACATTTATAGTTATCTAAAATATATTTAAAAATTATATATTATATTTATATATCAATATAACTATATTTATATATTAATATATTAATATATTTAAAAAATTTTTTGAATCCGACCCTTTATCAGTGCTTTTAAAAAAAGCGCTGATAAAGGCCCCCCCTTTATCAGCGCTACTAAACAAGCGCTGATAAAGGGGGGGCGCTACGAAAAACTGTTTTTGTGGTAGTGTCGGTTTCCCATAATGAAGATGTTACACATGAATCATATATTCTTAAAGATGTTGGGATAAATTACTATGACATGTGTGACTCTAGCCACCTAGAATTTGAAAATAAATTAACTTAATATTAGTATAACTACCCTTGAAGTGATTATCTTCATTTGTATCTCCATAGGATTTTGAAAGAGGCACTTATCATGAATATATGTAGTTACACGCTGATGTCCTAGTTCATGGAACATACCATTTATCTCATCACCAAAATCTCTTCCAAGGGAATATTCATCATGTAATGAACAGTTACCATCGATTGTGTCATGCACCACAGCCTATGTGGCCTAGATTTGAATCCTCATACCCAAAATTTTAAAATCACCCCTACAACAAGTCAACCTTACTTTCTTCTAAGATAGGCCAATCACAAGGATGGAAGGAGCATTGGGAATTATTCTCTGGAGGTGGATTCATGACTGAATGGATGTGGGCATACTGGATTCACCAAGAATGTGTAGAGTTTAATAAGGGTATGGAAAACATCAACATTTATGAGTCCATTTCAATGGATTAGACAAATATATACAAAAATCCATACATCATCCAAGAATTTTTGAGCTGATGGATCACTCAGATAAATTATTTCCACCTTAAACATCATGAAGCCAACAATAGTATATTATACATCTACAAGATATATGTATATCATATCCTCAGATAAATATATGACTAGGTAATTCCACCGATGGTGAATTGGGATGATTTCAAAAGGATGCCATCTTTGGCCCATTAGGTGTTGAAGTTGGTTCAGAAGATCGAGAAGGGAGAACCTCTCCCAAGAGGAAATATCCATCATGAAGCATGAATTCAGAACTTCTGGGAGCTAGAAAGAGAAGGTCCTACCTGCCATCACCCAATGGGATGCCTCATATTAAAGAATAATAGAATTTTGTGTAAGTTCAGGCCTATGTTGAAGTAAGGATAGTATCACCGGTGGGGATATAACGTGAAACCTGAAATCTACCCAAGTACTCATTTCACTAGCTTTATTGAGATGTGGTTGAGCACCTACCTGATTTCGGTTTGTGAATCCAATAGCAGCGTGAGACTAAGAACATTAATCATAATAGCCAAACTAGAAGAGTGAGGCCACATGGGACTGGATTCCCCAATTAGGATGTTGTTCTACCAATTTTTACTACATGTCTACGCCATGATGGTTTCATTTTGAATTTCAGGGCCATTATATGTGTTGTGAAGATGTATTTCATCAAACTTTAGCTCTTAAACTGTGTTGAGCAGAGATCATGTTCTAGAGGTATGGTTTCTCCTCATCAAATATGTTATTTCTAGAATTTAGAATTTATCAATGAAGCATGATGAATCCCTAAGGAATCTAAATGTATTAGGAGAGTTCAAATTATTCCTATATAATGATCTTCTTACCGGGACCATCACTAAAATTTCCAAATCTAACGACGATATAAGGTCGTACATGACTGCATTCTGAGACATAATACTGGAGGCCTGCATTTATGGTGAGATCATATGTGAGGCCTATTCTCTATATTGATTTACACCCCAAATCAAGTGTCTACAATATCCATGCATCTCCCCACCAATGCTCATTCAACTTCAGAAACACCCATTGGGGGATCAAAATTTTTGGATCCTGATGGCATTAGAGGTATCCCAAATTAGAATCAAGATACTTCCTTCAGGTGCATCTATCACGATAGAATTTTGGTATTCTAGTCCTTGTATTTCTTTATACCCTATATGGGTATTAATTACAAGCATTCCTTAAGTTGGGGTTATGATGACAGATGGTAGTGCACATAAGGAAGGTTCAACCAAAGGGTGATGTTTTGGAAGCTACAATTTCTTTGAAAAGATTCAGAAAAGTTCTACAGATAAAGTTAGAGTTAATAATACCATGTCTTCCAGGCCAATGAGGTACAATTATCACAACCGATCAGAGACCCAATCTCTAGTCACCCAACCCCCTATTAGATAAGAGAGGCTTAAAAGGGATTCAATGTCAAAATATATCGTGTCTTCCTCTCATCCATCATAATTATCGTCGGATTATTTATATTATTTGTAAATTCAATCCTAGAAGGAAATATCTCATGACATTGAATATATATATTTGTTTCTCCCACCAGGAATGCATATCATAGAGCTTTGAGATATTAAAGCACACTCTGATCTTCGCCCTAACATCAATTTTGATCAGGTGGGGAAATATATTCGGGAAATGAAGATGTGAATATATTTTATTTATGATCGGATCCCAACCATAAGATTGGTATCCTAAATACTATATAGATATGAAATTGAGGGGATATTTGGTCAATCGAAGGAGGAATATGTCAACTACATCGATGTTGATGAGGTGTCTCTCTATTTCCCCTTCTACTTTCCCTTATTCACCCATAATCAATAATTTTAGGGTATTTATATTGCAATTAGAAGGATTAGAATTATATGAACCAATGAAAACCATAAAAACCTTGAAAAATGCTATGAAAACATTAAAAACATTAAAAAAAATGTAAAAATCATAAAAACCCAAAAAATGATAAAACACTAAAAGAACATAAAACCCCTAAAAATCCCTAAAAAATGTAAAAACCCCTAAAATCATTAAAAACCTTAAAATCCTATAAAACCTTAAAAACCAATGGAAACAAAAAATCCCCATTGAAACTACAAATATTTAAAAACATTAATAACCTTTAAAATGCTAAAAACTCAAAAAAAACCAAAAAACCTGATAAAAACACCACAAAACCTAAAAACCCCTTAAATCACTCAAAATAAATAATCACAAAAAAATAAAAAAACCGAAATGAGCCAAAAAAAATTACAAAAAATAAAATAAAAACAATGAAACCCCTAAGAAAATCATAAAAACCTAATACCACTATATATTCTAGAAACCATTTATACCCCTAAAAACATTAAAAAACATTAATAATCCATAAAACCCTCAAAAACTAAAAAAACCCTTAAAACCCAAATTCCAAGAAAACTCTAAAATCCCAAAAACCCTCAAAATCAATAAAAACAGTAAAAATTGTAAAAATACTAAACAAATCCATAACATTTAATCATATTATAAAAAAACCTAAAACTTTGATAATCCATAAGAAAAAAAAACATAATAACAATTAAAATCCCTAAAAGCCCTAAAAATGAAAACACCCCTAAAACACTAAATACCCCTAAAACCATCAAAATTACTAAAATCCAAAAAAACCATAAAATTCCTTAAAAATACCTAAAAAACTCCCGAAAACATAAAAGAAACTAAAATCCCTGAAAACCTATAAATAAAAACTTAAAAACTGAAAAACAAAAAAACCCCCTAAAAATCTAAAAGAATGATAAATACACTAAGAGGCCCTAAAAACCCTAAAAACCCTAAAAACCCATAAAACCCACACAAACCCTAAAAATCATAAAAATAACTAAAACCCATAAAACCCCATAAAAACTCAAAGAAATAAATAAAACTCTTTAACCCTTTAACTTCATAAAAATATTAAAAATTCTAAAATTCGTAAACAACTAAAAAAATAAAATAACTAAAAACCAAAAAAACCTCAAACTCCTAAAAACCAACAAATTCGCTAAAAACTAAAAAACCACAAATATCCTAAAAAATCATAAGAATACCTTAAAACATAAAAAATTAAAAATCCTGAAAACCAATAAGAAAACCTTAAAAACCTAAAACACCTGAAATCTCAAAAAACGTAAAACTCTAAAACCCTAAAAACCGTAAAAATACCCTAAAAATCATAAAATTAAAAAAAAAATACAAACCCCAAAGCATTTTAAGAACCCTAAAAAGAAATAAAACCCTAAAAAACTCAAAACCAATAATAATGTTAAAAACTCTAAAATAATAAAAAATCATAAGAAACTCAAAAAACCACTAAAAAACCAAAAAAACCACAGCAACATTAAAACACCTAAGGGCCTTAAAAATCCATAAAAACCAAAAAAACATAAAAATTTAAAAATTCCCAAAAAATCCCTAAAAAAGTTTAAACCCCAAAAAACACTAAAACATCCTAGGAAAACCTTAAACCCCCAAGAAAACATTAAGCCCCTAAAACCCATAAAAATTAAAAAACTCTTAAAAATACTAAAAAATATAAAAAAGACATAAACACTCAAAATACCTAAATCCCCTTATACCCATAAAAAGATTAAAAAATCCATAAAATCCCAAAAAATTTAAAAAACAATAAAAACCAAGAAAACCCTAAAACGAAAATAAAAAACCTAAAAACACATAAAATCCCTAAAAAACTAAAACACAATTGAAAAACTAAAAGTCACTAAAAACCCTAAAAATTCCAAACACCATAAAAAACCTATATATACAAAAAAAACCATGAAACCCATAAAATAATAAAAACCCATGAAAAACACTACAATCCTTTAAACACTTAAAAGAATTAAAAAATGATTAAAAACCCTAAATCTTGTAAATAACTCATTATAACACATAAGACCAAAAAACCCATAAAATCATTAAGAACCCTAAAAACACAAAAACCACCCAAAATCCCAAGAATCTTTAAAAAATCATAAAAACCTCAAAACCCCTAAAAATTCCTAAAATGTAAAAAATAATAAAAACTGTAGAAAACCCTAAGAAAACCTTAGAAACCAATAAAAACATAAAATCTCTCAAAAACTAAAAAAATGATAAAACCCCTGAACCCTTAAATACCATAAAAACATAAAAATATTTAAAAACCATAATAAACATAAAATAATAAAAATTCAATAAAACCACAAGAAATTAAAAACAGTAAAAACCCTGAAAACCCATAAGAAAACTTTAAAAACCTAAAAAGAATTAAAAACCCAAAAAACCCCCAAAAAAAATCCATAAAAACCCTAAAAACCTTATAATCCTCCATACCCCTCAAAATAAATAATGACCCTAAAAACAATGAAAATATAGAAAATCCCTAAGAATAACAAAAAATGAAAAAACCCCTAAGATCCCTAAAACCCCTATGAAAACCAGTAAAACTTAAAAACACTTAAAACCCTTAAAAAATTAAAAATGCACTAAAAATACATAAATGTTCTAAAAACACCAAAACCACAAAAAAACCGTAAAACCCATAAAACCTTAAAACCCCTAAAACTCATAAAAACTTAAAATCCAATAAAAACTAAAAAAACCTTTAAACTTCTAAAAATTATAAAAATTGTAATTTTTTTTAAAAAAAACCTAGAAAACTCAAAAAAAATATAAACCCGAAAAAAACCAGAAAAAACCATAAAATCCATAAAACCTATAAAATCCATCAAAATCCCTAAAACCTTAAAGACCATAAAAATCATAATAAATCCATAAAAATCCCTAAAAACATTAAAACACTAGAAATAAAAAAACCCCAAAGAAAAGAATAAAAATCCAAAAATAATTAACACCACAAAAAACATAAAAAATCTAAAGACCCAGGAAAAAACCAAAACCCCTCAGAATCACTCGAAACCATAAAAATTTAAAAATGAAAAAAAACATAAAAATACCAAAAAACATAAAAATAGATAGAAAACCTGGAAAAATAGTAATAAAACCATAAAATCCTGAAAATAATTTAAACGCCGAAAAAAATAAAACAAAGTAAAAAATATAAAACATCCTAAAACCCTAAAACCCCAAAAAAATATAAAAACTAGTAAAACATAAACAACTGATAATCATATAAACCCCTTAGAAACCACTAAAACTAAAAAAACACTTTAAACCATTAAAACCCTTAAAATACTTTAAAAGACAGAAAACCCTAACAACTACAAAAACCCTTAAAACCCCTAAAAACAATAAAACAACTAAAACCCTCAAAAACCATAAAAAGCGAAAAAATGAACATTGCCCAAAAAATATTTAAAAACATAAAAAACATAAAACCCCTAAAAATAATGAAAATCCATGATAAAATATTAAAAACCTAAAATCACTTAAAACCCATAAGAATAAAAAATATGATAAAAAACCCTAAAATATTTCAAAACCCTAGAAACTCTTAAATACCATAAAAATACTAAAAATAAAAAAATCCATAAAAATGTAAAAATCCTGAAAAAATGAAAAATTATATAAAAATACTAATAACCTAAAACACTTAATGCCCCTAACAATCTTATAAAACACTAAAAAACATAAAAGAATTTAAAAACCTCTAAAAAACATAAAACCACATAAAAACCGTAAAACCCATAAAAACCCTAAAGACTAAAATAGATCATAGAAAAACATTAAACCCCAAAAAATGTTAAAAACCTCTATGAACCCAAAAAATAAAAAAATCCCTAAAATACCACAAATCTATAAAGGCCCTAAAAATTATAAAAAAACCCCTAAAACATGAAAATCCATACAAACCGAAAAACTAAAAAAATCCGAAAAATCCCTAACAATCCCTAAAAGTGTAAAGAAACCTAAATAAAAATAAAAACCCTTATAAAATCTTAAAAATCTAAAAACACTTAATAACCCTAAAAATATAAAAATGCTATAAACCCAAAAAATCCCAAAAAACACTTCCAAATACCTACAAACCATAAAAACTCAAATAATGTCTGAAACCCCCTTAAAAACTATAAATATATAAGAATACTAGAAAAAACCCTCAAAACATAAAAATAAATAAGACAACTAAAAACCCTATAAAAGGCTAAAACACCTTAATGACCCTAAAACACAAGAAACCATGTAAAAACCTTAAAACTCCCTAAAACCATAAAAACCCCTCAAACCCCATTAAAACTGTAAAATACCACTAAAAAATACAATATTATTTAAATCTCGATAAAATAAAAATCACTATAACCTCTAAAAATACAAATAATCCTAAAAATAGAAAAAACCATAAACCCTAAAAAACACAAAAAATATCAAAGTCCTTTTGCTTTGCATGTATTTTTGGTTTTTTGGTGTCTTGGGGGTCTGGGGTTTTTTGGTGTGGGTCGTTTGACCCCGCCCCACCCTTGTAACATATTTTCATCATTTTAATAAATTTTGGAAGGGTAGGACTTGCTTGGCCCAACACCTTCCTTTCCCTAAAAACTAAAAAGCCATAAAAATCCTAAAAATTCCAAAGAAAAATTCCTAAAATTAAAAAACCATAAAAACCCTGAAAAATTCTAATAAAACATAAAAACCTAAAAACACATAAAAACCCTAAAACCCCAAAAAACACTAAAAACATAAAACCCTAAAACCCAAAAATAATAATAAAATTGTACTAAATCTCTGACAACCCCATAACACCATAAAAATCCTATAAAATCCTTATAAACCCCTAAAACTTAAAAAACATTGAAACCCATGAAATATGTTAAAAACCATAAAAAACAAAAAAACTTAAATCCACTAAAAACATAAATTCCCTAAAAACCCTAACACCCTAAAAACCATAAATCAACTAAAAAACTTTAAATAAACAAAAATAACATGAAACTAAAAACAATAATGAAATTCTAAAAACACTTAAATTCGCTAAATAACACTCAAATTCCCTAAAAATTCTAAAAACCAATAAATTCTAAAAAAATAATAAAATCCCTAAAAATATTAAAAAAATACTTGGAAAAACCTTGAAAACCTTAAACACCTAAAAAAGAGAAAATCTTTAAAAAAAATTTAAAAAACACTAAAACCCATATAAAAAACCTAAAACCCTAAAACCCTCGAAATCCTTATAACCATAAATCCACCAAAAATACTAAAAATTCCCTAAAAATCCCTAAAGACATAAAAAACCTAAAAAACCACAGAAAACCCTAATAAAACCAAAAAACCTATGCGCCCTTAAAATCCTTAAAACTATAAAAAATTTAAAACCCCCAAAAGACCATAAAACCCAAAAAACCACAAAAACCATGAAGAACTCCTAAAAACAATAAAAACCCAAAAAACCTATGAAAACCTAAAAACCCACTAAAAATATGCAATCCCATTGAACCCCAAAAAAGGATAAAATCCTATAGAAAAAAACCCTAAAAAACTCAAAAAAATATAAAACCCTAAAGAATCCATTGAAACCCTAAACACTCAAAAAAATCTTAAAACCCCTAAGAAACCCGAAAATGTCTAAAACCCATTAAAACCCTAAAAGATTCTAAAATCCCAAACAATGTAAAGAACCCTAAAAACCATGAATACCCTCAATAAAAGACTAAATATATTAAAACATTTAAAAATACCACAAACCTAAAAAATTAAATGAACCCTATAAACCCTAGAAACCATAAAATTACCTAAAACCCCTAATAATTCAAAAAAATCTAAACATTTATTAAAATTCACTTAAAACCCC
This sequence comes from Viscum album, assembly GCA_963277665.1. NCBI lineage: Eukaryota > Viridiplantae > Streptophyta > Magnoliopsida > Santalales > Viscaceae > Viscum > Viscum album. Next base: position 44,433,411 of record OY728151.1, read on the forward strand.
TAAAAATCTTAAATACCCCTTAGAAAACATTAAAAACCTAAAAACACTAAAAACCCCTAAAAATGTAAAAACCACTGAATTTTCTAAAATACCCTAAAACCCCTAAATTAAAGTAGGATGGTCATTGTGGAGACTCTGGTGATTTGACTCCTTCATGATGGTGTCTTCCTCCTAGGTTGACGACGATGGAAAACAACTCACCTCCCCCCTCTCTACGGGGGAGGATCCTCCTTCACAGGACTGTTCTTTTTCGTCGCTCTCTCCTCCTGATTTTCTTCCCTCCTTTCCGAAAACGGTGCTTTGCCTGAAGGTTCTAGAGTTCTTTGACGGTTGTCTATAGATTCCCCTCTCGATTCGAGAGTTCACTGAGGCTTCAGATCTGCACCGCCTGACTCTGGTTGTAAGTTTCCCGATGCAGTGACCCCCATTGTTCACTTTTTCCAGGTTCGTATCGGCTTTCTGGAAACTTAGGGCTCGGACGAATGTGGGTCTGATCTATATCTCCCATATCATGATTCTCTTTACCTCAGAGGAGGACCTAGTACTTACCTGGTTGGCGGCTCCTCGGTCATGCAATGGCTCTTGTTTCTCCCTTTTTCAGTGGAGCTTTGATTTTCATCTGAAGCGGAGTTCCCTGATAGTTTCTAACTGGGATAGATTTCCCGAACTTCCCCTTTCCTTTAAAAATTTCTCTGTTATTTTGATGCTTGGGAATTTGGTGGGGAGGTTCCTTTGTGTGGATAGTAGGACTACGGGCCTTTTTCATCCGGTTTCCCCATGATCCTTTGTTGAAGTTGATGCTTCGAAGGATCCAGTGGATACTGTCTGGATTGCGGTTGGGGAAGAACTCATGTGGAGATAACCTATTATATTTGATCCATGGACAGTGTGCTACTATTCTTGTTGGAGCTTTGGGAACAGTTATCAATCTGGAGGATGTTCTAGCCTTGGCAGGTGTGGTGGTTTTCTAGCTCACATGTCTTCTGGTGAGAGAATCCTTCCTCTGGTGGAGGTTAAGGGGACAACGGGGGTGGATGAGCCATTATTCTCCCAACCATTGGTTGCTGATGTTCCCTTCTCGTCTGTTTTGATGGATGTAAGTGATCTAGAGGTTGATCTTATCGATTCGGGTGGCTTTAAAATAAGTCTGGCTGGAGGTGTTTGTTTTTTGGGAGATTCTATTGAGGAGGAAGTTCTACTGGCTGATAGGGATAATCGGGCTTCTGCTGAAGGCGTTCACGGATGTGATGACTCCCCTATGAGGCAGTCAGAAATAGGTAAGGTTGTGGTGATGGGCGTCTGGAAAGGGAATGATCAGATGGAGGTTCCCTGTGCACTGGAACTGGGATGAGTTGATTTAGTTGGCTTGAAGGATAATGAGAGTACCGATGGATGTTGTTCAGCAGTTAAGGTTGATGCGCCTGCTCCAAACAATTTCTAGGTTGCAGCCCTGGCTGAGCCCGTAGTGGTGGATATGCTGGTGGGAGATGTTGTGAAGGAGGCTGTGGTTGTTCAAGGCACGATGACTGGGGATGAGTGGATTATGTCTTCGGTTGAGGAGGAAAGGTCTGTGGAGGAAGAGGAGCCCTGGATCTTCAAGGTGCAATACACTAATTGGTGTGATTACCCTCTGGTACTGTCTGGGTGTGTCGGTGTGGGGGGAACTGACATGGATCCTGTGTTATCTCCTCCCACATACAACACTAGTGGTGCTGAGGATCTTCCCAGTGCTCCAGTTTTAAACCCTCTGGCGGGGAATGTTGGGGATGCTGGTGATCCGTCCATGAACCTGTAGAGGGCTATGGTCCTCTATAGTGTTTCCTCTACGAAAGATCATTATGTGCAGTTGCATGAGATGGTGTGGGTTGAACGGGAAAGGTTTCCGCTTGAAGGTGAATCTAAGAGGATTGGGGAGAGGTTTTCTGAGGATGATCACCGGATAAACGCTGCTATGGTTAGGTCAAAGGAGGAAAGGAACACAAGAGGTGCCGAAACTCCTGGGTTAGAATGTAAGAAAGGGAAGGCACCATCGGCTATCAGTGGTGGAGTCACATGTGCGAAATCTGGTTATGAAGCTGGATCCACCTCCACCCCCCCCCCCCCCCCCCCCGATGTGAAGATGGAGGAAGGATTATTCTGCCCTCCCACATCCTATGGCAACCCAGGCCTAATCAAGGGCAGTCAGACTTAATGTAAAAGTTATTAAGCGAGAGAGGCCTTCAATTTCCGCTAAGCAAGAGAAGGCTAGGATGAAGCTACTATCCAGGCTTTCCATGCAAGAGGATTATGGGTCTAGATGGGATTTAATGGACATGGGTGCTGAGTCAGATTACAGTTTTTCTGATGTGGGTTATGGCTTTGGTGTGGGAATTGGGTATCTTGGTGCGGAGATTGATGATTTTGGTGGTGACATTGACTGATCCTCCCCTTGTGTGCCTTTCCTTTTGGACTCTTTTGGCATGACTTTTTTCCTTTTTTGTTCTTTCTTCCTTTCTTTTTAGGGCCTTCGGGCTGGGGTCGTATGGGGTTTTGGGTGTGGGTCATTTGATCCCTCCCCTCCCTTGTATGCAGTGTCTTTGTGTCTTTTTATAATAAATTTTGGGGGTGCCAGGAATAGCCTAGACCTGAGCCTTCCTTTCATAAAACCCCTAAAACCCCTAAAAACCATAAGTAACCCTAAAAATCTTAAAACCCTTAAAACTAATAAAAAACCTAAACACACACTAAAATCACTAAAAACCCTTTAAATCTATAAAAATGCTAAAACCATAAAAAATCTATAAAAAAACTAAAAATTCATAAAAATCCTCAAACTGTCAAAATCCATAAAAACCATATAAAAGAATAAAAATCCAAATAAGACCAAAAACCCCTAGAAACATAAAAGCTATAAAACCATGAAATTCCCATGAAAAAACATAAAAACCTAAATACATTTACTACCCCTAAATACCTAATAATTATAAAATCCCTAAAAGACCTGAAAACTTATAAACCCCCCCTAAACCCCAAACATCTCGAAAACCCTAAAACCATAAAAAACCATAAAAATCTCTAAAAATATCTAAAATAATAAAAAAACCATAAAACCTATGAAAATTCCTAACAAAACCATAAAAAAAATAAAAAAATAAAACCCTAAAAACCTAAAAACACTAAAAACACTATAAGACATAAAAACCCCAAAAACCGTTAAAATAATAAAAACCATAAAACACAGAAAAACCGTAAAATCCCAAAAAACCCAAAAATGACTAAAAATATAGAAAAACATTGTTCCCATTAAATAATTAAAAAACTCTATAAAATTTTAAAACAACTAAAAATCAAAATGGCCCTAAAAACCATAAAACCATACAAACTTTAAAACCCCTAAAATACCATAAAATCAGGAGAAAACCTGAAAACATTAAAAATACTATAAAATCAAAAAAATATCTAAAAACAATAAAAAAATAAAAACCTTGAAAAACACTAATAAAATATTAAAATTCCCAAAACACTTAAAACCCCTAAAAACATAAAAATATGCTAAAACCCCAAACAACATAAAAATGATAACACCATAAAAACCTTTAAAAACCTAAAAACAATGAAACACACCTAAATTCCTATAAAATTATAAAAACCATAAAATATCCTAAAAATCACGAAAAACCATAAAACCACAAAACCCTAAATCCGCATAAAAACAATAAAATAAACTAAAAACTATAAAAATACATTAAACTTCTAATTTTTTAAAAAACTATGAAAACATTTAAAACACTAAAAAACTCAAAACATTCCCAAAAACCGAAAAAAATACCCATAATACCCTTAATAAACCCTAAAAACAACAAAAATGCTTAAAACCCCTAAAAAGAAAAAAGATCCCATAAAATCTCTTAGAACGCCTAAAAACATAAAAAAACACTGAAAAACCTAAGAAATCCTAAGAAACCCATAAGAACCTAAAAACACTTAAAACTAAAAAAATATTAAAAATTTATATAAAACTAAAAAAACCTAAAATCCCTAAAAACCATAAAAAACCTAAATACCTTAAAAATCCCTAAAGCCATAGAAAACCATAAAAATAATATAAATACCTAAACATACATAAAAATTAATAAACCCTAAAACCCTAAAAAACTCTACGAAAACCATGAAAACCTAAAAAAATTAAAAAAAAATAAAAAAAAAAAGATAAAACCCCTAATAGTTCCTAAAACCCCTAAACCCCTAAAAACATAGAGACCCATAAAAATAATAAAACCCCTAAGTACCGATGAAACCCCAAAACCCCACTTAATACTTTAAAAACCTGTTAAATCCCAAAAAAATGTTAAAAACTATAAAACCCATAAAATATATAAAAACTCAACCCCCCCCCCAAAACCTCAATAACCAGAAAAAACCAAAAATCACTAAAAACCCTAAAACCCTCAAAATCCATAAAAACCCTAAGAATCATAAAATTCATGAAAAATCCCTAAAAGTCCCAAAAAATGTAATAAACAATAAAAAAACCAGAAAATAATAAGAAATCCATACAAAAATAAAAAATTATTAAAACAAAAAAACTAAAAAAAGAAGAAAGCCTTAAAAACCATAAAAACCACCAAAATCCCTAAAAATGAAAACAAAAAAAACTCTTAAAAATCCAAAAAAATGCAAAAAATGTAAAAAAACCCTATAAAAATAAAAAAATACAATAAAACCTTAAATAAAAAAACACATAAAACCCCAAAAAAACAAAAAATTGCTAAAAACTCTAAATGACCCTAAAACACTAAAAACCATAAAACCCCTAAAGTCTTGAACAATCAAAAAAAAATCTTGAACACCACTAAAAAAATAAAAAACCATTAAACCCCTTAATATTTTAAAAAAATCTAACCCCATTAAAACCCTAAAAATGAAAAAATGCCTTGAAAACCCAAAAAAAACCAAAATCCCTTAAAATGCTAAAATACCATAAAATCCATCAAAATCCCTCAAAACTCTTAAAATCCATAAAAATCCCTATAAATCCCTAAAATTTAAAAATCACTAAAAACTATATAAACCAAAAGAAAACTGTAAAAACCAAAAAACACTTAAAACCGCTAAAAACTAAAAACTTTAAAAACCATAAAAAATATGAAAAAACCTATAAACCAAAAACACCTGAAAATTAATAAAACCCGATGTTTTCATCACTGAATATATATATGGAGTGTCACACTCATTTGGTTTCTCTGAGGGGTTGAATGTTATATAATCTTTCAGACTAAGCTTACTATCTCTATACGGTTTCTAGTTGGTTTTTTTGTGGAACCAGAAAAACCCAATGGTTCTATTATTAAATATTCTTTATGAACCTATTTTCCAAAGGTAGGTGGTTGTTGTTAAATGATCTAAAAAAATATAGGGAGTCTAATTGGTCTAGAAGATGGGTAGTTGGTTACATCAAAGAATTTGGGGGGGGGATTATTTCCTACATTGGGACTCTCTTATATATATTTTAGATATGTTCGCGAATACTTTATTAAATGGAAATTATAATATAGTTTTCCCTTGAGTGAACACTAAACTATAATATTTTATTGATTTTATAATAAAATGTATATATCTAATGTTCTTCATTGATTTAGAAATATGTATGTATCTTAGGTTCTCCATCAATAGTATTCTTTTGTATGTTTGGATTAGATATTATTTTGTCATTAATTATTTTGATGGTGGTTTTAAACCACATAGAGGGGTTCATAGGATGTTATCATTATCTAGTAATATTGGAGTTTATTTGATGTCAGGATTAGGCCCATGTGTTGGGATTTCAATATATCCTTGTGAAAGTGATCCAAATCCACGTAGTTCAGTTCTAATTAATGGGACACAACATACCTCTTAAGGTCATGTGACAAGGACCACACAATGAAGTTTAACACAATGAAGGAATGAAATCTAGTAAAAAGGTTCCTAGAAAAGAGTTGGTGTGGGACTTGTGTTGAAGTATCCCAAGGAACTCGGATGGCATGTGGACTCCTCAGTTGGTGAATAATCAAATAGAAATGTGGACAAAAAATAATTATGGTTGATTTGGGGTTTTGGACTTGGTCCTTAGATAGGCTTTCCATGTATCCCATCCAGGTAGGAATCAAAGCCTATATAGTTCAATTGTTTTTAAGACCCATGCCTATGGAGGCCCTCTAGATGGTTGAATCATAGGGGAATTCAAACCTTTAAGAAGATGGTAACATGGTTTTGGGGCATACACCTAGAAGGATTCCCTTGTGTCTGGAACCATGAGGAAAGTATCAACACAAAGTTATTTATACGTTTGGTCATGAAATATACCTAAAAGGATGAACATGTGGGTGATTATGGATGATTGGGCCTTTCACTACATATGAGTCCCTTTTCATGGTGAAAGGAAGATCCATCATAAGGATTATTTACTGAGACATCCTCTAATAATGTATATTTAATTATCATTGCTAAACTATAAGACCACTTGAGTCATTACAAGTCTAATAAACACTAGGAAGTGTAAGATTTGACAAATGAAACAATATCCTTTGTCTACTGGTGGAAGTGTATGGGGCTACGGGAGAGAGACAGAGGGCCTTGATGTGAGGGTATCCTCTTTTTTATAACCATGAGAGTCACTTATTTTGTGGTTATGGCCTGTGGGAAGTAATATGGGATTAATCTAGGAGAGATTTCATGTTATTATCTCAGTTTCATTAGAATAGATGAGGATAAGTCACTAATACACATCAAAGGGATACAAAATCATGACCCCTACCCATCTTTAGAAATGGCAGGTCCCTACTCTTAGATATGATGAGGGAAGGACATGGATCTATCCCTCATGTCCGAGACCGGGATGTCTGTAATCATCATAAAAATATGGTAAGTACAATTCCATATCCCTTGAGTCTAATCCATGTAGGTCCTAAGAACTGCCCCTAGGGTTGGGATCCTCATGACCGAAGGGATTAATTACTGCACACACTCCAAGGTCCATACCCGTCAGGAAGGACATGTGTGGTACTCATTTGACTGATGGAACACACAACCATATGACAGACACACTGTTGTGCCTCTCACCATGGTTGTATAAGTTTACAGGATTCTAAGGAGGTAACTATTTGTCCCCCTCAAACTACATATCCATAAAAAGAGGAGCCCTACCATTGGTGGCTTGAAATATGGATTAGAAAGTGGATCACATAGGTAAGGGATGGGAAATACGAAGGGGTATTATATAGGGTGGACCTAGAAAAATGAGAGGTGTTTCATGCAAGGTAGGTTTTTGAAAGCTATAAATATCTTGATGATATACCACCTAAGAAACACAACTTTGGAGATATATTTCACAAAATTCAAAGGGTTTCCTCAAGTTTCCTTATACGAGTCACGCACATGTCCCATATTTGAAAAGGTAACTTTGAAATAGTTATTTTCAACTAAGGGAGTGTTTCCTCATGCATGTGTCTCATGTTTTGGACCATGTAGGATCATTAATACCACTATACCCATTAACTCCCTATTCTCATGAGTTTTAGATAGCTAACTAAAAGGTTTTTAGGGCCTAAGAGAAGGAAAAAAGAGAGTAGATATTTGAGGCATCTTTAGGATTTTCTACCATTCAAATATAGATCCATATGGTCATATTTATAGAAAAAATGGGATGTTTCCCAAAAGAAATTTCTCATGTAGGTACCCCTTGTAGGTATCCCATGATGGTAACTTTTGTAGGGGTAGATGATACTTCTAGGCCACATATGAAGGTCCTACATGAGCCTTCTAACATGAAGGATGTGTTCACATATATCCACCGGGTCAAGTTCCTTTGATCCTTATTGGGCATCTTCATGTCTTTACTACTTGACATATTTTATTAAATCCATCTATACCAAGGGAAAAACGGAGTTTCAAAAAAATGACCTCCCTCGAGATTATATCTGATCTGATGAAGAGGGTATTATCTAAGGTTAGAGGGATGAGAAAAATTATTTAAGTCATCATGGTAATCCATGCAGTTCATATGCATTGGTCTCATGTGGGATTGACCTGATATAGTTTAATTTCACAAGTGGCCTTGTTAATGTTTCATAAATCCTTGGGTGAGTGATAGTCCTGAGGCCTGTTGGGGGAGTGATAGATGATAGGTCGTTTTCATGATTGAAATGTGTGACAACACCGGTTTAAGTAACCTGTGTAAGGTCACTTACGTGAGTGACCTGCATGAGGTCCTATCCTTCGCTAAAATCTACAATTTCTATGAAACCGTGATTTTAATTTAATTAATATCTTTATATTTCATTACATATCTCGAATTCATGTTCAACCAATTTCCCATAATCAAGATGCTACACATGAATCATATATTCTTAAAGATGTTAGGATAAATTACTAGGATATGTGTGACTATATCCTCCTAGAATTTGAAAATAAATTAAGGGAATATTAGTATGACTACCCGTGAAGTTACTATATTCATTTGTTTCTCCATAGGATTTTGAAAGAGGCACTTATCATGAATATATATAGTTACATGATGAAGTCCTAGTTCATGGTACATACCAATTGTCTAGTCACCAAAATCTTTTACAAGGGAATATTTATCAAGTAAGGAATAGTTACCATCAACTGTGTCATTCACCATAACATTTGTGCCCTAGATTTGAATCCTCATACCCAAAATTGGAAAATCCATTCTTGTAATGAGTCAAACTTCCTTGCTTCCAAGATAGGCCAATCCCAATGATGGAAGAAGCATTGGGAATTATTCTCTTGAGGTGGTTTCATGACTGAATGGATGTGGGCATACTATATTCACCAAAAATGTGTAGAGTTCAATAAGAGTACAGAAAACATCAACATTTATGAGTCTATTTCAATGGATTAGACATATATATAAAAAAATCCCAACATTATCCCATAATTTTGGAGCTGATGGATTGCTCAGATAAATTATTTCCACCTTAAACATCATGAAGTCAACATTGGTATATTGGACATCTACAAGATATATGTATATCCTATCCTCAGAGAAATATATGAATAGTTCATTCCACTGATGGTGAATTGGGATGATTTCAAAAGGATGCCATCTTTGGCCCATGAGCCGTTGAAGTTGGTTCAGATGATCGAGAAGGGATAACCTCTCCCAAGAGGCAATATACATCATGAAGCATGAATTCAGAACTTCTCGGAGCTATAAGGAGAAGGTATTACCTTCCATCACCTAATGGGATGCCCCATATTAATGAATAAGATCATTTTGTGTATGTTCTTGCCTACGTTGGAGTAAGGAAAATATCACCGGTGGGGATATAAAGTGAAACATGAAATCTATCCCAGTACACATTTCACTGGCTTTCATGAGATGTGGTAGAGCACCTACCTGATTTCGGTATGTGAATCCAATAGCAACATTAGACTAGGAACATTAATCATAATATCCAATCTAGAAGAGTGGGGCCACATGGGACTGGATTCCCCAATTAGGGTGATGTTTTACTAGTGTTCACTACTTGTGTACACAAGGAATGATTCATTCTGAATTTCAAGGCCATTACATGTGTTGTGCGGATGTATTTCATCACACTTTAGCTCTTAAACCGTGTTGAGAAGAGTTAATGTTCTAGAGGGAGGTTTTATCCCCATAAATTAAGTTATTTCTAGAATTTAGACTTTATCAATGAAGCATGATGAATCCATAAGAAATATAAATGTATTAGGATAGTTAAAATTATTCCAATATAGTGATCTTCCTACCGAGACGCGCACTAAAAATTCCAAATCTAACGATGATCTAAGGTTGTACATGACTGCATTCTGAGATGTAATACTGGAGGTGTGTATTTATGGTGAGATCATATGTGATTCCTATTCTCTATATCGACTTACGCCCAAAATCAAGTGTCTGCAATATCCATGCGTCTCCCCACCAATGCAAATTCAGCTTCAGAAACACCCATTGGGGGATCAATAGTTTTGGATCCCAATGGCGTTAGAGGTATCCCGAATTAGAATCAAGATACTTCCTTCAAGTGTATCTATCAGGATAAAATCTAGGTATTCTAGTCCTTTTATTTCTTTATACTCTATATGGGGATTAATGAAAATAATTTCTTAAGTTGGGGTTATGATGACAGATGGTAGTGCACGGAAGGAAGGTTCAACCCAAGGGTGATGTTTTGGAAGCAACAATGTCTTTGAAAAGATTATGGAAAGTGTTATAGTGAAAGTTAGTGTTAATTATACCATGTCTTCTAGGCCAATGAGGTACAATCATCACAACCGATAGAAGACCTGAGATCTAGTCACTCTACCCCCTATTAGATAAGAGAGAAATAAAGGGGTCTCAATGTCAAAATATGTTGTGTCTTCCTCTCATCCCTCATAATGATCATCAGATTATTTATATAATTTAGAAATTCAATCGTGGAAGGAAATTTCTCATGACATTGAAAATATATAGTTGTTTCTCCCAACTGACAACAATATCATAGAGCTTTGAGATATTCAAGCACCCTCTGATCTTCGCCCTAACATCAATTTTGATCAAGTGGGGAAATATATTCAGGAACTGAATATGTGAATATATTTCATTTATGATTGGATCCCAACCATAAGATGGGTATCCTAAATACTATACAGGTATAAAATTGAGGGGATATTTTGTCAATCTAAAGAGGAATATGTCAACTACATCGACGTTGATGAGGTGTCTCTCTCTTTCCTCTTCTACTTTCCCTTCTTCACCCAAAATCATTAATTTTAGGGTATTCATATTGAAATTGGGAGGATTAGAATTATATGAACCAATGAAAACCACAAAAACCTTGAAAAAACCTATGAAAATATTAAAACATTAAAAAATGTAAAAATCTTAAAAAAACTAAATACCTTAAAAATCCCTAAAAAAAGTAAATACCTTAAAAATCCCTAAAACCCCTCAAAAGTCTACAGAATCCCTAAAATTTCCTAAAAATGTAAAAAACACTAATAAACAGAAATCCCCTAAGAATGCCTAAAAACCTAAAAACAAAAAACCCCCTAAAAACCTATAAAATTCTAAAATCATTAAAAACCTTAAAACTCCTTAAATATAGACCCAAAAAAACATAGAAAACTTTAAAATGCAATAAAACCCAAAAAACCCACTAAAAACTCTAAAAACTCTATAAACCCCTTAAAACACAAAATAATTCTAAAAACCATAAAAAATATTAAAAAATAGAAAATAACCTTAAATCCAAAAAAACCATAAAAACACTTACAACCCTAAGACACGTAAAATCCATCAAAATCTATAAAAACCTGAAAAACCATGAAAAATATAAAAATATCTAAAATCGCTAAAAACATAAAAACCTGGAAAACCCATAAAAACCCATAAAACCTTAAAAACCTTTAAATGCTCAAAATCCCTAAAAACCCCAAAAATCCTAAGAATCCAAAAAATACCTAAAATTGACTAAAAACAAGAAAACCATAAAAACCTTTAAAACCCCTAAGAAATCCTTAAAATACTAAAAGCACTTAAACTGCCTTAAACATAAAAATTAGTAAAACCTTTACAAATCCTAAACCCCCTAAAAACACTATAATTCATCAAAATTCCTAAAAACACTAATAAACAAAAAAAATATAAAAAATATATAATGAAATCCTAAAAACATAAAAACCCAGAGAAACCTTATGAAAAACATAAAACACTACAAAAACATAACACCCCTAAAAACCTGAAAACTCCAAAAACTATAAAAGACCCTATAAACCCTAAAAACACATAAAACCCTTAAACACCTAATCCCATAAAACCCTAAAACCCCAAAAAACATAAAAACCCCACTAAAAAATCTAAAAACCCATTTAACCATTAAAAATTTAAAAAAACACTAAAAACAATAAAAACCTAAAAACTAATAAAATAGTAAGAAAACCATAAATATTATAGAAACCCCGAAAACCCGAAAACCCCTCAAAAACCCTAAAACCCGTAAGACATAAAAACATAAAAAACCTTAAAACATAAAAAGGTTAAAAACCCAAAAAAACCCTAAACACCCAAAAAAAATTAAAAATAATGAAACCCATACAAGTCTTAAAAACCCCTAAAACCCCATAAAACCCTTAAAAACCACCAAAAATATAAAAACCCTATAAACTGCTAACACTATAAAAAACCTTAAAAAACAAAAAAAACAACACATCGTAAATCCAAAAAAACAATAAAACCCTATAAACCCTAAAACCCTTCAAATCCAAAAAGCCCTAATGAGCCGTAAAAATAGTAAAATAATCCCTAATGATTCATAAAAATGTAAAAACCATAAAAATTAAGAAAATGAAAAGAAAACAATAAAAATAGAAAATCACTTAATACCCCTAAACATCCTAAAAAAGGTAAAAATCCGAAAACAACAATAACCCTAAAATCCCTAAATACTAGATAAACCCATAAAACTATAAAAACTATAACAATAATAAAAAATACTAAAAAATCCATAAAAACCACAAAAAACACTGAAACCACGTTTGAAAACAATAAAAACCTAAAGACACTTAAATCCACTAAAATACCGTAAAACCCCGAAAAATCTTTAGAAAACATAAAAACCCATTGAAAAAATAAAAAAAATCCAAAAAAATCTAAAACCCTAATAAAAATCCTAAAAATCCTTTATGCTCTTAATAAATTTAAAAACTATAAAACCCATTAAAACCCTAAAAAACTGGAAAAAAAACCTAAAAAACCGTACGAATCGTAAAAACCCTAAAGTCTCCCAAAAACCTTCAAAATCCATAAATATAAAAAAACAATAAGAATCCAAACAAGTCATTAAAAACCGTTAAAAACACTAAATACTCTAAAAACAAAAAAACCCTAAAAACACTAAAATATAATCAGATTATAAAATTATAGAAACCCTAAATATCACAATAAAACCTAAAAATCTATAGATATCCTAAAGATTACTAAAAAACCAAAAAATAAAAAAACCTAAAAAATATTGAATAATGTTATGAAAATCATAAAAACCTAAAAGCAAATAAACACAAAAATAAAATTAAACAACATTAAAAATCCTAAAAGACCCAAAAAACCCCATGAAACTATAAAACCCCCTAAAAAGAATAAAACCATAAAAACAAAAAAACCCTAAAAACAACAAAAAATTATAAAACCCGTAAAACACTTAAAAACACTAACAGTCTCTAAAAACACTAATATAGTTAAAAAAACCTAAAACAAAAAAAAATTAAACTATAAAAACACTCAAATTACCTAAAAAACTAAAAGCCCATACAAATCCTAAAAAATCATAAAAATTCCTAAAAATTTAAAAACACAAAAAATGTAGAAAAATATAACAAAACACTAAAAATATACAAACACTTAAAACCCTAAAAACCTAAAAATCCCTAAAATTCCTAAAAACCCTAAAACCCCATAAAACCCAATAAATCCCTCAAAACCCTAAAAACTCATAAAAATCCTACTAAATCGCAAAAAACCATAAAAGTAAAAAAAACCAAAATGGTAAAATCATTAAGAAAAGATTTTGAATAAAAAAACACTTTAAACCCCTAATAAAATAAAAATGCTAAAAACCATAAAATTCCCTAAAAACCCTAAAAACTCTAATACCCATAAAACCCATAATATCCCTTAAAACCCTAAAGCCATAAAAAACTTTAAGAACCATTTAAAACCATAAAAAGATAAAAAGACTCTAAAAACCTTAAAAATTAAATAGAATCCTAAGAAAATAATAAAACCAAAAAACCCATAAAAACCCTCAAAATACATATAACCACTAAAACCATAAAAATCATAAAAATCCAAAAAATAATTAAATAACCTTTAAATCCCTGAGAAACCCTAAGAAAACATTAAAAACTTAAAAACACTTATAACCCCTACAAAACCTTGAAAAATACTAAAAAACCAAAAAACCTTAAATATCCACAAAATGTTCAAAAACCCTAAAAACCATATAAATTATAAATAATATCTAATCACGTAAAAACATTAAACACCTATAACACCTTATAAAATATTAAAAAACTAAAAACACCTAAAACCCTTAAAAACCCTAAAAACACTAAAAACCAAAAAAGACTCTAAAAAACCAAAATACCCTAAAAACCATAAAACCCAAAATAGCCACTAAAAACCCTTTAATCCAATAAAAACCTTAAAAATTATACGATGAAATAAAAACCCTATAAATGCAAAAAATGATAAAAAACATTAAACCAAAAAAACCATACAAGTCTAAAATTCCATAAAATCCCTACATAACGTAAAGATCATAAAGCCTTGAAAACTCCAAAGCACATAAAAAACACCAAAATCCATGGAAATCCCTAATATAACCTTAAAAATATAAAAATTATTAAAACCCCTAAAAACATAAAAAATTCTAAAATCTTAAAGACCCCTGAAAAACTGAAAACCCCCAAAAAAACACTAAAAAAAACTAAAAAACATAATGATTATAAAAATGTCAATAAATTCACTAAATACATAAAAAAGTCTAAATAAATTGAAATTCCCTATGAAAACAATAAATACCTACAAACAGATTAAACCCCTAAAAAAATAAAATGATAAAACCCCTCGAAGTCCCTAAAACCCATAAAACCCTATAAAAACCCACAAATGATTAAAAACTGTAAAAACCCTTTAATTCACTAACAATGTTAAAAACTATAAATACCATTAAAACTCCTAAAAATAAAAATAAATTGACACCCAAAAATCCATAAAACCCTAAAAACCCTCAAAATCCCTAAAAACACGAAAATCCCATAAAAATAACTATAAATCCAAAAAATACAAAAAAAATGTTAAAACTAAAAAACCCAAAAAATACCTAATAAAACATTAAAAACTCCAAATTCTTAAAACCCTTAAATAAAAATAAATGTTAAAACCCTAAAATAACCAAGACACCCATAAAAACCCTAAACACCCTAAAATCCTTAAAATTCCAAAAAACCCTAAAATTTATATAAAAACTGTAAAAACACTTTAAACCCATAAGAACATTAAAAAATAACAAAAACCATAAAAACATTGGAAATTAAAAAAACCAAAAAAACCCCAAAAAATCCACAAAAACCCTAAAAACCCCAAAACCCTCAGAATCACTAAAATCTAGAAATACCATACAATCAATCAAAATCTCTAGAAACATAAATCCCTCAAAATCCCTAAAACCCTAAAAACCATAAAATTCCTCAAAAAGGTCTATTAATCCCTAAAATGTAAGAAAACCGTTAATCACTGAAG
This sequence comes from Viscum album, assembly GCA_963277665.1. Taxonomy (NCBI): domain Eukaryota; kingdom Viridiplantae; phylum Streptophyta; class Magnoliopsida; order Santalales; family Viscaceae; genus Viscum; species Viscum album. The sequence continues at coordinate 44,448,700 of OY728151.1, forward strand.
AACCTTAATAAAAAAATAATAACCTAAAATCACTAAAAAACACAGAAAAATATAAAAAATACTAAAAAACCTAAGAATCCTAAGAGACCCTAAAAATCATAAAAACCCAAATCCCCCTAAAAATCCATATAACTATAAAAACCATAAAAATAAAACAAAATCCCTAAAAATCCCTCAAAATATAAAAACCCAAAAAACCATGAAAACCCTTAAAAAACCTAAAATCCTAAAACACATAAACCCATAATAAACCTAATAATTTATAAAACACTAAAAAGACATAAAACCCGTAAAAAACATAAAAATATTAAAAAAACCCTAAAACCCCATAAAACCTTAAAAACTATTAAAAACTCTAAAAACCTTTTAAACACATAAAATTATTATAAAAACTCTAAAAATATTAGAAATCCTAAAAAACTCAAAAATCCTAGAAATAAAAAAACCATAAAAACCCTAAAAACCCTAAAAACCCTGAAACCTTAGAAAACTCTAAAAACAAAAAAAACTATAAAAAAGAAAAAAATCCATAAAAATCTCTAAATCACAATAAAACCATAAACTCTAAAAATACAAAAGAATAACATAAAAACTAAAAACACAATAAACCCCTAAAACCATAAATATAATGAAAACTTTAAAAAAAAACCTTTAAACCCTAAAAACCCTCAAAATCCTTGAACACCCTCCAAATTGTAAAAATCATAAAAAAGATCTAAAAATCCCTAAATTATAATAAAAATTATAAAACCCCTAAAAACCCTAAGAAACTCTTAGGAACATAAAATCACATGAAACCCCTAAAATACCTATGAACGCTAAAAACCCTAAATTTCCATAAAACCATAAAAACCCTAAAGCCCCTAAAGACCATAAAAACCATAAAACCCATAAAAACTCTAAAAACCAATTAAACCACAAAATACTTTAAAATACACTAAAAAACATATGTATCCTCAAACACTGAAAAAACCATTAAAACCCTAAAAAATAAAAAAAAATACCTTAAGAACACAAAAAATCCATAGAAACCCTAAACACAAAAAAATCTAACAAATAACTAAAAATGAAAAAATATCTAACCCTGAGAAAACCTAGAAATCCAAAAAAAACATAAAACTCAAAAAAATATTGAAATGATAAAACCCATTTTAGAACTCTAAAATCATAAAACTCTAAAAATACGTAATCACATAAAATACCATAAAATTCATAGAAAATAACTAAAAATCCATAAAGACATAAAAACCCATAAATCCCTGAAAACCCCTAAGAAAACCATAAAACCCTAAAAACACTTAAAACCCTTAAAAAACAAAAAATATTAAAAAAGCCCTAAAAGACCCAAAAATATTAAAAACCACAAAAACACATAGAAACCTTCATAACCATACAAACCCATAAAAACATAATGACCAATAAAAAACACTAGAAATACTTTAAAACACTAAAATGTTTAAAAAACCCTAAAACCCTTAAAAATGTAAAAAATTATAAAAACCCTAAAAACCCTTAAAAACCATAAGAACCCCTCAAAAATAAAAAACCCTTAAAACTAATAAAAAATCTAAAACTGACTAAAAACACAAAAAATACTTTAAACCTCTAAAAATGTTTAAAAACCCTAAAACCCTTAAGACTGTAAAAAAATCTAAAAACCCAGAAAAATCCATAAAAACCCAACAACCATCAAAATCTCTAAAAACCCTCTAAAAGAATAAAAATCCTAAAAATTTCATGAAAACCCTTGTAACATAAAAACCCCTTAAAACCTTACAAAATCTAAAGGGAAACTTAAAAACCTAAATAAATTTACTACCTTTGAAATACCTAAAAACACTAAAAACCCTGAATACCCCTAAACACATAACCCCCCAATCCCCCAAACATTTCAAAAAATAATAAAAATTTGTAAAAGGCCCTAAGATCTTTAAAAATAAAAAACCACAAAACCCTCAAAATCCCTAACAAAACCATAAAAAAACATAAAACCCCTAAGAACCTAACAATACTAAATACCCTAAAAGATAATAAAACCCATAAAATCCCCTAAATACAATAAAAACAATAAAAACCATTAAAAAACTAAAACCATAAGAATCCATAAAATGACTAAAAAATGTAAAACACGTTTTGACTCTTAAAAACTTTAAAAAAATCTAAAAAACTATAAAACCTCTATAAACTCAAGAAGACCCTAAAAACCATAAAACCCATAAAAACGCTAAAACTCCTAAAAACCATCAAAATCCCAAAAAACCCAAAAGACGTTAATAATAATAAAAAATCCTTAAAAATATTTAAAAACCTATAAATAATGAAAACAATGGAAAACCCTAAGAAGACAATAAAAACCAAAATACACTTAAAACCCCTAAAAACATAAAAAACAAAAAACCCTAAAATATCTAAAGACCCTAAAACCCTGAAATATAAAATAAAACATTAAAAATCTAAAAGAATTTGAACCCCTAAAAATCTAAAAAAATATAAAAATCTAAAATGGTCCTAATGGCCCTAAAAAAATAAATAACCATAAATACACATAATAGAAAAAAATACACTAAAATTTAGAAAAAATAATTAAACCCCTAAAAAAGTTAAAAAAATATAAAAAAAATTAAAACCCAAAAAACTAAAAAAATTACAAAAAACCAAAAAACATTAAAAACCCTATAAACTCTCAAAATCCATAAAAACATAAAAACCATAATGATCCTAAAAATTTCCCTAGAATCACTAAAAACATAAAACCCAAAAAACCTAATAAATCCTAAGAAAACATTAAAAACTAAAAATACTAAAAAATAGTAAAAATCTTAAAAAAAACTAAACACTAAAAAAATAAAAATAAATAAAAACCCTAAAACCCTAAAAACCATAAAACCCTAAAAACCATAAAACCCTATAAATCCATAATCATCCCTAAAAACTTTTAAAACTCCTTAAAAACAATTAAAACCCCTATAAAATCCATAAAAACATAAAAACTATTAAAAATACTAAAAATATAAAAATGATAAAACCCCTCAAAGTCCATAAAACCCCTAAACCCTCTAAAAACCAAAATACCCCAAAAAATCTAAAAAACCCTAAATATCTTTAAAAACTTAAAAACCAATAAAAACTCGAAAAAAAACATTAAAAACAATTAAAATGGTAAAAAAAAATATAAAACCCCATAAAAACTATAAAAATTCAAAAATACCTAAAACCCCCCAAAAACATAAAACCTTTCAAAATAATAAAAAAAACCCCAAACCCTAAAAATCCTAAAAAATCCAAAAAATCATAAAAATACTAAAAAATATTTAAAAATACCAAAAATTGCAATAAACCATTAAAATGATAAAAAAAATAAGAAAACCATAAAAACATAAAAATAATTAAAACACATAAAAAACTAAAAATTGTTAAAAAACCAAAAAACCCTCAAAATCACTAAAAACACAAAAATCTATAAAAACCTAAAAATCCATAAAAATATCTAAAAATGTCAAAAAATATTGAAAACATTAAAAAACCTATGAAAAACATAAAATCTTAAAAACCCTTAAAACCCCTAAAAACCTAAAAAAACTCTAAAAATCTTAAAAGTCCCTAAAACCCTAAATATCCCTTAAAACCATAAAACACCTAAAACCATTAAATCATCATTAAAAACACCACTACATCACTGACAGGCCATTAAACCCATTAAAACATTAAAAAAACTAAAAACACATTAAAACCTAAAAAACTCAAAAATATACTAAAACCCCAAAAAAACATAAAAAACCTAAAATGCTAAAATACCATAAAATCCCTTAAAATTCCTTAAAAGACTAAAAATCCAAAAAATTTATAAAAACCCATAAAATACCTAATATTTAAAAATCAATAAAACCCATGAGAATTAAAATGAAAACCATAAAAACCTAGACACTAAAATCCCCTAAAAACCCTAAAAAAACTTTATACCATAAAAACCAGAAAAACCCTAAAATCTTTCAAAATTACTAATAACCCAATGTTTATATAACTGAATATGTGTGATGTTTCTCTGTTATGGGATTTATTTTATGGGTTAAATGTTGTACAATCATTCAGAACGAGCTCACTATCTTGGATAGTTTCTAATGAGTTTTGATCACATAACCAAAATCACCAAATGGTTCCCTTACTAAAGATGTTTTATGAGCCTAATTTTAAAAAGTAAGTAGTTGTTGAGAAATTATCTAACAACACATAGAAACTCACATTGGATGAGAGGATGGGTGGTTGGGATCATCACACCATTTTGGGGGATAATTATTTCATACTTTGGGACTCTCTTATAGAATTAGGGCATGTTCGTGAATCCTTCATTAAATTCCAAGTATAACATAGGTTTATATTGAGTTAACAATCAATTATTATCATTTATTGATTCTATAATAATCTATATGTATCTTATGTTATTCATATATGTATACATATTTATGTATCCAAGGTTCTCCGTTAATGGTACACTTTTTCTGTTGGGATTAGATATTATTTGGTTATTTATTATTTGGATACTGGTTTTAATCCTTATATTGGGGAGATCTAGATGTTATCATCATTTAATAAGACAAGAGTTTTTTTGATATTGGGATCAGGAACCTAAGATGGGATTTCAACATAACCTTATGAAAGGAGTCTGAATCCACGTAGTTCAGTTTTAATTAACTAGACACATCATACCTTTTAAGGTCTTGTGGAAAGGACCAAACCATGCAGTTTGACGTCCTGAGGAAAGGAAATCTAGGAAAAAAAATTTTATCCAAGGGTTAGGTGGGATGTATGTAGAATTATCCCAAGTAACACATAGGTAGTGTCACATCCTAGGTTGGTGAGGACCCTACTGGGAATGTGGCCCAGAAAATATTAGTGTTGATATGGGGTTTTGGGTTTGAACCTTAGATAGGATTCCTACATATATCAATATGATAGGAATAAAACACTACATAGTTCAATTTTTTTGAGGACCCACACCTGTGAAGGCCTTCTGGAGGTTAGTATCAGATGTAAATTTATCCCTTTGAGAGGATGGTAACATGGTTTTAGGAAAAACACCAAGGTGTTTTTCCTTCTGTGTATATCATTGAAAAAAGTCTGAAATTTTTTTTATAGGTTTGGTTGGGGATTATACATCGGTGTATGCCCCTATGAATGAGTATGGTTGATTGAGAATTACACTATATATGAGGACCCTATCAAGGAAATATGAAGATCCATCATAAATATTCTCAACAGAGACAACATCTAATTATGCATATGTAATTATCATTTCTAATATATATTCCCACTTGAGTCATTCCCAATGTGATAAACAAGAGGTAACAGAAGATCTGAAAACACCAAGGAATATCCTTTGTCCACTGGTGCACAAGTTGAGGACTATGAGAGAGATAGAGAGGGCCTTGATGTGCTAGTTTCCTATTTTTTTGACACAAATATAGTTACATATTTCCATGGTTATGGCAGATGATAAGGAATATGAGCTTACTCTAATAGGTATTCCTTACACTTCTCATAGTTTCATAAGAATATATGAGGATAAGTCTCTAATCAACATCAAAGGTAATAGTAATCATGATCCCCTACTCATCATAAGAATTGGGAGGGCCCATCTCTTAGATATGATAAAGGAATAATGTGGATCTAACCCTCATATTAGATATCAGAAAGACCCTAGTATTAGTAAAAACATGGTAAGTACAATGAAATATCACTCAAGTGTAATACTTGGAGGTACCTAGAACTACCACTATGGATGGGAACCTCATGAAAGAAGGGATCCATAACTACACACACTCCTAGGTCCCTAACTGTCAGGAATGACATGTGGGGGACACCTCTAATTGAAGGAATTCATAACCAAATTAGAGACATACTCATGTTCTTCTCATCATCATTGTTTAAGTTGAGAGGATTCAGTGGAGGTGACTATTTGGTCTCCCTTAGAAAAGTTATCCAAAGTAAGAGTAACCCATCCATTGGGGACTTGAATGAAGTATTAGGCGGTGGCTCACACATGTAAGGGATGGGCGAGACAAAGGGGTATCATATATGCAGGACTTGGAAAAATTTGAGGTTCTTCATTCAAGGTAGTTCTGTGCAAGCTATAACTATCTTGAAGAAGGATCACTAAGAAACCAACTCTAGGGTGATCCCTTTTTCAAGGATCCATGGGTTTCATCAAGTGTCTGTATAATGGTTGTGTGCAGGTCCCATGTTTAGAAAGATACATTTTTTCTAGCAATTTTAATTTAAGGAGAAGGTTTAATCATGCAAGTGTATCTTGTTTTGGAACCTGTAGGAACTTTAATCCCACTATAAACATTAATTCCCTCCACTCTTGGGTTTTAGAGAGCCACCTGAGAGGTTATGATGACCTAGGTGAAAAACTAGAGTGAGAAAAGTTACTAGGATTCATTAGGATTTTTCATCATTCAAATTTGGATCACCATGGTCATATTTATAGGAATACACCAGACCTTGGTTGAGGGATATTTCTCACATTGGTATCCCATCTAGGTATCCCATTCAGGTAACTTGTGTAGGGGTTTTTTTATACTTTTAGGCTTTATAGTAAGGTCCTACAAGATCTTTCAAGAACGCAATATATGATCACATATGACCATCAGGATGAGTTCCTTTGATACTTCCTAGGAATCTTCACCAATTAACTACATGAGATATTTTATTAAATCCTTCCATCCAATGTGATAAAATATAGTGTCAACAAAATAATATACCTCGGGATTTGATCAGATTAGAAAAAGAGGATATTTTCCTAAGGTAGAGGGATGAAAAAATTCTTAAGGTTTTCCATGTAGTCTGTGTAGTTCATCAATGTAGGTATAACATACAATTCATATGTGTCTATATATAGTGTTGACCATCTAATGAATTCTCCTATCCACTTTCATTTTCTTCTACTCTCATCACACAGGTCTTCCATGCATTCTTTTTAATATTTTTCTTCACATGCATGTATTTCAAGGAATCTCCTTCGTGAATGTTCTTAGTATGACCTTATTAATGTGTTATAGAGCCTTGGGCGAGTGACTAGTATGAGGTATCATGGGGGAGTGGCCTACATGAGGTCATTTACACAAGTGAACCATGTGAGGTCACTAGTAAAAGTTACATGTGTGAGGTTAGTTATGCGAGTTTCCTTCATGAGGTCCTTTCTTTCTCTAAAATTTCAAAATCTTCTAAAACTATGTTTTGACTTTAATGAAAATCTTTACATGTCTTAAAATATATTTAATGTATTCTCTAATTGATTCCCATGAACAAGACTCTAAAAATGTATCAAATATTCTTAAATGTTTTGGGACATATTACTATGAAATTTGTGACACCACCCTCCCAAAATTAGAGAATCACTTGATGTAGTATTAGTATGAATAACCATGAAGTGACAATAATCCTTTGTATGGAAACATGCTTCAAAACAATTAACCTATAAAAAATATCTTGAGTTACATAATGATGTCCTGGTTCATGGAAGATACCAATTGTCCCATTAGCAATGTCTATTCTATGGGCGTATGAATATTTAAAGGAATAGTTCCAATCGATTGTGTCATGAAACAAAACATATGTACCCCAGATTTGAACCCTCAAACCTAAAAATCAAAGCCTCACTGCAATGATTCAACATTCCATGCTTCCAAAATTGAAAAATCACAAGGCTGGAAGGAGTATTGGGAATTATTCTATGGAAGGGGGTCAGGACTAAATGGATGTAGGCATATTGGGTGCACTATACCTTTGAAGAGTATAATAATTAGTTGAAATTGTCTGTATTTACCAGGTCATTTTTGTGTCATGAACATATATCTACAAGAATCCAGACTTCATCCCAGAATTTTTGAGCCAATGGATCCCTCAAACGAATTATTTCCAGCTTAAACATAGTGAATTCAATAATAGTTTGTAGGATGTCAATAGGATATATGGAGATCCTGTACTACAAGAAATAAATGATTCGTTCATTCCACCAAAGGTGAATTGGGATGATGTCAAAAGGACACCATATTTTCCCCATGAGTTGTTGAAATAGGATAAGATGATCAAGAATGGAGAACCTCTCCCAAGAGGTAATATCCCTCTGGAATTATGAATGAAGACCTTACATGAGCCAGAAGAAGAAGGTCCTACATCTAAAATCCCTATGGGTTTTCCCACATTAAAGAATAAAATCATTCCATGTATGTTCTGGCCCACATTGGAGCATGGCAGGTATCATCATTGGGGCTATAAATTGAAACATGTCATCTACCCAAGTACTCGTGTCACTGGATTTCTTACAATGTGGTTGAGAACCTACCTTCTATTAGTCCATGAATCCAATGAAAACATGAGGCTAGGGACATTATTTATAGAAGCCAAACTATAAGAGTATGGAAACAAAGGGATGGATTCCCCTATTATATTGAAGTTCTACCTATGTTTACTGCATGTGTACACCGAGAGAGTTCCATTTTGAATTTCAAGACCATTTCATGTGATGTGGAGATGTATTTAATCCCAATTTAGCTCTTACACTATGATGATCATAGCTATTGTTCCACAGATCTGGTTCCTCCTCTTCATTTAGGCTATTTCTTGCATTCATCATTTATCCCTAAAAAATGATGAAACCCTAAGGAATCTGAATGTATTAGGAGAGTTTAAATTCTTCCCATATAGTGATCTATGTACCAGAAAGGTCACTAAAAATTCGAAATATGATGATGATCTTAGGTCATACATGATTGTGTTCAAAGATATCATACTTGTGGCCCTTATTGATGGTCATATCATATGTGATTCATATTCTCCATATCGATTTACCATCCAATTCAAGTTCCTACAATAGTGATGTGTCTCTCCTCCCATGCATGTTTGACATGCGAAACATACATTGGGGAATCAAAAGTGTTGGATCTTGATTGTATTAGAGGTGTATTAAATTTAAATCAATCTATCTCTGTTAGTACATCGATTAGGATATAATATGGTTATTCTACTGCTTGAATTTCTTTACACCCTGAAGGGGTGTTAACAAAAAGCATTCCTCGAGTTGTGGCTATGATGAATGATGGTCGTGGAAAGCATGGAGGGAAGGTTAAACCCAAGGGTGATGATATTGAATCTCTAGAGTCTTCAAAAAGATCTCAAGATGGGGTTATAGATAATTTTTTAGTTAAGAAGACCATGTCATCCAGACCAACACGGTCAAGCACACCATCGGGCAGAGACCCGAGATCCAGTCACCCAACCCCCTATTAGAGAGAAGAGGTGTAAAATGGATTCAAATCCAAAATTGGTCAAGTATTCTTCACATACATTCATAATATCATCAAGTTATTTATAGAATTTTTAAATTAAATCCCAGAAGGGAATTTCTTGTGAAATTGAATATATATAGTTGTTTCTCTAGGGTGGCATGCAAATCCTTGATCTTGGAGATATTCAAGCGCCCTCTAATTTTCATCCTGACATCAATTTTAATAAGTTGGGAAAATATTTTCAAGAATTTGAGGTCTTAATATATTAAATTGGTGATTGGATCCCATCCACAAGATAGGTGTTCTACATACTATATAAATATAAAATAAAGGGGATATTTAGTCGATCTAAAGAGGAATATGACAACTATATCGATGTTGATGAGGTATCTCCCTCATTCCCCTTCTACGATCCCTCTTTCATCCATAATCATTAATTTTTTGGGGATTTATATTGCAATAGGGATGATTTTATATAGGGTAACAAAGGAAAACCTTAAAAACCTTAAAAAACAAAAGAATGCAGTAAAAAACATAAAACCCTAAAAAACCTAAAAACACTAAAAATACCAAGAGTCTGAAAAACCATAAAACCCATAAAAACCATTAAATCCCCTAAAAACCATAAAAACCTTAGAATCCCATAAAAACCATAAAAACACAAAAAACTCCCAAAACCCATTAAACCCATAAAATTTTAAAAAGACTCTAAAAAACCTTACAACCGTAAAAAACTCAAAAAAAAACCCAAAAAACCAAAAAACACATTAAAAATATACAAACCCAAAAAAAACATTAAAATCACTCCGAATCCCTAAACACGCTAAAAATATAAAAAGCAAAAAATCCTTAAATATACATGAAAACCTAAAAATGCTAAAAACCCATAAAAATGATAAACACACCATAAAAACCTAAAAAAGGTAAAACCCCTAAAAATCCTAAAAAATGCTGAAGACTCCTAAATTCTATATTAACCCAAAAAATAATAAAAACCCTAAAAATCACGAAATAAATTAAAAATCACAAAAAACCCCTAAAAAGCACTAAAAACCTAAAAATCCTAAAAATCATGAAAAACCCTAAATAACTATAAAAACTGACAACTCTTAAAACCTTTAAAATCCCTAAAAATGATAAAACCATAAGGCACCTAGAATTCCCTAAAACCCATAAAACCCTATAATCATTAAAAACCCAAAAAACCCAGAAGAACCCCAAAACCACAAAAAATTATAAAAACCTTTTGAACCCCTAAAAATTTCAAAAAACATTAAAATCTCATAAAACCCAAAAAAAATCTAAAAAAACCCATAAAACCACAAAACCATGAAAAATCTAAAAACCCTAAAATCATCAAAATATCTAATGATCCCAAAAATCATAAAAATACTAAATAACAAATAAACATTAATAATAATGAAAAAAATCCTATAAACCATGATAAACATTAAGAAAACCACAAAAACATAAAAACTACTAAAAGTCCTAAAAATGTTGAAACCCATAAAAACACTAAAAACCGTAAAACCCTAAAATGATTAAAACCCAAAAAAACCATAAAATCATAAAAAATCCCAAAAATCCCTAAAAACATTAAACCCCTAAAATCATTGAAAACACACAATGAAAAAATTAAAAACCTAAAAAGACAAGAAATCCCCAAAAAATATAAAAAATGCTAAAAACACTAAGATGCCCTAAAAACCCCAAAAAACCCAAAAAACTCATACAAACCCTAAAAACATTAAAAAACACTAAAAACCCATAAAATGTCATAAGACCCTAAGAATCTAATAAAAATGCTAAATACGCTTCAATACCCTAAAATGTTAAAATTCTAAAAACCATAGAATCCCTACTAAACTCAAAAAAAACATAAAAAATTAAAAAAAACATAAAAAAATAAAAAAACCATAAAATTCCCAAAACCTTAAAAAACATTAACAACCATAAAACCCCTAAAAACATAAAAATATTAAAATCCTAAAAACAATATAAATATATAAAAGCTTAAAAAACCATAAAAACCCATAAAACCAATAATAAAACCTTAATACCCTAAAAACAATTGAAACCCCTAAAAATCCTAAAAACGCTAAAAAACCCTAAAAACCTTTAAAAAGACCCTAAAAATCGAAAAACCCCTTAAAACCATACAAAACCCAAAATTATTAAAAACTGTAAAAAACCATAAAACCCTAAAAAATCTAAAAACCCGTTAAACCCCTAAAAATTTTAAAAACTCTAAAATACTATAAAAATCCTAAGAAACAAAAAAACTCTAAAAAGGAAAAAAATCATAAAAACCTTAAATCCCATAAAACCCCTCAAATCAATTAAACCCCTAAAACCCCATAAAAATCTAGAAATCCTAAAAACCCAAAAATGTAAAAACCCTTAAAAACAATGAAAAAACCTAATAAATCCTTAGAAAATAAGAAAACAGTAAACCCGAAATAATCTAAAAATACTAAAACCCCTAAAAAACACTAAAACCCTCAAAATTCTTAAAACCCAAAAAATATTAAAAAACCTATAAGAATCCCAAAAATGTAAAAAACCCTAAAAACCTAGAAAACCTTATGAAAACATAAAAACCTAAAAAACAAATAAACCCTACTAAAAAAACTAAAACTCACTAGAATCCCAAAAAGGCAATAAAAATCTTAAAACCCCTAAAACCTAGAAAAAATTATAAAACACTAATAAAAACCCTGAAACCCATAAAACAATAAACACCCTTGAAAAACACTAAAAACCATTAAACACATAAAAAATTAAAAAACTCTAAAAACATTAAAACCCCTAAAAACCTCACAAAAACCCTAAAACCACCCAAAACCATATAATCCCTAAGAACCCTAAAACACTAAAACACCTTAGAATCCCCAAAAACCAAAAATGCACATATAAATATTCAGAAATCCCTAAAAACCAAAAAATATAAAAACCCATAAAAAATATTAAAAACCTTATGAAAACCATAGAAACCTAAAAATGTAAAATACCTAAAAACCTTAAAATGCTAAAAACCTAAAAACAAAAAAAACCAAAAAAAAACCCTAAAAATCATTAATACCGTAAAAATATTTAAAAACCCATAAAAACATAAAATCATAAAAAAATCCTTAAAATCCCAAATAATGTGAAAAATGCTACAAACCCTGAAAACACCTATGTAAACCATCAAAACCTAAAAAACACTTAAAAACCCAAAAAAGACAAAAAACACTAAAACCCCTAAAAAAATTAAAACCATAAAAACCCAAAACCCCCGTCATAATCCATAAAGACCCTTAAAATAATAAATATCCTAAAAATCCCTAAAAATGAAAAAAAGTAAAATCTATAAAAACCTTAAGAAAACCATAAAAACATATAAACATTTAAAACCCTTTCAAAATCCAAAAACTACTAACACTCATAAAATACCCTAAAATCCCTAAAATGAAAAAAATAATAAAACCCCTTAAACCCCCAAAACCCTAAAACCATTAAAAAACCACCAAACACATAAAAAAATGCTAAAAATTATAAATACATTAAAAAACCTTGAAAACTAAAAAAAACTCTAAAACCCAAAAAAAATATCTTAAAACCAAAAACCCTGAAAATAAGTCAAGATCCCTAAAAATCCTAAAAACCTTAAAATTCCTAAACAATCCCCAAAAACCCTAAAAACCATGAAAACCCTAGACACCATAAAACATACAAATAAAACCATAAAAACCCAAAAATAATTAAAACTACCAAGGAAACCAAAATAATATAAAAACCCTTAAAAACCAAATAAAATCCCAAAAACAATCAAAATCCCTAAAACCATAAAAAACTATAATCCAAAAAAATCCCAAAAAATACCAAAAAATCTAAAAGACAATAAAATTCTTGAAAACTAATATGTAAAAAATAAAAATCTAAAACAAATTAAATTCCTAAGAACATGAGCCTGAACCCAGTTGGTGAGGTATCTTTATGTGTATCAATGAGACCCTGTTTTGAAACTAGGAGGAGGTATATTTTCAGGTTACTGTAGCAGTACTGTTGTAGTTGTTATAGCAGTTACTAGAGCACATAACGTTTGGTATTGTAGCAGTCAGAACTATTAATTTTGGGCCACCAGTTTGGGCTTGTAGTCATTAAGGCCTTTGATCCAACCAGGAGTTTGGCTCAGTGGGGCGTTCTGGCCACCTCTAAGGCCTTCGGGCCACTCAAGGCCTTCGAGACACATGTAGTTTCCCTAGACAGACTCTACAAAAAAGAAGCAGGCACACTCACCAAAGCAGAACCAATGGATTCAGAATAATGAGTGGGTATGACTATATCATCAGGACGAGCCTGTGCATGCATGAGAAGCTTAACCAGATGACCATGCGAAGGTGTAGAGCTACCATCATGATGTAGATGCTGGGGAGGGGCAGTTTCTTGTAGTTATAGTCTGGTTGAATTCCCTAAGACCTTGAGGTCATGTAATGTCTCTTAAGCCTATGGGCTATGTAATCACTAAACCTACGAGCCTTGTAAGTGTTCCTCATCATCCCTTGAAAGGGGTTTTATCAAACATCTATAAAAAAGAATGCATTTGGTCCATTCGGTCTTTAAATGCCAAAAAACCCTAAAAATTTCTAAAAACCATAAAAAACCCAAAAACCCAAAAACCCCTTAAAAAATAAAAACCCGTAAAACCCTATAACCAGTAAAACTATAAAAACCCTTTAAACCCGTTAAAATTTTAAAATACTCTAAAAAACCATAAAAACCAAAAAAATGAAAAAACCCTAAAAATTCAAACCCACCCCCTAAAAACCCTAAAAACCCCAAAGACCCGAAAACCCCTCAAACCCCCTAAAAACCTAAAAAATCATAAAAATTCCTAAAAACGTAAAAGACCCTAAACCTCGAAAAATTATATAAAACCCTAATAATCCATTAAAAACATAAAAGCAATTAAAACACCTAAAAACCTAAAAATGCTAAATACCCTAAAAACCCTGAAATCCATAAAAGACCCTAAAAATCATAAAAATCCTAAAAAATCCATAAAAACATAAAACCCCTAAAATTCGTAAATTTTTTTTTGAAATCCATAATAACCTAAAAATACTTTGAATACCTAAAAAACCTAAAAACACTAAAAAACCTAAAAACCCTAAATCCTCTAAAAACATAAAAACCTAAAATCCAAAAAAACCCAAAAACCCATAAAAACCATAAAAAAACTAAAGAACATAAAAACCCATTAAACCCCTATGAATGTGAAGAAATATAAAAAATTAATAAACTAAAAAAACCCTAAAATCCAAGAAAATAAATAAAATCCCTAAAAATTCTAAATAACCCTAAGAAACCCAAAAATCAATAAAAACCCTAAAAATAATAAAAATCCTAATAAATACCTAACAGATCCTAAATACATAAAAACCCCTAAAAACATGAAATCCCCATAAAACCCCTAAAAAATAAAAACACTTTAAACCCATAAAAATATTAAAAATGCTAAGAATATGAAAAAACTAATAAACCCCATCGAACCCCTCCAAATACCTAAACCCCTAAAAACTATATAAGTCCTAAAAATGAAAAAAAAATCTATAAAAATTAATGAATATTTGAAAAACCACAAAAAAACCTTCAAAACCTAAAAAAAATATAAACCCATGAAAACCTAAAATCAGATAATACCCTAAAAGTTCCAAAAAAACCATGAAAAATCCTAAAACCATAAAACCCCCCAAAACCCTAAAAACCCTCAAAACCCTTAAAAATATATATAAACCCACTAAAAACTCTAAAAAACATTTAAACCCCTTAAGACATAAAAACTATAAAACAACTAAAAACTCATAAAAAGCTAAAAATTAAAAGAACCATAAAACCCCAAAAAACCAAAAAATCCCTCAAAATCACTATAAAATTAAAAAACCAAGAAAATCCTAAAATTTCCAAAAAAAAATTCCGTAAAAATTAAAAACCCCTAAAAACCATGAAAACCCTAATAAAACCATATAAACCTAAAAAATATTTAAACCTATAAAACCTAAAAAACACTAAAAACCCCAAAAACCATAAAATCAGATAAAAACATGAAAACCCTCAAAATCCCTAAAAACCATAAAAATGAAAAAATCACAAAAAATACCTAAAAATTCACAAAAAAAATAAAAAAAACCAAAAAATTGTGAAACCCCAATGAAAACTCAAAAAACCTAAAAATCTAAAAACTGTAATTTAAAAAAAACACTAAAACCCAAAAGACAACTAAAAACTAAATAATAGTAAAAACCTAAGATATCACTAAAAGCCATATAACACCATAAAATACTAAAAAATACCTAAAACCCCCGAAAAATGTAAGAAACACAAAAAACCATGAAAACCCCAAGGAAACCTTAAAAATAAAAAAAAACACATAAACCCCCTAAAAACATAAAAACCCTAAAATACCCTAAATACCATATATACTTAAAAGCCATTAAACCCCTAAAAACCATTCAATACCCAAAAACCAATGAAACATTTAAAAACCACTAAAAACTCTAAAAAAAAGTATAAAATCCAAAACCCCATAAAATAGTAATGACCCTAAATACACTAAAAATCCGAGAAACACACAAAATCTATAAAAATCATAAAAATAATAAAAATTCTAATAAATAAATTTAATTACCTAGAACTGTAAAAAACCCTATAACCCCTGAAAACCATGAAAACCGCAAATAAAAAATTAAATAATAAAAAAAATATAACCCTTAAAAATCCATAAAACATCAAAAAAATACCAAAAATCCTAAAACTCTAAAAACCCTTAAAACACTCAAAATACGTAAAAATGATTAAAAATATAAAAAATTGAATAAATCCTTAAAAATATCAATAAAACATAAAAAACCATAAAATCCATGGAATCCCATAATAAAACATTAAAAAAACAAAACAAAACTCCTAAAAACTAAAAAATGATATATAACCTGAAATACAAAAAAAAACTAAAAAAACCTAAAAACTCTGAAAATCCAAAAAAGCCATAAAATGCATAAAACCAATAAAACCGCTATTAACTATAAAAACCCTTTAAAAACCTAAAAACATTAAAAAACTGTAAAAAATCTTAAAAATCATGAAAACACAAAAAAACACTACAAACCATAAAAAAATATAATACCATAAAAACCATACACCCCCTCAAAATCCCTAAAAACCCTAAAATCCAGAAAAATCCAATAAATCAAAGAAAAACCTAAAACACATAAAAACCTAGAAACTCTAAAACCACTTAAGAAAACATTAAATACCTAAAACACTTTAAACCACTAAAAGGTAGAAAAATTCTAAATACCCTTAAATCCCCAAAAAACAAAATAACCCTAAATTCCCTCAAAATATCTAAAAACCCTAAAAAATAAAAAAAATATAAAAAGAACCTGAATTATCCCTTAAAACATAGAATAAATTACTAACAATGATAAACCATAAGAAAAACTAAAAAACCAAAAAACACATAAACCTCTAAAACCTAAAAATTGCTAAAAAAAATTAAAACCCCTAATAACGATAAAACCCCTAAAATAATAAAAAACATAAAACCCCATAACAACCATAAAAACCAACCAAAAACTCTAAAAAATATTTTAAAACCTAAAAAACTTAAAAAACACTTAAACCCTTAAAACCCTAAAAACCAAAAAAACCAAAATCTTAAAATGGTAAAAAAAATTTAAAAAAACTAAACACCCCAAAAAATCGTTAAAATCACAAAAAAAGACATAAAAAAATTCTAAAAATATATGTAGAAACCCCTAAAAACATAAAAAACACTAAAATCTCTAAAAAACATTAAAAAACCTAAAACACATAAAACCCATAAAAAACCTAAAAATGGTAAAACAAACCCCAAAAACCCCATAAACTCAAACTTCTTAAACCCCTTATGGTATTTTGAGGGGGGGGGGTTAAGTGTTTTTAGTTATTTCTGGTTATCTTATGGTATTTTAGAGGTTTTAGGTTTTTTATGGATTTTTAAGGATTTTTTAGTATTTTTTTGTTTTTTAAGGCTTTTAGGGATTTCGAGGGTTCTAGGGTTCCTTCAGGTTTTTTGGGTTTTAGGGGTTTTAGTATTTTTTTTAGGTTTTAGGGGATTTAAGTGTTCATATGATTATAATGTTTTGTTATGGGTCTTCAACGTTTTAGGGGTATTTAATTTTTTAATGATTTTGATGTTCATATTTTTTTTTGTGTTTTTAGGGATTTTGAGGTATCTCTAGGTTCTCTAGTGTATTTATGGTTTTTATTTTTTATGGGTTTTTGTC
This sequence comes from Viscum album, assembly GCA_963277665.1. Taxonomy (NCBI): domain Eukaryota; kingdom Viridiplantae; phylum Streptophyta; class Magnoliopsida; order Santalales; family Viscaceae; genus Viscum; species Viscum album. Next base: position 44,466,296 of record OY728151.1, read on the forward strand.
ATTTTTAGTGTTTTAAAATTTTTAGTGTTTTTAATGTTTTTAGAGGTTAAAGTGTTTTTAGATATTTTGGAGGGTTTTGGGGTTTTTGGGTTTATTGGGATTTGTTATGTATTTTAGTTCTTTTTATTGGTTTTAATTTTTTTAATATTTTTGGGTGTTTTAAGTGTTTTACTAATTTTTTGTTTTATGGGTGTTAAATTTTTTTATATTTTAAGGTTTTCGTAGGGTTTTTCAGTGTTCTTAGGGTTTTTAATTTTTTAAATATTTATAGGGATTTTCTAGATTTTTATTTTTTTTAGTGTGTTAAGGAATTTCATGTATTTTTTAGGGTTTTTATGTGTTTTAGGTGTATTTTGGGTTGTTAGGATTTTGTTTCAGTTTTTAGGGGTTTTAATGTTTTTTTTAGTTTTTAATTTTTTTTGGTTTTTAATTGGGTTTTAGAGTTTTTATTGTGCTTTTTATATTTTTAAGGGTTTAGGGGTTTTATTTTTTATGTATTTTTATAGTTTTATGGGTTTTAGAGTTTTTTTGGTTTTTAGGGTTTTAAGAGTTTTATAGTGATTTCACGTGTTTTTCGGATTTTATGGTTTTCTTGGGGATTTTATGTTTTTCATGTTTTCTTATATTTTATGGGTTTATCGTTTTTTTATTATTTTTAATGTTTTTATGTATTTTTAGAGTTTTAAGGGTTTTAAGGGATTTTTGGGGTATTGGAAATTATATATTTTTAGTGGATTTAATTGTTTTAAGGGTGTTATGTTTTTCTTAGTGTTTTAGGGTTTTGATGGTCTTTTTCATTATTTTGGTGTTTTGGAGATTTTTTATGACTTTTAAGGGTTTTTAGAATTTTGAGGGATTTTTATTGTTTTATATGGGTTTTGGGTTTTTATTGTTTTTGGGGTTTAATGTGTTGTACATTTTTTCATTGGTTTTTATAGTATTAATGGGATTTTAATTTTTTATGGTTTTGTATGGTTTTTATGGGTTTTGTGGATTTTAGGGCCTTCTTAGGGTTTTTAGGGTTTTTATACTAAGAAATCTCAATAAGAGGAAGACCAATAACCCTTTATTGAATAATAGAAAAGTAGAGAAGGAAAGAAAAGAGAATACATATATACAAATCATCCACATCCAAACATCAGTCCCAACAAAAAAAGAGAAAATACACATCATAGTAATCATAATCCTCACCACATCCATAATAAGGTGCATCCTCAGCAGAAGCTGGCTCCCACTCTATGTTTGTGTCATATGGTTTTAATTCCTTGGAATACTTCTTTATGAGATCTTGCAACTCCATAGAGAGTTTCTCCTTACTTGATTGCTTGCTCACACAACTCTTTTTAGAATTAGGGGCATCCCCTTTTTCCTTCCTGGATGAGGATATGGTGAATACCAGCTTCAACAAGTAATAATAGTCCTCTCTTGGCCTCTTATTTGGGGGAGCAGTCAAAGCACCTTCACTTTTAGATATCTTATTCTGAACAACTTGAAAAATATTACTATAAAAAGGTCTTGAAAAACCTCTATCATTCTCCTTATTACAGTCCGAGACATTCTCCCATTTCCCAATGAGATTCATAGGGATAAAGCTTTTGCAACCAACATCTTTCTTCACCGAGATGCCTTCTGAGGTTGTCATAGACACTCCTCTAATCATCTAATAGATCCTATTACAATCAATTAAATAAAGGCATTTAGGGTTCACCTCATTGCCAAAGTCATCAAGATTCCATGTCCTTAATACATTAGCTCTAGCCTTTTATGGATTTATGTAACCAATTTGAAGGTTCAAGATGACATGCACTAGCGGATCAACCATCACTGTGGCTGTATCCTCCCGATTTAAGCCCAAAAACCTATTACATGAAATGACCTATTCATCCAAGACATAATCTAGTCCTCCTTCCTCATGGATTAGGGTTCTAGATTCTAGTTGCACATGACTAGCAGGACCCTCAAGCAAGGACAGATCCTCAACACTAATCCATCATTTTATCCGTTCATAGACCTGCTTCACTATTGGATTCAATAAACCCCGCACCTCTTTTAGGGAACAACCATGAATACTCACATCAGTGTAATTAGCATTTTTTACCTCTCACTGCAAACTGGTACCCAAGATTTCCTCATTGAGGCAGGGGCTCCCCACATGATCACCCTTCTCATCAAATACTCAAGGGCCAACACACTTCTCAGGGCCACTCCCGCATCCAATATCATTCCATCGTACTATCACCGGATCATCGGAATTGATCATGCCTAGAACTAGATCCAATCCAAAGGTATATCCACCATTATATCTTCTCATTTCTACCACCTGTGAACATCAAACCAACCACCCACTATGAAGAAACAGATCCAGATTTCCAAATCAGATGTTGGTCGCACAATAGCACATCCTTGACTCAAAGAAGACCTCCTATCACTAATGAAACTCTTTGTTATCTGTGATACAGACATAGTCCACCATTTTCCTTCAGACATCTACCTCTACATAGATCCTTGGAAAAATCGGGTGACACATAGACTCTGTTCGATGATCAGAACATAAGTATCAGCTGATCAGATTTCCGATTGCACATAAAATTGAGGGATTTTGGAAAGAAAGAGGTAGTCCAAGGAGACTTACCCAAGTTGAAATTGTCACCGGATCACATCGCATGTGAAAATAAAAAATCTAATGAATCATGAATAAGGAAAAACTATTTCATCTTCGAGGAGCCCGAGACCAAGCCGCAATCATGTCCGCCTCTGACCCAAAATAAATTATTATAAGCCTCCGGTCAATGGAGACCATCAATTGTGTGTGCCTGTATCTCCCAGAATTCAGAGACAAATCACTCAAACTCATCAACCAATGGGAATTGAGGAAGAAACCATGTGACTGGGGTTATTGTTTTTAGGTCTTTAGGGTTTTTAAGTGATTTTGGGTTTTAAGGATTTATTAGAGTTTTCACGTTTTTTTGAAATTTTTTTGATTTTAAATAATTTTTGGGATTTAATGGTTTTTTAGAATTTTATAAATTTTGAGGTTTTTCAGGGTTTTAGGTATATTTCTATTTTTCTCAGGTTTTAGGGGGTTTTTTGAGTTAGTTAGGGTTTTATGGTTTTTGGAGGTTTTTAAATTTTTTTACTAGTTTAAAGGGTTTTTAGAGTTTTTAATTTTTTTAGGGGTTTTATTTGTTTTTATGTTTTTATGATTTTTAGTTGTTTTAGGAATTTTATGCTATTCTTATGATTTTCATTATTTTTTGTGTTTTTTAGGTTTTTATGAATTTTAAATGTTTTAAGGAATTCTTAAGTATTTTATGATTTTTGAGGATGTTTACATTTTTATATATTCTAGGAAATTTTCGAAAAAATTGGGGTTTTAGGTATTTTATGTTTTTTGAAGGTTTTATGGGGTTTTTGGGGATTTTTAGTATCAAGGGTTTTTATTGTTTTTTAGGTTTTTAGAGGGTTTTAAGTGTCTTAGTGTTTTTATAGTATTCTTTTGGTTTGTGGGGGGAGGATATTTTTATGTTTTCACTTAATTTCAGGTATTTTTTATGATTTTTATATGTTTGTAGTGTGTTTAGGGATTTTGAGGTTTTTTATCTGTTTTTATGGTTTTAGGGTTTTTGAATTTCTTAAGGTTTTTAATATTATTGGAGTTTCTTTAGAATTTTTAGGGGTTTAAATAGTGTTTTGTGTTTTTAGTGGTTTTTAGGGTTTTTATGGGGTTTTAGGGGTTTTTACTATTTTTAGGGGTTTTTAGGGTTTTTAGGGTTTTTTATGGTTTATAGGGTTTTTAGGTTTTAAGGGTTTTATGTGTTTTTAGGATTTTAATATTTTATTATGGGATTTATTTTCTTTAGTGTGTTTACATTTTTAGTGATATTTATAGGTTTTTTATATTTTTTTTGGTTTTTTTGTGGTTTTATTGATTTTGAGTGTTTTTTGTGTTTTAGGGGTGTTTTGGTATTTAGGGTTTTTTTTCAGTTTTATAGTTTTTTTAGGGTTTTTCATAGGTTTTTAAAATTGTAAGGGGTTTAATGGGTTTTTAGAGTTTTAGTAGGTTTTTTGGGGGTGTTTTGGTTTTGTTGGTTTTTTTAGGTTTTAGGGGTTCTATGGTTTTTAGGTTCTTAGGTTTTTTAGGGTGTTTATATTTTTTTAGGATTTTAGAGGTTTTAAGGGTTTTAAGGTTTTTAATGTTTTCTTATGGGTCTTCAAGTTATTTAGGGTTTTTATGTTTTTATGGATTTTAGATCTTCTTAAAATATATTTATGGTTATTTTGGGTTTTTATGAATTTTGAGAGTTTTTTAGGGTTTTTCCATTTTTTAGGGGTTTTTTCTGTTGTTAGGTTTCTAAGGTGTTTTTAATATTTTTGGTTTTTTATAATTTTTTAGGGTTTTCAGGTGTTTTTGGAGGCTTCTATATTTTTATATTTTTTGTATTTTTTAGGATTTATGGATTTTTTGGGTCATTATGAATTTTTGGGGTGTTTTATGTTTTTATGTTTTTTATGTTTTTTGGTTTTTTTTGAGGTTTTATGGTTTTTTAGTTTTTTAATGTTCTTATGGGATTTTAGATTTATTTTGAAATTTTTGGTTAATTAATGTTTTCTAACAGTTTTTATTGTCTTTTAGGGGTTTTATATGGTTTTTTTTTGTTTTTAAGGTTTTCAGGGTTTTAATGGCTTTTAGGGTTTTTATGTTTTATGGGGGGTTTGGGGGTTTTAATGTTTTTTTTGGTTTCACGTGTTTTATATGTTTTTATGTTTTTACAATTTTCTTCAGTTTTTTCAGGGGTTTTTATGTTTTTTTGGATATTTATGGAATTTTTATTTTTTAAGTGTTTTCAAGGGTTTTAAGGATTTTGAGTTGTTTTGGGGTTTTATGGGTGTTTTTTTGGTTTATATAGTTCTTTGAGTTTTTTGGGTTTTTAGAGTTTATTAAAAAGTTTATCACTTTAATGTTTATTTATATTGTTAGTAGTTCTTAGGGTTTTTTATATTTTTTTTAGAGTTTTACGATTTTATAGGATTATTATGGTTTTTATAATATATTTTTTTGGGTTTTTTGGGTCTCTTAGGACTTTAGGGTTTTAAGAATTTTTTAGGTTTTTAGGTGTTTTTTGTTTTTTTAGGTTTTCAGATGGTTTTTAGGGTTTGTAGGTTGCTATGTATTTTTAAGTACTTTTAAGGATTGTTTTGGCTTAATAGATTTTTTTTGGGACATAGAGAATTTTTTGGGTTTATATGGGTTTTAGTGTTTTTAGGGTTTCTAGTGTCCTTAATTATTTAGGGTGTTTAAGTATTTTAAGGTTTTTTATGGTTTTATTAGGGGTTTTCTGGGTTTTTAGTGTTTTTTTACATTTATAGCGTTTTTTAGTTCTATTTATGATTTTATAGTTCTTATGGTTTCTAGGGATGTGGGTGGTTTATGTGGTTTTAGGTTCTTTAGGGTTTTTATTGATTTTTTAGGACATAAGGGTATTTTTAGTATTCTAAGGTTTTATTGTTATTTAGACTTTTTTAATGTTTTTAAGGGTTTAAAGGAGTTTTATAGTTTTTATTGGTTTTCTAGGTTTTTAGAGTATATTAATGTTTTATGGGTTTTATGGTTTTTAGGGGGTTTTAATGTTTTTTCTATCTTTTTAATAGATTTATGGATTATATTTTTTTGTTAAGTTTTTAGGGGTTTTAATTTTTTCAAGTAGTTAATTTTTACTTATTCTTTTTAGGTTTTTGGGTTTTTTTTGCATTTTTTAAGATTTTATTTGTTTTTATGGATTTTCAAGGTCTTATGTTTCATTAGGTTTTTTGGGTTTTTAAGGGTTTTATCATTTTTTATGTTTTTAGGGGTTTTATGTGTTCTATGATTTTTATAGTTTCCATATGGGTTTTTATAAGTTTTATTATTTGTTATGTTTTTATGGATTTTTTGGGATTTTTTTTTGAATTTTAGTGGTATTTTAGGGTTTTAGAGATTTTTAGGGGTTTTAATGGTTTTCTATTTAGGGGGGGGGGTTAGGTTTTTTTAATGTTTTTAGGAGTTTAATGTTTTTTTTATACTTTATTGTGGTTTTTAGGGGTTTTATGGGTTTTAAAATATTGGGTTTTAGTTGTTTTTTAAGGTTATCTGGGTTTTTTAGGGCCTTTTTAGGGTTTTTATCAATTTGAGGTTTTATGGGATTAATGTGTTTTTAGGGTCTTAATGTTTTATTCTGGTTTTTGTATTTTTGTAAGGTTTCTTCTATTTTGTGGTATTTTTAGGTCTTTTTAAGGATTTTTATTGTTTTAGGGGTTTTATGTATTTTGGGTTTTGTTTTTGTGTTTAAGAGTTTTTTGGGTTTTAGGGTGTTTATAATTTTTTTGGTTTTTTAGGGTTTTATGTGTTTTTTGGTTTTTTATGTTTTTCTAAGGGTTTTTTAGTCTTTTTCGGTTTTTTTTAATTTTTAGTTGTTTTTATGGAATTTAATAGAATTTTATGTTTTTAGGTTGTTTAGGGATTTTGAGGGTATTTAGGGTTTTATATGTTTTTTTTGGTTTTATGGTTTTTTTATAGGTTTTGAGGTTTTTTAGTATTTTTAATGTTTTAAGGTTTTAATTTTTTTAGAGTTTTTATTTATTGTTATTGGTTATATGGGTTATTAAGATTTTTTAAGGAGTTTTTTTGGTTTTTAGTGTTACTATTGGATTTTTTAAAATTTTAAATTTTTAAGGGTTTTATGTCTTTTTAGGTTTTTTTCTTTTCTTAGGTTCTTTTATTGTTTTTAGGATTTTATATTTTATAGTGATTCTTAGGGTTTTTTAAATATTTTTATGGGTTTTTTGTGTTTTTATGGATTTTAAGAGTTTGTAGGGTTTCAAAGGTTTTTAGGGGTTTCCAAGGGTTTTCGGTATTTTTACATTTTTAAATATTTTTGGGGATTTTTTAGTTTTTTATGATTTTTGGTTTTTTAGGTATTTTGAGGAATTTAGGGTGTTTAGGGGTTTTATTATTTTTATGGGTTTTTTGTTTTTTAGTATATATTTGGATTTTAGGGATTTTATGTGCTCTTAAGGTTTTATGGTTTTATAGGGGTCTTCATGATTTTTTACATTTTTAGGGAATTTTAGGACTTTTTCTGATTTTTTTTCCTTTTAGTGTTTTTAGTAGTTTTATGGGTTTTAGGATTTTTGGATTTTTGGTTTTTGTTTTTTTGTTGGGTTTTATAGGTTTTGTGATTTTTTTGGGGTTTTATAATTTTGAGTGTTTTTTGTATTTGAAGGTGTTCAAAGGGTTTATAGATTTTTTATTGGGTTTGAGAGGTTTTATGGGTTTTAGGATTTTTTTAAAGGTTTTTAGTGGTTTTCATGATTTTAGGGGGTTTTTTGTTTTTTGTTTTTTTGTGTTCCTAGCCTTTTTTATATTTTTAGGGGTTTTATATGTTTGTTGTTCATTAACGTTTTCTTTGGGGTTTTTAGGGATTTGGGGTTTTTTTATATTTTTAAGGTTTTTAGGTATTATTTATTATGTTTATATTATTTACAGTTTTTAGGGATTTTGAGGGATTTGGGGGTTTTAAATGTTTTTATCATTTTTTGGTATTTTAGGTTTTTATATATTTTTAAATGTTTTATTAGGATTCGTCTTACGTATTATGGTTTTTTATTTTTATGTATTTTTAGGTTTTTTATGGTTTTCTAGGGTTTTATGGATCTTGAGAATTTTTTTTGGGTTTTTAGGGATTTTATTGGTTTAGTGGGGCATTAGAGTTTTTTATTTTTTTTACATATTTTAAGGGTTTTTACCATTGTTAAACATTTCTAGGTCCTTGAAGGAGTTTTACATTTTTTTAGCGGGTTTTTCAGTTTTTATGGGCTTTTAGAGTTTTTATGGTTTTTGGGGTTGTTAGGTTTATAGGGTCTTTTGGGATTTTTTAGGGTTTTAATAATTTTTTAGTATTTTCTATTTTTTATGTTTTATTATGTTTTTAGGGTTTTTAAGGGTTATTCAGGGTTTTTATCGATTTTGACGTTTTTTGGATTTTTAGGGCCTTTTAGTATTTCTATCAGTTTTTAGGGTTTTTAGGGGTTGTGAGGGGTTTTTTGTTTTTATTGTTTTTATCATTTTTTATGTTTTGTGGGATTTATGTGTTTTTATATTTTAATGGGTTTCATAGGGGTTTTAGAGTCTTTTATGTTTTCAGGGGTTTTTTTTTGGATTTTTATGGATTTTTTGATTTTTTTGTGATTTTAGTGATTTTGAGGGTTTTAAGGGGTTTTTTGGTTTTTTGTGGGTTTTTTCCATTTTTTTATTTTTTAATTGGTTTTTGACCTTATTATAGTTTTTTTTAAATTTTAACGGGTTTGTACTGTTTTTAGTTTTTTTAGAATTTTTAGTGGGTTTTGAGTCTTTTTATGGGGTTTGGGGTAGGGTTAATGTTTTTAGTGGGTCTTTTAAATATTAGGGGGTTTTATTATTTTTATGGACTTTTATTTATTTTAGAATTTTTTAAGTTTTTAGCTGTTTCAATTGTTTTTAGGTTGACAATATCTTCTTATGTTTTTTTTCTTATTTACAATTTCTTATATTATTAGAGATTTTGGGTATTTTTATGGTTTTTTTATTTTATGGATTTAATGGGATTTTTAGTGTTTTTAGGTTTTTTTTAGGTTTTATGTTTTTTTAGGTTATTATGGTTTTATAAGTGTTTTTATTAATTTTTATCCTTTATTACGTTTCTTGGTATTTTTATGGCTCCTTAAGAATTTTATTTTTTTAGTTTTTAGGCATTTTGATGGTTTTTAGGATTTTAGGGGTTTAATGTATTATTTGGGGATTTAGGGTTTTTAATGTTTTTTAGAGTGTAACTTTTTAGGGGTTCAATGGGTTTTATGTTTTTTAGTTGTTTTTTATTGGTTTTATGGGTTTTTAGGGGTTTCAAATATTTTTATGAGGTTTTATAGTATTTAAGTTTTTAGGCTTTTAGGGTTTTTTGCACTTTTCATGTTTTTGAGTTTTTATTAGTTTAATTTGTTTTCATGTATTAATGGTTTTCTAATTTTTTTTCATGGTTATTAGGGTTTTTTATTTTTTAGGAATTTTAGGTCCTTTTTATATTTTTTTTGGTTTTAGGGTTTTTTTGAAAATTTGAGGTTTTTTAAAGTTTTTTGGCTTTTTATGGTGTTTAGGTATTTTATGATTTTTTAATTAATTTTATTTGGGTTTTTTTGTTTTTATTAATTTTATAATTTTTAGGGTTTTACGTGTTTTTTAGAGTTTTTAGTGGGATTTTATGGTTTCAATGGGTTTTTATTTTTTAGGCATTTTTATGTTTTGAGGGGTGTTTAGGAGATTTTAGGGGTTTTAGAATTTTTAGTTAATTTATGTGTTTTTAGGATTTTATGGTTTTCATAGGTGTTTTCAGGGTTTATAAAGTTATTTAAATTTTAATGGATTTTAATGGTTTATTATATTTTATATGGTTTTTAGAGAATTGTGGGTTTTTTGGGGGTTTTTAGGTTTTCTTGGTTTTTTGGGGTTTTAAATTATTTTAATTTTTATGGTTTTAATAGTGGTTTCCAAGGTTTTTCTTTTTTTATTTTTTATGCATTTTTTGGGAATTTTTATGATTTTTAGGGCTTTTAGAGATTTTGAGGGGGTTTTAGGGGTTTTAGTGTATCCATGATTTTATTGGGTTTTAAGGTTTTTTTTATTTTTAGGATTTTTAATGTTTTTAGTGTTTTTAATGTTATAAAGGGTTTCAAGGTTTTTTAGAATTTTTATTGGGGTTTTAGGTTTTCATATTTTTTTGGGTACTAGGGTTTTTAATGTTTTATGGGTTTTATGGTGTTTCAGAGCTTTTTAGTGTTTTTGTCATTTTTAAGGTTTAGGGTTTTTAAGTGCCTTAATGTTTTTAATGTTTTCTTATGGGTTTTTAGGCTTTTATGGTTCTTTAATTTTTAGGTATTTTACATCTATTTATGTATTATTAGGTGTTTTTGGTTTTTTTAGTGATTTTAATGGTTTTTAAAGTTTTAAGTGTTTAAAGGGTTTTTTTCATTTTTAGTGGTTTTAGGGGTTTTAGGTTTTTAAGGTTTTCCTGTTGTTTTTTAGTGTTTTTAGGGTTTTTCTTTTTTGGTATTTTTATTTATTTTTATTATTGTTATGGGTTTGGGGGTGTTAGTGATTTTGTGGGATTTAGGGTTTTTAATATATTAATTTTTTTAATGATTTCTTTGGGTTTTTAGGTTTCTTGGAGTTTTTATACTTCTAATGGTTTTCTATAGTTTTTAACAATTTTAGTTGTTTAATGAGGTTTTTTATATTTTTTTGGGTATTTAGGGTTTTAGTGTTTTTTTAAGTTTTTATGGTTTTTTGAGTGTTTAAAGTCCTTTTTGGGGTTTATGGGGTTTTAGCGTTTTTACGTTATTTATTTTTTTATTGTTTTTAGGTTTTTAATGTTTTATTAGGATTTTTAGGGGTTTTAGCAGTTTTTATATTTTTAGGGTTTTAGGGGGATTATTTTATAGTTTAAAAGGTTTTTATAAATTATGTGGGTTTTAGGGTTTTTAGACATTTTAGGGTTTTTAGTGTTTTTAGAGTTTTTCTTTTTCTATGGCATTCAAGTGTTTTTTTTATGTTATTAAGGTTTTCTTATTGGGATTTTAGGGTTTTAGGGGTTTTAACCTTTTTAGGGATTTTAGGAATTTTTAATGATTTTATTGATTTATAGGGTTTTTATTGATTTTTGGGATTTTTAGTGGTTTTAAAGATTTCAGATTTTTTAACATTTTGATATTTTTAAAAGGTTTTTAGAGTTTTTATTGGTTTTTTGGGTTTTTACATTTTTTTGTGGGTTTTAAGGTTTTTATGGGTTTCTATGTGATTTGGGTTTTTTGGGATTTTAAGGATTTTAGCATTTTTTAGGGTTTTAGGGGTTCTTAGTTTTTTAGGTTATTATTGTATTTTTAGTTTTTTTCCTTTTAAGGTATTTTTTTTGTTTTTAAGGATTTTTAGAGATTTTTAAGGATTTATATGGGGTTTTTTTGGGTTTTTAGGGATTTAAATGTATTTTAATTTTTTAAGGGTTTTATTTTTTTTATTGTTATGGGTTTTATGTCTTTTTCTGTTTTTATGTTTTTTATTACGGGTTATCAAATTTTTAAGGATTTGTTTTTATTTTTAGGGTATTTTAAGTATTTTTAGGTTTTTTTAGTTTTTAAGGTGTACAATGATTTTTGGTGGTTTTAGGGATTTTTAGGGGTTTTAGGTTTTTATGGTTTTTTGGGTTCTTTATTTTTTAGGATTTTAAAGATTTTAATATGATTTTAACATTTTCTAGGGTTTTATGGTATTCATGTGTTTTTAGTGGTTTAAAGGCCTTTATCGAATTTCGGGGGGTTTTTTGGTATTTAGGGGTTTTATGGTTTTTATATTTCATAGTGATTTATGGGTTTTTATGGGTCTTCACGTTTTTAGGTTTTGGGGATTTAAAGTGTTTTTTGGATTCTTGGGTTTTCATAACTATTAGGAATTTTCTCATTTTTAAGGATTTTTATTGCGTTTTTAGGATTTTTGGTTTTTAGGGTTTTTAGGGATTTTGAGGGATTCTTGTTTTTTAGGGTTTTTATGTTTTTTGTGGTTTTAGGGGTGGGGTTTTAGGGTTTTTAATGTTTTTAGCATCTTTTAACAATTTTATGGGTTTAAATGGTTTTATAGTTTTTAGTGGGTTTTATGGGTTTTTTGTGTTTTAGAGTTTTTAAAAAATTTAGGTGTTTTTATGGTTTTTAGGGAGGTGGTTTGTTTTTAGGGTCTTTATAGAGTTTTTAAAAAATTTAGGGATTTTTAGGGTTTTAATTTGTTTTAGGTTTTTATTTCTTTATATGGTTATTAGGTTTTTAGGATTTTTTTTTGTTTTTATGGGTTTTGAGGATTTTATGTGTTTTAGGGGATCCAAGGATTTTAGTGTTTTGTTGTTTTGTATTTTTCTATGCCTTTTATGTTTTTTTATGATAAAAGGATTTCTTAGGGGTTTCTAGGGTTTTTAGTGCCTTTTATATTTTTAGTTATTTTACGGTTTTTTTGGTTTTTCGGATTTTAAGGGTTTTAAGGGGTTTTAGGATGTTCTATGGTTTCTAGGGGTTTATGGGTTTTTTGGTTTTAGGGCTTTTTGGTATTTTATATGTTTCATGGTTTTGTAGAGTTTTTTACATTTCTTGGGTTTAAATTGTTTTATAGTTTTAGTGTTTTTTAGGGTTTTTGTGGGTTTTAGTGTTTTAAAAGTTTTAGGGGTTGTTTTGGTTTTTTTTGGGGGGGGGGGACTTAGGGGTTTTAGTGTTTTTTGGGTTTTTTGGGTTTTTATGGGTCTTAAGTATTCTCAGGTTTGTATGGTTTTCTTATGGTTTTCCCAAATTTAGGGTTTTTAATATTTTTAAGTATTTTTATGTATCTTTTTTAATTTTATATATATTTCAAATATTTATGGATTTTTAGTGATTTTGACATGTTTCTGGGGTTTTCTAGGGTTTTTAGCATTTTTTGGTATTTTAGGGGTTTTATGTGGTTTTTAGGTTTTTATGGATTTCTTTGGTGTTTTTAAGGTTTTTTATTTTTTCCATTTTTCGGTATTCTTAGGTGTTTATTAGTATTTTTAGGGTTTTAGGGATTTTTAATGATTTAAGGTTTTTTTATTTTATTGGGATTTTAGATGTTTTTTAAGTTTTTTGTATTTTAAAGGCTTTTATGAAGAGAAAGGGGTGGTCGGCTGGAGCTTGATCTTGAGATGATGGTTGTCTAACACTAAATGGGGTCGGCGGCTCTCCCCCCTCTGCCGCAAGCTAGAGGGGAGGGTGGAAGAGAAGGAGGTCTCGCGGCAGAATCGCTCCACCCGATTCTACGACCCTGCTTTGTATCCGCCTTTCCCTATGATTCAGAACGGTCCGAAGGTTCATGGATTTCAGAATGGAGACCCCATGGTTCCACATTCGGTTTTGGGGATCTCAGAAGCTGAGAGCCTCCTTGATCTGACCTTGATTGCTCGATTCAAGAAGTTTCTGCCTTCGGTGGATGATTTCAACAGGTTCGTCTCAAATTCATGAGGGCTTCAGTTTCAGCCGGTTGTTGGATTGCTTGATAAGTGGAGTCTAATGGTGTGTTGCTCTTCATCAGTGGACATGGTTCGTGTGCTATCGTTTTCTCCCAGGAAGTGCGTAAGGTATGTGTTTCATTTATGCAGTTGGACCTATGATTTTCATATGGACCACGATTCCCCTTTCATTCCGATCTGGATTAGCTTGCCCCTTCTTCCCCTCTTATTTCAAAACCCGGCGATCATGCATCTGTTGGGGAACATGGTTGGGCGCTTTTTGTGTGTTGATAATTGTACAGCCTCAGTAAGTCATCTGATTAACCCAAGGATGTGCGTGGAGGTTGATACCTCAAGAGCGCCAGTGGAGACGATTTGGATTGACACTACTGAGGAGATTCGATGCAAGCAGTCGGTGATCTTTGATCAATGGATGGATTTCTGTTCGATTTTCCATAGACTAGGACACACTATGGCTTGCTGGCTTCATGATGGTCACCAGAAAGTAGATGCTGTGAACACCAGAGATGTTTTGAAGGTCACTAATGGAGGATTTCATGAGCCTAGAGGTAATGGGTTCAGTATTGCTGAACACTCCTTACATACTGCAAAGCTGGATGAAAATCCCTCAGTGTCTAATGTTTTTAGCAGGCTCAAGGATGATCTCAGGGATAATGCTTTAGATACTAATGTTGGTAGGGAGGAAATGGAACCCTCCTTTCAGATCCAAGAAAATGCTAACGGTGATGGACACCAATTCATAGGGTGTGGTCTTGACTATTTAACAAGTGCAGATGATGCTGAGCAGTCCCTCCTGATCAGCACTGAAATGTCCAGTGCTGATCCATGCTCCTTGAACCGTTTCGTAGCCTTGGAGGAGGCTGAGAATGAGGAGTTTAATGTAGGGGAAAAGGATGGGAAGGTTGTTCCCTCCTTAGGTTATCATCCTCATAATTTTAAAGACTCGGTGATCAATCCAGACTCCCCCAACATTGATGATAAATCGGAAGATCTCTCTCTGTCTATGCAAGATGAAAATAGCTCCCTGCATCTGCATGAAAAATTGTAGGAATAAAATGACAAAGGGCATATAGATAATGGTGGGAGGTGGGACGAGGTCTCAATTAAAGAAATAGAACATGATAGACAAGGACAAAAAGCTTCATATAGTGATGTTGTCCGAGGTGAGAGGAAAAGAGCCTCTGAGGATGAGGATGAATATTTACATGGAAAAAATGGGAACAATAAATGGGGATCTTCTACCACTCCATCCAAGAGGAAACCTAGAAAAGGATATTCCAACATAATGAGTATTTTCTCTACGGAGTTATCGTTTAAGAATGGAATATTGAAAGATAATTATAAGAATAAGGGATGGGGAAAACCATGTAAATCTCTGACCCTTGAGGAATTACATCGTAGAAATTAGTATATCACTTTGATGAATAGTTACGCTCATCAATCGGAATGGGAATCAGCGGACTCGGAATATTTCTCAGAATATGATGAAAAGGAAGGCTTCGACACCTTTTTATTTATGCCTTGTGGGATGTGCTTATGTTCTTTCTCTTTCCCCGTTTACCCTGCACATTTATATTCATTAATAAATTTGGGGAGATCAGTCTTCTCCCCATTTCCGAACCTTTCTCTTAAATGCTTTTACATTTTTGTAACATTATTATGGATTTAAATGTTTTTTTGTTTTTAGTGGGGTTTTAGGGTTTTTAGGGGTTTTTAGTGTTTTTTCATTTTTAGTTTTTTAGAGGGTTTAAGGAATTTCTGGTTTTTTATTTTTTATTTAGGGGTTTCAAGGGTTTTTTCATTTTGAGGGATTATTTATTTTTTTCAGGTTTTTAGAGATTTTAAGGGCTTTTAGAAGTTTTTAGGGGTCTTAGGGTGTTTATGGGTATATGTGGTTTTACAGTTTCTTGAGGTTTTACATTTTTATGGTTTTTTAGAGATTATTAATGGTTTTAGAGGTCTAAAGTAGTTTTAGTGGGTTTTTTAGTTTTTTATGTGGTTTTTAATGATTTTAGGTGTCTTACGGTTTTTAGGGGTTTTAGGATTTTTTATTTATTTTTATGGGTATAATGGTTTTTCATGTTTTTATGGTTTCCGATGGGGTTTTCACAGTTTTATGTGTTTTTATATTCATAGGAATTATTATGGTTTTTTGAGGAATTTTAGTGTTTATAGGTTATTAGATATTTTGAGTGTTTTAAGGTGGTTTTGGAATTTTTATAGTATTTTTGGAATTTTGGGGTTTTTAGAGTATTGGTCTAGGAATTTCTTAAGAGTTATAAGGTTTTCTGATTTATTTATGTTTTTTGGGGTTGAAAGGGGTTTTGGAGTATTTATTGGGGGTTTTATATTTATTATGGGGTTTTAAGGCTTATAATGGATTTTATGTTTTTTAGGAATTTTTTGATTTTCTGTGTTTGTAGGGATTTTTAGTGGTTTTAGTATTTTTTTAGATTATTAATGTTTTGGTGTTTTTTTGTGTTTTGGGGGTATTTTTTGACTTTATAAGAGGTTTTAAGGTTTTTTTAGAGTTTTTAATGTTTTTAGGGGTTAAAGGGGTTCAGATTATTTATTGTGTTTTGATGGTTTTTATGGGTTTAAATGGGTTTTGGATAATATAAACTTTTAGAGTTATTTACGGGGTTTTTAGGATTATTATAGATTATAGGGTTTTTACAGATTTTAGGGGATTTTTTGTATTTTTTTGATTTTTTTGGTATTTTATAGTTTTTATGGGTTTTATGGTAGTTTTTTAATTTCAATGGGGAATTAAGGATTTATAGGTTTTTAAAATTTTTAGGTTTTTAAAGTGGGTTTGGAGTATTTAGTGGGGTTTTAAAATATTATGGGTTTTAAATATTTTAATGGTTTTTATAGTTTTTATGGTTTCTCAATCTTTTTAGCAATTTTTAGGGTTTTTAGGGTTTTATGTGTTTTTAGGTTTTTGATTTTTTTATGGAATTTTTCAGGGTTCTAATGTTTTTTGTTTTTTGGGATTTTTAGTGTTTTTTTTGTATTTTTAGGGTTTTTTTAATTCAAAGGGTTTTTTGGGTTTTTTTGGGTTTTTGGGTTTTTTTGGGTTTTTCATATTTTTAGGGTTTTTTTGGTTTCTTAGTGTTCTTAACATCTTTATGTGGTTAAATAGGTTCTTGACTTATTTAGAGTTTTTAGTGGTTTTTTTATTGTTTTTATGTGGTTTTAGTTATTTTATAGATTTACGGATATTATTTTTTCTATGGGTTTTAGGGTATTTCTATGGGTTTTAGGGTTTTTAGATTTTGTTAGGTTTTTAGGGGCTTTAAGTGTTTAAATATTTTAAAGGTTTTCTTATAGTTTTTAAGTGGTTTTAGTGGTTTTTTCTTTTTAGGGATTTTTATGGTTTTTGCTATTTTTATGTTTTTTTCATTTTTTATGGTGTTTGGGGGGTTTAGGATTTTTTTAGGCTTTAATGGATTTTAGGGTTTTTATAATTTTAAACATTTTTATGTATTTAATTGGTTTTTAAAACATTTTATGTTTTTTTAATATTTTTACTAGATTTTTTGTTTTTTGAAAATTTTAGGGTGTTTAAGGATTTTTCGATTGTTATAATTTTTTTGGGTTTTTAGTGTTTTTAGGTTTTAGGGGTTTTACGTGTTTTTTGGTGTCTAAGTTTTTCTTATGGGTTTTTTGATGTTTTGTGGTTTTTAATATTTTAATGGATTTTAGGCCGGTTTTTATAATTTTTATGGTTTTAAAGTTGTTATGGATTTTGATATTTTTAGGGGTTTGTTGTTTTTACTATTTTCAGTTTTTCTCTGGGATTAATGTTTTTTTGGTTTTCAAGTATTTCATAGGGGTTTTCATGGTGTTTATTTTTTTATATGTTTCTAGGGATTTTTATAATTATTACGGCTATTAGCTTTGTTGAGGATTTTTAGGGGTTTTTTTGGTATTTTTGGTTTTTGGGGGTTGTAGGGGTTTTTATGTTTTTAGAGGTTTAAGGGGTTCTTAGAGTTTTTATCAGGTTTTTGGTTTTTATGGTTTTTTAGGATTTTTAATGTTTCAGAAGTTTTTATAGTTTTATGTTTTTAGGGATCTATAGGGTTATAAGGGTTTCTGTCAGTTTTCAGTGGTTTTAAGTGTATTTAGGTTTTATTGTTTTTAGGGGATTTCTAGGGGTTTAGGGTTTTTAACATTTTAGGGATTTTTATGGGGTTTTAGGGTTTTTATGGATTTTTAATGTTCTTTAAGATTATTATGGTTTTAATGTTTTTAGAGGATTTAGGGTTTTTTTTATATTTAGCTATATTTATATTTTTTATAAGATTTTTACTTTTTTAGGGGTTATATGCTTTTTAAATTTTTAGTGGTTTTTATGGTTTTTATGGTGTTTTACAGTTTTATGGTTTTTAGAGACTTTATAGTTTTTAGTTCTTTCAGTATTTTAGGGGTTTTATTTTTTTAATTTTTGTATGCGTTTTAAATGTTTTTTGTTTTTATGGATTTCGTAGGGGGGGGGGTTTAGGTTTAAGGGTTTTTATATATTTATGGACTTTTAGGTTTTTTAGGATTTTTAAGTTCTTTACAATTTTTATGGGTTTTTAGGGTGTTTGGGTTTTTTTTGACTTTTTATGGGTTTTGATGTTTCTTAATATCCTTTAAAATTTTATGGGCTAAAACGGTTTTATATTTTTAGTATTTATATTTTTCTTTTGGGGGTTTTGGTGGGTTTAAATGTTTTTTATGGTTTTTATTATTTTTAGTGGTTTTTAGGTTTTAATGGTCTTTTAGTGTTTTTAGGGATTTTTTAGTTTTTTATCCCTTTTTGTATTTATAGGTTTTAATTGTTTTAATTGTTCTATAGATATTTAGGGTTTTCAGTGTTTTTAGGGTTTTTAATTTTTTTTAGGGATTCTTAGAAATTTTTCTTATTTTCTTTTAGTTTTTTTTTATTTTTATGTATTTTGAAATGTTTTAGAGGTTTTTAAGTGTTTTACGGTTTTTATTATTTTTTTGGGGTTTTTAGTTTTTTATATTTTTAGAGTATTTTATAATTTTTATGTTTTTATGAGTTTAATATGTTTTTTTGGGGATTTATGTGTTTTTGGGTTTTTATGGTTTTTTGAGTTTTTAGGGTTTTTATGGTTTTTTTAATTTTTTAATTTTCATAATGGTTCAAATGTTTTTAGAGTTTTTAGTGGTTTATGGTTTTTATCTGTTTTAGAGTTATTTACGGTTTTTAGTGGTTTTTTGAATTTATGGTTTATTTAGGGTTTTAAGAGTGTTTTATGTGTTTTAAGCATTTTAGTGTTTTTTTTATTTTTTCCATGAAAATTGAAATATTTATATATCAGGAATTGAATTTTTTTTAGGATTTTAGGGGTTTTATGTGTTTTGGGGTTTTGATGGTTTTCTTTGGTTTTAGGAGTCTAATATTTTTAGGGATTCTTAGGGTGTTTTTTAACTTTTTATGAATATTATGGTTTTTAGAGATTTTAATGGTTTTTAGGGTTTATGGGATTTTTAGGGGTTTTTGGTGTTTTGGTTTTTATGGGTTATTAAGGTTTTTGAGTTGTTTGGGTTTTATGGGTTTTTAAAGTTTTTTACATTTTTGGGGTTTATGGGGTTTTTAGTGTTTTTAATGGATTTTTAGGATTTTTATGGGTTATTTGGGTTTTTAATATTTTTAGGGGTTTTATGGTTTTAGGGGTTTTAGGGTTTTAGTGACTTTTAAGGGTTTTTATCTTTTTTAGGTTTTTAGTTGTTTTAAGTGTTTTTAGGTTTTTGAGGTTTTTGTAGGTTTTTTCATTGTATTTAATGGATTTTTATGTCATTTTTATGGATTTTAATGGTTTTTATGGTTTTTGGTTTTTAAGGTATTTGGATGTTTTTAGGTATTTCAATTGTTTTTTCTAATTTTTAGGTTTTTATTGGTTTTAATTTTTTATAGGTTTTAAATGTTCTTTTCGGTTTTTTTCTATGTTTTTTCGGATTTTTTACATTTTTTGGATTTTTTTGGGTTTTTCTGTTTTTTTTAATTTTTAAGTTATGTTATGGGTTTTTTAGCCTTTTATGGTTTTTTGTGTTTTTAAGGTATTTTATTTTTTTAGTGATTTTTACAAGTTTTATTGGTTTTTAGGGGGTTTTGTAGTTTTTAGGGGTTTTTAAATTTTTTTGTTTTTATGGGTTTTTAGTGTTTTTAATTTTATGAGTTTTTAGGGTGTTTTAACATATTTATGGTGTTTTATGTTTTTATGGATTTTTAAGGATTTTTAGGGTTTTTATGGGTTTTTATGGTCTTTATGGATTTTTAGGGTTTTTCAGATTTTAAGGGTTTTATGGTATTTTGGGGTTATTTAGGATTTTATGGGTTTTTAGGGATTTTTAAAGTTTTTAGGGGATTTTTAATATTTTTATTGTTTTATAGGATTTTTCTATGTTTTTAGTTATCTATATGGTTTTTAAAATTTTTAGTGGTTTTTAAAGTTTTTAGTGGTTTTTGGGTCTTTTAATGGAGTTTGGGGTTTTAGATTTTTTAGTTTTTTTGGGGTTTGAAGAGATTTTTTTAAAATCCTTTTTTCATTTTTTTTATAAGGTGTTTTTTTGGTTTTATGGGTTTTTAGGATTTCTATGTGTTTTAGTGTTTTTAGGGATTTTAGTGTTTTTATAGTTTGTAGGAGTTTTATAGTTTTTATTGTTTTTTGGGTTTTATGGATTTTTGAGTTTTTTAGGGGTTTTGGTTTTTATAATTTTCTAACATTTTTAGGGTTTTAAAGGTTTTTTTGTGTTTTAGCGTTTTTCAGAATGTTTTATATGGTTTTTAGGAGTTTTAAGCTTTTATGAATTTTAGGGTTTTTAATGTTTTTAGCATTATAGGCTTTTAGGAGATAATTTTCTTGTTATGATTTCAATTTTTTCGTAAGGATTTTCAGTGTATTTGGTATTTTTTCATTTTTTTGGAATTTTAGGGAAATTTTGGATATATTTTGAATTTCAGTGTTTTTAGGGATTTTGAAAGTTTTCTAGGGTTTTATGGTTTTTTTTATATTTTTGGGGTTTTGTTTTTTTTTATTTTTTTTATTATATTTGAGTGTTTTTAATTATTTTTAGGGGTTTAATGTTTTTTAGAGTTTTTAGTGGGTTTGAATAGTTTTTTTAGTTTTTATGGGTAATTAGTGCTTGTGAAGTGTTGTAGGTGTTTTTATGATTTTTAGGGTTTTGTAGGGTTTTTAGTGTTTTTTGGTATCTATTGATATATAGGATTTAGAAGTATTTTTAGTGTTTTTATGGTTTTAATGTTTTTATTGTGTTTTTCATGGATTATACGATTTCCATATTTTAATTGATTATTATGGTTTTTTAGGATTTTTATGGTTATGGAGGGTTTAAGGGATTTTTGGGGGTTTTAGGGTTTTTATGGATTTTTTTGTGTTATATGGTTTTATTGAGTTTTTAGGGTTCTATTGTTTTTTTAGTATTTCATTTTTTAGGTGTTTGCAAGTATTTTAGATTTTTAGTGGGTTATAGTATTTTATTGTATTTTCATGGCCCTTTAATATTTTTAGGGGTTTTATGGTTTTTGGATTTTTTGGAGTCTTAGGGTGTTTTAACAGGGTTATAGGGTATTTATCGTTTTTTTAGGTTATAAGGGGTTTTTTTTTGTTTTTAGGTTTTTCTATTTTTCTAATGGTTTACCATAGTTTTAATGTTTTTTATGTTTTTAGGGATTTTTATGGAATTTTTAATCATTTTTTAGATTTTTGGGTTTTTTTAGGGCGTTTTAGAGATTTTAGGATTTGTTTTAATTTTTATTTTTAGTATTTTAGTGGATTTATGTGTATTTAGGTTTTTATGCCTTTATTAGGGGTTTCTGGGTTTTTTTCGGTTTTTTATGTTATTATGGATTTTTAGGATTTTTATGGGTTTTCATGGTTTTAAGGATTTTCAGAGTTTTTAAGGTTTTCATGGTTTTTAGGGTTTTATGATTTTTTTGTGTTTTTATCAGTTTTTTAGTGTTTTATTGTTTTTTGGTATATAAAGGGGTTTTAATGTCTTTAGTTGGGTTTTAGAGATTTTATTAGTATTTAGGTATTCAATCTTTTTAGGGGTTTTATGGTTTTTAGGGTGTTTGTGATTTAAGGTTTTATTATATTTAGGATTTAGGGGGTTTTGTTCATTTATATTTTTAAAGTTTTCTTATGTTTTTTCGTTGTTTTTAGAGTTTTTTTACATTTTAAGCGATTTTTAGGGATTTTTAGGATTTTATGGGTTTTTATGGTTTGTATGGATTTTGAGGGTTTTAGGTTTTTTATAATTTTGAGGATTTTATGGTTTTGTTTTTGGATTTTGTTTTTTCTAAGAGGTTTCTGTGTTTTTAGGGTTTTTTATGGTTTTAGGGAGTTTTTGTGATTTTTTTAATTTTTATGATTTTTAGGGTCTCTGGGGATTTTGAGGGGTTTTGGGTTTTAATGATTTTTTAGGGTTTCATGGTTTTTTTATTTTACGGTTTTTTTGAGTTCTATAGGGTTTTTATGTTTTTTTATATTTTTTTATCATTTTTAGGGGTTTAAGAAGTTTATAGAATTTTTTAGTATGTTTTTAGGGGTTTTAAGGTTTTTAATGTTTTTTAATGTTTTAGGGGTTATTATAGTTTTTAGGGATTTTGGGTTTTTATGGTATTTTAATATTTTATAGGGTTTATGTGTTTTTAAGTTATTAATGTTTTCATTGGTATTATCATGGAATTTTGGGTTTTTTTATTTTTTTAGATATTTTTAGGGGTTTTTAGGTATGTTATTATTTTTAGTGTTTTTAGAGATTTTGAGGGTTTTTGGGTTCTTATGGTTTTTTTATTTTTAGGTTATTATTTGATTTTTGAAGGATTTTTTTGAGTTTTTAACATTATTGGGATTTAAAGAGTTTTTAATGTTTTTAATGGTTTTTAAGAGTTTTTATGATTTTTTATGTTTTAGACGTATATATAGATATTAGTGTTTCAGAGTTTTTTAGGATTTAGGGTTTTTTTTGTTTTTATGAGTTTTTGGATTTTTAGGAGTTTTAATTGATTTTTTAGGGTTTTAAGGTTGTTTTAGAAATTTTCTAGATTTTTAGAGGTTTTAATTTTAATGATTTTTAATGTGATTTTTGGTTTTTCATGGTTTTTATGTATTTTATGACTTTGATGGTATTTAGTGTTTTTTTACATTATTATGTTTTCTAGGGGTTTTATAGTTTTTAATTTTTGTAGGTTTTCTTAGGGTTTTTATGTGTTTTAGGTGGTTTTAGAGGGGTTTTAGGGTTTTTAATGGTTCTTTATATTTTTAAAGGTTTTTAATAATTTTTGTGGATTTTTAGGGGTTTTATGGGTTTTATATGATTTTTTGGGGTTTTATGTGTTTTAGGGACTTTTTAGTGTTTTAAGGTTTTAAGAGTTTTGTTGGGTTTTTAGGGCCGAAGAGGTACGAGGGCAGGTTATTCCTGTCCCCCCAAAGTTTATTAGAAAAAAAGACATTGTATACAAGGGAGGGGCGGGGTCAATCAACCCACACCAAAAAACCCTAGACACCCCCACAAATCCCAAAAGTCCCCATAAAAATACAAAAGACACAACAACCTGAAAAGAAGAAAATCAATAGCAATCCCAAAAGCATCTCCTAACCAAGTAGAAGAAAATATCCCACAACACCATTTTCATCAACCATCACCGCCTTGCCAAGCATATCCACATCCAGCATCACAGAACCACCATCAGTAAATTCATAAGTCTCACTTTTTCCACCTCACAGTGAAGTATCACCCATTAGCAAACACTAGCATCTATCATCACTACCCAACCAAGCAACATCCATAAAACAGAAACATAGACTCCAACAAACCTCACTTTCTATCCAATCAGCTTCCAACAAATCACACCTAGTAGCACTCCCAGGAACACATCCACAACACCTAAATGCAGGACAACATCCAACACCACTCAACAGAACCAATATCCATCACCCATAGCAATTCAAAACCAAACCAGCACCACATCCATCAACCTCCACATCATCTTGCCTCAAATCCAGCACCATCAAAGACTCACAACCAAGCCAGCCACAACTCAGAAGACCGCAATCCAACAGAGCAACCAGAACACAACTCAACTTGACCAAAACTTCATTGACAGGATAAACCAAAGACAAAACTAAGGAAACAGAAGCACAAACCTGCATCTTCACTTTCCACAACCACCGGAACTCGTCAGGGAACCAAGAGAGCCAGAGAACCCCTCCCAGAATCAGATCTAGAAACACAAATCCAAGCATGGGAATGGGCATGTTGCTGCAAGGACATCGCAGAGCCCGCCACATCCACCTTTCAGCGCTGCGAATCCAGAGAGGCCATCATAACCTTCCCAAGCCTATTACCAGCTGCTTCGCCGGCGACCGAGAAGAGCCCAACCAGCACTGCCAGTCCAACTCGTCACACTGTCTACGAGGACTGTTGTGCTAGATGCCAAGAGAGAAAAACTGCATGAACCGCCATGTCATCGCTCGGAGAAGACAAAAATGTCGAAGAAGCAGGAAGATCCTTGTCTTCATGAAAACGAAGGAGGCTACCAGAGCCCAACGCCACTGTGAACACCCCTCACAGAGGAAAAGGGGCTGAGATCTGCAATGTCACGGACCGTGGCTCCCAGATCTGACCTGCACCTCCATAGAACTGAAGCGCCGTTTGATGAAGGTCACATATCTGAGCACCTCCACCATTGACCTGCAATGACACACAAAGGAGAGACCTGAACCGAACCACGCCTCCATGAATCTGCATCGCCGCAAGTCAGGGAGACCAGATCTGACCCATTCTTCTAAGGATGCAGCCATCGACCGAAGCCATCAATCACACCACCGGATGAAGAGGCAATGATGTGGATTCCGATGCTTAATCAATCATCTCCACAGAGAAGGAACCACCATGTAGGAGGAGAGGAAATACAAGATGAGGCCATGAATGGGAACCCGAGCACGAGAGGAACCTAGAGATTCAGCCACCATCCATCCTTTCTTGGGTATTTAGGGGTTGTAAGTGTTTTTATGTATTTAATGGTTCCTTATGTATTTTCATTGTTTTTAGGGGTTTATTATGTTTTATCTATTTTTATGGATTTTTATTATTTTTAAGGCTTTTAGGCATTTTTTGGGGTTTTAGGGGTTTTCAGGGGCTTTAGAGTTTTTTAGGGTTTTTATATTTTTTGGGGTTTTTCAGAATTTTAAGTGTTTTTATGGTTTTATGGTTTTCTTATAGTTTTTAAAGTTTTTTTACATATTTAGGGTCTTGATGAACTTTTTTAGGATTTTTATAGGTTTAATCTTTTTTAAGGTATTTGGGGGGTTTTTATGGGTTTAATGGGTTTTTATAGTTTTTTTGTGGTCCTCTAGGGTTTTTAGGGGTTTTAAGGTTTTATCCAGTCTTTTAGGTATTAGGATTTTTAGGGGTTTTTGTTTGGGTTTTTAGGGGTTTTATCATGTTTTAGGTTTTTAGGGGTTTTATGTTTTTTAGGTTTTTATGGTTTTCATAGCTGTTTTAATGGTTATGGGGTAATATTGTTTTTGGGATTTGTATTTATTTTATAGTATTTTTATGGGGTTTTAGGGTTTTTAGGGATTTTGAAGTTTTTAGGGTGTATAGAGTTAGTATTATATGATTTTAATGAGTTTTAAGGTCTTTTTTTTTATTTTTTGGAGATTTAAGGTTTTTTAGTGTTTTTTCTAAATTTTATGGGTTTATATGGTTTTTAGAGTTTTTATTGGTTTTTATTATTTTTATGTTTCTCTAGTTTTTAATGTTTTTAAAGGTTGATATAGTTTTTAGTAGTGTTTAGGGTTTTATGTACATTTTTAGTGTTTTTATCATCTTTTAATGTTTTGTGGGGTTTTAATTTAATTTTGGTTTTCAAAATTTTCATAGATTTTTTCAATTTTTTAAAGGTTTTTTACATTATTATTGATTTTAGGGATTTATGGACTTTTCGTGATTTTTTTTGGTTTTAGGTATTTTGATGGTTTTAGGGTTTTTTGAGGTTCTATGTTTTTTAAGTTTTTAAGATCTTTTTTTTTTTTGTTTTTATGGGTTTTATGTTTCTTTAATTTTTATAGTTTAATTACTTTTTTTACGGTTCTTAGGGGTTTTAATCTTTTTAGTGGTTTTAACATATTTATCTATGTATATTGGTTTTTTGGTATTTTGAAAGATTTATAGGGTATTTATAGTTCTTTTTGGTGTATGGGGGTTTTTAGGGGTTTTAAGGGTTTTTAGAGATTTTTTTTACTTTTTTGGGGTTAAAGGGATTTTAGGGTTTTGGTAGTTTTTAGGGTTCTTATTGGTTTTAGTTTTTTTTACTAGTTTTTATGTTTTTTAAGGTTTTTAAATGTTTTTAGAGTTTTTTATTAGGTTTTTAGTGGTTTTATGGTTTTTACCAATTTTAATTTTTTTTATGTTTTTAAGGTGTCTTATACTATTATTTTTTTATGGGTCTTTTTTGTTTTGAGGTATTTTTATGGATTTTTTTGAATTTTTTGGATTTGGGTTTTTAGATATTTTGAGGTTTTTTGGAATTTTTATGGGTATAGGATTTTTATAGATTTTATAATTTTTATATATTTTAGGGTTTTTATGTTTTTTTAGTTTTTTAGTGGTTTTCATGTTGGTAGGTATTTTTTACGATTTTAGGGATTTTAGGGTTTTTAAAAAAAAAATCTTTTTAGGGTATTTATGGTTTTTTAGAGGTTTTAGATTTTTTATGGGGTTTAGGTGTATTTATGTTTTAATTTTTTCTTTTGGTTTTTAGGTTTTTTGAGTGGATTTAGGGTTGTTTTACATTTTTTGGGATTCTTAGTGTTTTTTGGATATTTTTAGGATATTTATGGTATTATAAAATTTTAAGGTTTTTTGGAATTTTAAGGGGATTTATGGAATTTATGGTTCTAGGGGACCTATTTTTGGTTTTGGGTTTTTGAGTTTTTAAGATATTTTGGGTTTCTTATATTTTTTACTGTTTTTAGGTTTTTGACTGATTTTTAGATTTTTATTAACTTTTTATGGTTTTATAGGTTTTAAGCTTTTTATTGTTTGTAATGATAATTACTCATTATATAAGTTTTAGTGTCCTTTTAGGATTTTTAGGTTTGTTCATTTTTAGGTTTCTAAGGGTGTTATGCATCTTTAGGTTCTTATGGTTTTATTAGGATCGTTCCCGAGTTTTAGGGATATTTATGGTTTGTTAGTATTTTTTTTATTAGTGTTTTTGTGGAATCTAAGGGGTTTTAAGGTTTTAGGGGGATTTAGGGGTTTTAGGGATTTTAGTGTCTTTTAAATATTGTTATAGTTTTAATACTGTTTATAGATTTTAGTGGTTTTTAGTGGTTTTTAGGGTTTTTAGGGTTTTTAATGATTTTAGCATTGTAGTGTTTTTAGGGTTTTATGGGTTTAAATTTTATTTTTGTTTTTTACGTTTTATAATGTTTTTATTGGTTTTCTTGGGTTTTTTATGTTTATAGGTATTTTAGGAGCTTTATAAGATTTTTAGGGGTTATATGGTTTTTAGGGATTTTTAGTCTTTTAGGGTTTTTATGTTTTTTATTGTCTTTATGATTTTTGGGTTTTATGTGTTTTGTGGTTTTATGGTTATTTTAGGGTTTTAGAGGTTTTAGCTTATTTTTACATTTATAAGTATTTTTAAGATTTTTTTATAATTTTTACTGTTTTTTAGTTTTTTGGGAAAATTGAGAGGTTTTAGGGTGTTTGTTTTTGTTTTTGGGATTTTATAGTTTTTAGGGTTATTAATGTTTTTATTGTTTTTTTAATTTTTATGGGTGTAGAATATTTCTAGAGTTTTTAGTGGTTTTTAGTTTTTTTATGGTTTTTATTAATTTTAAATGTTTTTAGGGGTTTGGGTGGGTTTATAGATTTTAGGGGTTTTATGGTTATTTATGCTTTTTAGCATTTTTATTTTTATGGGTTTTATGTGTTTTTTTGGTTTTTATGTTTTTTATAGTCTTATAGATATTTAGGGTTCTTTACAATTTTATGTATTTTATCGTTTTTTAGGATTTTTATATGGTTTTTAAAAATTTTAGCAGTTTTAGGGGTTTTAGGGTCTTTATAGTTTTATGGATTATGGGGTTTTAAGGTATTTTTTAGTTCTTTAGGTTTCTATAGGTTTTTAGTGTTTTTAAATATTTCTAGGGGTAGAAAGGGTTTTTATATTTTTAGTGGATTTTATGATTTTTAAATGTTTTTTAAGATTATTTGGGGTTTTATGGTTTTTATAATTTCTAGTTTTTTTGTATGTTAATGTTTTTACCATTTTTTTATGCTTTTATGGGTTTTAATTATTTCTAATTTTTTATTTTTCCTCAGTATTTTTAAGGGTTTTTTACATTTTTGGGGAATTTAATTCCACTTTATGATTTTTACGATTTTTATGGTTTTTATGGGTTATGATTTTTTTTAGGTTTTGTGTTTTTTTGGGTTTTTAGTGGTTTTTGGTAGGTTTTTTGGAGATTTTTTGGGTTTGAATGGTTTTAACATTTTTAAGGGTTTAAAGGGTATTTATATTTTTAGTTGGTTTTATGTTTTTTTCATATTTTGGTGTATTAAGGTTTTAGTGGATTTTTTTTGTTTTTAGGCTTTTTAGGATCTTTTAGTGTTTTGGGTTTTTAGGGTTTTTATATTTTTAGTGGTTTTATTTGTTATTAGGATTTTAAGGAATTTAAGGGTTTTCAAATATTTTATAGTTTTTTAAATTTTTAGGGATTTCTAGGGATTTGTTTTTTATTGTTTATTTTATTGGAGGTTTTAGGGAATTTGAGGGGGGGGGGGGGGGGGTTTAGGTGCTTTACGGTTTTTTTGGTTCTTTTATATTTTTATGGTTTTTTAGATTTGTTAGTGTTTTAATGGTTTTTTATATTTTTTTATATTTTTAGAGGTTTAATGGGGTTTTGGAGTTTTTGGTGATTTTAAGGGTTTTATTTTTTAGGGTTTTTAAGGTTTTAGGGGTTTTAGTGTTTTTTAGATATTTTAGGTTTTTTGGGGTTTCATTTTTTTAGGTTTTAATGGTTTTATAGAGGTTCTTATGGATTTTAAATATTTTTATATTTTTTGGTTTTTTGGTCTTTTAATGGTTTTTATGTATTTTTTTGGGTTTTAGGGACTTTGGGGGGTTTGGGGTCTTTAAGGTTTTATATGTTTAGGGGTTTTTTTAGTTATTGAAGTTTTAAGGTTTTTGATAGTTTTTAACATTTTTCAGGGTTTAAAAGTTTTTTATATCCATTTGTTAGGTTTTATGGTTTTATGAGTTTTTACAATTTTTATGGTTTTTAGGGGTTTTATAGTTTTTAAGGGTTTTTAGGGTTTTTAGGGAACTTTTAGTATTTTTTAGTGGTTTTAAAATTTTTATGTTTTTTCAATGGAAAGAAGAAATATATATCAAGGAAATTGGAATTTATTATGTTTTTTATGTTTTTATGTGTTTTTAGATCATTAGGGTTTTAATAGGATTTTTTGGGTCTTCTACATTATATAGGTATTTTTAGTTATTTTTATGATTTTTATGTGTTTCTATTGTATTTATGGATTTTTTGGGTATTAGAGTTTTTATGGAATTTTTTTTCAGGTGTTAGGTTTTTTAAGTTATTGGTGTTTTTATGTGCTTTTAAAGTTTGTTAATGTTTTTAGGGGTCTAAAGTCATTTTGAGTTTTATTTGGGTTTTTAGGGTTTTTAGGGTTTTTAGGGGTTTTAGGGGATTTTAGTGTTTTCAATATTCATAGGGGGTTTTATCGTTTCGGGGGATTTTAAGGTATTTAAGTTTTTTAGATATTTTTAGGGTTTTGATTATTTTTTTGGTTTTAAATGGTTTTATGATTTTTTTAGGTTTTTAAGGCTTTCTTAAGTGTGTTTAGGGATTTTAAGGGTTTTAATGTAATTATGGATTTTCAGTATTTTGAGGATTATTATGGTTTTTTGTGGTTCTTTGGATTTTTAGTTTTTTATTGAATTTAGGGATTTTTGCATTTTTAATGTTTTTTAGCAATTTCTGGTTTTTGTGGATTTTACGTAGTTTTTGGTTTTAAAGGGTTTCTTATAATTTATTCTAATTTTTTATGATTTTTTTGGGTTTTGAGTGTTTTTTATCGAATTATTAGTATTATTATGGATTTTTATGTTTTTTTGGATTTTGAGTTTTGTTATGGTTTTTAGGGTTCTGACGGTTTTTTGGGTTTTCAGGATTTTTTAGAGATTTTGACGTTTTTAGAGTTTTTTAACATTTTTATGGGTTTAAATATATTTTAGAGTTTATAGTGGGTTTTTACGTTTTATGGGGTTTTTGGTATTTTAATGTATTTTAGTTCTTTTTATGGTTTTATGTGTTTTAACATTTTTAGGTTTTTGGGATTTTATGTGTTTTTAGGTTTTTATGGTTTTCTTAGGGGTTTTAACATTTTTAAGGGTTTTTTTACGTTTTAGGTATTTTATGTATTTTTTAGGATTTATAGGTTCTTTAGTGTTTTTAGATATTTTAAGGGTTCTATGGTTTTTAGGATTTTATAATATTTTTGTGTTTAAGGGTTTTTGATTTTTTTTGGATTTATGGTTTTTAGAGGTCTATAATGCTTTTGTGGTTTTCTAGTTTTTTTTAGATTTTTAGTAGTTTTTTTTGTTTTTACGGTTTTTATGGGTTTCTATGGTTTTTGGGTATTTTTGGGGTTTTGGGGTTTTTACCATTTTTTTGGTATTGAGGGGTTTTAAGTGTTTTATTTGTTGTTATGTTCTCCATAGGGGTTTTCAAGGGGTTTTTATGTTTTTATATTTTTTAGGTATTTTTAGGATTTTTATTAGGTTTTAGGGGTTTTAGGGATTTTGAGGGGTTTTAAGTTTTTTAATGGTTTTATTGATTTTTTGAGTTTTTAGTTTTTTTTATATTGTATGGTTTTTATATTTATAAAAAATTTAGCTGTTTAAATGGGTTTTATATTTTTAGTGGTTTTTAGGTTTTTTATTTTTTTTGGGGGGTTTTATGGTTTTTAGGGTTTTTCAAAAAAAAATCAGTGTTTTTTAGGTTTTTAGGGGTTTTTAATATTAATTAGGTTATTTGGGTTTTAAGTGTTTTTAGTTATTTATGATTCTCTTAGGGGTTTTAAGGGTATTTAGGGTTTTTCATGTTTTTATGGATTTTTATAGAATTTATAGGGTATTTTGGATTTTTTTTTGTTTTTTAAGGATTTTGAGGGTTTTTAG
Organism: Viscum album; assembly: GCA_963277665.1. Lineage (NCBI taxonomy): Eukaryota > Viridiplantae > Streptophyta > Magnoliopsida > Santalales > Viscaceae > Viscum > Viscum album. Next base: position 44,496,635 of record OY728151.1, read on the forward strand.
TGTGTTTAAGGGTATAAGGGTTTTTTGTTTTTTAAGGTTCTATTTATTTTGAGTTTTTTAGTGTTTTAATGTTTTTATACTTTTTTTAAAAAATAGGGGATTAATGTTCTTTTAGAGTATTTAGATGTTTTTTTAGTTTTATGGGGTTATAGGGTTTTGTAGGTTTTTAAATGTTTTTATGGATTTTAGGGTTTCTTATGTGTTTTAGGGTTTTATGGGTTTTATAATTTCTTAGGTTTTTTAGGGGTTTTGAATGTTTTTAGTATTCGAATATTTTCTTATGCATGTCATGGTTTTTAGATTATGTTAGGTTTTAGGTATTTTTAGGTATTTTATAAAATATTTACCATTTTTAGGTTTTTTGGGTTTTTGAGGGTTTTAGGGTGTCTTAGAGTTTTTAGGGTCATAATTTTTTATTGATGTTTTTATAAATTTTTAGTGTATAGATGGTTTTTTTATTTTTTTTACTGAATTTTATAGTGTTTTAATGGATTTTTAGGGGTTTTATGGTTTTTAGGGGTTTTATGGTATTCCAGGGTTTTATGGTTTTTAGGGTGTTTTTTGTGGTTTATAGAGTTTTATGTGTTTTTTTAGATTTTATGGGTTTTATGTGTTTTTAGGGGTTTACGGTTTTATTATGTATAGAAGGCCTAAGACTAGGCATGCCTGTTCCCCCAAATTTAATAATAAAAGAAATGTATAGATCAAAAAATAGAAAGAAATATAGGCATACCACATCCAAAAATGAAGTTAAATATCCAAAGGATCAAACTCCTCACCATAAACATAATCTGTGGCTACACCATCATTAGCTAATTCTCATTCGGAATGTGATTTGTGTTGATTGAAAAGTGTTATATACCTCTCCCTGAGCCTCAACTATAATAATGTGAGTTTGTCCCTAAAAGTGTGCTTGGTAACCTTCCCTCAATTGGGATGAACATCAATCCTCTATGAGACCATAGAAGAGGACCATGTAAACACAGTCTTTGGCATGTTAGAATAATCCTTCCTCAGCCTTATCTTTGGTGGAGTAGATATGACTCTCTTGTTTTCATTCACACTTTTCCCCCCATTCATGACGACTATAGGATTCTTTGTCATAGATCAAGGCTTTAGGAGTGATACTCTCATTCTCTTTATCATCATCAGATACATCCCCCCTCCTACCTGAAATGTGAGAGAAACCATATATTTTCTTAGACTCCTCATGAAGTTAGATTTATTACATATTAGTTTCATGGTATTGATTAATTGATTTCAACACCGGCATGCCCAATCCATAAGACTGCACAAAACCCCAACCCATAAATTGGGGATGCCAATTAGTGTCCACCAATTAAAACCTTGAGGCTTCTCCCTATTGACTTGATCATCAAAGACATCATCATTCACAAAAAAATACAAAATAGTTTTTTGATAAGTCCAACTGCATACCCATATCAACATCCATTTTAACATTACATCCGGGAAAGTATCATAGGGGATGTTCTCCTTTGCTATGACCTTCTCTTGTTGTATATCTTACTACTCATGAATTAACTCCTGATACTCTAAACCTTCAAACCAATTAAAAATAGGATATTGAATTGTTTTTGCATCGGGTTTTCATTATTCACATGACCTTTCTACCCTTATATGATGTTTGTTACCTCCAATGAATCCCCTAGGGAAGCCTCTAAGATGAGAGGCCTCATCACATAATGTATTGTCTTCTCTTCATATTGTTACATCTCCACAACTTGAACTGGTAATTATGGGACACTAGCACTAGCTTAAAAAATCCCTACCCCTACCACAATATCATCAAATCATATCAAATAATCCTCCATGATCTTATTTCCTTCTTCAAATTTAATTGCCCCTTATCACAACCAATCCCCTGGTCAGGTTTCAAATTCTCAAATACTAAACTCGTGTTTTCATTAGGGAGAAATAATTGTGAATTATTTAGGGGAATTACATCCAATTTCGTAGCTACAACCTACTCTTAAAATGTAGACAATTCAATAGACTTGGCTCCTGAACAAGACACCCCTTGAGATGGCCCCATACCACTTATATTAATTCTCACATGCATAAAAACCCTACTGGCGTGACCCAATTTATTATTTGAAGAACACAAGTCCAACAACCATTCAAATATGACAGTTTATTAGTAACAATAACTCCTCACCAACAACAATACACGAAAAATTGATCAGTGCTCTAGACACGTCCACTTCAACATAGACACTTGAAGGAATGGGATGAAACACCACCCATGTCCTATATATCTGAACAAAAATAGAGTCCCATGAGATTCACGATCATACGAATGATTGAAGGATTTTGGAATGGAAGAGGATGTTCTAGAAATCTAACCCATGTAGTAGACATTGGTGATTCATGGTTCATATTAAGATCATAACTCCACATGAAGAGGAAGAATCTGAATCTATTGAAGCTTTGAAGGGACAAGGACCATGCATGGATCAAGTCCTCCTCCATCAGTAAATGTATCATGATATGAAGTATTTGGAGTAACCCCACCATAACTCAGTCCCGAAGACCCCAAGATCCAAAGCTATACATAACAAATTAGTCCACCGAAGGTCGTCAATCCATGAATCCAGCTATCAGTGTCATGTTAAGAAAATAAGAGGCCATATTGAACTTCAAAATTGAGAAGGGGACTTGAGAATGACCCTCATAAAAATTGGGTACCTTTGAAAAAATAATAATCTAAAGAAACACAGATAGGATTTTAGGGACAGAGAAGGGACTGGAGTCAAGTTTCCTATATTCATGAAAATATGGAAAAGACCCCCCCCCCACGGAAGGGGAGGGAGGGGCAGGGTGGCCATCACCATCAAGGGTTTATAAAAAGATCTCACACCAATATTTTAGCCTTCATATTAAGGTTTTATTACAGTTTTCATGGTTTTAATGGTTTTTAAATATTTAGGATTTTTTAGTTCTCTTTGTAATTTTTTGAATTTTTTATGTTTTTAATTTTTATAGTGTTTTTAAGGGTTTCAGGGGGATATGGATTTATTCAGCTTATATGTGTATTTTATTTTTATGGTTTTATTAGGGGTTTTATATGTTTTTAGGGGTCCTTTATATTATTAGGGATTTAAGTTTTTTTTTGCATTCATTTGGATTTTTAGGGTTTTAGTGATTTTAATGGTTTTTGGGGTTTTGGTGGATTTATGGTTTTTTGGGTTTTAGGGTTTTTTTAATTTTTTGTGTTTTTACAGTTTTTAGGGAATTTAATCCTTTTTAGGGTTTACAATGGGTTTCTATGTATTAGTGGGGTTTTTTGGTTTTTATGGGTTTTATAGTTTTTATGGTTTTTAGGGGGTATTATGATTTTAAATCATTTTAGTGTTTTTAGGTTTTTTGGGTTATATATTTTTTAGATATTTACGGTTTTCATTGTTTTTTTAGTGTTTTTAGGTTTTTAAAAATTTTAGGAATTTTTTGGGAATTTAAGGATTTTTATGGGTTTTTAGGGGTTTTATTGATTTTGAGGGTTACAATGGTTTTTAGAGGTTTTTAGTGTTTTCTAATTTTTTGGTTTTTAGGGGGTTTATGTTCTTTTGGGTTTTACAGTTTTCCTATGTGTTTGTACGGTTTTTAGTGGTTTTTAAATTTTAGGGATTTTAGGGATTTTTTAATATTTTATGGTTCTTAGGGTTTTATGAATTTTCCGGCTTTATGGATTATTAGGGTTTTATAATTTTGTTGGATTTAAGGGTTTTTTTTAAGTTTTGTATGGTTTTTATGTTTTTTTGGAGTTTTAAGGACTTACAGTTTTTAGTGTATTTTAGGTTTTATGGGTTTAAAGTGTTTTTAAAGTTTTTTTGTGATTTTTAGGGATTTTATGGGGTTTTAGGTTATTTCAATGTTTTTAGGGGACTTTATAGTTTTTATGGTTCTATGGGTTTTTAGGGTTTTATGATTATTTTTAGGTTTTTAGGAATTTTAAATTTTTTATGTTTGTATGGTTTACTTTCAATTTTTATGTTTTTTTAAATATTTTTAACTTTTTATAGAATTTTAGGGGTTTTAGGATTTTTCAGTTTTAGAGATTTTTAGGTTTTTAGGGGTTTATTGGTGTTTTAGGAGTTTTATGTTTTTTTTTCATTTTTATGCCTTTTACGGATTTAAAGTCTTTTTAGTTTTTTATTGTTTTTAAGGATCTTTTTCGAGATTTAGGGGATTTTAATGGTTCTTTAGGGTGTTTAGTGGTTTTTTTTATTTTTATTGGGTCATTAGACTTTTAAGTGGGTTTTTAGGATTTTATGGGTTTTTATTATTTTTAAGGGTGTTTGGGTTTTTATGTTCATTTATTATTTTTAAGGTTTTTATAAATTTTATATTTATAGGGTTTTAAAGTTTTTTATTTTGTCATGGTTTTCACAGTGGATTCTAAGGTTTTTAGGGGTTTTTCTATTTTCTGGATTTTTAGGGATTTTTTAGTTTTTTTTATAGTTTTTATGGTTTTTAGGGATTCGGGGGGTTTTATTGTTTTTAGGAATTTAGGGGTTTTAATGTTTTTTTGGTATTTATGGGGTTCTAGGTGTTTTAAAATATTTCTTTTTTTAATAATTTATTAGGGGTTTTATTTTTTTTACATTTCTGGGGATTTTTAGGATTTTTATAGTGTTTACATTTTTTGGGATTTTGAGAGTTTTTAATGTTTTTATGTATTTTTTTGTTTTTATTATTTTTTATGGTTTTAAATATTTTTTATTGTTACTTAACATTTTTTGGGGTTTAACCAATTTGTGTAGTATTTATTTGGATTTAGGCATTTTTTTGGATTTTAGGGTTTTTATGGTTTTTATGGAATTTTATGGTTTTTATGATTTATAGGATTTTCTAGGGTTTCGTATTTTTAGGTTTTTGGGGTTTTATGTGTTTTTTGGTTTTAAAGGGTTTATTATGGGTTTTTAGGGATATTTGGGTTTTTACATTTTACATTTCTTTATTTCTTTTCTCATATTTTTATGCTTTTTAGGGTGTTTTGGGGTTTTGAGGGATTTAGAGTTTAATAGGGTTTTAGGATTTTTAGGATTTTTTTTATTTATGGTTCTATTAGTGTTTTTAAGGGTTTTAATTATTTTTGAAGTTATTTAATATTTTTAAGGATTTAAAGGGTATTTATAATTTTTATTGGGATTTTAGGGTTTTTAGGTGTTTTAATATTTTTATAGCTTTTAGAGGTTTTTATGGTTTTTATGGGTGTTTAGGGGTTTTGGGGTATTTTTAGAGTTTTTATCAATTGTTTAGGGCTTTATATGTTTTATGTTAATTTAGATTTTTTTTTCTTATAGTTTTCATGGTTTTTAGGGGTTTTTATGTTTTTTGGTATTTTTAGTACCTTTTAATTATTTTTATGGTTTTGTGTGATTTTTTTGGATTTGGAGGTTTTTAATATTTTTAGGGTTTCTAGGTTTTTTTCCATTTTTTTCTCATTTTTAGTTTTTAATGGTTTTATGTGTTTTTTGGTTTTTAGGGTTTTTAAGGGATTTCAGGGTCATGATGTTTTTTATATTTTATAAATTTTTAGGGATTTAATTGGATTTTGTTATTAATTTTTTGAGTTTTTTTGTATTTTGAGAGGATTGGTGGTTTTCTTGGGATTTTTGGTCGTTTATGGGGTTTTTTGGGTTTGTATGGTTTTATTATTATTTTTGCGGATTTTAATGTTTTTTTGAAGTTTTTAACGTTTTCTGGGTTTAAATTGATTTTTATATTTTTAGTGGTTTTAGGGTATTTATGGGTTTTAGTTTTCTATGGGTTTATGTTTTTTATTGGTTTTAGGGTGTTTTATGGTTTTTAGGGTTTTAGATGTTTAAGGGTTTTTAGTTTTTTTACAGATTTTAAGTGTTTTTTGGTTTTTAAGGATTTCTTAGGGATTCCATGATTTTTAGGGTTTTTTATGTTTGTAGGTATTTTTAGGGGTTTTTAAGTTTTTTTAGTGTTTTTAGGTATTTTACAGGTTTTGGGGGGTTTTAGGGTTTTAAGGGATTTATGGTTTTCTGTTTTTTTAGTTATTTTATGGGTTTAAGGTTTTTTAGGGTTTTTTTATTTTAATTTAGTTTTTAAGGATTTTAGGGTTTCTACCATTATATGGATTTTTAGTTTTTTATGGTTTATATAGTTTTTAGAGATTCAAAGGGATTATAGGGTTTTTAATTTTTTTTGGAGTTTTTTAAGTTTCTTATGTGTTTTAAGGGTTTTTAGTGTTTTTTAATATTTCAAAGGGTTTATATGGTTTTTAGAGTTTTTAGTGGGTTTTTAGTGTTTTAAAGTTTTTCGGATTTAAGGGTTGTTTATGTTTTTTTAGGTTTTTAGGGTTTTTTGTGGTTTTAGGTTTTTTTGTGCTTTTTATGTTTTTATAGGTTTTATGTGTTTTTAGATTTTTAGTTTTTTCATAAATTTCATCTTGTATTTTAGGGATTTTATTGTTTTGTGGATTTTTAGGTATTCTTATGATGTTTTTGGTTTTTAGGGTTTTTATATATTTTGAGGTGTTTTGGGCATTTTAGGGTTTTATGGTTTTTTAGGTTTTGGGGGGTTTTTCGAGTTTTTTCACAGGGTTTTGGAGTTTAGTGGCATTTTAAGGTATTTAAAGGGTTTTATAGTTTTTAGTGACTCTTCAAAATTTTAAGGTTTTTATGGTTCCTTAGAGAATTTAGGTTTTTATGGTTTTTATCATTTTTTAGTTTTTAGGGGTTTTTTTATGTTTTAGGGTTTTACATTTTTCTAAGTGTTTTTTTATGTTTTTATTATTTTTTATATTTTTATTTATATTATCAATTTAATATGATTTTTATGGTTTGTAGTGGTTTTAAGGATTTTAAGGATTTTTTTTGGGTTTTTAGGGTTTTCATGATTTTTTTTGGGTTTTGAGGGTTTTTGTGGATTTTTTAAGGGTTTAAAAGTCTTTCTAAAATTTTTAACAATTTTTTGGTTTATAGGGTTTTGAATTATATTGTATTTAATTAGGTTTTTTGTGTTTTTTGTATTTCTTATGGTTTTTAGGGTTTTTGGGTGTTTTGGGTTTTTATGGTTTTTATAGTTTTTAGTGATTTTGGTTTTTTTAGGTGTTTTAAGTGTTTTTTATGTTTTTAATGTTTTCTTAGGGGTTATCATAGTTTTAGTGTTTTTTAGGTTTTTAGGGTTTTTGGGGTCTTTATTCGTGTTTGAGGGATTTTAAGATGTATTAGTGTGTTTTTTGGTTTCATGGGTTGGATTGGTTTTGATTGGGTTTTTTTAGATTTTTTTGAGTTTTTAGGGCTTTTAATGTTTCATAGTGTTTATAACATTTTGAGGGGTTTGAAGGGTTTTAAGTGTTTTAGGGGATTTTAGGGTTGTTAAGGGTCTTTTTAGTTTTATGGTTTTTAGGAGTATTTATGCTTTTATGGTGCTTTAGTGTCATTTTAGTATTTGTTTGGTTTTTTAACATATTTCATTTTTAATGGTTTTATGTGTTCTTAGGTTTTTCATGTTTTCTTAGAGTTTAATGGGTTTTTAGTTTTTTATATATTTTTAGGGTTTTTTTATTTTTATAAATTTTTAGTTCTTTTTGGGATTTTGAGGGATTTTAGAATTTTTAAGCCTTTTAAGGTATTAATGGGTTTTAGTGTTTTTAATGTTTTTACAGATTCAAATGGTTTCAGAGTTTTATTTGGTTTTAGGTTATTTAAGGGTTTGTAGGTATTTTTAAGGGTTTTAGGGATTTTTATGCTATTTTAGATTTTTTATGGTTTTGGGTTCTTAGAGTTTTATTCTGTTATTAGAGTTTTTAACTTTTTAGGGGTTTTATGGTTTTCTTATTTTTTTTTTCATTGTTTTCACTATTTTTAATGTTTTTATGGAATTTAAGGATTTTTTAGGATTTTTATGATTTTAAGGGTTTTAAGGAATCTATATCATTTTTATGGTTTTTATTTTTCTAGGTTTTTAGGGGGTTTAATTGTTTTTTAGTTTTAAGGTTTTCTTAGGGGTTTTTAGGGGTGTTAGGTTTTTTTACATTTCTTGTGTATTTTTTGTTATTTTTAGATTCTTTTGGGTTTTAGGAGTTTGAGGGGTTTTAGGGGTTTCCGGGGTTTTTAAGGTTAATAATGTTTTTTTGGGTTTTTAAGGTTTTTTAGTTTTTATTATTTTAAACATCTCAGGTGTTTTTTAATGTTTTAGGGGTTTAGGGGGATTTTTGAGTTTTTAGTGGGTTATTACAATTTTTATTGCTTCTCGGGTTTTTTAATGTTTTCATGGTTTTTTATTGCTTTATGTGTTTTAGGGTTTTAGCATCTTTTTATGTTTTTACGTGTTTTATGAGTTTTTATACTTTTATGTGGTTGAGGTTTTTTTCTGAATTTTTTCCTTTTTTTACATTTTTAGGGTTATTTATTGATTTTTTAGTATTTTTATAGGGGTTCTAGGTATTTTGATGGGTTTATGGGTTCCTTAGGGTTTTATGTTTTTTTGGTTTTTAGGATTTTATTTGTTTTTATGGGTTTCTATATTTTATTAACATTTTTAGAATTTTAAAGTGGTTTTCAGATTTTTTGTGTGGTTTTATGATTTCTATGAGTTTTTATGTTTTTTACCGTTTTATGTGTTTTAAAGTGTTTATAGTTTATATTTTTAGGGTGTTTTTGGGTTTTTAGCATTTTTAAATTTTAGGGGGTTTAAGTGTCTTTATATTTTGAGCGTTTTCAGTGGTTTTTAGGGTTTTCATGGGTTCATACATTTTTAGGGAATTCGAGGATTTGTTTAGGGTTTTTATGGTATTTACCGTTTTTAGGGATTTTGATGGTTTTTTGGATTTTTTGGTTTTTTTGGGGTTTTTGGGGTTTTTGGGGTTTTTGGGTTTTGGGTGGTTTTTTGGGTTTTAGGATATTTTTGGTGTTTTTAGGAGTTTTAAAAGTATTATGGATTGTTTTCATGTTTTTAGCGGTTTAATGGGTTTCTATATTTTTAGTGGGTTTCAGGGTTTTTAATTGGTTTTAAGGTTTTTAATCATTTTAGGTGTTTTTATTATTTTTATGGAGTTTTCGGGGTTTTATTGTCTTTTATGATTTTATGGTTTTTCTATTTTTAATATATTTATAAGTTCTAATAGTTTTTAGTCTTTTAAGGATTTTTATTTGGGTTTTTAGGATTGTTAGGTTTTTTTAAAAAATTTAGTAATTTTTTTGATTTCTTAATTTTGATTTTTTTTAGAGATTGTGATGGTTTTTAAGGGTTTAGAGTTTTTCAAGTTTCTTTATGGAACTTTTTGGGTTTTGGGGACTATTTTGTTTTTATGGTTTTTATGTTTTTTGGGGTATTTTGTGGGTTTGTTGTGTAATTATTTTTTTAGGTTTTTTTATTAGGTGTTTTTATAGTTTTTATGGGTTTTAGCGATTTAAGGGTTTTAAGATTTTTATGTTTTTATGAGCTTTATATTTTACTAGGTTTTCAAGTTTTTCCTTGGAATTTTTAGGGTTTTTACGTTTGTTACATTTTTATTGTTTTTGGGGGGGTTTTTTATTTTTAAATTTTTTTAGTGTTTTTAGTGATTTTGAGGGCTTTGAGGGATTTTTGGATTTTCAGGTTATTATTTTGGGATTTTAGGGGTTTTAAGGATTTTTATATTTTTCAGTGGCTTATAGGGATTTTGTGTGTTTTAATGTTTTTTAGCTGTTTTAGGGAGTTCAATTGATGTTAGGGTATTTTAGGATATTTTTTGGATTTTTAGGGGTTTTAGTGTTTTTTTGAAGGAAGAAAGAAATATATTTGAAATGAAATTGTATTTTTTATATTTTTATGGTTTTTTAGGATTTTAAAGTTTTTTTGGTTTTTTAGGTTTTTCTTACATTTTTATAGATTTTTTGCATTTCTTTTGGATATTTGTGCATTTTTATGGTCTTTAGGGATGTTGAGGTGTTTTAGGGTACTTAATATTTTTTTTGATTTTATGGGTTTTTGATTTTTTAGGGTTTTAAGGTTTTTTATATTTTTTTAACATTTTTATGGATTTAATTGGGGTTTAAATTTTTCAGTGGGTTATTATTGGATTTACGGTTTTTATGGTTATCAGAGGATTTATGGGTTTTTTGGGATTATAGGGTCCTTTTATGGTTCTTAGGGTTTTAAACATTTTTTAGGTTTAGAGGGGTTTAATGTGTTTTTATGTTTTTATGATTTTATTTGGGGTTATCAGGGTTTTTAGGGATTTTACATTTTTAGGGAATTTTATGGATTTTTAGGTATTTTTTTAGGATTTTATAGTTTTTTGGTATTTTATTGATTTTGATGTTTTTAAGGGGTTTTCGAGGTTCTTAAGGTTTTTAACATTTTTAGGTTTTTAGTGGTTTTATGTTTTATTATGTTTTAATGGTCTTCTTATGTTTTTTTTATTATTTTATAAATTTTTACAATTTTATTGATTTTTAGGGTTTATTGTAATTTTTATGGTTTTCCATAGTTTTCGAGATTTTGAGGGTTTTTATGGGTATTAAGGGTTTTTATGGTTTTTTGTGTTTCAGGTTTTTTTGAGTATTTTTGGATTTTAAGGTATTTATTGTTTTTAATTTTTTAGGGGTTTAAAGGGTTTTTAGAGATTTCTGTGGTTTTTATTGTTCATATGTGTTTTTTGGGTTTTTATAGTTTTTTGTATTTTTAAGGGTTTTAGGGGTTTTTAGCTTTTTTAGGTTTTTTAATGGTTTTATGTACTTTTAGGTTTTTAATGTTTTCTTAGGGGTTTTCAGGGTTTTTATTTTTTTATGTTTTTAGGGATTTTTAAGGATTTTATATGATATTTATATTTTGTAGTGTTCTAGGTATTTTTATGGTTTTTTGGGTTTTATGGTATTTTTCAATTTAGGGTTTTTTGTGAGTTTTTAGGGTTTTTAGGGGTTTAATTTTTTTTTAAGATTTTTTAACATATTTATTTGTTTATAGGGGTTTTTAGTGGGTTTTAGGGGTTATTATGGTTTTAGGGGGTTTAGGTTATTTTTACAAGTTTTTATTGTTTTTAGCATTCCTTATGTTTTTAAGGGGTTCAAGTGTTTTTTTGAGATTTCATAAAGGATTTTGGGGTTTTATGGGTATTTTTTTTTTCGGAATTTTTTTGGTTTTTAAGGAGATTAGCGATTTTGAGGGTTTGTTTGATTTTTATGGGTTTTCATGTTTTTTTGTTTTATTGTTTTTTGTCTTTTAGTGTTTTTATATTTTTTAGGTTTTTTAGGTTTATAGGGGTTTATAGGTATTTACGATTTTCTAATTTTTTTATAAGTTTAAAGGGATGTTAGAGATTTTATTGGGTTTTAGGATTTTAGGATTTTTTATGGTTTTTAATATTTATAGTATTTTTAGGGGTTTTATGGATTTTTAAGGTTTTTATTGTTTTTAGGGTATTTAAGGGTTTTATGTTTTTTTAGGGTTTTAAGGTTTTCATAAGGTTTTTCATAGTGTAATGGTTTTTTAGTCTTTTGGTATTTGAGGTATTTTTAGGATTTTTATAGTGTTATGGTTTTTATGGATTTTGAGAGTTTTTAATGTTTTCTTGGTTTTTATGTTTTTTTTGTGGTTTTAGGGGTTTTTTGAGTTTTAGGGACTTTAATATTCTTAAATATTTTAAATGTTATTAGGGGTATAATTTTTTTTAGTTTTTTAGTGGTTTTTAGGTATTTGGGGGGTTTTATGATTTTTTTTGTTTTTTGGAGGTTTTTTGGTGTTTTTAGGGGTTTTAGTTTATTTTGGGGTTTTGGCATTTTTAGGTTTTAAGGTTTTATTATGGGTTTTTAGGGTTTTTATGATTTTTTACCATTTATTAGGTTTTTTAGGATTTTATGGTTTTTACGGTTTTAGGGTTTTTATGTTTTTTTGGTTTTTAGGGGTTTTTGGGTTTTTTATGGTTTTAAGGATTTTTATGGATTTTTAAAAAAATTAGGAAATTAAATGGGTTTTAGGGATTTTATTTGGTTTTTATAGATTTAATGTATTTTTCAGGTTTTTTAGGTTTTTAGGGGTCTTATGGATTTTTATGTGTTTTTGGGGTTTTAGTGTTTGAGGGTCTTTTTTTTAGTTTACAGGGCAAGGAAGATGCGAGGGTCAGGCTATTCCCGCCCCCCCCCCCCCAAATTTATTAAAAAGAAAAAAAGAGACACAGCAGACAAGGGAGGGGAGGGGTAAAACAAACCACACCCAAAAAACCCTTACAACCCAAGACACAGAATACCCCCAAAAAATAAAATTCAAAAAAGAAAAAAAAGACACACAAAGCCAAACACAACAACACTTTTTGGGGTGTTCTGGGTGTCTTTTGTTTCTTACTGTTTTCTTATGGTTTTTCAAGACTTTTTGGTTTTTTAGAGATTTTATCGATTTTTTTTGTACTTTTGTGTTTTTAGGGTTTTAGGGATTTTGATGGGTTTTAGGATTTTTTAGGTTTTTAGGGGTTATATGTGTTTTTAGGCTTTTAATTTTTTTCAGAGATATTTTTAAGGTTTTAGTGTATTTTTCAATTTTAGGGGATTTTAATGATTTTTATGTTTTTTGTTTGAATTTTTGTGTTTTTAGGGGTTTTATGTTCTATAAGGGGTTTTAGGGGTTTTATGTTTTTTTTACCTTTTTAGTGTTTTTTTATTTTTTTGGGGTTATAAATTTTATTTAGAGTTTTTCATCTTTTTTGGGGTATAAACGGTTATTAGATTTCTTATTCATTTTAGGATTTTTATTGGATTTAGGGGTTTTATGGATTTAGGGGTTTTTATGGGTTTCAAGTTTTTTTGGGTTTGTATGGTTTTTACGGTTTTTAACATTTTTTGGATCTTAGGGGTTTTAAGTGTTTTTTGGTTTTTGATTTTTTCATAGAGGTTTTCATTTTTTAGAGGTTTTATTTTTTTTGGCTTTTTTAGGTTTTTTATAGTCTTTATTGGTTTTAGGTATTTGAGGGGTTTTCTGGGTTTTTAGGGTTTTTTTGTGTTTTTATGGTTTTGGGGGGTTTAGGGTTTTTTTGAGTTTTTATGGGTTTTATGATGTTAAGGGGGTTTTATTGTTTGTAGGGGTTTAAAGGGTTTCTAGAGTTTTTAGTTTTTTAAGGGGCCCTATGGGGTTTTTGGTTTTTTTATAGTTTTTAAGGGATTTATGGTTTTTAGGATTTTTTGGGTTTTAGTTTTTTTTTGGTTTTTAGGGGTTTGAAGTGTTTTTAGGTTTTTATGATTTTTATAGTGTTTTATGATTTTTTGGTATTTATGTTATATAGGGACTTTTACATATTATTAGGATTTGTATGGTTTTTTATATTTTTAGGGATATTTAGTGTTTTCAAGACTTTTAGGGTTTTTAGTTTTTTCGGTTTTATGGTTTATTAGAGGTTTTTAGTGATGTTCTGGTTTTTAGAGTTTTTTAACATTTTTTTGGTTATAATGGGTTTTTATGGTTTTTAGGAGTTTTATTATTTTTAGGGGTTTTGGGTTTTTAGCGTTTTTATGTTTTTAGTGGTTTTAATTTCTTTTAGGTTTTTATTTTTTCTTAGGGGTTTTTGGGTTTATTTTGTTTCTATGGATTTAAGGGTTTTTTATGATTTTTTATGATTTTTTATGTTTTAATGGATTTTGCGAGTTTCATGGGGATTTAGGGTTTTTAGCGTCTTTACGGTTTGGGGGGTAGTGTTTTTCGAGTTTTTAAGGTTTCCCTTGTGTTTTTTAGGGTTTTAGGGTTTGTATGTTTTTTTAATTTTTAGGGACTTTATAGGTATGTAATGGGATTTTAAGGATTTTTAGGGTTTTGAGTGTTTTTCAGTTTTTATAGTTTTATGGGTTGTTTTGGGTTTTTAGGGTTTTTTAGTTTTTTCTAGTTTCAATGTTTTTTTATATTTTTTATTTTTTTTAAGTGTTTAATGGGGATTTTATGTTTTTAGTTGTTTTTAGTGTTTTTATGGGATTTAATGTTTTAAATTGTTTTTGGGGTTTTGTTTAATTTTATGGGGTTTAAAGGTTTTATGGTCTTTGTAGGTGTTTGTAGGGTTTTTAGCATTTTTTTTGATTTTTTGTATTTATGTATTTTTAGTTTTTTAAGTTTTTATTTTTGGTTTTCATGGAATTTAGGGTTTTTTATATCATTAGTGATTTTTATGATTTTTATATTTTTAGGGGTTTTATGGATTTTGATGGGTTTATGGTTTTTTAGGGGTTTAGGCTTTTTATTGTATTTTGTGTATTTTAGGTTTTTTTGAGTTTTTTTAGGTTTTTATGATTTTTATAATTTTTAAATGTGTTTGGATGTTGTTGGGACTAGTACTTTGGATGATTATATGTAGATTAGTGTTGGGTGATGGTTGTTTTTTTATTACTGGAGACAGTTTTGGGTGTTAGACGTTGGGTGCTAGGGGGCTGGCTGTTTGTGGTGTTTGTTGTGTGTTTTTTGCTGTTGGAGTTGGGGCTGAGACTGTTGGAAGCTATGTTGGGATATTTTACATGGTATTGGACTTGTTGTAGCCACTGGATGTTGTGATGAGAATAGAAATGGGGTTATAAAAGCTGTTGAGGCTACTGGGATATGTTGGTGATGGGAAATATATGAAGGGTTTAGGGATATATTGTGGGGTGTTGGTTATTGTTGGGTGATGTTTTCTTCTTGGTATGGTTATGGAGTTGGAAACTGGGTCTTGTGCGATGGGTGTTGGGTTTTTTTGTCTTTATGGGGTTTCATTGGCCATTTTCTGGCATTAGTTTTGATAGGAATCATGTGGTTTTTCAGGACATCGTCCAGGCTATGGTTGGTTGGGCTTCATGAGGTTTCTTAGTCCCTTTTCCAGGAACAGTTTTGTTTGGGATTTATATAGTTTCTCAAGCTAGTTTTCATAATTTTGGTTGTTTGAGATTCACAACGGTTCTTAGGACCATTTTCATTTTTACTATTTCTAGGGGCCTTCAGGATATCAAGTTCACCCTTTGGGTGATTGTGTTGTAATTCAATTCCTTCTTTTATATATTACATTCTATTTTCCTTGTAAAAAACCCAATAAACCCAAAAAACCCTTTAGGCCGCTAAATTTTTTAAAAGATACTAAAAATGTTATATACCCTAAAAACTCAAAAAAACACTAAATACCTAAAAAAACCATAAATCTCTAAAAACCGTCAAAAACCACAACCCTCTAAAACCATAAAAATCCTAACAAAATCCTTAAAAATCACTATAAATGAAAAAAATCTAGAAAAACAAAAATAAAACCTTTAAACCTAAAAACTTTTTTAAATCGCTAAAGAGCCTAAAACAATAAATACCATGAAAAATCTAAAAACCCTTGAAACCCTCAAAATCCCTTAAAACCCTAAAACCCATAAAAATCATAAAAACACCTAAAAACGTAAAAACCCCCAAAACCCTTGAAAGGACCCAAAGAAAACATTGAAAATATAAAAATAATTAAATTTCATAAAAATATAAAAACGCAAAAAAATCCAAAAAGGACCCTAAAACCCTAAAAATCACTAAAAACCATAAAACTCCTAAATACCATAAAAACCATAAAAACCCTAAAAACCCCTAAATATAACTAAAAACTATAAAAAACCCTTTAAACCACTAAAATTTTAAATAACACTAAAAACTAACAACTCATAAATACTCATAAATATCCTCAAAAATTAAAAAAAACCATAAAACCCTAAAAACCCTAAAACCAAAAAAATCTAGAACCCCCCCCCCAAACCATAAAATCCTAAAAGGCCCTAAAAGGATATAAAAACGTAAATCCCACAAAAAACCATGTAAAAATAAAAAGAAAAACTATAGTCATTAAAATAATCTAAACCCCTAAAAATGCTAAAAACCTAAAAACCCTAAAAATAACTAAAAATACTAAAACCATAAAATGCATAAAAACCCTAAAACCCCTTGAATACCCTAAAAACAATTCTCTAAAAAAATCCATAAAAATGTAAGAAAATATAAAACCCTAAAACAATAAAAATAAACTATAAAACCCAAAAAACAATTATAACTCTAAAAATCCTAAAACCCCTCAAAATACCTAGAAACCCAAAAAAAAATCAAAAAAATTCCCTAAAAACATAAAAACCCTAAAAATTATGAAAACCACTAAAAACCATAATAATCTATAAACACTTGAAAACATTATAGAAACAAGAAAAAACTAAAAATCCTAAAAACCCAAAAATCTACTAAAAACCCTAAAAATCATAAAACCCCTAAAAACCATTAAAACCCTAAAATCATATAAAACCAAAAAATCACTAAAATTTATAAAAATAATTTAAACAACTAAAAACTTTAAAATATTATATAAAAATTAAAACTCCTAAAAACTCAAAATAACCTAACAACGTAAGAAAATAATAAACCCTAAAAATCCTAAATACCCTAAAAAACCCATAAAAATCATCAAAAAACATTAAAATACCTATAACATAGAAAACCCTAAAACCCTAAAAACCCTAAGAAAAACAAAAAAATCCTAAAAACATTTAAACACTATAAAAACCTAAAAACACTAAAATCCATAATACTCAAAATACCTAAATACCATAAGCACCCTAAAAACCATAGAACCCCAAAAAACTAGTAAAAACCCTAAACCCCAATAAAACAATAAAAATCATAGAAACCCTAAAAACATTAAAAACCCTAAAACTAAGAAAATCCATAAAAACACTAAAGACCCTCAAATCCTTAAAACCCTAAAAACCATAAAAAAATATAAATATCATAAAAATGTAAAAAACACTGAGAAAACCATAAAAACCTTTATAACACTTAAAACTCATAAAACACGTAAAACCCTAAAGGGTTTTCGGTGTGGGTCATTTGATCCCTCCCATCCCTTGTCTGTAGTGTCTTTGTGTCTTTTTATAATAAATTTTTGGGGTGCCAGGAATATCCTGGAATCGAGCCTTTCTTTCCCTAATAACCATAAAAAAACCCCCCAAGACCCCCATATAAATCCTAATAAACACTAATAAACCATGAAAACCCTAAAAAAGTGACAAAAAATCATAAAAACTCAAAAAATCATAAAAACTCAAAAAATTCATAAAAACCATAAACACTAATAAACCATAAAACCCCTAAAATCCCTCAAAACACTAAAATCATAAAAATCCTATGAAATAAATAAAAAACACTAAAAACATAAAACCCTTAGGTATCTAGAACCCCCTAAGAAAACCACAAAAACCTATAAAAACTTAAGACCAGAAAAACGTTGAAAAAACCTAAAACCTTAAAAAACACAAAACCCCATAAAAATAAAAAAACCAAAAAAATATAAAACCTTTTTAAACCCCAAATAACATAAAAAATAAAAAAAAATTCTAAATCCCTAAAAATTGATAAAAAACATTAAAACCCCAAAAATCCATAAAAACTATAAAAATCCAAAATACCCTCAAAATTGTTAAAAACCCTAGAAAACCATAAAACCCATAAAGGACACCTAAAAATCCATAAAAATGTAAAAAGAATGAAAACCCATAAGAATGTCTTAATATTCTAAAAACACTAAAAACCCGTAAAAAACAAAAAACTCCAAAAACTCTAAAAAACCAAAATTCTCTAAAAAACTCAAAAACCCACCAAAATCCATAGATAACCTAAAAAGTTTAAAAATAATAAAAAACCTAAAAAACTAAATATATAAAAAACCATAAAAATCCGGAAAAAACCCAAAGAAATCCTTAAAAACCTGAAAATACCTAAAACCCCTAAAACACTAGAAAACACTCAAAACCATAAAAACACCCAAAATCCCTAAAAACCCTATAAACCCTAAAAACCCATAAAACCATTTAAACCCCTAAATAAACACTATAAACTCTAAAACCCATTTAAAACCATAAGATGTTAAAAAATTCTAAAAACCATAAAAATCTAAAAAATTCAAAAAAACCATAAAAAACCCTAAAACACTCAAAATCCATAAAAATGTTAAAAATCATAAAAACCCTAAAAAACACCCTATAACATAAAAAGAAAAAATAACCTAAATTATCCTAAGAAAACCATAAAAACCTAAAAAAACTTAAAATCCAAAAAAAAAACCCCAATTACCTAAAAATCCTAAAAATCTACGAAACCCTAAAACCCATAAAAACATAAAAAACTATAAAAACTGTAAAAACCCTAAAACCCACTAAAAACACTAAGAACCCTTTAAACCCCTAAAATTAATATAAACTCTAAAAAACATTTAAATTACAAAAACTCAAATACACCTAAAACCCAAAAACCCATTATAACCCTAAAAACCATCAAAGTCCTTAAAAATACCAAAACCGCAAAAATAAAAAGAAATCCCTAAAATCTATAAAAAATAAAAAACCTAAAAAAACCAAAAAACCATAAAAACATTAAAAACCTATTACACTAAAACCCCCTAATACCCTAAAAACATTAAATACTCTAAAAACCCTCAAAATGCATAAAAACCCAAATAAGCCATTAAAATATTAAAAAATATCAAAAAAATTCACAACCGCGTAAAAAACCCAAAAAACCTAAAAACCACAATGAGACCTCAAAAACCTAAAAACTACTAAAACCCACAAAATCCTAAAGTATGATAAAAACCCTACAACATATAAAACAACATATAAACCTAAAATCCCATAAAATAACTAAAAACATAAAAACCACCAAAAGCCCTAAAACCAAAAATAACTATAAAGACCCTTTAAACCCTTAAAAAATTTAAAACTCCAAACAAATTAAAAACACTAAAAAACTAAATAAATCTAAAAACGCAAAAAATCATTTAAAACCCCTATAAACCCTCAATTACCCTAAAAACCCCAAAAATGATGAAAATTAAATAAAAATTAAAAAGTCCCTAAAATTTTAAAAAACCATAAGAACCCAGAAAACACCGAAAAAGATATTAGATGGCGGCGCACTCCCCTGGTGCTCTCTCCCTCTCGGCGCGGATTATAGGGTTTCTGTCGGCTTCCTCTAGCGGTTGTGATGGTAGATTTATGCTCCTCCCCTATCATGCTCACGAGTGGTGCTCTTGGCGGAGGCAGTTTGGTGCAGATCTTTTCGGTGCGGCTTTGGGTTTATAATCGGTGGCGTTGGTTGAGTTTTCAGCACCCGATGATTTCACGGACTTGATCTTTCACGATTGTGGGGGTAGATCTTGGAATCTTCTGGACTCATCTTTGTTCTCCAGACCACCGACGACAAGCACTTTTTGGCATTTTCTTCCATTTCGAGCGATGACGTTGCCCGGGACTCCGGCGTCTCTGGAAGTGTGGAATGTTGTTGCTTCGGTCAGGTCATGGTCATCGGGAAATTGTGTTGCTTCCTCAGGCCAGATCTCTATTTCTTGTTCTCGCGATGCTAATGAAGGGTTGTATTGTGATCTGGCTTGCCCTAGTTCCCGATTTTCGATGCTGATGTAGGTGTGTGCTCGACCTATTCCTATGGTTCCATCTCTGCTTCACGCTGTTGATGCGACCTTGGGTTGGATTTCTTGGTTCTTCATGTTCTTATGTTTACTAGTTGTGGTTACGTGTGTGAGTAAATGTGAGTTCTGGTTTTTGTATCTGCTGAGAGGTGTTAGGCCGGGTTTGGTGATGATCCACAATTTTTCTCTTTCCAAAGAATTCTGGATGTTGTGGTTTGGTACTGGTTATAGTTTCTGGTGGTGTCCTGTTAGTTGTACTATGAGGTTTGGATTGATGCAAGCTGTTCGGGTTGAAGGATTTGGTTGCTGGTTGTTTGATGGGTTAGGAGGCTGCTACTGGTTTCTTGGGCAGATAGGATTGGCAAGGCATGAACTGCTTCATGCGGTTGATGAAGGGTTAGTTACGTTGTGTTGTACTATGGCTGATGTGCTGGGCTATGGTCTACTGTGATATGGTTGGTGTGGTTTTTAATTACTGTGAGTAATGATTCTTGATTGGCTGAGAGTTGGTGATGATGAAATATGCTGGTGCTTGGGGATGGTTGCAGTTTTGCTGAGGGGAGACGAAGGATGCTGGTTGGTGATGGTTGTTGTTTTGCTGAGATGTGACGAAGGATGCTAGTTGGTGATGGTTTTATGCTACTGGATGCTGGTTGATGCTGGATGGTGGTGGTGGCTGCTTGACTTTGTGTGCTTTTCCTTTTTTCTTTTTTTGATTTTTCTTTTTTTGGGGTCTTTTTCATCTTTGGTTGTGAAAGGTTTTTTGGGTGTGGGTCGTTTGACCCCCCCTCCCTTGTCTGTTGTGTATCTTTTTTTCTTTCTAATAAATTTAGGGGGGCTGGGAATAGCCCAAACCTCACATCTTCCTTTCCCTAAAAAGATATTAAAAACCTAAAAACACTTAACCCCCCCCCCCCAAAAGCCTAAAAATGGTAAAAACATTAAAAAACCCAAAAACCCCCAAAAATACTAAAAACGAAAAAACCCCCCTAAAAATATATATACCCGAAAACCCCATAAAATCCCTAAATATCCACTAAAATTTATGAAAACCCTTTAAACCCCTAAAAATGTTAAAAAACAATAGATAACCTTAAAACCCAAAAAACTCAAAAAACCCTAAAACCCAAAATTACCTTAAAAACCCTAAAACCCAAAAAAACCATAAGAACCCCAAAATACATAAAACCCTAATGAAAATAAAAAACCTAAAAAGGAAAAAAATACATAAGAGGTCAAAACCTTGAAAACTGTAATAAATCAATAAAAATGTAAAAATTTCTTGGAACCCTTTAAAACCTAAAAACCTAAAACACATTAAAAACCCTAGGAAACCAAAAAATCATAAAAACTCCAAAAACTATCAAAATCCCTAAAAATCCTAAAAGACCATAAAAATGCATATAAAGAACAAAAAATTACAAAAAAACATTAAAACCCCTAAAACCCATAAAAACACTAAGAAGTACTTAAAACATAAAACAAATAAACCTCCTAAAAACCTTAAAAATGATAAAAACCCAAAAAATCATAAAAAAATCCTAAAAACACTAAAAACCATAATATTCTCCTAAAAACAATAAATGCCCAAAAAACAATAAAATCCTCAAAAATCTATAGAAAAAAATCTAAAAACCATTTAAAATCCAAAAATTTTAAAAACTCTAAAAACCCAATAAAACCATAAAAATTAAAAAAAACCCTCAAAACACGAAAATAAAAAATAAAACCCAAAAAACCCTATAAAAATCCCAAAACCCCTCAAAATCCCTAAAAACCCTAAAAACACATAAAAAATTTAAACAAGCACTCAAAATCATTAAAAATTTAACAGCATTGTAAAACTATAAGAAGAAAAAAACAGTAAACACTTAAAACCTCTAAAAACATAATAAACACTAAAACCCCTGAAAAATTAAAAAACCATAAAACTCTCAAAAAAATATAAAAACGCTAACAACCCCAAAAAACCACTAAAAACACTAAAAATAATTAAAAATTAATTAAAACACTAAAACCCTTAAAAACCCAGAAAAACTCAATGAAAACATTAAAAATGTAAAAAAATCATAACCACTAAAACATAAAAATGTTAAAAATCCTATCAGACCATTAAAAGACCCTAAAATCACTAACCCCCCCCCTAAAACCTTAAAAATCCCTATAACCCATAAACATCATAAAACCCAACTAAAATCTCTAAAAACCTTTTAAACTTCTATAAATTTCAAAAAAACTCCAAATATTATAAAATCCCAAAAAATAATAAAAAATACCGAGAACTGTAAAAACCCATAAAAACCCTAAAACTGATATAACCATCAAAATCCCCAAAATACCCTTGAAATTGATAAAAAAACCAAAAATAATCCATAAACATTCCTAAAAACTCTAAAACACGTTTAAAACCCCAAAGGAATCATTAAAAACCTAATGAATTTTAAAACCTCTAGATTCCAAAAAATGCTATAAAGCCTTTAAACAACTAAAAACTATAAAAACCCATAAAAACCTCAAAATCCCTAAAAACCTAAAAAACTATTAAAATCCAAAATAATCCCAAAAATACTTAAAATGTAAAAACCCCCTAATAAAATAGTAAAAACCTAAAAATACTAAAACCCCTTTAAACCCTAAAAAACACAAACCCCCCCTCCAAACATTAAAAAACCATAAAATCCCAAAAAACCATAAAAACCCAAACCCCCATTACAACATTAAAAAAACTAAAAAATCTAAAAACCGTTTAATCCCTTTAAAATTTTAACAATCTGTAAAAACATTAAAATCCAAAAAAAATCAAAAAACCCATAAAATCCCAAAAACCCAAAAAAACCCTTTAAAAACATAAAACCCCTCAAAATATCTAAAACCCACAAAATTCATAAAATCCTAAAAATCCATAGAAATACATAAATAGGAAAAAACCCTAAAAAACATGATAAACCCAAAGAGAAACATACAAACCGAAAACACTTGAAACCCCTAAAAACCAAAAAATGCTAAAAACCCTAAAAAACCCTAAAATATCTGAAATTTAATAAAATCCCTCTAAATCACCAAAAACCCAAAAACCATAAAAATTATAAAAAATATAAAAAATACCTAAAACCATAAAAACCCCAAAATCTCTGAAAACCCCTATGAAAACCATAAAATCCAAAAAAACACATAAAATCGCTAAAAACCAAAAAAATTGAAAATACAAATAAAACCCACCTAAAAATACCATAAAACACCTAAAAACCATATCAACCTTAAATATCCTAAAAACCAATAAAAATTAAAACCATAAATACCGTTAAAAATTCTAAAACCCCTTAAACCCCAAAAAAAATAAAAAACATGGAAAATTGTTAAAACCCCTAAGAACTCAAAGAACACTAAAAACCCAAAAAAACCATGAAAAACCAAAAAAAACCATAAAACCCTTCAAAATAATTAAAAACCATAAAAATAGAAAATAGTCATTAAAATCCTATAAATATAAAAAAACCTAGAAACCGTAAAAACCCCATGAAAACTTTAATAACTAAAAATCACATAAAACCCAGAAAACCCTAAAAGGTGATACAAACCTAAAAAACCATAAAAAAACCTTGAAACCCCCAACATCTATAAAAACCATAAGAACATAAAATAAAATAAAAGAACTATAAATTTATAAAAACCTAAAGAACTGGTAAACATAAATCCCCAATGAAAACCATAAAAACTAAAAAACACTTAAAACCCCTTAAAACCCCTTAAAAACCTGAAAATGCAAAAAACCCTAAAATACTAAAAACCATAAAATGCCAAAAACTCTAAAACAATAAAACCCCCTAAATCACTAAAACCCAGAAAAACTATAAAGGCCTAAAAAGTTAAAAAACCCAAAAAATATATAAAAAACAAAAAAAATCCCTAAAAACATAAAACAGTTAAACAGTTAAAACTGATAAAAGACTTTGAAGACCCTTACAAACAATAAAAAAACTACAAAAACCTAAAATCCAAAAATACCATAAACACCTAAAATTATATAACCCTAAAATTACATTAAACCCCTAAGAAACAAAAAAATCATGAAAACCCGATAAGAATCCCTAAAAACATAACAAACCATAAAAACCACTAAGAAAACCATAAAAACTGATAAAACTCTCAAAACCCATAGAAAACATAAAAAATGATAAAAAAAACATAATAAACTAAAACCCCTAAAAATTCATATACAACATAAGAATCCCTGAAACCCAAAAAACCACAAAATTCCTAAAAATACTTAAAATCCTTAAAAATATAAAGCCTTAAAACACCTGAAAACCTTATGATACACATAAAAAGAAAAAAATAAAAAAAAATACCTTAAAATCCTAAAATAACCTAAAAATCCTAAAAACCATAAAATACCCAATAAAACCCTAACACTCCTAAAAACAATAAAAACCCCTAAAACATGTTAAAACCATTAAAATTCATAAAAACCCTAAAAACCCAAAAAATATGAAAACAGTTTAATCCCAATGAAAATGTTAAAATACACTAAAACATTAAAAACCCTAAAAACTAAAAAAACCTTAAAACCCAAAAATCCGTAAAACCCTAAAAATCCCAATCCCATAAAAATCCACAAAAACCATAAAAATTTAAAAAAACATAAAAAATACTAGAAATCCTTTAAATAGTAAAAATCACTAAAAACTGAGGAAAACACTGAGAAAACATTAAAAACCTAAAACACTTAGAGCCCCTAAAACCTAAAAAATGATAAAACCGCTAAAACCCCACAAAACGCAAAAAAAAACCCAAAAACCATCAAAATCACTAAATCCGTATAATCCCATAAAAATATAAGAAAATCCCTGAAAATCCCAAAAAATGTAAAAACATGAAAACCATAAAAAAACCTACAAAGATCTAAAAAGTTGAAAAACACTTAAAATCACTAATAATCCAAAAAAAGATAAAATCCCTAAAACCCTAAAAATATAAACCCCAGAAAATCAAATAGAACTCCTAAAAAATCCCTAAAAACATGAAAATAGATAAAAATACCATAAAACTACTAAAAATTTAGAAAACCCTAAAGACTAAAAAACAAATCCAAAAAAATCCTAAATCCCAAAACCCCTCAAAATCCCTAAAAACCCTAAAAACAATACTAACCATAGAAATCCTGAATCATCATTAAAATATCCTAAAAACATAAAATGCCTAAAAATCCTGAAAACCCTAAAAACCATAAAAACATAAAAAAAATAAAACCCCTAAAAACCTTTCAAGTGATAAAAACATTAAAAACCACTAAAAATTCTAAAAAATCCCAAAACCCCTCATAACCCCAAAAAACTCCAAAACCATAAAAAACATAAAAAACATTAAAAATACCTAATAATGTTAAAAACCATAAAAACCGTGAAATATCCTAAGAAAATAAAAAAAATTAAAAACACTTAAACCCCATAAAAACCTAAAAAATGAACCCCCCCCCCCCCCAACAACCCCCTAAACAGGGCCTAAAACACATAAAAATCACCAAAACTCTTAAAAACCATAAAAACCCTAAAAACCCACTTAAAATCATAAAATCCCATTAAACCCATAAAAACATTAAAAACAATAAAAATCATTAAAAACCCTAGAAAACTCAAAAAAACTTGAATCCCTGAAACCCCAAAACAACAATAAAAACCATAAAACCCTAGAAACTCTCAAAATCAATAAAACCCTAAAAACTATAAAAATTCCAAAAAATAAAAAATTCACTAAAATTGTAAAAACAATATAAACCCTTAATCCCTTAATAAAACTAAAATAGATAAAATAATTTAAACCCCTAAAGAACTTAAAAAACATTAAAAACCGTAAAACAACCTAAATTATCTAAAAACCAATAATAACTATCACAATCCCTATAAATGAAAACATATCCTAAAAATACTAAAAAGTCCCTAAGAATCAAAAAAATGTAAAACCACCCAAAATTATAAAAAACCCAAAACAAAATATAAAATAAAAAAAACTTAAAATCCTTAAAAACCCTTAAAATGATAAAACTCTAAAATCCCTTAAAGTCCCAAAAAATCCAAAAAAAGTCCCAAAAAAATAAAAAACCCATAAAACCCCACATAATCAACAAAAAATATAAAAACATTTTAATACCTTAAAAATGTTAAAAAATATAAATCCCTTTAAATCCCTATAAACTCAAAAAACCCTAAATATCAAGAAAACCATAAAAACCATAAAGACAGTGAAAACCCTAAAACCCTAAAAATCCCAAAACACCATAAAAATCATAAAATCAAAAGGATCCCAAAAAACCAATAAAAATCTAAAAACCCTAAAAACCTAAAAAAACAATGAAAAATTATAACAACCTAAAAACACATAAAACACCTAAAAATCCTAAAAACACTAAAATGTCTAAAAAACCCTAAAACCCCTAAAAACCTCAAAATCACTATCAACACTAAAAACCCTAACATTCCTTAAAAATATTAAATAATACTAGTAAAAATAAAAACTCCAACCCCCCCCCAAAGAATACCTAATAAAACCTTAAAAACATAAAAATAAATAAAACCCCTAAAATCCTAAAAAATGATAAATAAACTAAAACCCCTAAAAATATCTTAAAAACATTAAAACCCCATTAAAACCATAAAAGGCACTAGAAAATCTAAAAACCCTTTAATTCAAAAAATAATGTAAAAACCCTCTAAAAACCATAGAAATACTAAAAATACAAAAAACGCTATAAAATGCCTAAGAATCCTAAAATCCCTCAAAATCCCTAGAAACACAAAAAGACCATAAAAAACAAAAGACCCTTAAAAATATATAAAAACATAAAAACATCTAAAATTCATGAAAATACAAAAGAAAGACATAAAATCAATACACACTTAAACCCCCTAAAAACCCTATAAATGTTAAAACCCTTAAAAAACTCTAGAAACATTTAAACCCCTCAAATTACATAAAAACCCAAGAAAACATAAAAAACATAAAAAATCCCTAAATATCCCAAAAAAATCATAAAAACCCCTAAAAACCATAAAATCCAATGAAATAGATAAAAAACTGAAAACACGTAAAACACCTAAAACACCTAAAAACCTAAAAATGCTAAAAACTATAAAAACCACAGTGACCCTAAAAACACATTAAAACAATAAAAACTCTTAAAAACCTATAAAAACTAACCTCATTAAAACCCTAAATCCACTAAAACTCTAAAAAACAATTTAAACTCTTAAAAAAATTAAAAAAAAATTGAGAACCCCAAAAAAGACAAAAAACCATAAAATATAAAAAAGAACTGAAAACCCATAAAAACCAAGAAACACTGAAATTACCTAAAAACCCTCGAACACCTTAAAAATCATAAAAATTACATAAAAAACCATAAACATGTAAGAAACCCAAAAAACACGAAATGCCCTTAAGAGTACCTTAAAACCTACAAACCACTTAATACCCAAAAAACTCAAAAAATGCTACTGAAAACCATAAAAACCCAAAAAACCCAAAACCCCCTTAAAATTCCATAAAAACCCCAAAAACCAATAAAGTTAATAAAAGACCTAAAAACCCAAAAATGTAAAAGAAACAAAAAAACTAGAGAAAAAAATTGAATAATATAAAAACCTAAACACACTTTGAACCCCTAAAAATGTTAAAACCCTAAAAATCATAAAAGACCCTAAAACCCTAAAACCCATAAAAACCCATAAAAACCTTAAAAACCCTAAAAAACAATAAAAACCCTAAAACTAATAAAACCATAAAAATAATTTACACAACTAAAACCGTTAATAAACTCCAAAAAACCATAAAACCCTAAAAATCCAAAAAAATGATAAAAACATAAAAACCCTACACCCCCCCAAAAATCTCTAAAACCCCTAAAAAGAATGAAAATACTGAAACCTCCTTAAAAATAATGAAAAAAATAAAAAATTTAAAAACCTGAGAAACTACTATGGAAATCATAAAAACCTGAAAACACTAAAATGCCCTAAAAACCTTAAAAGATGCTAAAACATAACAACCCCTTAAAACACTAAAATCATAAAAAACACTAAAAATCCATAAAAACTCTAAAATCCCATAAAATTCATAAAATTGCCTAAAAATTCATAAAAATTTAAAAACCCTTAATAACCGTAGAAAACTAAAAACCATAAAAAACTAAAAACACTTAGAATCCTAAAAACCTAAAAATGATAAAATCCTTAAATAACTCTAAAAGGACACTGAAACCCTAAAATCCACTAAAAACCATAAAATCCCCCCCCCTTTTGAATAAACTGAGCACCTTCCAGAAAATAGGGCCCCTAAATTATATTAAAAAAATAACCAAGAATCACAGAAGTCTAAAAGAAGGAAAACACATTTTTTCCCTAACAAATATAGGGAAAACATCCAAAGGAAGATAATCAGAAAAATAAGATTATTCCCATCAGCACCTTTGTTGGATAGACTGTTAGCCAAAAAAATTCCCTCCATGAAAACATGAGTGAAATTATAATCAATAGATGATAGATAATGTGAATAAGAAATCCATCGTTTAGCAAGTTTCCAAAGAATATGAGTAGAGACAGATCTAATAGCATAAATAATAATAGTAGAATCGAACTCAAACCATATCCTATTCATACATCTTTGTTTAAAATGATCCAAAGCAATGATAACACATAGAATATTGGATTCCAAAGAGGAAACAATTCTTTATAAAACATATAAACAACCCACCACATCTCCAGAACTATTATGAAAAACAGCCCCATATCCTGAAGGACCCAGATTACCTCTAGAAGCACTATCAGTGTTAATCTTACTCCAACCAATAAAATATTATTGCCAGAAAACCACCATAGTTCCCATCAGAGGCAGAAAATTACCCTTAATATTGAATCTCCTAAGAACAGAGAAGTCATGTAATGAGTTCCAACAGTACACTTTCCGAGGGATTTTAACAATCCGACGAGTAGCAAAAATTCTAGCCAAATAATCCTGGGGGTTGAAAACCACCCCAACATGAAAAAACATGTTCCCCACTAGCCAAATGATTCTTAATAATTCTGATACCACAACCTAGATAAGAAACCACAGAAAAGTGGAAAGGGGGAGACAAAAAATACCAGCAATTAAATCCCGAACAAATCCATAACCCGGATGACAAACATCAAAGGCATAAAAGATGGACTTACACATAGTTGAAGCAGTAACATAACTTAGTAATAAATGATCCATATCCTCACGATGTGATGGAAAAGAATATAGACAGATCATAATGAAAATCCATGTGTCTGGGGAGAATTATCAGTGGGAAGTTTCCCATGCACCAGCCTCCAAATCATAGTAAATCAAGAAAGAGAAAGAATGTTTCTTTTGAAATTTTCTATCCATTAAAGACCCAAAACAGAGGCAATATATTGAGAATAAAATGTCTTTGAGGAAATAATACCATAATATTTCCACTCAAAAATTCAAAAATCTCCAACAAAGGAAAAGTAGTAATCCCAGACAACTTGTTTAATATGATCCAAAACAACATCCATGTTCAAAACGTGTCCTTTAATATAATATCAAGATCAATTTTGAGAAACTCTTGATTGAGAGAATATATAAGAGGGTCTCTAATCCAGTTGGACTTCGAAAACTGAAGAGAATAGTCTTTAGTGATAGACCAGCAAGCATTAATGTCAATGAGAGAAAAAAATTTATTGAGAGAGGGCCAAACCGAGGAGTCCGAATGATCAAAAAAACCAGACCTTAGCTTAATAAGAAACCCGGATCTTAAAAACTTAGTGGCTTCAGAATTATCATTAACCAACCTCCAAACAAAAAAAGCATGCAAGTATTCTTTAAAAACACTGATATTTTTTAAACCAAGACCCCCCATCTCAAAAGGCCTGCAACAATTATTCTATGAAATAGAAACCAATCTTCTATCCAAAACACTACCGGTCCAGATGATGTTCTTAATGGACACAATAATTATTTTAAGAAGTGAAGTGGGAAATTTATAGACCAAAAAAGAGTGAACCATTTTACAATTAATAACAGCTTTGACAAGGCAAACAAGACCTGCCATAGAGAGGGATTTACCCTTCCAAGAAGATAATTTCTTTTTGATCTGACCAGAAATTCTAGAAAAATAACAAGCCTTTGGACTACCGCAAAACATAAGCACCCCAATATAGTTAAAAGGAATGGTTTATTCTCTAATCCTCAATTCATTAATGATATCAATTTTCCTAACAGAGGAGAAATTTTTACCAAACTAAACAAAAGATTTTTTCCAACTGACCTGCTAACCAGAGACCTGCTCATAATGCATGAGAACCTTCTTGATATTTTTAATGTTTTTCTTGGTCCCTTGAGTGAATAAAATAATATCATCCACATAAAAAAGATTATTTTTAGTATAAAGACCTCTACCAGCACCAATGGTGTGAGTGTTTATCATTTGGCTATCGACTGAAGGGATTCATGAGGTTCTTGGGTATTTTAGTTTTCTAGGCTGCTTAGTCTATTTGGGTTCTTTCCTCAGTGCTCTACTACTTGGTTGGTTTTGTAGCTTCTCTAGGGTCAAATGAATTTTCACGTTCATGTGATTTTTTAATTTATTTTCTCTTCTTATAATAATTTCTTTTCTTAGTAAAAATAACATAAAAAACCATAATCCCCAAAAATGCGCTAAAACAAATAAATCCAAAAAACCCAAAAAAAATTGAAAACCCTAAACCCCATAAATACCTAATAAAGACTATAAAAACCCTAAAAACCTTAAAATACATAAAAATCTTTAAAACACCTAAATACCATAAAATTACTAAAAAATAAAAAAAAATTCTTAAACGTAAGAAACCCTAAAAACCCTAAAAACCCATAAGAAAACTATTAAAACATTAAAACACTTAAAACCCCTAAAAATAAAAAACACTGAAAACAAAAAAAACCCAAAAATCCCTTAAAACCCTAGAAAATCCAAAAAATACATTAAACCCCATAAATATCCTAACAATTCCCTAAAAATTACTTAAAATGTAATAAACCCTAAAAACCTCTAAAACCCCTAAAAAACCAATAAAACCCTACAAACCACTAAAAAAATATTAAAAGCCTAAAACCATTAAAAATAATAAATGATATAAAAAACCTTAAACCCCCCCCCCAAAATAACCCTAAAAAACAAATAAAAACAAAAAAACCCTAAAACCCAAAAAATGCCCTAAAAAGCTAAAAATCCTTAAAAACCCTAAAAACCATAAAAAACCTCAAACCGACCTACACATATTTAATAATGTAAAAACATATACAAACCATCAAAAAACACTAAGAAAAACAAAATTATATAAAAACACTTAAAACCCCTAAGAATCCTAAAAATGCTAAAAGGCTAAAACCCTAAAAGACCATAAACCGCAAAAAACCCTCAAAATCCATAAAAATCCAAAAAAATCATAAATAATCCCTAGAAATCCATATAAATGTAAATAATCATAGAAACCCTAAATATTATATGAAATAATTGAAAAATGAAAAACACAGAAAACCTCTAAAAATCCTAAAAAATTATAAAATCCATTAAAGGCCGTAAAAACCATAAAAACCTTTAAAACCATAAAAACCCTCTAAAAAATTAAAAACCCCTAAAACCCTAAAAAAATATAAAAGAAATTAATACTCTAAAAACAATATAAACACCTATGATTGTTTAAAACACTAAAAACCTAAAAAACCAAAAAAAATTAAAAAGTTGCAACCCAAAAAATATAAAACCCTAAAAAAATAAAAAACATAAAAACACAAAAAATTACTAAATATGTAAAAAAATCATAAAATCTCTATAAAAAACTAAATCCCAATAAAAACATAAAATACATAAAAACCTAAAAGATGTTAAAACCCCTAAAAATTAAATAGACTCTAAAAACCATAAAAAACATCAAAATTTCTAAAAACTGAAAAAAATCTAAAACTCCTAAAAACCCCTAAGAAAAATTTAAAAACCAAAAAAACATAAAACCCCAAAAAAAATAAAAAACACTAAAAACCCTAAAAATATCTTTAAACCCCTAAAAATCATATACCTCTAAAATCCTTAAAAGAAACAATAACCCAAAAAACCACTTGAACTCTAAAAACCATTTAATCACCAAAAAATGATAAAAACTCTAAAAACCCAAAGAATCTTTTAAAAAATAAAAATCCATAAAAACCTAAAAAAAACCAATAAAAACACTAAAAAACATAAAACCAATGAAACCATGAATATCCCTAAAAACCCTAAAAACTATAAAAATCCTAAAAATAAATAAAATTATATAAAAGTTAAAAAATATGAAAAAAACCTAAGAAAACTGTAAAAATATAAAAACAATTTAAACCTCTAAAAACCCTAAAAAAATTAAAACCCTAAACACCCTCAAAATCACTAAATCCCCTAAAACCATAAAAATCATAAAAATCCATAAAAATGACTCAAAACATAAAAAACCCAAAACAAAACTCAAAAACCTTCATAAAACCATAAAAACCTAACAACACTTAAAACACCTTCAAAACAAAAAATTCTAAAATCCATAAAAGGCCCTAAAAACACTAAAAGACGCTAAATTCAAAAAAACCCTAAAAACCTAAAAACTATACAAATAAGTATATATTCTAAAAACAAATTTATCCCCAAAATTATTAAAAAATTCTCAACAAGTTTAAAACCCTAAAATCTAGAATAAAACTTAAAACCCCAGAAAACCTAAAACCCATAAAACAGTAAAAATAGTAAAAACCCTCAAAATAGATAAATTTCTAAAAAACATAAAAAAATTAAAAAATACTTAAATATTTCTAAAAAAACATTGAAACACTAAAAAAACCTCTAAAAAACAATAAAACTCATAAAACCCCTAAAAAATAAATTGATAAATACCCTAAAAATAGAAAAAACCCTAAAAAATAATCTAAACGCATCAAAATTCATAGAATCTAAAACAATACATAAAAATTATAAAAATTAAGAAAATAAATGTAAAAAACACTAAAAACCCTGAAACCCCATAAGAAAATCTAAAAAAACTGAATGCACTTTAAACCCATAAAATCTGTAAAAATCTTAAAATTATAAAAGCCCTTAAAGACCCTAAAACCATAAAACCACTATAAACAATAAAAACCCTAAAACCCATATAAATCCTAATACTACTAAAATCACTAAAAAAAATTTAAACCCTTGAATACATTATAGAACTCTTGAAACCATGAAAATCGATATAAACAAAAAAAACCCATAAAAATACGAAAACGTCCCATGAAATGCCTAAAAATGTATAAATCATAAAAACCTTGAAAATAGAAGACCCTAAAAGCTAAAAAACACCTAAAAACAAAAAAACAAAAAATACCCAAACAAACTTTAAAAACCCTAAAACCCCTCAAAATACCTTAAAAAATAAAAACAAATAAAAATTCTAAAAAAATACCTAAAAATCCATCAAAATTTAAGAAATCTGTAAAAACCATAAAAAACAATAATAAAACTATAAAAACTAAAAAACACCTAAAACCCCAAAAAAATTCAAAAACATCTAAAAACCCTAAAAAACTGTAAAATACATAAAAACCATAAACCCCTAAAATCAATTAATAAAACCCTAAACCATCATAAAACCCCTAAAACCAAATAAAAAATCCAAAAACCCTTTAAACCCCTTAAGATATTAAAAAACATTAAAACCCCTTAAAATCCTAAAAACTCAAAGAAACTAACCCAAAAAAATAACAATAAAACCCCAAAAAAATCTATGTTCCTCAAAATCCCAAAAAATACTCAAAAAACAATTAAAATACTAAAAACCCCTAAAAGTCCCTAAAATGAAAAAAACAACAAAAAACCAGAAATAAACTAAGAAACCTCAAAAACCCAGAAACACATAACCCCCCCCAAAAAAACTAAAAACTCTAAACAACTCTAAAAACCAAAAGAAAACCCTAAAACTCTCTAAATCCATAAAAACCATAAAAACAATAAAAATCTTAAAAATACCTAATTATCCCTATTAAAATAAAACCCATAAACCCCCTGAACAAACCTAAGAAAACCATAAAAACCAAAAAAAATATAAAACCACTAAAAAAACACATAAACACTAAATGCCTAAAACCCCTAAAAACCCTGAATAATTGTAAAACCCTAAAAACCATAAAAACATTAAAAACATAAAGAACTATAAACCCATAAAAATGTAGAAAACCAATAAAAAATCTAAAATTTATTTTCAACCCTAAATATATTGTAACACTAAAAAACCTTAAAAACCCAACAAAACATTAAAAACTCCTCAAACCCCCCAAAATTCATAAAAACACTAAAAACTATAAAATTCTTTAAAAATATATAAAATTACCTAAAAACATAAAAAACACTAAAAATACCAAGAAAACCTTAAAACCATAAAAACAAAAAGAAACCCTTAAACCCTTGAAAACACATAAAACACCTAACACCCTAAAAACACTAAAACCCCTAAGAACCCATAAAAACCCTAAAAACCCAAAACACTAGAAAAATCCAAAAAATACCAAAAGAATGACTAAAAATGAAAAAAACCCAAAAACCCAAAAACGTCTAAGAAATCCAGAAAAACAAAAATCACTTAAAACCCATAAAAAACAAACAAAACTGGAAAAAAACCTCAAAACAATAATGCCCTAAAACCCCCAAAATAACATTACGACCCATAAAACCCATAAAAATTAATAATAACTCATAAAACACAAAAAAACCACTAAAAAATCTAAAAAACCTTTAAAACCATATTTTTTTAAAATATAGAAAAACATAAAAACCATATAAACTCAAAAAAACTCTTAAAAACCAAAAATCCCAAAAAAACTAACAACCCCTCTAAATGCCTCAAAACCGTAAAACTCCAAAAAGAATCTTTAAAAACTCTAAAAATCCTTAAAAATGTAAAAACCCACAAAAACCCAAGAAACCTGATGAAAAACATAAAAACATAAAAACATATAAAACCCCTAAAAACCTAAAAACACTAAAACCCTAAAAACACTCAAAATCCAAAAACCCTCAAAATCTATAAAACACTAAAAAATCAATAAGATCCCTTAAAACGTAAAAACCCCTATGAAAACCTTAAAAACCAAAAAACATAAAACCCCTAAAAACTAAAACAATACCTATACCCCTAATAACACTAAAAAAACCTGAAACCCCCAAAAATAACAAAATCCTATAAAAACATTAAGACACTAAAAAACCATAAAAAATAATAATTCCACTAAAAAACCCCATTAAACCCCTAAAAATGTTAAAAAAAATTAAACACATTTAAAACCTAAAAAATCCAAATCACCATAAAAAATAACACAATAAGACCATTAAAACCATACAAAAACTTGATTCCCTCAAAACCAATAAAAACCCTAAAAGGAATAATTTCCTAAATACAATAACAATCACTAAAAATGTAAAAAACTCTAAAACTCGAAAAACCCCTAAGAAAACCTTAAAAACTAAAAACATTTAAAACCCTAAAAAACCTAAAAACCACTACAAACTCTAAAAAACCCTCATACACCTAAAAACCCTAAAACACGTAGAAATAATAAAAATCCTTAAAAATCATTAAAAATTCCAAAAATACCCTAAAAATAAAAACCCATAAAAAACCTTGAAATCACCCAAGAAAACCATAAAAACTAAAAATAATTAAAGCCCCTAGAAAAATAAAAAATCCAAAACCCAAAGAAATCTAAAACCATAAAAACTCATAATACACATAAACACCCTAAAACCAATATTTACAGAAAAAACCCACTAAGAACTCTAAAAAATTTAAACCTTTAAAATGTTAAAAAAATCATAAAATCATTAAACCCTTAAAAATTATCATACCCTAAAAACCCCAAAAACCAAAAATCCCTAAAAAATTATAAAACCCATAAAACCATAAAAACCCTAAAAAGGCACTAAAAATTACAAAAAAATATAAACACCCCATACCACTAAAATACACTATAAAAACCATAAAAAAAATAAAACAAACATTAAAACCCTAAAAACCATAAAAAACTAAAACCCCTAAAACCCTAAAAGCACAGAAAATTTATAAAACACATAATAAGCGTAAAACCATTTAAAATATTAAAAAAAATACTAAAAGACATATAAAATCACTAATAATAACTAAAAAATATAAAACCCTTTAAACCCCTCAAAACATTAAAAACTCTAAAAATCCATATAAACCCTAAAAACTCAAAAAAAAATCCTAAAACCTAAAAAAATGAAAAAACATTAAATCAACTAAAAACCCTAAAACCACTAAAAATCCATAAAAAATATAAGAAATAAAAAAAATCAAATAAACCATAAAATTATATAAAAAGATAAAACCCTAAAACCCCTGAAAAATAATAAGAAATCATTAAAAACCAAAAAAACATAAACCCCTTGATTCGTCTTACAGCTTCGGTGTTAGATCCTCGCTTCTTCCCAGTTTTTGGTGATTCTATGCTCTGGATGCACTCTTCGACCTCAAGTTGGTGCTGACATTTGGTCTTTGGTGGCTTCGACTTCCCCGTGTGTCTTCGCTCTGGCTTTTGGACATGGATGGGGCATTGCACCATTGCTGGAACGTCCGAGCTCTGAGAGCTATAGTGGTTGTGAGGTCTTTAGATCAGTCCGATCTGGAATGTGATGAAGTCAACGGCTGCCATCAGCCACAGATCAGGGTTGTTTTTTCAGATCTGGGGTTTCCACGAATTGGTCAGTGGGGTCAAGAGAATCAACAGTGGAGATGGTTGTTTTAGCGATGCAGGTTCTGGACTCCTCGAAGGTTGGTCATCAACCCTGGTTTGCTGCTTTGGCATTTAGTTTCTCCTTAAAAGGTTCTTTGATTCAGTTGGTACATGCTTTACCTACTATTTTGGATTGTTTTGCTTATGGTTTTGTTTGTTGGTTTGGCTCGTCATATGGTAAGGATTAAGTATTCGTCTTATATGGTTTTGGCTTTATTTATTTCATTGATGTTGCTATGGAAATTCGTATATGCCGATGCGAGAGAGTGGTTGTTTTTCACTACTAGTTTTCGAGGTACAAAAGGAGATGTTGGATTTCAGAAATGGTGGTGTTGGATGCTTGCTAATCGGCTAGGATGTGTTGAGGCTGAGGTCTATGAGTTTGGGGTTGGTGGCTCTGTATTTCTGGTGGTGGATCTTCTTCATGAGGAGGTATTGGAGGCTACTGATTCTAGTGGTTTTATGATACTGACGGTTGATCTGCTTGGCCAGAAGATGATGGATGATGGTAATGTTGTTGCGGGATGTTTGTTGCTTTGATGGGATGTGATAAAGCTGATGATCTGGAGTTCAGTGCTAATGGTTCTGCGCTGCTGTTGGTGGATCTCTTTGTTGTGGAGATCCTGGATGCCAGAAGTTGGGAGATTGGGGTGCTAGATGTGGTTTGGTTTGGGAACTGACTGGTTTGAAGTTATCGCTTGTTGGAATCTGATCTAATGGGAGCTGGTTAATATTTTCGGGAGACTTTGTTGTCGGGTGATGGTTGATTCTTAGCAGAGGAATAAGATGGTAACTATTGCTTGGATTATTGGTGGCAAAGTGTGTGCCTACAAGGTGAAGGCACTGAATGATGTGAATCATGATGTAGGTATTGGTTACTTATTGTCAGGGGGATTGGAGCTCCCGAATGCTAGAGTTGGATGAGAAGACACTGAAGCTAATGTTGTGTTTTGATCTTTTGTGTCCTTTTCTTTCTTTTTTTTCCTTTTGGGGATTGTTTTTTGGGTATGGGTTGATTGACCCTACCCCTCCCCAGTCTGCAGTGTCCTCTTTTTGTTAATAAATTATGAGGGAGCCAGGAACAGCCTGGTTCTCACATCTGCCTTTCCCTGAAAACCAAAAAGTCGATAAAAATATTAAAAATTAAAGAAAACCAAAAAAACTCCAAAGATATAAAACCCTATAAATCCCAAAAACATAAAACACACTTAAAAATTTAAAAACACCAATGAAGACCTTTAAAACCTAAAAAACATAAAATTCATATAAAATATGAAATGCTAAATACTATTAAAACCCAAAAGACCCTAAACACCCCTAAAAATAGAAAAACCTCTATGAACATAAAATACCCTAAAAACAAATAAAATACAAAAAAACCCACTAAAAACTCTAAAAACCATTTAAACCCCAAAAACAATAAAACTCTATGATCCTTAAAAACCATAAAAAATCAAAATAACCCTAAAACCCCAAAAAACTCTAAAACCGCAAAATACTCTAAAAATCCTCAGAAGGCGTAAAAACATAAAACAATAAAAATACTATAATAGTACCAAAAAACTAAACATATTTAAAAAACTCTAAAACCTCAAAAAACCCTAAGAAATCATTAAAAACCTAAAATCAGTTAAAAACCCTAAAAAACTAAAAATTCTAAAAACACTAAAAATCCTAAAAACTGTACAAAATCCAAAAAACCTAAAAATCCATAAAAACCCTAAAACCCCATAAACTTCCCACCCCCCCTATAATACCCATAAATATAAAACCCCCCAAAACCCTAGGAAAATGTGAAAAACCCTAAAAACACTTAAAACCCATAAAAACATTAAAATGATGAAAAAACTTCAAACCTATAAAAACACTAAAAAATAAAAAAACCATAAATCCCCTAAAACCCATAAAAACCCATAAAACCCCTTAAATACCCTAAAGACCCACTAAAAACTCTAAACACCCTTTAAGACCATAAAAGGATACAAACTCCAAAAATAATTAAACCATAAAACACTCAAAATAAATCTATAAAACCCCAAAACCCTCATAAAACCCCTACAGAATCTAAAAAATACTCTAACCCCTCAAAATCCCTAAAAATAATAAAAAACCATAAAAACCAAAAAATGCTTAAAATATAAAAACATTAAAAACCCTAAAAACTAATAAGAAATCCTTAAAAACATGAAAACCCATAAAACCCATAAAACCAAAAAAAATGCTAAAAACATTAAAAAAACTAAAAAGGCAGTAAAATCCAAAGAATAAGATAAAAACTGTAAAAATCCTATAAATAATAAAATCCCAAAAAATCCATAATAACCATAAAGACACAACAACACTAAAACCCTTTAAAATCCCAAAAAATGTAAAAAAACTCAAAAAAAACCATAAAATAGATAAAAAATCCAAAAAAACCTAAAACCAAAGAAAAAATCCTAAAAATCTCAAAATCCCTAAAAACTCAAAAAAACAATAAAAATTATAATAAATCCCTAAAAGTATCTACAAACCTAAAAGCCCTAAAATCACTAAAACATCAAAAAAATTATTTTATAAAATTAAAAAACTAAAAATAATGAAAACAACTAAAACACTAAAAATGCTAAAAAACATAAAAATCCTAAAAGACCATAAAACCTAAAATAGCCCCTAAAAGCATAAAACCCCTTAAAAGGTTCAAAACTATAAAACCCACCAAAAATTTTAAAATCTCTTTGAACACATAAAACATTAAAAACTATAAAAACAAATAAACCCCTAAAAACTAAAAAAACCCGAAAAACCCATAAACATCCAAAACCCTTAATAACCGTCAAATCCGTATAACCCTAAAACCCCAAAAAAATATCAATAATTCCCTAAATTTGTAAAAATGTAACGAACCATAAAAACCCTAAAAATCTCTAACAAAACATTTAAAATTTAAAAAACATAATACCCCTAAACAATCTAAAAAACTCTAATAACCCCAAAACCCATAAAAACCATAAAAACATCAAATTCCTAAAAACCCAAAAAACTAATTATAATCCTTAAAAAAGATCTAAAAATACCTAAAATTTAAAAAATCCCAAAAAACTAGAAATACCATAAAAACATAAAAAACTAAAAACACATAGAACCCCAAAAAACCTAAAAAAATTCTGAAAATCCTAAAAGTCCCTAAAAATAATAAAATTCCCCTAAAACTAATAAAACACTTAAAAACCCTAAAAACTCATAAAAACCAAATAACCCATTAAAAGCTCTAAAAACCCATTAAAACTATAAAACATTAAAAAAATTCAAAAACCCCCCAAAATCAATAAAATTCAATAAAAAATCCCAAAAAACTGAAAAAGACCATAAAAACTCAATAAAACCCAAAAACCCTTCAAATTAATTAAAACCCTAAAAATCAATAAAAATCATATATATCATAAAAATACCAAAATCCTAAAGAAACCCCCAAACCTCAAGAAAAACCCCTAAGAAAATAATAAAAACCTAATAAAACTTACTCTAAAAAAACTAAAAAACATTAAAAACCCTAAAACCATAAACCCATAAAACCCCCAAAACCCTTCAAAACCCCTAAGAACCAATAAAAACCCTAAAATCACTAAAATATATAAAAACATTTAAAAAAATATAAATATTAAAAGACTCTCAAAACATAATACCCTAATAAGCTCTAAAAAACCATAACAACTCAAAAAACCATAAAAAACATAAAACCCCCATAAAATCTATAACCCTTAAAATCCATAAAAACCCTAAAAACCATAAATATCCTAAAATATCAAAAAATACCAAATAATGTAAAAACCTCGAAAAAACATAAGAAAACCGAAAAAACTAAAAACCCCTTAAAAACCTTAAATACCTAAAAACAAAAAACACTGTAAAAATCCTAAAAACACTAAAACACAAAAAATCCTTAAAAACACTAAAAACAATAAAAAACAAAAAAACCCTTGAAATCTCTAAAAACATAAAAAAATTAAAAACCCTGAAAAACCCCTAAGAAAGCGTTAAAAACCAGAAAACTCTTAAAACCCCAAAAACCTAAAAATGCTAAAAACCCTAATGAGTTCTTAAAATCATAAAGACCCTGAAAACCATAAATCCCCTAATATATGAAAATACCCCATATCACTTAAAAATAAAAAACACATAAAAACTCTAGAACCCCTTTAAACCCATAAAATGTTTAAAAAATTCTAAAAAACTATTAAACCCTAAAAAACTTAAAAAAACCCAAAGAGAACAAAACACCATAAATAACATAATCCTTAAATAACAATAAAACCCTAAAAAGCATTGGAAATCCCTAAAAACCCTAAAAACTACAAAAACCTAAAAATCCCAAAAAACATAAAAGCATAAAAGCCCAAAAAACCCAAAAAACCTTTGAATACATTGAAAACCTAAAAACAATGAAAACCCCTAAAGGAAAAATAACGTTAAAAACCCTAAAAGGACCTTAAAAATCCTACAACCCCCTCAAAACCATAAATCCCTTAAAACATTAAAAAATCCTAAAACTCCATAAAACCAACAAAAATCACCAACCCACAAAAATCTATAAAAACCCTTTAAACCCATAAAAATGTTAAAATAACTCTAAAAATCTTAAAACAATAAATACAAAAAAAAACCCCATAAAATCAAAAAATACAGAATACCCTAAAAATTCCAAAAAATTCTCGAAACACCTCAAAATCCATAAAAACAATAAAAGTAATAAAAAACATAAACTTTTTAGAAATACCTAAAATAAAAAAACCCTAAAAACCTTGAAAACCACTAAGAAACCCATAAAAACATAAAACACCTAAAACCCTTAAAAGTATAAAAATACTATAGACCCTAAATCTCAAAACCCATAAAACCCATGAAAACCCCTAAAATCCCTAAAGACCATAAAAATAATAAAAATCTCTAAAAGTCATTAAAAATGTAAAAAACCCTTAAAAACCCTAAAAAAATTAGAAAACTATAAAAACCTAAAAATACTTAAAACCACTAAAAACCTAAAAACCCCTAAAATGTCCTTAAAAACAATAAATATCCCAAAAAATATATAAACCCAAAAATTTCAAAAGCCCAAAAATTTAAAAAAAACCATAAACACATTAAAACCCCTTTAAACCCCTAAAACATTAAAATACCCTTAAAACAATAAAAACTAAAAAATTAAAAAATAACCCTAAAACCCAATGAAACCCTAAAAACCATAAAGCCCTCAAAATATCTAAAAACCCTGAAAAAGTATAAAAAACCAAAAAATCCAAAAAATCCAAAAAATCCGTAAATATATAAAAATACTAAAACACTAAATTTTTTTAAGAAAACCTTAAAAACCTAATAACACTTCAAATAACTAAAAACCAAAAAATCATTAAAAACTCTAAAACTCCTAAAAGTATATAAAACCCAAAAAACCCTTAAAAACAACAAAAACACATAAAACCCTAAAACCTCATGAAACCATAAAAAATAGTAAAACCCTTTAAAACCATAAAAAATTAAAAAACTCTATAAATGCTTCAAAATACTAAAAAACACAAAAAACCCAAAAAAATCTTATAACAATAAAAAATATAAAAACCTTAAAAACCATAAAACTGTACAAATACTTAAAAACCCAAAAACCCCTAAACAAACAAAAAACCAAAAAAAAAACAAAAAAATATATAAAATACACAAAAATAACTAAAAAAGACTAAGAAAACATTAAAAACCAAAAAAACATAAAACCCCTAGAAAACCTAAAAAACTCAAAAAACCCTAAAATCTCTAAAAAAACTTTAAAACCCCTAAAAAACCTCAAAATCTAAAAACCTATAATACTATAAAAATAACAAAGAATTTCAAAAATTTCTAAAAACATAAAAACCCTTAAAATCAAGAAAAACCCTAAAAAACCATTAAAACATAAAAACACTTAAAACCCAAAAA
Organism: Viscum album; assembly: GCA_963277665.1. NCBI lineage: Eukaryota > Viridiplantae > Streptophyta > Magnoliopsida > Santalales > Viscaceae > Viscum > Viscum album. The sequence continues at coordinate 44,538,813 of OY728151.1, forward strand.
AAAACCTATAAATAGATAACAACCCTAAAAGACCCTAAAACTATTAAAAACATAAAAACCCATAAAAACAATTAAACCCCCATAAAAACCTAAAACCCACTAAAAGCTATAAAAATTCTTTAATCTCATAAATATGTTACGAAACTCTCAAAATCCTTAAATACTAAAAAAATTATAAAAATCCTAAACCCATAAAAAACATAAAATGTAACTAAAAATACCTAATATAAATAACCCTAAAAACCTATGAAACCACAAGAAACATTAAAAAAACTAAAAAATTTATAAACCCAAACAACCAAAAAACACTAAAAATAATAAAAACCATTAAAAATCATTAAACCCCTAAAACATTAAAATAACCTAAAAACCCTAAAAAATATTAAAAACTCTAAGAATGATTTAAATACCTACATAAATTAATATATTAAAAAAACCTTAGAACACCTAAAAATTTAAAAAAACAATAAAAACCCTAAAACTCTCAAAATCCCTATAAACCATAAAAACCATAAAAATTATAAAAATCTCCCCAAATTCATAAGAAGGTAAAAAAGCATTGAAAATCCCTAAGAAAACATTAAAAAACGAAAAACACTTTAATCCCCAAAAATATAAAAAATTAATAAAAACCCTATAAACCCTTGAAAACCTTAAGACCCCGAAAAATACTAAAAACCAAAAAATCCTAAAAAAGAATAAAAAATCTTAAAACCGTGAAAGCCTTGAAAACCATGAAAAATATTTAGATACCTTAAAAACATAAAATCACATTGAACCCCTAAATACCTAATAGCACAAAAACCCCTAAAACCATAAAAACCATAATACCCCATAAAAAACTAATAACCAATAAAAATAGTAAAACACCTTTAAATTCCATAAAATAAAAAAAATCTCTAAATAACTTATAAACACTAAAAAAATAAAAAATATCCCTAAACACCAAAAAAATCTACATACTGACTAAAAACCCAAAATATTCCCAAAAATCCCTAAAACTCAAAAAAACCCTAAAATTACCTAAAAAACTAAAAACCATAAGAGTCCTGAAAACCATTATAAAACCTTCAAAACATAAAAATAGTTTAAAACATTATGAAATCTAAAAATGTTAAAAACCCCCAAAACCTAAAAAGACACTAAAAATGCTAAAACCCTCTAAAACCCAAAAAACACCTTAAAAGCATTAAAATACCTAAAAACCTCATAAAAACAACTAAAAACCCTAATAAAACATTAAACCCCATAAAACACCAAAAACATTAAAAACCATAAAACATCTAAAAACTCAAAAAACCCTAAAACCCTAAAACCCCAAAAACACATAAAAACTCAAAACACCGTAAAATCCTAAAAAATCTGTAAGTAAACCTTAAAACATAAAAAAATCCAAAATCCCAGAAAATCCCTAAGAAAACCATCAATCCTAAATCACTTAAAACCCCTAAAAACATAAAAAAAATATATGAAACCTCTAAAATGACCCTATAAACACTAAAAACCCATAAAAACCATAAAAACTATAAAAAACATAAAAAATACTAAAAAAATAAAACCCTGAGACCCACTAAAAATATAAAAAACCATTAAACTCCGAAAATGTTAAAAATCTCTAGAATCCTTAAAAACACTAAAAACTCAAAAAAAACCTAAAACCCTAAAAACCCACAAAAACACTAAAAGACCTAAAACCTAAAACCCCTTGAAATCCTGAAAAAAACTATAAAACCATTAAAATATTAAAAAAAACTCTTAAATTATCTAAAAACATATAAAAACTTGGAAAACACCTAAGAAAATGTTTTAATCCTAAAAACTCTTAAATATCCTAAAAACATTTAAACGATAATAACCCTAAACCCCTAAAAACCCTAAAAACCCTAAAAAACACAAAACCCCCTCAAAATCCCTAAAATCCATAAAAATAATAAAAAAAACATATGAATCAATATAATTCCTTAAAAATATAAAAAAAACCTAAACCCCAAAAATACCCTAAGAAAGCCTTAGAACCCTAAAAACACTTAAAAACCCAAAAAACTAAATAACTCTAAAACCCCTAAAAGATCCTCAAAACCCTAAACCCCTAAAAACCATAAAACCCCTAAATCCTTATAAACCATAAAATATTAAAAAACCTGAAAACCTGAAAAAAATCAAAAAAAACTTTATGTCCAAAAAATGTTTAAAAACACTAAAATCTTTTAAAACCATAAAATGATCAAAAAAACCTTAAAAACCAAAAAAATATAAATCCTAAAACCCTAAAAACCATAAAAACAAAAAACAACAACAAAATCCATAAAAATCCCTAAAAACATAAAAAAACCCTAAACACTATGAGAACCAATAAGGAAACCTTAAAAACCAAATAAACATAGAACCCCTAAAACCATAAAAACACTAAAAACACTAACAAACCTTAAAAAACACCAAATATCTAAATCCCCTAAAAACTATAAAACCCCTAAAAACCATAAAAAACCAAAAACCCATAAAAACATAAAAACAACAAAAACTCTAAAGACTGTTAAAACCCAAAAAACATAAAAAACTATAAAAAACCTTAAAAACCCTAAAAATTTAAAAAAAATGCTAAAACCCCAAAAAAACCATAAACCCCTTAAACCATTAAAAAACCTATAACTCCTCGATAACCATAAAACTCCCTAAATTCCCATTAAAATAAAAAAACCTTCAAATCCCTAAAACCATAAAAACCACAATAAACCCCTAATAAGACTTTAAAAACCTAAAAATGCTTGAAACCCATAAAAACAAAAAATGATAAAAACCCAAAAAAAAAATTAAAACCCTAAGACCCCTCAAAATTCCCATAAAAACCCTAAAACAACATAAAAATCCTAAAAAACAAAAAAAGTCCCTAAAAATGAAAAAAAACTAAAAAAAGAAATTCCCTAAGAAAAAATTAAAAAGATAAAAAACATAAAACCCTTAAAAACTAAAAAAATAATAAAATCCTAACAGACCCTAAATACCCTAAAACCCCTAAAATCCCTAAAAACCTAAACACCCCTAAAAACCATAAAAAGGACTCAAAACACTAAAAACCATTTAATCCCCTAAAAAGTTAAAAAAACACAAAAAACAATTAAACCCCCAAAAAAATCAATAAAAACAATAAAAACCCAAAAAACCAATATAAATACTAAACTCTATAAAAACCCTAAAACCCTAAAAATCTCTAAAACTCCAAAGAAATCCTAAAAAATCTACAAATAACTAAAAATAAAAAACACTAAAATATTTAAAAACCTCTAAGAAATCATTGAAAACATAAAAACCTAAAAACCATTAAAACCCTAAAAAATGATAAAACCCCAAAATAACTAAAATATACTAAAAACTATAAAAACCCATAAAACCATAAAAAACCTAAAATCCTTTAAAACCCTTATAAACCCATAAAACCCTAAAAATACAGATAAAAATCAAAAAATATTTAAACTCGTAAACATGTTAAAAAGAACTCTAAACCCCCTTTAAACCCCAAAAAACAAATAAAAAGACCCCTAAAACCCAAAAAGGACACATAAAACATTAAATTCTCTAAAACCATAACAACCCTTAAAATCCCATAAATCCATAAAAACCATAAAACCCCTTAAAAACTATAAAATTATTTAAATATGTAGAAATCACTAAAACCCTGAAAAAACATAGGAAGACAATAAAAAACTAAAAATACATAAAACCCCTATGAAACCTAAAAATACTAAAAAAACCTAAAAACCCTAAAACCCATAAAAACCCTAAAACCATCAAAATACCTCAAAATCATAAAAAACCATAAAATCTAAAAAAATCACAGAAGAAACGTAAAAAATTTGAAACCCCTAATAACCTTGAAAATCCCTAATAAAACATTAAAAATATAAAAAAATATAAAACCCTAAAAATACTGAAAACCTAAAAAACTCTAAAAGGACCCTAAAACACTAGACCCCAAAAAACCCTAAAACCAAAAAACCCTAAAATTATTAACCCCCCCATAAAACACCTAAAACCACTAAATTCTTAAAAAACAATTTAATGCCCAAAAAATGTAAAAAACTACATTAACACTTATTCTGAGTGATAATTCTATTTTTTTATTTTCATGATAGCCACTTATGGTTGGACGGTAACCAGAAACACTAGGAAAGATTCAAAATTCAAAGGGTTCCTAATTCCAAATTTAAAATTCAAAAAACACATTATGATCATTAAACCCATGTATACCTCAATCATTAAGTCACATGTGTTAGTTTAAGTCACTTCCTTTTCCATCATCATCATGAGTTCAATGTTTCCATCATCGCCATCCTATCACCACCTATGTCAATGACCAGATAAAAAAATACAGAAGACCCATTCGACCTAGATACCATCATTTAACCATTTTTATCATCATGATCCAACACCATCATACAAGAGTAGGACCAATTTCCTCAATAGTGAACCAAAATTATTCCAAAAACATCCTTTCTTCACAACCACCACCATACAAGATAATCACCTTTTCATCATTCCGAACAAATTATGGATTCTTTCATTGGTCTCTATACTTTAACCTATCACCTCTAAATTTCATCAGCAACACTCAAATCTGCAACTGTTAAAAAAAATTGCATCGACTTCATCATTTCGAGCACGTACATCATATGTATCATCTCCGTCAGAAACCAAAATCCATAGAGTCATTAACATATCCACCATCCACCATCACCCTAAACATCCAAACAAAGTTATTTACTCTTTAAAAAACTTTGGCCAATAGAACAATATATTCCAAATATTTCAAAAAACTACCGCAATAGACCAGCCTCAGGAGGAGAGATGGGACACAAATCTAGGGTATAGTTAAATTGGCTTGATCTATCCATTGAGAGTCATGACCTTTGCTAATAATAATCCCTACGAAACCATGACCATCTCCAAATCTCATTCCATAAAAAATATATCCGAAAAATTCATAAAATTCAAATAAGAAACCAAATAAAAACATAATACAATCACTAGGAAGAAACTTGAAACTAGTAAAAGAGAATAAAGAACCATGCAATGAAAGTGAATAATCAGAAGTCGGTGAAGAAAAAGAACAAAGATAATTTCTATACCCTCTTCAAAACCATCCCAGTTTGACCTGAAGCCCTCATCGACCCTGTCCAAAATGGGGTTGAGTATGATGGGTTGGCCATTAATGGAATTGGCGAAGAAGAACACTAGACACCACCACTAATTTCGATTTAGGCTGATTGAAGCACCGATACACATACCCAAAATGGAGGTCTGATGCGCATGGGTGAGGTAAATAAGGGGATAGTGAGAGGTGTATTATATCATCATTAGTATCAATACCCTTCAAAAATTTGGAGGGATAAAAAATTAGGAAGAGAAAGAAAACCCAAAAGATGTGAGGAGCAACATTTTAGTCGAATGGACCTGTGAAAACTCTATAAGGAAGAGTAATGTGATGGGGAAACTAATGTTCTTGGATCATGAGATGAGTGATTATCCATTGTCCTCTATGAAAATTTAAAACCCTAAAAACTCATAAAAAACCTCCAAAATCCCAAAAAACAGTAAAACCCCCAAAAAAACTCTACCCCCCCCCCCATAAACTCTCAAAAACACCATAGAAATCCTAAAAAACCCCCAAAATCCTTATAAAGTGAAAACCCATAAAAATTTTGAAAATACATAAGAAAAACTTAAAAAACAAACAAAATTAAAACCCCTAAAATGCCAAAAAATTAAAACCCCTAAAAACCCTAAAGACACTAAAACCCCTAACAACCATTAATATCTCAAACCCCCCCAAAAGGCATAAAAATCCTAAAAATCACTAAAATTCCTAAAAATATTAAAATTTTCTAAAAAACATGAAAACCCCAAAGAAAACCTTAAAAATATAAAAAAAATAAAATACCTAAAAACCTAAAAACTACTAAAATCACTAAAATTCCCAAAAAAACACCAAAAACCATAAAAACCCCAAAAACTATAAAAACCATGTATTCCCCAAAAACCTTAAAAATTCTAAGAAGCCTTGAAAACACTAAAAACTCAAAATACCCAAACAATGGAAAAAACAAAAAAACTACAAAATCCCTAAAAACCCTAAAACAGTCAAAATCCCTAAAAACCATAAAAACCCTAAATTTCCATAAAAATCCTTCAAAATAATTTAAAATCCCTAAAAATATAAAAAAATCCCTAAAAACCATGAAAAACCTATGAAAACATTTAAAATATGAAAACATTAGAACCCTTAAAAACCAAAAAATACTTAAAACCATAAAAATCCTAGAAAAACACTTAAAACCCAAAAAACCGTAAAACACCTAAAATATTTATAAACCCATAGATATCCCAAAAAATGGCTAAAAACTCATAAACCATTTAAACCCCATCAAATATAAAAAAATATAAAACCCCTTTATAAACCCTAATAAAGTTAAAAAAACTGAAAAAACAACAAAAAAACTAAAACCCTAAAAAACAATAAAACCCCCCGAGGCACTTAAAAGCACTAAAACTCATAAAAATATATAAAATCACTATAAATACTTATAAGGAAAAAACCCTAAAATCAATGAAAACTCATGAGAAAAAATCCAAAACATAAAAACACTTATAACCCATAAAAACCTAAAAAACACTAAAAACTATAAAAAACCATAAAAACACTAAAAATTCATAAAACATAGAAAATCCATAAAATCCCTGAAAAATAATAAAATACCAAAAATTAGCTATAAATTTCAAAAAAAATTTAAAGAACCATAAAAACCTATAATAACACTAGGAAATCAAAAAGAACTTAAGAAACTTAAAACCCTTAAAAAAACTAAAAATGCTATAACACTAAAAGATAATAAAAACAACAAAAAAACAATAAAATCCCTAAAACCAATAAAAACCCTTCGACCCCTAAAAACCATCAAACCCACTAACAAAACTAAAAACCCTTTAATCGTCTAAAAATGTTAAAATATTATAAAAACCAAAAAATGCCTAAAAACTAAAAAATAACCTTAAAAACACAAACTCCCCCAAAATCCCTAAAAACCATAAAAGAAAAAAATTTATAAAAAATATATAAAAATCAATAAAAATTTAAAAAAATCCTAAAAACCTAGAACATCAGTAATAAGACATTAAAAATCTAAAAATACATAAAACCCCTAAAACTATAAAAACCTCTAAAACCTTAATAAACCCTGAAAACCCATAAAACATATAAAACCAAACTACAAATACTAAAACCACATTAAACCCCAATTAAGGATTAAAAAAATATATAAAACACAAAAACCAAAAAAACTTAAAACCCTAAAAGCTCTAAAAATCCAAAAAACACTCAAAATCACTAAAAACCCATAAAACAAAAAACAATCCCTAAAATTCCCAAAAACTCCCAAAAATGTTAAGAACCCTAAAAATCTTTAAAATCCCTAAGAAATCATTAAAAACCTAAAAACACTTAAAACCCATAAAAATCTAAAAACACTAAGAACCAAAAAAACATTAAAACTCTCAATATCCCAAAAATAACCTAAAACCGAAAAAATCCTTAAAAATTTTCTAAAAACCCATAGAAAACCTTAAAAACAAAAAACAACAAAAAACACCTAAAAATATAGAAATTACAAAAACCCAAAAACCTCTAAACCCTAAATAATTATAAATAATCACCAAACACCTAAAAACTAAAAAATCACTAAAACCCTTAAAAAATATTAAAAAAAATAAAAATAGTAAATCCCAATAAAAATATAAACACCCTTAACACCCCTAAAATTTTAAAAACTCTAAAATCCAAAAAAATTTAAAATAATGAAAAAAACTAAATCTTAAATAACCATAACACCATATAAACTGTAAAATCCCTCTAAATACCTAAAACTCCTAAAAACATAATAATAATAATAAATTTCTAGAAATGCGTGAAAATGAAAAAAAAACCAAAAACTATAAAAAAATAAAAAGAAAACCATAAAAATATTAAGGCACTTAAAACCACTAAAATACCTAATAACACAAAAAAATGAAAAAACCATGGAAACCCTAAAAACCATAAAACCCTTAAAATCGCTAAAAACCTTAAAAACTATAAAAACCCTAAAAATTACATAACAACCCATATGGGGTCCTGAAAATTCTTCCTAAAGGAGAAAATCCACCACAATCGCTTTGTAGAAGGAAGTAAGTGCTTCTAAAAGTCTATTAAGGCGAAGAGACTCAAATAGTGTAGCAATTATTTAAAGAAACTTGAAGGAATTCAAGTTTTCACTGTTTTTAAGTGGATGTACCATCACCGAGAAAACTATGAGAAACTTATGGATTTCAAACCACCAAGTATGTGAGATGGTCCACATACCACTAGCCAGTGAGGCGATGGCCATCGAGCAAGATGAACCATGAACTGCGTCAACCGAAGGCATTGTGCACGTAAGGCCAGTCTGTGTACCATACCGTGAACCCATCAGTTCGAGGACGAAGAGAATATGTAGGGTTCCATGAAACCTTATCGTAGACAAAAGCCTCTATAAACATTGGTTGACCGAGTCTTCTGCAGGTCTGGATGTTGCCTCAATTGTCCTCTACAAATGGTGTTGTGTTCCCAATATATATGATCGTTGTAATGCTCTATAAAAGGTTCACAATAGAAGTAAAAGAAAGACACAGGGAGAGAGATGTAAATAGAGAAGGATGGATGAAAAAATCTTGAGGAAGGAATAGGATGCACTTCGACTTCAGTTCTGTTTCATCAGTGAAGCACAAACCGTGAACCAATCCTCTGTAGGTACAACTGGATGTGAACCATAAAACACAGGAATTGAATAATAATAATGGAACCTAGAACCTAACAAGTGAACCAAAAACCAAGGGCTCCTCATAGATTAAATCCCTGTGAAAGATTATTACTTGGACCCTCCCCCCTTCAATATGGTGCCTCATGTATTGTACTACTATGCGGTCTAAACTCGACGTCGTGTACCAAATCAGTGCGTGGATGGAAGCCAATGTGGCATAATGGGGTGTGTAACACTATGGTATGCAGTTTCCTATACCCATACCCACTTACCACATTGGGACACAGATGGCCCCTCTGCCCATATACCAATATGGTATGCGGAGCCTCCCTTATCTTGCATAAAAATTTAGTACGCGGAATGGGGTGTTTTGGTGTATTGTTTCCACCGGTTCCAACCTTACACCTCCACTACCATCCAGTCCTCCACTATCACTCTGCAAACTAGTCCTCAATCATTTGGCCAAATCCACCACCAAATCCACCGGTCCCGTATGATTAGACCATCGGGTGCATAATCACTCCCCATTGAGACTACATACCCAAGGTAAGAGGAGTCGCGAAGGCCCTCCCCCCAAAGGTACAGGATTCGAGAATTCTTGTGAGGATACATTCCAAAAGTAACCCAATGCCCAACCTTGGGACATCGAAGTGAACCTACTTATTCTCAGGACTAAGCGTGAAAACTTTCTTTTCCATTCAAAGAGGGATAGTGATCAGTCGAATGGGTTATGTTCACTACCCCCTTTGACGAAGAAAAAACTCCCCCCTTCCTAGAACATGCTCTGGGGACCTCCCACTAAAGTAAGTCCCCAACATTCTGAGGCGGGGATGCATGACCTTTAATTCCATCTCACATGGAAAGGTTAGTTGCTCTGCACCCTCCCCCATGGTTTCCCTGACCTCATCCTCCATGATCTATCCCTTCCCAACCAACAGGGGAGGAGGCATATACATTGTTGGATCTTTAAAATCCTATTATTTCTCACACAGAGCATGACTCACATGGGATTAGAGGTTTGTGAAAATTAAAACATCCATGCAATATGAACTAAGAGAACTATGATTCATGATCAAACCAGGATACATAGGATGCGTACCAGAAGCACCTATCTCAAATGGAGGCATATCCATAAAGGGTCCACCTAATCATGACCTGTCAAATGGGTGGCTCTTATGAATAAGCCCCACACATTCCGAACTATGTGGCTTTTGATTCCTCTCCCAATGATACGTAGGAATCCCTTCTTGTGGGCATGATCTAAACATCAAGTCACCTTTTTTTACCCCTGGATGAAAATATACTTCAGAGGACCTTATAATATGGCTCAAGTTAGAATCACCTCTGTACCATCAAATATATGCATACTTATGATGATTTTGAAAACCATAGGTATCCGGTGCACACACTCTCCAGGAATAAACCAAGGATTCACGAACATATAAACATGACTTAAATCTATAAGAGAGTCCCGAAACATTCAATAATCCTCCCCCAGAAGGGAGCGGTGTGCCTAACCTCCCATCCTCTCGACTAATGCAGTACTTAAGTGTCATTGGCCAAATCATCAGCCAAGGATCACCTACCTTAGGAAAGAAGGTCGATGAATCAAGGATACAAGGACTGTTGGGTGTTCATGGCTCCAAAAATAAACATGTTGTAGACCATCTGAGGAAGTTACATCTAAGAAGGATTGATTTCATGAGTACCTGAACCCCAGGCAATTACCCACTGGGACCAACAGTTCCTGCAGGGTTAATTCAACCTTCATTAAAGGATAATGACTCTAAACGCGTCGAAACAAAGGAGTGGTAAATTTGACAAGAACCCACCTCTATAGAAAAAGGGATGGGAGATGTATCTCAACGTCCATTTCCACTCCTCTTGTACATGCACCACCTTAGAGGAGGAACAAAAATGGTGAACCCGATGTGAATCGTTAACCAATGTGGTGGTTCTACCCAATGATAAAAGACAAATGGATACTTCACGTCAGACCATTTTGTTCTCCCCAGTATGTGAAAATTGTGCCACCTCATAGGTGGAACTAAAATGGTGAATCTGACGTGAATCCTTAACCAAGGTGGAGGTCTCACCCCACTCAGGCCCCTTCACCCCACAGTAAATGAAAAGGAAAAGAGGGCCAAGCTAAATCGCCAAATGTGCATATGATTAAAGGAATGCCACTTTGACGATGTTTTGTGGTCTGTATGTCATATATGTATATTGAAGGTTCCCATAGAGTGACCTTTGATCTAAATGAAATCCCCAAAATCCATTCAGACACACATGTCAGTGGTACCGTAGGCAGTTGGGGCCTCAATGAAGAGCAGGATCCCCTCGCCTACCCAGCGTCTATAACACTAGGTATCTAGTATGTTGAAGAAATACTACCACCAAAATGGTACTCTCCCTATGCTAGATGCAGTAAGACAAGCCCTCTAGTATGTAAAGGTCTTCCATCCCCATCTTCAGTCACTGCTAGAACCCCAACACTAGGCATCCCCAGTGGTCATCTCAAACTGTTTTGAGATATTATCCCCGGAACGTGACAAAGACTACCTCCCTTACCTTAGGTAGGAAGATGAAGTCAATACCGATGACTTTATCTCAACTGTATAGGGGTCCTACTCACGGGAACCTGCTAGAGAGCATCACCACTGACACCAGACGACCAAGCCTCCTCCCGCCAAGGAGGACCTCATGCTAAGTGCACCTTCCAAATTCCAGGAGACCCGAGCCCCTCAGTCTGCCAGCCAAGGGCGGAAAGTAATTAATCAAAAACACACAATCACACTAGTTTATGAGGATAATCAATGTCTTACTAACTTGGTGGAATTCAATAGGTAGACCTATAACTATTCCCTCTCCACTCAAAACCACCATAGAAATAGGGTGGTACAATACGAACACACACACGTTTCTACTATTTCTCATCGTTCCCGCTGTACAGACAGAGCAGCAAGCTATAGGAAGATACAGATATCTACTAACGCAAATTAATCCCACCATCAAAATAGGGTGTCAACCAGCTATGCACAAGCACACATACCTACTGATGCACAAGACACTCATCAACTAAATAGAGAGGCACTCAGCTACATGCAGGGACAGACACTTGTTGATGAATTTCAATCCTATCATCTAAAGAGGGAAGAAACTAGCTACACGCAGGCCCAAATATCTAATGATGCATATCCAGCCCGCCATCCAAATATGGCGGCAATTAAATATGAGCAGAGTAAAATTATTGCGGATGCATACAAATCCCATGAGACAAATACAGTGTAAAGAGAGCAGATGAAAATTCCCACTCATGAATATGAAGACCACCCATCGAATATGGTGGAAACCAGAGAAGATAACCAAATAAAAACTCATTCCTCTGTCCTGGAACAGGAGAACTGCCAGTATCTACGGGCAACTCTTGGTGGACTGAAGCAGGAACAAACTCTTTCCACGACATCGGAATGGGACTTCATACCCATTCCAATCAAAGATGTATCCTAGAACATCCTGGCAATGATCAATGATTACAGTCGATTCTAGAACATATCCTCCAAACAAGCCAATATATCATTAGATCAGTGGGAAAGGTGAGAAATCGTGACGACAAATGAGTTCCCTCGAATGAAATGACAAACTCGCAAAATGAGTTAGTCACTCCAAAGCAGTTATGCATCCCTTCTCTACTTCAGGAGGGTCGATGGACATATCTCGCGACATACGGACAATCGGATCAAGAAAAAATACCAATTCCAACTGGGGGATGTCGGTCCAACGTGGTGGCTGCATCAGGGCGGACATATATCCCTGCCAAAACTCCAGATGCCTGTCTGCATATCTCAACGACATCAAGGGACCCAACAAGACAGGTACCCAAATATAAAGACCATTAACAATAGTATATGGCCCTGGTTACCCACATGAGAGTGCCCAAAAATGATAGGCTCCAAAGTCAACTAGAAAATTAAGAGCACATACATGAATCTTCTCTACTAGAAGTTGGGGTTCTTGATGTCCTCAAAAATATATCGATAAAGGATAAAGATCCAGTCATTCCATTACCATATTATGGAAGTGGTAGTAGCAGTTGCGAAGGTCCACCCCACAATTTCTCTACCAGTAGCTCTAAAGGTTCTCCACAGAGCACCCATGGGGGCTCACTCCATGGGTCAAGAATGATCGATCATGGGAAACAATCTCCTGATGCGCATTGGGGTGGCCCTCCCTTCAACAAGAAGAACAGATAGCAAGATGGTCCTCCCCTTGCTGTTGTCTACCCTAATATTCCTACCCAAGGTATACATTGTAGACATTCTTCTCCCTATAGTCTGACGTTAAGTATTGATGGTATTCATCACCATGATGATAGTCATTGTGAAGGCCCTCCCTGAAATGATAGTTTTTGTGAAGGTCCTTCCCATAGTAACATCAACCAATGATAAGTTCCTCCCCTCGTTGTAGTATGGATTGAAGGACCTCCCTAGGATGTACATTGAAGAAATTTTCCCTGTATCTAGGTATCAAGTCCTGATGGAAGTCCTCGCCATGATGACCGTCATTGCGATGGACCTCCCCGCAATAACAGTTACTTAGAAGGTACTCCCCTCAGTTTCATCAATCAGCAAGAAGATCCTACCATTTTTATAGCCCACACTGATGGTCCTACCTATGGTATATGTTGTAGGAAAAATTCCCGTAGTTGGACATCAAGTTGCAATGGTATCCATCACCATCGAAGCACCACCTGTGAAGGTCCTCCTTGCAACCAAAATCCATACTGGAAAGAAGGTCCCCCCCTGATGGAACCAATGAGAGAAATAACTCTTTTACTGAGGCACTCAAAAAAGAGTTAGACACATTGAGAACTCTATTTATAACGAGTGATATTCTTTCTCAACCAGAGGATGGCCCAAGGACATTCTCATCTTCGAAGCCACCCCCACACCGTATGCGAATAAATAAGTCTCCCACCAACCCGGTTTCTTGGAATAAAATTATTAAGAAGCAGTCGAGTTGGGCGTATCAAGTATAGGAGCCTCTGAAAGAACAACCACATGATATGTTGCTTGTGAGAAGACAACTAACTAGGAATAATATACCATTGATGTATTGGCCTACGGCCACTTATCACTTCAATATACAAGGAGTGTTGTTGGTGGAATGCATGCATGGCATTTACCTCAACATATGGATGAATCTTAGAAAGTGGAATGAAAAATTCCTACCCTACGTAGGTTATGCAAACCATGTCAGCACGATAGGGGATATTCGCAGTCTAATCGACTTGGAATCCCTCCTATCTGTGAGGTAACCACAATACGAAAGGCGAAATAAAAACCTTGAACTAGATTGCGTCCATGCACTGCATAAATTGTGGCGTCTCATTGTCAACGCCCCGATTGGAGTTCACATTTGGGGATGGGGAGAAAATGGAACTTTTCACTTCACCCCACATTTCATTTAGCTGGCCCCGTTAGAAATGACATCATGTAATGTCATCACCCATAAGAAGCAATCAAGTGAACCCCCTGCTTAGAGAAGATGTGATACTCAACAAAAACCATCGCGGAGTAAGTCTCAAAAGCATCAGGTCCAAAGGGATCAAGCCATCGAAAAGCTTCTAATTCAAGAGACCAAGAACATGCAGTAGGCTTCCTTACTTTGGGAATCCATCCATAAAGTAGTGACCATGTCTTCAAAAGGCCATAGACTCCATGCAAGCCCAATTCTGTAATTGGATCACACCCGTGCAGGAGTACGTGAAATTGAAAGGGTGGAAATAGCAGTGTCTACTGCCATGATATGGGAACAACCCCAGCCCCATGGTCTGGGTGAATTTTTAAATCAAAATTTCCCCATAAGACCAGAAAATCTAGGCTTTAGCTCATCCACAAGTGAATGGGAACAACCCTATCTCGTAGGGTAGGGGCATTTTTACCTCGAATCCCCACATAGCAGACGTCTGTCTTCCACCATTTAGGAAGAATGATGGATAGAGGAGTTACTCGTTCCACCCCTTCTCATGGTTCATCCCCTCCAAGACAAAGACGCATTACGAGGTCAGACCAAGGATCCCTTAGGATCAATTTTCACTAGAAAACACGATGAATACCACAAAATTGAAGGAGAGAATAAAGCAAAGAGTTTCAAAATCCTTCCTACCATTCAACAACGGGTACACCACCCCTAATGCGGTATTCATCAGTGAATGTGGTAAACTTCTACCCCACAGATATCACAGAAAATGACATAGAGGGAGGAGACATGAATTAAGATGGTTCCCTCCTAGTGGCATCCCACACCGATCCTGATGGAGTGCATACTCGGAACCAGAGAGCGATCCTTGATTTGGGTGCCCCTACAGTTAACCAATCGCCAAATGTGCATATGTTTAAAGGAATGCTACTTTGACGATGTTTTGTGGTATGTATGTCATATATGTATATTTAAGGTTCCCACAGAGTGACCTTCGATCCAAATGACATCCCCAAAATCCATGCAGACACACATGTCAGTGGTCCCGTAGGCAGATGGGGCCTCAATGAAGAGCAGGACCCCCTCGCCTACCCAACTTCTACACCACTAGGTATCCATTATGTTGAAGAAAGACTACCATCAAAATGGTACTCTCACTATGCTAGAGGTTGCAAGACAAGCCCTACAGTATGTAAAGTTCTTCCAACTACATCTTTAGCCACTGCTAAAACCCCTACACTAGGCAGCCCCAGTGGTCATCTCAAATTGTTTCGAGAGCTTATCCGCGAAACATGACAACGACTACCTCCCTTACCTTAGGTAGGAAGATGAATTCAATACTGATGACTTTATCTCAACTGTACATGGGTCCTACTCACGGGAACCTACTAGAGAGCTTCACCACCGACACCGGATGACCAAGCCTCCTCCCGCCAAGGAGGACCTCATGCTAAGAGCACCTGCCAAATTCCATGAGACCCAGGCCCCTCAGTCTGCCAGCTAAGGGTGGAAAGTAATTAATCAAAAACACACAATCACCCTAGTTTCTGAGGATAATCTATTTCGTACTAACGTTGTGGAATTCAATTGCCAGACCTATAACTATTCCCTCTCCACTAAAACCCACCACAGAAATAGGGTGGTATAATACGAACACACACATGTTCCTTCTATTTGTCATCGTTCCCGCCGTGAAGACAGAGTATCAAGCTATAGGAAGATATAGATATCTACTAATGCAAATTAAGCTCACAATCAAAATAGGGTGGCAACGAGCTATGCACAAGAACACATACCTACTGATGCACAAGACACTCATCAACTAAATATAGAGGCACTCAGCTACATGCAGGAACAAACACTTGTTGATGCATTTCAATCCTATCATTAAAGAGGGAATAAACAAGCTACACACAGGCCCAAATATCTAATGATGCATATCCAGCCCGCCATACAAATATGGTGACAACTAAATATGAGCAGAGTAAAATTATTGCGGATGCGTACAAAGCCCGTGAGACAAATACAATGGCAAGAGAACAGATGAAAATTCCCACTCACGAATATGAAGACCACCCATCAAATACGGTGGAAACCAGAGAAGATAACCAAAGAAAAACTCATTTATCTGTCCTAGCACAGGAGAACTGCCAGTATCTACTAGCAACTCTTGGTGGACTGAAGCAGGCACAAACTCTTTCCATGACATCGGAATGGGACTTCATACCCATTCCAATAAAAGATGTATCCTAGCACATCCTGGCAATGATCGAAGATCAGAAGTTGATTCCAGACCATATCATCCAAACAATCCAAGATATCATTACATCAGTGGGAAAGGCGAGAAATCGAGACCACAACCGAGTTCCCTCGAATGAAATGACTCACTCACAAAATGAGTTAGTCACTCCAAAGCAGTTATGCATCCCTTCTCCACTTCAGGAGGGTCGGCGGAAATATCCCCTGACATACAGATAATCGGATCAAGAAAAAATACCCATTCCAACTGGGGGACGCTAGTCCAACGTGGTGGCTGCTTCAGGGCGGACATATATCCCTGCCAAAACTCCAGATGCCTATCTGCATATCTCAACGACATCAAGGGACCCAAAAAGACAGGTACCCAAATATAAAGACCATTAACAATAGTATATGGCCCTGGTTACCCACATGAGAGTGCCAAAAAATGATAGGCTCCAAAGTCAACTAGAAAATTAAGAGCACATACATGAATCTTCTCTACTAGAAGTTGGGGTTCTTGATGTCCTCAAAAATATATCGATAAAGGATCAAGATCTAGTCATTCCATTACCATATTATGGATGTGGTAGTAGCAGTTGCGAAGGTCCACCCCACAATGTCTCTACTAGTAGCTCTGAAGGCCCTCTACAGAGCACCCATGGGGGCTCACTCCATGGGTCGAGAATGATCGATCACGAGAATCAATCTCCTGATGCGCATTGGGGTGGCCCTCCCCTCAACCAGAAGAACAGATAGCAAGATGGTCCTCCCCTTGTTGTTGTCTACCCTAATAGTCCTACCCATGGTATACATTGTAGATATGCTTCTCCCTATAGTTAAAAATCAAGTTTTGATGGTATTCATCCCCATGATGATAGTCATTGTGAAGTCCCTCCCCGCAATGATAGGTTTTGTGAAGGTCCTCCCTGTAGTAACATCAAGCAATGAGAAGTTCCTCCCCTCGTTGCAGTATGGCTTGAAGGACCTCCCTAGGATGTACATTGCAGAAATTGTCCCTGCAGCCATGTATCAAGTCATGATGGTAGTCCTCACCATGATGACGGTCATTACGATGGCCCTGCCCACAATAATAGTTACTATGAAGGTACTCCCCTCAGTTACATCAAGCAACAAGAATATCCTCCCCTTTTTATATCCCACACTGAATGTCCTTACTAAGGTATATGTCCTAATAAAAATTCCCGTAGTTGGGCATCAAGTTGCAATGGTATCCATCGCCATCATAGCACCACCTGTGAAGGTCCTCCTTGCAACCAAAATCCATACTGTAAAGAAGGTCCCCTCCCCCCATGATGGAACCAATGAGAGAAATAAATCCTACACTGAGGCACTCAAAAAGGAGTTAGTCACATTGAGAACTCTGTTTATAATGAGTGATATTATTTCTCAACCAGAGGATAGCCCAGGGCCACGCTCAACTTTCAAGCCACCCCCACACCGTACACAAATAAATAAGGCTCCCACCAGTCCAGTTTCTTGGAATGAAATTATTAAGAAGTAGCCGAGATGGGCGTATCAAGTAGAGAATCCTATGAAAGAACAACAGCATGATATGTTGCTTGTGAGAATACAACTAACTAGGAATAATATACCAGTGATGTATTGGCATACGACCACTTATCACTTCAATATACAAGGAGCGTGGTTGGTGGAATGCATGAATGACATTTGCCTCAACATATGGATGAATCTTAGAAAGTGGAATGAAAATTTCCTACTCTATGTAGGTTACGCAAACCATTTCCGCACGACAGGGGAGCTTCAAAGTATAATCGACTTGGAATCCTTCCTATCCATGAGGAAACCACAATCAGAAAGGTCAAATAAAAACCTTGAACTAGATTGTGTCCATGCATTGCATAAATTCTGTCGCCTCATTGTCAATGCCCCGGCTGGAGTTCACATTAGAGGATGTAGAGAAAATGGAGATTTTAACTTCTCCCCACATTTTATTCAGCAGGCCCCGTTGGAAATGACATCTTGTAATGTCATCACCCATAGGTAGCAATCAAGTGAAACCCCTGATTAGAGAAGATGTGATATTCAACAAAAACCATCTCGGAGTAAGTCTCAAAAGCATCAGGTCCAAAGGGATCAAGACATCGAAAAGCTTCTGAGTTGGGAGACCAAGAACATCCAGTAGGCTTCCTTACTTTGGGAAGCCATCCAGAAAGTAGTGACCATGTCTTCAAATGTCCATAGACTCCATGCAGGCCCAATTCCATAATCAGATATCACACGTGCGGGGGTACATGAAATTGAAAGGGTGGAAATATCAGCGGCTGCTGGAATGATATGGGAAAAACCCCAGCCCCATGGTCTGAAGGAATTTTTAAATCAAAATCCCCCCGTAAGACCAGAAATTATAGGTTGTAGCGCATCAACATGTGAATGGGAACAAATCTAGGCCCCATGGCATGGGCATTTTTACCTCGAATCCCCACACAACAGACGTCTGTCTTCCACCAATTAGGAAGAATGATGGAAAGAGGAGTTACTCGTTCCACCCCTTCTCGTGGTTCGTACCCTCCATGACAAAGACGCATTACGAGGTCAGACCAGGGATCCCTTAGGATCAATTTTCACTACGAAACATCATGAATACCACATAATGGAAGGAGAAACTAATGAAAAGGGTTTCAAAATCCTTCCTACAATTCAACAATTGGTACACCACCCCTAATGCGGTATGCCTCAGTGAATGTGGTAAACTTCTATCCCACGGATATCACAGAAAATGACATGGAGGGAGGAGCCATGAATGAAGATGGTTCCCTCCTAGTGGCATTCCACACTGAGCCTGATGGAGTGCATACTCGGAACCAGTGAGGGATCCTTGATTTGGGTTCCCCTGTAGTTAAACCATCGTTACCTCCCCCGCAAAACCCCAAAAGGGAGAAAAATAAATCCAAGGTCTTCTATGACCTACATCCTCATCCCCATGAGAATTAATCCCTCATACTCAAAGAAAGGTTCACCAATAAAGAGGAATAAATGAAAGATCTTAGGCAAATTAATGTCGAGCTACATCGAGGGAGTTACCTATCTAGATGTGTTCCCCCTGCGAAACATCATCATGGGCTCCTAGAAGTGGTTCCCATGCCACAAGAACTCATTCTAGTGAATGAAGCCAAGAATGGAGTACCATTCAACCCAGACCCGGAAGGACATCAAGAATTCCCCCACTAGGAAGGCAGCCATAATATATCTCATTAAACTCTCAAATGATACCTCTGACTGGGTATCAACCCCAAATTACAGTAGCACCAAAACACCCAGTCTTGGCCTATGCTACACCATCTCAAGCTCAAGTCTAACAGGACAAGCATCAAGGGCTCTTAAACACTATTGAGCAGCTAATAGATCGACTAGAAGCCATGGAGGGGATGTGCGATCTCATACAACTAGAGCGAAAACCCAACCCCGAGTGGGTGAGAAATGTTCCTCCATTTCCAAACATTGGGAACCCCGTATTCCAAATATTTAATGGCTTGGGGGACCTATAACAACATTTTATGCACTATACCTCTTATTGTGATACCATGATGGGCACTCTAGAGCAGCAAGAATTTGTAAAACTCAGGCACTTCATATGAACCCTACAAGGCTTGGCTTTCATATGGTATACTAGCATACGAAAAAATTCAATAACAAGATGGGAGGACCTCTGAAGATAGTTTCTCTTCTAGTTCAGTTTGATGATTCAGAAGATGACGACCAGTGACCTCATGAACTACAAATAGTGAGAGAATGAAATTGTCTCAGACTTCATTTCTAGATGGAAGGGCCTGACATTTTCCTTGAAATAGTAACTCCTCCATGATGAGATTATCACTATGGGCATTGATAAACGTTGTGATGAATTGAGAACGTCACTCATACCAGTGAAGTACACTAGTAGATTTATATAATTCACTTCCATTGCCCAATGGATAGAAGACTCCTTTCAATGAACCAACCTCATGTCCTTAATGGCCCCATTAGCCCTAGGGAAAAGAATGGGAAATGCTGAAGTGAATTCTGTCATGCTTAAGCCTACTTCAGAATGAGCTCCAGTTGTGAGGCCCCTTCCCAACCGTGTGGGACCCCATGGAAACCAATAGCCACCCCACCTCGAAAATACTTGCGAAGGGGTGATAAAATAAATCATTTTAAAGATTGAGAAATAATGGTTATTCGTTCCGAGACCACGAGGTCTGCACCTATTTCATAGCCCCCAAGAATTGTAATTTTCATCAGCTGCCAAAGCCAAAGCGAGCCGATGAATTAGGTCTCAAAAACCATAAAATATATGGTACTTATCACTAAATAATATGACATACCATCCAAGAGTGCTTTCTTTCTAGGATCTATTGTAAAATATGGTGGATTATGGGAAATTCATGTTGGGATCGCCGCCAACACAGGTGGTGTATGTTTACACCTCCGACTCAAGAGAGTAAGAGGAGTGTAAAACAGTCACCAGCAAGAAGAAGAAAAGGTTTTACTGTTGTATGACCTAGAAGACCATCAAATGAATCCATGAAATCCTCCAAGAGTAGTTGAAATAACCAACTGTGCCCCAAAAATCTCATAATACAGCACATCCATACTCCTTGGACCCAAGGTCCTCTAAAGGCAAAAAGGGAAGAAATGAAGAGCATGAAAATGAGCTGAAACCAAAGTAGAAGTTAGTGTTGACTCTTTTGGAATTCATGCGAATATTCTTGAAACAACGGGCACTACCCTGCTAAATGGTGCAATTGGAACTGCCCCGTCAAACATCACAACAAGCACCACCCCACCAAATGGTACCATCAGAAGGAGACAATTAGACATAAATAGTGTCGGATCCAAAATTGATCTTAGGATCCACTAACATTATTCAATTGATGGAACCCTTCCCTAATGAAGACTATGGCCACAAACCCGAATTCCCCGCACCCATCTAAAGATCCATAGGAAGAGGTCGTAGAGATCGGAGGTGTCCTGGAAGTTATGATCATGATATGAGTCAAATTCTTAGCCACACCACAAGTCAAACCGTTAAAATCATGGAAAATTGCAGAAAGACCCTCCGACAGACACAACAAGAACCAAAATTATCCTTCTCCCCTATAGAAAGAAATCCATGAACATTTGTATTGGAATATTCATCAAGGGGAGAACAAATACCAAATTGACCAAGTCATAAAGGTGGACGAGTTTTTCCAAACATGGAAAGAACTATAACACTACTAACCCTTCTATAGAGGTCGAACCATCTACATCCAAAGATCAAACCCCTAAAGTGTCTGTAAAAGAGAAACCCTGAGCTGGAAAGTACTGACCTTTAGAGCAGAAATATGATATTATGATGTAGCTGGATTTAGTACGAGAAAAGTTGTCAATCCTAGATGTGTTGAGCCTATTCATAGATCTTAGGGAGGCACTCATCGAAGCGTTACTAAGTCCCCAAGAGTTCAAAACTAAAGTATCAGGGACTTCATTTTACCGGATGGAGACTAGTCCTGAAGAATGTCAAGCTATCATCTTCTTCATAGACAAGGATGAAGATGTCACCATGAAAGGGAACATAAAACCCTTATATGTGTCTGGAAAGATAAATGTAATTTATATTTGAAGGATCTTCATCAACAATAGCTCAAGAGTTAACCTCCCCCCACTTCGAATGCTTCATCGTCTGGGATATGATGAAGACAATTTGACACCCTGCACTACAACTCAGCTTGGATACAACAAAACTGAGCAGAAACTGTTGGTATGAATCAAACATAAAACATGGCTCAGAGATCTCATATCAGACTCTGAGTTCCTAGTGGTGCAGAAATGTACGACCTTCAACATCTTGTTAGGGAGGCCCTGGCTTCATCAACACGATGAAATTCCATCCTCATACCATTAGTGCATCAAATATTTCATTAATGAAAAAATAGGATTTTTCACATCGATAATTCCCTATTTTAGTTTTGTGAATCACATTATATCGAAGTAGGGTTCTTTGAGTTAGAATAAAAACATCTTTTGGTTAATGACGTTGATTAGATCAATGCCCTAAAGGGATTGGAGATGGCTCCCACCGACCCCCTCTAGCTACCTGGGGAAGAGAACATAATACCCATCAACTAAGTTTAATGCATAAACGCAAGACTGGATGAAGACATAGTGGTCTGTATAGTATCTATTATGGCCACCAAGTTCAAATACACATAAATCTGGGATAACTCCCATGTTGTTAGAAAAATCCATATCAAAGATGTTCCCAAACCATCATAGGGACATCAAACTACCATTGCCTCACACAATTAGTAAAAAAGATGATTTATCCTCCAACAATGGAAAGTTTGTCTCAAAAATCCTCTCTCTATCAAAAGAATAACATGATGAAGATGATGATGATAAAGAAGAAGAAGAAGAGGAAAATGACCTCAATGATTCCCCTCCAACATTCGAAGAAGGTTTATCCACCACAATCAATGAACTTAAAGATATAAATATAGGAACTAAAAATGACCCATGGCCTACACTAATTAGTGTGGCCATGCCTGTCGAGGAGTAGGAGGAATAATCCTCCTCCTTAAAGAAGAATAGAGATTTATTTAACTGGAATTACATAGAGATTCCAAGCCTCGATCCTGTAGTCACCAACCATCATCTAGGCTTACCAGAAGATCATTGGGGGTATAAAAAGGCATCCAAAAGGACACACCCAATGCATACTACCAAAATAGAGGCTGATGTTGACAAGCTGATCAAAGACTACTACATAAGGGAGGTCCAATATCCAGTCTGGCAGGACAGAATTCTCCTTGTCAAAAAGAATAATGAGAAGATTAGAATCTGCATTAACTTTAGGGACCCTAATCAGTATTTCCCAAAAGATGACTTCCCATTCCCGATCATAGAATTTTTTATCGTTTCAATAGCCGGATATGAATCTGTATCTTTCATGGATGGATATTCTGGATACAACCAATTCCAGATGGCCAGAGGAGATGAAGAAGCTACTTCTTTTAGGGCCCCTCAGGGAGTGTTTTGTTACAATGTAATTCTCTTCGGTATAAAGAATTTTGGTTCCACATATCAGCACGCCATGAATGTCATCTTCATGCCCTTCTTGGGAAAATTAATCATGTGTTTTGTCGATAACCTGGTGGTTAAATCATGAAAATTCTCGAACCACCTGGATGATCTTGAAACTATCTTCAACAAATTGTGTTAACACAACTTAAAGATGAATCTATTTAAATGCGCATTTGACATTACCTCTAAAAAATTCCTCGTCTTTGTTGTAAGCCATTGTGGCATCGATGTAAACCCCGAGAAGTCAAAATCCATTCATGGAATGTCCCCACCTCACAACCTCACCGAGTTGAGAGGTCTCTAGGAGAACCTCACCTACATTCAGTGCTTCATTTCCAACTTGTCAGGTAAATGTTTATCTTTTTCCAGTCTCATGAAAAAATAAGTTACATATGAGTGGGATAATTATTTCTAAGAATAATTCAACAATATTAAAATATAGCTCCTATGTTTTTCGGTTCTCATGCCAACGGTCGGGGGGAGACCGCTCAATTTATACGTAACTACTCTGGTATGGTCATTATATGCCTTCCTTATACAGAAGAATGATGCTAGTAGTGACAAAAACCTCTACTACCTTATCTAGACAATGATCGAAGTTGAAATTTGGTATTAAAATATTGAAAAAAATTCCTAGCCATAATCATCATTGTTCAGAAGCTAAGGCATTACCTTTAGCATCATGAGGTCCACATAGTCTCTCACTGCAACCTGCTCAATTATATCCTTAATCATCCCATACTAAACGGGCTCCTATCATAATGGGTGGTCATCCTAAAATAGTTTTACATATGATACGTGCCGCAAAATGCCATCAATGTCCAGACATTTACAGAATTCCAGGATGGGAACCCATCATAAGAAACAACACTATTGGATGTTGAACTTCTAGATGAAGAAGTGTTTTCTGCTCAAGAAATCCCTCGGGAATGGGAGATGTACTTCGATTGTGCTTCCGGAAGCCCAATAGGGAAAAGGTTGGAGGATCCCAAGATAAAAAAAGTAGGTATGGAAGTTATACTCGTATCTCCCAAAAAGTCCATCTTGCCATACTCTTTCCTACTTTTATAAGGATGCACAAACAATGAAGCAAAGTATCAGGCCCTCATTGCAGGCCTAGAATTGGCACTCCAAGTGCAAGCCAAACACAAAAAAGGTGATTCAAATCTAGTCATCAAACAGGTCAACAGTGACTCTAATATCAAGAAAGAAGTATTGGTTCCTTTGATGAACCATGTTCAATATTTGATGACCGAATTACCATTGTGACCAACATTGACTCATGTCCCCCGGTCATAAAATGATCAAGCTGACGCTTTGGAAAATGCAGCCAAATCCTTGGTCGATCCCGGCCAGGATGAAATATTCATTAGAATTTCTCACTACCAAATGTTATTGCCATTCATCCAGAGTAATATAGAGGAAATTGATGAAATTTTTCAAGTTCCTAAGACTCATGGTCATACCACTAGTTAGAATTCACCTATAGAAAGTTACCTTCAGAATGGGGAACTCCCACCAGATAGGGATGAAAGGGAGAAGGAACAATGATAGGCAGTAAACGTTGTCCTATAAAATGGGGTAAATCAAGGAAAGGTTCTCTAAAAACTAGGTCTAGATGTAGTCCTTCTTAGGTGCATTGATGGAGAAGAAACAACTGTCATCATGAAAGAGGTGCACACTAGATCTTGTGGAGCCCACCAATAATCAATCAAACTCCCTCACCAAATTCGGAGGCCTGGGTATTATTGGCCAACCATGATATAGGATTGTGCCATATTCACTAAGAAGTTCCATTCCTTCCAATTTCATGCTAATTTCATAAACCTCCCACAGAATTTGCTACATAAATCTAAGTAATTATTTCCATTCATCTCTTAGGGGATGAATGTTGTGGGACCATATCCTTTAGCCACATACAGAAAATTCATGTTTATACTCACAGCGACCGAACTCTTTTCCAAATGGGCTGAAGTTGTTCCCCTTAAATAATTCGGGGAAAAAGACATCGTCAGCTTTGTGAAGGACAACATCATCACCAGGTTTGGTGTACCTCATACAATACTGGAAAAAAACGACACCAACCTATGATCTACTAAGATGGAAAATTTGTATCAAGAGTATGGAATCAAAGAGAACCAGTCTTCCCGCTACCATGCAGCAACCAATGGTCATATAGAGGATTTCCATAATACTATGTCCAACAAAATTCAAAAGATGGCAGATAGGGATAAGAAATCATGGCCAGACAAGATCCTTTATTCTTTATGGGCCTATCGGACCATAACCCGCTTGACCACCCAGGAAACCTTGTACCCACTAGTATACGGGGCAGAGGTTGTGTTACCTATCAAAATCCATGTGCCATCACTTTGTGTGGCCATTTGATATCAACTTTCTACATATGAGAAATCCCTGAGATGGTTTGATGAGTTGGAATAGATAGATTATAGAAGGCTGCATACTCTACACCATTTTGAAATATACCAAAATTGGATTGCATGAGCCTTCAAAAAGAAGTTATGCCTTTAATATTTTCTTGAAGGAGAAATGGTGTTAGTCCTCAAAAACCCGATGATACTGGGGAGGAATCCCCAAATCTTAAACCAAAGTTGGAAGGACCATACATTATACATAGGGTCTATTCCAGTGGAGCGTACTCCATGGTATCAATGGATGGACAACACATCATGGATACTAAAAATGTGAAGTTCTTGAAGAAATACTTCATGGGACACAATGATATGGTTCAAACTCTACAAACCTAAACTACGAGTCATAACAAAATTCCCTAATGATATGGTCCAAACTTTATGACCCCAAACTATGAGTCATAAAAAAAATGCCCCCAAAAAATGGTCCAAACTCTATGACCGTCAACTATGAGTCTTAAAAAAATACCTCAATGATATGTTCTAACCTTTATGACCCTAATCTATGAGTTATAAAAAAATTCCCCAATGACATGGTCCAAACTCTATGACCTTAAACTATGAGTCATAAGAAAATGCCTTAATGATATGGTCCAAACTACGTGACAGTAATCTATGATTCATAAAATATAGGCTCAAATTACATGGTCCAAACTCTAAGGCCTTAAATTATGATTTAAAAATGATCTCATGTCATGGTCCAAACTCAATGACCTTAAACTATGAGTCATCGTCCTTTTTGCATGATGTTAAATTGTAAGGAACGTGTCCCTGAAACATGGAATTAAACTGTGACACATGTCATCACTGTAATACATTAAACTACGTAGCATAAAACATCTTAATCGCATGACAATAAACATCAAGATCTCTCAAAAATTATGTGCGGCTTGATTCCTGCCCTTACAAGATATGTAGTGACGCCTTGATCATTGATCCTAGCCCAACCCCCATTGAAACAATACCTCCATCAGACCCCTTATCTACCCATATTCATAGAGGAAACCCTTAACACTCCTTGTTTCTCACATCAAGTATAACTCCCATGAGCATAAGACTAGTGGTAGAGATTCTATTATGAAAGTCAACTATGGGGTAACCTCGTAGACCTGAAAACTGTGATGTATAGAATGAAAGTTCCCATAGCCATTAGATTGTACTAAATCTTTATTGGGTAGACTCATAACTATGTGTGGCTTGATTCTTTCCCTTGCAGGATACATAGTAATGCCTCGATCTTGGCCCACTGCCACTTGGAAAGAAAAAGAAAATTCCACCATCATATTCTCTACCTCCCCATACTTATGAAGGAGACTCTGCAACCAATCCTTGTTTCTCACACCGAGTATAAATCACATGAACATAGGATCGGTGGTGATTATTCTCTTATGAAAATAAATCACAGGGGAATATGATAGGCCTGACAACGATATCAAGTGATACCAAAATTCCCTCACGTGTCCTCTTTCATGGACCAAGCCAAATTGGTATAGGGTACACACAGAACTATGTGCGGCTTGATTTTTTCCCTCTTATGTTATGTAGTGATGCCTTGATATTTGATCCCTACCTATCCATCATTATCATAAAAAAATTTCCTCATGTTTCCCTAAAAAATTGAGCAAACTCTTGTAGGGAACATTCAAAACTACGTGTGGCTAGATTCCAACCTTTATAAGATATGTAGTGATGCTTAGATTTGGCATCCTAGCCCAGCCACCAGCAAAAAAATCCATTTCCCCCATATATAGTTCAGAATATTATGAGAGGACTATAAAAGGTCCTATCACATGAAAATAAACTACAAAATTCTTCAAGAGTTATGTGTTTCCCAGTCCTCGGTATCATGAGATTCTGTACATACCTCTCAGTCATGAGAAGTAAAAAGATCTTGCTTCCCCCTATACATAAGGTTCATACCTATGTGGAAGCTCCAATAAGTTCACAGTTAACCATAGTATGGGTATTCTCACATTCCTAGGAAGATATTTCCCATTCTTCACACTCCATACCTCAAGAAAACTGGGGTCCCCATAATCATCCAAGGCCATCTGAGATGGAAGGCCAGTGTCCTAAGGACACCTTTTCTTGACTATGCATACCATGCCCTGATGGCTCTGCATATGTCTCTAAAAAATGGCCATCAATCAAAGGAAAATTCATCCTTATGAGATTCCTCCCATATCTTAGTATGCCCGACGACTTCAAAGCCCCATTTCATCCCTCCTAATTCAAGTTTCCCCTAGGACTATGGCATATACCTTCTATCATCACTCACGTCTAAGGAAACACCAGGAATATCATTATTTTGATTAACCTGAAACTATTAAAGATCTTTATGACATCAAAATCTTCATCACTACATAACTCTAAAATTCATAGAATAATTCATTCACCATACGAAATTAGACCACAAGGCAAAAATCATCCTCGGTGTACGATGGTAAATTGCATAATAGTGGTTTAGTGCCCAAAAGTTACATCTAATGCTGATTTTTATATTCCTAATAAATGATAAATAATCCTCATAATCCCTTATTTCTCACACTGATCATGGCTCATGTGAGCTTAGGGATTTCAGCAAGAGATCCCCCACGGCGTTATGGAAAAACATTCTAGGAATTTGGTCCTAGGAGCACGACCCTAAAATGAAAGTCACGATTCCTTCCCCTGAGAGGAACCCCATGACCTGGGCATGTGATGTTAATTAACCACATATCCCAAAGGTGAAATGAATGCCTCACCCTATGTATAAGTCAGATTTATATAAGGGATACCCGATTCCATGAGTAAATCGCAACCCAAATATCCCCAATATGACCATATACACTCCTGCCATATTCCAAACTCTGTGATTTGAGTGATCTTGAATCCCCATAACCTTCCAAGGCCATCTGGGATGGAAGGCCAGTGTCCTATGGACACCTTTTCTTGACTATGCACATCATGCCCTGATGGCTCTACATACGTCTCCTGAAAAAATGGTCGTTAGTCAATGGAAAATTTGTCCCTAGGAGAGTCCTCTCATATCTCAGCACGCCCAACGGCTTCCAAGCCTCGTCTCATCCCTCCTGAATCACGGTCTCTTAAATTCATGTTTTATACTTTCCTCCTTACATATATCCTAGACATATTGAAACATAGGGCCGCGATTCATCAATGGTCTCTTCAAAGGATTCTAAAGATATCCCATCCAAATGTATGAAGTTGATCTGCATACAAAAGAAGAGTGACACCACTTGTTTCCACGTTTCCAAGAAGAAGCTCAGTTAAAACGCCCCTTTTTTATGCTTAGGAACACGCCTAATTGATGTTCATATACTATGTTTAGAAATATCCTAATCTCCATAATCCTCAATCACTATTGGAAATGGAAGGCCAGTGTCCTACAGACACTTTTTCATGACTATGCACATCATTCCCAGTGGCTTTGCATATGTTGCCCACAAAAATGGCTATCAATCAAAGGAAAATTTTCTCCTAGGAGATTCCTCAACAACATTAGTATTCTTAGATGACATTAATGTCCAGTCACACCCCCAGATTTGGAAAATTTCTGGATGACGTCTTATGTACCTCCTTCTTCCAAAGTGCCCATGACCTAAAAAAGACTCTTAATTGACTTGATCATTCACTAGATCTACATCATGCAAGGAAAAAATGTGTGGTAATAGTTTTTTCCACTCAAATTGGACATGAATGTCCCTAATTTCTTCAGACACAACTACTTGGCCCAGCCACCTACTGTGGCTCCCGGTTTCAAAAAAAAGTCAAAATGTTGAAAATCTCATTAATCCATTAGAAATGGAAGGATAGTATCTTGCTGACACATTTTCATGACTATGCATATCATGCCCCAATAACTCTACACATGTCACCCACAAAAAATGGTCATAAATCAAAAAAACATCATCCTTAGGAGAGTCTTTTCCTACCTCTGTATGCCTAAAGTGGCTCCCAAGCCTCATGCATGTCCAGAATCCACAAATCAAGGGTCATGAAAAATCCCTAATCCATGTTTGAAGGATACTAGAACATTCTTAGCTAACGTTACCAAGTCAAGACCCATTTCTCTATTATGTATGGTCAAATATGTTGAACCAAATACATCAGTATCAAGTTTTATTGGAAGGATAGTGAACTACAAGGAAAAAATAAGCCATACTTACTAGAGGAAAAGTTTTCAAAAGAGAACCTTGGGAAAAAAATTCAAGTATCGGTCCGTTAAAAAAAAGAGGGAAACATTGATCCATCCGAAAAGGCCTAAATCTTGTTAGGTCAAAAACCCTGCAAAGGGCGGCCTAAAAAAAGTCAATTTATACCCGCTGAGACCATGTCAAGTAGGCTTGGGAAAAAAATAGGGTTATAATGAAAAAGGCATAAAATTTCAGGAGGTGTTCCATAAAACCTCAGTAATAGTCGAACTACGCTCATTGAGTCCCTTGTATTAGGAAAAAATTAGAGCTCAATTCGATTATTCCATTTTTTAATTTCAAGTCATGATTTACAACTAATACATGATTGAAATGATGTTGAATGGAATATATATAGAAGATATATTTAAAATCCAAATATATTCCATTGGATTCATAAAAAATGTAGGAACATCCCTAATTTGGAGTCTCTCCAGAGTAAAAAAAAGAGTACATATCGTAATTTGGGACAGAACTACAATAGGGTCTGGTTCTCCCTTTCCAAAAGGATGGCTAGTGATTGCAGTGGGTCATTGGTAGTCTGTTCTAAGGAAGTTTTTTTTCACCATTTTGGCTTTGATCATCAGACGCACCCACTCCGAAATAACTTTAAGGTCCCACGGCTTCTTCTGGATGACTTCACAGTTGGCGTGCAAGGAGGCCAGTTGTTTCCCCAACCTGGTTGTGTGAGCTTCTCACTCCCACAACACCTCCTCTTGGGTCACCACCAAATAACTACCTTTAACTCCTCGACTTTTAGATGATTAAATTCTTCTGAAACATCTCATATAGTTTCCACCTAGTGATATGAAGAATTGAACCTCGACATGTTGTCCTCGTAGGAGGAGAGGTCTTCTTGGGAAATGATGATTTTGTAAATGAGGACTTTTATGTGCTGATAACCAAAGCCAATAGAACCTAGCTCAGTGAATAAATGCTGAAAATTTTCACCCTCATCAGCAAAATTGGTCAGGGGTGTCTCCACGGAAAGAGAACATAGCTGGCGCAATGCCTCTTTTCTCACTTCCTGGTGCCTTTCCACAACACCAGTACTTTGATACTCCCATGCTGCCATGTTTCTGTAAGCAGAAAGTGTTTCCATAGGAGTTGGGAGTTTCCTAAGTCAGGTCACCCAATATGGGAGAATCTCTTTTCCCTCAGATGGACTAGCCCTTGGATCCAGATGCGGAAGACTAACAGTGTCCTCCTGGATGATCTATGATACTCAGTTGGTGCCGGTATCTTTATGATCTTAGGAAATATCTGCAGGAGGGGAGTAGTTTGAATCACTTACCGCTGAAATTAGATTTACTAATGAAACCCCTCCCGATCGCTTTTGACAATGGACCAAATGCCTTCTTACCATAAGAGAAGGAGCAGGAGGTGTATCCATCTTGGTTTTCGTAGGGATGGAAGTAGAAGGCGTAGCTGTTCCACTATTCATAATGGAAATAATGTGCCATGTGGTTATTGGAGAAATAAAGGGGTAGGAATTGTTTAAGGGTTTCTGCACCCACCACACTGGTTATTTTATCATCCAGCTAGGGTAACAATTTACCCATAGTTGGGTATACTTCATCGATAGAAAGGTGGGACCCATCATGTAAAGAATGATAATCTCCATAGAAGCCCATTAATGCATCATAATAAGCCACAATTGGCGGAGAACCAAGTGATGATATTCTCCCCTTAACTGAATTATCGGATGCAACACAGTCCGTTGAAGGCATCCAAATTTCCTAGCAAACCGGTAGGCGAGGTATGTCTCGCAAATGACTACTCGGTCTATACGAGTAGCACAAATCTTATCTTGAAGGTTGGTGAGGTATTATAATTACTCCAAGGAACCACCCCTATCACCTCTCAATGATACATGAGGGGTAGGATGCTTTGAGAGCAAGAAATAAGAGGCATTGTTCAATATCCCAACTACATCAGTAACACTCGGAGTCCTAGGATTACATAAAATGTTGAGTAGAGTTGGATGAAAGTCAGAATAGGGAAACCAAGCGGTATATTGGTATTCATAAAAGGGGAACTGTTCCACCATCCACTCATACAGGAATTGGAATGGTCCACAGAGATGATGCAGATGCCTGCCTTTCGGTATCTATCCTACCAATTAATAAATACAGGCAAGGGTAGGAAGGGACATATTAA
This sequence comes from Viscum album, assembly GCA_963277665.1. Taxonomy (NCBI): domain Eukaryota; kingdom Viridiplantae; phylum Streptophyta; class Magnoliopsida; order Santalales; family Viscaceae; genus Viscum; species Viscum album. Next base: position 44,571,228 of record OY728151.1, read on the forward strand.
TGTGTTGACCCTCTTCCAACATGGTTTCCATCATCAAAGTGAAGGATTGAACCCCAGTATATATGTAACGAGATGTGAAAATCCATCCACATAAAAACATGGCAATGAAACCTACCAGTATAAGCATAAGAGAGACGGCCGACCTAAGCTCATATACCCATGTGGTATATCGCCTACTTCAAGGGTAGCACAATATGACCCTAGAGTTTAGCGTGATTGGAGAGTGGGATGAGTTTGACTGTGGCATGCCCTCATCTTGGGTCTATTCATCTGCAAGAATATCCTTATCCATTATTCAAATGGGATGAGGGAACAAGCCTTGAGGGGATGATCTAGTGATCCCACTACCATTACCAGTAATATCCTTGTCAAAGGATACACATGATACAGCGTCGTTACATGTGGTGGATACTGGGAGGAACTCGTCATACATTTCTCCAAGGATGGGGAGCCCCCCAAGCTTATATATATCCCATATACTAATTCCCACCTCACAATACAATAGGTGGAAGGTTTTGGTGCTCAAACACCATCAACTCAACAATTCAAGAAGGATTTTTCCCAGAGAAATGATGGAAAAATGAAAGACCCATGCTTCTTGGTATAATCCAACTACCTCTAGCTAGTTGGGGGACCCCAGGCAGATCTGATGCACCCAGAATGCTAAGGCCCTCTCATTGGAGAGACATCCTCTAGACCACAAATCCCACTTATTGCTCCATCCACCGCTAGTATTCACTCGGGATATGCTAATGATTGATGGGTTTTCTCAAGAATCTTGTCTCGGTACACCGTTGCAACACTCACTATTTCCTTGAATCCATGTCGAGCCTCTCAGTATGAAGAAGTTCCCCTGAAAAAAGTGGCAGTGGCTTCCACTACTGTGGAAATGTTGGCACGTTCATGAACATGCGGTGCATCCAAGAGGATGAAAGGGATTTTGGGGTTAGGCAACAGTAGAGGCACATTGGCAGGAAGACCAAATCCATAAAGTGGAAACTATATGGATAATTGATAGACTAAGAGCTCTGGCATCAAGAAGACCACCAAAAAGAAGTCATGGGGAATGATGTGGGAACTAAGATGGTAATCTATATCCCTCTCCATTGTTTCCCTTATCTTCACCAATTTTTTTGCAGACTGTGAATCAGCCATTGTAGCCCAAACAGGAAATTTCAGAAGCCGATTAGAAGTAAATCCAATAAAACAATTATTGGGAAAAGGCTATGAAAAAATGGACAAAGGACTTAAAGAATGGCTACAAAAGGCTCTATGTAATGTTCCTAGAAACCGTACATGGAAGTAGCATTCTTCATAAAACATGACACACAGAAGTTACTCCGACCATCGCTATGGTACGTAGATGCAGTTCACCGCGTACAACCTTGGTACATGAAATAACTGTGACGCGTAGAACCACGAACCGTTGGACAACGAATAGAATGGTTCACAGAATGAAGAAACCACGAACCTCGTCCTCGGTTAAGATTTTGTTCACAAGTGGTGGATTAAAATTTAATTCCTTATTAATAGGTTTTGATGTTCGGTTCTCCAATCTATGGTTGGTATGTGAAGAATCCATCCGCGTATCATTATTCTATGAAAAATCTGGATTTTATGTTTTAAAATTCCACACCATGTTTTGCGGGATCCAAAATATGGTATGCGGATGAGGAAACAACAAGGAAATCAGTTCATGGAACATATAGAGTAGTTCACGAACAAGATTTTTTGAAGGAGCACGGTATGCAAGTGGAAAGGAGGCCAAAAAATCAAGAGTGCTTTTTGCAGCGAGAAACAGTAAAAGAAAAATGAAATGGGCCTCTATATATAGGTGGTGTCCCCTCCAACTAGGTCTACCTATTATAGTGTGAATAATTTCAGTTCAGGACCGCTTCTACATTGGAATAATCCCTTTTTCATTCTGAACAGACACCATTCTGATGGGGGAACTTGTTGGGTCTTGAAAATTCCTCCAAGAGGATAAAATCCCTCACAATCACTTTATAGAAGGAATCAAGTGCTTCTACAAGTCTATTAAGGCGAAGATACTCAAATTGAGTTGAAATTATTTAAAGGAACTTGATGAAATTCATGTTTTCAAGGTTTTTAAGTGACCCACATACCATCAATAGGAAACGTATGTAGATCCGATAGATCGCAAACCACTATGTATGCGAGACAATCCACAAACCGCTGGCCCGTGAGGTGATGGCCAGTGAGCAAAGAGAACCATGAACCACGTCAACCGAAGGCATTGTGCGCATAAGGCCAGCCTGCGTACCGTACCGCAAAACCATTAGTTCAGGGATGAGGTGAACAGGTATGGTTCCACGAACCATTATCATGGACCAAATCATCTGCAAATCCAAGTTGACTGAGTCTTCTGCGGGTTAGGATGTTGCTTAAATGGGCCTCCACAAATTTTGTTGCGCGCCAAATAGGTACGATCACTCCAATGATCTATAAAAGGAGAAAAGTAGAAGTACGAGACACACAAAAGGTGGTAGATTTATGTAGGTAAGGATAGATGAAGAAATATTGAGGAAGAATTAGGTTTCACATCGGAATCCATTTTGTTTCATCGGAGAAGCAAAATCTACGAACCACTCCTCTGAAGGTACAACCGTCCGGAAATCGTAAAATTGGGTAATTGAATAATAATAATGAAACTGCGAACCTAACTGGTGAACCGAGAACCAAGGGTTACTCGCAGATGAAATCCACACGAAAAATGATCCCTTGGACCCCCTTCAATATGGTGCTCCGCATAGCGTATAACTACACAGACTAATCCCGGCACCACGTACCACATCTGTGCATGAATAGAACCCAAAGTGGCGTGATGGGCCACATAATACTATGGTACGCGGTCTCTAATACCCATGCTTGTGTACCACAAGGTTTTTGGATGACCCCTCTTCTCGCATACCACTATGGTATGCAGAGCCTCCCTCATCCTGCATAAAAAGTCAGTATGCAGAATGGTGTGTTTTCGAGTATTGTTCTCACTGGTTCTGACCTCACCCCTACACTAACATACAGTCCTCCATGGGCCCTCTGCTAACCAGTCCTCCGACATTACTCCAGAGCCTCCTACAAAGCCACCAGACCCATATGACAAGACCATCAGGTTCATCATTGCACCCCATTGAGTCTACATACCTATGGTAAGTGGACCCACTAAGGTCGTCCCCACAAAGGTGTAGGCTTCAGGAATGCGTGGGAGGCTACATTCCCATGGTAACCCAGAGCCAAACCTTGGGACGCTGACGTGAACCTCCCTGTTCTTGGGAATAAGGGTGATCACTTGCTTTTCCATTCAATGGGGAATAGTGATCAGTCGAAGGGGTTATGTTCGCTCCCCCCCCTTTGATGAGGACAAAACTCCTCCCCTTCCCAGAACATGCTCTGAGGCCCTCCCACGGAGGTTAGTCCCCAATCCGCTGAGGTCGGTCTGCATGAACTTTAATTCCATCTCACATGGAAAGGTTCTTGCTCCACGACATCTCCCAAGGTCGCCCCATCCTCTTCCTCTGCGGGCTCTCCCTCACCCACCAAAATGGGAGGAGGCATGTGCATTGTTGGATCTTTAAAATTCTTTTGTTTCTCACACTAAGCACGACTCATGTGGGATTAAGGGTTTGTGATGATTGCAACATCCACACAATCTGAACTACAAGAACTCTGATTCTTGATCAAACCAGGATATGTAGGATGCCAACCAGAAGGCCTGAGCTCAAATGGGTGCCCATCCATAAAGGGTCCACCCAATTTTAACCCGTCAAATGGGCAGATCCTATGCATAAGCCCCACACATTTCAAACTATGTGGGTTCTGATTCCTATCCATAGGATACATAGGAAACCCTCCTTGTGGGCCCAATACCTACATCATGTCACCTTTAATCTCCCCTTGAAAACTATAAACTCTAGAGCGCCTTATAATATGGATCAAGTCATCATCACCTCTGTAGCATCAAATATATTCATGCTTACGATGATTTTCCAAACCATGGGTAGCCTATGGACAAACTCTTCAAGAATGAACCATGGATTTACTAACATACAAACATGACATAAATCTATAAAAAAGTCTCGGAACAGGAAATTTTCCTCCCCTGGAAGGGCGTGGTGAGCCTAACCTTCAATCATCCCGACCAATTGAGTCCTTAAGTGTCATTTGACAAATCGTCAGCTGACGATTGCCTACCTTTGGAAAGCATGTCCATGAATAATGGATACCAGTGCCACTGGGCATTCTTGGCTCCTCTAATAAACCTATTGGAGACCATCTGAGGAAGTTACATTTGAGAAGTACCGATTTCATGAGTACTTAACCCCCACGCAATAGCCTACTGGGAACAACAGTTCCCACATGGTTCATTCAACCTTCTCTAAAGGATAATGACACTGAATGGGTCGAAACAAAGGAATGGTAAATTCGACGAGACCCCACCTATATAGAAAAAGGGACGGGTAAAGATCCTCATTGGCCATTTTCACACCACCCATACACACTCCACCTCGGATGCAGAACAACCCACAAATAGGTAAAAACAATAAAAACCTTAAAACCATAAGAAAACCTTAAAAACCTAAAAACACTAAATATCCCTAAAAACCTTAAAAAATCTAAAAACCAGAAAATGCATAAAATCCCTAAAAATAATAAAAACTATAAAATTAAAAAAAACAATAAAATCCCCCAAAGAAACTAATGAAACCCCAAAACCCAAAAAACTATAAAAACCCTAAAAACCATACACCCCTCTAAATACCTAAAAACCATAGAAATCATAAAAACCATATAAAATCCCAAAAATCTATAAAAAAAACTTCAAAACCCAAAAAACCCCTAATAAAACCTTAAAAACCTAAAAATAGTTAAAACACAAAAAAATATAAAAACCCTAAAAACCCTTAAAAAATATAAAACCCCAAAAAACCCCTAAAATCTCTAAAAAACCATAAAAAATACTAAAAGACCCTAAAATCCACTAAAAACATAAGAACCCCCAAAACCCTGATAAACCATAAGACAACCATAAAAACCTAAAAACGCATTAAACCCCTAAAAAGCTAAAAATTCTAAAACCCGTCAAAAGACACTATAAAACCTAAAATTATATATAGAACATAAGACCCCTAAAGTCAAAAAAACCCATAAAAACCCTAAAACCAAAAAAAACTCTAAATAGCCTTTAAATTGCAAAAAATATTAAAAACTCTAAAAACTCTAAAACCTCTAAATTCCCTAAAAACCCAAAAAACTAAAAAAAACCCTACAAATTCATTAGAAACCCTAAAACCCATTTAAACCTCTAAAAATGGTAGAATAATCTAAAACCTTTAATACGCCTAAAGAACTCAAAAAACCCTAAAAACCAAAAAATTAAAAAAAATCTAAAAACCATAAAAATAGTAAAACCATGAAAATTCCTATTTATCCTAAAGACCCATAAACATTCTAAAAATGCCCAAAACCTTAACAGATAAAAAAACTCCTAAAAATTTGAAAACCCCAAAGAAAAACATAAAAACATATAAAAACTAAAACCAAAAAAATCCAAAAAATGCAAAAACCCTAAAAGCCCCCAAAACCATAAAAACCTAAAGAACCCTAAGAAAACCTTTAAAACCTAAAAAAACTTAAGATCTATTAAAATATAGAAACTGCTAAAAACCATAAAAAACCCTAAAATCTGAAAACCCATAAAACAATAAAAATCCATAAACCCCCTAAAAAAACAAAAAAAAATTAAATCCCTAAAACCCCTAAAAAGGTTAAAAAACAATAAAAACACAAAATAAATACAAAAAAAATTAAAATCCCAAAAAACCAAAAAAACCCCCAAACCCTAAAAATGCTAAAACCCTAGAAAACCCATCCTAATCTTAAAAAATGCATAAAAATCAAAAAAAATGTAAAGAAACCAAAAACACAAAAAAACCCAAATAAAACCTTATAAACCTAAGAACACCTAAAACCCGTATAAACATAAAAACAAATAAAAATCCCTAAAACCAAGTAAAAACCCTCAAAATCAAGAAAAACTAAATAAACCAATAACAATCCAAAAAATACTTCAAAATCAATAAAAATGTAAAAAATCCTAAAAACCTAGAAAACCTAAAGAAACTTTTAAAAACCTAAAAACACTTACAATTACTAAAATACCTAAAAATGTAAAAAACCCGAAAGACCTTAAATCCCCTAAAAATCCATAAAACCAAAAAACCCCAAAACCCCCCTAAAATCACATAAAAACCCAAAAAACCCACTAAAAACAATAAAAACCCAATAAACCCCTAAAAATGTTAAAGACACTAAAAAAAGTTAAAACCCAAAAAAAAACCATTAAACCCAAAAAATATTTTAACTCTAAAAACCCTAAAAACTATGAAAACCATAAAAAACAATAAAAACCATAAAAATAAAAAAAATCTCAAAAAATCCCCAAAAACATAAAGAACCCTAAAAAAGTGGAAAACCCATAAGAAAACCTTAAAAATAAAAACACTTAAAACCACTATAAAAACATAAAAACATTAAAAAACCTTAAAAACCCCAAAACCATAAAAAACATAAAAACCTTCAACATCCCTAAAAACCTAAAAACCATAAAAATATTAAAAAAGCCCTAAAATCCATAAAAACATAAAAAAAACTAAAACCCATGAAAAACATTATGAAAAACATAAAGCTTTAAAAATAATTAAAATCTCTAAAAACCATAAAAAATTATAGAAATCCTAAAACACTGTAAAAAATCTAAAAACCACTAAACACCACAACACCCCCTAAAAACCTAAAAATCCATAAAACACCATAAAACCAGAAAAACCTCTAAAATTATAAAAACCATTTAAACATCAATATTTTTTAAAAAACAACAAAAAAATATAAACCATAAAAAATAAAATAAACCATTAAAAACAAAAGAAAACATAAAACCCTAAATCCCCAAAAATTCCATAAAATCCCAAAACCACCAAAAAACATAAAAATCCTAAAAAAACCCTCAAAATTCATAAAAGGAAAAAAACCCTAAAAGCACTCAAAATCCTTCCAAAAACCATAAAAAATAAAAACAAATAAAACCCATAAAGCGTAAAAAATGATAAAAACATTAAAAAAATAAATTTCCTAAAAACCCCAAAACCCAGAAAAATATAAAAAAATTCCCTTGTAAATTATATAAAAACGTTTACAACCCTAAAACCCATAAAAACCCCAAAATCCCTAAAAATATAAAAAACATGAAACTCTTAAAAACCCAAAACACTTTATAAACTCCAAAAACATTAAAAATACCCAAAACCCTTAAATCCATAAAAACATACAACCATAAAAAAATTATAAATATCGATAATAACCATAAAAACTAATTAAAATTCTAAAATCCCTTTATATGCCTAAAAATAGAAAAAAAATACAACAAAACATATAAACCCTAAAAAATCAAAAACAGTAAAAAAACGATTAAACCCCAAAAAACCGTAAAAAGTATCAAAATCCCAAAAAACCCTAAAATATCATAAAATCATTAAAATCTCTAGAAATCCATAAAAATGTAAAAAACCCAAAACCCTTGAAAAACCAAAAAAACAAAGAAATAACAAAACACACATAAATACCATAAAAACAGAAAAATTATAAAAACCATAAAACCATAATAACCCAAATAACACTCTGAAATCCTAAAATCCTAAAAACCTAAAAACAATAAAGTCCAAAAAATCCCTAAAAATCACTAAAAACATTAAAAACCCTCAAAACCATGAAAACCCCAATAAAAACCTAAAAACCGAAGAACATTAAAAACACATTAAAAACCCAAAAATGATAAAAACACTAACCCCCCCCCCCCCCAAAATCCCAACAAACCCAAAAACCCTAAAAACAATAATAACCTTAAAAATTATCAAAACCCCTAAAGCCCCATAAAACTTTGAAAAATACTAAGAAATACAAAACCACTTTAGAACCTTAAAAATGTAAATAAATCTAAAAAACATAATACCCTAAAAGACTCAAAAAACCCTAAAAGACTCAAGAAACCCTAAAAGACTCAAGAAACTATAATAATGATATAAAACTATAAAACCCATAAAACCCTAAAGATCCTTGAACACCAAAAAATAAAAAAAAATTGTAAAAACAAATTAAATTCTTAAAAATCCATAAAAATGTAAAAAAAACATAAAAACATAGAAAAACGCAAGAAAACCATAAAAACCAAAAAATATTAAAACCAATAAAACCCTAAAAACAGTAAAAACCATAAAAAATATAAAAACACCTAAGAACCCTCAAAATCCCTAAAATTGATAAAAACTATAAAAATACTAAAAATTTCCTAGATATACATTAAAACATAAAAACCCATAAAAACCCTAAAAACACCTATGAAGACCTTAAAAACCAACAAACAATTAAAACACCTATAAACCTAAAAACAGAAAAAACCCTAAAAAACTATAAAACCCCTAAAACCAATTAAAATACTTAAAATGTAAAAATACCAAAAAACTTTGAAAAATATAAGGAAAGATTAAAAATAATAAAACCCTAAAACCCCTAAAAACCATAAAAATGTTAAAGACCTTAAAATCCCTAAAAAGAACATAAAGCCCCTAAAACCCTTAAAATCCATAAAACCCCTTAAAACCATGAAGAACCCAGAATCCCATAAAAATTATACAAAAACATAAAAAATTTAAGATTCTATTAAATCCTAAATTTTTTAAAAAACTCCAAATAACATTAATACACTTAAAATCCCAAAAAAAATCCTAAAACCTAATAAAACCATATAAACAATAAAAACCTAAAAACCCACTAAAACCCCTAAAAACCCTAAAAACAAAAAATAAAACCTTAAAAACCAAAATATACATGAAACCCATAAAAATCCAACAAAACACTAAAAAACCAAGACACCCCTAAAACCCTCTAAATCCCTAAAATACCTAAAATCCCTAAAAACCAATAAAAATCCAAAAAACTAAAAATCCCAACATAACATAAAAACTAGAAAAACCAAAATTAACCCTAAGAAAACCTTAAAAACATAAAAAATAGTAAAACCCCTAAAAACATAAAAAATATTAAAACCCTAAAAACACTAACACCCCTAAAACCTAATAACTTCATAAAAATAATGAAACTCCTTAAAAACATTTAAAACCCCTAAAATCAATTAAAACCCTTAAAAACATTAAAAATCCATAGAAAAAAATATCATAAAACCCCATAAAAAACACTAATAACCCATTAAACCCCAAAAATAATAAAAACTATAATACACCTTAAAATAATAGAAAATTTAAAAAAACATAAAACCCCAAAAAATCATAAATATATTTAAAACCCTAAAACCTCTAAAACCCTAAAAAAATCTAAAACCCCAAAAAACTCTAAAGACCCAAAAAACATTAAATAACATAAACCCCCCTAAAAGTCCTAAAAAATCCTTAAAAATTACAGAAAATGGAAAATCACTGATAATCCCTAAAACCCCATAAAAATCATTTGAAAGATAAATACACTTAAAACCACTAAAACCCAAAAAATAATATAAAACCTAAAACCCTAAAGAATCTAGAAACATGAAAAACCCCTAAAACTCTTAAAAACCATAAAATCCCATTAAAATTCCAAAAAACGAGAATAAGCCTCTTAAAATTGAAAAACCCTAAGAAAAAGATAAAACCCAAAAACAATTAAAACCACCAAAATGTAAACAACTCTAAAAAAACTATAAGACCTTTAAATATCATAAACCTTAAAAACCCAAAAACCCCATAAAACCATTAAAAATCCATAAAAACCCATAAAACACCAAAAAATCCACAAAAAAACCTAAAACCCTTTAAACACCTAAAAATGTCAAAGAAAATAAAAACCTTAAAAAACAGTAAAAAACTACAAAACTAGACCCCCCCTGAAATCATTAAAATCAATAAAATCCCTAAAATAGTAAAATCCATCAAAACCCATAAAACCCTAAAAACCTAAAAATCCCTAAAATCCTAAAAAATATAAAACTCTAAAACCCTGAAAACCCCTATAAAAACTATAAAACCATTAAGAAACTTAAAATCCCTAAAAAACCTAAAACCCCATAAAACACTTAAAGAACATAAACCCATAAATACTTTAAATCATTAAACCCCTTAATAATCTGTAAAAATCCCTAAAAACATTAAAAATACAAAAAAAATTGAAAACCCCAATAAAAACAACAAAAATATAAAAACACTTAATACCCCTAAACACATAAAAATATAAATACCCCTAGAATACCCTAAAAACCCAAACCCCCCCTAAAACCAAAAAACCACTTAAAACGCATAAAACACTAAAAATCCAAAAACCCTATAAACCCCTAAAATGTTAAAAAACTATTATAAGACCTTTAATATCGTAAAAATCTAAAAAAATCCTAAAATTCTAAATAATAAAACAATAAATCCCTAGAACCCCTAAAATCCTCAAAATCCTTGAAAACCATAAGAACAATAAAAATCCTTAAAAATCCCTAAGAATCTTGAAAATTGTAAAAACCCATTAAAACCCCGAGAAACCCCTCGAAAACCTTATAAACCTAAAACATTTAAATCCCTTAAAAACATCAAAAACACTAAGAGGAACATAAGAACCATAAAAACCCCTTAAACCCATAAAAATGCCTAAAACCGTAAAAACCATAAAAATTGATAAAAAAAATTAAAACCACTAAGAAATTTAGAAAAACAATTTAAACCCCAAAAAACCTTAAATCCATATAAAACATTAAAAACTTGAATAAACTCAAAAAAAAACCGTAAAATCCCCAAAAATCATAAAACCCATAGAACTACTAAAAACCAAAAACACACTCAAAATCCCTAAAAATCCTAAATAACATAAAAATCACAAAACCCTAAACACCCTCAAATTTTTCAAAAAATACTAAAAATCATGAAAAAACCAAATGAAAAAATTGAAGGAATAAAAACACATAAAACCCCTAAAAACCTAAAAATTACTAAAACTCCTAAAAACCCTAAAAACCCAAAAATCAATGAAAACCCTAAAATTTTCTAAAAACCCTAAAGACCATAAAGAGCCTCAAAATCCATAAAAATTCATCAAAATATAAAAAAAATGTAAAAAACCTTTAAACCCTAAAACCCTTAGAATGCCTTAAAAACTTAAAAAACATTTAAGACCCCTAAAAAACCTAAAAAATTAGAAAAAACCCAAAAAAAAATAAAAAACTAAGAAATCAGAATACAAAATAAACCAATAAAAAATCCTAAAAACATAAAAACTATAAAAATACAAAAAACTCTAATACCCTTTAAACCCTAAAAAGATTAAAATATTCAAAAAACCCTAAAAAATAACACTTAAAACACAAAATAAATTTATAAAATAGTAAAAACTCCTAAAAACCCTCAAGGTAACTAAATACCCTAAAAAATTAAAATTCATTAAAAGGCCTTTAAAATCACAAATAACAGAAATCCCACATAGAAACCCTAAAAACCGTACAAACATATGAAAAAATTAAAAACGTAAATACACATAAAACCCCTAAAAACTAAAAAACTAAAAAAAACCTAAAAATCCCTAAAAAGGATAAAAACCCATAAATCCTTATATCCCCCTAAATCCATAAAAACCTAAAATAACCATTTAAAACACTAAAAACTCTTTAGACTCTTAAAAAAATTAAAAATATCTATAATCATTTAAATCCCTAAAAACTAAAAAAACAAAAAACCCAAAAAAACCATAAAACAATCAAAACCCCTAAACTTCCTAGAAACCCTAAAAACCATTAAAATCCCAAAAACTCTATAAATACCTAAAAACTAAAAAACCCCCCAAACCCCGAAACAAAACCCAAAAAACCCACAGAAAACTATAAAAATCCTTAAAACTCCTAAAAATGATTAAAAACTATAAAAAATTTTAAAACCCCCAAAAAACTCAAAACATCATAATAACCCCAAAAAAATTAAGACCATAAAAAATCGAAAAAAAAACTATAATACCCCACAAAATCACTAAAAACTCAAAAAACCAAAAAATAATCCGGAAGAATTCCTAAAAATCATTAAAAATGTAAAAATACTCATTCAAACTCAAAAAACCATAAGAAAACATCAAAAAAATAAAAACAGTTAAAAAATGTAAAAAACATACAAAATTATAAGAATAATAAAAAAAATTCACCAAAAACTATTAAAAAATCTATAACAAGCCTAAAAACCATACAACTCACTAAAACTACCTAAAAACATAAGAAACCAAAAAAATAGAAAATAGTTAATAAAAACTTAGAAATATAAAGATAGTTGAAACCCCAAATAACATAAAAATGATAAAAACAGTAAAAACCTTATAAATGCCCTAAAACCCCTAAAAACCATATAACCCCCTAAAACCCTTCAAACGCCATAAACCCTAAAACCTCTAAAACTCAAAAAACACCTTAAATTCCTATAAAAATTAAAAACCTCTTAAAAATTAATACCATTAAAATCAAAAAAAATAAAAACACAAAAAACCAAAAAAACACCTAATAATTCTAAACACCATAAAACCTTCAAAATCAAAAAAACACCAAAAACCATAAAAATCCAAAAAAATCATGAAAAACAAAAAAAACACAAACCTCTAAAATCCATAGAAATCCTTAAGAAAACATAAAAACACATAAAACCCTTAAAAACATAAAAATTTCTAAAAACTCAAAAGAACTCGAAAAACCCGAAAAACACTAAAACCCCTCAGAATCCAAAATATGCCTAAAAACCATAATAATCATAAAAATCCTAAAATACCTAAAACCTAAAAAAGCCCTAAAAACCCTAAAAATCCTAAGAAAACATTAAAAACCTAAAAAAATTAAGACCAGTAAAAAACCAAAAAAATTGATAAAAAGCCTAAAAATATTAAAATACCCTAAAAACAATAAAAACTGCTAAAACCCCATAAAACCCAAAAATCCTTAAAAATAGTAATCACCGATAAAAACATTAAAACCCCCAAAAAACTCTAAAAACTATTCAAAACTCTAAAACTATTAAAATATTCTAAAAACACATAAAACCCCTAAAAACTCAAAATAACTTAAAACCCAAAAAAACTATAAAACCCATAAAAACAAAAAAATGCTAAAAACCCTCAAAATACTTAAAAACCTAAAAAATCTTTAAAATCCAAAAAAACTTAAAAACAATAGAAACCCCGAATGGCCCTACGAAAAATATAAACACCAAAAAACACTTTAAACCCTTAAAAATTGTAAAAAACACTGAAACCACTAAAACCCTAAAGACCCTAAAAACCAAAAAAACTATTGAAATACCTTAAAAAATAATAACCATGAAAATCATAAAAAGGCCTAAATATCCTCAAAACTCAAAAAAAAAACCTAAAATACTTTAAAACCCCTAAGAAAAACCTAAAACACAAAAATCTCTTAAATCCCCAAAAAACTTTTAAAAAGAAAAAAGAAAAAAGACCCTAAAAACCCTAACCCTCTAAAAATCCTAAAACTCCTAAAATAATTTTAAACTCTTAAAATCCATAAAAAACCTAAAAAAATTAAAACTCATAAAACCATTTAAGCCCCAACATGTTAAAAAACACTAAAAACCTTAAAACTACAAAAAATCATAAAAACCACTAAAACCCAAATAATCCATCAAAACCCTAAAAAACCTAAAAACCCCTAAAAACCCTTAAAATCCAAAAAAAACATAAAACCCTATAAAAATACAAAAAAATATTTAAAAATTAATAAAAACATAAAAAAATCTAAAAACCATTAAAAAATAAGAAAAATTTAAATACATAAAAACACTTATAACCCCTAAAAACCTAAAAATGATAAAAACTGTAAAAACCATAAAAAGTCCGTGAAACCTATAAAAACCATAAAACCCATAAAAAATCAAAAACCCCTATAACTGCTTAAAACCCTTGAAAACCACTGAAATCATATAGACCCCTTAAACCCATAAAATTGAAAAAAAACAGAAAATCCCAAAAAATCTCAAAAAACAATACACCCCTAGAAAAAAAACTATAATTACAAAGAAACCAAAGTTCATAATATTCCATAAAAACCATAAAAACCTAAAATCCTAAAAAAATCCCTAAAAACCTAAAAAATTAAAAAAAACCCTAGTAAAATTGAAAACCCCTTAGAGAAACACAAAAATCTAAAAAACATAGTACTCTAAAACCCTTTGAACACCTAAAAACCAAAAACCCAAAAAACCCTTAAAAACCATAATCCCCTAAAAACATAAAAACCCTTAAAGCCCATAAAATTATAAAAAATGACTAAATACTCTATAATTTATTTAAATCACTAAAAACATTCAAAACTCTAAAAACATAAAAAACCCTAAAGACTAAAAAACCATAACCCCCCTCCCACCCCCACCCCACCACCATTAAACCTCTAAAAATCCATAAAAACCATAAAAACCATAAAAATAATAATAAATCACTAAAAATCACTAAAAAATTTTTAAAAAAAATTGAAAAACAGTAAGAAGACAAAAAAAACACATTAAACCCCTAAAAACCTAAAAATGGTGAAACCCCTAAAAACCTAATGCTCCTAAAATACAATTAAATCATTAGAAAACCTAAAAAAATAAAAACATCATAATAAATACCTCAAAATCATTAAAAATGTAAAAATCCCAAAAATCGAATAAAAAACCCCCAAAATACCCTATGAAAACCATAGAATCCAAAAGAACTTAAAACCCCTAAAACACCTAAAAATAGTAAAAAAAATAAAACACTAAAAACCATAGAAACCATAAAAATCCTAAAAACCTTAAAAACCCATAAAAACCCTAAAACCACTAAAAACCCAATAAACCCCAAAAATCGGTAAAATTCTATAAACACCCTTAAAACCAAAAAAACACAAAAAAACCCCTAAAAACCCAAAATAAACCATAATCCCTTTAAACCCCTAAAAATTTCCCAAAACCCAAAAACCATAAAAATCCTTAAAATCCTAAAAATCCTTCAAAATATGACAAACCTTAAAACCCTGAAAACCATTATGTAATTCTTAAAAACCAAAAAAATGTCAAAACACCTAAATCCAAAAAACTCTAAAACCAATAAAAACATAAAATACCCTGAAACCCAGAAAACACTTAAAACCCATAAAAACACCATAATACTTAAGAAACACCAAATAACCCAAAAATCCAAAAAAACCACTAAAACAGAAAAAAAAAACATTAAACCACAAAAAAAGTTTTAAAAACACTAAAAACCATAAAAACCTTAAAAAATCAAAAACTGTAAAAATCCAAAAAGAACATCTAAAATGTATAAACTTATAAAAACCCTTTAAGACCCTCAAAATTCCTAAAAATCTTAAAAACTATAAAAACCACAAAAATTAATACAAATTCCTAAAAATTTAGAAAACACAAAAAAACTTTGAAAAACCTTAAAAAACACTAAAAATCTAAAAATACTTAAAACCTCTAAAAGCCTAAAAATCAGAAAAAACCCAAAAACCCAAAAATCCTTAAAAACCCTAAAACACATCAGAATCTATGAAAACAATAAAAACCATAAAATACTTATATGAAAAAAAATCTCTAAAAATTTGAAAAACCCAAAAAAACCTGAAAACCCCTGTGGAAACATTAATGACCAAAAAACAATTAAAACCATAAAATCCTAAAAATTATATAAACTATAAAAAATCATCAAGACACCCTAAAAACACTAATATCCTCGAAAACCCACAAAACCATAAAAAGTCACTAAAAACTCTAAAATCCCTTTAATCCCCTAAAAACATTAAAAACTCCACAAACTAGAAAATTCCATAAACCTAAAAAATCCATTAAAACCCATAAGAATTATAAGAATAATAAAATCCTAAAAAACCATTGAAACCCTCTAAATCCCTAAAAACCATACAAAACAAAAAAATATATTAAAAATACCATAAACATACATAAAAATATTTAAAAACTTGGAAACCCACAAGAAAACCTTAAAAAACCTAAAAATAACTAAACACCCTAAAAAACTTAAAAAACAGTAATAACCATAAAAATCATAAAATTTCTAAAAAACATGAAAACCCTCAATGTCCATAAAAACTATATTATAAAATAAAAAGATATAAAAAATAACTTAAAATACCAAAATCATAAGATACCCTAAAAACAATGAAAGACCCTATGAAAATCATAATAATCTAAAAAAACATAAAATCTAAAAAACTAAAAAAATAAAAAAACCCGTAAAAATCTTCAAAAGATCCTAATAACCTTAAATCCCAAAAAATCATAAAAACCCTAAAAACCATTACAAAAAATAAAAACACCTAAAAACACAAACCCACTAAAACTCTAAAAACCCTTCAAACCCTTAAAAACTATAAAAAACTCTAAAAACCCTAAAACCCTAAAAAACACATTTTAGAAATCCTAAAACCGCTAAAACACCTGAAAGACCCTAAAAACAATAAAAAAACATAAAAATCATAAAAAATCTCTAAAAATCAGATAAAAAATAAATATCCCTCAAAATGTAAATAAACTAAAAACAAAAAACTCTAAGAAGACCATAAAAACCTAAAATCACATAAAACACCTAAAAACAAAAAAAACCACTAAAAACCCTAATAACCATAAAATAAAAAAAAATCAAAACGACCTAAAACCCATAAAACCCCCAAAAAACCATAAAAACCCTAAAACTCAATAAAAACCATAAAATTTACTAAAACTTGAAAATTTCATTAAACCCCAAAATAACTGAGAAACCATAAAATCCTCAAAAACTCAAAAAAACCCTAAAACCCCAAAAAATCACAAAATAACTATAAACACTAAAACCCTAAAAATCGCAAAATCACTAGAAAAAATTATAATCCGAAAAAATACTTAAAAATCCTTGAAAACAAAAAAGACCCTAAAAACATGATAAATCCTTAAAAAAATAAAAACGCTTTAATCCACTAAAAAAACATAAAAATGTTAAAAACTCTAAAATCCCCACATAATTACTAAAATCGTTTAAAACATAAAAAACATAAAAAATTTCCTAAAAATTCATAAAAATGCAAAATTCATGAAAACCCCTTAGAAAACCTTTTAAACCAAAAAAATTAAAAAAACTAAAAATCCTAGAAAATAAAAGAAACCCGAAATGAAATTAAAAAGACTGAAACCCCTTGAAATCCAAAAAACCAATAAAGAATAAAAAAACCATACAATCTCATTAAACACCAAAAAACCACTAAATACACTAAAAACATTTAAACCCTAAAAATGATAAAAAAAACTCAAAAAATCCATAAAACCCTAAAAATCTAAAATAAACACCAACCCCCCTCCCCATTAACATAAATACCCTAAAACCCTAAATACATTCAAAACACCAAAATATGTCAAAACCTGAAAAACCCATACATATCCTAAAAAAGCACTAAAATTCCTAAAAGCATAGAAAACCCTAAATACATTGAACAACCATATTAAATCCTTAAAACCAAAAAAAAATTAAAACCACTAAAAATACATAAAAATGCATAAAACCATAAAAACTATTAAATACCCTAAAACCCAAAAGCCTATAACAACCATAAAACCTTTTAAAACAATAAAAAACCATAAAAATTTTAAAAACTCACTAAAAAGAATAAAAAAACATTTAAACCCCTTAAATTTTTTAAAAATTTACAATCCTTAAAAAACAAAAAATTTAAAAACCCTAAAACCCATAAATAACATAAAACCCAAAAAAAACCTCCAAAATTCCTACAAATCCCTAAAACCATAAAAATAAATAAAAATAAAAAAAAAACCCTAAAAATAAATAAATTTTTAAAATACAATAAAATCTAGAAAAAACACTAAGAAAACCTCAAAAACCTAATGTCACTTAAAACCCCTAAAAACATAAAAATTCTAAAAACATTAAAACCCCATCAAACTCAAAAAACCCCCAATGTCCCTAAAACCCCTAAAAAATATTTTTTTTTTCAAAAACCTATAAAAAACCCTAAAAATATAAAAAAATATAAAAACCCAAAAAAAATAAAGAAGTACTTAAAACTAAAAAATTATTTAAACACCTAAAAAAATTATAAAAACCGTAAAACATCCTAAAAAATCCCAAATCCAAAAAATCCATAAAACTCATAAAACCCTTAAAACACTATAAAACTCATCAATCCATAAAAATAAATTAGAACTATATAAAACTGTTAGACCCCTAGAAATGATAAATACTCTAAAAAAATTCAAAAAAATCAAAAAACTCAAAAAAACCCCTAAAATTCCCATCATATCCTAAAAACCCTAAAACCCAAAAAATCTCTAAAATCCAAAAAAACAATAAAATCCCTTAAAATGAGAAAAAAACCTAAAACCATTGAAAAACCTTATTAAAAAATTAAACACATAAGAAAAAATAAAATAAATAAATAAATTATAAAACAAAAAAAAACCCAATAACCCCTTAAAACACTTCAAACCCTTAAAACTCTAAAAATGTTAAAAATCCTAAAAGTCCAAAAATAAAATAGAAAAAACCCTAAAATTGAAAAAAACTAAGAAAACCTTGAAAATATTAGGACACTTAAAACCCATAAGAAACTTAATAATGCTAAATCCCCACAAAATCCATAAAATAATAAAAAATCATAAAAACCCTAAAAACCCATAAACATCACTAAAAACATAAAAATTATTAAAAACCAATAAAACCACTTATAATAGCTAAAAAAACTAAAAATGATTAAAACACATAAATACCTAAAATAAACCAAAACCCAAAAATCCCTTAAATACCCTAAAACCCATAAAAACACCTAAAAGCCATACAAACCCCTAAAAAATAAAAAACCCTCATGTTCCAAACAAACCCGAAAACCCAATAAAAACTCCAAAACCCCTTTAATTCCCTAAAAAAAATTAAAAACCTAAAAAATCTTTAAAACACAAAAACACCAAAAACTTGGAAAACATAAAAATCCTAAAAAATCTAAAACCTCTCAAAGTCCCTAAAAACACTAAAAAATGTAAACATCATAAAAATTCCCTAAAACCCCTAAAAAGTAAAAAACTATTAAAATCATAAAAATAATAAGAAAACCTTACAAATGTAGAGACACTTATACCGTATAAAAACACTAAAAACTATAAAAACCCTAAAACAATAAAGGCTCTAAAACCCCTCAAAATATCTAAAAACCCTATAATCCATAAAAGTACAAAAAAAGAAGGAAAGATATCAAAAAACATTAAAAACACTAAAAAACATGAAATTCCACTAAGTAAACCTTTAAACACCCAAAATAGTTAAATAATCTAAAAACATAAAAAACACTAAAACCCCTAAAAGAACCAAAAAAACCAAAAAAACCCATCAAAACTCCTAAATACTATAAAAACCCATAAAAACCTAAGAAGATATTGAAAAATATAAAAACCCCTTAGAACCATAAAAATGTAAAAAAAACTATACAAGCCTTAAACACCATAAACACTCAAAAAACTACTAAAAATGAAAAAACTATAAAAATCCTAAAGACCCTAAACCCCTGAAAAATCCATAAAAATACAAAAACCACAAAAAATATTAAATCCCAAAAACATTTTAGAATACTACAATCCTTAGAAACCCCTATGAAAGACTTAAAAATTAAAAACATATAAACCCATAAAAACCTAAAAAATTAAATAAACATAAAACACCCTAAAAACCCTAAAAATTAATAAAATTGAAAAATACACATAAAAATCCTAAAAAACCCAAAAAATGTAAAAACCATGAAAAAACCTAAGAAACCAATAAAAAAAGAACACATAAAACCAAATGAAACCTAAAAATCACTAAAACCCCTAGAAATATTAAAAGTCCCTAAAACCCTAAAAATACAAAAAAAAATGTAAAACCCCTAAAATACAGAAAAAACCTACAAACCCCTAAAAATGCAAAAACGAAAACAAACACTAAAACAATTAATCCCATATAAACATTAAAAACTCTAAAAAACCATCAAACATAAAAAAATCATTAAAACCCTAAAAACAAAAAACCAAAAAAATACTAAAAACCCTCAATACCCCTAAGTACTGTAAAGACAATAAAAATATAGAAAAGCTCTAAAAATAATTAAAAATAAAAAAACCATTAAAATTATATAAACTTTAATGAAACATTACCAACATAAATACACTTTAAACCCCTGAAAACATAAAAACACTAAAACCCATACAAAACCCTCAAATCCCAGAAAAACTGTAAAAAACTCCAATCTCCCTAAAAATGCTAAAACCCCTTAAAAATCATAAAAATCCATAAAAACAAAAAAACCCTTAAAAAACATGAAAACCTGTAAAATCCCTAAAATCCAATAAAAACAATTGAAACCCTCAGAATTCTTAGAAACCCTAGAAACACATAAAACCCCTAAAAACATTAACAAAACTCGAAACCCCTAAAGACTCTAAAAACCCTAAAACCACTAAAAAACCTAAAAAACCAAAAAAAAATTAAAAATATATAAAAAACCTTAAAACCCCTAGAAACTCAATAAAAACATCTAAAGTCCCCCAAAACCATAAAAGACATCAAATTCATGAATATTCTAAAAACCCCTAAAAATAAAATAAAAACACCAACAATCTCTAAAAATATAAAAATGTTAAAACCCAAAAAACCATTAAGAAACCCTTCAAAAACTAAAAACACATAAAAATCATAAAATTCCAAAAATAATTCTAAAAATCATAAGAATCCCTTAAATACCCCTTTGAGAAGAAAGATGGAGCATGAAAGGGAGACAAGCAATCTCGTGGCGCCACCTGACGGAAATGCTATAGATCGGGCCCTGGCTCGACCAGAATTATGTGGTCATAGAGAAATATTCCAGCTCTTCAGGTGCCCATATCCCTCATCTGAGGTGGGTCGTGTGGATATGGAGACACCTGGTTTGAATTTTTCACTTGCGTAAGTGGTGAAATCAGTGGCTTCACTTAATTTCTCTGATTATGGTGTTCCCTCTCTCGTCTGCATAATCTAGAAAGGACAGGTTGCACATGTCTTAGAAAACTAAGAGGCTGTCAAAGATATAATTAACCTATGTCGTTCCTCCATTATTGCTCGGGTGTTGACTCTAAAGGGAGAGCATCATGTGAAGTTTGCTGATCTCACCAGGAGAATCACAGCCATTGGGGGTTTCTCTGACTGGAAGAAGATCGCAATGGGAAGGGGATTCTATCACATAGTCTTCCCATCAAATGACTGAAAAAGGAGAGCAAGGAGTTTTTGCTCTCTCAACCTAAAATTGGGCCTCCTACGGATCAAGGACGAGGAAAGAAACTTTGATCCCATGAATGTCAACAATACTTCTACGCAGGTCTGGATCCGGATTTTCAAATTGAGCTGGCTCTACTGGCATCCCAGATTCTCTGGGACATTGCATCCTTGGTGCTTCCCTATTTGTATTGACAAGGAGACAGATAACCCAAGATATGGCCACTATGCACGGGTCCTTGTGGAGGTTGACCTGGCATTCACACTGGTGGAGGAGGTGGTCCTTAACACGCCGAACGACTCCTTCACTCTAGAAATCCACTATGAAAGAAGACCTAATCTTTGCTCCCACTGCAATTTTCTTGGACACCTCGCTGCTGATTGCCGCAAAATGAAGCTTTTCTCATTATGCAATGTGAAGGGGCATGACATGGAAACATGCAGAAGGTTACACGGCGCAGAGTCTGGGAAGGGTCTGTATCCTCCCGTATCACTTTCTCTCATGCACGAGTAGGCCTCGGTTAGCAACATTGCTTCCCTTGAGGTGCCTCCCAAGCTGGACCAAGTGGTGCATGTCCCCTCGTCACCCTACCAAAAGGGGCCTTCTCAGCCATAGATATTCACTGTCATCTTGGAATCAACTACTGACCCCATTGGGGCTTTACCTATCAACGATCCTACTCCCTGGCCCCCTCCGATTGGGCTGGAGGATTCTTGCGCCGATGGGAGGCTGATTCCTTCCTCTACCCTTCTTGAGTCCCCTGTTCTGGAGGACGTTCCCATTGATTCGGCCCCTGTCATGGTCCCTCTAGAAGAGAAGGCCCCTGAACCAATTCTATCTCCATCTGATGACACTTTTATGCTTGTTTCTTCGGATAAGGTAGCAAAAAGAACCACGACAGGGGCTGCCGCTGATCTAATATTCCCCTTGAACAGGTTCTCGCCTCTCAGTGGGAGCTTCTAGTTTGATGAGGCAGGGGACCATCCTGATGAAGCCAGCAGGTGAATGAATTCATCCAAGCCTGATGACATTCAACCCCATGTGGTTGATGCCTCAAAGTATCGATGCATAGACGTAGAGGTCTCTATAGCGGGGAAGAAGCTGGTTGGTAGGCCCAACAAGAAAGGGAAGAAAGGCAAGGTGAACCCCCTCCCCTAGATGACTCCAAAAATCTGCCTCCTTCGAGGGGAATGACCCCCTTGTCCAATGAGGATATTGTACTAGGATTGACAAGGGATTGGGAACTCTCCCATTCCAGCAGCCATTTGGAATTTCATCTCGTCCCAGAGGCCGCATCTGATTGGAATTGTTGAACCGATGATACCCTTTGAGAGCTAGAAAGGATTAAAATAGGGCGGCCATGGGTACTCCCTTGCTTCTAAAATCTGCAATGGAAGTGGCTTGGAACAATTGTGGGTGCTCATGCAGGATGATGTAAAGGTGATGTATGTTGATGAGTATCTGCATGTCATTACCCTGGGGACTTCCCTAAAAGATTCCCTTTTCTCGCTCTCCTTTGTGTATGCTTCCTGCTCATACACTAGAAGAAGCTACCTATGGAGGAATATTGATCGAATCTGTGGGTCTATTAATGACAATTGGGTGATTGTTGGTGACTTTAACATGATCCTTAAACTAGATGACTGGATTGGCGCCAGCTTCTCTCATATGGCTGCTATAGATTTCTCCCACTGCCCTGACTCCTGTGACCTCACTGAAGTGCCCATCGCTGGAGCCTCCTTCACAATGGGTGGATTCATTAACAATGGATGGCAAGCCAACAAACATGATAGATGCTTCTACCAGATTAGTGATAGCAGTGCACTCTCTGATGTTTCTGGGTTCACCCTTCCAAAGTTCCATTCGGACCACAATCCCATTATTATTAACCTCTCTGGGGGCCAAAGATCCTCCCCCTCCTGCCTTTTAAATTCAACAATGGTTGGATCACAATTCAGGGCTGCAGGGAAGTCATTGTCAATGGGTGGTTGGCTCCTTCCCATGGCAGCCATTACTTCAAACTGGTCTCCATGATGAAGAAAATCAAGTCCCTCCTTAAGGAATTGAGCAATTCATCTTTTACCAAGATGGATGAAGATATTCAGGCTGCTGAGGCCCGACTTTCCTCCCTCCATCTTTCTAATAAATCTCTCCCTTATCCCTCTAGCAAGGAGATCCAGGATCATGCCAGGATGGATGATCTTATGTCCCTAAAGGGAAAGCTGGCCAAGGCTCATTTTAACACCAGGTGATTCAAATATAGGGACCACAACTACAAATTCTTCCACCAGTTAAAAAATGATAAGAAGTCCACGAAGTGTTTGATCGCTATTCGTATTCATGGGATTACTTTCACTTCCGAAGTGGACATCTCCAATGCAGTGGTGGAATACTTTTAGGAGATTTACACTGACGATAATGGAGAGTTCTTCCTCCCCCTGACAGATTCCATTCTACCGTGGATTAATGACCAGAAAAATACAGACCTTGCAGATGCCCCCTTAGAGGAAGAAATAAAATATGTTATGTTATCTCTCAACATGGATAGTGCAGTGGGTCCGGATGGCTTCAGCAACAAATTCTTTATGTTTTATTGGGATATTATGCACACAGAGGTCACGAGGGCTATTAGAGAGGTTTTTTTCTCAAGATACTTTTCACATGTAACCAATTCCAACTTCATCGCCCTTATACCAAATATTGATAATGCACTTGATATTGGAGATTTTTGGTTGGTTTCCATGGGGAACACTGTTCCCAAAATTATCAGTAAGATTCTTGTCAAGAGGATGTGGTGATTGATGGGAGACCTCATCACCCCTAACCAATTTGGATTTATTCCCGGGAGAAACATTGAAAGCTATTTTTTACAGCCTCAGAAGGAATCAACATCATGAAGAAATTCTCTAAGCATGGAAACTTTTCTCTAAAACTAGATATCTCTAAGGCCTTTGACACCATCAAATGGAGCTTTATTTACCAATTTCTCTCAAAATATAGATTCTTGGACATCTTTATAAAGATGGTGGCTTCCATCCTGAATAGTTCCAGATCCTCAGTGCTTATCAATGGTTCTCCCAAGGGGATTTCCCCAAGCTCATGTGGGGTAAGGCAAGGAGATCCTTTTTCCGGCATCCTTTATGAAATTACTGAAGATTACCTGAGCAGGTGCCTCATCGACCTCACACAAGCTGGTCTCTTCAGCCCAATCAAGGAAGGGAGAAACCTTCAGGTGCCATCTCATCTATTTTATGTCGATGACATCCTCCTCTTTGGGCAGCCTAACAAGAGAACGATGTCCTCAATCCGAAAGATCTTCCAACACTATGAATATGTGGCATGACATTCCATTAGCTGGAGAAAATCCTCTATCGGTCTCAGGGATGGGGTTTCCCCCTCCAAGAAAATTTTCATTTCCCTCTCTCTTGGTGTTAAGAGGGGATCACTTCCCTTTGATTATCTAGGGGTCCCGATATTTTGGGGAAGAGTTAAGAGAAGCTATCTTATGAACACGGCGAGCAGAATTTTACTGCAACTGGCTAAATGGAAGGGAAAATGTCTCCTGCAGGCCGGAATAATTTGTCTTATCAATTTTGTTATTACATCCATGTTCACTTATGCCTTCTCTTTATATAGGTGGCCAGTTAACCTCATCAAATCCCAATAGGAAAAGATTAGAAACTTCACTTGGATAGGCTGTATCAGTGAACATAAACTGGTCACTGTGGTTGGAGGGACTTCACTAAGCCAACTGAACGAGGTGGACTAGGAATCAAAGAACTCGGGAGATTCAATGACTCCATGCTTGCTAAATTCACATGGAGCCTGCTTGATTACAAGGATGATGGGCTTGAATTTTTCTGAGAAAGGTTCATACAAAACTTTGTGATGGGTTAGTGGGACATTTTCCCTCCTCAGTCTGGACATAGATATGAGGCTCCTACACTACCATCATTGAGCACAAAAAGTGGATTGTCTTCAAGCAGGAGAATATGAATTTCTGGTCTACCACGTGGCTTGATAGGACCCTGCTGGATAGAGTGACCCCCCCCCCCACCGATGCACGGGATATGTCAATTGCTGGTTTCATCCAGAAAATGGAATAGTTTGAGCCCCTCATTCCTATTGACACATATATGCAAATTACAGAATATATCTTTTTTGAAAGAGACCTTCTCATTTGGAATCCCAATCTTGTTTTCCGGTTGAACATGAAATATTTCTAGTAGTCGAAATGCCCCCAGGGCCCTGCCCCTCCAGCCTGGCTCTCAAGCTTTAGGAGGCCCTTTATCCCATCTGCTCGTCACCTCCTGCTCTGGAAAATTTGGAAAAACCGACTGCTGATTCAAGGTCAGCTATAGAGGGATAAACACAGCCTAGCTTTGGTTTGTTTTCTATTCCTTGGACCTAAAGATTCCATCCATCACACCTTCTTCCAGTGCAGGTTTCCAGTGGCTCTCTAGGGGTACCTACAGGGGCTATTTTAATTTCCTCTCTCCCCTGACAGGCCATTCATTGAGATGCTGGATAGCCTTGTAAACTGACCATGCAGCATGCAGGTTTCCAATTTTTTTCATGTGGTCATTTCCGCTATCGTCTCCTACACATGGGCTGCCTGGAATGTGATCGTTTTCAACAATGGGAGGCTCTCTCTTCATGGTGGTGTCGTTAGCATCCACACGAAGATCCATGCGGCATCTCATATCCAATCCGACCTGATGGAAAATGATGTGAGTGATCTTATTCACTTGCGGTTACTTGGTGTTGATGGCAGGCCAAGGAAATATAAGATTCTCAAATACATCCGATGGATACCCCAAATCTCTTCCTGGATCAAGGTCAACGTGGATGGTGTGGCACTGGGTGCACCGGGGCCCTCAGGGTGTGGAGGGGTCTTCCGTACACACCGAGGCTTCATCAAAGGCTGCTTTCATCACTTCATTGGGAATGGGGGCTCTCTTGAAGCTGAACTTTGGGACATGATTAAGGCGATTGAGTTTGCTAGACAATTTGGATGGAATCCCCTCTGGTTTGAATCAGACTCCATGCTTGCAGTGGAATTTCTCAAAGCTAAATCAGAGTGCGTCCCTTGGAGGATCCTTCCGCAATGGATGGAATTCCTTTCTTCCTTCCAACAGCTCATCCTTCATGTCACACACACCTACCGGGAGGCAAACTCTGATGTAGGTGCGCTATCCAAACAGGCGATTGTGGAGAGGAGCTCGATATGGTCACATGTGGCCACACCATGCTGTCTTCGATTTGTGGAGTCTGATATAAAGGGTGAGATACACACCCGACTATGTAATCCCCCATGTAATATTTTCTTGGTGCTCTTCTTTTTTATATATTTTGGGGGGCCAGGTTCACCTTGTCCCGAGCCTTCTTCGCCTTAAATACCCCCAAACACATAAAACACCTAAAAAATAAAGAAACCTATGAACCTTAAAAACCCATAAAACCCCTAAAACCCAACTAAGGAAATATAAAAATACTTTAGAAAACTGAAAACATTAAAAACACTAAAAACATAAAAACTATAAAGAACATAAAATTCCCTAAAAACCCAAAAAACCAAGAAACCCCTAAAAGTGATAAAAACCCTAAAATCTTCCAAATCTATAAGAACCAAAGAGACCATAATAATCCTAAAAACCCCTAAAAATTCCTAAATGTTTTAAAACCCTTAAAATCCCTAGAAACCCTAAGAAATGCTTGATAACCAAAAAACATTTAAAACCCCCTAAAAGTGTAAAAAATGGTAAATCACTAAAAACCCATAAAAACCATAACAACCAAAATAATTCCTAAAGAACATCAAAACCAAAAAAAATTAATAAAAACAATAAGAACACTAAAAAATCTAAAAAAAATTCAACCCCTTCAAAACCCAAAAGACATTAATAAACTCTCAATCCCTTTAAAACCATAAAAACTCAAAAAAATCCCATAATCCCCTAAAAACAACTAAAAACCTAAAACCCTAAAACCCTTAAAAATAAATAAAAAACACCTAAAACATAAAAGTATATAAAAGTACTAAAAATCCATAAATACATAAAAAACCCTAAACACCATGAAAAAACAAAAGAAAACTATTATAACCTAATTTTTTTTTTGAATCATTAAAAACCCATAAAACCCTAAAATCTATAAAACTTCTAATATCCTTAAATGATCCTAAAAAACCATAAAAAACCATGAATCCCACTAAAAAATCTAATAACCTTTAAACCCCTAAAAATGAGAAAATTTATCTGAAAATATAAAACCCTAAAAAACTCACAAAGAATACCTAAAGACCAGAAAAACCTGATAACCCCTAAAATTCATAAAAATCCTAAAAAATTAAAAATCCTTTGAAACCCTAAAAACCCACAAAATCCTAAAAAATGCATATAACTCCCTAAATATGTAAAATCCCTAAAAACCCCTAAAAACCATAAAAATACTAAAACTTGTAGGAAACCCTAAAAGTTCCAAAAAAGAAAAATACACTAAAAACAATAAAACAAACCGAAAAACACTAAAACACATAATAATCCATAAAAGCCATTAAAAACACTAAAACCCCATAAAAACATAAAAACAAAAAAAAACTCTAAAAGACTTTAAACCCCTAAAAACATTAATAAACATTAATAAACGTAAAAAATAGAAACAAAATAAAAAAAATCCTAAAACCAAAAAACCCCAAGAACCCCTAAAAACTATAAAAAATTATAATATCCCTCAAAATCCCTAAAACCCAAAAAACTCCATAAAATTCTAAAAAACCATAAAAATGTAAAACCCCCAAAAGTCCGTGATAATCACTAAGAAAACTAAAAAACCAATAAACACTTAAAACCCCTAAAAAAATAAAAAAACACTAAAAACATTATAAAGCACTAAAACCCCTAAGAAATCCTAAAAACATCAAAATCCCTAAAAAACTGAAAAACCCTAAAAATATAAAAAAATCCATACAAACCCAAAAAAATATATTAAACCCCTAAAAATCCTAAAACTCTATGAAAACCATATAAACTCAAAAACAAAAAATACCTAAAACACCTAAAAACTCTAAAAACCCTAAAAGACCCAAAAACCCCAAAAATCCATAAAACCTCTAAAATCCATAGAAACCCTAAAAATAATAAAAACAGTAAAATCCCACGACACACACACAAATTCCTTTAAACCCTTAAAAAAATTACTGATTCCAAAACCATTAAAAATCCTAAAAAAATAAAAAAACACTAAAAACCTAAAGAATAATAAAATAACTAAAAATACAAAAAAATCATAAAAACCCTCAAAATAAGTAAAATCCATTAAACACCTAAAACCCTGTAAAAATCACAAAAAAATACCAAAAAATCCCAAAAATCTAAAAAACTAAAAACCATAAAACCCCAAATAAAACCATAGAAACCTAAAAACACATGAAACACTTTAAAACAGAAAAACTTATAAAAACCATAAAAAATTAAAATCCATAAAAACCCTCAAAGCCATTAAATTATTTAAAAACCTGAAAAACTATAAAAATACTAATAAATCCTTTCAACTACATAAAAACATAAATACCCTAAAAACTATGAAAACACCTAAGAAACCATTAAAAACAATAAAAACATAAAATAACTAAAAAGTAAAATACACTAAACAGCCTAAAAAGCAGTATAAACCCTAAAAATCCAATGTTCACTCAAATCCCTAAAATCCTGAATAACATATAAAAATACAAAAACTTATCAAAACCATAAAAATTTAATAAACCCCCCAAAACCATAAGAAAACCATATGAACTAAACAAAATTAAATCCCCTAATAACCATAAAAATAACAGAAAACCATAAAAATCCTAAAACCCAAAAACCTTAAAAATCCATAAAAACCTTAAAACCCATAGAAGTAATTAAAATCTTTTAAAACACAACAAATTTTTAAAAACCATAAAAAATCAAAAACCCCTATGAAAACTTTAAAAACCTAGACACTTAAAACCCCTAAAAAATACAAAAACACTAAAAACCCCTAAAATTACCATAAAATAATAAAATATTTAAAAATCATAAACACTCTTAAAACCCATAAATATACTAAAAATCGAAAAAACACTAAAAACAATAAAAAATATAAAAAACACCTAAAATTGTGAAAAGGTGTAAAAAAATTAAAAACCAAAAAATAAATAAAACAAAACTCAAAACCCCCAAAAAACCATAAAGTCCCTAAAAACCCTAAAAAACGAAAACCCCTGAACTCCCTAAAAACACTAAATACCATAAGAATAATAAAAAAACCTTAAAACTCAAGAAAATATAATAACTTGAAAACCCTAATATAACCGTAGAAACCTAAAAACACATAAAACTTTGAAAAAAACTAAAAACCCTAAAAAACCAAAAATATCTAAAAAACACTAAAAACACTACACACCCTAAAAATAGAAAACACCCCCTAAAATACCTAAAAAAATAATGAACATTAAAACCCAGAAAATTCCTAAGAAAAAAAATAAAATCAAAAAAAAATATAAATACTTATAAACCTAAAAATGCTAAAAACCCTAAAAGACCCTAAAGACAAAAATACCCCAAAACAAATAAAAAAATTAAACCTATGAAAACACTAAAATGAAAAAAAAAACCCCCTTTAAACACCGAAAAATGATGAAAAAATGCTAAAAACTATAAAATCCCTTAAAACTGAAAAAAAATCCTAAAACCGAAAAAAACCATAAAAGAAAAAAACCTTCAAAATCACTAAAGCACTTAAAAACCCATAAAATTTTTAAACCGTCCATAAATTCGATAAGAACATAAAAAACCTTAAAATGAAAAAATGCTTAATTAAAACTTAAAAAACACAAAATACTTAAACCCCTAAAAAATAAAGAACACTAAACCCATAATATACCCTAAAAACCTAAAAAACCACGAAAACCCTCCAAATACATTAATCCCCTAAAATCTGTGAAAATACTAAAAATATCACAAATACCTAAAAAAATAAAAACACCTAAAACCCCTAATCAAGACTAACAAAACCCTAAAAACATAATATAATTTCAAACCCCTAAAACCCCTCTAAAAATCTAAAAACCCTAAAAAGACTAAAACCCCTAAAAATATGAGAAATGACAAAATACTCTGAAATCTATAAAGATCCTAAAAATCCATAAAAATCAATAATGACATAAAACCACTAAAAACCCTGAAAAAACCTCATAAAACCATAAAAACCAAAAAAAATTAAAACCCCCACAAACCCTAAAAAACTCTAAAAATACTAAAAACCTTAAAAATTCATAAAAACCAAAAAATCCAAAAAACCCTAAAAAGAATTAAAATTCCAAAAAATCCAAAAAATCCATAAAACATAAAAAACCTCCAAAAAAGTGAAAATGATATGAAAAATTTAAAACCTAAAAACACATAAAAGCCTTAAAAACCTAAAAATGCTAAAAACCCTAAAATATGTTAAAACCCCTAAAATCGTAAAACCCCCAAAAACTATAAAAACCCATAAAATCCCATAAAAATCATAAAACCATAGCTTAAAAATATAAAAACCCTATAAAACACTAAACATAAAATATATATAAAAACTCATAAAAACCAAAAAAAATCCAAAAATCTTAAAGCTCTCATTATTCCATAAACACCCAAAAAATCCTAAAAACACTAATATTCCCCAAAACACCTAAAAACCCATAAAATCCTAAAAAATACCAAGAAATCCCTAAAAAATAAAATCCTTGAAAACCATGAACACCCCAATGATAACATTAACATCCAAAAAACACTTAAAACACCTAAAAACAAAAAATCCAGAAAAAACCAAAATTGACCCTAAAAACAATAACCCCTTAAAAACCCTAAAAAACCAATTAAACTGTAAAATCCCATGAATACATTAAAAACCATTAAAATATAAATAACACTTTAAGACCCTTAACATGATAAAAAAACTCTCAAAACCATTGAGAACACTAAAAACTCAAAAAAAAACTAAAACCCAAAAAACCGTAAAACCCACAAAATCCCTGAAAACCCTAAAAACCATTAAAATCCTAAAAATCGAAAATAAATAAATAAAATTTTTAAACCCTTAAAAATTCTAAAAACCCCAAATAAACCCTTCAAAACCTAAAAACACTTAAAACCTATAAAAACCTAAAACTACTAAAACACTAAAAACCCTAAAAAACCCTATAACCCCTAAACCCCTCAAAATTAAAAAAAACCCATAAAAATCCTAAAAAGCACTAAAAATCCCTCAGAAAATAGAAAATATAAAAATAGAAAAAGAATATAAAAACTTTAAAAACATATAAACATAAACAATTCTAAAAACCTTAAGATGCCCTAAATCCCTAAACCCCCTAAAAACCATAAATACACTAAAACCAATAAAAAAACTCTAAAAAAATAAATAACCTAAAAATAATAAAAAAAATTAAAACCCATCAAACCTCTAAAATGAAAAAAAAAATAAAAAATCACAATAATAAAAAAATCTAACAAATCATAAAAACCAAAAAAACTCATAAAAACAAAAAAAAACTAAAAACCCTCTAAATCCCTAAAAACCATAGAACCCCATAAAAATCACAAAAATACCTCAAATACATTAAAACACTAAAAAATCTAAATACCCTAAGGAAACCTAGGAAAACATTAAGAAAACTAAAAATACTAAACCCCCCTAAAATACATGAAAACCCATAGACTCCTAAAAAAGCATAAATCAAAAAAAAACATAAAAACCCTCAAGACCATAAAAATATGAAAAAACCATAAAAATCCTAAAAATGATTAAAAATCCATAAGAACATGAAAAACCCTAAAAAGCTAAAAACCCCTAAGAAATCGATAAAAACATAAAACCCCTACAAAACCTATAAACCAGGAAACACCTTTAAGACACTTAAAACCCTGAACCCCCCCAAAAATGTAGAAACCCATAAAAAATTAAATACTATAAAAACCCATAAAGGCCCACAATATGACAAAACAAGTCTAAAGATCTATTAAAACCTTAAAAATGTTTAAAAAATTAAAAACATTAAAACCTATAGAAAACTCAAGAAAACATAAAATCCAAATAACATAAAAATATATAAAATCCTAAAAAACATGAAAACCATCAAAATCCCAAAAAACCCAAAAAACCATAAAAACACTAATAAAATTCCTAAAATAAAAACCCAAAAAACCTAGAAAAATCATAAAAAATAACAACACAAAAAATTATTAAACCCCTAAAAATCATAAATACCTTAAAACACCCTCAAAACCTTAAAGACTACTATAAACCATAAGAACCCCTAAAACTATTAAAAACTAAAAAACCCAGAAACCCCCTAAAAACCCACTAAAAACTCTAAAAACTCATCAGATTCCTAAAAACATTAAAAAACTCTAATAACTTTTAAAACACTAAAAACTCAAATAAATCCCCTTTAATAGCAAAAAACCAAAAAAATCCCCAAAAAACCTAAAATACCATAAAACCCTCAAAATCTCAAAAAACACAACAAATACTAAAAAAATACCAAAAAATCATAAAAAACATAAAAAATACTAAAAACCATAAAAACACGAAGAATAACTTAAAAACCTAAAAGAAAATAAAATGAATAGAAAACATAAAACACTAAAACCCCTAAATCCACTAAAAACCATAAAAATCCCTAAAACTATAAAAACCATAAAAATTATAAAAATAACATCAAAAACCTAAAAATATAAAATCCCTAAAACCCCTAAATAAACTAAAAACCCTAAAGACACTTAAACCCCCTAAAACACAACAAATATATAGTAGTGATTTTCACTTGGGAATCTCTAACGAGACCCTCAAATATGATTTCTTTGGGTGATGAATTCATGGATCTTGACTTGTGGTCAGAAATAATTGGTGGCTATCACGAAGATGATGGAGAGTTCAGTGTTTCTTATATTTTGGAAACCCTACTAGACCTTAGTTGCAGATCTGGGTCAAGTTCATAGAGTTGGGGTTTCGATGGATGAGTTAGTGACAACAAGGGTTTCAGTGGTAGATATGGTTTCAATAATGGAGTGGGTTTTGGCATCATAGATGGTTGGGCACATCTTCTAGAATGTTTCCTTGGTTCTATTTAGTTTATTATTCTTCAATGATGTTTCAAATTTTGTATGTTGTCTCTTCTGTAGTGTTGATTCTGTGATTTTTCTCTGATTCTGGTGTGTTGTTGGCTTGTGGATTCATCTTTCTACTGCTTCGTGGGTTCATGTTTTATTTACTGTTATAGATTATTTTGCTGGTGGCTTGGTTCATTGGTTGGGATTTACATCTGGTTAGGGGTTTTATAATTGAGTTTCTGGTCGATATGACTATTGTTTGTTCGATGTTTTTTTGCTGCTGCTGTAATTAGGTGTTGGTGTGTGACTATGCAAGAGATTGTCTGTTTGTTGTTGCCTGTATAAGAGGTGCTGGAGGCGGTGATGGTTGTTGTAAAATGAGGTGTTGGATGCTAGTTTCTACTTGGTTGGGATGTGATGAAGCTGATGTATATGAATTTGGTGTTGGTGGTTCTGTGTTTCTAGAGGAGAGTATACTTGGTAAAGA
This sequence comes from Viscum album, assembly GCA_963277665.1. NCBI lineage: Eukaryota > Viridiplantae > Streptophyta > Magnoliopsida > Santalales > Viscaceae > Viscum > Viscum album. Next base: position 44,605,162 of record OY728151.1, read on the forward strand.
GGTGATGGATGCTGGAAACTATGTGTCTGGATGTTGGTTGCTGCTTGGATGGGAGGTGGTAAAGGTGTATTTTTTTCATTTATGAAGTGTCTGGTTTTGTGTTCTTTTTTGGGTATCTTTGGGTTTTGGGTTTCTCGGGGGTGTACAAGGTTTTTGGGTGTGGGTTGATTGATCCCGCCCATCCCTTGTTTTCTTTTTTGTTTTTATATTAAATTATTAGTGGGTAGGAATAGCCTGGTCATGCAGATTTTTTTCCCTAAAAACCACTAAAAACTCTAAAAACTCATTAAACCCATAAAATACTAAAATAATCTAAAACTATTAAAAAAATAAAAATTTAATAAAATACAAAAAAATAAAAAAGAATTCAAAAACTAAAAAAAACCTAACTGCCTCAAAATACATAAACACCCTAGAACACATAAAAATCATGAAAAATCATTAAAAATACTTAAAAACATAAAGAATCCTAAAAAATTTGAAAAAACATAAGAAAATCAAAAGAATACATAAACCCCATAAAAACCTAAAAATTCCAAAACCATAAAAACAAAAAAAAACCCATAAAACCCTAAAATTTCTTATAAAACCAATAACCTTTAAAAAACCAAAAACGAACTAAAAATTAATAAAAATTTAAAAAAACCTAGAAGAACCTAAGAAAATATTTTATAAATAAAAACACTTAGAACCCAGAAAAACCTAAAAAATTAAAAAAAAACTAAAACCCTAAATTCCTTAAACCCCTCAAAATCGTTAAAACACCAAAAAACCCATAAAAACACAAAAAACGAAAAAATTCCCTAAAATTTAAAAAAACTAAAACCCTAAAATAACATAATAAAACCATAAAACCTAAAAACACAGAAAAACCCTAAAATAATTAAAAACGTAAAAAACACTTTAAAACTCTCAATGTCCTAAAAACCCTAAAATTCTTTAAAATTGTAAAAAAATACCTACAAGTCAATTGAAATTTAAAAAACCCTAAAACCCCTGAAAAACCCAAAGAAAACCATAAAAACCTAAAAATAGTAAAATGTATTGAAAAACTAGAAACCCCTAAAACCCATAAAGCACACTAAAAATATTTTTAAAAATTAAAAACATACTAAAACACCATTAAAATATATAAAACCAGGAAGAAACAAAAAATGATAAAAAAACTAAAAAAGCTGAAAAAATGTAAAAAACTAAAAAAACAAATGACCTAAAAACCTAAAAAACCCCTTAAGTGCTCAAAATTCTAAAAACCTAGAAACCTAAAAATCCATAAGAGCAACATGAAAACATAAAAACCCTTAAAACCTCTAAAAAAATCATAAAAATAATAAAAAACCTAAAAACATTAAAAACATAAAATCCATAAAAATCCTTAAAAACCCTATAAACTATACAAATCATAAAAATACAAAAAAAAATCCTTAAAAATATAAAAACTCCTAAATCCCTAAAAAATATAAGAAAACTGTAAATACAAAAAAAAAACACTTAAACCCCTAAAAACATTAAAATGCTAAAAATAATAAAAGTCCCTAAAAACCCTAAATACCCCTAAAAACCATAAAAACCTAAATAATGTAAAAAAACTTAAAACCCAATAAACCATTAAAAACCTACTAAATACTCTAAAATGATTTAAACCTGTAAAAATGTTAAAAAAACTCTAAAAACATTAAAAAAATAATAACTGAAAAATCCTAAAAAACCATAAAAATGCTAAAAATACTAAGAAACTATACAAACCATCAAAATTTTTAAAAACTCTTAAAACCCATTAAAATCATAATATATTTCCCAAAAACCACTAAAAATGTAAAAAACCCAAAACACCCTAGAAACCCCTAAGAAAAAATTAAAAGCCTAAACAACTACAAAACCTCTAAAAACCTAAAAATTTTAAAAACCCAAAAAATTCAACATCACTTATAAACTCTAAATACCCTAAAAATTCCTAAATTTGCTAAAAAATATTAAATATAAAAAATACATAAAAACAAATATAATTTAAAAAAATTATAAAAATAATAGAAAAGAATATGAAATCCTTAAAACCCTAAAATATCACAAAACCCCCAAAAAACTAAAATACACAAAAAAAACATAAAAATTCTAAAAATAATCATAATAACTAAATACCATAAAAACATTAAAATACTAAAAATAACTAAAAGTACCTAAAAATGATAAAATACATAAAACCCCTAAAATGCCCATTGAAAACATAAAAACATAATGACACTAGAAACCCCTAGAAATCTAAAAAAGATAAAAACCATAAATTTCCCTTAAAGTATAAAATCTACTAAAAACCATAAAACCCCTAAATGCATTAAAAATACTAAAAGCCCATCAAAACCCTAAAACCCAAGAAAAACACTGAAACCCTATAAATCCTTAAAAGTATTAAAAACACGTAAAACCATTAAATACCCTAAAAACTAGAAAACTCCTATACCCAAAAAAATATTAGAACTCAAACCCCTCAAAATACATAAGAATGAAAAAAATCCCTAAAATCCTAAAAAAAAACCTAAAATCCCTAATAATTTAAAAAACCTAAAAACCATAGGAAACCCAAGGAAAACCTTAAAATCCTAATAATTCTTAAAACCCTAAAAAATAAAAAAACTATAAAAATCCTAGAAACCCTAAAACCATAAAAACCATGAAATCCCTCAATGTGCATAGATTCCCTAAAAAATTAAGTCCATAAAATCCATAAATGTCCATAAAAATATAAAAAACCTAAAATCCTTGAATACCCCTAAGAAAATAATAGAAACCAAATAACACTTAAACCCCCTAAAATACTAAAAAACACTAAAAATATAAGACCCCAAAACCCAATAAAACCCTAAAAACCATAAAATCCCTAAAACCCCATTATATCCTAAAATGTACAAAAAATTTTAAAACCCCAATAAATCCGTAAAATGTTATTAAAATATAAAAATCATAAAAACCCAAAAATACATAGTAACTCTAAAATAACTAAAACCTCAAAATCCATAAGAGCTCTAAGAACCATAAAAATAAAAAAAATACCTTCAAATCATTAAAAATGTAAAAAACCCTAAAACCCTAAAAACCCAATGAAAATATTAAAAACATAAAAATACTTTAAACCCATAAAAAATATAAAATAATTTAAAAACCCTAAAAAAACCTAAAAACACTATAAACCCACAAAATCCTAAAAACCCCTAGAAACCCAGAAATATCATAAAAATCCATGAAAATCCGTAAATACGTAAATAACACTAAAACAATTTAAAAAACCTATGATAAAATTAAAAACCAAAATCTAATTAAACCCACAACAACCCCAATAAAAAAACTAAAAACTCTATGAACTCTAAGAACCATAAAAGCCCTAAAACCCCTCAGAATCCCCAAAATACAAAAAACCCATAAATGTCCTAAAAAAGCATTAAAAATACCTTAAAATGTAAATAACACAAAAAACTTGGAAAATCATGAAGAAAACCATAAAAACCAAAATGGACATAAAACCCCTAGAAACATAAAAACTCTAAAACCCAGAAAGACCTTAAAAACAAGAAAACTCTAAAAACTATAAAACCTCCTAAATCCATTAAAAAAACTAAAACCCCATAAAAAACCTTCAAACCCACAAAAAACTCAAAACACCCTTCAACCCCTAAAAATATCAAAAAACAAAACTCTAGAAAAACCTAAAAAATTATAAACTCATAAAAACCTAAAAACCCAAAAAATATAAAAATTCTTTATAAATCCCTAGAAACATAAAAAACCCTAAAAACAATGTAAAACTCAAAGAAAACCATAAAACCTAAAAACACATAAAAACACTAAATACATAAAAAATACCAAAAAACCTAAAACACTTTAAAATGTCTAACCAATCAAAATACTTAAAACTCCCAAAAACAATAAAAATCTATAAAATGGATAAAAATCCTAAAAATAAAAAATAATATGAATATTCTGACAAAAACTAAAAAAACCATAAAAACATGAAGACACTTAAATTCCCTAAAAACATAAAAACACTAAAAACCAATTAGATCCAAATAAAATAATTTCAAATCCCTAAAAATATAAAAAACCCATTAAAAATTAAAATCCACTAAAATACATAAAAACATGAAAATCACTAAAAACACTAAAAACACTTTATACCCATGAAAACAATAAAAAATACTAAAAATGTTAAAACCCCTAAAAAAAGAAGAATATCAAACCCAAAAAACCCATAAGAACCATAAAACACCTAAAAACCACTATAATACCTAATAACCCTAAAAATCATAAAAATCCTACAAAATTCTTTAAAACCCATGAAAATGTAAACCCCTAGAAACCCTAAAAACCCATAAAAAGCGTTAAAAACCAAAAACACTTTAATCGTCTAAAAACTAGAAGATTCAAAAAAAACGAACAAACCCATAAAAACCATAAAGGCCCCCAAAATACATAAAAACATAAAACCCAATAAAAATCCTAAAAATCTATAAAAATACCTAAATATTTAAAATCCCAAAAAACCCTGAAGACCCCTATGAAAACAGTAAAAAACTACAAGTAGTTAAGAGATTGAAAAACCTAAAAAATAATAAAACCACTAAAAACCCTAAAACCTCTGAAACCATAAAATCCTTAAGCCCTAAAAAATACTAAAAACCCTAAAACCTCTAAAAACTATAAACCACATTAAACCCAAAAAACCCATCAAAACTTTAAAAATCCAAATATCCATCAAAATCCTCAAAAACCTTAAAATGCCGATATATCATAACAAACCTAAAAATACCTAAATACCTTAAATACCTTGAAAACATGAAAACACATAAGAATACCCTAAATATCTAGAAAAACATAAAGCCAATAAAAAAACTAAAAAATTATAGAAATAAAAAACAATAAAAACCCTAAAAATCAATAAAAACCAATAAAAATTCAAAAAATCTCAAAAAATCTCTAAAATATAAAAAACACTCAAAACACCATAAAAAATAAAAATACTTTAACCAAAAAAACCAAAAAATAGCATAGAAACCTAAAAGACCTTAAAAACATTTAGAACCCCTGATCCCCTAAAAACACCTACAAACCGTTAAAACCCCTAAAAACTTATAAAAACAACAAAAATCCACTAAAAACATTAAAAAAATTAAAACCCCTAAAAACATTAAAAACACATAAAACCATAAAAACCGTAAAATCCCTAAAAACTTCCAAATTCTAAAAACTGTAATAACCTATAAAAATTTGGAAAAAATATCTAAAAACCCAAAAACATGAAATACACTAAACACCTTGAAAACCCTATGAAAACTATAAAATCCTAAAAACTCTTAAAACCCATAAAAATAAAAATAACACAAAAAAACCTAAGAAACCATAAAAACTATAAAACCCATAGAATCCCTAAAAATACAAAATAACCTTAAAAATCCCAAAAATTCCCTAAAAGTCGCTAAAAAGGTAAAAAAATCCTATAAAAACTAAAAACCATCCGAAAATTTGAAAACCCTAAAAACACTTAAATCTTGTTAGAATCCAAAAAAATGATACAAATATAAAATTCACTGAAACCCTTAAAGAACCTAAAACCATAAAAATACGAGAAATTGTAAAAACCCCTAAAAACACTAAAAACACAAAAACCCCATTAAACAACAAAAAAATATTAAAAAAATATAAAAACACTAAAAACATTGAAAATAGAAAAACATACCTAAAACACAATGAAATAAATAAAAGCACTAAAAACTCGTAATAAACCCTAAACCCCTTCAGGATCCCTAAAAACCATAAAAAAATAAAAAAACCTAAGGGATCCCTAAAAATAAAAAAAAACACAAAAAACCCTAAAACCACTGAAATCCCCTTTGAATACCTTAAAAATCTAAATATAATTATAACCTTTAAAAAACATAAAAAATGCTAAAAACCATAAAAACCCCTAAAAACCCTAAAGAACCCTAAATGACCCTAAGAACAATAAAAATCACTAAAACCCATAAAAATATAAAAATACCTAAAAACCCATAAAATCCTGAAAAACCACAAACCCTTAAAATCTAATAAAATAATAAAAACCTAAAAACATTTAAAATCATAAAAAACAAAGAAAAACTCTAAGAACACTAAAAGACCTTAAAACCTTTAATATTTCCTAAAAACCATAAAACACAGAAACGAAATTACGAACCTCAAAACCCATAAAATCGTAAATACCATAAAAAACTATTAAAACCCTTTTAACCACTAAAAATGTTAATTACTCAAAAAAAACTTTTAAACCCTAAAAACATAAAAATACGTAAAACTATAAAAAATTATTTAACCGTTAAAAAATAAAAAACCCTAAAATCCCTATAATTCCCTTAAATCCCATAAAAATCCGAAAAATCCCTAAAAACCCATAATTTTTTTGAAAAGGATAAAAACACTAAAAATCATTAAGAAATGGTTAAAAATTGAAAAATAATTAAAACCCATTTAAAACTAAAAACAATAAAAAACCCTTAAAACCATAAAACCATAAAACCATCAAATCCATAAAATCCCTAAAACCCATAAAATACTAAAAATTTCTAAAAAAATCCCAAACCAAGCAAAAAACCATAAAAAACCTGAAAAACACTAAGAAAACCTTAAACACAAAAAAAGATCAAAACCCCCAAAAACATAAAAATGATGAAAATCCTAAAACACCGTGAAATCCCTAAAACCCCTAAAAAATATAAACCACTAAAAACATTAAAAACCCTAAAACTGAATAAAAACTCTAAAACCTATAAACCCATATAATTGTTTAAAAACTCTAAAAACCTATAAAAACCCTATAAAACACTCTAAACCCCAAAAGCTCACAATGAAACCAAGAAAACCCTAAAACCCCCAAAATCTATAAAAACAATAAAAACTAATAAAATTCAAAAAAAAATCCGTAGAAATCCATAAAAACTTAAAACCCTAAAACCCTAAAAATAGTTAACAAAACCATAATAATCAAAAAACTATAACTCATAAAAAACCAAAAAACACTAAAACCCCTAAAACACAAAAACCCTCAAAATCCATGAAAACCATAAAAACCATAAAAACCATAAAAATACATAAAGATACCTAAAAGCCCAAAAAATGTGAACAAATTTTATAACCCTAAAAAAACCTAGGAAATCCTTAAATAACTAAAAACACTTAAACCCGTAAAAACCATAAAAGTGTTGAAACCCCCAAAAAACCCCTTAAAACCCATAAAAAACCTCAAAATAACTAAATTCATTAAAACCATAAAAATCCTAAAAATTCAATAAAAATCCCAACAAACTCAAAAATCACTAAAAAACCCGAAAAACCCAAAGAAAACCTTAAAACTTAACAACACATAAAACCCCTAAAAACCCAGAAAAAATTGTAAAACCCTTAAAAGACCCTAAAACCCACTAAAAACTCTGAAACCATTGAAATTCTAAAAAAACATTAAAAAATTGAAAAAATTGTATAACCCCTAAAAACACCAAAACCCATAAAAATCAAAAAAGGCCCTAAGCAAAAAATAACCACCCAAAAACCCTAAAAACTAGGAAAAATCTAAAACAACCTAAAAATACATAAAATATAAAAAACTATAAAAACCTTGAAAATATCTAAGAATACAATAAAAAATAAAAATACATAAATCCCATAAAACCCAAAAAAAACACTATAAACCATAAAAACCTAAAAACCCCAAAACCCCTTAAAATCACAAAAACCCTAAAGCCATAGAAATCCTAAAAAATAACTAAACATACCTAAAAATGTAAAAACTGTAAAAACTCCGTAAATTTATAAAAACACCTTAAATTACTATAAAAACGTAAATATCCTAAAATCTATAAAAATGAAAAATTATATAAAAATAAAAAACCCCCCAAAAAACCTTAAAACTATTACAATCACAAAAAACCCAAAAATTATTAAAATCCAAGGAAGATCTAAAAAAAATTAATATTTAAAAAACTCTGAAAAATATGAAAACCTATAAGAAAAAATTAATAACCTTAAATCTCTTAAACCACGAAAAACCTAAACAATTGATATAAACTCTATAAAACCAAAGATAGCCCTAAAACCCCTAAAAACATTCAAAATCCATTAAAAATGTAAAACGCCATATAAATTATAGAAAAGTACAAAAATCCTTAAAAATATAAAAACCCCTAGACCCCATGAAAATTCTGTGAAACCCATAAAAAATAAAAAATAGTTAAAACACATAAAACATTAAAAATTGATAATCCCATTAAAAACACCTAAAAATACCATAAATCCCCCAAAATATCCAGGAATCCATAAAAACTCCAACAAACCATAAAAACCTCTAAAAATCATAAAAACTATAAATTCAAATAAAAAACTATAAAAACCTTTTAAACCCATAAAAATGTTTAAAATTTCAAAAAACCATTAAATCGTCCAAATAATTTTTTTTTTAATTTTCATAAAGCCACTTTTAGGGTAGTGGGAACCCGCACATCATCACACAGAATTCAACATAACACAGCGGGGAAATTCAAAATTCAAAATCCTACAAAGATTTCAAATTGAAAGCTGTAAATCACTTCAATGAGAACACCACGAATCTCGTGATACCTGCATCTACGCGCCAGAGAAAACATTTGAAATTCAAACCATACTTTAAGACTCCTCAATTCTGGTAACACAAAATCAGGCCACTCCACCGCGTGGAATGAAGCTTGACATGACGGGTTACAATATGTCAACATCCCAACGCCATCATTGCATTCCGGCTCAATCAACACATCCCGTCGCCATCGACATCGCCTCGATACCATCATCCACATCACCATAAAAATAAATATAAATGTAAAAAACCCTAAAACCAAGGAATCAAACCTAAAAAAATATTAAAATCCTAAAAAAACATAAAACCCATAAAAACCCTAAAACCCCTAAAATATCTCAAAATCCTTGAAATCCCTAAAAACAAATAAAAGTCCTCAAACATCCCTAAAATTCTTAAAATCTAAAAATACATAATAACACTAAAATCACAAATATATCCAAGAAACGTAAATACACTTAAAACACTTAAAAAAGGAAAATACTAAAAGGGGAAAACCCAAAAAAACCCATAAATATCTCCAAATCCAACAAAACAGTAAAAAACCATAAAAATCCTAAAAATATTAAAAATACCTAAAATCACTAAAAATGTCAAAAGAATTAAATATTCAGAAAACCACATAGAAAAACCTAAAAACCAAAAAACACTTTAAACCCCTAAAACAGTAAAATTACTAAACCCTTTAAAATAACATAAAACCCCACAAAATCAAAAAAAAAACAATATAAAACCATATAAATCATAAAAATCTGTAAAAATATTTAAAAATGTAAAAACACCTAGTAACCCTGAAAAAACCTTATAAAACATAACAATCCTAAAGACACATAAAAACCCTAAAAACCTCAAAATAAGAAAAACCATAAAACACCCTAAAAACCCTAAGAACCGATAAAAATAATAAAATCCCTAAGAACATTGAAAAACCCAAAAAACCCATTGAAACAATAAAAATTCACTAATACACTAAATACCCTTTAAACCCCTAAAAATGATTGAAACTCTAAAATACCATAAAATCCTAAAAAAATAAAAAAATAGTACAACCCCAAAAACCCAAAAATTCATAAAAGGCAAAAGAAATCTCTAAAAATTTAAAAAATGCTAATAACCAAGAAAACCCATATGGAAAAATTTTAAAAAAAATCCCAAAAAACCCTAAAAATACTAAAATCCCAAAAACCCCTACATAAAAATCATAACAACCCTACAAACAGTATAAAACCCTTAAAATCAATAAAAACATTAAAAACCCACTAATAACTCTTAAATCCCTTTAAACCACTAAAAACATTATAAAATCTTATACCTTAAAATAAAAAAAGACTCTAAAAGCCCCTCAACCAGAATATCCCTTTGACCAGGTTTGTGTGAAGGATCCAAAAAGAGAAAACACTAGTCTTTCTGTAGGTGAGTCTTTAAGCCTGAGGAGGAACCTGAGGAAGAAGAGTAACCGAAAAGTGAAGGTCTACTCTTTATTTCCACCTCCAATGGAAACCCGATCTTGCAAGAAGAATGACATCAGGAAGATAGACAACAAGTCTGTTTCCCAGGGGATGTCAAGTGGTGTGAGTGAACATCCCTTGGACTTTATTTTGAGTTTATAGGAGGAAGTGGTATAATAGGTTCTATTACTCAACACCACTAAAAATGAAGCTACTAAAATGATGGGAAGCCCCCTAAGTGTGCCTCTAAACAAGGAGCAATACTCCTAGATCAATAAGCAGAATCTAGTTCTCATTAGAGGCTTTGAAAATGAGAAGACCAACCAAGAGAAATACATCCAGTACTTGGATAAGCTAGCCTTTAAACTTGAAGATCAGATAAGGGATGAACCAAACACTCAGGTATTTTCTATATCCTGAAAATGTTTTAGAGAGATTATCTCTAGTAGACTTAAGTAGTCCTTTAATGAATCTGTTATATCCTTTTGTGGTTAAACAAATGGTTTCTCACTTTTTCCTTAAAATTTTTTTAATAATAAAAACGTAATTTTCATTCAGTAAAAATCTGTAAAACCATGAAAACCATTAAAAAAAACACAAAAACCTAAGAACACTCAAACCCCTAAAACCCTAAAAAAATGATAAAACCCTTAAAACTTATAAGAACCCTAAAATAACCTAAAAAAATAAAAATCCACAGATAACACAAAATATCAAAAAAAATGTAAAAAAACCCAAAACCCACTAAAAATACAAAGTAAAAAATAAAAATACAAAAACACTTAAAACCCCCAAAAACCTAAAAAATGAAAAAAAAACATAAACACCTTAAAAATTCCTAAAAACCCAAAAAATTAAAAAACCACAAAAATGTTACAGGACACTAAATACCCATAAAACCCCTAAATCCAATAAAATTTCTAAATACCCTTAAAACACATAAAAACATCATGAAAATATAAAAACATAAAAAATGATAAAGATTTCAAAAATACCCTAAAAACCTAAAAAACCAATAAAAACCGGTACAAGCCTAAAAAAATCCTAAAATCATTCAAAATCCATAGAACCCTAAAAACATAAAAAAATACATAAAAATACCCAAAAATCCCTAAAAATGTAAAAAGACATATAATCCCTGAAACCCTAAATAAAACCATAAAAAAAAACTCTTGAAATCCCTAAATACACAAAAAAACGATAAATCCTCAAAAAATCCTAAAAACCTTCAATGTGACCAAAAACCATAATGGCCATAAAAATCCAAATAATGTCTTAAAAACACCATAAATAACCCTAAAAACCCTGAAAACACATAAGAAAAACCATAAATACAGAAAAAAAATAATCCCATAAAAACCTTAAATCACCTAAGACCCTAAAAAACCATAGAAACCATAAAAATCCCAAAAACCCATAAAATCCTATGGAAGCATTAAAAATGCTAAAAATAAAAATACATTAAAAACATTGAAAACCCTTAATAAAAATTTAAAAACCTAAAAAACATAAAACCCCTAAAAACCTAAAAAATTATAAAACCCCTAAAATACCCTAAAACACCAAAAAAACTATAAATATAAAAACTCATAAAGCATTAAAAATTTAAAAAAAAACATAAAACCCCTAAAACACACTAAAACCCTTTAAACCCCAAAAAATGTTAAAATAATCATAAAACCATTAAAAACCATGAAAGACTAAAAAACACTAAAATGACCCAAAAAACCATAAAATCTCTATTAACCCTAAAACCATTTAAAATCCCCCAAAACCTATAAACCCATAAAAATCCAAAAAACCTTAAAATAGACTAAAAATTTATAAAAACCTTAAGAACCCTGAAAAACTGTAGTAAAACATTAAAATCCTAAAAACATGTGGGAACCATAAAAATGATATAACCACCAAAAACCTAAATACACTAAAGAATTATAAAAACCATCGACATCCCTAAAAAATTAAAATCCTAAAAAATTGTAAAAAATCATTAAAAATATGTCAATATTAAAAAACCATAAAACCCTAAAAAACACTATGAAACCCTTAAAAACTTAAAAATGATTAAAACCCCAAAAAACATAAAAACTCTAAATACCATAAAACCCATAAAAATCATAAAAACCCCATAAAACCATAAAAAACCCTAAAAGTACAATAAACTCTAAAAACCCTTTAAACCCCTAAAAAATTAAAAAAACTCTAAAAAACTAGGAAAAACCTTAAAAAATAAAAATAACCCTAAGAACCCAAAAAAACTGTAACAACAATGAAGAACCTTATAAACCCTCAAAATATATAAAATCCCTATAACCTCATCAAAATCCTTAAATATCTATAAAACTCCATTAAAATAATAAAATCCCAAATACCCCTGGAAATACTATGAAATTATTAAAAACCTAAAGCACTTAAAAACCCTAAAACCCTAAAAAATCAAAAAACCCTAAAACACATCAAAATCCATAATACTCATAAAAACAAATAAAAATCCCTAAAAAATCCAAAAAAACATAAAAATCCATATAAACACTAAAAAAACCTATGAAAAGTACAAAATCTTAAAAAACATAAAACCCTTACAAACATAAAAAAGATATAACCCTAATATCCCAAAAAACCCTAAAACCCTAAACAAATATATGCCCCCTAAAAACAATAAAACCCTAAAATCCATAAAAACCGCTAAAATCTCTAAAAACCCTTTAAACGACAATTTTTTTTAAAAGACTCTAAAAAGGTTAAAAACCATAAATACAAAAAAAACACATAAACACAAAAACCATAAAAACACCAAACCCTAAACCCCCTCAAAATACCTAAAACAACTAAGAAGCCATAAAAATTATAAACACGTCCTAAAATTTCCTAAAATATAAAAATTTTAAAAACCCTAATAAAACCCATAAAAAACTAAAAAGGCATAAAACCCCTACAAACCTAAAAAACTAAAAATGATAGAAATAACTAAAATCTCTAAAAGCCCTAGAAACCCTAATATCCTCAAAAAACCATAAGAATCCTAAAATATTCCTAAAATCATTAAAAAACAAAAAACCTTTAAACCCCCAAAACACATAAAAAATCTTTAAAAACCTAAAAACACATAAAATATTTATAAAATGGAAAACACTAAAACCATTAAATCTCTTAAAACCTTAAAACCCTTGAAATCACAAAAAATCCTAAAAAACATAAAAAACTCTAAACACCCCTAAAAACATAAAAAAACATTATAACACTGAAAACACATATGAAAACATTAATAACATAAAAACACATAAAACACCTAAAAAGATAATAATGATAAAAAACCTAAAAGCCAGTGAAATCTCTAAAATCCATTAAAACCCATAAAACGCATAAAAAAACTAAAACCCCTAAAACCAAGAAACTAACTAAAAACTCTAAAAACTAATAAATCAATAAAAACTTTAACAAATTCTAAAATACCATAAAACCACTAAAAACCACAAAAACTGTAAAATCCCTAAAAAACTGAAAACCCTCAAAATCCCTAAAACAATATAAACATAAAAATACTAAAAATCCATAAATATTTTAAAAACACTATAAACACTAAAAAGCCCAATGAAAACTCTAAAACCCTAACAAAAATAAAACCCCTTAAAACCCTTAAAAACCACAAAAAACTATTAAAACCCTAAAAACTACTATGAAATATAATAATGGTTAAAACACTAAAAAGGATAAAAACTCTAAATAAATTAAAACCCCTAAAAACAAAAAAACCAGAAAAAACACAATAAAACCCTAAAAAACCTCAAATTATCAAAAAAATTTAAAATTCATAAAAATCCATAAAATCATAAAAACCCATAAAAACCCTAAAAACCCCTAAGAAGGACATAAAAACCTCATATATCTTAAAACTCCTAAAAATCCAAAAAACCAAAAAACCCACAAAAAACACATAAAATACCTAAAAACAATAAAAATACATAAAATTCTAAAAACCTGTAAAAATAAATAAAAACAAAAAAACTAAAACCCATAAAATCATAAAGGAAACCTTAAAATTCTAAAAACATATAAAACCCCACAAAACAAAAAACACTAAAATCTGTAAAATACTAAAAAGACACTAAAACCCGTAAAATCCTCTAAAAACCATAAAAAACAAAAAAACAATTAAAACCCAAAAAATCATAAAAAATAACAAAAAACACAAAAAACCCTTTAACATGCTAAAAATGATAAAATTATAATATTCTAAAACAGCCTATAAAACAAAAAAACCTTAAATCCCCCAAAAACCTTATAAACCCGAAGTATTATAAAAATCCAGAAAACCCTAAAACCAAATAAAACCCTAAAAACAATAAAAAAATTAAAAAATTCATAAAAAAACACAAAAACATAATTAACACAAAAAAATAGGAACATCCCAAAGAAAAACATAAAAATTAAAAACACTTTAAACCACTAAAAATCCTAAAAACACTAAAAACCCAAAAACACTAAAAACCCAAAAACACTAAAAACCCTTAAAAACACTAAAAACCCATAATAATTCCAAAAAAATCCTTAAAAATCAATACAAACATAAATACCTCTAAAAACCATAAAAAATCCTAAGAAAACATGAAAAAATAAAATCACTAAAACCCCTAAAAACATTAAAACCACCTAAAATCAAATAATCCATAAAAATAATAAAAACTCCTACAAACCATAAAAAACTATAAATCCCCATAAAACCCTAAAACCCTACAAAAACTCTGAAAATTTTAAACTCATAAAAATCATAAAAATTCCAAAAAACCATAAAAACATTAAAACACTCCAAAACCCCATAATAACATAGAAAAACAATAAAACAAAAAACCCTAAAAACCCTAAACCCCTTAAAATAGGTATGACCCCTAAAACTCATAAAAATACTTTAAATCCATAAATATCTGTATAAATTTAAAAAACCCCCAAAATTATAAAAACCCCTAATAAACCCATAAAAACCTAATAACATATAAAATGACGAAAATCCTAAAAATGTGAAGACCGTAAAAAACCACGAATCCCAATAAAACCCTAAAAACCATCAAAATCCATAAAAACCTTCAAAATCTCTAAAAACCATACAAATCATAAAAAATCAAAAAATATATATAAAAACATAAAAACCTATTAAAAACATATGAAAATATTAAAAAACAAACCAAAATTAAAACCCCTTAAAAATATGGAAATTCCACAAACTCTAAAAACATAAAAAAGACACTAAAAATCTATAAATTCCCAAAACCCTTCTAAAAACATAAAAAACCCTAAAACCCATAAATCCTTTAAGAATAACTAAAACCAAAAAACCCCTTTAAACCCATAAATATGTTAAAATCTATAAAAACATAAAAACTCAAAAAACTATAAAAAAACCATAAAAAACCTAAAACCCCCTAAAACCCCTAAAAACCATAAAAATCCTAAAATCCCAAAAAAATCCATTAAACATATAAATCTCTAAAACCCCGAATAACCATAAGAAAACCTTAAAACTATAAAAAATACATAAACCACTAAAAACATAAAAATCACTAAAACCCCTAAAAACCATAAAATAAACTAAAACCCTAAAAACCTTATGAAAACCATTAAATCCCATAACACCTTAAAGAATCTTACAACTAAATAAAAATAATGAAACCCAAAAAAACCCAAAAATTCACTAAAAACTATAAAAACCCTTTAAACTGCTAAAATTGTATAAAAATATAAAAAACCGATGAGAACCCTAAAATACTCCAGAAATCCCTAAAGGGAGAATAAAAATTAAAAACTATAAAACCCTACAATCCAAAAAATCATACAAATAGAAGAAAACGATAAACCCTAAAAACACATATGACCCATAAAAACATAAAAACAATTAAAAAAACAAAAATACCCAAAATCCCCAAAAAACCAAAATACTACCTGAAAATCATAAAATATTAAAATATTGATAAAAATCCATAAAAACATAAAAACCCTTATAAACATGAAGAACCCTGAGAAAACCATGAAAAACTAAAAAAACATAAATCCCCTTTAAATATATAAAATGATAAAACCACCAAATACCTTAACACCCCTAACAACCATAAAAACCCCCTAAAACTACTCAAAATCCCAAAAGACCAAAAAACCCCCTTAAAATCCTAAAATATCCCTAAAATTTAATAAAAAATTAAAAACCCAAAAACGATGAAAACCAATTAAAAAATATGTAACAACCTAAAACCCCTTAAAACAGAAAAAACATAAAAAATGATAAATACCCTAAAAGACCCTAAAAAACATAGACACCATGAATACCACAAAAAATTTTAAACCCCATAAAAAACCCTAAAACCCATAATACCCTAAAACAACTAAAAACTCTATAAATCATTTAAAACCCTAAATATTATATAAAATAAATAAAAACTATAAAATTGTGTAAAACTAAAAAAGCCCTTAAACAAAAAAAACAACAAAACCCTAAAAAACTCAAAACCCTCAAAATCCCTAAAAATCCAATAAACACTAAAACTCCTAAAAAATCCCTAAAATACTTAAAAAAAATAAAAACCCTAAAACCCCAAAAAACACTAATAAAACCTTACAAACCTAAAAAATCATAAAAACAACTAATACCCTAAAAAATAATTAAAACCCTAAACATCTTAAAAACCAAAAAATCCCCTAAAACCAATAAAAATGATTAAAAACTCTAAAAACTATACAAATCCCTAATAATCCATAAAAATGTAAGAAACAAAAAAAATCCCAAAAAATTATAAAAACATAAGAATATAAAAACAATTAAAACTCCTAAAAACCTAAAAAATAAAAAAGGTCCTAAAAGACCCTAAGACACCTAAACCCCCCTGAAACCCAACCCCCTCTAAAAACTTTAAAACAATCCTAAAACCCATAAAACCCCAAAAAACCACTAAAAATTTTAAAACCCCATTAGAAATCTAAAAATGTTAACCAAATCCTTTAAATCATAAAAACCATAATACTTAAAAAGACCCTAAAAACATAAAAAACCATAAGAAACCTAAAAAAACCAAAAACCCCTTAAAACCCTAAAACCCTAAAAATAAAAAAAAACAAAAATCAATGAATATCCCTCAAATTAAAAAACCCATAAATATCTTGAAAGTTTATAAGAAAACATTAAAAACCTAAAAAAAACTTAAAATCCCAAAAAAATAATCAAAAACATTAAAAACCAAAAGAATCCCTAAAAACACTAAATCCAAAAAACCCACTAAAACCATAAAACCCATAAAACCCATAATAAACATAAAACTACTAAATACTCTAAATTCCAATTTAACCACTAAAAAGTTTAAAAAAAACAATAAAATCCATAAAATTTAAAAAAACACTAAAAACCAAAATAAAAAACAAACCCCCCCTAAAAACCCTCAAACCCCTCAAAATCCCCAAAAACCAAATGAACCATAAATTCTATAAAAATTCCCTAAAATTACATAAAATATAAAAAAGACTAAATCCATGAATTAATAAGACCTGATTGGTTGGCTATCCCTTAGGGGCGGGCATGGCTATAGCCTGCCTTTCTGGCCTATGTTTGTGGTTTGTGTATGATTAATGTAATTGTCCCCATAAGTAGCTAATATATACATAAAACCCCTAAAAACATTAATTTTTTTAAATACCATAGAAGACCCTAAATATCACAAAACCCATAAAGCCCCTAAAAACCTTAAAAATTCTAAAACTAAATAAAAAATGTAAGAACCCACTAAAAATTCTAAAAACACTTTAAACCCCTAAAAATGATAAAAAATCAAAAAAAAATTAAAACCCTAAAAAACTTAAAAAACCCATGAAACCCAAAAATAATTAAAACCATAAAAAATCCCTAGAAACACATAAAACCATAAAAAAAGACCGTAAAATCATTAAAAATGTAAAAAACTATGAAAATTTTGAAAAACCCTAGGAGAATTTTAAAATACTAAAACATACAAATCCTTTAAAAACCTAAAAATGATAAACCCCAAAAAACTATAAAAACCCTAATGAAACCAAAACCCATAAAAATACATAAATCCCCAAAAAACCATAAAAACATAAAAAAGAACTATAAACAATAAAAAATTAAAAAACCACTATAAAATATAAAAAATTGTCGGAAAATGTTAACAACATAAATACACCTAAAAATCCTAAAAACCTTAAAAAATCCTAAAATACCATAAACCCCCCTAAAACCATAAACCCCCTAAAAACATTAAAATCTCTAAAACCCATAAAAGGCCCAAAAAATATAAAAAATCTAAAAACATTTAAACCCATAGAAAATTTAAAAAATTCTAAAATATTATAAACACTAAAAAACTAAAAAAACCTAAAACACCCTAAAAATCCTAAAACCCCAAAAATTCCTAAAAACCGTGAAAACCATAAAATTACTAAAAATCCCTTAAAGATGCAAAAAATGTAAAATCCATAAAAACCATGAAAAACCCAAGAAAAACCATAAAAAACTAAAAATACTTAAAACAGTTATTTTTTAAAAATATGCTAAAATCACTAAAAACCCTAGAAATCATAAAACATCTAAATAACTCAAAAACCTATAAAAAATAATAATAATAACCGTAAATCCCTAAAAACATAAAAACCCATAAAAACCAA
Source organism: Viscum album (assembly GCA_963277665.1). Lineage (NCBI taxonomy): Eukaryota > Viridiplantae > Streptophyta > Magnoliopsida > Santalales > Viscaceae > Viscum > Viscum album. Next base: position 44,623,894 of record OY728151.1, read on the forward strand.
GAAAAACTTAAGAAAAACTTAAAATCATAAAAAAATTAAATCCTCTAATAACACAAAAAACCCAAAAAACCCTAAAAGACCATGAAATCCCTAAAAAACCATCAAAAACCTTAAAACCCTAAAACCCCATAAAACCCTAAAATCCATAAAATATAAACACCCATAAAACCAATAAAAAACCCTAAAACCCCTCAAAATCCATAAAATCCCTAAAACCCCACAAAAATCATAAAAATCCCTAAAATAACAAAGACCCTAAAATAAAAAAATCCAAAAGAAAAATTTAAAACCTAAAAACACACAATACCGTAAGAATACCTAAAACCCCTAAAACCATTAAAACCCTAAAAGTAATAAAAACATAAAAATTCTAAAAATTCACTAAAAGTCCCTAAAAAACTTAAAACCCCTGAAACCCTTGAAAACCCCATTAATCACCTTAAAAACCTATAAAAACATAAAAAACATAAAAAACCTCAAAACACTAAAAACCCTAAAAGACCAAAAACCATAAAACCAATAAAAACCATAAAACTCCTAAAAACATTAAAACCCCTTAAAACCCATAAAACCATAAAGAACCCACTAAAAATTCAAAAAACCCTTTAATCCCCTAAAAATGTTAAAAAAACCTAAAATCCATAAAACTCAAAAAACTTATAAAACCCTAAAAAACCAAAAAACACTAAAAATGCTAAAATTAACTAAAATAATTTAAAAACTATAAATACCATAAAACAATTAAAATTATAAAAATAAAAAAATGGTAAAACCCCTAAAAACCATGAAAACCCAAAATAATACTTTAAAAAACTAATAACACATAAAACCCATAAAAACCTAAATAATACTAAAACTAAAAAAATTGTAAAACCCCTAAAAAAACATAAAAGCATCAAAATCACAAAAAACCCTAAAATCCAATAAAAATAATTAAAAATACCAAAAATCCATTAAACTGTATAAAACCTAATAAACATGGAATACACATAAGAAATCCAGAAAAAAATAAAAAAACATAAAACCCCCAAAAAAACCTATAACACACTAAAACCCTTAAAATAACCTAAAAACACACAATCTATGTAAAAATAATAAAACCTCAAAAAACATTAAGACCCATAAAATCACATAAAAGATTTAATAACCACTGAAATCATTAAAAACCCTTCAAACACCTAATTGTTTTAAAAACTCTTAAAAACAATTAAACCATGATATACTCAAAAACCCCAAAACACCATAAAACCCTAAAAATGTCCTATAATCCCTCAGAATTCCTAAAAACCATAAAAACCATAAAAATACTATAAAATTCCAAAACAAAATCCCTAAAAACCTTGAAAAACTTTATAAAGACTCTAAAAACCAAAAAAAAATAAAATCCCTAAAAATCAACAAAATGCCAAAAAAACCTAAAATACCACAAACTGCTAAAAAGCATAAATCCCCTAAAAATAATAAAACCCTAAAAACCCATAAAACCCATAAAACCACTAAAAAATATAGTACCATTTAAAACACTAAAAAGGTAAAAAAAATATAAAAAAACATAAAACCCTAAAAACCCTAAAAATTCTTAAAACCCAAAACCCCATAAAACACAAAGAACCCTTAAAAAGCTTAAAAATTCCCCAAAAACCTAAAAAACCATAACATCCATAAAAATTGTAGAAAACCCCAAAAAAACCCTCTAAAATTAAAAATTCTTATAACCTGAAAGAAATCATTACACAACCTTAAAAACATAAAAACCCATAAATCCACTAAAACCCTAAGAAACGCTAAACCCCCCAAAACCCCCAAAACCCCTAAAATGCAACAAAATCCCTAAAACCCCCAAAAAATAAAAAATCGTAAAAAACATAAAAATAAAAAAAGGAAAAAACACTAAAAACCCTAAAAACCCTAATAATACCCTAAAACCTAAAAACACTTAGAACCCCATAGAACCTTAAAATTTTTAAAAAACCTAAAATACTGTAGAAACTACAAAAGACATAAAAACTCAAGAAAACATTTAAATCCCAAAATTCCATTAAAACAAAAAGAAATCTAAAAACCATTTAAACTCTTAAAAAAGATAAAAAAATAAAGAAACCCACAAAACCCCTAAAAATTAATAAATACAAAAAACTGAAAATAAACATAAAACCCCTAAACCCCCTCAAAATCTCTAAAAACCATAAAAACCCTAAAAAATATCAAAATCCTTAAAACCCCTAAAAACCATAAATATCCACTGAAGAAACTAAAAACATTAAACCCATCAAATATCTACAAACTATAAAAAAACCTCGAAACTCTGAAAAACTCAAAAAACCATAAAACCCGCAAAAAACCATAAAAATATGAAAGACTAAAACTCTTACGATACATAAAAACCGCAAACACAATAAAACTAATCAATGTTAGGAAATTCCTAAAAACATAAAAAACCTAAGAAAAAATAGGAACCTTAAAAAACATAAAACTCTAAAAAAATCTAAAAATGATAACAACTCCAAAAAAACCAAAACCCTAAAAAACCTAAAAACATAAAAATTTATAAAACCCCAAAAACCATCAAAAATACTAAAAATACCTAAAAATACCAAAAAATGTTATAACCCCTTAAAACTTTGAAAACCAATAAAAAACCTCAATTCCCCTAAAAACAAAAAAAAAACTCCCTAAACTAAAAAAAACCATAAAACCATAAAACCCTAATATTAATTAAAAAAACCCTATAAACCCTAAAATCCTTTAAAACCCATAAAAATTATAAAACAACCAAAAAATATCAAATAAAAACCCTAAAACCCCAGAAAATCCCTGAAAACCCCTAAGAAACCCACAAAAACCAAAAAACAAATAAAACCCATAAAAATCCTAAAAAGATATAAAATCCCTAAACCCCATAAAACACCTTAAAATCCCTATAAAACCTATAAAAACATTAAAATTGTAAAAATTCCCTAAAATCCTTCAAAATATGAAAATCCCTAAAAAATGAAAAACATTAAGAAACCCTTAAAAACCTAAAATACTGAAACCCCTAAAAACTAAAATCCAATAAATAACCTAAAACCCCTAAAAACATAAAAACCCTATAAGCCAATAAAAAACCTATAAATAAACTAAAAACACTATTATCACATTAAATCTATCAAAACATTAAAGAACTCCAGAAAAATTTAAACCCATAAAAACTAAAAAACCCTAAAACCCCCCAAATCAAAAAATAACTAAACTCCCCATACAACCCCTAAAAATCCCTAAACCCTAAAAACAAAAAAAAAATATTAAAAAACCATAAAAATCTCTAAAAATAAAATAATAGAAAAAACTCTGATAACCCTTAAGAAAACCATAAAACACTACAAACACATAAAACAAGTAAAAAACTAAAAAAACTAAACACCATAAAAACCCTCAAAATCCTTGAAAACCATAAATATCATAAATATCCTAAAAAATCGTTAAAAATACCTATATATATATATAAAGATATATGAAGAAAAATAAAACCCTATTAAAACCCCAAAACCTAAATAAACATATAATTCCTAAAAACCAAAAGAATGCTAAATTCCATTAAATACCCTAAAGTCCCTAAAACACATAAAACACCCTAAAAATCATAAACAAATCATAAAATCCCATTAAAACTCTAAAAACCCCTAAAACATTAAAAACCCTTTTAAAATAGTAAAAAAAATAAAAAAACTCTAAAAAATTAAAAACATTAAAATCTAAGAAAACTCTAAAACCGCACAAAAAAAACAAAAAAAAAACTAAACACCTTAAAACCTGAAAAACCTCAAAATACCAAACACCCAAAAAACCATAAAATACTAAAAAGACCTAAAAATCCAAAAAAAAATCAAATCTCTTAAAAACATGAAAACCCTTAATAACACCATATAAATCTTAAAAAATTATAATACCCTAAAATACTGAACTTATAAAAACCCTAAAAACCCTAGAATCACTTAAAATACATAAAAATCCACAAAACCCATAAAAATCCTAAAGATTCCTAGAAATCCCTAAATACATTAAAACTCTAAAACTATAAAAATCATTAAGATATCCTTAAAAACAAAAAAAACATATAAAACCACTAAAATTCACATAAATGAAAAAAACCCTAAAAGAACCTAAAAACCAAAACCCCTAAAAAAGCTAAAACCCCCCAAAAAACATCAATAAACTAAATAGAATTAAAAACTAAAAACACAACAAAAACTCTAAAAACTCTTTACAAACCTAAATTACGTAAAAAACTCTAAAAACCCATAAAACCCAAAAACAAAAAAAACATGAAAACCAAAAAAAACTATAAAAATCCTAAAACCCTAAAATATCTAAAAATCCCTAAAAACCATAAAAACCAATAAAAATCTAGAAAAGGACAAAAAATACCAAATAATAAAAAAAACTTAAAAACCGTAAGAAAATCATAACAACCAAAAATTAGTGAAAAAACCTAAAAACCAAAAAAACAAAAAAATCCCTTAAAACACTATAAACCATAAAAATCCCTAAAACATAAAACACCTTTAAAATTTTTAAAAAAATTAAAATCCCACAAAAAACCTTTTAAACCTTTAAAAATGTTTAAAAAAATCTAAAAAACCTTTTAAAACCTAAAACCCCTAAAAATTCATAAATACCTAAAAAGGCATAAAATTTAAAAATTCTCAAAAAATCAATATAACCATAAAAACCCATAAAAAATCTAAAAAACCCTAATCGAACACTAAAACCAAAAAAGACCTTTAAAAACCTAAGAAACTTAAAATCCCTAAAAATACTAAAAAGCATCAAAATCCTTAAAACACCTAAAATGATAAAAATCCAATGAAATCCCTAAAGATCCCTAAAAACATAAAAAACATAAAGACCTCTAAAATACCCTGAATAAAACATTAAAAAACCAAGAAAACATAAAACCCCCAAAAAACACAAAAAACCATAAAAACAATAAATTTCATATAAATCCTAAAATCACTAAAAATAAAAAAACCCCTTAAAACCAAAAAACCAAAAAACCCTAAAATCCAAATAACACAAAAAACCCCAATAAAAATGTTAAAACCCTTTAAACCTCGAGGAATTTTTAAAACACTAAAAACCCATTTAATCCCAAAAAAAACTCAAAAACCCCATAAAACCCAAAAACCCATAAAACCCGTAAACCGTAAAGAACTCAAAAAACCATTAAAATCCCCAAAAAACATAAAATCCTAAAAACAGCTAAAAATCGTTAAAATATAAAAAAATCTTAAATACCCTAAAACCCCTATGAAAACCATAAAAACTTAAAAATAAATAAAATCACTCAAAACCCAAAAAAATCTAAAATCCCTAAAAACCATAAAAATAATAAACACCCTCAATATCCATGAAAACAAAAAAAACCTATAAAAAACTAAGAAACCCTAAAAATACTTAAAAACATTAAACCCATATAACACATAAAAACCAATAATAAAACCGTAAAAAACATAAAACAAACATAAAAAACCAAAAAAACACAAATCCCCCAAAAATAATCTAAACCCCCAAAACCCTAAAATCCCTAATAACCTAAATACCGATTAATATCCTAAAAATACCTTAAATCATAATAACCCTTAAAACCCAAGAAAACAAAATAAAAAATAAAACCCTTTAAAACTCATAAAAACCAAAAAACGATAAATACCATAAAAACCCCTAAATCCCACAAAACCCATAAAAAAATTAAAATCCCTAAAACCCATACCCCCAACCCCACTAAAAAACTTTAAAACCCTAAAAATGTTTTAAAAACACTAAAGAATATTAAACCCCCTAAAAACTAAAAAAACATTAAAAAATAAAAAACACTGGAAATGATAAAAACCATAAAACCCCCCAAACCCCTAAAAGTCCTAAAAAAACCCTGAAACTCCATAAAAATCTAAAAATATACATAAAATTCCTAAAAAATACATAAAAATCCCAAAAAACATAAAAAAATCATAAAACCCTATAAAGAAAAGAATATAATAAAAACCTAAAAACACTTCAAACCCCAAAAAACCGAAGGCACTAAAAACACTAAAACCCCTAAAACCCCTAAAGACACAAACAAATTCTAAAACCCCTCAAAATCTATAAATACCACGAAATTACCTAAAATTGATAAAAAACCACTAAGAATCCATAAAAAATAAAAAACCCTAAAAACCTTTATGAAAACCATAAAAACGTAAAAACACTTTAAACCCTAAAACCCCCAAAAACACTAATTATTATAATAATAATAAAATTCCTAAAATGAATAAAAACCCTCCCATAAAACCCCTAAAACCCTAAAAACCAATACAAAACCTAAAAATCACTAAAAACTCTAAAAACCCTTTAAACCCCTAAAAACCATAAAAACTAAAAATAACCTTAAAACCCCTATAAAACTAAAAATACCCTATAATCCCAAAAAATCATAATTAATATAAAAAAACTAAAACAATAAAAAAACTCAAATTCCGTAAAAACCCTAAAAAACCCAAAACATCTTAAAAACATCAAAATCATTAAAAATTTAAATTCCCTAAAACCGTTGAAATTTTTTCAAAAACTAAAAAATAACCAAAAATGATTAAAATCACCAAAAAACAAAAAATCCAAAAAACTATAAAAACCATAAAAACCCATAAAAACACTAAAAATCCTCAAAATCCCTAAAAAACCAAGAAAACAGAAAAATTCCAAAAAATCCATTAAAATACGAGAAAACAAAAAACCCCAAAAACCTTTAAAAACCATAAGAAAACCATAAGACATAAAAACACTTAAACCCCCTTATAACCTAAAACCCTTAAAACACTAAAATTTCAAAAAAAATATAAAACAACTAAAAACATTAAAAAAACATACAACCCAAAAACGACTAAAAAGTCTAGAAATCCATTTAAATCCCTAAAAATGGTATAAGACTCTAAAAAGCCTTAAAACCATTAAAAACTCAAAAACGCACCTAAACCCCCAAAAAAACATAAACACCATCAAAATACATAAAACCCTAAAAACAATAAAAATCCTCAAATATCACTAAACATCCCAAAAAACAAAAAACCTCCTAAAAACCTTAAAATGACTAAGAAAACCTTAAAAACCTTAAAAACACTTAAAACCCCTAAGTATCCAAAAAACCCTAAAACGCCTAAAACCTAAAAAGCACCCCAAATTCCTTAAACTCATAAAAACCATAAAAATGAAAAAAATTCATATGTTTTTTTTAAAATGCTAAAAACGAGGGAAAACCCTAAGAAAACTTGAAAAACAGAAAAATAAATAAAACACTAAAAATTCAAAAAAATATAAAGACCCTAAAAACCATATGAAACCTTTAAAACCCAACACTTCCCCCCAAAATAAAAAAAATATAAAAACTAAAACATCCATAAAATGTAAAAAAAACCCTAAAAACATTGAAATCCTATAAAAACCATAAAAACATAAAAAAGATTAAAAACCCAAAAAACCTAACAACTATAAAAACCCTAAAAGACTATAAAAAACATAAACACCCCTAAAAACCCTAAAACCCCTAAAAACCATTAAAACAATAAAAAACCTAAAACCTCTTGACCCACAAAAAACTCTAAAAATACAATAATCCCCTAAAATGTTAAAAAAATATAAAAAATATAAAAATCCCAAAAAACTCAAAAAATGTCTCTAAGCCCCCAAAAAATCCCAAAAAACCCATAAAATCCCTAAAACCCCTAAAACCATAAAAACCCTCAAAATCACTAAAATGCAAAAAACCCATAAAAATTCTAAAAATCTATAAAACCCCTAAAAATGTAAAAAACAAAAAAACAAAAAAAAATACAATGAACAACCCCTAATAATCCCATAAAATCATAAAAACACTTAAAACCCCAAAAATCCTTCAATAATTCCAAAACCCCTTATAAACCTGAAAAATCTAAAAATATAAAAAACCCATAAAACATTTAAAAACTCTAAAAAAACATTTAAAAGTCTAGAAACATAAAATCTACAAAAACATTAATAGTCTTGAAATATCCAAATACTAGAAAACCAAAAAATAACCCTAAAATCCCTCAAAATCCCTAAAAACGCTGAAAACACAATAAATCCTACAAAAGAACATAAAAACCCTTAAATCACAAAAGACCATAAAATTGAAAAAATAACCAAAGAAAACAATAAAAATCAAAACACGTAATAATAGTAAAAATCTATAAAATGCTAAAAACCTAAAAACCCAAAAAACCCTCAAAATCCCTAAAAGCCTAAAAAAACATAAATATCACAAAAAACATAAAAAACCATAAAACTTTTTAAAACCCCTTCAAAAAACATAAAAAAATAAAAATAGATAAAACCCCTAAAATACTAAAAACCCAAAAAACCAAAAAGACAAATACACTTAAAAACCATAAAAACACTTTAAAACATCAAAAAATATTAAAACCCCATAAGACCCTAGAAGAACTAAAAACTCTAAAGACCCTTTAAACCCCTAAATCATAAAAAATATTAAAAATAATAAAAACCCTAAAAACAAAAAAAAACATATAATTTCTAAAACCCATAGGAACATGAATACACTCAAAATCCCAAAAAAATGATAAAACCATAATAATTCTATAGAATACCAAAAAATCCCAAAAATGTAATAAACTATAAAAACCATGAAAATACTATGAAAAACTTAAAAAATTAAAAACACTTAAAACCACTAAAAACCAAAAAACCCTACACCCCTAAAAATTATGAAAAACCCTAAATCCCCTAAAACCCTGAAAAATACTGAAAAATCATGAAAACCCAAAAAATTCCTAAAAATATCTGAAAATTCAATGGAAATGTAAAAAACCCTAAGACCCATGAAAAATTAAATGAAGACCTTATAAACATAAAAACACTTAAAACCCCTAAAATCCAAAAAAATCCTAAAAACATAAAAACTAAAAACAAAAAAACCATAAAATACCCCAAAACCCTTAAAAATGATAATAACCCATAAAACCCTAAAAATCTATGAAAACACAATCCAACCTTTAAACTCATAGTAATTTTAAAAGATGTAAAAAAAATAAGACCCTAAAAAACCAAAAAAACAAACCCTTCATGCCGAAAAAACCATAAAACCCTACATCTTATAAAACCCTAAAAACCCTCAAAATCCCTAGAAACCCAAAAAACCAATAAAATCATTTAAATCCATAAAAATCCATAAAAACATAAGAAACCATAAAAACATATAAAAACCTCATAAAACCATAACAAACAAAGATAATTTAATGCCTAAAGAACTTAAAAACAAGAAAAATATAAAAACCCATAAACCCTAAAAACACTCAAAATCACGAAAACCATAAAAACACATAAACTCATAAAAAATCCCTAAAAATACCTAAAAATAAACCCCATAAAACCCCAAAAACCTTATGAAATTCATAAAAAGATAAAAAACATAAAACCCCTAAAAATATAAAAATGTGAGAAACTATAAGAAGTCTAAAAATACCCTAAAACCCCCATAAAAACCCTAAAATCCCTTAAAACATAAATATAACTAAAACCCATAAAACAATGAAAACCACTAAAACACTAAAAACCTTTTAAACCCTTAAATTGTAAAAAAACAGAAAAAATATTAAATAAAAAAAATCAAAAACCCATAAACCCCCCCCCCCCCCCCGCCCCCATAAATCCATTAAATCAAGAGAGACCCTAAAATACCTCAAAATCTCTATAATCCCTAAAAAACCCAAAATCCAAAAAAACCGTAAAAATGAAAAAACCTCTAAAATTCAAAAATAACCCTAAGAAAATCATAAAATACAAAACAAACATAAATCACCAAAAAATCCTTAAAAATCTACAAAACCACTAAAAAACCCTAAAAACCCTCAAAATCTCTGAAAGCCAAAAACTATAAAAAATCAAAAAAACCCAAAAAATACCGAAAAATATAAAAAAACCTAAAAAACTAAAAAACACAAAAAAACCTAAAAATAATTAAAACCCCTAAAAACCTAAAAAACACTAAAACCCATAAAACATTAAAAATAATAAAACACAAAAATCCCCTAAAACCATAAAAAATCTTTAAAAAACCCTAAAAATCCCTAAAAATGTAAAAAACCATAAAATCCCTGAAACTCCCCTAAGAAAAACCTGCAAAATAAAAAAATTAAAGCCACTAAAAAAATATAAAACCCTAAAAACCCATAAAAATCTTAAATATCCTAAAAGACAGTCAAAATTCCTATAAACTCTAAAAACAATAAAAAACCAAAAAACCACCTAAATCCAGAAAAATATAAAAAAGCATAAAAACCATGAAACCCTCTATGAAAACAATAAAATCCTAAAAAATATAAAACCCCTAAAAACCTAAAAGCTAAAAAACACTCTAAATAACCTATACACCAAAAAAATTCTAAAAAATTAAAAACTACCAAAAAATAAAAAAACATAAAAACCACTAAAAATCTAATAACCCAATAATCCCCTAAAATGATAAAAAACTATAAAAAATATTATAACACTAAGAAATCATTAAAATACCTTAAACCTATAAACACCCAAAAACACCTAAAATACCAAAAAATACCTAATAACGTTAAAAAACACAAATATTCTAAAGAAATGCCTAAAATCACTAAAAGTATAAAAAAAACATAAAACCCTGGAAAAACCAAAGAAAAACATAAAAACGCAAAGAAACTTAAAACCCCTAAAAACATGAAAAACTATAAAAATAAAAAAAATCATAAAAACACAACACCTTAAAAACCCTATAAATCCATAAAACCCAAAAAATATAAAAATTTAAAAAAATACCTAAAAATACCAAAAAATGTAAATACCCTAAAATCAATGAAAGGTCATAAGGAAACCTTAAAAAATATAAAAGCACATAAAACCCTGAAAAACATAAAAAATACTAAAAACCCTAGAAATACCATGAAACTCTAAAAACCATAAAAACCATTAAAACCATTAAAACCTCAAAAAAGAATTAAAGCCCTAGAAGCCATTGAAATCCCTAAAAATAATTAAAATTATTAAAACACTTGAAACCCCTAAAAATGGTTAAAAACTATAAAAAAACTTAAGAACCCAAAATGACTCAAAAAATCCTAAAAAAAGTCCCTCAAAATTTCTAAAAATCTGAAAAAGATTTAAAAACATAAATAATCCTTAAAATTCACTATAAATATAAAAAAACCAAAACCCCTAAGAAAACCATAAAAAGTATAAAAATACTTAAAACACTAAAAAACCAAGAAAACCATAAAACCCTCAATATCCCAATAAATCTTAAAAACAAAAAAACATAAAATATCTAAAATCCATAAAAACATAATAATAAATAAAAAACCTAAAAACCCATAACAAAACCATTAAATCTTAAAAAAACATAAAACCCAAAAACACATAAAATGGAAAACCCCTAAAACCCTACAAATCCAAAAAAAAATATAAAAAAACTCTAGAAACCCTTAATATCCCTAAAGTCCCTAAAAACTATAAAAAATCCTAATAAATCCCTAAAAATCCTAAAATTATAAAAAACCCTATAAAACTTGAAAACCCCTAAGTAAACCCTAAAAACCTAAAAAAACATAAAACCCATAAAATCCTAAAAAACTATAAATACCCTAAAATATCCTAAAAATCTTAAAAATTTCTAAAAACCATAAAGAAAATATAAAAACCTTAAAAACCCCAGAAATTATAAAAACACAAAAAATCTCTAAAAAAATTATAAACCATTTAAACACCTAAAAATGTTAAAATACTCTAAAAACCAATTAAAACCCTAAACAATTATAAAATTACCTAAAATAATGAAAACAATAAAAATACCAAGATCTCTAAAACTGTCAAAATATCTAGAAACTATAAAAACCTATAAAAATATAAAAAAATCATTAAAAACCCTAAAAAAAACAAAAAAAACTATAAAACCCTAAGAAAACCATAAAAACATAAAAAAACATAAAACCCCTAAAAAATAAAATAAAATTTAAAAACCCTGAAACCCTCAAAATCTATAAAAAACCTAAAAAAAGACCTAAAATAACTTAAAATCCCTAAAATTTAAAAAATACCTAAAAATCCTAAAAAAACACTAAGAAAAATGTAAAAACATAAAAACACATCAAACCCCTAAAAATCCAAAAACACTGAAAAAAATGAAGGACCCAAAAAACCCAAAAAACCACTAAAAACAGAAAAAACCTTAAATATTCCAAAAAACCCATAAAAACCCTAAAAAACTAAAAAAATAAAAACCCATTAAACCCATAAAAATGTTTAAAAAATCAAAAAAACATAAAAATCCCAAAATACCCCAAAAAACATGAAAACCCTAAAACCCCACAAAATCCTAAACCCATAAAACCCAAAAAAATCATTTAAAAAACAAAAAATACCAAAAAGATAGAAAACCCTAAAACTTCTAAAAATCATAATAAAACATTAACAAATACACTTAAAATTCCTAATAAAAATGATAATGACCATAAAAATCACTAAAAATATAAAAACCTATTTGAACCCTAAAAATGTTAAAAAATTTCCTAAAACATTAAGACCACTAAAAACATAAAGGACCTAAAAACCCAAAAGTACCATAAAAACAATAGAAAACCAAAACCACTAAAACCCCTGAAAATCTCAAAAAAAACTATAAAAATAAAAATTCTAAAAAATACTTAAATGTCCCTAAAAAACTAAAATATCCTAAAACCCTAAAAACTTTAAAGAAAATATCAAAAACCTTAAAAAATTAAAACACCTAAAAACCTAAAATTTCCATAAAAACCTGACCCCCCCCCCTCCCCCAATAACCTAAAATCCTAGAAAACCATCAAAATAGATAAACCCCCAAAAAACTAATAAAAATCCTAAAAATAACTAAAATAACTAAAAATGTTAAAAACCCTAAAAACCCTACAAAAACATTAAAAACTTAAAAAAACTTAAAACCCCTAAAAACTAAAAAAACGTTAAAAACCTTAAAAAGACAATAAAACCCCATAAAACTAAAAAAACACCAAAAAACCATAAAAACACTAAAACCCATAAAATCTTAAAACCCAATAGAATCAATAAAACCCTTTAAACCCCTATAAATTTTAAAACTCATAAAAACTTTCTAACCTTAAAATACCAACCCCCCCCCCCTCAAAGTCCATAAAAACCATAAAAATGCTAAAAACCCTTATAATTAGTAAAAACACTAATAACAATACAAATAAGAAAACCCCTTAAAATAAATAAAAACATAAAAAACCCCTTAAAACTCTAAAAACCCCTATTAAAATATTAAAAATATAAAAACAACTAAAACCTATAAACATAAAAAATAAAAAAAAACATTAAAAAACCCTTGTATCCATAAAGTACATAAAAACCCTAAAAATACAAAAAACCCATCAAACTAATAAAAATTAGAAGAAATCACTAAAAATGCTGAAAAAATTAAAAAACCATAAATTCCTTGAAAAATATTAGTAAAACATTAAAAATATAAAAACACAAAAAACCCCATAAAACCTAAAAACACAAAAAATCATAAAAGATAGAAAAAATGACTAAAAAACCAAAACACACTATAATCCATAAAAACAAATAATCCCATCAAAACCATAATAAACCACCAAAATTAAACAACCATTTAAACCACTAAAAACATTAAAAATAGTAAAATATTGAAAACCTTAGAAAAAAACTAAAAACCCAAACAAAACACAAAAACCCTAAAACCTCAAAAACCCACAAAATCCATAAAACCCATAAAAACCATTAAATAAAAAACCCTCAAATTCCCACGATATTTACAAACCCATAAAAAACTAAAAACCCCTAAGAAAACCATAAAGACCAATAAAACCCATAAAATATAAAAAGATAATAAAATCCCTAAAAGTCCTAACACCCCTAAAACCCTAAATACCCTAAAAATACTTAAAAACCTAAAAACCATAAAATTCCTAAAAATAACTAAATACACTAAAAACATATAAACCCATAAGACCCTAGAAAAAACTTAATAAGTCAATAAAAGCATAAAAATTCATAAATCCCATAATAACTATAGTGACCCAACTTTTTCTTACATTACTATTACATCATTATAATGATAAAAAAGTAATAGTATTACACTATGAGGATCCAGAGGTTTAGTGTCATTGGAAAAATAGGTCTGAACATAAAATTTATTAATCTAAGCATGAAAATTTATATAATTCTTTCTTCTATAGCTTCTTATTGGCTCTTGACCTCTCTTTAGTACATGTTGTCACCTGAGGATATACATCAAAAAAGGGGGAGATAAAATCTCATTAAAGGGATAAATAAGATAATGAAACAACATAACATGGGATGAGAATAATCTTAATCATTATGACCTAGAAATATGATCATAATCATGAGAGGAGACATTAAGAGAAGACTTGGAACGTGTCAATACATAAATAATGAAACATCATGTCTTAGTGGTTAACTACCACACATAGTTGTGAACAATTATAGCATCATCTTCACATATCATTTCCCTTTAACACATTAGATTAATCACTTTACCCAATGCATTGGAGTGATGTATAATTTCAGGCACACCTATCACATCATAACATTCATATTGCACTATAGAATTCCAGGTGCACCCATATCATCATAACATTTACATTATCATGCATGCCACGTAGAACATATGTCAAAATTAAACATAAAATAAACCATGAAAAATAATAGTTTTCTCATCGTATTGAATAAATTCATAATCATTTGGATCCCAAAAATTTGTTGGAACAACATTCTTGACATAGAACAATCAACAATGAGTGATGAAGAAACCATCATTGAGAAGTAAAAAAGAGTGTGTTTATTTGAAGGAATAGTTATTTTGGAAAGCATTAGGTTTTCCATGAACATAATTAGAAAAAATTTAAATCTCAGAAAAGGTATGATAATGATATAGACCTGATTTTTAAGGAATACCCATATTAAAAATTGGGCTGAAAGAGTGAAAACCCAAAGAAAGAGAGTTAGGTTTGAGAATTCCCCATACCTTGTATCTGAATGCTTCATTGACATTAATTTTCTAAATAATGGAATTATATTAGATAATTAGAAATTACATAACCTTTTATTCATGAATATAGTTCTTTACTGTTTAATTAATTTTCCTTATCGGCATATGTGTTGGTTATAGAGTTTAAATCCATTTTTCAAGAGTGTTCTTTTACTTATTTTTCATGAACGCTATGAATGGAAGTTAATGTTGAACATGTATAAACATCCAAAACTGATATTACAAGTTATTAATGATGTTACCAAAGTTGAGATGTTTTCATAAATAATATTTTTATATATCATGAAAAAGAATCATTATGTAAGAATTTAATGATGATCTTTTGGGTTAATTTGGGCGGTTTTTCAACCACAACAAACATATTTTGTTTAATAATTTAGTAATATTTACACAATTTAGTGCTAGAAAATTAAATAGGATAAAATAAATATAACATAATATGGTTCAACCATAAAAATGATTTCATTACCAGATCTGAAGGTGATAAAGGAAAATTAAAACGTGTCGTTCTTAAAGGTGATAAATTAACATCTCAAAACCAAGGTTTTCCATTCTAAAATAAAATATAGAGGATAAGGGGGTTGGATGATATAATATCCCATTATTATCATAAAATTATTGTATATGTATGATACCAGAGTTAAAATACCATGGGGTTGATGATAGGTGGGTAGATATTCATAAAAGTACTTTAAATTGAGAGGAAATTAAAGGAAAAGAGAGCGAACTTACCTCTTGAATCCTTCTCTTGAGATCCTCCTTAAAAAATTTATATTCGTCTTTTGATGATAATATAAGCTCTATGACATATGGTAGGGGCTAGGGAAGGTTTTTGATAAGAGCTTAGTCAAACTTTTATTCTTGAGAGGTGCAATGAAATGAGGGCGTGAAGGGTGGTATTTATAGTGGAGGGGAGAGGGGTTTCCCCAATATTATATTCCTTAATTTATTTTTTCACCACAAGACAAGTAATAGTGATGATTCCAAGACCAAGAATAGTAATAAGTTCAATTTAGTTCGAACCAATTGGTCTTAAATCATCATAACATCACACATGACTCTATAATTAATGAATTTTTTTATTTTGTGAATCATCGTATTTCACTATTCATAAAAATTTAAGTATTTTAGAAAAATATTGAAAAATTACCCCTAACCATTTTTCCATGAGTATAATCCAAAAATGAACTCTATTTTCTAAAAATAATTTTCTAAATATGATTAATTTAATTTCTTAATTAAAATCATAATTTACATGAAAAATACCGATTTAAAAATTAAAAATGATTTTACAATGATTTAAAAAATATCATATGTTCATATAAAATTATCTTAAAATTAGAAGACATGGAATTTTTAATTTACAAAAATATTTTAGGAAAATACATTTTCTTTTAAATAATTGAATTATTTATAATTAATTATTTAGGTCTTATAAAAAACCAATTCTCTTACTATGGTCATATTATCACTTATCAGATGCCTATATTTTATTTAATCATTCATGGGGGAGGTTACTATTATTTTGGATGATTTAATATTAATAAGGGTCATATTACTATTCACAAGGGTAGGTTACTATTCATAAGGGTGTGTTACTATTCTCCAAAAATTATTTTTGTTCCACTAGACTCTAAAAATCACCCTGAATGAAATTGTGTATGTCATATTTTCAAAATTAAAGACATATAAGTGGAAAAATTATGTTTTATGATCGAATAGAATTTAGTATCATGATATGTCATTGTGCATCCCAATCTGATTATACTATAAGGAATAATAATAAGAGGGGAATTCCATGGATAAAGCTTTGGGTATTAAATTCTTCCAACATTACAAAATTTCATCCTCAAAATTTCATTTTACACAAGTAGGTGAGGGTACTTCTCCTTCATTGAAAATTCTAGTTCGTAAGTAGATTCTCGAAACTTATGGTTCCTCCACAAGAATTTAACAAGATGAGTTGTTTTTTTTCTTAGGACATTATCTCTCATGTCTAGAATCTTTACTGGCTGCTCCTCATAAGAGAGATCGTCTTTTAGTTGTACCAGCTATGAGTTTAGTACATGTGAGGGATATTGTATGTACTTCATCTGGAGTGATACATGCAACACATCATGAATATGAGCCATATTTGGTGGATGTGAATGTTGATAGGCCACGAATCCTATGTGGTCAAGGATCTCAAAGGGTCTAATGTACCTTGGGCTTGGCTTCCCTTTCATTCCAAATCACATGACTCTCTTCCATGGTGATATTGTAAGGAAGACTTTATCTTAAATGTAAAACACCAAGTACCTTCAACAGTTGTCATCATAGCACTTTTGTCAACTTTGAGAAGATTTGATATGTTTTTGGATGAATTGATCCTTCTCTATCATCTATTACACAAGATTGATTCCACATAGCTTTCTTTCTCTAACTTAATCACATCAGGTTGGAGTTTTACATCACTTTTCATACAATGCTTTATATGGATCCATCTGAATACTTGATTGAACGCTATTATTGTATGAGAACTCAACCAATGGGAAATACTGATCCCATCCACCTTTTAATTCTAAAAACTAGGATCTTATCATGTCTTCAACCATCGAAATAGTCCTTTCAGATTGGACATCAGTTTGGGGGTGATAGGTTGTTCTAAATTTTAATTTAGTATTCAAAGAATGCTGAAGGATCCTCCAGAATTTAGATGTGAACATTGGATCATAGTCAGATACAATCGAGTGTGGAATACCATGTAGTCTAACAACTTCTTTCACAAATAACTTTGCATGTTTTCTAAGATATAGATATTCCAAAATAGTGATAAAATTTATAGTCTTGGTGAGTCAGTCAACCAAAACCCATATCGCATTATTTTCTGTGGACATCTTTGGGAGACCCATGACCAAGTCCATAGTGACATTCACCCATTTCCAAATGGGTATAGGCAATGATTTCATCTTCCCTTTGGAATCTTATCACTCTGCTTAACTTACTGACATTCCAATCACCTTGAGATATATTCCACAATCTCATTTTTTATGTTATCCCACTAGAAGTGTTCTTGGAGATCTCAGTACATCTTGGTGCTACCAAGATAGATAGAGAATGTTGAGCTATGCACATTTTCTCATAGATCGTTCTTTATCTCGGGTGATGAAAACACAAAATGTCGTGTTCCAAACCGAATAAAACCAACATCATTGATATGGAACTCATGAAGCTTACCATACCTTACTACATTCAACTTATTTTGTAACTCTACATCATCCCTTTGTGCCTCCTTAATCTTCTCTTGGATATATGGTTGTGAAATCATTTGGGAAAGGTAGGATGTATTCCCTATCCTTATGATTTCTAAATCCATCCATTGAATATCCATGAAGATAGGGACTTTCTCAATTTGTAACATGGATAGAGTAGCAGGTTATTTTCCGTATAGATCATCATCTACCTTGTTCATATTTCTTGGATGGTAGTAAATAGATCAACCATATTCCTTGATTATCTCTAACCATCTCCTTTTACGCATATTGAGATCCTTTTGTGTGAATATACACTTTAGGCTCTTGTGGTTGGTGTATATTTCACACTTCTTGCCATAAAGGTAGTGCTTCCAGATTTTCAAGCAAAAAATCATAGATTCCAACTCTAGATCATGTATCAAGTAGTTATGCTCATGGATCTTTATCTTCCATAAGTCAAAGGCTATCACAATATCATTTTTCATGAGTACACAATCCAAGCCTTTCTTTGAAGCATCATTGTATATCACAAAACCTTCTCCACTTTTCGGTAATGTGAGTACAGGTGCATGGATTAGACTTATCTTTAGCTCCTTGAAGCTTCCCTCACATTCATTCGTCCGGACATACATTACCAGTTTCCTTGTTAACATAGTTAGCGAGCTTGAAAATTGTGATAAATTTCTCACAAAATGTGTATAATACCTAGATAATCCAAGAAAACTATTTATTTCTATGACACTAGAGGATCTGGTCCATTCATCAATCACATTTTTTAAGGATCCATATAAATTCCCTAACATGTGATCACATGACCCAAGAATGTGACATGATTCATCAAAAAGTCACTCTTTTGAAATTGGTGTACAACTTATCCTTTCTCAATGTCACCAACACAAGTCTAATATATTTTTCATGTTCATCCATTCTCTTGGAGTATATGAGTATATCATCAAAGAACAGTACCAAAAAAAAATTGAGGTAATTTCTAAAGACTCTATTCATAAAATCCATAAATATTGTAGGGGAATTAGTAAGTTTGAAGGGAATCACCAGAAAATCATAGTACCCATACCTTGTATGGAAGGAAGTCTTTAGAATATCTTACTTATTTACCTTCATTTTAAGATATCCAAAATGAAGATCCACATTTTGAGAAGTATTGAGATCCTATTAACTGATTGAATAAGTAATCAATCCTTGTAAGAGGATACTTGTTCTTTATGGCGATCATGTTGAGTTTTGTGATAATTGATACACATCCGCATTGATTTTTCCTTCTTCACAAATAGCATTGGCGCACCCCAAGGTGATGCACTGGGGAATTTGAACCCTTTGTCCAAATGCTCTTGTAGCTAATTTATTAACTCATCCAGTTCTATAGGAACCATCCTATAGGGACACATTGAGATAGGAGTAGCTCTAGGTATGAGTTCTGTTGAGAAATCTACCTCACATTCCTGGGGAAGTCCGGGTAACTCTTCAAGAAATACCTCATCATTTTCCCCCACAATACGAATTTCAAAAATGTTGGGACATTCCTTTGACTCAACCATTTGGGTGAGGTAAGCTTCTTCATAGGGTATCAACACCCACACCGTTGAATGATTTTTCAAATGAGATTCACTGTCTTCTTTGAATATTTATAGGAGAATGGGATTGTTCATAATATGAAAAGATATTCCCTTTTCCAAAAAACTAATATGTTCTCTAAATAACAAGATCCAATATATTCCCATTATACCATAAAATTCCACCAAGGGAAGTATTATGGTATTCCCTAGAATAATTTTCCCACATATGTCAATAGGATAAGATTCAAACACCCGAGTTTCAATGATTCCACCACATAGTGTTTTTACAGATATATCTACATCAATATTTTAGGGATTTGATTCTATAGTTATATAAAACATGAATGATATAATGAAATATGAAGAACCAGAATAAAATAATACCTTTTTTATTATTGAGTGAATAGGAATTGTACCTTCTATGACTTCATTATGTTGATCCACATCTGCAGTAGTGATGGAATAATCCTTCCCTTCTTCTTTTGGATTTGGTGGTTGCTGACACTAATTACCCTCAAAGACTCGAGGTTTAGTGCACTGGCTTGTATAGTGCTTTTTCTCCCTACAATTGTAGCATTGAACCATGGGTGGGGCTTCCCTTTTTTCCACTACATTCTCCTTAATTATTGTGTGTTTTTGACACTCTTGGGCATTGTGTCCTTCATTCCCACAAATGAATCATTTCCCACATCCCTTTGAGGCAGTTCCAATGATGAAACTCCCCACATTTTTTTCAAGACGGTCAATGGGTTTCCATCCAACTTTTATCATTAGATCCTTTGGTATGAACCTCCATCTTTTGTTTTTTATCACCATATCCATGGAAACATTCTCCCAACACCATATCCACTTACAGGGAACACAAAAAAACTTCTTCATAACTCCCAATGTCTCAAATTACATGAACCTTTCGAAGGTGTGGTTTTAATCCACTAAATAATCTATAATTTTTTCTATCATTGTTGATAATAAATGCAAAGATTACCTTGAGAGCCCTGTGGAATTCGCTTCATAGGTCCTGAAAGATTCCCTTTCCTTCTTCTTGAGCTCTATGAATTATCTCTCTATATATATATGAAGAGTTATTCGGAAATACTTGTTAAAAACATGGTCAATAAGCCTTCACATTCCATCTCTTCAATTTCATCACTTGGTTGGGTGTTCTTAATAAAATCCCACCATTGATTGGCATTTCCATATAGATAATAAATGGCTAGTTTCGCCTTCTCCATCTCAGGATAGTGAATCATATAAAATATATTCTCCATGTATTTGAACCACTTCTCTGAAACTAGTGAATCAGAAGACCTACTAAACGTTGGTGGTCATTTCCATATAAAACACTCAATAACTAGTTGCTCCCTCTTAGGTGAAGGAGGATATTCCCCATTATTCTAGTTATTGTTCATAATCTAAGATAGTTGGGTAAGCATCACCATGAATTTTTGAACTCCAACTCCTAAATAGTTTGGGATGTTGTTTGGGAAATTGTTGCATTGGCCCTCGCATGGGATGTTGTCCTAGTTTATCCTAGTTCCTACCATTTTTTAAAAGAAAAAGGGTTAGAAAAAAATTTAAGTCAACAAGTAGTGAATAAATAACACATTAATTTGTAGAAATTCCACTAAATTTATAACTTATGGGGTCCCTATGAAAAGATTCTTATATTCATATTTGTATGTAGTCTCATACAAGAGGTTTTCTCTAGGGTTCACTAAATATAATTCTTAAATTAACAAAACCTTTCCTCTGATAACAACTATAGAGACCCTTTATTTTCTTAAATTACTATTACATCATTATAAAGATAAACAACATAATAATATTACACCATGAGGATCCAAAGGTTTAGTGTCTTGGACAAACTAAGACTGAACATATCATTTACAACATCAAGCATATACAATAATTTAATACCATCTTCTCCAGATTCTTATTGTCTCTTAACCTCTCTTTAGTACATGTAGTCACTTGAGGATATACATTAAAAATATGTGAGATAAAATAATGGTAAGTGGATAAATAAGAACATAAAAAAATAACATGGGATGAGAATAATCATTATCAACATAACCTAGGAATATGATTATAATCATGGGAGGAAACATTAAGAGAAGACTTGGAATGTTGCAATGCATAAACAATGAAACAACATGTCTTATTAGTTAACTACAACACATAGTTGTGAACAATTCTAGAATCATGTTCAGGTATCATTTCCCTTTAACTAGTGAGATTCATCAATTTATCCAATGAATTGGAGCTCTGTATAATTACAGGCTCACCCATCACATCATAACATTCATATTGTGTAATATAATTTAAGGTACACCCGTCTCACACTAGTGGAAAAAACGTTTAACACGTCATAATTTTCATGTCGGTTCTATATAACCGACGTGAGAAGCTGTAAAAATCGATTTATCACATTAGTTATAAAATAAATGACATGATAAATAGATAAGAATACATTTTTTACATTGGTCATTTAATTACCGACGTAAAAAATACTGACATTTCCTTTATCACGTCAGTTATTTTATAACCACCATGAAAATCCAATCTGGTCACTTTATCACATCAGTTTTAAAATAACCAACGTGATAAATGAAATCTCATCAATTTATCATGTTTTTTATCAAAAGAACCTACATGATCAAGCACCATTTATCACGTCTATTATAAAATAACCAACATGATAAATTCCTTTCTATGTTAGTTATTAAAAAATTGACGTTATAAAAAAAATAGTTTATCACATAGGTTATAAAATAACCGACATGATAAAACTTTTAAATGATTTATCAAGCCCCGTATTTAGTCATTCTGTTTTATTCGATTTGGCGACTAGCGAATCATCTCTCCCACACGGAAAACCTAGAATGTATTCTTTAAATTCGTGACCTCCAGCCTCATTTTTCCATCATCATTCATCATCTTTATTTTCACCGTATCTATCAAGTTGACTCGCAACACTCAATTAAGCTTCACATGGCTCGATTTCAGTTTTTATTTATCGCGACGTCCTAAAATAATTTTTTGAGATGTTATTTTTCTATCTTTGTTCTTTCTATCATGGTAAGTTTAATAGTTCTCATTTATACCATGCTAAATTATTTTATGGTAAAAGAAACCATGGAACTGATATCATGAAACTTTATGCGTTTTGTGTGTTCCATCATGTGTACGTTCACGTATATGGGTTGTCGAAGAGGGTGGGGGCTCTCTAGAGGTGTGGGGGATATCCAGGGGTGGGGGTGATGTCCAGGGGGTAGGGGTGTCCAGGGGTGTCAAAGGGGGTGGGGGTGGTGTTCAGGGGGTGTGGGGGCTTTCCAAGGGGGTTGGGGAGTCCAAGGTGGTGGGGGTGTCTAGGGGGTGAGGGAGCTGTCCAAGGGGGTAGGGTTTCCAGGGGCTGGGGGTGTCGAGGGGGTGAGTGGGATGCCCAAGGGGGTAGGGGTGTCTTGGGGGTGGGGGTGTCCAGGGGTGGGGAGCTTTCTAGAGGGGTGGGGGCTGTTTAGGTGGTGGGGGGCTGTTTAGAGGGTTGGGGGTGTCCAGGGGGTGTCAAAGGGGTGGGAGGTGGTGTCCAGGGGGGTGCAGGGGCTATCCAAGGAGGTTGGGGTGTCTAGGGGGGGTGTCTAGAGGGTGAGGGGGTTGTCCAAGGGGGTAGGGGTGTCCATGGGGTGGGGGAGTCCAGGGGGTGAGTGGGTTGTCCACTGTGGTAAAGGGTGTCTAGGTGGTGGGGCTGTCCAGGGGGTTGGGGCTGTCTAGAGGGGTGGGGGATATCCATGGGTGGGGGTGGTGTCTTGGGGGTGAGTGGGCTATACAAGGGGGTTGGGGTGTCCAGAGGGTGGGGGTGTCTAGGGGGTGGGGTTGTCAAGAGAGGTGGGGGCTGTCCAGGGGTTGGGGTTGTCCGGGGGGGTTGTCCAAAGGGGTGGGGGTGGTGTCCAAGGGGTGTGGGATTTGTCCAAGGGGGTTGGGGTGTCTAAGGGGGTGGGGGTGTCCAGGGGGTGAGGGGGATTTCCAAGGGGGTAGGGGTGTTCAGGGGGTGTGGGGTGGTGTCCACGAGTGACTGGGCTGTCCAACGGGGTAGGGGTGGCCAGGGGGTATGGGGTGTCTAGGGGTGGGGGGCTATCTAGAGGGGTGGGGGCTGTCTAGGTGGTGGGGGTCTATTGAAAGGGGTGGGGGTGTCAAAGGGGGGGGGGTGGTGTCTAGGGGTGCAGGGGCTGTCAAGGGGGTTGGGGTGTCAAAGGGGGTGGGGGCGGTGTCGAGGGGGTGAGGGGGTTGTCCAAGGGGTAGGGGTGTCTATGGGGTGGGGGTGTCCATGAGGGTGAGTGGGCTGTTCAAGGGGGTATGGGGGTTTTCTAGAGGGATGGAGCTATTGAGAGGGGTGGGGTGCTGTTTAGGGGGTGGGGGGCTATCCAGGGAGTGGTGGTGTCAAGGGGGTGTCCAAGGGGGTGGGGGTGGTGTCCAATGGGATAGGGTTTGGACAAACCCCTCACCCCTAGACACCACTCCCACACCCCCTGGACACTGCCCATCCCCATGGACAACCTCCCACCCCCTGGACAGGCCCCCACCCCCTGGACACCCCAACCCCTAGACACCCTGGACATCCCCTGCCCTCGTGGACAGCCCCGACCCCCTTGGACAGCCCCCCCTGGACAGCCCCCAACCCCCTTGGACACCCTCTTGGTATATATATATATATATCCCAATGTTTTCATTGAAACTATTGGAATATTTTAACTTCAGGTAGTCTATACCAACGGTTCTTGTAGAATTGTTGGTATAGGGCTATTGCAACGACCATCATGCCAACGGTGTGTGAAAGCATTGGGTACCCCAACTGTTTTAGGGGTTATTCCAATGGTTTCAAATATTTGGGATCTATGTAATTTTTAGTAGTGAATGTATACATATTTAAATATTTATACTTCATATTTATTTTTTACGGAAGGGTGAATTTGGTATCCAGTTGCACCAGGATATATTCTTTGTGTACCTTAAGAAGAAAGTATCTAAGATGAATTTAAAACTATTATATCTAACTATATTTTCTTTTTAAAATAATTTTCATGTATATTTTTTTCAAATACGCATAGATTTGATTTATATTTCAAAAATGTTTTACATTAAAATTATGATATTTTTCATATAAATATAGATTTGTCTTATCTTAACAAGATTTATAATTTTGATATTTTTTGTAGGTAAATAATGAGTTGAAGTTGGATTAAGTAACATCGAATGAGTAATGAATATGAGGATGGTGTTGATGCTTTTTTGGAATTTTCTAAAAGAAATGTTACAAGCAGTGACATTTTTTTTCTGTCCATTCCTGAAATGTTTTAATATTACGAAGTTGAAAAGTTGAGATATAAAAGTTAATATGATTTGTCATGGTTTTAATCTAAGTTGTAGCCCTTGTATTTGGCATGGTGAAACTGGACAGAATGTCAGATCTACTGATGATGATGATTTGAATGTTGGTAACTCCTATGGTATTGAAGAAATGATTCATGATATTGAAACAGGAGAAATTGAGATAAAACCCATAGTTGTGCATCTATATGGTGATTCTGAAAAACCATTGTATCTTGGTTATACAGATTTTACTATTTTTTCAGCAGTGTAAATATTGATTAACCTAAAGTCAAAACATAGATGGAGTGATAGAAGTTTTACAGAGTTGCTATAATTGATAAAAGACATTCTTCCAAAAGATAGCGATCTTTCAGATTCACATTATAAGGCCAATAAAATATTAAGCTCGATGGGATTGGGATACAAGAAAATACATCCCTATCCAAATGACTATATGATATATAGTAAGGAATATGAATTTCTTTTAGAGTGTCCAAAATGTGGGGCATCACAGTATAAGTTGAAAGAAAAATCACAAGCTGATGTAGAGATTACAAAGATCCCTTCTAAGGTATTTTGGTATCTTCCCATAATTCATCATTTTAAACATTTATTTTCTAATTCACATGATGAAAAAAGGTTAATATGGCATGCTGATGAGTGGATATATGATGGAAAAATACATCATCCAAAAGATTGTCACAATGGAAGAAAATTGATGAGCAATATCCTATATTTGGAAATGAAATTAGAAATATCATACTAGGGTTGTGTACAAATGGAATGAATCCATACTGAACCCTCAATAGAACACACAGTTCATGGCCTATTTTATTGGTAATTTACAACCTCTATCTTAAATTTTGTATGAAGCACAAATATTCCATGTTTAGTATAATGACCTCTGGTCCGAAGTAACTCGAAAATGATATTGATTCTTTCTTGTCACCTTTGATTGATGATTTGAAAATTTTATGGGAGGATGGTATTAGGGTGTATGATTCTTATAAAATGGAAAATTTCCAGATACATGCAGTGCTTATGTTCACTATAAATGACTTCCCAGCATATGGAAATTTTTCTGCATACAGTGTTAAGGGGCATAAAGCATGTCCAATTTTCAAACAACAGACTTCATATTGTCAATTACATCATTGGAGGAAAACAATGTACATGGTATATCAAATGTTTTTGCTTATGGATCACTCTTATAGAATAATAAAAAGGCATTAAATTTCTCAAAAGAATTTGATATTTCTCCAAAAACTTTCTCCCCTAATGTGTATTTTGAGAGGGTGGAAAAACTTTATGTGACATTGGGAAAGACACATAAATCTTGTAATGATAGACATATTTGGAAGAATAGGTCAATATTTTTTGAGATTATGTATTGGAGATATCATGAAGTTAAACATAATATTGATGTCATGTATGTGAAGCAGAATATATGTGAT
Source organism: Viscum album (assembly GCA_963277665.1). Classification (NCBI taxonomy): domain Eukaryota; kingdom Viridiplantae; phylum Streptophyta; class Magnoliopsida; order Santalales; family Viscaceae; genus Viscum; species Viscum album. The sequence continues at coordinate 44,650,622 of OY728151.1, forward strand.
AGTTTGATTGGAACATTGTTAGATATTAATGAAAATACAAAATATGATTTGAATGCAAGATTAGACTTACTATCAATGGGAATGTGTTTGGAGTTATCTCTCACTCCTAATGGAAGATAAAAATTTCTTCCCCCAGGTTGTTATACATTATCCAAGTGGGAGAAAATTAGATTTTTTTAGTGTCTACATGATATTAAATTGCCTTAAGGTTATTCTTCAAATGTAAAATTTTTTATCTCATTGAAGGATTTAAATATGATAGGTATGAAATCTCATGATTGTCACATCATGATGCAACAACTTCTAACAGTTGCATTGCGTGGAATATTTCCCATCCGTGTCAGAAATACTATAACGAAGTTGTGTTATTTTTTCAATTCAATTTGTAATAATGTGATTAATGTGAATTCTTTGAACATTTTGGAAAAGAATGAAATTTCTATACTTTTTCAATTGGAAATGTATTTTCCTCCATCTTTTTTTATATAATGGTGCATTTAATGATTCATATGGTTTGAGAAATAAATCTTTGTGGACCTGTATATCTTTGTTGGATGTATCCTTTTAAAAGGTTTATGAAAATATTTAAGGGTTATGTTAAGAATCCATATCAATCTGAAGCCTCCATTATTGAAAATTATATTTCAGAAGAGTTTTCAGAGTTTTGTACGAGCTACTTGGCTACGACGGAGCACATAGGTTTGCCTCCATCTCACCATGAATGAGTTAATAATGAGGGAAATGGGATTTGTGGCTTGAAAGTCCAATCGTTTTCAACTGAACAGATGAATATGTTATAATTATACATCTTGAATAAAATAGTTGATTCTCAATCATATATCACATTGAATATTAATGAGTTGAAAGAATTTCATCCAAATAAGAAAGAAATGTGGATTTTGAATGAGCACAACAAAAAAAAATTCATGGATTAAAAAGACCATGCTTGGTAGATCAGATGTATCATAGACATTATGATGGATAGTGGGTGGTCCATATTTAAATGTGATAACATGGTCTGGTTATGACATTAATGGATATACATTTCATACGAATTCTAAGAACAACATAAGTGCAGTTCAGAATAGTGGTGATTTGGGGTTTATAGAAGCAATGCATTTTTCGAGTTCAAAATTCAAAAACCCAATTTCAGCATAAAGCACATATTATGGAGTTATTGAATAAATATGGGAGGTTGATTAATTTTAAATTAAAGGTATTTTTTTAACTGTAAATGGTTTATCGGTAACAACGGTTTCAGACACGATGAATTTGGAATGAGAGTTGTTAATCTGAAAAGATTGGAAGACACAACTGATTCTTTTATAATGGCCACACATGAAAAATCGATTTTCAATGTAGTTAATCATTTAGATATTTAGTGTTCTATTGTTTTACAAGGGAGAAACAATATGTTGGTGAGGATCAACTTGATGAAGATCCTGATTTATGTGAGATCCCAACTTCCATGGAATGATTAGTAGAACATAATGATGAGCATGTTGAGGACATGGTTTTTGCCATAAGGAACGATCATGACGAAAAAATTTGGGAAAAAAAATCCATTTTTAAATTCCTAATTTTGAAGGTTACATATGTTTATTTCTTGTTTACATTTATTATTTTCATAAAATGTTAGATATTGTAATTTTTTTCTTTATTAAAACGTTTATTAAAACAAATAAGTAGAAGTTTTTGTTTATTTTAATTTTTTTGTAGTTTACTAGGTTTACCATAGTTTAACATTGTTTACCATAGTTTAACATTATGTGATTTATATATTTATCGATTTTTTTGAATAAAAGTTATACTACCATGTTTACCACATTTACCATCTTTACCATTGTTTAACATGCATACCATATTAACCATGTTTACTATTACGTAACTTAGTTAAATTTTCCATTTTCTGTTTACATTAGTATTGTAATACTTGAACTTGTTTATTTGTGAACTAATGTTTGTTTTCTTTATTTGAAGGATAATGGCAGATCAATCAGTTGATCAACCACATGATTCTGGAGATGATCATAATGATCATACCTCTTGGGAGGAACATTCAAATTCTCCTCTTGATGTTCCCCAATCTTCCTCATGTGCTCCCATAATGACAAAGAGTTCAAGAGTTGGTAAATATGGGTTCACACGTTTACCAAAATTTTCTCTTGACTGTATGCAAGACCAGAGGATACTCATTGAGTTTGATGAGAATGATATTCCTAGAGGTCCAAATGAAAAAGATTTTAAGAGTTTTGTATCAAATCAGGGTAAGATCAAAGTAATCATTTTGTGTGATGATTGGAGAATTGTGGAAAAAGCGATACTATCTCAGTAGTGGGATATGATTTTGGTACGTTATTTTATATTGTGTGCCTATTATTTAAATGTTTATAGTATAATATGTTTTACATATTCTTTATCAGATGACATTTGACATTACTGACACTATAGAATTCAGGAAGAAATGCTTATCGATGGATTCTAGGAGATGGAGGGATTTCAAATCAACCCTCACATGTGATTTTAATTTTTGGTCATGTCATATATATCCTTTAATACATGAAGTTACATGGAGACAAATTGTTAAAAGTAAACGAAAAGATTCATTTTTGGTAAGGGCAATGTAAACTTTTATATACTTTCTTATATAAATGTTCTTATTAATTTTTTGTTAAGGATTTCTTATTCTAAATTTACAGAAAACAAGGAAATATTATCCGGAGATCTAATCTAAAAATTTATACCCTCATTTTTTATTTCAAAGAGGGCATATATTATTGGAAGAACAAATTATGGTAGAAAAATTACAAAAAACTGAGATCTGAGTCTTCAAGCTCTAGAGAGATTTCCCCTCCATCCCCTCCATCTAGACATGAAAAATGGAAGAGAGCTCAGATGGGCAAAAGGGCCAATATCTTTTGAACGATTTGAGAATCGTAGATAAAAATATTGTAAGATATTTATTTTATTTATTTAGGTTAACTCAATTCTTCATATAATTTGAATCGTTTCAAAAAAGTTCAATTAATTAATACATGATTCTTTTGAGGAGAAGAGCTCACAAAGGGTATTTACAGCTGCTGGGAGGCAAGATATTTTATCTACCGCATTGGGAAAGCCCAAGAATCCTGGTTGTGTACGAGGATATCTGATGAGTGTATCGGTAAGGAATGTGTTGTCACATTCTTATACTTCTTCTATTGAGGGTGTTTATAAAAAAAATATAATCCTTGGAGGCTACAGTTCATAATATTAATGTGATGATGGAGGAAAAGAATAGAGCGTTAGTACAGTCTATGTTTGCAGACATACAAATACAATTTCATACTGCAGCTCTCACTCATCCACCTCCCCCTATAGACCCCATTATCTATCCTCCACCTCAGCCAGTAGCTCCCACTCTCCCACCTCATCCTACGGACCCCATTTATTATCCTACTCCTCCACTATAGATTTCTACTTATTGTGAGTTGTATTTTGATGATTCTCAAAATCATATTTTTGTATATGGGATGGTATATTGTATAAGAGATACAGTTCATCATCAATAGTTAGAGGTATAGCTTCATAGGGTCATTGTATAGGATATTATTGATAGATTAGATCAGGTAACATGACCTACATATGAGGTGATGATAGTTGGACATAGTATCGACCATTTTTTAATTTGTCCATCCAGACATCTATGGCTCATTACCATAGAGGTATGTATATTATATCTTTTATTTTATTTTATTTATTAAAGTTGTTTTAACATTTCAAAACTAATATATTTTTCTATTTACTTTTACAGGAATACTTCAAAGGTAAAGAAATATTGTATAGACAACAACAAAGAAAAATGGTTATGACATCAGATACATATTCTAGTAGTCTTGACAAATTGTCAAGATATTCAAATTTTTTGGGGAATCATTATGAGTTTAAAATGGAAGCTCATGTTTTTGGACATGAAATAACTATGGGGATTGTGAAAACTGATATCATGGAGCTTGTTAATGGAGATAAGTTGGGCATCAATGTGGTAAAAAGTTTTTCCATGTAAGTTTTAACACCTTTTCCTTACGTTATATTTATTAAAAATGTATAATTATGACTGTTTTTTATTATGTATCTTTATAAAATGTGTGAGAAGAATGAGAAGATAGATTTATATTGATTCCTGGACCCACATTTGATTTCCCTTAAAGCACATTCATTGAATGAGAAACAAAGAATGATTTATATTGCTGAAATATTTGAACAGAATATAATCACACAGTATTGGATGATCCATTTTTTGTGAGAGGTATGAAACATATCTTTGTAAAATAGTTCATTATCTAATAACATAAAAACCCACTAACCTTAAATTATCTTTTATCGGTGATCATTGGATTTTAGGTGTTTTTTTCCCAAGGGAGAAAACACATTATTGGACATTCTCTGTCCATGGTGATGTGCAGAAAAGTTTTAAGAATATTTTGGAAAAGTAAGTTTCAATTTCTTAATAGTTGTATATATTATAACAAATTATCGACTTATTTTATTTGTATTATTTTTTAACAGGGGATGGGTTTAATTTTGAAAAAACACAAAGAAAAGAAGTGCCAAGATCAAATATGTATATGTAAAGGTAAATATCCATTTATAATTTGTACTTTTTGATGTATTACCTAAAAATAATATTTTGAATTTACACTTATTCAAACAGAATTTTCATGAAAAAAAGGAATCATCAAATGCGGATATTCTATGTTAAGATTTATGTATTAAATAGTTACAACTAGAACACTTGTAAAATTTTAAAGGGTAATATTTCATTTTAAACATTGACAATGTAAGATTTCCTTTTAAACTTTTCCATAATATTTCATTTGATTTATTCATTATACATGTTAACTATTATCCTTTTAATTTGTAGCTATTTGATGACCCCAAACCAATAGTTCTCAAGAGGGAAAACACTTACAAGTGAAATGGTCAAATTATTTTACAGGTTTGATATGATTTTAGTTTGTTATTAGTGTAAAATGTAATTTTGAATATTTTCATTATAATTGTGTATTTGGTAGTCGTTTATGTTGGATTTAGGTTTTTTGGACATTGTAACTTATGAATGTCATATATGTGACTATTTAATTTTTCACTACTTCTTGTTTTGGTCTAGTTCTGATGGTTTTTATGGTATGTATTCATGTCTGGGGGGGTTCAGGGGTGTGGGAGGGTTGTCCAGTTTAGTGTGGGGGGGGGTGTTTAGGAGGGTGGGAGGGATGTCCAGGGGTGTGGGGGGGGGTGCCCAGTGAGGTCAGGAGGCTTTCTAGGGTGTGCGAGGGATGTCTAGTGGGGTGGGGGTGTCCAGGGGTTGGGGGAATTTAGGGGTGTGTGTGTGTGGGGGGGGTTTCTAGTGGTGTGGGAGGGCTGTCACAGGGTGTGGTGGGGTGTCCATGGGGGAGCGGGTGTCTAGGAGGGTCAGAGGGTTGTCTAGGGGGTGGGGGCTGTCCATGAGGGTGGGGGGGGGGTTGTCCAGGGGGTGTTCTGGGGGTAGGGTGTCTAGGGTTGTGGGCAGGCTGTTTAGTGGGGTGGGGTGGGGGGGGGGGTTCAGGGGTGTGGGAGGGTTGTCCAGGGGGTGTGGGATGGTTGTCCATGGGGTGTGGGAGGGCTGTGCAAGGGTGTGGGGGTGCCCAGTGGGGTAAGGGGGATTTTAGGGGTGTCAGAGGGTTGTATAAGGGGTGGGGGGGGGGGGTTATAGGGGATGTGGGAGGGCTTTCCAGGGGTGGTTGTAGGGATGTCCAGTAGGGTGGGGGATTTCTAGGGGTATGGGAGGGATGTCTAGTGGGGTGGGGGTGTCCTAGGTGTCCATGAGGGTGGGGGAAGTCCAGGGGTGTGTGTGTGTGTGGGGGGGGGGGGTTCTAGTGGTGTGGGAGGGCCATCTAGGGGTGTGGGGTGTTTCTAGGGTTTCCATGGGGTGGGGGTGTCCAGGAGGGTGGGAGGGCCGTCCAGGGGGTGGGGGGATGTCTAGGATGGATTTTGTGTATGGTCGGGGTGTCCGGGGTAGTGGGAAGGCTGTTTAGTGGGGTGGGGGTTCCAGGGGTGTGGGAGGGCTCTTCAGGGGGTGGGGGAGGGCTGTCCAGTTGGTTGGGGGTTTCCAAGGTGTCTGTGGGGGTGGGAGTGTCCAGGAAGGTGGGAGGGTTGTCCAGGAGGGATGGGGGCTATCCAAGAGGATGGGGGTGTCCATGGTTGTGGTCAGGCAATTTGTGGGGCGGGGGGGGGGGGATTTCCATGGGTGTGGGAGGGCTATCCAAGGGGTGAGGGAGGGCCGTCCAGTGGGGTGGGGGATTTTGGTCTGTTTTTGTTCTCTTTCAGGTATTGTTTTGGCTTGGCATAGTTGTGGGGGGTGTCCAGGGGTGTGGGGGCTACTAGGATGGTGGGGGTAGTCTTGGGGTTTGGGGGGGGGGATGTCTAGTGGGGTGGGGGTTTCCAGGGGGGTTGGTCTATTTTTGTTTTGTTTCAGGTATTTGATTGGCTGGGAATAATTTTGGTTGAACGGTTTAATTAAAAAAATTGGTTTTTAAATCGTTTATTTTAAAACCGATGTAAAAAATGCACCAGGATTAATTTTAACATCGATTATTTCATAACCAACGTAATAAATGGAAAGGAATAGTTTTTCAAATCAGTTATTTTATAACCGACGTAGTAGATATGTTCTTAAGTCGGTTATTATTTAACCGCTGTGGAAAACCGCTTGGCAGACTACTTTATCACATCAGCTATGAAAATAACCTATGTGATAAATGCTTCAGAGGATTGATTTAGGATGTTGGTTATATAATAACTGACGTGATAAATTATATACAACGTCGGTTTTTAAATAACCGACGTAATACATCAAAACTCCAAAGATTTTTCCACATCAGTTTTTGAGTAACCGACGTGAAAAAAGCTTCGGCTTTTTTTATGTTAGTTTTAAAATAACAGATGTAAAAAAAAATATTTATAATGTCTTATGTAATAACGTCGACCAAAAACCTATATAAAAACTAAAAAATAACCATCGTAAATAACATTTTCTACACTAGTGTCATCATAACATTTACATTATCATGCATGGAACATAGAAAATATGTCAAACTTGAACATATAATAAACCAGAGAAAGAAATAGGTTTCACATAAAAATTAATACATTCATAAAAATTTGGCTCCCAAAATAAAGAGGTAATAACATTCTTGACATAGAACAATCAACGATGAGTGAAGAAGAAACAATCTTTGTGAAGTAAAAAAGACTGTGTTTATTTGTAAGAAGAGTTCTTTTGGAAAACATTGGGTTTTCCATGAAATTAAGTATAAAAAATGTATATCCCAGAAAAGGTTCTATAATAATAAATAAATGATTTTTAAGGAAGTCCCATACTGAAAATTGTGTTGAAAGAGTGAAAACACCAAGAAATAGGGTTGGGTTGGAGAACCCCCTTACCTTGCATCCCAAAACATGTTTAACTTTAATGTCCTGTACAATGAAATTAAATTAATTAATTAGAAATTCCATAAAATTCTATACATTAATATGGTTCATTGTGGTTTCATTATGTTTTTTATGGGCCTTTAGATGAGTTATATAGTTTAAATCCATTATTTAGGTGTGTTCTTTTTCTTTGATTTCATGAACGGTATGAATGGAAGTTTGTGTAGAACATGGATAAACATCCAAAAAAGATATTACATGTTGTTAATGATGTTATATAAATAGAAACTATCTTATAAATAATTTTAATATACCATTATAATAAATTATTAGATAACAATTTAATGATGATCGTTTGGGTTAATTTGGGCAGTTTTTCGACCAGAACAACTTGTTTTGTTTAATAATTTAGTAATATGTACATAAGTTAGTTACAAAACATTAAATAGGATATGATAGATATAACATAATCTTATTCAACCATAAAAATGGTTTTTTGACCTAATATGAAGTTGTTAAAGGAAAATGAAAACATGTCATTCTTGAAGAAGATAAATTAACAACTCACGAACAACGTTTTCCTTTCGAAAATAAAATGAAGAGGAGAGGGGGTTGGATGATATAATATGCCAGTATTATAATAAAATTACAGTATATGTATGGTACTAGAGTTACCATACCATGTGAATGAGTATACGTGGGGATAGATTAATAAAAAACATGAAATTGAGAATAAATTAAAGGAAAAGAGAGAGAAATTACCTCTTGAATCCTCTTATTGAGATCCTACATAAGAAGCCTGGCTTGGTCTTTTGATGGGACCAAAAGATTTGGGGAGTGGGGGAGGGGATAGGTAAGATGTTTTGGCTGAGTTTAGAAAAGGATTAAAGCTTGATAGGAGTGAAGAAATGAGGGTGTGAATGGTGGTATTTATAGTGGAGGGGAGGGGGGTTTTCTCAATATTATATTCATTAATTTTTTATTTCTCCAAAAGACAAGTAATTGAGGTGATTCCATGACCAAGAATAGTAATAAGTGCATGTGAGCTTGAAAAAATTGGTCTAACATTACTATAACATCGTATATGACTCTATAATTAATGAATTTAACTTATTTTGTGAATTATCGTATTTTACTATTCATAAAAAATTATGTATTTTAGAAAAATTCCAAAAAATTCACCATGACCATTTTTTCAATGTGATTAATCCAAAAATAAACTTCATATTTCAAGAATAATTTTAAAAATACAATTAATTTATTTTTTTAATTAAAACATAATTTACTTAAAAAATACATAATTTTAAATTAAAATTGATTTTATAATGCTTTAAAAAATAACATAATTCCATATAAATTTATTATAAAACCTGAAAAGATATAATTTTTAATTTACAAAAAAAATAGGAAAAAAATTTCATTTAAATTAATTAATTAATTATAATTTTTTATTTATGACTTACAAAAATAACAATACACTTACTATGGTAAATTATCACTTATAAGATGCCTAAATTTTATTTAATCATTCATGGGTGAGGTTATTATTATTTTTGATGATTTAATATTCATAAGGGTCATATTACTATTCATAAGGGTAGGCTAGTATTCATATGGGTAGGTTAATATTCACCAAAAATTATGTTTATTCCATTATACTCCAAAAACAACCCTGAATGCAACCGTGTATTTCATATTTTCCTAATTCAAAACATAGAAGTGGAAAAATTATTTTTAATGATCACATAGTATTTAGTATCACGATATTTCATTGTGCTTCCTAATGTGACATTACTATAAGGCATAACTATAATAAGGGAATTTCATTGATAAAAAATTTGGTCGTTACAATAATCTTAAAAATTTTAAACACCTTAATGGTCAAAAAAACCCTAAAACACCTAAAAACCATAAAAAACAAAAAAACCCCAAAAAATAAAAAAAAATATATGAGATTCAATATAACCTAAAGAACTACTAAAAACTATAAAAACCATTTAAAAACCTAAAAATTCTAAAACACTTAAAAAAACTGTTAAAACCCTAAAAAACTCAAAAAACCCTAAAATTCCAATATGGCTATAAAATCCAAAAAAAACCCTGAAACCCTTCAATATCGATAAAACCAAAAAAACACCATAAAAATACTAAAAAATCCCAAAAAATACCTAAAATTTTAAATGCTCATAAAACCCTTGATAACCCGTAATAAAACCATAAATACCTAAAAACACATAAAACTCCGAAAAAACGTAATAATGTTGAATACCCTAAAACAATAAAAAACATTAAAAAAATCAAAAATCCCTAAAAACCTTAAACCCATAAGAATCCTGAAAAATCTCTAATATATCTAAAAACATAAAAAACCATAATGAACCTAAAACCCCCAAAATAACCATAAAAAACTAAAAAAACATAAAAACCCTAAAAACATCTAAAGACCCTAAAATCCTTAAAAGACATAAACACTATAAAACACCCTAAAACCTAAAAAAACCCTTATATCCATTAAAAACCATAACAAATCTATAAATACCTGAAAATTTCAAGGAATTTTTTTTCTTAAATTCTTTGTAATTTTACGAGTCCATAGTTTTTGACGGTGCCTGATTCCGGGGCTCGGAGTGCACGGAATGATCCGTCGAAATTTTTTTAGGCTTAAATTAACGCGCATGAGCAGTTTTCCTGAAAAAGTGGAATAACTATTGAACGGCTAATCAGATCAGAAATATGAGGGCATCGTTGCGCTCAGGATTACAGGTTTACCCTAGGCGTGACTTAAGTTTAGTTGGCGCGGACCTCCTGTGATAAATCCCAAAAATGGCTTAATCGTAAATAAAATAATTAAATAAATTATTTTATTTTTCAAATGATTATAACTCACAAAAGGTAGCTCAGATTAAAAATATGAGACCACCACTGAACTCGTGATGGAATGCTTTGTTTAATAAGATACTAACTTTGGCCGGCACAGGCCACCATAAAAAAGTTAGTTTTTTGCCGCGAATAAAATAATTAAGTGAAAATGATTTTATTGTTAAATTCATAACTTTTAAACGGTGAGTCGGATTAAAAATACAAGAGTACCGTTGGATTCATTGAGGCATTTTTTACCTAGGTAGAGCCTAACCTCGACTGGTGCGAGTCGAGGGTGACTTATAATAATTTTCCAAACTTGTTTAGGGTACGTTCAGTAAACGTACATTTGAGATTTTATAACTTTTGAACCGATGGTCAGAATTGCAATCTGTGGGCACCGTTGAACTCACAGCTTCAGTGATTGCTTATTGATACCTTCACCGTAGTTGCGTTTTATCGAGAGTGGAGGATAGTTTTTGGGGTTCTTTAATAAAGTTAAAAAAATAAGTTTGTGGCTTATTTTTATTTGAGGTGGTTAAAATCTCCAAGGGGAGGTTGGAGGTGGGGGTCACCACACCATAACCTCCCATGAGAGGTTATGGTGGTGGGACCCACCCACAAATAACCTCCCTTGGGAGGATTTTATTTAGGTGGGGCCTACCCAAGCTCCTTAACTTCTCTAACCCCCTTCAACCCCATGGAACTCCCAATTAATTAGGGAGCCTCCTCACCTTCCCTCTCTTTATTTATTTTGCCAACTCTCCCCAATTAATTCTGTGAATTCATTCTTTTAATTCAAAATCTTTTGAATGCATGTCAAACCATTAAAATAATAGTTTGTCTAATTTTTTTTTGGTTGGCACTTTCTTCTTGGTGGAGCTTAGATGAACTTTGAGAAATATCTCTCCAACGAAGAACACTTCTTCCTCCCAACGAAGAACGTGAAGAACACTACGATGCTTCTTCCTCAGTCTTCTATCCCGAACACTTTCCGACGCAAAAGCTTAAGTTGGGAGGACATGACGAACACGGCGGATGACGAATCGACGCCTGCCTTTTCCCTGCGACTTCTTCTACGAATTCCAAACGAGGTAGTGGTTGTTGCATGATGATGATTCTCTTTTCTTCTTCTCAGCATCGAATGAAGATTGATACAAAGCGATGTATTTTAATTGTTCAGCTTCGATCATGTGAAACGAATGCTACCACTCTAAACGCAGAGGGTACGGGCTAAACCAAAATGGCCTTACCCCTCCGTTGTTCCTTTTTTGGTGATTGTAGGACGATATGGGACTGAGGTGATGGTGATGAAGATGGCGAACAAAGACCGCGCTACCCGGGGCCCCCGCGCACTGCCGCGCTAACCGCCTCCCTGTGCGCAACCACAACCCGTATCGCCTGCCCAGCGCCCCTGCCCAGCGCCCTTGCGCGCTACCCGGCGCCCCCTTGCATGCTACCCGGTGCCCCAGGCCCTTCCGGCGCGCTGCCCGGTGCCTCGCACCCCTGCCCGGCGCCCCGCACCCCTGCCGGCGCGGCTCCGGCGCCCCATGCCCCTACCGGCGCGCTTCCGGCATCCCGCACCCCTGCCCGTACCACTGCTCGGTGCCCTTCCGCGCTGCTCGGCGTCCTGCGCCGCTACCCGGCACCCCTGCGCGCTGCCCGGCGCCTCTGCCGTGGCTTTTTCGGTGCCATGGAACACTGCTCGGTGTCCCGACATCCTTCCCGGAACCCGCACGCTCTGCTCGGCGCACCTACGCCCTGCTCGGTGCACCCACGGCCTGTCGGTGCCCAGTCAGGACGCCCGCGCCCCGCGTGGCCTGCCCGCTGGCCTCTCAGCCTCCGACCAGCTGAGTCGACCCACGACGCCCCATGGTGTCGCTGGACGAACTGGCCCGGTCTCCCGAGCCATGTTACCGAGCCGCCTACATAGAGAGAATCGGGCTGAACCACCCTCGCGGTCTTCTGGGTCATGCCCAGCGGACCGGGTCAAAACATAGCGGGCTGACCCACCTAATGGGTTGGTTCAGACCCAATGTGTCTGACCGGGTCGACCTAGATCAGGTCGGACCGGACCCGGGCCCATTACTGACACTTTTCCTTCTTGGCCATATCTTTGGCACCGGACGTATGTTTGACGAACCGTCAGCGGTGACGATATTCTTAGATCATAGCCGTCCTTTTGAGTATACCCCACTATTGTTCGGGTATAGTCGAGTCATGGTCAGGTTGGTTCGTACACAAATCCAACCGGGGCCCCGGGAATAAAATGCTAATAACTCACAGACCGGACGTCTGATTGATGCACCGTCTGTTGCGTTGAGACCCCTTTGATGTGGTGGTCCATTGAGATACTTCCACCTGTGATTCAGTGAAACTTGTTGTATCGAATAGTAGCTCGTGGAGTGGATCCTCCTAGAGATGAGGAGACAGAGTGCAGAGACCTAGTAGCTGTAGCACTGATGACTGCTTGACCGATTCGACTCGGAGTGATTTGAATAGCCCAGTGGATAGAGATCCCAGTTTGGAGGCAGACCCATGGAGAATAGAGTGCATGATTTGGAAGCAGACCCACGGTACTCAATAGGAGGAGTAACTCTGATGGCTATTAGGGGGAGCACCTGGTTTGGTGACAGACCCACAGTGGAGGAGCGCCCGGTTTGGCAGAAGACTCGCAGTACTTGATAGGAGGAGTACCTTAGCAGTCTAAGGTTAATGAGTAGCGCCTCAGAGTCGTGACAGGGCCAATGTACTCGACAGAGAAGGAGTTCTCCAAAACAGTGTTTTCGATAATGAAAATCCTGGTTTGAGGTGAGTCAATGACCTTGGTGTTTCCTCATGTTTGTGATGGGTTATTTGATAACTTAGGTATATGTATGGGAATATACCTAAGTAATGGTTATCCATTGAAATCATACTTTGTGGTTTATCCTTGTTGGATTTGTGAAACCTTGGTGGTCTCTGGGTCCCTAATGAGTATCGTTATACTCACCCCTACACGGGCTATGCCCACACCTCGTTGTGTTGGATGCAAACGATGGAAAACGCTGATGGAGGTCGAGAGCGCTAGGACTGGACGGTACCCAGAGGTGGACCTCACAAAAAGTCGGTACCCGGAGGAGACGGACGGACGTGGAGCACTGAATATTCTATCTATACCTACCCTTCTGGTAGGATTCTTGGTGACTGATCCAGGGTCTTCTAGACACCTTCCAACTGTTTTTCTTTTAGTTGTACCTATTTTGTCATTTCCTTTACTTTATAGTTGGGATTGTATTTCTGGCCCCTTTACTTTTTATCACTACTTTTGTGTACAATTTTTACTTAATGTTTACTTCCGCTTGTACTCCGGTTGTGTGTGTTTACGTTTTATAAAGGCAACACCTTCCTAGTTTTAGGGAATTACGCCTTTGGTGCTAGTCGCTAGCCCCTGGCCTATGGAAGGCAGGCTTGGGGTAGTCATGATGCGGGCCTCAGGGGAAGGGTTGTGACACAATCAATAAAAACATTGAGACCCATTTAAACCATTGAAACGTTAAAAAACAATAAAATACCTTAAAAACCCAAAAAACCACAAACATCCCCTATATGTCTAAAAACATAAAAACTGTAAAATCCATCAAAATCCCAAGAAACTCTAAATAACTATAAAAATCCAAAAAAAATCCCTTAAATCCCCAAAAACATAAAAAACCCTTAAAACTTAAAAACATTAAGCAACCCTCAAAAACCTAAAAACACTTAGAACCCCTAAAAACCTAAAATAGAAAAAAATGATAAAAAACCTAAATCCCTAAAAAACCTCATTAACCCAAAAAACCCAAAAAAGCTTATAAAAATCCCAAAAAATCCTAAAAAATGCTTAAACCCCTAAAACACTGAAGACCCTTAAGATAACCATAAAAACCTAAAAAAATTAAAACCCCTAAAAAACTATAAATCCCCAAAATACCTTAAAAATAATAAAATCTCTTAAAATAACTAGAAAATCAAAAAGAACTACTTAAACCCCTAAAAATGTTTAATGTCTCTAAAAACCATAAAAACCATAAAACTCAAAAAAAAAATTAACACCCAAAAAACCACAAAAACCTTAAAATCTCTAAAAACCCTCAAAATCCCTAAAACCCAGAAAAAACTATAAAAGTCTAAACAACCTGAAAAATCATTAAAAACAGAAAAACAATAGTCACTAAGGAAACCCTAAAAATCTAAAAACACATAAAACCAATAAAAAACCTCAACAAACTGAAAAGACTAAAAAATTATGAAACTCTAAAAACCCTAAATACCCTTAAAATCCCTAAAATCCATAAAAACCATAAAATTACAAAAAAATTCCCTAAAATCTCTAAAAATGTTAAACAAATATAAAAACCAAGAAAATAATAACACCAACATAAAAACCTAAAAAAGGTAAAAACCCTAAAACCTAGAAACGTTATAAACCCTAAAAACCCTCCAAATCACTAAAAGTCTTAAAAACCCATGAATATCTAAAAAGGCCTCAAATCCATAGAAACATAAAAAAACCTAAAACCCTAAAAACCCATAATAAAGCCTTAAAAATCAAAAAATCTTTAAATCCCATAAAAACATAGTAACTCTAAAGACTGTAAAAGTCCTTAAAATCCATAAAACACTAAAATCCTTAAAAGACCTAAAAACCTAAAAACCCCTAATACCCCATCATTAAAACTCAAAAACTATTAAACCCCCTAAAAAATTACAACACTATAAATAACCTTAAAACCCCTAAAATATAAAAACCCATAATAACCAAAAAACCAGAAAACCCCTAATACCCTTAAATACCCTAATACCCCTCAAAATCCCAAAAAACCCAAAAAACCATAAAAAACCAAAAAATCAAAAAAAATCCCAAAAAATAAAAAAACCCTAAAAACCGAAAGAATGCCTTACTAAAAATTAAAATACTAAAATACTTGAAACCCCTAAAGACCTATAAATTCCAAAATCCATAAAACACTAAGAATCCTAGAAAACTAAAAAAATCCAAAAAACCCCTAAAACCTTAAAAACCCTAAAAACCGTAAAAACACTAAAAATTTAAAAATCCATTGATCCACTAAAATAATAAAAACTCTAAAAAAATTTAATACCCCTAAAAACTCAAAAAAAAACCAAATAAATGAAAACCCCCTTAAAACCCTCATAAACCCTAAAAGGCCTCAAAATACATAAAACCAAAAAATAGTAAAAATCCTAAAAAAATCCCTAAAAATCCAAAAACACATAAAAAACAAAAAATCCTTAAAAAAACTTTAGCCCCTCCCACAAAACTAATAACACTGAACATTCCTAAAAACCTAAAAGCTATTAAAAACGATAAAACCTAAAACCATCAAAATCCCTCAAAAACTAAAAACCTAAAAAAATCCTAAAAAATCCGTAACAATACCAAACAATTTCAAAACCTTTTAAAACCCATAGAAAAACCAAATGAAAACCTTTAAAGCCTAAAAAAACATAAAGCTTCTAAAAATCTAAACAACAAAAAACCCGTAAAAGACTATAAGACCCCTAAAAATCATAAAAACCACTAAAAACCATAAAACCCTAAAACCCATAAAAACTAAAAAATCACTAAAGACTCTAAAAACCCTTAAAACCCTAAAAATATTAAAAGGATTAAAAATACTAAAAAAACCTTAAAAACTCAAAAACCCATAAAAACCCCTAAAACCTTCAGAATCCTTAAAAACACTAAAACCCATAAAAATCATTAAAAAGACTAAAAATTCTTAAAAAACACAAAAAATCCTAAAACCTCCCAAAATCCCTAAGGGAAGATGAAAACCCTATGAAACTCTTAAATCCTAAAAAATAAAAAAAATTGATAAAAACTACAAAATCCAACAAGACCCTTAAAACCGCTAAAAACTCTTTAAAACCCTTAAAACTGTAAAAACTATAATAAATAATAAAAGGACCTAAAAAGTACTAATAACATAAAAACCTTAAAAATCATGAAAACCTTAAGAAGAACATAAAAACCCTAAAATAAATAAAGCACCTAAAAACCTAAAAATTTCATAAACCATAAACAACCCATAGAATACTATAATACAACTAAAAACCATAAAAACCCATAAAAACATAAAAACGACAAAAACCGATAAAAACACTAAAACAAATTAAAAATCTAAAATCCATTTAATCCCCAAAGAATGTTTGAAAACTCTAAAAAAACTAATATCCTGAAAAGTCAAAAAACCAAAAAAATCCCAATAAACTCCAAAAACCATAAAACTATAAGAACCCTCAAAATCACTAAAACCCTAAAAATGATAAAAATTCTAAATAATCACTAAATATCCCAAAAAAGATAACAACTCTAAAATACATTCAAATTATAATAAAATTATAAAAACCTAAAAAAACATAAAACCCCTAAAAAAGGTAAAAACCTAAACACCCTAAAATCCATTAAAATATCTAAAAATACCATAAACCCATAAAAATCATAAAAATACCAAAGAATCACTAAAAACATAAAAAAAATATAAAAACCCCGAAAAACAACATGAAAACCTCAAAAACCCCTAAAACGTTCAAACTTCTAAAAAACTACGAAACCTTAAAACCACTAAATCCTTTAAAACCCCTCAAAACACTTAAAAACTTTAAAACCCCTTAAAATTCTAAATAATGCATTAAAAATCCAAAAAATGAAAAAAAAACCTAAAAAATTTGAAAAAACCTAAGAAACCCTTAAAAGTCTAAAAACACTTAAAACCACTAAAAACCCAAAAATAAACTTAAAACCTAAAAAAACTAAAAAAATAAAAACACATGAAACACTAAAAAATCTAAAAACACTAAAAACCCACTAAAAACTCTAAGAACTCTTTAAAATGAAAAAAAGTTAAATAACTCTATAAAACATTAAAACTCCTAATATATATAGAAAACCCTATATCCCAATTAAAACCCAAAAAACCCTAAAGAAACCATAAAATCTTAAAAATAACTAAAAACACTAAAAATCCATAAATGTCTTAAAAGGGCCCTAAAAATCCCTAAAAACAAAAAAAAATCATAAAAACTATGAAAATCTATATGAAAACTGTAAAAACATAAAAAAAAATTAAAACCCCTAAAAAATCTAAAAAACACTAAAACCTCTAAAATACACTAATAACCCTAAAACCCCATAAAAACTCAATCAATACTCCAAAAACCATAAAAACTATAAAAAAAGGTAAAAATTATAAGATCCCTTTAAACCTATACAAATTTTAAAACACTAAAAATCATAAAATCTCTAAAAACAAAAAAAAACCTAAAAACACAAAAAATGTCCTAAGAACCCTAAAACCCCTCATAGTCTCTAAAAACCCACTAAAAACAATTAAAAACCCATGAAATCCATAAAACCCATAAAACTCTAAAACACATTTAAAACACTTATAATTTTTAAAAAATAAAATAACCTTAAAACCCCTAAAAAATATGAAAAACCCAAAGACACAAAAAACCATAAAACCCATAAAATTACCTAAAACCATCAAAATCCATAAAATCCCTAAAAATACGTAATAATATAAAAAACCATGAAAACCATGAAAACCCCTAAGAAAACCTTAAAAACCTAAAAATTGTAAAACCCCTAAAAACTGGACAAACACAAAAAGCTATAAAAACCATAAAACCCCTAAAACTCTCCAAATCCATAAAAACACTAAAACCCCCAAAAACCAAAAAGGCGCACAAAATCCGTAAAAATGTAAAAAATCCTATAACCCCTAATACCCATGTGAAAACCTTAAAACAAAAATAAAACACTCAAAACCCATAAAAATAATAAAAATACTAAAAACCATAAATATCTATAAAAACACTAAAACCATTAAAAAGAATAAAAACCCATAAAACATTAAATATCCTAAAAACCCATAAAATCTTAAAAACCCAATAAAAACCAAATACCATATTTAACCATTAAAAAAATAAAATACTAAAAAAACAATAAAAACAATAAAAACTCTAAAAACATAAAAAACCCTAAAAACCGTAAAACCCCTCAAAACCATAAAACCCTAAAAATAGGGAAAAAACCTCAATTATCCCAAAAATACCTACATAAGTTAAAAAATCTATGACCCTAAAAATCCATAAGAAAACATTAGATACCAAAAAAAATGTAAAAATCAAAAAAATTCCAAAATATGCTAAAACCCCTATAAAACCCAAAAACCCAAAAACCCCTAAAATAATTTAAAATCCATAAAAATCCATAAAAAACCATAAAAATCTTGTAAGGTGTAAAAAAATCCCAAAAAAACATAAAAGGCCTAAAACCTCTAAAAACCCTAAAAAACCTGTAAAACCGAAACACACTAATCCCTTATAAAACTAAGAAATAAAATATCCCATAAAAACACCAAAACCACCAAAATGCCTAAAAAATATTAAACCAATAAAAATGTTAACAAATATAAGAAACATACAAAACACAAAAAACTCAAAAAAAACTAAAAAACCTACAAAACCATACAAACCCTAAAATCCCTAAACCCCCCCCCCCCCCAAAAAAAAACCTCTGAAAACCAATAGAAGTACCATAAAAACCTAAAAAATACAAAAAAATCTGTGAAAATTTAAAAAACCCTGAAAACCTTGAAACTCCCTATAAAAACATTAAAAATATAAAAACACATAAAATACCAGAAAACCCTAAAACCCTAAAAACCCTGGAAGACCCTTAAAACCCTAAAACCCATAAAACCCATAAACCCCTAAAAACCCAAAAATCCCATAAAAATCCAAAAAAAAATCTCGAAAAACTGTAAAAAACCTTCAATCACTTAAAAAAATTAAAAAATCAACGAAACCATAAAAACACAAAAAACTAAAAAAATCCTAAAACCCTCAAACCAAAAAAGAACCTGATAACACAAAAATCCCTAATAACCCTAAAAAAACTATAAAAACATTCAAACCATTAAAAATGTTTAAAATAACTTACAAAACATAAAAACTAACAAACCCATAAAAAATAAAAAAAAAATCATAAAACCCCTTAAAAACCCCAAAAATCCAAAAAATTCCTAAAAAACCAAAAAAACAAAAAAATCCATACAAATAAATAAAAATGTAAAAATCCCTTGAAACCCTAAAAAACAGTAAGAAAACATTAAAAACAAAAAACAATTAAAACACCTAATAACCTGAAAAATGATAAAAACCCCAAACCCCCTAGAAACTATAAAAACCATAAAACCCTAAAACCCTTTAAAATCTCATAAACCCTTAAATTACACTAAAAATTCTAAAAACCCATAACCACTAAAAACATTAAGACCCAAAAAAACCAAACAACCCGTAAAAACCATAAAACCCTCAAATTCCCTACAAACCCTATAACCCATAATTATCAAAAAAAATACTAAAAATACATAAATATATAAAAAACTAAAACCCTAAAAATAATAATAAAACCATGAATCCTTAAAAAAATATTAAACCCCTAAATACCTAAAATATGAGAAAACATTAAAAACCCAAATAATCATAAAAACAAAAAAAACTAAAAACCATAATAAACCCATAAAACCATAAAATCACTAAAAAATATAAAAATAAATTTAAACACCTACACACTTTAAAAATATTAAGAACCATTAAAACTTTAAAAATTATAAAAAATAATTAAACCCAAAAAAACCGTAAAAACCCTCAAAATAAAACAACCCTCAAAATCACTAAAAACCCATAATATTACTAAAATTTTCTATAATCCTTTAAAACATAAAAAAACCCATAAAACCCCTAAGAAAACCATAAAAATAAAAAAGTAGTTAAAACCCTCTAAAAACCAAAAAAAATCTAAAAACTATAAATAACCCATGAAACCCAATAAACAATAAATCCTCTAAAAACCATAAAAAACATAAAATAACCATAAAAATCTGAAAATGCACTAAAATTTCTAAAAACGCTTTCAACCCCTTAAAAATGTTAAAAATATATAAACCCCTTAAAACAATAAAAAAAATCAAAAAACCCAAAAAACAAAAAATAAATAAATAAATAACTCTAAAACGCCATTAAATCCCAAAAAACGAAAAAACTATAAAAATCAATAAAAATACCTAAAAATATAAACAACCTAAAACCCCTAAAAACCCCTAATAAAAAATATAAACCTAAAATCACTAAAAGAACTAAATCTACTAAAAAACCCTAAAAACCGTAAAACCCCTTAAAAGCCATAGAAATCTTAAAACCACTAAAACCTTTAAAACCCCCTTAAAAACCATAAAAACCCTTAAAAACAATTAAAATATCTAAAACCCTTCAAATACATAAAAAATTTCATTAAAAAAATTAAAATACATTAAAAACTTAAAAGAACCAGAAAACCCCAAAAAAACCATAAAAACACTATAACAAATACTAAAATCCCACAATATACCTCAAAACCCTCAAAACCATAAAAATATTTAGAAATGCCTAATAACTAAAATCCCCTAAATTCACTAAAACCAAAGGAAAATCTTAAAAAAACCCAAAAAACACCAAAAACATAAAAATTATACACACCCAAAAAACCCTAAAACCCATAAAAATTCCCAAAATCCCTAAAAACACTAAAAACATAAACATCCAAAAAATTCCTTAAAGATTCATAATAACATTAAAAATGTTAAAACATGAATAACTAAAAGAAAAACTTAAAAACATATATTCACTTAAAACCCTAAAACCTATAAAATGATAAAAACCCCCAATAAAACCATAAATAGACCTTAAATCTCCTAAAAACATAAAACCCCATAAATAATAACATCCCCCAAAACCCATAAGAACCATAAAAACTAATAAAAAATCTAACAACACTTTAATAACTAAATAATACCTTAAAACTGCAAGACCAAAAAATTGATAAAATCCCAAAAAAACCTTATGATCCCTAAAAACATTATGATCCCTAAAAATTTATAAAACCTAAAAAACCATACTGATCCTAAAAAGATCAAAAAAACTTACAAAAATAAAAACCTTGAAAAAGATTAATAAAAGTATAAAATACTAAAAACACTTAAAAACCATAAATAACATAAAAAATGCCAAAAACCCAAAACAACAAAAAACCTTATAAACCCTAAAAACCACTGAAAACTATAAAATCCCATTAGAACCCTAACAACATTAAAAAACACTAAAACCCCTTTAAACCCCTAAAATTCTCATAAAAACCCTAAACCTCCAAAAAACCATAAACACACTAAAAACCCTTAAAAATATAAAACCCTAAAAATCCATAAAACTCTAAAAACCATAAAAATCCAAATGAACACTAAAAATCCCTATAAATATGATACCCTAAAGTACCTATGAATATCATTTAAACCTAAATATACATTAAACCCCTAAAAACATAAAAACCCCCCCAAAACCCAAAAAACCCAAAAAACCCAAAAAACCCAAAAACACAAAAAACCCTAAACCCCTAAAAACATAAAAAACCTTATAAACCCATAAAAATCATAAAATCTGCTAAAATATCAAAAAAACCTTTAAAAACTAAAAATATAAATATTTATAAAAACCCTTAAATCCTCAAAAAAACAAAAAAAAAACAACTAAAGACCAAAAAAACAAAAAACCTACAACCATAAAACCCCTAAAATAACATAAAATCCAAAAAATACTTAAAAACATAAAAATCATGAAAAACCTTGAAACCCCCTAAGAAAACCATAGATTCATAATATAACATAAAACCCTTAAAAACTAAAAAATGCTAAAAACCCTAAAAATTCTATACACCTTACAATCCTTAAAGTCCTGAAAACCCCTTAAAACCTTAAGAAACCCCAAAACCCATAAAAACCAAAAAACAATTAGAAAATCTAAAAGTCCATTAAACCACTAAATTCTTAAAAAACTATAAAAACTTTAAAACCCTTGAAAAACTCAAAAAACCCCCTAGAAACACTAAAACACGTTAACATTCAAAAAAATCCCAAAAAATCCCTCAAAACATAAAAACCCGTGAAAATTCCAAAGAAAACCTCCAAACCTAAAAACTCTAAACACCCAAAAAAACTAAAAAAAGCTTAAATCCTAAAACCCCTATAAATTCCCATAAGCTTTAATAACTAGAAATACCCATGAAATCCATAAAACCCTAAAACTCATTTAAAACCATAAAACTCACTAAAAAATCTAAAATCTCATTAAACACATCAAATAATTAAAAAAACTACCAAAACTTAAAAAACCAAAAAAAACCAAAAAAAGTAAAAAAACCAAAATAAACCCTCAAAATATCGAAAAACCTAAAATAATAAAAAACCATATAATCCCTAAAAATCCTTAGAAAAGTAAAAATCATAAAACACATAAAACCCCAAATAAAACCTTCAGAACATAAAACACTTAAAACTACAAAAAATGTAAAAAATGATGAAATCCCTAAAATTTTCTAAAAACTCAAAAAACCATAAAACTCCTAAAACCCAAAAAACCCAAAAAAAATAAACTAAAAACTATAAAAAACATTTAAACCCCTAAAATTGTTAATAAATATAAAACCCCTATAATACTTAGAAAACTCAAAAAAACATTTAAAACCAAAATACATAAAAACCCATGAAATCCTAAAAATCCATAAAAACACTAAAAAAAATTCTGAAAAAATTCCCCTAAATAGTCATAAAAGTGTAAGAAACACTAAAACCATAAAAACCAATAATAAAACCTTTAAAATCTAAAAACAATTATAACCCCTTAAAAAACTAAAAATGCTAAAAACCCAAAAAAACCTTAAAAAGACCCCAAAAACTATAAATCCACTAAAAACCATAGAACCCCTAAAAACCCATTAAAAACCTATAGAACCACTAAAAACACTACAAACCCTTTAAACCATTAAAGTTTTTGAAAATATAAAACCCTAAAATACAGATAAAACCCAAAAACCCCTAAAATCGTAAATACCTTAAAAACCATCAAAATCCCTAAGAACCATAAAAAACCATGATAATATTAAAAAATCCAAAAAATCACTAAAAATAGAAAAACCCCGAAAAGACTTAAAACCACTAAGAAAACATTAAAAATATAAAAAACATAAAACCTTAAAACCTTAAAAAATCCTAAAAACAATAAAATCCAACAAACTGTTAAAACCCCCAAAATAACAAAAAATAATAAAAACCATAAAAATGCTAAAAAATCCTTAAAAAATACCTAAAAACATAAAATACCTAAAAAACTAAAAAACCATAAGAAAACCTTAATTTCATAAGAACAATTAATCCCCATAAAAACCTTTAAACCCTTAAACATCATAATAAACTCTCAAAACCATAAAAACCCCAAAAAACATAAAAACCCAAAAAAATTAGATAAATACCCAAAAAAACTAAAAAAATAAAAACGCTATAAAATGCTAAAATGTTAAAAAAACTATAAAACCCTTAAAAAATAAAAAAACTCAAAAAAACCCATAAAAACCAAAAAACCATATAAAACATAAAAACCCTAAAAACCATAAAACACTAAAAATCCATGAAAATCCTAAAAACCATAAAAATCATAAAAAATACCTAAAATATATAAACATGGAAATACCACTAAAACCCTTAGAACCCGTAAGAAAACCTTAAAATCATAAAACACTTAAAACCCATAAAAACACAAAAATATAAACACTAAAACCTCCTAAAAGATACTAAAATCTATAAAAAGAATCTAAAAACCCTAAAACCCCCTAGAATCCATAAATACCTATAAAATCTCTAAAACCCATAAAAACCATAAATCCCTCAAAAAACTCTAAAACCATTTAAAACCCAAAGAACATTAAAAACTCTAAAAAAAGATAAAACTGAAAAAAAATCAAAAATCCCCTCAAACCCAAAAAAAATCCATAAAAACATTAAAATCTATAAAATTCCCTAAAACCCCAAAAAATACATAAAAACCCTAAAACCATAAAATTGTAAAATAGCCCTAAAATCCCTAAAAATTAAAAAATGAATAAAAACCTTTGAAACCCTTAAAAACCTAGAAATTCCATAAAAATTCTTAAAAAAATTACAAAATAGTAAAATACCTATGAAAATATGAAAAACAAATAAATACTTAAAAACACAAAAAAAATAAAATAATGTTAATGACCCTAAAACCCCTAAAACCCTGAGAAACCATAAAAATCATAAAAAATCATAAAACCATAAAAGAACATGAAAAAATATAAAACCCTAATGAAAATATAAAAATTTGAAAACACCAAAAACTATTTAAAATGTTAAAAAACATCAAAACCAATAAAAACTCAAAAACCCCTAAAAACCAAATAAACGATAAAACCCACTAAAACCCCCAAAAATCCTAAAAATCTATAAATACTAAAAAACCTAAATAATACCTATAAAACACTATCAAAATAAAATCAAAAAATCTTCAAAACAATAAGTGAACATTAAAAACATAAAACACTTAAATCCCCTAATAACTTGAAAATGATAAAAACCCCAAACCCACTAAAAACTGTAAAAACCATAAAAACCCGAAAACCCTTTAAAATCCAATAAAACCATAAAATACAGTAAAATTTATAAGAACCCTTAAACCTATGAAAACATTAAAACCTTAAAAAACAAAAATCACCCAAAAATCAAAAAACCCTCAAAATCCCTAAAAACGCTAAGTCTCATAAAAATAAAAAAACATAAAAATATCTAAATATATAAAAAAACCTAAAACCCTAAAAATCCTAAGATAACCATAAAACCTTAAAAACATTAAACCCCTAAAGACCTAAAAAATGTGAAAACATTAAAAACTATATTTATAAAAACCCCAAAAAAATTAAAAACCCCAAAGAAACCATAAAACCAGAAACCCCTCAAAAAATATAAAAACTTTTTCAACCCCTACACACATTAAAACATAAAAACCCATTTAAATTCTAAAAACTCTAAAACAAATCCTAAAACCCAAAAAAAAAACATAAAAACCCTCAAAATATAAAAAAAACTCTCAAAATCACAAAAAACGTATAAAAATATTAAAAGTCCCCAGAATCCTTTAAAACGTAAATAACTCTAAAAATCCTTAATAAAACCTTAAAAAATTAAAAAATTAGTTAAAACCCCTAAAACCCCAAAAAATATAAATACCATAAATGATCTAAGAGAGACAAAATAATAATAAATCCCGTAAAAAATAAAAAACTTATAATCCCCATAAAAATATGAGAACCACTAAAATTTCTAAAAACCCTTTCAACCATTAAAACATTAAAAAACTCTAAAACCCTTAAAACTATAAAAAAACTAAAAAAACCAAAAAAAAACCTAAAACCCCATTAATACCCAAAACATTATAAAAATCATAAAGACTCTAAAAATAAATAAAAATACCAAAATACATAAATACCCTAAAACTCAAAAAATCCCTAATAAAACCATTAAAACCTAAAAACACTGAAAACCTAAAAATTATATAAATACTAACAACCCTTAAAATCCCTAGAAATCAAAAAACCATAAAATCCCCTAAAACATTTATACCCCCTAAAACTATAAAGGTAAAAAAAACCCTGAAAATCCATAAAAATACATTAGGAGAGGCCTCTGAGCGGCTATGCCTTCCCCTCTGAGTGCTCCAGTGTCATCTTCCTCCCTGCGTATCTCCTTCCTCCTCCAGTCGCTTCATGCAACCCGAACTTGGATAGTTCATCCTATGTGCAACGCCAGTTCTTCAAGCTTCTCCCAGATCCTATTGCACGACATATTTTCAGGAGTTTGTCGCTCGTCAGAAGATTTGTATTTGATTATCGATCGATGACTGATTTGGTGTTCTTTTGGCGTGGCTTTGGCTTGAGGACCTCAGGGGTGGGTTAGTTTTGCTCTATCTCTACTTGGGATTTGGTGTCTGCCTTGATTCTGCATCGGATCTGGCGTATTTCTGTTGCCAGTTCTGGTGTTCTTTCTGCATGGTCATCTTCAGGTCCTTCGGTTGATGTCAGCACAGCTTGGTCTCTCGGCTTTCTCAATCCTTAGAGACAGTGTTTTGGATTTTCATTTGACCTATTCTTGGTGCTAGATCTATTTCCGATATCGTTCAGGTGTTCTCCCGTTGCAATTTTGGTTTCTTTTCCTTGGGTGGGAGGTGTTTCTGTTCGGCCTGCTTCGGGTTATGATCTTCTTGCTCGCGGTTTCTCCTGCGTGATTTCAGAGGTTTTGGTGCAGTGCTGCCATTGACTTCAGATTGGTGTCTGTCCTAGTGTGCTTCTGGTGCTGGGAGAGTTTTTATGATGATCCTACGTTGCCTCGATGGGTCTTAAAATGGTTTCATTTCCTTCCTGGATTGGCTTGGCATCGGATGTGGAGTGTCCTGGAGGGGGAGGTAATGGTTTCCGTCTTGATAGTCTTGTTTATTTTTCTATTATTTAAATTATAGCAAGATGCTGACTTTGGAATGGAGTTGGGTGAGGGTGATGTTGTGCTACTTTGGGATGATGTCCATTGAAGCTGTGTGTTTGTGGTGTGCTGGAAGTTGACTAGATGGGAAGCTTGCTATGAAGGAAGTTCTTGTTCTTGGCTTGGCTGTGATGCTTGATGTGGCAAGATGATTGGATTGAGGTTCAGAACGATTGGTGTGGCTGTGATGATTGGCGATGGTGATTGGTCATGATTCTATTGGGATCTTTTCTGGTTTTTTTCATTTTTTATTTTTGTGTGTTTTTTTAGTTCTTTGGGTTTTTGGGTTTGGGGTTGTTAAGGGTTTTTGGGTGTGGGTCGATTGACCCCTCCCCTCTCTTATTTGTCGTTCCATTTTCTTCTAATAAATTGGGGGGGGGGGGGTTGGTCATATCCCGACCCTCACATCTTCATTTCCCTAAAAACAATAAAAAACCCTAAAAACAATAAATATCCTTAAAAATCACTAAAAACCCTAAAAAATAAATTTCACTAAAATCCCTAAAAACCCCAAATAAAATCTTAAAAAAACAAAACCCCATAAAACATAAAAATTATGCACACCTTAAAAAAACCTAAAACCCATAAAAACCCTCAAAGTACCTAAAAACCATAAAAAAATAAACATGAAAAAATTACTAAAGATCTTTCAAAACATAAAAAAATTTAAACATGAATAAACCTAAGAAAAACATAAAAACCTATCTTCACTTAAAACCCCCAAAACCTAAAAAATAATAAAAACCCCCCAATAAAACCATAAAATTCTTAAAAATTCTAAACCCCCTAAAATCATAAAACCCCAAAAACCGTAAAACTCCCAAAAAGTCATAATAACAAAAAAAACTAATAAATACTCTAAAAACCATTTATAACAGCAAAAAACCATTAAAACTTTAAAACCCTAAAAATTATAAAATCCATGAAAACCCTATGAACCCTCAAAATCCCTAAAAACCCAAAACCCCTTACAAATCCTAAAAAAAGATCAAAAAATCCCTAAAAAACACTGAAAATTATTTAGAAAACCATAAAATATTAAAAACAATTAAAAACCCTAAATAACTTAAAAATTCCAAAACCCCCAAAACCCCAAAAAATCATTAAGAACCCTAAAAAACATGAAAACCAATTAAAACCATTAAAACCCATAAAAATGTATAAAAACCATAAATCCACTAAAAATGAAAATATCCCTTTAATCTATTGACAATGTTAAAAAACACTAAAACCTTATTAAAAAACTAAAATTCTCAAAACCCCCCTAAACCACCAAAAAATATAAAAACACTAAAATCCCTTAAAAAACATAAAACCCTTGAAATCCAAAAAACTCTAAAAACAAAAAATCATAAAGAACTCTAAAAATACTAATAAACATAAAACCCTAAGGCCCCTAAGAAATTCATTTAAACCTAAAAACTCAGGAAACCCCTAAAAACCTAAAAAACCACAAAACCCCAAAAACCCTAAAAGTCAATAAATTCTAAACCCCTAAAAACATAAAAAAAACCTTGTAAAACCATAAAAATCATATAACCCTCTAAAATATCGAAAAACCCTTTATAGCACTAAAAATATAAATTGTTATAAAAACCCTTAAATCCCTAAAAACTGAAAAGAATCCTAAAAGGCCAAAATAACAAAAAAGAAACTAAAAAACATAGAAACCTCTAAAATCATAAAAAAATATAAAAAATCCCAAAAAAAATAAAAATCCTAAAAAGTCTTTAAACCCCTAAGAAAACCAAAGAAACCTAATAACAATTAAAACCTATAAAAACCCTAAAAGGATAAAAAAACTAATAAACACTATAATCCTTACAAACAATAGAGGCTTCAAAACCCCTTAAAAACATAATAAACCTAAAAATCCATCAAACCCAAAAAAAACCACTAAAAATTCAAAAAAACCTTTAAACCATTAATTTTTTTAAAAAACTCTTAAAAACTTAAAACCATTTAGAAACTTAAAAACCCATAAAATCCCAAAACACATTAACATCAAAAAAATCCGTAAAAAACATAAAAAATAAAAAAAACCTTGAAAATCCATAACAAAACCTCCAAACCTAAAAACTCTTTAAACCCATAGAAATCCTAAAAAACTATAAAAACCATAAAACCTAAAAAAAATCCCAAAAACTCTAGAAACTAGATATACCCTAAAACCATAAAACTCCAAAAACTCATTAAAACCCCTAAAATCCACTAAAAACTATAAAAACTCATTAAAACCATAAAAATAATAAAAAAAACTAAAAACTATAAAACGTAAAAAACCTGAATAACCCAAAAAAACAAAAAAACATTAAAACCCCTCAAAATACCTAAAAACCCTAAAAAAATAAAAACCATAAAAATCCCTTAATATCCATAAAAATGTAAAAATCCTATAAGCACATAAAACCCCAAATAAACCCTTTAGAACATAGAAACACTTAAAACCAATAAAAATGAAAAAAAAATATGAAATCCTTAAAAAACCCTAAAACCCTAAACAACATAAAACCAATAAAAGCCTAAAAAATCATAACACTCATAAAAACCCAAAAAACGGACTAAAAACTCTAAAAACCATGAAACCCCTAAAACTGTTAAAAAATATAAAACCCCTAGAATACCTAGAAAAATAAAAAAAACATATAAACCCAAAAAACAATTAATCCCAAAAAATCCAAAAAAATCCAAAAAATACAAAAAATACAAAAAATTCTTAAAAACACTAAAAAACTACAAATCTGGAAAAAAACCTTAATATCCCTAAAAATGTATGAATTAATAAAACCTTGAAAACCACTTGTAAAACCTTAAAATTCTAAAAACACATAAAACCCTTAAAAACAAATAAATGCTAAAAACATAGAAAACCCTAAAGGACCCTAAAAACCATAAATCACATAAAAACCATAAAAATCCACTAAAAACAAATAAAAAACCTATAGCACCACCAAAAACTCTACAAGCCTTTTAAACCCTTAAAAGTTAAAAAAATAAAAAATTCTTAAAACCCTAAAAAAATCATAAAACCCATAAAACCCAAAAAATACCCTAAACCCTAAATACCTTAAAACCAATCAAAATCCATAAGAACCCTTCAAAACCATCAAAATATTAAAAAAATCCCTAAAATTCACTACAAATGTAAGAAACCCTAATAAAACATAAAACCCATAAGAAAACATTATAAACTTAAAAAACATAAAACCCTAGAAAATAATAAAATCCTAAAAACCATTAAATCCCACAAAATAACAAAAAACCATAAAATCCCTAAAAATCCTAAAAAATCCCTAAAATACCTAAAACATAAAATCACTAAAAAACTAAAAACCTTAACAAAACCTTAAAAAACTAAGAAAACATAAACCCCATAAAATCATGAGGACCCTCAAACATCCTATTAAACCACTAAAAAATATAAAATCACCAAAAAACATAAAAAACCAAAAAACCAATAAAATCCTTAAAAATAACTAAAAACTATAAAAAACACTATAAACCCCTAAAATGTTATAGAAAACTCTAAAACCCTAAAAAAATTAAAAAACTAAAAAAGACAAAAAAACAAATAAAAACTATAGAAAACCTAAAAACCCTAAAAATCCTAAAACGCTAAAAATCCATGAAAACCCTACAAACCATAAAAATCATAAAAAATACCTAAATTTATCTAAACAAGGAAATATCCCTAAAAAATTTGGAAACCCTAAGAGAACAATAAAATCTAAAAAACACTTAAAACCCATAAAAACAGAAAAAAACACTAAAACCATCTAGAAAGATACTAAAATCCATAAAATGATATGAAAACCCAAAAACCTTCTAGAACACATAAATACTTATAAAATCATTAAAAATCCATAAGAACCATAAAACCCTCTAAAAACTCTAAAACCATTTAAAACCTATAGAATATTATAAAACTCCAAAAACATTAAAAACTGAACAAACTAAAACAACCAATAAAAACCAATGAAATCCCTAAAAACCTTTAAAGCCATAAAATTACCTAAAAACCCCTCAAAATACATAAAAATCCTAAAAACCATAAAAATAATAAAATAACCCTAATATAATTTAAAATGTAAAAATTTATAAAAACCCTTTGAAAGCCTTAAAAACCTAAAAACACATAAAACCCATAAAAACCATAAAACACTAAACACCTTAAAATCATAAAAACCATAAAAACCATAAAAACCATAAATATACCTAAAAAACAACTTAAAACCAATAAAATCCTTATAATATCTCTAAATAAACTAAAATACATTAAAATAATTAAAAACGTTAAAATCTCTAAAAACCAAAACACACAAAAAATTTAAAAAAACCCATAAATCCATAAAAAACCATCGAAACCTTCAAAATCCTTATAAAACATAAAAAAAATAAAAAACTGAAAAAAATCATAAATATCCTTAAAACATAAAAATAGGAAGATACTATGAAAATCACAAAGATAATTTTCCCAAGGAAAAAACACATAAAACCCTTAAGAATCCTAAATAGTGTTAAAACCCATTAAATCACCTAAAATTCCTAAAAACTGTAAAACCCCCTAAAACCCATAAAGCAAAAAAACACACTCAAACCCAGTAATAACATTAAAAACCATTTAAACCACTAAAAACATTCCAAAACTATAAATATGAAAAAACCCACAAAAAATGAAATAGAATCCTTGAATTCCAAAAACCCATGAAATCCTTAAAAGCACTAAACACCATCAACATCCATAAAGACCAAAAAAATAATAAAAATACAAAAAAATATCTAAAATGACTACAAAATAAAAAAACCATTAAACCTTAAGAAACTCTTAAAAAAGAAAAAAACTTTAAATACCTAAAAAAATAAAAAACTCAAAAAACTCAAAAATCCCATAAAAATAAAAAACACTAAAAATCTTAAACAAACATTTAAACCCCTTAAAAATGATAGAATATAAAAAAAACCTTAAACCCCTAAAAAATCCAAAAAAACTAAAACCCAAAAACACCATTAAAAGCCTAAAAGCCTAAAACCCTCAAAATCCATAAAAACCAAAAAACCCAAAAGGCCCTAAAAATCCCTAAAAACCATTGGAAAAACATACAAACCTAAAAACACCTAAATCCAATAAACAATGTAAAATTTTATAAAACCACTTAAACCTTAAAACCCCAAAAAATAGGAAACCCATAAAAATGCGTAAAAAATTTAAAAACCCAAAAAATGCATAAAAATATTAAAACCCCTTAAAAATCATAAATCTAACTAAATAACTCTAAAACCCTTTTATAAAATTAAAAACATTAAAAACCTCCAAAACCCTAAAAAACTCAACAAAAACCCAATAAAACCGAAAAAACCAAAAACACCTTAAAACCATAAAACACCACAATATCTATAAAATGATAAAAACTAGTAAAAATAAAAAGACCCATAAAATCCCTAAAATGAAAAACAATGAAGCCCATAAAACCTATAAGAAAACGTAGAAAACCAAAACATAATCAAAACCCCTAAAAACATAAAAACCACTATAAATTGTAAAACCCCACAAAACCCCAAAACATTCAAAATTCCAAAAAAATCCTAAAAACCAAAAATAATCTTCAAAATGTGATAAAAATACTTACAAATGTAAAAACCATTAAAAAAATAAAAATAAATTATAAAGCATTAATAACCTAAAAACTCCTAAAAACCCTAAAAACATTAAAATCCCAAAGAACACAAAAAGACCCTAAAAACCATAAAAACCATTAAAATAATAAAATCCATAAAAATCCAAAAAAACATTAAAACCCAATAAAAACATTAAAATAACTTTAAACCCCTAAAAATGTTAAAAAATCTAAAACCCAATTAACCCTTATAAAACTCAAAAAACCCAAAACCCAAAAAAACCCATAAAACCCTAAAATCCTTAAAAACCCTAAAATCTATAAAATCCTAAAAACTCCCAATAATATCATAAAAAATACCAAAAAATCCAAAAAAATGTAAAAATACATGAAAACCAGGCAAACACCTAAAAAAGAAAACATTAAAGAAAATAATAACCTTAAAACCCAATAAAACGTTGAAACACCTATTAACCATGAAAACCCTTTAAAATACCTAAAACCACTCAAAATCCCTAAAACCATAAAAAATATAAAAATCCTAAAAAATCCTTAAATTTTTTTTCAAAATTCAAAAAAACAAAATAACCCAAAACACATAAAACCCCTCGAAAACCCCAAAAACCTAAATTTAAATAAACCCCTAGAAAACCAAAAAAATTCTAAAAACCGTAAAATACACTTAACACTCTAAAATCTCATATATACCATAAAACCCCCTAAAACATTAAAATCCACTAAAACCCCATAAAAAATGAGAACCCATTAATGAATCTGAAACATATTTAAACCCTTAGAAACATTAAAAAACTCTAAAAATAATTTAACTCCATAAAAAACATAAAAAACCCCAAAACCAAAAAAAACCTAATACCCAAAACACCCTCGAAATCATTAAAAACTGTAAAAACCCAAAAAAATTCATAACAAGACCCCAAATAATAGAAAAATATAAAAAACCCTAAAACCACGAAAACCCTTATAAAATCATAAAAACCTAAAAACTACTTAAAACCCCTAAAACCCTACAAAATGATAAAAACCATTAAAAAACAAAAACACATAAAAACACTAAAACCCTTAAAACACTTAAAAACCTGAGAACATATAAAATCCAATAAAATATCGAAAATCCCTAAAAATATGAAAAATAGAAAACCCCCTGAAAACCACTAAAACCCCATAAAATCCTAAAAATTCTTAAAAACCCTAAAAACCTAAAAAACTCTAATAACCCTAAAAACCACAAAAGACCCTAAAATTCCTAAAACCACTACAAATAATAAATCATCTAAAATCGTAAAAACCTAAAAACACATAAAACCCCCAAAACCACTTTAAACTCTTAAAACTCAATAGACCACTACAAATGAGAAAAATTTCTAAAAACAGAAAACCACAAAAAATTCAAAAAAACCCTAAAACATAGAAAACCCATAAAACCCTAAAAATCCAAGATACCCTCAAAATCCCTAAAACCCATAAAAACCCTTAATAATCCTTAAAAAATCACGAAAAACACTAAATACCTAAAACCCCTAAAAAAATTAAGAACCATAAGAAAAACATAAAAACTTAAAATGATTTCAAACCCATAATATACCTAAAATCTTAAGAAACCATGAAACCCATGAAATCCTTAAAAAAATTAAAACTTCAAAAATAATTTATCCACATAATAACGTTAAAAACATTAAAAAACCTAAATACTCATTAAAATTCAAGAAACCCTTGAAACCCTAAAATGACCATTAAACCTTATAACCACTATAAACCCTAAAACTTCTCCAAATCCCTAAAAACAATAAAAAAACATAAAAAAAATTAAAATCACTAAAATCACAAAAAATGAAAAAACCCTAAAACCCTAAAAAAATATAAGAAAACCTTAAAAAAATATTATCACATTAAACTCCTAAAATTTTTAAAAATCCTAAAACCCCCTAAAAACCCAAAAATCCCTAAAAACTCAAAATCACTAAAAACCCTATAACATAAGAATCCTAAATATCCCTAAACATTTGTAAAAATTTAAGAAACCCTAAAAACCAAAAAACCCATTAAAAACATAAAAACCGAAATAACATAAAACCCCCAAAACCCTTAAAAAATGAACACCCATAAAAATTCCCAAAATACCCAAAAAATCCAAAAACCCAAAAAACCCTTAAAAACCATCCAAAAACCATAAATCCCCTAAAACCCTAAAAACAAATAAAATATATAAAAACCAATTAACCCCATAAAACAATAATAAACACTAAAACCCATTAAACTATCAAAAAAATAAAAAAATAAAAACCAAAAAAAAAACAAAAAACCAAAAAATAATGAGGAATGATCTCAATTAGAATATAATATCTCATGGGATCCCCATGGCCTTGGTGGTTTCACTACCAATTTTTGGAACTAGGATTTATGGTAGATTCAGTTTTCTTTCCATTATTTAGGGGGTTTAAAATGGCATCTTTAATAATTTTTTTTATAAATATGGTTTCATTTCATCGATGTTTTTGCATTGAGTGGTTTGGAGATGCTTTTTGTGTGTTCTTACTATTCATGTATGCATATTTTTATCATTGGGAGGCTCAAAGTATAACATCATTGTTTCTGGTGGATATATAATCACTCCTAGATTCAACATTTTTATATATTTTCCTCATTAGTCATGGACATCGCTGGTTAAGTTGGTTTTCAGATTTTCGACTGCCAACACTACTTATTCACCTGGTTTATTAAGGGTTTAGTCCTCATATTTCCGGTTTACTATTGTCTCCAGGTTTGTGGGGGTGTAGTCCAATTTCCCGATGTTTCTTTGTAGGTCGTGCTCTTGTTTACCAACCAGTAGATGGGTCATTGGGTTCATGGTCATGGTTCTTGAGGGTTGACCAGTAACCAGTTGTGTATGAGTGTATGAGTGTTAGAGATTTTGTTTATGTGGAAGGTTCTTTTTGTTTTTTTTTCATCCTCTTGGTTTAAGACCACTTGTCAGCTGATGCCTCATCAGGTCTGTGGGGTTGCTGGTTCTAATTATTGGTTTTAGTTGTTATTTATTGGCGATCCTGGTTTACTCATTGACCATTTTTTCTCCTAGTTCTTCGATTGAGATTTCATATATAGTTTGATATTGAGTTCCCCAACACTTGTCACGCGTGGGGTGCTATACAGTTTGTGCTGGTGGTAGTTTGTTTCATTGCTGGGGTGTGGGTTCTTAGTTTATGTTGGTCATGTGAGGATTTATTGATTCATGAAAGTTGTATGTGATAGAAATGTGTTTTTTATATTTTATGTGGTGTTTCATCATGAGATCTTCACTAATGGTTTTTAGTTCTGAAGATTTCATGTGGTTCGATGAGTCTTAATGTTTTTGGGTTCCTCATCCCATGTTCTTAGTGGGAGGAGTTCACTTAATTATCCAACAACATATATTCTACTGGATTTTCTTCACGGTTCCGGGTTTTGATCATGCTGTCAGTTTAATGTTTTGTGATTGATGATGCTCCAGTTTCAGTTTTTTGGTTATGTTAATCATTCGTTGTGTCTCCAGGTTTGTATTTGGTTTTGTCATTGGTATTGGTAGATGGTTCATGGATCATTGATAGAGGTGTGCTTTCATCAGCATCCATCACTCACCAATTTTTTGGATGATGGTTCATCAGTCATCCTCCCCGATGGTCTGTGTGGGGATATGTAGATTTAATTATAGGGATATGTATTTTATCATTATATTTTCATGTGATTGGATTGATACTACTCTTTTTTGTCGATGAAATTTGGACCAAGGGTAGCGATTTCCTAGTTATTAGTTGGAGATGTGCCTAATTTTCTTGATATAATCTGTGGAGAAGGAAGGTCACTCGGTATTCCTTCATTATCATTGTTGGTTTTATCATTGACATACCTTGTTCCTTGGGTTTTTTGTGTGGTTCATTGGTTACCATCACTCCTAGTTCATTGGTCAACGATGGTGGTTACTATACCACATTGGTTCGTTGGTCGCCGATTTACCATTTATTTTACATTCTATTTAAAACTATCATGGTGTAGGTGGTCTCAGGTGAGGATATAGGCTGATTTGTGTTTGGGTGATTTGTTTCGGTGTAAGGGGCATGAATTTTCTCTGCTAGCTCATTCTACATAGGTGTGTGTTTACTCAGTTTGGTGCTCATTACTTTGATGGTTTTTGCTAGAGGATGATATTATTATGGTGGTAACATGGTGCTAGTGTGGTTATGTGTTTTGGATTGTCTCAGTTTGTCTTGTTGACTATTTTTGGGCTAGATCGGAGATGTAGGGTACTGGAAGATTTTGTAGTTTTTTCAGTGAGCTCGGGTCATGATACTTGTGGTTGGGAGGTGATGTTTTTCTACAGGCTGGGGATTAGGCTAGAGGGAGACTAGATAGTGATGTGAGGAGAAGGATGTGGGTATACAATAGGGTATTACATGGAGATACTAGTTGTTTTTAGTGTGTTTTGTTATTGTGGACTGAGTTTATACTCAAGTTCTAGTTGCATCTGGTTGGGAGTTGTCTCCATTGAGTGGTCAAATTTATGAGTTATAGTTTTCTATAGTTGGGAGATATTGTTGTGTGGATGGCTACTACTGGAATTGGGTTCTTGGGACCTAGTTTGTATAGTTGTTTGTTTGTGTTGTTTTTGGGCCCCATAGTTGAGAGATAGGTCGATGAGTGATGGTGATGGGAGCTAGGCATTGGGTGCTAGTTTTGGAAACTGAGTGTTGGTGTTATGATTTGGGTGTTGGGTACTGAAGATTCGGGCTATGTTGTTGTTGTTGCTTGAGGTTTTAAGGTATTTGGGAGATGGTGGTTGGGTTCAATGGGATTTATGAGGTTTCTTAAGCCAATTTTCTAGGTGATGGTTTGGTTGGTCTTTTTGAGGTTTTCTTGGGCCATTTTCCAGACTACGGTTTAGTTGAGTTTCATGAGGGTTCTCAGGCCCCTTTTCCTATATTGTTCTAGTTGGGCTTTTTGATAATTCTATGATCATTTTCTTGGTTTGTTTGGTTAGGATTTGAGAGTTTTCTTATGAACGTTTTCCTGGTTTTGGTCATTTGGGATTCATAAGGTTTCCCTAGCAATTTTGATTTTTTCTATCGGTGTGGGCTATCAGGCCATTTGGTTCGCCATATGGGTTCATTAATTTTATTTTAATTCCTTTATCTTTTTATATATTATATTCTATTTTACTTTAAAAAACACATAAAACCCAAAAAACATTAAAAACCCTAAAATCCCTAAAAACTATTAAAACCATAAATATCCAAAAAAATCCATAAAAATGTAAAAAACAAGAAAAACCCTAAAAACCCTATGAAAACCTTATAAATATAAAAAACATACAATCCCTAAAAACTAAATATTCTAAAAAATCTGAAAACCATATAAACCTTAAAATCCTCAAAAACCATAAAACCCCTAAATCATATAACAACCCTAAAAACCCATAAAAACTCTAAAAACCATTTGATCCCAAAAAAAATTGTACAAAAACTCTAAAAAAATCCTTAAAACCCGAAATACTCAAAAAAAACTAAACCCATAAAAACTTATAAAACTTTTAAACTCCCCCACAACCCTCAAAATCCTTAAAAACCATATAAATATATTCAATTCCTAAAAATACCTAAAAACCCCAAGAATGTTAAAAGACTAAAAATTATGAAAACCCTTAATAAAACCTTAAAAAATTTGAAATAATTAAGACATATAAAACCTCCAAAAACCTTCGAAATCACATAAATCTCCAAAAAATCATAAAAATACAAAAAATATCTTAAAATACCTAACATCAAAAAAACCCAAAAATCCTCAAAACCCCTAATAAAACATTAAATACCTAAAAATAATTAAAACCCATAAAAACATAAAAGTTATAAAATCCCATAAAGTACCCTAAAAACAGTATAAACCCATAAAAACCATAAAATCCCTTAAACCCATAAAACCAACAAAACCCAAAACCCACTAAAAATATAAAAACACTTCAAACAACAAAAAAGTTAAAAACACTAAAAAAATAAATCCCCTAAAAATAAAAAAAAAGCATAACCCCCAAAAAGACATAAAACACTAAAAACACTAAAAACACTAAAAACCTTACAACTTCTCAAAATCTCTAAAAATCTAAAAACCCTTGAAAACCCAAAAAAAACCATAAAAATACCTAAAAGGGTAAAAACTCATAAAACTCTTAAAAACTAATGAAAAATTTTAAAAAAACAAATGTTTAAAACCCCTAAAAACATTAAAACTGCTAAAAACCCCAAACCCTAAGAACGCCTAAAAATAATAAAATCTCTAAAAAATCATTAAAATCATGAAAAATTCAATAAAATCAAGAAAAATCTATAAAAACATAAAAACACCTAAAAAACATGAAAACTACTAAAAACACATCAAAATCCTAAAAACACTTATAACCCCTAAAAACCTAAATAGGGTAGAAACGTATAAAAAGACAACAAAAACCCTAAATACACTAAAAACCATAAAACCCCAAAAAACCTTAATACCCTAAAAAAACCCCGTAAAAACCTTAGACACCAAAAAATATCCAAAATTCATTTAAACAACCAAAACATTAGAAAACTATATAAAACCATAAAAACCCTAAAAATATAAAAAACATTAAAAACACGAAAAAAACCATAAGACACCTAAAATCACAACAACAATCCAAATCCGTAAAAACATAAAAAAACCATAAAAATGACGAAAAATTCATAAAAACATAAAAACCCCTAAAACCCAAAAAAAATCCAAATCAAACCTTAAAAGCATTAAAACACTTAAATCCCATAAAAACCTAAAAAACACTATAAACCATAAACCCCTAAAAAGCACTAAAAACCATAAAAACCATAAAACCCCTAAAAACATAAAAACCCATAAAACACATAAAAACCCAATAATCCAAAAAAAACCATCAAAACCATAAAAAATCATAAAAATCATAAAAATCGCTAAAAACCCTAAAAATTGAAAAAATCTTGAAAATCCCTAAAAATTCCTATAAATGTAAAAACCAATAAAATCTTGAAAAGCAATAATAAAATGATTAAAATTTATAAACAATTTAAACCCCTAGAATTATAAAAATTCTAAATACCCAAAAACCCCCAAAAAATACCAAAAAATCCCTAAAAACCATTAAAACCCCTAAAAACAAACAAAAAACTCTAAATTCAATTAATCCTATAAAAATCCTTTAAACGAATAATTTTTTAAAAAACTATAAAATCATAAAACCCCTAAAAACAAAAAATACCCTAAGAACCATAAAAACCTAAAAAACCCCTCAAAACTCCAAAAAACCAAAAAATCCTAACAAATCCATGGTTGTTACTTGGATAAGATGTAATAAAAGTTGTTGGTTCTTGGTGATGGTTGGTGTGTTGCTGCAAGATGGAATGTTCTGTGAGGTTGGGTTACTGAAGTTGCTGCTAATGGTTTTGATGTTAATGGATGCTGGTTGCTGAATGACTAGTGTATGATTGTTGGTATTGGTGCTGATGGATGCTTTTTCCTGATGTGATTGGAGCTGATGCTGGTGACTTTTATGTATTTCTTCATTGTGCATTTTTTCCTCTTTTGGTATTTCTTTTTTTGTGGTCTTTGGGTGTGTGTTTGTTAAGGGTTTTTGGGTGTGGGTTGATTTACCCCACCCCTCCCTTGTCTGCAGTGTCTCTGTGTCTTTTTTCTAATAAACTTTGGGGGTGTCGGTAATAGCCTGGCCCCAAACCTTCCTTGCCTAAAATCCTTAAAAACCAAAAAAACCATAAAACCACTAAAAATATTAAAACCATAAAACCCCATTAAAACAATAAAAAACTAAATAATATAAAAACCCATTCTACCCCTAAAAACATTAAAAAATATAATAACCAATAAAACCCCTAAAAATAATAAAAATTTCAAAATCCATCAAAATACATAAAACCCCAGAAAAATCTATAAAACCCATAAAAATACCTAAAAATGTAAAAAAACAAAAATCATTGAAATCCCCTAATAAAACCATGAAAATTAAAAAACATAAAATATAACTAAATAAATAAAAAATGTTTAAAACCTTAAAAATCTGAAAAACCATAAAACCCCTAAAAACATTTATAGCACTAAAACAACATATAAACTTTAAATCCTAATAAAAGATCTAAAAACCTTTTGAACCATGAAAAATGTTTAAAAACTATAAAAACACTTAAAAACATCAAAATCCTTAAAAACCTTAAAAATCCCAAAACAACCTATAAATCCCTAAAATCATAGAAAATACTAAAATCCATAAAAAACCATTAGAAACCCTTAAAAACTAAAAAAACTAAAACCCCTAAAAACTAAACAATGCTAAAAACCGTAAAAACTATAAAACCATTAACTCCTAAAACCAATAAAACACCCTAAAATCCATAAAAACCATAAAACCCCTGAAAACCCACTGAAAAAATTAAAACACTTTTAAACCCATAAAACATAAAAAACACTGAAAACCTTAAAACCACTATAAAATTAAAAAATCTAAGAGCATTAAAAATTCAAAAAAAGCGTAAAAATAAAAAACCCATAAAACCCAAAAAAAACTCAAAATAATTAAAAAGAAATAAAAACCAAAATAATTGTAAAAAAGCATCTAAAAATATATAAAATCATAAAAACCCAAAGAAACTCTAAAAAACCCAAATGAATCATAAAACTCTTAAAACCTTAAAATAATTTAAAAACATAAAAATGTTAAGAACCCAAAATACCCTAAAAACCATAATAACTCTAAAACCCCTCAAAATATCAAAAAACCTAAAAAACATTAAAATCCCAAAACAACCCAAAAAATACCTAAAAATGTGAAAAAACTAAAATCCCTAAAAACCCCTATAAAAAACTTTAAAACATGTAAATAAATAAAAACCTTAGAAAGCATAAAAATTGATAAAAACCCTAAAAACCCTAAAAGGTAAAAAAAATTATTAAACCCCCTTAAAACCATAAAACCCCAAAAAACATAACAAAACCTAAAAACCTAGAAAAAAACTAAAACCCATGTAAAAAATGAAAAATTTGTAAATCCAATAAAAATGATAAAAAATTATAAAAATGATAAAATAATCAAAAAACACTAAAACCAAAAAAAATCTCTAATAAACACTAAAACCTTTAAAAACCCGAAAAACCTTAAAAACCATAATAATCCAATAAATCCATAAAATCCCTAAAAATGTAAAAAACCTCGAACACCCCTAATAAAACCATAAAACTCCAAAAAGAATTAAAACATATAATAAACCTAAAAATGATAAAACCCCTAAGAAAACCTAGAAATCCAAAAACCCTAAAATCCCTAAAATCCTTTAAAAGTATAAAAAACCTAAAATCCTATAAAAACTCTAACAATCAACTAAAGACTCTACAAACCCATTAAACCCCTGAAAAGATTAAAAAACTCAAAAAACCATAGAACCCTAAAAAACCCTTAAAAACCAAAAAAAATTAAAACCGCAAAACCCTTAAAACTCTAAAAATTCACAAAATCACTAAAAACAAAGAAAACCCATAAAATAGTAAAAAATAAATAAAAATTACCAAAAACCTGAAATACCCTAAAAACATTAAAACCCATAAAAATCATGAAAACCTAAAAACAAATAAATACACCAAAAAACATTAAAATTCTACAAACATCAAAATCCCAAAACCCCTCAAAACTATAAATATTATAAAAAATATCTAAAAATCAATAAAATCCTAAAAAAACCATATAAACCCATAATAAAACCTTAAAAACCTAAAGACAATTGAAACCCATAAAACCTAAAAATTTCTGAAATCCCAAAACCCCTAAATGACAGTAAAAACAAAAAATGTCCCCAAAAACCTTTAAAAAATTAACCCGTGTAAAAACTAAGCATAAATAAAAACCCTTTAAACCCATCAAAATGTTAATAATGCTAAAAGAATTAAAACCCCTCAAAAAATCAACAAAACCTTCAAAACCCAAAAAAACAAAAACACCATAAATACCACAAAACAATAAAAATCCTTAAAAACCATAAAAACTATAAAAACCATAAAATCAATAAAAATTAGAAAACCATAAAAACCATAATATATCCTAAAAATCCCTAAAACCTATAAAAATGTAAAAAAACCCAAAAAAACTCTATGAACACCTTAGAAACCTAAAAACACATTAAGCCTCTTAAACCACTAATAAAATGCTAAAATAATTAAAAACCCAATAAAACATCAACATACCTAAAAGCATAAAAACGATAAAAATCCTAAAAAATTCCCTAAAATAACTAATGATGTAAATACACTAAAATCCATATGAAAACATTAAAAACCTAAAAATAATTAAAACCCCTATAAACCGTAAAAACACTAAAAATTTCTTAAAACCACTAAAAACAATAAAGCACTCCAAAAAACTATAAAAACCCATAAAACCAACTAAGAACTCAAAAAAACCTAATAATACCCTAGAAACCCAAAAACCATAACAAACCTTTAAATCCTTAAAACCCCTAAAAAACATAAATATACAAAGAAATCCATCAAAATGTAAAAAACCATAAACCCTAAAACGTGTTAAGAAAACGTTAAAAACCTAAAAAACATGAAAATATTAGAAAATAAAAATACCAAAAAATACAAATAAACAATAATAACAGTATTAACTATAGAGCCCCTAAAAACAATTAAAACTATAAAAATTGAAAACAACCAAAAAAACCATGAAAAACTCTAAAACCACTTTAATCCCTTAAAGATGATAAAGAACTCTAAAGAAGCTTAAAAATCATAAAAAAAAACTAAAAAACCCCTCAAACCCAAGAAACCCATAAAAATAAAAAAAATCTTTAAACCACCCAAAATCTATAAAATCCCAAAAAACTATAAATATCTTAAAAAATATGTAAAATCACTAAAAATAAAGAAAATCCTAAAAGCCCTAAAAATCCCTAAAATCCATTTAAAAACTAAAAAACTTAAATCTCTAAAATCTTAAAAAACCTTACAAAACAAAACAAAAACTTAAAGCCGATACAAAACCAAAAAACACATAAAACCCTAAACACTCAAAATAATGAAAACCCTTTAAACCCATAAAAATATTTAAAAAATTAAATACCATAAAACTTAAAATCCCATAAAAGTATAAAAAATACCAA
Organism: Viscum album; assembly: GCA_963277665.1. Taxonomy (NCBI): domain Eukaryota; kingdom Viridiplantae; phylum Streptophyta; class Magnoliopsida; order Santalales; family Viscaceae; genus Viscum; species Viscum album. The sequence continues at coordinate 44,694,203 of OY728151.1, forward strand.
AAAAATCCATAAAAGTATCAAAATTTTTAAAAATCCTAATGACCCTAAAAACCCCTAAGAAAACCATAAAATCCTAAAAACACTATAACCCCAACAAAATATAAGAAAAAACTAAAAAACAAAAAACACCAAAAACCATAAATACCCTATCAACCCATAAAACCCTAAAATGTAGAAAAAACTTTAGAAACCCTTTAAACTAATAAATACATTAAAAAATTAAAAACACCTTATAAACCCAAAATTCTCCAAAAGACCCTAAAAAATAAAAATATCTATAAAACCAAAAAAAACTCAAAATTTCTGAAAACCCTAAAACACTATAAGAACCTTATATATCATTAAACATCTATAAACACATAAAATCCATAATCACCATAAATTCCATAATTAAACCATTAAAATATAAATACACAAAAACCCCCCCAAAAATTGAAAAATGCTAAAAACCTAAAAAACCCAAATATCCCTAAAAACCAAAAAAACCAGTAAAAAACTAAAAACTCTAAAACCCTAAAAACCCACTAAAAACTCAAAATATCCTTTAAACCAAAAAAATGAAAACAAACTCAAAAAAAGTTAAAATCCCTGAAAGCTCATAAAAAACCTAAAACCCAAAAAAATCCTAAAACCGTAAAAAATATCCTAAAACGCCAAAAATACATCAATCCCACTCAAAATATTTAAAAACAATAAAGATTATTAAAAGACATAAAAATCCCAAAAAACATAATAAATAATAAAAATATGAAAAAACGTAAGAAAACCTTAATAACATGAAAAAATTTAAAACCCTTAAAATCCTAAAAATGATAGAAACCCTATTACCCCTAAAACCCCATAAAACTCATAAGAATCCTAAATGTCATAAAAATCCCTAAGAATGTAAAAAAACTAAAAACCTTGAATAACCCTAATAACTTGTAAAAAACTAAACACACTTTAAATCTATAAAATTTAAAAAATCCTAAAAATCCTTAAAAGACACTAAAAATGATAAAAACCCTAAAACCCCTACAAAACATAAAAAAACCAAAACCTAGAAAACCAAACACCCCAAAAAATATAAAACTATTTAAGAAACTAAAAATGGTAAAAAAAACTTTATGAACCATTAAAACTCACATAAAACTAAAAAACCCTTATAAAACCATAAAATCAAACGACCATAAAAACCATAAAAACCAAAAAATCCTCATTGGCCCTAAAAAAACAAACAAATAACAAACAAAAAATAATAATCCCCAAAATAATGAAAATAGAAAAATCCCAAAACCCCCTTAGAAAACCATAAATACCTAAAAATAGTTAATACCCCTAAAATCATAAAAATGGTAAAAACCCTAAAACCCATAAAATATCCTAAAACCCATTAAAACTCATAAAACCCCTAAAAACCATAAAACCCCTAAAACACATTAAAACCCAGTAAAAACTATAAAAAAATATGTCAACCCCTAAAAACATTAAAAACTATAAAAAAACTTAAAACCATTAAGAATTAAAAAAATCCTAAAACCTAAAAACCCATAAAACACTTAAACTCCTTAAAACCCACAAAATCCCTACAAGCACTAAAAATTCCAAAAAATCCTATAAAATCCATAAAAATCCCAAAAATTTTAAAAACCCCTCAGACCCTTGAAAATCCCTAATAATACCATTAAAACCTAAAAGCAATTACAACCCTTAAATGTTTTAAAAACTATAAAATCTCTAAAAACCTTAAAAAGCATTAAACCCCTTAAAACCCTAAAAAACCCAAAAAACTGATAAAACCCCTAAGAATTTAAAAACACTCTAAAAACCCTTAAAACACCTTATTTTATAAAAAAAACTCTAAAAATCCTATAAAACCATAAAAAATAAATAAAAAACCCTAAAAATAAAATAACCCTTGAAAACCTAAAAACACCTAAAACCCTCAAAATCACAAAAAACCAAAAAACCCAAAAAATCCTAAAAAGACATAATAAATCGTAAAAATAAAAAAAATCCTAAAAAATGAAAAAAATCAAAAGAAACTTAAAAAAACACTCAAAACCCCTAAAACAGAAAAAATACTAAAACCTCTAAAACACTAAAAATCCTAAAATCCCTAAAACTATAAAATCCTATAAAACCTTAAAAATAATGAAAATCCTTAAAATTCATTAAAATTCATAAATACATAAAAACTATTTAATACACTGAAAATACCTAAGGAAACCTTAAACACTTAAAAAGAATTAAAATCCCTAAAAGCAAAAATTTTTAAAATCTATAAAAGACCATAAACCATTGAAATCCACTAAAAACAATGAAGAAACCAAAAAACTATGAAACCAATAAAAATTATAAAAACACTAAAAACTAATAAATCTCTAAAAACTATTTACCCCTATATTAATGTAAAATAACTCTTAAAAACATAAAAACCAGAAAGACTCAAAAAACCATAAAAACACAAAAAAACCCCCATAAAACCCTAAAACATCAAAAATTCCTAGAAAATTAAAAACCATAAAAATTTTATAAAAATACCAAAAAAACCACTAAAAACATAAAACACCCTAAAAACTTTAAAATCCATAAAAAAACCTAAAAACCTAAAAACACATAAAATCTATAAAAACATAAAAATTCCAAAAAACATAAACTATATAATACACTAAAAACCTTAAAAACCCCTAAAAACCATAAATCCCTAAAAACTATATGAAGCCCCCCAAACCCATGAAAACACCAAAACCCCACTAAAATTTATAAAAAAATATTAAACTCTAAAAATGTTAAAATCATTAAAAAACCATTTAAAGCTATAAAACTCAAAAAATCCCTAAAAACCATCAAAATCCAAAAAAATCTAAAAAATACCTAATATTTTGAAAACCCAAAAACATTACAAACCCCTAAGGAAGCCTTAAAATCCTTAAAAAACATAAAACCCCTAAAAAATAAAAATGCTAAAATCCCAAATAATATAAAACACTAAAAGCCATAAAACCCCTAAAAACATTAAGAATCCCTAAAAACCTAGAAAAACCATAAAAAATACAAAAAACTCTAAAAACCCATTAAACCCTTATAAAACATAAAACCATAAAATCCTAAAAACCATAAAAACTCACTAAAAATACCTAAAAACAGTAAAAACCATACAAATCATATAAAATCCGTAAAATCCCAGAAAACATAAAAAACCCAAAAAACCCTAAGGAAACCTTGAAAACCAAAATTTCATAAAACCCTTAAAAACCTAATATTGATAAAAACTGTAAAATACCCTAAAACACCTCAGAATCCCTAAAAACCCTAGAAAACCATAAAAATTATTTAAATTCATAGAAAACCCTAAAAACCTAAAGTACCCAAAAATATTAAAAACCCTTAAAAAACTAAAAACACATAAAACCCCTAAAACCTAAAAAACACCAATAACCATTAAAATAGTGAACATACCCTAAAAAGCCGAAAAAACCATAAAACTCCTAAAAACCATGAAAATTGTTAAAAACCTATATAAAGAAACTAAAAAATCTAAAAAACATTAAATCCAATAAAATATTAAAAACACTAAAAACTATAAAACCCTTAAAAACTTAAAAACCCGAAATACCAAAAAAAAACCCACACAACCCCTAAAAACCCTAAAAAATCCTAAAAACCCTCAAAATACCAAAAAACTAAAAAACCCATTAAAATCCAAAATAAGCCATAAAATCCCTTCAAAAATAAAAAACCCTAAAAACCATGAAATAATCATAATAAAAACATAAAAAACTAAAAATTCTTAAAACCCCAAATAAAACTGAAAAAATGATAAAACTCTAAAAACACCTAAAAACACTAAAAACCCTAAAACCCCTCAAAATTACTAAAAAACCAAAAAACTCATAAAAACCGTAAAACACTAAAAACTCAAACAACATGAAAAAATTAAAACTCTAAGTAAACCTTAGAAACCTAAAAACACTTAAAACCCGTAAAACCTAAAAATTGATTAAAATCTAATACTGCTAAAAAACCTAAAAAATTCATATAAGACACTAGAAATCCAAAAAAAACAATATAAAACCCTAAAAACCTTAAAACCCCAAAAAATTAATAAAAACCCTAAAAACCCACTAATAACTCTAAAATCCCATTAAAACTCTAAAAGGTTTAGAACACTCTAAAAACCAATAAAAACATAAAAAACTGGAAAACCTTGTTAAACGCAAAAATTCCATAAAACCCTAAATTCCCTAAAACCCCTCAAAATCCATTAAACCCTAAAAAACACATAAAAATCCTAAAAAATCCCAAAAAAACTTAAAAACATAAAAAACATAAAAAATCCTTAAATATCCAAAACAAAACCTTGAAAATAGAAAAACACTTAAAACCCCTACAAATCAAAATGACACTAAAACCCCTAAAACCCCATAAAATAATAAAACTGTAAAGACCCTAAAACCCCTAAAAACTATAAAAACCCGAAAAACACATAAAACCACACTAAATATTCCAATATTCATTTACACCTATAGACTTTTAAAGAAATATGAAAACCCATAAAAAACCTAAAAACTCAAAAAAAAAACAAATATCCCCCATAAAACCATAACACCATAAAACACTAAAAACTCAAAAAACCATCAAAATCAACAAAACCCTAAAAACAAATAAATAAATAAAATCACTAACAATATGTAAAAACATAGAAAACCCTAAAACACATACAATCCCTAAATCCCTAAAAACTCTAAAAACATAAAAAACCCTAAAAAATCCCTAACAACCTAAAAAACCTAAAAATACTAAATACCCTAAAACGTAAAAATAAATAAAAACCAAAATACATAAAAATGATAAAAATCATAAAAATCACTCAAAAACCCGAAAAACCCAAAACACCATAAAAACTCCTAGAAACCATAAAATATTCCTAAAATCCCATAAAACACTAAAAACCCACTAAAAAATCTAAAAACCATATAAACCCCAAAAGACATTAATTTTTTTAAAAAATAATTAAAACCCTAAAAAACTAAAATATCACCCTAAAAAACCAAAAAGAATCATAAAACATTAAAATTTCTAAAAACACTCAAAACCCTAAAAAACCAAAAAAATTAATATCTCTCAAAAAACCCTAAAACCCGTAAAAAGAAAAAGAAAAATAAAAATCCGAAAAAATAATTAAAAAACTAAAAAAATAAAAAAACAATATAAATTCTAAAAACCCCAAATAAAACCTTAAAAATATAAAAATAATTAAAACCCTTTAAAACCTAAAAAATTATAAAAACTGGAAAAGAAACCCTAAAACAATAAATTATCAAAAAATTCATGAAAATCACTAAAAACACTAAAAATCACTAAAAATATATAAAAATGTAAAAAACCATAAAACCCCCTAAGAAAACCCTAAAAACACCTTAAACCCCTAAAAACACAAAAAAAAATCTAAAACCCCAAAAACTGATTTTTTTTATAAATCCTTAAAAACCGTAAAACCTAAAAGATGATTTTAACCTTAAAAACCATAAACCCCCTAAAAACTATAAAGCAGTAAAAACTGTTTAAACCCTGAAAAAAAATCTATAAACTTCTAAAAATCAGTAAAAACCCCAAATAATTTAAAAATCTAAAAAACCCATATAAACATTAAAAATCATAAAAAAAATACCAAAACCCCTCAAAATCCATAAGAACCATAATATCTTAAAAAATAAAAAAATACATACAAACATAAAAAAATCCTAAAACCCTTAAGAAACATAATAAATTATTTAAAAATATAAAATAGATAAACACCTAATAAACAAAAAAAACCTAAAAATCCTAAAACACAAAAAAAATCATAATAACCCTTAAATCCCAAAAACCCACAAAAAACATAAAATTACCAAAAATATAAATATCCATAAAATCTTTTAAAACCCCTACGAAATCCTTAAAACCCAAAAAAACAATTAAATCAAAAAAAATCTAAAAAACACTTAAAACCCCAAAATTCCTAAAAACCCATTAAAACATTACAAACCCAAAAAACCAAAAAAACCTAAAAGAACATTAAAACCATTAATATCCCTAAAAATCCTAGAAACCGAAGAAAAACATAAAATCCTTAAAACCCCTAAAACACAAATAAACCAAAAAAAACCTGAAAACCCCATAGAAACAATTTAAATACGAAAAACACTTAAAACTCTTAAAAACCAAAAAAACACTTAAAATCCTTAAAAACCATAAAAATCCCTACAAGCGTAAAAAATCCCTAAAAACCATAAACCCTTAAAAAATAATAAAAAAGTCATAAATTATTTAAACCAATAAAAATGTAAAAACCACTAGAACCCTTAAAATAACTAAAAAACTCAAAAATCCCTAATACTCAAAAAAACCAGAAAACCTAGAAAACAGCTAAAATCTCTAAAAAAATCGTAAAACACTAAAACCCATGAAAATCGCAAAATTCACTAAAACCCCTAAAAACATAAAAACCCTAAAAATAATGAAAACCCCGAATAAAAACTCAAATTCTTAAAAACCCTAAAAACATTTAGAAACATACAAAAATTAATGCATAAAAATCCAAGATACCTTAAGAATACCTAAATACATAGGAAACACTAAAAACCCTGAAAACCCCTAAAAATATTTTAAAAAGATAAAAACACCTAAAACCCCTAATAATATAAAAGAACTAAAAACCCTTCAAAACCCAGAAATGCCTAATAACTATAAACCACTAAAACCCTTAAAGGAATTAAAACCCATAAAACCCTAAAAACCACAAAACTCTATAAACCCTATAAACCGTAAAAAAATTTAAAAACTATAAAAAAAATCAAATCCCTAAAAAACTCAAAATAACCTAAAATAAAAAAACCCATAAAAACCGAAAAATCCTTAAAGCCCTAAAACCCATAAAAATTCATAAAAACCCTAAAATCCCATAAAAATTATAAAAAAATCCACGCAAATCTATAAAAAAATATAAACCCCTTTCAAATATAAAAAATATTTTCAAAACCATAAAATAAAAAAAAATATTAAACCAACTAAAACCTGAAAAATGCTAAACCCCCTAAAAACCCTAAAAAAACAAAACCCTCTACATCCCTAAAACCATAAAAACCTTATAAATCCTAAAAGAAACATAAAATTCAATAAAATTTTAAAAAACACATAAAAACCCTATGAAAAAATTAAAACCCTATAATCACTTAAAACCTTCAAATGGCCTAAAAATGATAAAAACCCTTAAAAGACCATAAAAACACAAAAATCATAAAGACCACTAAAACCATAAAAACAAAATAAATTTAAAAAGTCCACTAAAACACTCAATCCATTCAAACCCCTAAAAAATTTTAAAAAAATCTACAAAACTTTTATCATCCTAAAAAATAAAAAGTCCAAAAAGTCCAAAAAAAATCCCTAAAAATTTTCAAAATTCAAAAAAACCCAAAAAACTATAAAAGTTTGAAAAATCCCTCAAAATCCCTAAAAATGTAAAATCCCTAAAAACATCCTAGAGAACATTAAAAACCTTATAAAAACATAAAATCCTTATACATATTTGAAGTTCTAAGTCCCCTAAAAATATTTAAATTACCAAAAAACCTTAGAAACCCTTAAAAATCCTAAAAACACTTAAAAATCCTAGAAACCTCCAAAAAACTCTAAAAACATGTTAGATCCATAAAAATGTTAAAAAACTATAAAAAAATGAAAACCCATAAAAAATTTAAAAACAATAAAACCAAGAAAACCATAAATACCCTAAAAACCATAAACACCCTGAAAAAGCTAAAATACCCAAAAACACTAAAAATTTATAAAACCCTAAAAGATCCTTAAAACCCCTAAAAACATAAAAAAATAAAAACCTATAGAAAACCATAAAAAATAATGTCACTATAAACTCTTAAAACCCAAAAAATGAAAAACAAACTAAAATGCATAAAACCCCTAAAAACATCTGCATCACTAAAAACACTAATAACCCATAAAAATCCTAAAAATCCTGAAAAAATCCTAAAAATGTAATAAACCCTAAAATATTGGAAACCCTCAAGAATACCATAAGAAATAATAATAATTAAAATTAAAAAAAACCTAAAAAACCCTATAATCCAAAAAATATCTAAAAACAGAAAAACACTGAAAACTATAAAAAAATAATAAAAATAAAAACCATTAAAAGTCACTATAAAAATTGAAACCACTTTAAAGCCCTAAACGGATAAAAAACATCAAAAAATATTAAAACCCAAAAAAACCCAAAAAAAACTCTAAAAACTCAAAAATACAATAAGAACCATAAAAATCCAAAAAAATGAAAAAAAACCTCAAAACCCCCTAAAAACCCTAAAAAACTAAAAAACCTAAAAACACCATAATTTCTTAAAAATGTAAAAAAATTAAAAACGTTGAAAACCCTATGAAAAACAAAATTTTATAAAAAAATTAAAAGAACCTAGAATGAGAAAAAATGATAAAACCCCAATAAACCCAAAGAACCCTAAAACCCAAGAAATCCAATATCATTTTAAAACCCTTAAAATCCTAAAAAAATCAAAACCCCCTAAAAACCATTAAAACTCCATAAATCCCTAAAACAAATAAAATATATAATAACCCTTGGAGCACCTAATAATGTTAAAAAACTCTAAAAAATATAAAACCTGGAAAAAACCCCAAAATATCATCAAACCATCTAAAGCCCCATAAAATCTGAAAACAACAAAAAAAATGAGGAACCCTAAAATCCATGAAAATCCAAAAACCAAAATAAATTCCTAAAAATATCCAAAAAGTTTTAAAACATAAAGAACCCTAAAAACATTGAAAAAACTAAGAAAATCTTTAAAACATAAAAACACATAAAACTCAAAATGATTTAAAAACAATAAAACCCTTAAAAACCAAAAACCCGATAATCCCCTAAAACTCCTAAATTCCCTAAAAATAAAAAAATATCTAAAATACATAAAAACCATGATAAAACATTAAAAACCAAAAAACAATTAAATCCCCTAAAAACCCTAAAAAATATAAAAAATAATAAGACCCCAAACCAAGTAAAAATTCCTAAAACCCATAAAACCCCTAAATTAATTAAAAATACTATAAACCCTTAAACCCACTAAAAACTATAAAAACCCTTTAAGCCCCTAGAAATGTTAAAAAATCTAAAAAACTTTAAAATGCCATAAAACATAAAAAAAATACCCACTAAAACCACAAAAAACTCCAATAAGAACCCAAAAAAACCCAACAAAATCCCAAAATGCCCAAAAAACCATAAAAATCATAAAAAAACAATTAAAATTCATAAAAATTGTAAAAAAACTAAAAACCTTCAACATCCCAAATAAAATCATAGAAAAACAAGATTCTCTTGAAAACCGTAAGAACCTAAAAATAAAAAACCCGAAAATCAGAAAAATACCCTAAAACGATAAAAACCCAAAAAACCATTGAAATGGCTAAAAACCCAATAAATCCCCCAAAACACTAAAAGCTCTATAACCCCAATAAGACCCTAAAACAAAAAAAAAGACAAAAACCCATAAAATGAAAAAAAACTAAAAAAACCTCAAAACCTCAAAACCATAAAACCCACAAAACCCATAAAACCCTGAAAACACAAAAAATCCGTAAAAATCCTAAAATCTATAAGAATCCCATAAATCCTTAAAAAACCCTAAAATCCCATGAAAACATAAAAATACTATAAAACCTAAAAATCCTAAGAAGAACATAAAACCCTAAAAAGTCTAAAACCTATAAAAATATATAAAATGATCAAAACTCTAAAAAACATTGAAATCCTAAAAATAATAAAAACACAAATAATCAAAATAAAACATAAAAACACATAAAAAACCTAAAAACCAGGACAACCTTGAAAACCCCTAAGAAAACCATAAAACCCTAAAAATTATAAAAACCAAAAAAATAAAAAAAACACTAAAAACTATAAAAATACCTAGAAATATTATAAACTCTAAAATATTAAAACGCCATAAAGACCCATAAAAACCCTAAAATCTACTAAAACACTAAAATTAATTAAAATCCTAAATTATTTAAAAAAACTAAAACAATAAAACCCTAAAATCTTTGGAAACCCCCCCCCCCCTAAAACTCAAAAAATCCATAAAAACACTAAAAACCATAAGACCCTCAAAATACCTAAAACCCTAAAAGCCCGTTAAACCCACAAAAGCCAAAAAAATCCCAAGAATCATAAAAAACTAAGAAATAAGAAAACTCGTAGAACAATTTAAAAAACATAATATACTTAAAGCCTATAAAAACCTAAAACCACCCAAAACCCTAAAAACAGAAAAAAACCCTCCAAAATCCCTAAAACCATAAAAACCGTAAAAAAACCAAAAAAATCATAAAAAATAATGAAAAATCCATAAAAGTGTGAAACACCCTAAAACCATGGAAACCCCCGAAGAAAAACCTTAAAAACCATGAAACACTTAATATCCTTAAAAATCTAAAAAATTCTAAAAAACATAAAATACCCCAAGAGACCCTAAAAACCTATAAAACTATAAACCCCTAAAACCATAAAACCCTAAAAACTCATAAGAACCCTAAAAACACTAAAAATATAAAAGAAATCAAATGCCAAAAAATGTTATAAAATTATAAAAACCATAAAACCCTAAATATTTCAGAAAAAAGCATAAAAACTACAAAAAACCCTAAAACACCTCAAAATCCCTAAGAATCCAAAAAACCATAAAAATAATTAAAAATCCTTAAAAATTTTAAAAAATTAAAAACCCCTAGAACCCAAGACGAAAAACTGAGAAAAAACATAAAAAACTAAAAAAACATAAAACCCCTAAAAAGAAAAAATTGCTAAAACCACTAAAAACCCTAAATACCGTAAAATTGCTTAAAACCATCAAAATAAATAAAACTCATTAAAACATAAGAAGCCTAAAAAACCTAGAAATCCCAAAAAACATATAAAAACCTAAAACCCTAAAAAACTCTACATAAAAAATAAATTCCTAAAAACACTTAAAACCCTTAAAAACATAAAAACACTATAACCCCTAAATCCCCATAAAATACCCTAAACCAATAAAAACCATAAAACCAGAAAAATCAACTAAAAACTGAAAAAACCCATTTAAACCCCTAAAAATGATAAAAACACTAAAAATATAAAACTCTAAATAACTAAAAAACCCCTAAATACCAAAAAACACTACAACAATAAAAACACTAAAATCTCTACACACTATAAAACCCCTTGAAAATCCCAAAAGTGCCAAAAGAATCCCTAAAAAATAAAAAACCCTAAAACCCTAGAAAACCCAGATGAAAACCTAAAAACCAACAAACTCTTAAAAACCCTAAAAACCTAATAAAAATTATGATAAATAAAACCCTATGAAACCCTAAAACCACATGAAGAAGGATGGTGTGCTTCTCCCCCGACGGCTCTCTCTCACCTGACTCGTGGCATCCTCCTCCTCCTACGGTGGCGTGGGATCTCCTTTGCATCGGATCGTTCGGTTTCATCTGCTGCAGAAAGGATCCTCTCTTGGCACACTGCTTTCTGCGGTGCTTTCAGATTTTTGGTGGTGAGGTCAATGTTTGGAGTGCATTTTCTAGATCGATGGTAGCTTGGAATCTTTGGAAATATCATGTTCGTACGGCGGCAGCTTCTAGAATTCCAGCTCCAGATCTCTTCTTGGCAGTGCCGGCAGGGCTGACGGTTCCCTCCCTGGGGGTTAAAGATTGATCTTTTCTAAGGGTTCCCCAAGATCTGGTCCTCATTGACTGGATTTGGTCAGCTTTGACCCTTGGTGATGCTGTATCATCCCTAGAGTTTCTGCGGTGTCTTCAGCGGTGTGATGTCGCGCTTGGGCGGAGCTTCGGTGTTGCGGCTCTCTTGCTCTGGATCCTCGTGTCCCGGCATTGATTCAGACTGGCTTCGGGTGCGACGATGTTGACCCTGACTTGGGATGGCGATGGCTCTTCCCTTGGTTCATCCTTGGCCTACGATGCTGTTGCAAGTGCTAATCTGGTGCGAGGTCTCTTGGTTCTGGAGTTCTGATGGGTTCCATGGTGGTTGGCGGACTGCGCTCTTCTGAGTTAGATGACGGTGGATATCCAAGAGTTTGTGTTTTTGGCCTCGGATGGAACTAAAGAGGTTGTTGGTGGATTTTTTGAACGTTGGGGGTCTGATTCATTAGGTGGTGGTGCTCGATGTAAAATCCTTGAAGATGTGTGGGGAGCCGTTGCCTTGGTTAGGCTCTGGCTATAAGGCGATGGTGATGATTTCTCAGTTTGGATCTCAGCACAGAGGATGGTTCGTTTCTGGGTTTCTTTTTTTTTGTATGATCATGTTGCTGGTCTTGATAAGTGTTATGTTCTGGGTTCTTTGTTGAGCTATGGTGGTAGTTTCACAGATTGTGGCCGGATTGGTTTGGTGCTTGTTTATAGATATTTTTTTGAGGTATTGGATGTTTTCTGCACTTGGGGTGAGACTTCTTGGTGGCTGGAGGTCCTGTAATGCTGGTGGTCCTTCTGGATTTGGTTCCATTTTCTGGTTGCTAGATGTTTTTTGGTTTGGAAGTAATGGTTTTTGGCTACTGAGATGCTGGTTGCTGGCTGCCGCTTTCCTTGAGACTTGGAGGTGGTGGGTGCTGGAATACTCCTATGGCTGTGTTGATTGTTTTTGGTGCTACTTCTGTGTTTCTGTGATGATTGGATGTGGTGTTGCTGGATGCTGGAATGTGCTAGATGATGGAAATTGTGATTCTGGATCATGGTTGTTGTTGGGCTAGGAGTTCCTAAAGTTATGGATTATGTTCGTGCTGCTGCTGGATGTTGATTGTTCGATGAGTTTGAATGCTGGTTGTTGGTTAGCTGTGAGCTGCTGAATGCTGGATGATGCTGGATGATGGTGGTGGTTTCTTGGATTTGTGTGTTTTTTCATTTTTCACTTTTGTTTTTTCTTTTTTCTTTTAGGGTCTTTGGAGTCTTGGGTTGGAAGGGGTTTTTGGGTGTGAGACATTTGACCCCTCTCCTCCCTTGTCTGTTGTGTCTCTTTTTTCTTTCTAATAAATTTGGGGGGCCGAGAATAGCCTGACCCTCACATCTTCCTTGCCTAAAACCCCATGAAATCCCAAAGAACCCTAAAAATGAAAAAAAATAATAAAAATCCATAAAAATACTAAAATATGTAAAAACCCTAAAAACCATAAAAACACCTATGAAATCATTAAAAACCTAAAAATTACTAAAACCCAAAAAACTAAAAAACTATAAAAATAATAAAAAAACCTAAAAAGACACTAAAAAACCCAATCACTGAAAACCCAAAAAACCCAAAAAACCCATAAAAACCTTAAAAACCATTAAAATTGTAAAAATAATTTTAACACCTAAAAATGTAAAAAACTCAAAAAAATCATAAAAACCCATTAAAAACTCGAAACACCCTAAATACCCAAAAACCCATAAAACACTAAAAACACTAAAAATCCCCAATTACCTAAAAATATCTAGAAACCATAACTTTAAAAATTCTTAAAATTATATTAAGATCCATTAAAAAAACCTTAAACCACAAAAAAACCTGATGAAAACTTCGAGGAAAAAATATACTTAAATCCCCTAAAACACTGAAAAATGATAAAAACCCTAAAAAGTACATAAAAACACCAGAAATACCATAGAAATCATGAAAACCTCTACAAACTTAATAAACCCTAAGACCCATAAGAACTCTAAAACACTAAAAACTCTAAAAACCATTAAAACCATAAAAATGCTAAAAACATCAAAACCCTTAAAACACAAAAAAAATCTAAAAACCCATAAAAATAATAAAACCATAAAAACTATAAACACACCTAAAACCCATAAAAACCTCAAAATCCATAAAAAATTTTAGAACCATAAAAATCCTTCAAAACCTTAAAAACGCTTACAATTCAAAAATTCCTTAAAAATTCCTAATAATGTAAACATCCATAAAACCCTAAAAATCCAAATAAAACCATAAAAAACTAAAAAAAGTTAAAAAATATAAAAACCTAAAAAATACTATAAACTCCAATACCCTAAACACCCTTAAACCCGTTAAATCCCTTATAATCCTTAAAAAACACTAAACACCTAAATCCCGTAATAAATACTAAAAACTCTAAAATTCAATAAAATACCATAAAATATAAAATAAACCATTAAATACCAAAAAACCACAAAATATCTAAAATCCACTCAAAATCCACAAAACCCTAAAAACCATAAAAATCCACAAAAAACCATAAAATTTCCAAAAAGCATAAAAAACCCTAAAAACCTAGGAAAACCTTATAAACCTATAACACCTGAAACCCCTAAAAACCTATAAATTCAAAAAATCCTAAAAACCCTAAAACCCATCAAAATCCAAGTTAACCATAAATACCATAAAACCCTAAAAAATCCCTCAAAATCCCTAAAAACATAAAAAAATTAAAACCCTGAAAATTACAAAGAGAACTGTGAAACCTAAAAATAGTAAAAATACATAAAATAACTAAAAAATCCTAAAAATCATAAAAACATTAAAATACCCTACAAAATATAAAAACCTTAGAAACCCTAAAACCTTTAAAAACCTTAAAAACATTAAAAACCCATAAAACCATAAAAGCAAATAAAAACTCTAAAAAACCCATTAACCCCCTAATTTTTTTTAAAAAATCTAAAAACCTTAAACCCAACAAAACTAAAAAAATCATGAATCCCCTATAAACCCTAAAATGATAAACACCCCTAAAAACCCAAAAAACACATAAAAAACATAAAAACATTAAATATCCCTAAAAATATAAAAAACCATAGAAACCTTGAAAACCCTATGAAAAAAATAAAATCATAAAAAAACTAACCCATAAAAACATAAAAACATTAAAAACCATAAAAACCAAAAAGACTCTAAAACCAAAAAACACCTAAAACCCATAAAATCCCTAAAACCCATAAAAATCAGAAAAACCCAAAAAACCCAATGAAAACTATAAAAAAATTTAAAAACTAATTTTTTTAAAAAAAACTATAAAAACCCTAAAACACTAAAAAATACAAAAAAACACCCAAAACACAGAAAAACCATAAACTCCTAAATACCTTAAAAAACATAAAACCTAAAAGGATTTAAAAAAATAAAAATTTAAACAAAAAAAAATGCTAAATCAAAAAAAAACTATAAAAACCATTTAAACTCCCAAAAAAGATAACAAAATTTAAAAAAAACCCCTAAAAGCCTAAAAAATCAAAATATCGTAAAAACCAAACAAGAGAAAAGAAACTCTAAAACCCATAAAAACCCTAAACCCCCTCAAAATCCCTAAAACCCATATAATTATAGATGTAATAAAATCTATAAAATTCCATAAAATGTAAAAACCCAAAGAACCCTAAAAACTCTAAGAAAAATTATAACGATCTAAAAAAATAAAACCCTAAAAAATAATAAAAAATTTAGAAACCTTTAAAAACATAAAAAACCCTAAAACCCCCCAAAACCATCATAATCTATAAAAACCCTAAAAGTAATTAAAATCATAAAAAATCATTAAAATACCTAAAAACATAAAAAACCTAAAACCCCTTAAGAAAACCATAAAAACAATTTTTAAAAATCAAAAGACCCTAAAAAGACACTGAAACCCCTAAAAACTCCTAAATACATTTAAACCCCTAAAAACCCCAATACCCTAGAAAACTGAAAAAAAACTCAAATCCCTAAAATCCCTAAAAACACATAAAAATCTTATAAAGGACCTAAAATAGCTAAAAATTAAAAAAAACTAAAATCCATGAAATCCCATAGGAAAACCATAAATACAAAAAAATAATTAAAATGGCTAAGCCCCCTAAAAATCATATAAACACCTAAAACCTTTTTACCCTATTAACCCAAAAAAACCATAAAATCACTCAAAATCCTAAAAACCTCTAAAAACCATAATTTTTTTAAAAAGTCCCTAAAAATCCAAAAAAAATATAAAAAACCATAAACCCCCCTTGAAAGCCCTTACGAAAATAATCACAACTTAAAAACACTTAATTCCCCTAAAAACCAAAGAACCAAAAAAACCCTAAATACCATAAAAACTCAAAAACCATAAACACCTGAATAACCTTAAAAGACCCTAAAACACCCTAAAACCCCTGAAAATCACTACAAACTAAAAACCATTTAAACCACAAAAAATTTTAAAAAACTATAAAAACCTAAAAAACCCTTATAAACTCAAAAATAACTCAAAAATAACTCAAAAAACCATAAAAACCTAAAACCCATAAAACCCCTCGAAATCCATGAAACCCCAAAAAACCCATTAAAATCCTAAAAATGGCATAAAAAACCGAAAAAAATAAAACCACAAAAAAACATCAAAAACTACAGAGAAAACCTTAAAACCCTAAATAAAATCCCCAAAAACCTAAAATCACTATAATTAGTGAAAACCTTATAACCCATAAAACCCTCAAAATCCCCAAAAAACCCTAGGAAAGCCTTAAAAACCTAAAAATACATAAGTCCCATAAAAAATGCTAAAAATTATAGAAACTATTAATAGACCTAAAAAACTCCTATAATCTATAAAACCCCTATGAATCTGAAAAGCCCTAAAACCTATAATAACCCTAAAAACCACTAAAAATATTAAAACCCATTAAACCCAAAAATAATTTAAAAACACTAGAAAAAACTAACACCCCTACAAAAACTCTAAGAAAACTAAAAACCCTTAAAACACATAAAAACACTAAAAATACTAAAAAATATATAAAATATTTAAATACCCTAAAAATGCAAAAAAATACCAAAAAATCATTCAAAAAGTAAAAAACACCTAAAAACCCAAAAAACTTGAAGGATACCATAAATACCTAAAAAACTTTAAAACCACTAAAAACCCTTACAAAATCCAAAAAACCAACCCCCCCTAAAATACCACAATGTCCCAAAAAACCCATAAGAATACTAAAAAATACCTAAAAATCCCAAAATACATAAAAACCCATATGATCCCTAAAAACCCCTATGAAAACATTAAAAATCTATAACACTTAAAAAACCTAAAAATTTCTAAAAACCATTAAAAAAATAAAAACCAAAATAACATGAACAACATAACACAGCTAAAACATGTAAAACCCATAAAACCCATAAAATCCTAAAACACACTAAAAAAATCAAAAAACGATTTAAAACACTAAAAATTATAAAAAAAATATAAAAACCCATAAATAAAAAAACATAAGGAAACCCTAAAACCACGAAAAACCACAAAACCCCTAAAATCAATAAAAGTGCTAAAAGTCTTAAAAACCCTAAAAACATAAAAATCATTAAAAATCCATAATAATTTCTTAATATTTAGAAAACCATGGGAACCGTGAAAACCAAAAATAATCTATTCAAACCCTGAAAACACTTAAAACACCTAAATACATAAAAAACACTAAAAACTATAAAAATCAAAAAACCATAAAAACCATAAAAACCCCTAAAACCATTAAAAATCCAAAAAATGTATAAAAACACTAAACATAAAAAAAAATCTAAAAACCCTTTTAACTCCAAAAAAATGAAAAACTCTAAAAAAATATTAAAACCATAATAATATAAAAACCCACATAAAAAACAAAAAATAGCAAAAACATAAAAATACTAAAAAACCCAAAAAATCATAAAAATCATATCAATCAAAATATAATAATTAAAAAACCATTAAATAATAAAACAAATAAAAAACTGAAAACCCATAGGAAAAACATAAATACCTAAAAACACTTAAAACCCCTAAAAACATAAAAACACTAAAAAACGTAAAAAACCTAGAAAACCCTAAAAACCTAACAACCATAAATGCCACTAAAATCCTTAAAACTCAAATAACCCATTAAAACTCTAAAAAACTCTCTAAACTTTAAAAACCTATTAAACCACTAAAAAATCTAAAAAAAATAATAAAAACCATAAAAAATATAAAAAACTCATAAAACACCCCTAAACCAAAAAAAAACATAAAACCCAAAAAATAGAAGAAGAGGAGAAAGTTGAGGAGGGGCCCAAAAATTCTCCCATTGAATCCCAAATAGTTGTTGTCCAGAGTTCAGCAGGAAATTATCTCATGCTAGCTTCTGAGAAGCAAGCTACTGAATCTAAAAGGAAAGGGAAGAAAGGGAAGGGAAAGGAAAAGGGTAATACCCCCTCTCCTACCACCCCCAAGACCTAATGAAGACCATGTTTTGGAATTGACAGGGGTTGGAGAACACTCCCATGGCTACATCCCTTACGCACTTTCTCTCACAGAAGTTGATGCTTGTTGGGTTAGCAGAACCCATGATCAAGATTGATAGTAGGAAAGGTTTTAAATGGGATATGCTTGGTTACTCACTCGTTTCAACAAATTAAGATAGAAATGGAATGGGAACCATATGGTTTCTGATGCATTGCAGTTTCCAAATCATCTCATTCATTTCGAGCCCGCAAATTATCTTTGTTACCATCCAAGGGAATGATGAGGTCCTCAACATATCCTTTGTTAATGCTTCTTTCTCATACACTACCCACAAGCACCTTTGGAGAATCCTGGTGCAGATAAGTGATGAAATTGATCACAATTGGATGGTTATTGGGGATTTCAACATGGTCCTCAGGCCTGAAGAAAAGTTAGGTCCGAATTTTTCTCGCACTACAGTAGATGATTTTGCATCTTTACTTTACCAATGTGACCTTTCTGAAGTATCCATTTTGGGGGCAGACTTCACATGGAGGCGGTACACAATTAATGTCATACATGCTAATAAACTGGATAGGTGTTTCTCATAAATGGGAGGAGGTGGTTATCCAGTGGTTCTGTCTGGCATCACCCTCCCAAAACTCAACTCAGATCACAATCCAATTGTTGTTGAACTAAGGGAGAGATTCCCAAGATCATCTCCCCATCTATTTAGATTCAGAAATGCCTGGCTAACTATTCTAGTTTTTAGGGAAGAGGTGTTGGGGGCATGAAGCAACACCTTCTCTGGTAGTCCCCAATTTATTGTGATTTCCAAGCTGAGAGAATTTAAGTGTCGTCTGAAGGATTGGAGAAAATAGTCATTCTCATTATTGGATGATGAGATTAAAGAGGCTTAATCTCAGCTTGCTGCATGTCAAATTATGCATCAGAGGCAATATGTACCTTCGGGGGAAGAGATTACACTGCACTCTAAGATGGACGTGTTTCTTTACCTCAAAGAGAACCTTTCAAAGGCACAATTAAATGTTATATGGATTCAGGATGGGGATCACAACTCTAAGTTCTTTCACCGCATACATAAGAAAAGAAGTGTTAGGAGTAATCTGAGTAATGTTAGAGTGCACAACTCAACCTTCAGTTCGGTGGGGGATATTGTTAAGGCTTCGGTGGAGTACATCCAGGGGCTGTACACTGATGACCGGCAGGTCTCCTCCATGATTGTTGACTCTATTCTGATGTGTATCATGGGCCAGTAAAATGAGGCCCTCATGGTGGCCCCTTCTGAGGGTGAATTCAGAGAAGTACTATTCCCTATGAATATGGACAGTGCTCCAGGTCTGGATGGATTTGGAAATAAGTTCTTCATGTTCAACTAGGATATCCTCCATGAGGATGTCACAAAAGCGGTAAGGGAGTTTTTCCACTCGGGCTCCATTACCCATGGTGCCAATGCCAACTTCATCTCGCTGATCCTGAAGAAATATAATGCCATTGAAATTAGTAACTTTTGACCTACTGCCATTGGCAACACAGTTTAGAAGATTATTAGTAAGATCCTTGTCCTTTGGTTGGGTAAATTTTTGGGTGACATTGTGACTCCAAATTAGTAGGGATTCTTCCCTGGGCGATGTATCCTAACCTTCTTATTCACCGCCTCAGTGGGGATTAATATTATGTGGAAGAAATCAAATGCAGATAGTTTTGCGCTTAAGCTTGACATCTCGAAGGATTTTGATACTATGAAATAAATATTTATCTTTAAGGTCCTCAGAAGATATGTCTTTTTCATTAGCTTCATCAAGATGATCTCTACAATTCTCCATAGTTCCAGAGTCTCGGTCCTAATCAATGGCTCCCCCCATGGATTTTTCCAGTGCTCCCATGGTGTGTGACAGGGTGACGCAATTTTGGGTTTTCTCTTTGTAATCGTGGAGGATTACATGAGTTGATGCCTCCTTGATCTTATACAATCAGGGATGTATTCACCAATTAAGGCAGGCAGGGACTTGTGTGTCCCCTCACACCTTCTCTACGTGGATGTAATTCTCTAGTTTGGGTAGGTTGATAAGCAAACATTGTCCACAGTAAATTGGATCTTACTTCATTATGAAAGAGTGGCTGGGAAATCTATAAGATCAATGAAATCACCGATTTTATTTGGAAATGGGATCTATCCTGGTAGATAGCTCTGAATCGCCAATGGTATTGGAGTTAAGCATGGATCCCTACCCTGTACTTATCTTGGTGTGCCCCTTTTCTGGGGAAAAGCCAAGTGCGGATACTTTGAGAACATTGCTTCCAAGAGTACGCTTCAAATGTCAAAATGGAAGGGCAAGTTTCTCCCCCATGCCGGCAGGGTCTACCTGGTTAACTCGGTATCACCTCTATGTTTGTGCATACTTTCTCCATTTACAGATGTCCGGATGCTCTCCTCAAAAGCCTTAATTCCAAGATAAGAAATTTTTTCTGGACTGCCTCTACCAGTGAGCAAAAATTGGTCTCGGTGGCCTGGAAACATTTCCCAAAGCCATTTGAGTTGTTCGAGCTTGGTATAAATAATTTACGGCGTTTCGATGATGCTATGATTGGGAAGTTTACCTAGAGTCTACTTCGTCCTCAGAGTGGTGGTCGGGATTTCTTTGTGGAAATATTCAAAAAATAGGTTATGTGATGGTTTTGGTGGGTACATCTTGTCCTCGGTCTGGCTGGCTCTGCGATCCTCTTACAAGGATATCATGTCTCAATCAAAATGGATCATTTCACGATCCTCCGCTCTGAAATGTTGGTCTACCCCTTGGCTGGAAAAGATCATCTCAGAGGTGATGACGCCTCCCCAAGATATGCAGAATTTCACCATTTCTAGACTCATTCAGCAGCATAATGACCTGGGGACCTTGTTCATGAGCAATATTTCTATGAAAATTCTGCGATATGCCTTTGCTGAAATTGATACCATCATATGGCGGCCCAACATGGTGGGTAAATTCAATACTTGTGATTTTTACCGTCTGAAGTGCTAGCAAGGGATGACTTCCCCATTATGGATGGACAAATTCAGGGCTCCTTTCATTCCCCCTTCGCACATTTTTTTGATCTGAAAATTTTTTCAGAATCAGCTTCCAACTCATGCTCAGCAGAAAATGGCTGGATGGAATCTTACTTATTCTTTTTTTATGAAGGACGATAGAAGAGAATTGTGATCACATCTTCCTGAATTGTACCTTTGCCTCGGACCTTTGGCACTATCTACTGTAATTCTTCCGCATGAACTGCTACCTACAAGGACCGATTTGCGATTTTTTGCGTGGCCTGGTGGAGATGAAATGAAGTGATCAGGTTCATAACCTGCTGATCACTGGTGTAGTGAAAATTATTCATTATTTCTGGGCTTCTCGCAACGCTTCCACCTTCAATCGCCAACCCCTTACGCTGCATGGAGGTATGGTCTCTATTCATAGGATGATTCTGACTGCTTCGTGAATTCCAACAGGTTCAATGTGGAATGACGTTAATGATCTAACGTTACAACGCTCTCTTGGGGTTTCTGAATGAAATAGGAAACCAATGGTCCTAAGGTTGGTTAGATGGATTCCTACAATTCCAACATGGTTGAAAGTCAATGTTGATGGTGCGGCACTAGGAGCTCCGGGGCCCTCAGGGTGTGGTAGTGTCTTTCGTACTTTCATAGGGTTCATCAATGGATGCTTCTTTAATTTTATTGGGGATGGATATACCTATGAATTAGAGCATTGGGCCATTATAAAGGATGTGAAATATGCAAGTCGTTTTGGGTGGCAGAGGATTTGGATTGAGTCATACTCGATGCTTGCATCTGCGGATCTTAAGAATATTTCCAGGGATGTCCCGTGGTGACTACTCTCACCTTGGATCGAGTGCCTTGATATCTCCTGGTCCCTGAGCATTAGTGTGTCTCATGTTTATAGGGAGGCCAACTCAGTGGCAGATGCTCTCTCGAAAAGGGTGAATAATGAAAGATGCTCGATGTGGTCCTTTTTATCCCCATCTTTTTGTTCTCCCTTGGTTCACTCGGATATGAAGGGTGAGATTCACTCCCTCCCTTGTCGACTCATCTTATAATTGTCTCTTTATGTTTTATTGACTTTTGGGGGGTTAGGATTTCTTAGACCTGAACATCTTCTGCCCTAAAATCCAAAACAAAATATATAAAACATAAAACCCTAAAACCCAAAAACTTCTCAAAATCCCAAAAAACACTAAAACCCCCAAAAAATCCTAAAAATACAAAAAACTGTTAAAAAACATAAAAACCATGAAAACCCCTAATAACCTTAGAAACATAAAAACACTAAAAACCACTAAAATCATAAAAATGTTTAAAACAAAAAAGGCCATAGAATCCTTAAAAACTATAAAACCATTGAACCTAAAAAATATCTAAAACCCCAAAACCCACTAAAAACTATAAAGATCCTTTAAACCTATAAAAATGTTAAAAATTAAAAAAAACATAAAACCACTAAATACTCAAAAAAAACCATGAAAACCAAAATAACTATATAAACACTAAAAACTCTAAAACCCCTCCAAATCCAAGAGAACTGTAAAAATATAAAAATAATAAAAATCCCCAAAAAACCCATAAAAACATAAAATCCCTTAAGTACCTTGAAAACCACTAAGAAAACAATAAAAATAAAAAACATAAAAACACAAAAAACCCATAAAAACCTAAGGAACTAAAAAACCCCTAAATCCCTAAAATCCCATTAAACCCACTAAAACTATAAAGACCCTTTTAAAACAAAAGAAATTTAAAATCTTCAAAAAAAATATAAACTCTGAAAAAAGAAATAAAAAACCCTTTAAAACCCCAAAAAACCATAAAAACACTAGACAACCCAAAGAACTCAAAAGAACCCTCACAATTCGTTAAAACACTAAATAGATAAAAATCCTAAAAAAGACACAAAATTTTCTAAAAACCATAAACCCTAAAAATAATGAAAAACCATTAGAAAAACTAAAAAACCTAAACAATAATTAGAACCCCTAAAAACCTAAAAGTACTAAAAACATAAAAATTCAAAAAATTCTGGAAAAACCTAAAAATCCATAAAACCCCTAAAACCCATTAAAAAATAAAAAAACCCCTTAAAATCACTAATAACATATAAACCCTAAAACCCCATGAAAATATTATGAAAACATTAAAAACCTAAAAACACTTAAAACACATAAAAACACTAAAACCCCTATAAACTATAAAAATAATAAAACCCCATGAAATCACTAAAAAACTAAAAGCTATAAAAACTTTTTAAACCCCTAATAATGTTAAGAAAATATAAAACACCAAAATCTCAAAAAAATCCCATAAGACCCAAAAAACTAGAATCCCTTAAAAATAGTAAAACACACAAAATTTCTAAAAACCCTAAAACCCCATTAAAATCCTAAAAAACCTAAAAATCACTAAAAACTTAAAAACTCCTAAAATACCCTGAAAAAAATATATTAAAACGTTAAAAACCAAAATACTCATAAAACACCTAAAATCCAAAAAAATATAAAACTCTTGAAAACCCTAAAGAAACCTAAAAACCATCACAATCCCTAAAATCCCTACAAACCATAAACATCATAAAAATCCCTAAAAATTCATAAAATATGAAAACCCTAAAAACCCTGAAACCCCCAAGAAAATCCAATAAAACCACAAAACACATACACCCATAAAACCCTAAAAATTATAAAAACCCTTAAAACCATTAAAAATTCTTAAAAAAACCTAAGAACCTATAAAAACCAAACCCCCTAAAAAATATAAAAAAACCTAGAACCCATAAAAACCCTAAAACCAAAATGAAAACTCTAAAAACAAATTAACCCCCCAAAACATTAAAAAAATTCATAAAACCTTAATAACCCTAAAAAGTAAAAAATAACATAAACCCAAAAAAACAAAAAAAACTCCTAATACACTTCAACATCCCTAAAAACATAAAATCCATAAAAATCCTAAAAATAAATAAAATTTTCCAAAAAAAATAAAAACCAATAAAACCCCTCCAAACCCTAAGAAAACTTTAAAAAACTAAGAACACTTCAAACCCCTAAAAACCGAAAAATGATCAAAATCCTAGAAAACATTAAAATTTCACTAAAACCCATAGAAACACATAAAAATGTAAAAACCATAAAAATTATAATTCCCACTAAAAACTCAAAAAACCCATTAAATCTATAAAAATGTTAAGAAGAAAGAAACCCTAAATATGGGAGCATTTCATCTCTTTTTATTGGTGTTACTCTCCTCACCATGGAAGAAAATGAAGGCATAACTGTTGGCTACATCAGCGACACCCCTCCCTGCACCCTATTCAAGGGAGGCGAAGGATGGGCCTTCCTTATGGAATCTATTCCTGACTTCTTTTGATCCTGAGAGGCTTCCTTGATTTCAAGAGATTGAAATTTTCCACAAATTCCCCTGGTGTGAGAATGGTGTGCCTTCGTTTTAGATCTCTTCTTGAGAGTTCTAAAGGGCATTTTCACTCTTGGATCTCATGTTGGTGGCTTCTTTTAGAAGGAATCGGCCCTCAATTGTTTATTTTGATAGGTTTGTTACTTCTTCTTAGAATCTCTGTGAACTGGCTATTATAGGGTTGTCGGACGTTTGTCACTTTATTATTCAGTTTAGGAATAAAGATTATTTAATTTAGATCATGGATTGTTCACCACAGGTTGTTGATGACCTTCATTTTTATTTATTTTGATGGATTTTTGACTTCCATCTTCTTCATGATCCCATGAGTGTGGCCTTATGGATTACCCTTCCTGGTCTTGCATTGCCCTTCCAAAACACGGTCATACTCTGTATCATTGGCATCATAATTGGTAGATACCTTTGTATGGATGTGCGGACAAGTTATGACTCCCATCCAATTGCCCTGAGGATTGGCGTAATGGTCTATGTGTCTATATATCCAGTAAATCCTGTTGGTGTTGAGATTAAAGGTGAGATTCATTGGCATCATAAGATTTAATTTGAATCTTTGGTTTCTTTTTGTTCATTCTGCTATAGATTATGCCATTATACCTCTACCTGTAAGGGTTCTAGTAGTTCTTACATGGCCACTCTGTAATAGATGAATGATCCATATTAGGGTTTGAAATCAGATGTGCCTCTATGGGGGGTCATTAAATTCATGGTGTGGGTATAACTACTAGACATGATAATGCCCCTCTAGTAGATGATAATGTTGTTATAGTGGTTGGGGACATTCCATTAAAGGTTTCTCAATAGTCCACAACTGACTCGAGGGTCTGTGATGTGTTTGAAAGGTTGAAATGTGACCTTGGAATTTTGATTGGTAGGGGGTGATGTATTCTGAGGAAGGTTGTAATAGTTTGAGGATGGTGGAGATAAAAAATATGGCACTGCTGGGGTTCTTCCCAATTTTTGGAGGTTTGGAAGAGGCTAGGGATTTTTCAGAATAATTGGTAGTGCACAAGGGTAGTGTTGGTTCCCCTTCACAAAATCAATTTGATGGCTTGGTCTCGGAGGAGTTTCTCAAGGAGAAACATGATGTGCAACCAAAGTTGGTTGGAGATATTGATGAACAAGTAGGGCAGTTTTCCTTCTCTGGGATTTCGAGTGCTGCTTGTGAAGATAGGGGTAATGGTTTCCAAGATGTTTTAACCTACAGTGATATTGTGATCGTTGGTATGGTGGATTAAGATTATGAAACCATGAATAATGCCAGTATTGTTGTAAATGGATCTTTGGTTCAAATTCGAGGGGATGAATCTTTGGTTATTGAGGAATTTCTTATAGCCCGGTCTACTGATAATGAGTATGAGTCTGCAGGTGATGTTGTGCAGGTGCCCTTATCCAGCTGAGATGCTAGTGCTAAGATTGAGATAGGGCTAGATGAAACTAACATTGTTTTGGATAAGGAGAAGATGGCTGCATAGGGGGGAGTCCCTGAGAAAGGGAAGGTGAATGT
This sequence comes from Viscum album, assembly GCA_963277665.1. NCBI lineage: Eukaryota > Viridiplantae > Streptophyta > Magnoliopsida > Santalales > Viscaceae > Viscum > Viscum album. The sequence goes on from OY728151.1 coordinate 44,720,463, forward strand.
GTTGGGAGAGGGAGCTGGGTCGGGGGCTTTGGCCTCGTTGAATGAGGATATAGGGGAGGTGGTTGATTAGGGGTAGGTATATGAGAAAGGGGAGATGGTTGAGCAAGCTTATGCAGATGTTGATGTGGTTATGGATGGATGTATGCTACCTGGTAAGGGGAAAATGGTCTTGATGGTGCATGAGGGGGTATTGGATGGTGAGTCTAGTTGTTTTGCGCATGGGGAAGGTTGCTCAGTAGGAGAAGGTGATAGAGAAAACTGGAATGGTTTGTGCTGAGAGTATGGATGGATGCATGCCTCAGGGTCTGGTCATCACGCCGCTTGGACATGGGCAGCTTGATGTGGATGGAGCCTTGACTGTTGGGACTGGTTGTGTGGTTCTGCATGACATGGATATGGAGGAACATTCAAGTGTATCTTGGAAGGGCAGTACCTAGGATGTGGATGAGGTTAAGCGGTTGGGTGTGTTGTATGCTGAGGATGCTAGGTGGGTCAAATTCAACATGGATCAAAGTGAGAGGGCCATGATTGGGGTTTCCATGCCTCGTGGGAAGGTGAAAAACTCTACTACAGAAATTTTTGATTCCATCGAGGATAATGGTAGACAGTTATTAGAGAGCTTTGCTGATGCTGACCGTAGGACCAATATGGCCCTGCTCAAGAGGGAAAGCGAAAAGAATATGTTCCCTATCAAGGGAGATGATGAGCCCTCTGGGCAGGTGGGCATGGATTGTGGAAAATGTGACTCTATTGTGGCCAGTGATGGTGTCCTGTATGGGAAGGTAGTTCATGTAGATGGTATCACCTCTGCCCCCCCATTGGAGGAAGAGGAGGGATTATTCTTACCTCTTTAGGCCCATAGTGACCCTAGATACCTCAAGGGTGGTTAAGATGAAGCTAAAATCCAACAAGTGGGAGAGGTATCATCTTAGAGTTTCACATGAGAGGCTTAGGGAGAAGCACTTGACCCTACTAGGACTGCAAGAGGACTTTGAGTCGGGATGGGAATCTATGGACGCAGGGGTGGAATTGGACCTATACTTTTTTGACGTGGTGGCTAGATTTGGTGTGAACGATGATACCTATGATGTGGTCTGGCTTATGACTTTGAAAGAGACATTGACTGACATATCCCTTTATTTTGTTTTTTTGGGCCTTTTGGGGTTTTTTGGGATAGGGGTTGTTATGGGGTTTTGGGTGTGGTTCATTTGACTCATCCCCTCCCTTGTCTACTGTATATTTTTTCTAATAAAATTGGGTGGGGGGATAGCCTGGCCCTACACCTAACATTCCCAAAAAATGTTAAACAGTAAAAAAACTCAAAAAACCAAAACCCCTAAAAACTACAAAACCCTCAAAATCCATAATAACCCTAAAACTCATATAAACCCTAAAACCCTAAAAATCACAAAAAACATTAAAACTATTTAAAATCCATAAGTAAACCATAAAAACCAATAAACACATGAAATAACTAAAAACCTAAAAATGCCACAAGCCCTAAAAACCCGAAAAACCCTCAAAATACATAAAATCCCAAAAATACTTAAAAATCCAAAAAAAATATAGAAAAATATAAAACACTAAATATATTAGAAACACATAAGAGGACAATAAAAATCCAAAAAGACTTAAAACTTCTAAAAACCTAAAAAATTAAAGATATCTTAAAAACCCTAAACGGCAAATAATCCTAAAACTCTTAAAAAACGTTAAAATCCAAAAAACCCCATACAACCATTAAAACCCAAAAATAATTCGTGAAAACCTATATACCCCAATAATCATTATAAAAATATAATATACCATAATGACCCTAAAAACTCAGAAAATACAAAACCCACAAATAAACCATAAAAACACTAAAAACCCTAAAAAATCTCAAAATCTGAAAAATTCCCTAAAAATAAAAAAAATCATTTAAAATCCCTAAAAACATAAAAACCACAAAAATACCCTTGAAAAACATTAAGAAAACCAAAAAACCCAAAAATCCTTTAAAACCCCTAAAAACCAAAAATGTTAAAACCCTAAAACCCCTCAAATCCATCAAACCGTTGAAAAACCATTAAAAACTATAAAAACTCATAAAACCCAAAGAATACAACAAAAAATATAAAATTATTTAAATCCCAAAAAATGTTAATGAAACTGAAAAAATCCATAAAAACCAAAAAAACTATATCATAACCTGAAAACACCCAAACAAACTTAAAACCATAAAAACCCTAAAAGCCCCAAAACAATTTTTTTAAAAGTTTGGGTCCAAAGCCTCATTTATTATTAAAGAAAATCAAAGACCTCTTTAAACTGGGTAGACGGAGACCCATTACATTGCCCGAAGGCCCAATGGAAATTTAGCCCATTACATGGCTCGTAGCACCAAAGTTTTAGCCCAAGGCCCATTCTGTGAATAGTACTGCTATAGTACCCATCTTCTACAGTACCACATAATACCCACCACTGCAACAACACCCTGCCACTGCTATAGTGACCTGCCATGACTATAGTGCCTGTCGTTGCTACAGGGTCACCGTTTCTACAGTATGCTACAATACTTCATCTGTACCTATGCCCCATGGGTTTTGAACACCCACTTTTCATCTAGGATTAAGAGGTTCTTACCACTAAGCCAAACCCCCACTACAAAATCCCCAAAATCATTAACAACCCTAAAAACCCATAAAATTACTGGAAAAAAAACCTAAAATCACTAAAAATGAAAAAAAACCTAAAACCAGGAAAACCCCCAAGAAAATCACAAAATCCTAAAAACACTAAAACCCTTAAATACAATAAATAACCATAAATAACTTTAAAATTACCAAAACCCATCAAACCCATAAAAATGCTAAAATTTCCTAAAAATTACACAAAACATGAAATATCCTAAAAATAATTAAAATCCCAAAGGAAGCATTAAAACCCAAAAACCACATAAAATACCTAAAAAAAATATAAAACCCTATATACCCATAAAACCCTAAAACACCCAAAAAATCATACAAAACCCTAAAAAAATCCACTAAAAACCATTAAACCCTTAAAAATCCATGAAATCACTAAAAACCCAAAAAAATACTAAAATCCCTTTAAACCACTAAAAATGATAAAATCACCAAAAACCTTTAGAACCCTATAAAAAATAAACCTAGAAACCCAAAAAACAAATAAAATCCATTTAAACCCAAAAATTTCCAAACAACCCAAAAAATTTAAAAATGATTAAAAATCACTAAAAACATAAAAACCTTAAAAACCCATATGAAAACCTTCAAAACCTAAAACACTCAAAACCCATAAATATTTAAAAAATAGTAGAAACTATAAAACCCATAAAACGACCCTAATCCATAGAACCCCATAAAACCATAAAAACCATATAATCCTTAGCAAACCTGAAAATCCATAAAACCCCCCAAAACTACAAAAACTCTAAAAACCATTTGAACTCCTAAAAACATTAATAAACTCAAAAACCATAAAAACCATAAAACACCAAAAAACCTTAAACCCAAGAAACCATAGAAACCATAAAATCCAAAAAAACCCTAATTTTGTCAAATTCATTTAAAATACATTACAACCATAAAAACATAAAAATCCCAAAAAAACTTGAAAACCCCTAAAAAACCATAAAAACCTAAATTCTTTTAATACCCCAAAAAACCTAATATATGATAAAATAATAAAAACCCCTAAAACCCTAAAACCCTAAAAACCATAAAACTCCTAAAAACGAAAAAAAACCCTAAAACCCTATAAACCCCTAAAATACCACTAAAAACAAAAAACCCATTTAAACAAAAAAAACCATAAAAACTCTAAAAAACATTAACCATAAAAAACAACCAAAAAACACAAAAAACCACAAAAACCTTAAAACCACAGAAAACCCAAGAACCCTAAAAACACTTAAAACCCTAACTGGTTATAAAAATCCTAAAAATCTCTAAAAATAAGTGGAAATTTATAAAAATTTAAAACCGCAGAAAACCTGAAAAAACCATAAAAAATAAATAACAGTTAAAACACCTAAAAACTGAAAACCATTTAAAAACCAAAAATCCCAAAAGACACAAAAAACCCTCAAAGTCACTAAAAACCCCTTAAAATCCTACAAATCCCAAAAATTCCAAAAAATTTAAATAACCTAAAAACCTATAAGAAAGCTCTATAAACCTGAGAACACATAAAACCCCAAAAAACCTAAAAATGATCCAAACTCTTAAAAACCCAAAAGACCCTAAAAACAATAAAAACCCCTTAAAATCTTAAAAACCCATAAATACCCATAAAAACCTTAAAATGACTCAAAACAATAAAAACCCATCAAACCCCAATTATTTTTTTCAAAACACTAAAAAACTTAAAAACTATGAAATTAAAAAACCCTCTAAACACAAAAAAACCATAAAATTCCTAGAACTCAAAAAAAACCAGAAATCCCCTCAAAATCCATAAAACCCTAAAGAACTATGAAAATATTAAAAATTCCCTAAAAATATCTAAAAAAGTATGTAGCCCAAAAAACCCTGAAAAAACAATAGAAAATCTTAAAACCCCAAAATACTTAAAACCCCTTAAAACATAAAAAATAATAAAACCCAAAAAATAATTCCACTAAACACCATCAAAATCCTTAAAAACCATAAAAATCCAAAAAAACCTTAAAGATCCCTAAAAAAATAAAAAATCCTAAAACCCTTGAAAAACAACTAAGTAACACATATATCCCTAAATACACTTAAACCCCTATTAACCCTAAATTGGCTAAAAACTATGAAAACCCCTAAACTGAAACAAAAAATATATAAAACTCATAAAAACCATAAAAACCTAAAAAACCGTAAAAACTATAAAAAACCTAAAAACCCTAAAAACCCACAAAAAAACTATAAAAACACATAAACCGATAAAATTTTAAAAAATAATAAATACATTAAAACCCCTTAAATACTCAAAATTACCATAAAATCCCAAAAAATCCATAATAAGAATAAAAACCCTAAAACCCCTCAAAATACCTAAAACACTTAAAACCAATAAAAATTTAAAAGGGCACAAAAAATAACTAAAAAAATAAAAACCCCAAAAACCTAAAACTCTTTCGAAAACCTTAAAAATAAAAGAATTAAATATCCTAAAACATATAAAAATACTAAAACCACTAAAAATAAAAAAAATCTAAATACCCTAAAAACAATAAAACACCATAGAAACCATAAAACACTTAAAACCCATTAAAAATCTAAAAAAATTAATCCCTAAAAAGGATAAAAACTATAAAAATACCTTAAAACCCCAAAAAACAAAAAAATCCTACAAACTCAAAAAAACCCCTAAAAAATATTTAAACACTATAAAAAACCCTAAACCAATCAAAATCCCTAAATACTATAAGAACCATAAATATCCTATTAATTCTCTAAAAATATCTAAAATAGTAAAAAACCATGAAAACATGAAGAAAATAATAAAAACCTAAAAATAAATTGAACACCTAAAAAAATTAAAAAATAACAAAAGCAATAAATACACCAAACTCCCTTAAAATCCTAAAATAAATAAAATCCCTAAAACCCCTATAAATAAATAAAAATCCAAAAAAATACCTAACAATTATTAAAAACATAAAAACCCCTAAAATCCCCGAATGATACTAATAAAAAATTTAAAACATAAATAAATTTAAAACCCCTAAAAAATAAAAAATGATAAGAAATCTAAAAACACCAAAAACCCACTAAAATCAAAAAACCAAAAAATACCTTAAAAACAAAAAAAATACATAAAACCCTTAAAACCCACTAAATTATATAGAATCCATTTAATCAATAATTTTTTAAAAAATCACTAAAACCATTAAAACCCCTAAAAACTGAAAAAACCATAACCCCCAAAAAACATAAAAACACTAATCCCATACATACCCTTGAAATTCTTAAAAACCCGAAAACCCATAAAAATCATAAAAAATCATAAAAAACCTAAAATTTAAAAACTATAAAATCTTTGAAAACACATAATAAAAAAAACCTAAAACACATAAAACTCCAAAAAATATAAAAAGGCTATAAACCCTAAAAAACTCTAAAACCCCTAAAAAACAAAACAAATGAAAACCATAAAAACTACTAGAAACGTCAAAACCCCATTAAGCCACTAAAAATGATACAGAACTCTAAAAACCATAAAAACATAAAAACTCAAGAAATCCCTTAAAAAACCCCAAAACCACTCCAAATCCATAAAACCCCAAAATAACCATAAAAATCCTAAAAATAACTAAATTTTTAGAAAAAAATAATAAAATCTATAAAAACCTCAAAGAAAACATTAAAAACATAAAAACACATAAAACCCCTAAAAACCTAAAAATACACAAAACCCTAAAAACACTAATAATTCAAAAATCCCTATGGCCCTCAAAATCCCGAAAAACCCTAAAAGTACTAAAATCCCTAAAAATGTAAAAAACCCTAAATCCTTGAAACACTGAAAACCTTAAACTAAAAACAATTAAAACCCCCCAAAAAAATAAAAAACTCTAAAAGCATTTAAAACCATTAAAAACCCATAAGATCCCAAAAAACCATAAAAACCATAAATCCCTAAAAACTCTCAAAAATAGATAAAATATCTCTAATATAATAATAATCCTAAATAATACATTAAAATCACTAAAATCATAAAAAATATAAAAACCCCTAATAAAACATTATAAGTCTAAAAACACATAAAACCCTTAAAACCCTAAAAATGATAGAAACCCTAAAACCTAAAAAACCCTAAAAACTCTCTAAATCCCTAAAACCCCAAAAGAACAAAAAAATACTAAAAATACTTAAAAACCCCTCAAAACATAAAAATTCCCAAAAAACATTAAAACCCTAAGAAATCATTAAAAACCTAAATACATTAAAAACCCCAAAAAACCTAATGGTTTTTAAAACTGTAAAATGGACCCAAAACCATAAAAACCCTCCATAAAAGCTATAAAAACCACTAAAACCTTATAAAATTCAAAAAACCACTAATCAATAGAAAATATATAAAAAAATTAAACCCCTAAAACATTAAAAACACATAGAACCCATAAAACCCTTAAAAATCAAAATAACCCAAAAGACCCAAAAAACCATAGAAACTGTAAAGACCATAAATAACTCTTAAAACCCAAAAAAACAAAAAACCATAAAAACAATATAAATACATAAAATACATAAAAATACCAAAAACCTAAAAAACTAATAAAACACTAAAAAAACCTAGGAAAACCTAAAGAACCTATAAAAATATATAACCCTTTAAAACCAACAAAACGTTAAGAACAATACAAATCCAAAAAACAAATAAAATCTTAAAAATCTATAAATTCTCTAAAAAACTATAAATAACTAAAAATACCTAAAAACCATAAAAATATAAAAGCCCTTAAAAACTAAAAAAACCCGTTAAAATCCTAAATCACTTAAAACCCCTGAAAACCAAAGAACACTAAAAAACCATAAAAACACTAAAATAACCAAAAAAACTAAAACTACCAAAGACACATGAAACCTCTTAAACCCTGTATAATCCCAAAAAATAGAATGTAAAAATACTCTGAAAATTATGGAAAACCCCAAAAATCTCAATAGAATCAATATAAACCAAAAATCCCACAGAAACCCTAAAAACCCTAAGAAACCCTAAAAACCCTCGAACCATTAAAAACCATAAAAAATTAAAAATACCTAAAACCATAAGAATGTAAAAACCCCTAAAACTCTGAAAACCCATAATAAATCCTTAAAATCCAAAAATACATAAAAACCCAAAAGTCATGAAAAATGTTCAAAATCCTAAAAAACTCCAAAACCCTTCAAAATCCCTAAAAATAGAAAAATTCCAAAAATATCCCTATAAGTCCCTCAAAATGTAAAAAGTCTGAAAAAATATAAGAAAACCTTAAAACCCTCAAAATAATTAAAACCACAAAAAACTTAACAAACACTGGAAAACCCAAAACCCCCTAAAAATAAAAAAACTCTTAAAAGACCCTAAAAACCTACAAATCCCAAAAAATATAGGATTCCCTACAACTAAAAAATCTAAAAAATTGTCAAACAACTAAAAATGTTAAAAAAATAAAAATCCATAAATATCTTTAAAAATAAAAATATATCTATACACCAAATAAACAATAAAAACACAAAAGTACTAAAAACCCCTAAAAACTTTGAAAATACATAAAAACCCTATCAAACCGTAAAAAATTTAAGATTGTTATAAAAATCACAAAAAAAACTTTAAAACCCCTAAAATTCAAAAAATTCCTAAGAAAACCATAAATAAATGAAAATAATAAAACACCTAAAAACATAAACACACTAAAAACACAAAAAATTATAAAAATCCTAAAATCCCCCAAAATAGGTAAAACCCCAAAAAACCAGAAATCTAATTAAAATCCCAAAAAATCCATAAAATTTAAAAACCCCAAAAAACCCATAAGAAAACCATAAAAACCTAAAACCTCTTATAACCTCTAAGATCGTATAAAATTATAAAAACCTATAAAAGATCTAAAAAACCCCAAAACCCATAAAACCCTTAAAGAGGAAGCTGAGGAAGGACAATACTACTTTTCCAAAGATAGTGTCCACAAGAGCCTCTTGCAAATTTAAGGAAGTTTTCCCTAGCAGGGGTGGTTGGTCTTTTAAGGAAAAACTAATTGTGGAGTAGCAACATCGTAGAGAGTATTACACTACCTTCCTAAAGCAATATGAATCATCAGAATGGGATTCAGTGGAGTCATATGCTTCCTCTGGTTATGGTGCTAATGGATACCCATATGATAATGGAGACATTAATTGGTAGTTTCTGCTTCTTTCTCTTCTGCTTTTCAGGTCTTTTGGGGTTTTGGTGCCTTGGGGGATCTATGGGTTTTCAGTGTGGTTTTTTCCCCCAGCCTATCCTTTTCTGATTTTCTTTTCCTTTAATAAATTTTGGGAGGCTAAAATATCCTGGCCTCGCGCCTTCCTTGCCCTAAAACCCATAAAAAACCCTAAAACCCAATAAAAATCCTAAAACCCACTTAAATCACTAAAAACTCGTTAAACCCCAAAAACATTAAAACCCTTTAAAAACCGTTAAAAACTGAATAACTTAAAAAAACCAAGAAACCATGAAAAATCAATAACCCTAAAAAAACCTCAAACCCCTAAAAATCCTAAAAAACAAAAAAACCTAAAAAACAATAAAAGTCCCTAAAATTTAAAAAACCTAAAAAACCCTGAAAGCCCTTATAAAACTAATAAGAACTTAAAAAAATTAAATCCCCAAAAATCCTAGAAAATCTATCAACCTAAATAACCCTAAAAATTTAAAAATCATAAAAACCATAAAAATAATAAAAACATTAAAAATGAATAAAAATGAATAAAAACATTAAAAAATTACTGAAATCTATAAAACCCATTTAAACCCCTAAATCGTAAAAAAACACTAAAAACACTTAAAAACTATAAAAACTCAAAATTCCTTAAAAACCCCAAAAACCCAAACCCCAAATAAACTAAAAACACCCAAAATCCCTAAAAATCATAAAAAATATTAAAAATCCCAAAATATCCTTAAATATCCTTAAAACTCTAAATATCCCTAAAACCATAAAACCCCATAAGAAAACCATCAAAACCTTAAAACACTAAAAATAATTAAAAACAAAAAAATAGTTTACACTATAAAAAACCACTAAAAATCATAAAACACATAAAAACATTCAAAATACCTTAAAACCATAAAAATCACTAAAAATACCTAAAGACATAAAAATCCTAAAAACCCTGAAAACCCTTAATAAAAGCATGAAAGCATAAAAACACTTAAAACCCCTAAGACCTGAAAAACGTTAAATAAAACAAAAGAAACCCTAAAAAGACACTAATAAAAATAAATATGTTAACATCCATAAAAGTCCCTAAAATACCATAAGACCATAAAAATCAATGAAAACTCTAAAACCCATTTAAAACCCTAAATATGTTAATAAATTCTAAAAAACCTTAATAAACCTAAAAACATAAAAAATCCCAAAAAACACTACGAACTCTAAAAACCCTAAAACCCTCAAAATCCATATAATCCTAAAGACCCTAAATAATTCATAAAATATCCTTAAAAATCCCCAAAAAGTAAAATACCCTAAGAAACCTAAAAACCACAAAAGAGACATTAAAAAACTAAAAACCTATAAAACCCTTAACAACATAAAAAATTATAAAAACCCTAAAACCCCTAAAAACCCTAAAACCCATAAAATAGCTTAAAATCAAAAAAAATTACCTAAAACCCCTAAAAACATTAAAACTATAAAAAAAACTTTAAACCCCAACAATATATAAAAAAATATAAAAAACTCAAAAATTATAAAACATTCAAAAAACAATAAAAAACCAAATAAACCATACACCCCCAAAAATTCTAAAAATCTATAAAAAAATAAAATTCCTAAAAACCTTAAAAAGTATTAAAATCCAAAAAAGCCCAAAATAATTATAAAAATGTAAAAATTGCAGAAAACCAAGAAAAAACCTAAGAAACATTAAAAACTAAAAAAACACTTAAATAACCTAAAACAAATAAAACCCCTAAAACCTCTAAACACCCTCAAATTCCCAAAATACCATAAAACCCATAAAAATCCTAAAAATCAATAAAAACATTTAAATGTAAAAAACTATAAAATTCATTAAAACCCCTAAGAAGACCTAAAATCCAAAAAACACTTTAAACCCCTAAAGACATAAAAAATGTTAAAAACACATTGAAATTACCTAAAAATCATAAAGACCCCTAACACCATAGAAACCCATAAAACCATAAAAACCCTTAAAACCCATAAAACCAAAAAAACCACTAAAAAGTATAAAAACCCTTTAAAATCAAAAATTTGTTAAAATACTCTAAAAAACCATTAAAATCCTAAAAATACATAAAACAATAAAAACCCAGAAAAGCCTATAAAACCATAAAAACTCAAAATCCTAAAATCCATAAAAGAGAAAAAATATCCTACAAGGGGTTGACCGAGACCTTGTCCTCCAAACCTATGGTTACTGAGGTTCCCGGCATGATAAACCAGAAGCCTTGGAGCGATCTGGAAGTTGCACTTATGGAATCGGGTGGATTCATTATATGTCTAGATGGAGATGTTTGTTAATCATGAGATGCAGTTGTTGAGGCAGTGCTAATGGATTAAGGGGAAAATCAGTCTTGTGATGAAGATGTTTATGGATGTGGTGAAATTTCCGGGAGACAGTTGGACATGGGGAAGGCTTCTGTGATGGAAAAATGGCATGGGAATGGCCAGTTGGAGGCTCCCCTGGCGCTAACACTAGGAGGGGAGGATGTGGACTGCAAGATGAGTAGTGGGGGTGATAGTAATAGTAGAATATCAGATGAGAATGTTTTGACTCTACATAATAGGTTTTAGGCCTTAGCCACGGCTGAGCTGGCTGATTCTGATGTGCTGGCGGGAGAGTTTGTGTAGGGGGGTGTAGATGAGCAGGGTATGAGGGCTGGGGATGAGTAGAAAATTTAATCAGCTGAGAAGGAGAGGATTGTGATAGAAGATAAGTCTTGGAGTCCTAGTGCGTGATGAACCGATTGGCAAGATTCACCTTGGTGCTTACTGGGTGTGACGACGTGGGGAGATCTATCGTGGAGGCTAGATCAGCTCCTCTTGAGGAAGGCAGTAGCGGTGTGGAGAACCTGCCTAAAGCTCCTGTAGTAGACCCGATTGGATTCCTTCCACCGGGGCCCATCGTTGAAATAGGAGAACTGGCCTTGAACCTGTGAGAGCCATGGTTGTTTATGGTGTTCCATCTACTGAAGATCATTGTGTGCTGCTACATGACATGATGATGGTAGAATGGGAAAGGTTTCCCCATAAGGGCGAGGTTAAGAGACATGGGGAGAGGCTTTCTGAGGATTATTGCAAGATAAATTCTATTATGGCCAGGTCCAAAGTATAAAAGAATAAGATACAAAAAAAGGGGTGCTGAAACTCCTGGGTTAGGAAGCAAGAAGTGGAAACAAAAAGGCCTCAAATGTGGCCAGTGATGGGGTCATTCCTGAGAAAGCATCACATGAAGATAGTTCCACCTTCGACCCCTGATGCGAAGGCTGCAGAAGGATTACTCTGCCCCCCCCCCATGACCTATGGCAACCCGGGCCACCTCCAGGGCGGTCAAGTTGAATCTCAAAGTCAATAAGCGGGAGCGGCCTTCACAAAATGTTGATAAAAGAGAGGGATAGAGAGAAAATTTTTTCGATGCTCAGAATGCAGGAGAACTACGAGTCAGGCTAAAAATCTATGGATACAGGTGCTGAATTAGACTACTGCTTTACTGGTGTGGGTGATGGCCTTGGTGCGAGCTTCACTTACCGTGGTGTGGATTTGGATGACTTTGGTGGGGATATTGACTGACCTGCTTTTTTTGTGTGTCTTTTATTTTGGACCTATTTTGTGTGTCTTTTTTGGTCTTTATTTTTTTGGGGTCTTTGGGATTGGGGTTGTAAGGGGTTTTTGGGTGTGGGTCATTTGACCCCTCCCCTCCCTTGTCTGATACGTCTTTTTTTCTCTAATAAATGTTTCGGGGGTCGGGAATAGCCTGGCCACTGCATCTGCCCAAAATACATAAAAAATCTAATAACACTTTAAAACCATAAAAATTAAAAAAAATCTTAAAACCACAAAAAAATCCACAGAAACCCTAAAAACCATAAAAACCATATGACCCTTAAAATACACAATCACCCTAAAATACTCATGATAATTCTAAAAATTTACAAAAAAAACCTAAAAATGTAAAAATGTGCTAAAAACCCTAAACACCCCTAAAAACCTAAAAATATCTAAAAGAACATTAGACCCAAAAAACCTAAAAATACCAAGAACATTAAAACCCTCAAAACCCTTAAAATCATAAAAATCCCAAGAAACCCTAAAATATAAAAAAAATCCATAAAAAAATCTCTTAAAATATTAAAAACATAAAAACTATAATAATACTTAAAAACACTTATAAAATCTTAAAATCCAAAAACACTTAAACACCCTAAAACCCTAAAACCACTAAAAACATAAAACCCTAAAAACTTCTTAGAACCAAAATCCACATAAAACCATTAGAAATAGAATACCCTAAAACCATAAAACACTATAAAAACCTTAAAAACCCATTAAAACCCTAAATACCCAGTAAAACTATAAAAATCCGTTAATTACCTAAAAACCTTAAAAACTATAAAAAATAATAAATACCCTAAAAACATAAAAAAACCTAACACCCCAAAAAATCACAAAAACGCTAAAAACATTCAAATTCCCTAAAACGCCATAAAACTCATAAAAATCATAAAGAATCCCCCATAATCCCTTAAAATGTAAAAAAACCTAAAACCCTAAAAACCCCTAAGAATTCCATAAATCCCTAAAAAATAAAAACCCTTAAAAACACTAAAATGAAAAACCTATAAAAAACCCTAAAACCCATAAATCCCACTAAAAACCCTCAATTTTCCCAAGAACCCTAAAAACCCAAAAAATAATTATAAAACACTAAAAACCTTAAAAATACCCTAAAACTTAAAAAACACCTAAAAATATAAAAACCATAAAAACCATAAAAATATAAATATATACCCTTTAAAATCAACTAGAAACACTAAAAATAATTTAAACCCCAAAAAATATTAAAAAACTAAAAAAAACCATAGGAACCATAAAAAACACAATAAAACCCTAAAAACACAACCATACCATAAAAACCCTAAAACCCTAAAAACCTTCAAAATCCCTAAAACACTAAAAATTCCAAAAAATCCTAAATGCCATAAAAATTCATAAAAAATTATATAACGCTAAAATTCTTAAAAAAACTAAAAATCATTAAAAATATAAACACTCTAAAAATACCTAAAACCTAAAAAATTATATAACCCCTAAAAACCTTAAAAAACCTAAAACCCAAGAAACTATAAATCTTCAAAAAAAAAAATTAAAAACTCATAAAAAACCTAAAACCCCACAAAAAATTCTATAAATCATTTACACCCCTTAAAATTTTAAATAACGAAAAACACATAAAAACCCTAAAAACATAAAAAAATGTTGAAAACCCTTAAAAACCTTTAAAACCCTAAAAACCCAAAAAACCATAAAAACCATAAAAACACATAAAACCCACAAAACATCTCAAACTCAAAAACACAGTGAAACACCTAAAATCATTATAAAACTATGAAAAACATTAAAAAAAGTAAAACTCAAAAAACACTAGACACCCAAAAACCCATTAAACCCTAAAAAACCCAAAAAAATGCCTCAAAATACCTATAAAACCTAAAAAACCATTAAAATCATAAAAAATATCAAAATTTCTCAAAAAATGAAAAAATACCTTAAAAACCTAAAACTCAAAAGAAAAATAATCAATCCTCATCCACCTAAAACCACTAAAAACATAAAAAACTCTAACAATCATAAAAACCCTAAAACCATAAAACCCATAAAAATAACTAAAAATCCAAAAAATTAAAAAATATTTAAAAATAAATAAAAATCCCAAAAAAGTTAAGAACCATAAAAACCCTGAAAACCCTATGAAAACAAAAAATGCATAAAAACACATAACCCCCTTAAAACCCTAAAAAGATAAAAAAGTTAAAGTACCATAAAAAGAAGATTGAGGAAATATGTTCAATGTGGTCCTCCGTAATGCCATAATTTTTCACCCCTTTTATTGATTAAGATATGAAGGGTGAGATACACTATCCTCCTTGTATTCCCACCTAGTAACTGTCTGCTTTGTTTTATTTTAATTTATTCTTGGGGGGACTAGGCTAGCCTATTCCTATACCTCTTCTTCCTAATGTCCCTAAAGAACCCTAAAAAACCCTCAAAATAAAAAACCCTAATAATTTTGAAAATACCAAAAAAGAACAAAAAAACCCAAAAAAACCCTACACCCCCTGAAAAATCCTAACAAAACCTTAAAACGTAAAAATAATAAAAACCCCTTAATGACCTATGAAACTCTAAAAACCCTAAGACCCATAAACCAATTAAAAATCGTAAAAACCCTACAAATTCTGAAAACCCTAAAAGCCATACAAATCCTAAAAAGACCAAAATTCCCTTAAAATGTAAAAAAATACAAAAACCTTGAAAAACCTTATGAAAATAACAAAAACATAAAAACACTTTGAATACTAAAAACATTAATAACCATAAAAACATATAAAAACCCTAAAACCACTAAAATCACTAAAAACCATTTAGAACCCTAAAACATTAAAAAAATTAAAAAATAAAGAAACCCAAAAAATAAAAAAAATAAAAATTTATAAAAATAAAAAATAAAAAAACCCAAACACCATAAAAATCACTAAAAACTATAAAAACCTTAAAAATTTTAAAAATACCTAAAAAGTCACTAAAAATGTAAAAATCCCTAAAAATATGAAAATCAATAAAAATACCTTAAAATGTTAAATGAAATTAAAACCCCTAAATATCATGAAAATCTTAAAACCCACTAAAACCCCAACAATACTAAAAACCATACAAACCCATATCAACTTAAAACTCTCTAAAATACAATAAAAACTTGAAAAACACTATAAACCACTAAGAACAACTAAAATTTATAAATACCCTTTAAACACCTCAAAACTTCAAAAACTATAAAAATAAATAAAAAACTAAAAACTAAAAAACCCAATAAAAAACCTAAAACCTAAAAAGCCCTAAAACCCTAAAATCCTTCAAAATCCCTAAAAATGCTACAAACCCATAAAAATCCTAAAACACCCCTAAAAAACTTAAAAACATAAAAAACACTCAAAACCTTGAAAAATATTTTATATCCACAAAAGAAAATTTAAAACCCCTAAAAACTAAAAAATGAAAAAATACTAACAGTCCTAAAACCCATCAAAACCCAAAAAACACATAAAAACCTTAAACGCTATTAAAACCTAAAAACCCACCAAAAACAATAGAAACCATTTAAACCCCTAAAACATTAAACAAATCTAAAAACATTATGAACCATCAAAACCAAAAAACCCTAAAAAAATTACTAAAAAAACCCTAATACCCTTCAAAACACTAAAATCTCTCAAAAACCGTAAAATCCTAAAAACTATAAAAAACCTAAAATTCCATAAAAATAATAAATATCTAAAAAATCCTTGAAAACCCCTATGTTAATCGTAAAAATATAAAAAACACTAAATCCCCTGAAAACCTAAAAAACGTAAAACGCTAAAAACAAAAAAAAACAAAAAAAACCTTAAAAACCCCTACACACCAAGAAAATCCGTAAATCCCTAAAAACATAAAACACATAAAATTACCTAAAAATTCATAACAACATAAAACAAAAAAACCCATGAAAACATTTATAAAAATATTAAAAACCACTAAATAAATAAATACCCTAAAAATATAAAAAACAATAAAATCCCTTAATAGACCATAAAACACAAAAACCCCTAAAACACATAAAAACTCATAAAACCATAAAAAACACTAAATCCCAATTAAAATCCTAAAAACAAAAAATATAAAGACCCATAAACCTGTAACAATATTAAAACATGTGTCAATTCACAGAACAGTAAAGAAAATCAAAAACACTATAAAACCCCTAGAAACCCCTAAAACTTTTAAAATTCCCTTAAAACAATAAATGTCATAAAAATAAAAAATCACTAAAATCCCTAAACACGTATAAAACCATAAAAAATCTTTAAACTGCTATAAAATCCTTAGAAACCTGAAAACATTTAACCCCCTAAAAACACAAAAAAACCCTTAACACTATAAAACTATAAAAATAATATAAAATCTTTAAAAATCCAAAATATGTAAGAAACCCAAAAAAACTAAAAAATTAAATGAAACAAATTTACAACCTGGAAACACTTAAAATCCATAAAAACCTAAAAAATTCTAAATCCCTTAAAACCCATAAAACCCCATAAAAACTAGAAAAACCCTTAAAAACAAAAAAAACACTAAAATCCTTAAAAACCATAAAAAACACTAAAATAGTAATACCTAATAAAAACTCTAAAAAACATTAAACCTCTAAAAATGTTAAAAAATATTAAAAATCCTTAAAACCCAAAAAAATCAAAAAACCCCAAAAACTAAAAAAAACCAAAAAACCAAAAAACCCCTACAAACCCTCAAAATCATTAAAAAGAAAAAAACCATAAAAATAAAAATTCCCTTAAATTATCTAAAACATAAAAAAACCTTAAAATAATAACAATCCATAATAAAACCTTAAAACAATAAAACACCTAAATCCCAAAAAATCCAAAAAATGAAAAAACCCCAAACCTTAAAAAGATTAAAAACCCCCAAACCCTTAAAATCCTAAAAAATATATAAAAATCATAAAGATCATACAGAATCCATAAAAGCCCCTATAAAATTTTAAGAACCATAGAAAAACTAATATACCCTATGAAACCCATAAAACATAAAAAATATAATACCACTAAAAACCTAAAAACGCTAAAAACCTTAAAAACCAAAAAAGTCCATAAAACAATTAAAAACCCAGAAAATAATAAAAACCCTAAAAAATAGACAACCATAAAATCCAATAAAACCCCTAAAAACAATCTAAAAGTCTAAAAACCATATAATCCCCAAAAACGTTACACGCTCTAAAAATAATTAAAAAACTAAAAAACTAAAAAAACCCCAAAACCACCAAAAACTATAAAACCCTAAAAACTGTAAAAAAACCAAAAACCACTAAAAATAATTAAAAACCATATTGAAAAAAATAATAAATCCATAAATGTCACTAAAAATGTAAAAAAGAAAAAACCTTGAAAACCCCAATGAAATCTTTAAAAATATAAAAACACTTAAAACGCCTAAAAACCTATAAAACACTAAAAACCATAAATACACTTTAAAAAATACAAAATCCTAAAAACAAAATTAAACACACATAAAAACAATAAATACTACTAATAACTCAGAAACCTTTAAACCCCTAAATACTTTAAAAACTCTAAAAAACATAAAATCCCTAAAAAAACAAAAACCTAAAACCCAAAAACTAAAAAAATTCTAAAACGTTTAAAACCCCTCAAAATCCATAAAAACCATTAAAAATAAAACTACTAAAAATCCCTAAAAATATCTAAAATCATAAAAATCCAAAAACCCCTATAAAAAATTTAAAATCCTAAAATATTTTTAACCCCTGAAAATGCTAAAAACACTAAATATCCTAAAACACTATAAAACAGTAAAAACCACAAAACCCCTTAATGACATTAAAATTCCCTCAAACCCATACAAATGCTAAAAACTACTAAAACACTAAAAAAATTTAAACCCTTAAAAATAATAAAAACTCAAAATACATTAAAATTCCTAAAAGACACAAAAAATCCCAGTATACCAAAAACCGTAAAAACACAAAAAATCCAAATATCCAAAAAATCCCTTAATATATAAAGAAGTTTAATATCCATGAAAAACCTAAGAAAAATATAAAACCCAAAAATAAATAAAACCCCTAAAAACACAAAAAAACACTATAAACCCTAAGAACCCTAAAAACCACTAAAACTACACAAAATACCAAAAATTCCAAAAACAATAAAAATTAAATAATTTCCAAAAATATCCTTAAAAATGTGAAAAACTCTAAAACCATAAAAAATACCGAGAATAACTTAATAATGTAAAAAACAGTAAAACCCCTAAAAACCTAAAAAACCTAAATACCATGCATACCTTAAAAAGACCATAAAACCACTAAACTTGGTAAAAAAATTCTTAATAATAAAACCTCTAAAAATGTAAAGTCCCACTAAAAACTCAAAAAACAATTCAAACCACTATATGTGTTAAAAACTCTAATAATCCTTAAAACTAGTCAAAAAATAAAAAAAGACAAAAAAAAACAGAAAACCCCCTAAAAACCTTCCAATCCTAAAAAACACTAAAAAAATAACCTAAAAAATCCATAAAAATCTATAAATGTGTAAAAACACGAGAAAATCATGAAAACCTTTCAGAAAAACTTAAAAACCAAAAAACACATAAACCCCTAAAAACCAAAAAAAATGATAAAAACCCTAAAATCCATCAAAATCTTTAAAATCCCATAAAACCATAAAAAAACCTTATAAATACCCAAAAATAAAGAAAACCAAAAAAATCCTTAAAATCCTAAAAACCCTTAAAAACCAAAAATGACATTGTTTCGGGTCAGTCTTGAAACGCCCAACGGTTCTCTATCCGACGATGTGTGGACCTGCTTTCCAAAGGTAGGCATTCGTCGGGCGATTTGGCCAGTGACAATTAAGAACTCACATTGGTCGAGAGGATGAGAAGACGGGCTCATCGCACCCTTTTGGGGGGAATTATTGGCTGTTTCGGGACTCTCTTATAGATTAAATACATATTTATATGTTGGCGAATATTTAGTTTATACCCAAACATAGTATCCACATATTTATCCCTGATGAGAAATGGTCAACTGGATGTAGGGGTTCAGAATCATTTAGGCCTGAGGTTTACAATCACTCGTTTGATTAATGACCCGTGGAGTTAGGACTCATTGAAGCGGTGCTGGGATTAGCACATGGAACCGATGTGAAGATAGTCAGATCAACCGGTTGTTGGGATTGAACCTTACGGAGGCTTCCTACATACCCTGCCTGGGAGACAGGGATCAAAGTCCACGTAGATCGCCTGGGAGTGTTGGAGAACCGACGGGAAGGTGGACCCAGGGGGGGTCCACTGGTGATCAGGTTTAAACCTCATGGAGGCTTCCTACATATCCCTACGGTAGGGAATAAAAGTCCATGTAGTTAGAATTGACCTGGGCCTTATGCTCTGAGGTAGATGAGAGTAATGAATTGGGGATTACACTCTGAGGAGGCCCATAAGAGGATGTCATGTTCGATGATTACTCTAAGCCCACGTGAGTCATGCTCGGTGTGAGAAACAATAGTCAGCAGGGACCAGACGATCACGTCGTTAATGATGCGTTCGTGAGAAGTGAGTGGGGCTTACGCATGGAGCGGCCTAGAAGGTCAGGGCTTACTCCGAGATGTATGCCCAGGGTGTCTTCCTCATGTCTGGCCATGAGGGCATCCCAACCCATTGGTGGGTTGAGGAATATAATGGGCGCTAAAACCTATGCGCAAGTGCACAAGAGGGATAACGCCTTGGGCGTTGGAATCAGTCCGAACAAAGGGAGATGACCAGTGTGAATTACATGCCCAAAATTCGGAACACAATGAGGGTGGCATGATGATGGAGGATAACTGTTGACCATATTTTAAACACAACATCCATATCAAGTTATCCTGAAATGGGGACAAAAAAATGAGGGTCGACTGCTGACCGTGTTCGAAACCCAGAACCTGACTCAAAGTGTTGTCAAAATTCTTTCGGGGGTGTTGGACCAAGATGGTAGCTAAGTCGAGGCAGTATGGGACTAGGACATTAGGGCGTCCCTTCAGTCATGAAAGAGGATGGACATCCGAATGAAGGACATGTAAATCATGGGGTGGAGTGATGGAATGTTTGAATGGATTCCAGTGCTCTTGAAGTTATGCCACTGTAAACATATCATAAGGCATATCTTACATGGGGCAAGATGCATCAAATTATTGAATGATAAGAAATGATACAGTTTATAGTCATTTAGAGAGGACTGTTTCAACATAGTTTAACATCATATAGAAAGGACGAGGGCCATACAATTTAACATCATGTGGTTAGGACGATTAGGTAGGAGATACCTAGAAATGGTTGGTGTGGGACATACGCAAGGGAGGCCCTTTCTGGATGTACCTAGCATGGCAGCTATGTAATGGGGTTTTAGGAGAGTGATGAGGATTAGCTCGACTCAAGGAATGTATAGGACATATGTAAGGTGCACATAAGGGAGCAATGTGAAATACTGTTGACCCGTCCCAAAAAGTTTGCGGTGCGACTCTCCATTTTTCATGGGGGTCAGTGACGGTAGTGAAGGGACCATCCTGGAGGACTGGCACCGTAGCCCAACACTGAACCCGAGCATGGGTGCGGGGACACATCCCCCACGGTATGGACTAGAGTGTGCATGGGGTTTTCCGCATGGGGCTGGCCGTGAAGGAGCTGGCCGCGAGGTGCCGACTACGAGGGACTGGCCGTAGAGGAGCTGTCCGCGAAGGACTGGCCGCGGAGGAGCTGTCCCCAAAGGACTGGCCGTGAGGGAGCTGTATGTGGTTCGGGGTTTATTTGTCCGCGAAGGGTGTCCATGGAGGAACTGGCCGTGGAGGAGAGGGACGCCCATGAAGGATGTTGTCCATGAAGGATGGCCGCGAAGGAGGCTGCCCGCGAAGGATGTTGTCTATGAAGGATGGCCGTCCGCGAAGGGTGTCTGCAAAGGGGTTGGTGCCCGTCCTACTTCACGCCCGCGGAGGGGTTCCCATCTACATTTCGCGAACAAAACTAGTCCGCGAAGGGGGTGGCCGCGGAGGGACTATCTGTGAAAGAAAAGATTGCATGTGGTTCGTGGTTTGGTTTCTCCTCTACGCGGAAGAGTGCATCCGCAGACGATATGGGGTCCGCGGATGGCCGCGGAACATTACTGCTGGGAGCGGTTTATCCAGCGTCTCCCCATGGGTTTTCACCCGTCCTTCCTCCTCTCATTTTTGGTGCCCCTCGGTGAATATTTATAGAGTTACGAAGTGGATATGGCACATGACACTTTTTCGGAATCCAATAAAGGAATCCCCACCCGCGGATAAACCGGTCAACTGAGGATTTTAGGAACTGAGATCCGCGGGATTGCTCTGTGGCTGGGCACCACTCTGCCTTTTTTCCACAGACGACAGTGGTCCGTGGACGCATAGGCGGTCCGCCTCCATTTCACGAATGATAGAGCACACGGTATGGGCGAGTTTGCGTGGTTCGCGGCGGTGGACCGGCCTAGCTTCACCGATGGTCTTTTTGGTTCGCGCCCACATCGGGGCTCTAGCCTCCGTTTCGCGGATGACGCTGGTCCGTGGAATTGCGGTTCGCCGAACCGGCCCTGTACTATTGCTGGGAGCCGGTACGTAGACCGGTTCGGTCCTTTACCAAGTCTTGGGGTAATTGGATTTCTCCCTTGCAGAATTTTTAGGACCCTACAGACATAAAACCCATAAAAACCTAAAAATGATAAAAACCAAAAAAGGCCTTAAAACCCATAAAAAACCCCTAAAAACAGAAAACCCATAAAAAAATAATAAACCCATGAAACCCATACAAACCCTAAACACCCAATGAAACCTCTAAACCAAATTTAATCCCTTAAAAATATAAAAATAACCCAAAAATTTGAAAACACTAAATAATAAAATAAAATCCTTAAACAAAAAAATCCAAAAAAACCTAAAAAACCACTAAAACACCTCAAAGTCAATAAAACCATAAAAAATTCCTAATAAAACTTAAAAATTTAGAAACCCATAAATTAATTGGAAACCACTAATAAAACCATAAAACCCTAAAAATGCTTAAATTCCTTAAAAAATGCTAAAAACCAAAAATAACCCTAAAAACCCAAAAATCCAATAAAAGACAAAAAAACAGAAAAAACACTAAAACCCCCACAAAAACTAGTAACAACTCTAAATCTTCTTTAAACCCCATAAAGTGTTGAAAATTTCTAAAAAACCTTTAAACCCCTAAAAACAAAACAAAAACAAACAAAACCCTAGAAAACTCTAAATAAGCTAGAAAACACAAAAAACCACTCAAAATCCAAAAAAAATAAAAACCATAAAACCCATAAAATCGATAAGAAAACCTAAAAAACCTGAAAACACGTAAAACCCCTAAAACCCTAAATACGTTAAAATCATTAAGAATAGTAAAAACCTAAAAATCCTAAAAAACATAAAACCCCCTAGGAACCATAAAATCCCATAAAACCACTAATAACTCTAAAAACCATTTAAATACCAAAAAACATTAAAATACTATAACAAACCATAAAACCCCTAAAAACATTAAAACACTATCAACCTAAAAAATGACAAAAACCCAAACGACCATAAAAATCCATAGAAACACTAAAATCATAAAAATCCTAAAAAATCACAAAAAATACATAAAATGTAAAAAATCCTAAAACCTAAAAAACCCCTAAAAACCTTAAATCCAAAAAATCCTTAAAACACATAATTTTTTTGAAAATGATAAAAACCCAAAAAAAAACTAAAACCATAAAAAAATTAAAAACCACTAAAAATATTAAAAAATTTGAAAACCCAAAAAACACTACAAACACTAAAAACTAAAAAACCCTTTATACTCCAAAATATTGAAAAATTATAAAATTATAAAAACATAAAAACCATAAAAACACAACAAAACACTACAAAAAATCTTTAAAAAATTAAAAAACTAGAAAAACCTAAAAAATCAATAAATATTGAAAAAAATTTAAAAACCCCCCAAAACCCCTTTAAGTCCAATATAAAACCACAGAACCATAAAAACACTTAAAACCCAAAAAAAAAATTTCTACAATTCCTAAAAACCCTCAAAATCCTTGCAATCCCTATTAACCCATAAAATTTCATAAATCCATATAAATCCCAAAATGTAAAAGACCCTAAAAACCTTATGAAAACCATAAAATCCTAAAAACAAATAAAACCCCTAAAAACCTAAACATTATATAAACACTAAAAAGACCTTAAAAACCTATAATAACTATAAACACCTAAAAAACATGAAAAATATAACCCAAAAAAATATTAAAACCCTTTAATTCCATACAAATGTTAAAAACTCTAAAAATCATAAAAACCCAAAAATCTCGGAAACCCCCTAAAATTCCCAAAAGGCCATAAAATCCCTACAACCCTAAAACCCTGAAAAACACTAAAAATCCCTAAAAATCATAAAAACCATAAATATTAAAAATAATCCCAAAAATACCAAAAATCATTACACACCTTAAATACCTAATAAATCATTACGACATTAAATATAATTAAAACGAAAAAAACGAAAAATGCTAAAACCGTAAAAAGCATAAACCCTAAAAACTACTAATAAACCACAAAATCCCTAAAAACCCTAATCAAATATATGATACTAAAAAATAACTAAAAATCACTAAAATCCTACAAATGAATTTAATCTGAAAAAATATTATAAAAAACTCAAAATCGTAAAAACACCTAAAACACTAAAATCCTAAAAATTATAAAAACAATAAAAATCCTTAAAAATACCCTAAAACTATAAAACCCCTAAAAACCCATTAAAACCCTTAAATCCTTAAAAACCATAAAATCAATAAAACCCCACTAAATATAAAAAACCCATTTAAATACCTAAATATGTAAAAAACTCTAAAAACCCTTAAGACACTGAAAAAAAATAAAAAAACCCTACCCCCCCCCCCAAAAAAACCCCTAAAACCCGAAATGACCTAAATGACCAAAAAATCCCTTAAAACACTGAAAACCATAAGAATAAATTATTGAAATCTAAATAACTAAAATGTAAAAACCCTAAAAATCCATAAAAACCCAAAAGATAAGCATAATAACCCTAAAAACAATAAAAACCCTAAAAACCATAATAATTAATAAAACCACTAAAAATATCAAAAAATTAATTAAAACCATAAAAATGTTTCAAACTATAAAAATCATAAACCCTAAAAAACTCATAAAATCCCCTTAAAGCACAAAAAATGATAAAACCCTAAATACCATTAAAATCCATAAAACCCTAAAAATGTAAAAAACTTATAAACCCCTAATGCCCATAAAAATGTTTAAAAACCTAACAACCTTGAAACCCCCTAAGAAAAACTTGAAAACCTAAAAAAACATAAAAATACAAATAATATAGAAAATAGTAAAGACACTAAAAGAAAAAAAACCATAAAAACCCTAAAACCCCCCAAAAAACTATGGAAACCCTTTAAATCCCTAAAATGTTTAAAATATCTAAAAAATACTAGAAACTATAAAACCAATAAATACCCTATAAATCCATTAATCCCTAAACCTCTAAAAGCCCATAAAATTATAAAAACCCCAAAAATTCTTGAAATACGTAGAAAAATACTGAAAGCTGTTTAGAAAACCATAAAAATATAAACACACTTAAAACACCTAAAAACATAAAAAACACTAAAAATACTAAACAACCCTAAACACCCCTAAAAACACTCAAAATTCCTAAAAAATATATCAACCAATAAAAATTCTAAAAAATCTATAAAAATACATAAAAATGTAAAAAAGCATAAAAAAACCTAAAAAACTGAAAAAACACTCAAAACTATAATAACTATAAAAACCCAATACAACTCTAAAAACCATTTAAACCCATAAAAATGATAAATAAAAAAACCATAAAAACAATTTAAAATTCAATGAAACCCTTAAAACCATAAAAACCATTAAAAACCATAAAAACAACAAAACCCATCAAAATACCTAAAAATACTAAACACCTCAAAACCAAACAAATCCTAAAAAAGTCTATAAAGATAATTAATAATGTAAAAAACACTAAAAACCATGAAATACCCATGAAAACTTTAAAACCCTAAAAACACTTTAAACCCCTAATAATCTTAAAAATTCTAAAACCCATGAAAACCCTAAATTCCCTCAAATCACTATAAACCATGAAAATACCTAAAAACATAAAAAACGCGTTAAAATCCAGAAAAAAACCCTAAAACCCCTAAACACAAAAAAAACAGAAAAAAAACCAAAAACACAAAAATCCATAAAAAACCAAAAACACTTAAAAAACATGAGAAATCCCTAAACCCCTAAAAACCCAGAAAAATAAAAAAAATTCCCTAAAAATACATAAATTTTTTAAAACCCTATGAATAACATAAAAAAATAAAATCACTTAAAACCCCTAAAATGCTAAAAACCATAAACCCCCTAGAAACCCCAAAACCCTCAAAATCTCTAAAAACCGCAAAACCAAAAAAATATTTAAAAAATCCTCAAAATACATAAAAACGTAAAAGAACCTAAAGACTACAAAAACCACTAGGAAGCACTTAAAAATATAAAATCAATTAAAACTATTAAAACCTCAAAAAAGATTAAAACCCCATAAAAGACCCTAATACACCTAAAAACCCTAAAACCCCTAAAAACATAATAAAACCCTAAAACCCATAAAAATTACAAAAACGAGCTAAAATATCTAAAAACACTTTAACCCCATAAAATGATAGAAAATTCAGAAAAATTTTAAACCCCAAAACAAATAAAAAAAACAAACCTAAAAAACCTATAACCCGCAAAATATATATAAATCTAATAACGATGAAAATGTTAAAAAAACTTAAAAATTACTAAAAAATTAAATAATACTAAAATTCATAAAAACCCTAAGAAAACTAAAAAAACCTAAAACCAAATAAAACCCCTACAAACCAAAAAAATCTAAAAACCCTAAAATCCCTAGGACCCCTGAAAACCATAAATCCCCTAAAAACATTAAAAATCCATAAAAACCCATAAAGACCCAAAAACCACTGAAAACTTTAAAAATCCTTTAAACCCCTAAAAATGATGAAAATAATAACCCCTCACAAAAAAATATTAAAAACTCAAAAGAAACACTAAAAACACAAAAAAACTAAATCTCAAAAAAATGTAAAAAAACTGTAAAACTCCTAAAAACCATAAAAACATAAAAATCATTTAAAATCCCCATAAATCCTTAAAAACATAAAAAAACCCTAAAAACAATGAAAACCCCTAAGAAAACCTTAATAAAATAAAAAATCTTAAACCCCCTAAGAAACCTAAAAAATTTTCAAAACCCGAAAAAACCATTAAAACCATAAAACCCCCAAAAACATAAAAACCCTAAAACCCATAAAAACCCTAAAACAACTAAATAATATAAGAACCCTTTAAACCACTAAAAATGTTAAAAATATAAAAAATATTTAAACCCTGAAAAACTAAAAAAGTACCCTTAAATAGAAAAAAATCAAAATCAAAATAAAAACTACTCCCCCCTAAAATCCTAGAAAATCCCTAATAACCCTAAAAACAATAAAAACCTTGAAGCACAAAAAATTCCTAATAATACAAATAAACCTAAAAATCCTGAAAAATACTAAGAAAACAAAAAAAACCCACATAAAAACCCCAAAAATTTAAACATTCTAAATCCCTTAAAACTCCCTAAAAACCCAAAAACCATAGAAATCATAAAAACCCCAAAAAACCAAAAAAACCCTAACAACCCCTAAAAACCAAAAACACACACTAAAAACTATAAAAACATTTAAAATACTAAAAACATTAAAAATAATCTTAAAACCCTTAAAATATTTAGAAAATAAAAAAAACCCCTAAAACACAAAAAAAAACACAAATACCCAAAAAAACCTCAAAATAAATAAACAAATAAACAAAACATAAAAATGTAAATGTCCATAATAATCCCTAAAAATGTATAAAATCCTAAAAAACCTAAAAATATTAATGAAAACCATAAAAAAATACAAAATCTTAAAGCCCTATAAACCCAAAAATTGTAGAAACCCTAAAAAACATAAAAAACCTTAACACCTTCAAAACGATAGACCCCCAAAAAACTCATAAAACCCAAAAGACCCACTAAAAACAATAAAAACCCTTTAATTATTTAAAAATGATATGAATATATAAAAAACATAAAATTACTAAAAAGATCAAAAAGCACTAAAAACCATAAAAACATAAAATTTCTAAACCCCAAGAAATCACTAAAACCATAAAAATCTCTAAAAAATCTAAAAACCCTAAAAACCATAAATATCCTAAAATAGACCTAGAAATCTTGAAAAATGTAAAACCCCCTATAAACTTGGAAAAAATCCTAATAAATCCTTAAAATCTAAAAATGAACCTAAACCCCCTAAAAAATATAAAAATTGCTAAAAATTATAAAACTCCTAAAAATCCAAAAAAACACGAAAACCCAAAAAAATACTAAAACAATTACGAAAATCCCTAAAAACATAAAATACCCTAAAGACCATAATAACCATTATAAATCCTTAAAACCCTTAAAACAAGAAAAAAACATAAAAACCAAAAAATTTAGAATACCTTAAATACTTTAAAAATCTTAAAACCCCAAAAAACCATAAGAACCCTTAATAGATTAAAACCCCTAAAACCCAAAACCCCCACTAAAAACTCTAAAAATCCTTTAAACTCTAATACATTAAAAAACTCTAAAAATCATAAAAACCATAAAAAGTCAAAAAATTCAAAAACCACAAAACCCCTCAAAGTTTGTAAAACTATAAAGAACCTAAAAAATCATTAAAAATCCCTAAAATCTATAAAAACATAAACACAATAAAAACCATTAAAAACACCAAAGAAAAATTAAAACCCCAAAACCCATAAAAACATAAAAAATTTTAAAATCACTATAATAACTTAATACCCTTAAAACCAGTACAACCATAAAACCCCATAAAAACCATAAAAATTAAAAAAACCCCTAAAACCCAAAACACCCTAAAAAATCAAAAAAACATTTAAACTGCTAAAAATGTTGAAAAACTATAAAAACCAGTGAAACCCTAAAACCCCTACAAGACGCTACAAACCCATTTAAAACCCCAAAAACCCCTCAAAATGCCTAAAAATAATAAAAATCCAAAAAATACCCTAAAAACCCCTAAAACCTAAAAATGATAAGATCCCTAAATAACCTAAACACCCTAAAAAGGATTAAACTCCTAAATTTCCTAAAAACCCTAAATGCCTATAATACCCTATACAATCCTCTAAAAGTCAAAAACCAATTTAAACCCTTAAAAACATTAAAAAACTATAAGAAATCCTAAAAACTTTAAATACATAAAAAAACCCAAAAAAACCATAAAACCCGCAAAATCCATAAAAAACCTTAAAATATTAAAAACCATAAACATCACAAAAATAAATAAATAAGTAAAACCCCCAAAATACCCTGAAAACCCATAAGAAAACCTTAAAACACTAAAAATTATTAAAACCCATAAAAACCAATAAAATGCTACAAAAACCCTTGAAAACACTATTAAGAGTAAAAACCCCTCAAAACCATAAAAACCCTAAAACCCTAAACCCTAAAGAAACTTAAAAAATCTATAAACCCTTTAAACAAAAAAAACATTAAAAAATATAAAAATCATAGAAACCTTACAAACTCAAAAACCCCTAACAAGTCAAAAAATAGTAAAGCTAAAAACCCATAAAATCATAAATAATCATTAAAAACTCTTAATAATTTTGGAACTCCTAAAAACACTTATAATACTAATGAAAACCATAAAAACATAAAAACACTTAAAACCCCTAAAAACAAAAGGTAAATGATTTGAACCCTAAAAACCCTAAAAACCAAAAAAAACACTAAAAACTCAAAAAAACCTAGAAAACACAAAAAGGGCATAAAAATACTTAAATTCCTAAACCTACATAAAAACTTACAAACCTATAAAGAACCAAAAAACCCAAATAAAACCTTAATTTCCTAAAAACACATAAAAACCCAAAACCATAAAAATGCGAAAAACCCACAAAAGAGGTTAAAACCATAAAACCTATAATAACCATAAAACCTAAAAAAACCTTGATACACTAAAAACCCTAAAAATATAAAATACCTTTAAACCACTAAAATGATAAAAAACTCTAAAAATCACTAAAACCCTAAAACTCTAAAAAACCCAAACCCTTCAAAATCCCTAAAAATCCTATGAAACCATAAAAATTAAAAAAAAAAAGATAAAATATGAAAAAATAACAATATCTAAAAATACTAGGAAAAATTTACAAAATTAAATACAATTAAACCCCATCAAAAAGTAAAAATGCTAAAACACATAAAAATCACAAAAAACCATAAAAAACCTAAAAATCTATAAATCAGTATAATCCCTAAAAGGATATAAATTTGAAATTTTTTTCTAAAAACCCTATAATCATAAAAATAAATAAAAACTATAAGAATCCTATGAAAATATTAAAATCATTAAAAAACAAAAAATTCATAAATTCATTTAAATGCTAAAAACACAAAAAACCCATAAAATACCCTAAAAAAATAAAAATAACTTAATATTCTAAAATTCCTTAAAAAATTATGAAAACCTAGAAAAAAAACCCACTAAAAATATAGAAACCATTTGAACCCATACATATGCCAAAAAATAGTAAAATACCTTAAAACCCCTAAAAACACAAAAAACCATAAAAACCCCAAAAAAATAAAACTCCAAAAAACCCGAATAACCTAAAAAATCCCTACAAACATAAAGTACCTAAAATCACTAAATAATACTAAAAATGTAAAAATCCATAAATACCATGAAAACCCCTAAACACATCCCAAAAACCCTAAAAACCCTAAAACCCTAAAAACCCATAAACCATAAAAACCATAAAACCCCAAAAAAGATTAAAAATCCATAAAAATCCATAAAACCACTAAAAATTTCTAAAAACCATTTAAAACCATAAAATGTTTAAAAAATATAAAAATCTAAAAACCCTACAAAACTAAATGAAACTAAAAACTAAAAAACACCATAAATCCCCTAATGACACTAAAAACCATGATAAACCATTAAAATCCCCAAAAATAATAAAAATTTAAAATTCCTAAAGAATCTCTAAAAATTCTGAAATTTTAAAAAACTCGAACAACCCTAAAAAATCTGTAAGAAATCCTTAAAAACCTAAAATCACTTGAAACCCCAAAAAAGGATATAAACCTCAAAACCCAAAAAACAAAAAAAAAACTCTAAAACACTAAAATCCCTTTAAAACCATTTATACGTTAAAAAGTATAAAAAACCATACAAACCCTAAAGCTAAAAAAACATAAATACCAAAAAACCCATAAAAACTGTAAAAACCCAAAAAACACTAAAACCACTCAAATCCCTAAGAACCCAAAATGAAAAATCCCCATATTAGATGGAGGATGAATCTCATGGCTCTCTCCCTTTGAAATTCCCATCGCTGCTGCCCCTTCCAATGATGAACCTCTACTACTCCTTGGCAGCATCGTCAACCTCTCGTTGGTTTGGGGCATGTTCTTGGTAGATCGAGTGGCTAAGATGTAGATGCTCTCATTAGCGAGATGGCAGGATGGTTTGGTGGGTTTGATCAGTCCCTTCTCGGTCAATGGCGAAGAGACTCTCAAAGATGGCTCCAGATCTGAGGTTGTGGTGGTCTCTCTGGTCCAAGGATGGTGAAAGAAGGGTGTGTTGGGAATCCCATCATTTGGGTAGTAGCGTGCTTGTCCAAGGCTTTATATATGTTTGTCATATATGGGATCGGTCTATGAAGTTCGTATCTCATGGAGTTTAGTTCTTCAGCTCTTGTCGATGGTGCAGTGGTGGCGTGTGTGGTCCTACGCTCGGACCTCTGCTTCTTGATCTGAGTCATGAATGGGATTTGTGGTTCTTCTAGCTTCATGAAGGGTTATGGTGGATGCAGAGGGCGAAGATGCATACGACCCCGTAGCTTCTTGTACTGCCCGTATTTAGGTGGCTTGTGATAAGTGAAGACGAGGCTTTTGGTTCTTCTCAGAGGCTGCTGGAGGTGCATATTAAATTGGATTGGCATCATCTTGTAAAGAAGATGCAGGTTTCAATTTCTGGTTTCTATTTTTTGGATGTATTTCATTCTTTTTCTGAAGGGATTGTTACATTATATTGCATTATGGATTCTATTCTTGACTGTGGTCTTTTGTTTTGTGCCTGGGTTGGTTGTGAATTATTGTGGATGCTGGATTTTGGTTCTGTTGAGTGGTGTTGGATGCTATTTTAGGTATTGCGGTTGGGTTCTGGGCATGGGTTCCAGTTTCCCATCATGTATTCAATGAAGGGAACATTAAGTGTTGCGTTATGGATACTACATTGGACTTTGGTCATCTGTGTTGTAGCTGGTTTGGTTGTGAATAGATGTGAATGCTGGATATTGGTTCTGTTGAGTGGTGATGGATGTTGCCCTGCCTTTGGGTGTTACAGATGCGTTCCTTCGTGTGATACAAGATGTGAGTTATTGGAATATTATTGGATTCAAGGAGAGGGTTTCTATAATCTCTGTTTCTAGGTTATAAATGATTCTTGGCTGGGAAGTGATGAAAGATGTTGGTGTTTGGTGATGGTTTCTACTTTAATGCGAGGTGGAGAATGGGAGACTAACAACTTTGCTTGTGGTAGCTTTGTGATTCTAGAGGTGGATATGCTTGGAAATGAGGTGATGTTTGATGAAAATGGTGATCTAGGATACTGGTTGTTGTTTGGCTGGGAGATGTTGTTGGGAATGCTTTTGATTTTCTGCTTTTTCTGGTTCTTGTGTCCTTTGGGTTTTTTGGGGACTTTTAGGTTTTGTGGGGGTGTCTAGGGTTTTTGAGTGTGGGTTGATTGACCCACCTCCCTTGTCTGTGATGTCTTTTTTCTAATAAATCTCAGGGGGTCAGGAATAGCCTGGCCTCACATCTTCCTTGCCCTAAAAACCCAAAAACAACAAAAAATACTAAAAAATCCATAAAAATCACTAAATAATTAAAAAACCTTGAAAATAATTAGAAAACCATTAAAATATAAAAACACCTTTAACTCATCAAAAAATAATTCTAAAACCATTGATAACCGTAAAAACCATAAATATCCCAAAATTCCATCAAAATCCCTAAAAATGCTAAAATCCCATAAAAATTATAAAAAAGACCTAAAAATCCATAATAACGTAAAACCACTGAAAAACATAAGAAAACCATAAAAAGAAAAAAACACTGTAAACCTCTAAAAACATAAAAAATGTTAAAAACCCTAAACACTAAAAAACACTTAAACCCCTAAAAACCCAAAAAAAATAAAAAACACTGAAAAACTAAAAAAAAACCTTAAACCCACTAACAAAATAAAAAAACTTTCAAACCCATAAAAACAATTAAAAATTTAAAATATAAATAACTAAAAAAACCTAAACCCTCAATGAACAATAAAAACCCCAAAATCTATAAAACATCAAAACCAATAAAAGCCATAATAATCCTTAAAAATCCTTAAAACTCATATAACTCCCTGAAATGTGAAAACACCTGAAAAATCAGAAGAAGAAAAATAAAAAACCAAAAGAAAACATTAAACTCCTAGAAATCCTAAAAATATTAAACCCCCTAAAAAATCCTAAACCTGAAAAACCCTCAAAATCTATAAAAACCCTAAAAACATAAAAAATACTAAATTCCATAAAAATAAATAAAATCATAAAAACCATGAAAACCTGAAAACCCCAAATAAAATATTAAAAATCTAAAAACACATAAAACCCATAAAATTCAAAAAAAACACTACAACCCCAAAAAATTAATAAAGGCCCTAAACCCCTAAAGACCCATAAAAACATAAAACTCCTAATAACACCTTGAGTGTTGTTCGGGTTGGTGACAACACGTTTACCGCGGTTGAAGACATTTCCAAAGCCTCTGTTGACTTCTTCCAGGAGCTTTACACATATGACAGTCAACTTTGCACCATATTTGTAGACACTATTTTAGCCTGTGTCACATCCATGCAGAATGAGACCCTCATGGCCGCTCCTCTAGAGGGGGAAGTTAAGGTAGCACTCTTTTCTATGAATATGGATAGAACTGCAGGGCCTGATGGCTTTGAAAACAAATTTTTTATGTTCTACTGGGATATTATCCATGCGGACTTAACCAATGAGGTGAGGGAATTTTTTATCTTGGGTTCTCTTCCTCATGGCGTAGGTGCCAACTATATCTCTTTGATACTGAAGAAGGAGAATTCTATTTTTATTGGAGACATTTTCCAGGTTGCCATTGGAAACACCGTCCTGAAAATAATCAGCAAGATCATTGTCATCAGGCTGTGGAAAATGATAGGAGACATCATTACTCTAAATCAATTTGGGTTCGTCCCTGGGAGGAACATCCAAACATGCCTCTTTACTGCTTCGGAGGGGGTCAATGCTATGCGGAGAAAGACAAAGCAAGGTAGCTTTACTTGGAAGCTGGATATTTACAAGGCGTTTGACACAATTAAATGGAGTTTCATCTTTGAGATACTTAGCAGATATGGCTTCTCTAGTAGGTTCATTAGGCTGATTGACTCGATCCTCCATAGTTCCAGAGTCTCGGTTCTTATTAATGGCTCTACACACAGATTTTTTTTCTTGCTCTCGTGGAGTTCGCCAGGGGGATCCTTTCTCTGGATTCCTCTTTTCTATGGTGGAGGACTACATGAGCCGGTGCATTCTTGATCTTGTGCAGGCGATGCTGTTTTCTTTGATCAAAGCTGGTCGGAATCTCTTTGTCCCCACACATTTGCTATATGCGGACGACATCCTCCTTTTTGGGCAGGCCGACAGGCAGACTCTGTCCACAATTAAGCAAATATTCCACCACTATGAATGTGTGGCTGGTCAGGCCATTATCTAGTTCAAGTCCTCAATTGTTTTTGGCAAGGGTGTTCCTCTTACAAAATAGACTCACATTGCCAATATTTTGGGTGTTATGTGAGGTTCACTTCCCTTTATCTACTTGGGAGTTCCCCTCTTCTGGGGGAAAGCAAGAAGCTGTTACTTTGAATGAATCACCTCTAAAATCACCCAGAAAATGTCGAAAGGGGAGGGAAAATCTCTTTCACAGGCTGGACGGGCCTGCTTGATTAATTTTTTTTATCACCGCCATGTTCGCCCATGCATTCTCCATTTATATATGGTCGATGAGCCTCATTAAAATCCCAACATCCAAGATTAGGAACTTTGTCTGGACATGCTAAATTTTTGAGAGGAAAATGATCTCTGTTGCCTAGACGCACTGTACGAAGCCACTTGATATGGGCAAGCTAGGAATTAAGGACCTACGGTGATTCAATGATGCAATGATTGGTAAGTTTACGTGGCGTTTGCTGAACCCTCAGAACGAAGGACTTGATTTTCTCAGGGAATGATTCATGTGCAGATTGTGTGACGGTTTTACGTGGTATCATTCCTCATCGGTTTGGCCAACATTAAGGTCCTTGTACAAGGAAATTATGTCAAAGGAAAAATGGATTGTGTCTCGGAATTCTAGCATGAACTGCTGTTCAACACCAGGGCTGCAACAACCCCTTATAGATGTCCTGACACCACTACTTGACCGGCAGCACCTCACCATTACTGAACTGGTTCGGTAATGTGATGAATCTACTGCCCCCTCCACAATAGTGTGGTCATGAAAGTGCATTGATATAATTATATTGACACTAATACTCTTATCTGGATGCCTAGCATGGTCGGAAAATTTAACACCCGTGATTACTACCGGCTACAGTGTCCGCCAGGCCCGGCCTCGCCGTCATGGCTGACTAAATTCAGGACGTCCTTCATTCCTCCATCCCACTTTATTCTCCTCTGGAAAATTTGGCGAAACAGACTCCCAACACATGATCATCTTAAAATTGTTGGATGGAAACTTGCTTCTATTTTCTTCCTGTGCAGGAGAGATAGAGAGAGCTGCAACCACATTTTCTTGCACTATACTTTTACTGCGGAGCTGTGGAGCTACCTTTCACAGAGCTTTGGGATGACCTGCTATTTGCATGGGTCGATCTGTGACTTCCTTCGTGGGCTGGTTGACCTGCACCGGAGTGACCAGATCCGAAACCTTCTATTGGTCGGGGCGGCTGCTACCATTCATTATATTTGGGCTCCTCGGAACACAGCTGCTTTCAATCGGCAGCCACTCTCATTGCAGGGAGGGGTGGTGTTGATACACAAGGCTATTCACAGAGCGTCACGGCTTTAAGCAGGTACGATGTTTAATGACGTTGAGGACCTCACTGTACTGCATTCTCTTGGTGTGGCTGGCAGGAGCCGAAAGCCACTAGTCTTGAAATTTATTAGATGGATCCCGCCACTCCGGTCATGGATAAAGATCAATGTTGATGGCGCAACCCTTGGTGCTCCTGGGACATCGGGGTGTGGGGGTGTTTTTCACACCCTACAGGGCTTCTTGAAGGGCTACTTCTTTCAGTTTTTTGGGGATGGCTATGCTTATGAAGAAGATTTGTGGGTGATCATAAAGGCCGTGAAGTTTTCATGCCAGTTCAACTGGTCACCGCTTTGGATTGAGTCTGACTCGATGCTTGCGGTTGATGCGTTAAAGGGATGCTCTAGGGATGTCCCCTGGAGACTCGTGCCACACTGGATCGAATGCCTTGAGTTGTCTCGAAACTTGATCCTCAATGTCTCACATTCCTATAGGGAAGCTAACTCGGTTACTGACGCCCTCTCCAAATAGGAGATTGCGGAGAGCTCCTCAATGTGGTCCTTTATGGCCCCACCTTATTGTGTTCCGTTCTTGGACTCAGATCGGAAGGGCGATGTTCATACTCACTCTTTCAGACCCATCTTGTAGTTGCCTTTTTTTAATTATGTTTGGGGGGCTAGGCTTTCCTATTCCCGAACCACTTCTGCCCAAGAGAACATTAAAACCTTAAACACACTGTAAACCTTCAATAAACCAAAAAAATTCTAAAACCCTAAAAACACTAAAAAACCACAAAAACCATCAAAATCACTAAAAACCCTAAAAACACAAATATACTTATAATATCTAAAATCCATGAAAACCCCAATGAAAACCTTAAAAATAAAAAAAATACTTAAACCTCTAAAAATAAAGAGAACATGAAAAGTAAGAAAACCCCTAAAACCTCGTCAAAGCCCTAAATATCATAAGAACCCCTAAAACCATAAGACCCCCTGAAAACAAATAAAAAACATAAAACCCATTAAAAACTATTAATACAATTTATACCCATAATAATATTTAAACCTCTAAAAAACCATAAAACCCATAAAAACACAAAAAACCCAAAAAAGCCAAAAAAATCATACCCCTGTACACCATAAAAATCTGAAAGTCCCTCAAAAACCCTAATGAATATAAAAAACCACAAAAATCCTAAAACAACCTACATATCTTTAAAAACACAAAAACCCAAAAAAACCATGAAAGATTCTATGAAAAAAATAAAATTCTAAAAAAATTTACACAAAAAAAAGAAAAAATATGTTAAAGAGTATAATAACCATAAAAACCCCTAAATACCAAAACAAGCCACCATTAAATACCATAAAACCCATAAAAACACATAAAACTAAGAAAACACTAAAAATCACTAAAACCCATAAAACCCAAAAAAACCCCATTAAACCCCTAAAATTAAGTATAAACTTTGAAAATTCATTAAATTACTAAAAACTCTAAAACCAATAAAAAAACTAAACATCCAAAAAACATTGAAACCATAAAACACTAAAAACACTAAAACCATAAAACTCCATAAAAACCTAAAAATCCAAAAAAGACCCAAAAAATCCCTAAAAAAGTAAAATAAATTAAAACCAAAAAAAATTCAAAAATGGTTTAAAACCATAAAAAACCAAAAAACACATACACCTCCTCAAAATCCTTAAAAACAACAAAAACCATAAAAACACTAAAAAATCCCTAAATATCCATATAAATGTAAAAGAACCGATAAAAACAATGAAAACACCTAAGAAACCCTTAATAGCTAAAACACTTAAAAAACATAGAAAACAAAAAAAATGTTAAAAACCATTAGAACCCCTAATGACCATAAAACCATTAAAAACTCTTAAAAATACCTCAACCCCTATAAAACATATATAAACATAATAACTTATAAAAACTATAAAACCCGCTAAAAACTCTAAAAACCCTTTAACCTCTAAAAACATTAGAACACCTAGAAAAAATTTAAAACCCCTATTAACTTTAAAAAACACCATAAACCCCCCCCCCCAAAATCATAGAAACCTAGAACCCTCTAAATACCTAAAACCCATAAAAATCCAAAAAAACCTCAAAATATAAAAAACCTAGAAAACTTGAAAACCACGATGAAAACCTTAGAAATATAAAAACACATAAAACCCCTAAAATCGTACAAAACCCTAAAACCCCAAAATCCCTAAAATCATAAAACACCCAAAAACAATAATAATCAAAAAACCACTATATATATATATAACCATTAAACCCTTAAAATGTTAAAATCTAAAAAACCAATAAAAATATTAAAAACTCAAAAAACACTAAAAACCCTCAAAACCCCCCAAACCTTAAATCTCATAAAATCCAAAAAAAAATCCAAGATATCCAAAAATACATATAAAAAAATAAAAACAAGAAATCCCTAGGAAATATTTAAAAAAATAAAAACACTTAAAACCCATTAGAAATATAAAAATACCTAAAACCCTAAAAACCATAAAAACCTTAAAACCCATTAAAAACATAAAACCCCATAAAACAATAAAACCACTAAAAATATTAAAAATAGTTTAAACAAATAAAAATTTTAAATATATAAAAAACCTTAAAACGTTAAAAAACTCAAAAATACCCAACTCCAAAAAAAACCCATAAAACAAGAAAACCCTAAAAACCCCTAAAACCCATCAAAATATGTAATATTCCAAAAAACTAAAAATATCCATAAAATCATGAAAAAAACATAAATATGTAATAAATCATAAAAACCCTCAAATTACATATAAAAACCAAAAAAATATAAAAAACATATAACCCCTAAAATGCTAAAAACCACAAAAAGACTTAAAAACCATAAAACCATAAAAACCCAAAATAATCATAAAACCCCTAACATCACATAAAAACCCTAAAAACCACTAAAAATTTAAACACCCTTTAAACCCCTAAAAATATTTAAAAACTCTAAAAACCCTTAAAACCCAAGAAAACTCAACAATCCCAAAATACAAAAACAAAAAATAAAAACCCTAAAAACCGTAAAAATTGATAAAAATTATAAGAACCATAAAATTTCTTAAAATAGAAGAGTCCCTAAAAACATAGAAACCCGTAAAACCCTAAAATACTCTTATAAAACTTTAAAAAATAAATCACTTAAACCCCCTAAAAACATAAAAAATAAAAAAACCCGAAAAACCAAAAAAATATTTCAACCATAAACCCCCAAAAAAATCATAAAACCCCTAAACACGAATAAAATATATAAAAAAATTTCAAATTTATAAAAAAAATAAGAAACTATAAAAAACATAAATGTCCTAAAAATCTCAAAAAAACCATAAAAACCTAAAAACACTAAAATCCATCAAATCCATAAAAATAATTAAAACATGTAAAACATAAAATATGACTAGAAATTTCAAATAAGTTATAAAACCCATAAAAACCCCAATTATACCATTAAAACCTAAAATCAATTAAAACCTCTAAAAATCTAAAAACCACTAAAAACCCTAAAAACCTTAAAAACCCTAAAAATCCATAAACCTCGAAAAATATTTAAAAACCCTAAAACCACAGAAATTCCTAAAAAATAAAAAGTACCTAAAAGTGTAAAAACCACCTAAAATACCAGAAAATCCCTAAGAAAACATTAAAAACAAAAAAAAACAGTAAAAACCCTAAGAACATAAAAAATTAAAAAGCACAAAAACCCATAGAAACACTAAAAACTATAAAACCCTGTAAAACCTTAAAAGGTCTTAAAAACCCATAAAACCCCTATAACACACTAAAAACTCTAAAAAAACTTTAAACACCTAAAAATTTAAAATCTCTAAGAACCATAAAATCCCTAAAAAACTAAAAATCACTAAAAATTAAAAAAACCCTAGAACACCTCAACGTCCCAAAAAACCATAAAAACCCATAAATATCCTCAAAAGCCCTAAAAATAGTAAAAATGTAGAAATCAACAATACCATTTAAAAAACTAATAAAACATTAAAAACATAAAACACTAAAAACACCTAAACATCTAAAAAACATTTAAACCATTAAAATCCAGAAAAATATCTTTAATCCCATCCAAACCACTAAAAACATAAAACCTCTAAAAACATTAGAAACTCAAAAAACCCATAAAATCCCTAAAATCCCCTGAAAACTATAAAAAACCCTTAATCCATTAAAAGAGTTAAAAATAAATAAATACCTTTGAAGCCCTAATTCCCCTACAAGATCATAAAAACCTTTAAAATCCTTAAAACCCCTAAAAATCCTAAAAGTCCTAAAAACCACTAAAAATCTCAAAAAAATTTAAAAACCGTAAAACCCCATGAAATAAAAAAAATTAAGAACCCAAAGAAAACCTAAAAACCAAAAAACACTTAAAAACCCTAAAAACATAAAAATTGAAACACAATTTAAATACATAAAATATTCTAAAACCCAGTAAAATAATAAAAAACACTAAAACCATAAAAACCTTAAACCCTAAAAACCCATAAAAACAGTAAATCCACTAAAAAATATAAAACCCTTATAAATGTTTATAAACTATAGAAAATCATAAAAACTATTAAAAACTCAAAAACCCCCTTAACCCCAAAAAACCATAAAAATCCTAAAACCCTGAAAATCCCTAAGAACACAGAAAACAATAAAATTCCTAAAAATCTTTAAAAATCCCTAAAATGTAAAAACCCCTAAAAATCATGAAAAAACCTAAGAAAAACTAAAAATCATAAGAAAACATAAAAATGCCTAAAAACCAAAAAACCACTAAAAACCCTAAAAACCATAAAATCCTTAAAAAATTTAAAACCCTAAAAACCGTTAAAACCACTTAAAACACTTGAAACCCAAAAACATGTTAAAAAATATCTAAAACCCAAAAAAACATAAAAAATAGAGAAACCCCTTAAAACATAAAATACCATAAAAAATAAAAAACCAAAAAAAACCCCTTAAAACCTCAAAACCCTACGAACCCTAAAAAACTATAAAAATCCTATAAAACCCAAAAAATCCTTAAAATTAGAAAACCCTGAAAAAACCCTAAGATATAAATAAAAACCCAAAATAAATACAAACCTCTAAAAATGTAAAAACACTAAATATGTTAAAACCCATAAACCCCCTCAAAATACAAAAAAAACCATAACCCTTAAAAATTAAAAAAAAATCCATAAAAATCTCTAAATATGGTAAAAACCCAGAAACACTAAAAAACTACGAAGACCTTAAAAAACTAAAAAAATACATGAAACCACTATAAACCCTAAAAATGATAAAATCCCTAGAATACTAGAAATTCCCTAAAACCCCTAAAACCATAAAATTCCCAAAAAAATATTGAAAGACTTAAAATAAAAAATAAAAACCCTAAAAACAACTAAAAATAAAAAATAATTTAAATCCCTAAAGCACTAAAAAACTCAAAAAACGCTTAAAAACATAAAAAACTCAAAAACCATTAAAAACCGTAAAAACCATAAAACCCCTCAAAATACATAAACCCCTAAAAGGCATAAAAATCTAAAAAATCCCCCAACATCCCCCAAAATTTTAAAAACCTAAAAACCCGAAAAACCCACAACAAAACCATATAATCATAAAAACAATAAAAACCCTTATAAAACCTAAAAAACACTAAAACCCCTAAAAACCATAAAACTTCCTAATATCCTTAAAAATACTAAGATCCTTTAAAACCCAAAAAACCCGACTAAAATATATAAAACCTTTTAAACACATGAAAACATAAAAAACTATAAAAACCCTTAAAACCCCTAAAAACTCAGTAGAAAACCCTATAAACCGAAAAAACCAAAAAACCCAAAAATTCCCAAAAAAACACTTAAAATCCAAGAAACCCTCAAAATCCCTAAAACCCCTTACAATGCATGGAAATCCTAAAAACCCCTAAAACCCTATAAACACCGATGAATTTTAAAGACCCCTAAGAAAACATTAAAAACCTAAAAAACACTTGAAACCCCTACAAAAAAATTCTAAGAAAACAAGAGACCAAAAAAAATATCAAAATCCCCAAAAATCCTAAAAACCATAATAATCATAAAAAAGCTCTAAATATCCATAAAAATAAAAAAAAAACTAAAAAAACACAAAAAATCATAAAAAATCATTTAAAACAAATAAAAACTACACACCCACTAAAAAATCATAAAAAAAATTAAACCAAAAAAACATAAAAAAAACCTTAACATAATAAAACCCTAAAACCCCTAAAAATCTTTTGAATCGCAAAAAAAACTAAAACTCCAATAAAATAC
This sequence comes from Viscum album, assembly GCA_963277665.1. Lineage (NCBI taxonomy): Eukaryota > Viridiplantae > Streptophyta > Magnoliopsida > Santalales > Viscaceae > Viscum > Viscum album. Next base: position 44,762,670 of record OY728151.1, read on the forward strand.
CTAAAAATATATAAAACCTAAAAAACACTAAGACCCCTAAAAACCATAAGAAAACCATAAAAACCTAAAAATATTTAACACCCCTAAAAACCCAAAAAATGCTAAAATCCATAAGAAAACATAAAAACCCAAAAACCCAAAAACCCCCAAAAAAACATTAAAATAAAAAAACCCCATAAAATCCCAAAATAATACTAAAAAATATAATATCCCTTCAAATCCATAAAAAATTATAAAAATAGTAAAACCCTATAAAACCTAAAAAACTAAAAACCCAAAAAAAGAAATAAAAACCCTAAAACCTAAAAATACCCAAAACCCCTAAAAATCTCTAAACACACTAAAAGTCATAATATCCTAAAAAAATTATAAAAATCCCTGAAAACATAAAAGACCCTAAAAACGCTAAAAAACCTAAAAAATATTAAATCCATTAAATCACTTAAAACCTATAAAACCCTCTAAATAAGGTAAAAACACACAAATTCTTTAAAACCTAAAATCCTTAAAAACCATAAAACCCATAAGAATCATAAAAAGTAACTAAAAATCCAAAAAATATGAAAAACCCTATTTAATATAAAAATGCATAAGAAAACCTTAAAACCCTAAAAGCAATTGAATCTCCAAAAAAACAAAAAACCTGAAACCCCTAAAAAAACTAGAAACCAGAAAAACCCGAAAACACAAAAAAACCCCAACTAAAACACTTAAAAAATTAATCCTCTAAAACATTGAAGAACACTAAAAACCATTCAAACCCTAAAAAACCATACTGGGAAATAAAAACCATAAAAATGCTATTATCCCTAAAAACCCAAAAACCCTCAAAATAAGAAAGTACCTAAAATCCATATAAATATTAAGAAGGCCCTAAAACTGTATAAAAACATAAAGGGTAAAAAACCCTAAAACTAGAAAGAAAACAGTAAAACAAAAAAATGCTTAAAACCCCTAAAAACCTAAAAAGGACAAAAACTCTAAAAAGAATAAAACATTACAAACAACAATATAAATAAAAACACTAAAATAAATAAAATTTCTAAATAAGCACTCAAAATAAATATAATCCTAATGAAACCTAAATCCCTTGAAAACACTAAGAAAAAAAATAAAAAAAACTAAAAACACATAATGGCCCAAATAACCTAAAAAACTCTAAAATTCCGTAAAAATCCTAAAACGAACCTAATCTCCCTAAAACCCAAACTAACAATAAAAACCCTAAAACATTTGAAACCACTAAAACCCCATAAAAAACTAAAAAACACTGAAAATGATAAAAACATTCAAACCCTAAAAATGTTAAAAACAAAAAAAACCATAAATCACCTAAAAACTCAAAAAAAACCCTAAAACCGAAAAAAACATAAAAACACTAATAACCCAATATATTTAAAACCCCTATAACACTAAAACTATCAAAATATCTAAAACACATAAAAACCCATAAAAACCATAAAAAATAATGCTAAAACATAAAAATCCCTAAAAACCTAGAAAAATAATAAGAAAAAAAATTAAAAACGTAAAACCACAAAAAACCCCTAAATGCCTCAAAAATGATAAAAACCATAAAATCCCTAAAACACCTAAAAACCTAAAAACCCTTAAAAACAATAAAACACACTAAAACCCCATAAAATCTATAAAACTACTAAAAAACCTAAAAATCCCTTTGAACCCCTAAAAACGTTAAAAATCCTTCAAAAACCATAAAACCCAAAGAAATAAAAAAAATCCCAAAAACTATGAGAATCCAAAAAACTCTAAAATCCCAAATAAAATCCTAAAAACCCCCTACAAATTTTAGAACACCCTAAAACCATAAGAATTCTAAAAATTCCTTTAAAAATCCAAAAACACGTAAAAAATAATAAAATAATAAAAAACCCTAAGAAAAAAAATAAAAATGTAAATACAATTACAATCCCTAAAAACCCTGAAAAATTATAAAAATTCTAAAAACCTTAAAAACTCTAAAAAATAAAAAAAACCTCACAATCCCTAAAACCCATAAAATTCATAAAAAATCCCTAAAAATTCCAAAATATATAAAAACCCTAAAAAATTAAATAGAAAAGAAAACTTTAAAAACCTAAAAAAAATTAGAACCCTTAAAAACCTAAAAAACACTAAAAACCCTAAAAACTCAAACACCCCTAAAGACCTAAACACCTAAAAATTATTAAAACTGCTAAAAACGATAAAAACCCAAATAACCCATAAAAATCACTAAAATATCATTAAAACTATTAAAACCTATTAAACCCCTAGAAACATTAAAAAAGAATAAAAATCATTAAATTCCAAAGAATTTCAAAAATACTATAAAACCTTGAAAATAACCAAACAAAAATTACAAGTAAAAATACATAAAATCCCTAAAAATCCCTAAATACGTAAAAAACCATAAAACCCCTTGAAAACATTACAATCATAAAAGCACTTATAATCCCCAAAAACATAAAAAACACTAAAAACATTAATGAAACCCTAAAAATACCATATATTCCTTAAAACACCCTAAACCCCATAAAAATCATAAAATACTAAAAACCCCTAAAACCCCATTAAAAATATAAACCCCAATTAAACCCCTAAAAACTATAAAAAACACTAAAACCCATAAAAACACTTCAAAACTCTAAGGACCCAAAAAACTGCAAAAAAAGAATAAAAAAATCAAAAACCTAAGAAAATGATAAAACCCACAAAATACCTAAAACCCATAAAAACCATTAAAATCCAACAATATCCAAAAAATCCCTAAAAAACCCCTTTAAACCCTAGAAAACCCATAAGAAAACCTTACAAATCTAAAAACAATTAAAACCACTAAAAACTAAAAAACACTAAACCCCCATTAAAACCCTAAAAGACCAAGAAACCATAAAAACTCCTAAAAACCAAAAAACACTTAAAAACCATAAAACCACTAAAATCCTACTAAAAATCTAAAATCTCTTTAAAGACCAAAATATTAAAAAATATAAAAAAACCATAAAATCCTAAAAAACTAAAAAACAACTAAAAACCCATAAAACAAAAAAAGGTTGAAAACCTAAAAAACCTATAAACACCCACAAAACCCTAATGACCCTAAAAATCAATAAAAAGTAACACAAAACCCCTAAAATGTAAAAACACATAAAAATACAGAGGACTCCCAAGAAACCCATAATGAAGAATAAACACATAAGACCCCTAAGAAAGGAAAAAACATTAAATAGAAAAAAGACGTTAAAATAACCAAAAACTTAAGAAACCATAAAAACGTTAAAAATCCATAATACTAAAAAAGTCCTTAAAAATCCATAAAACCCTAATAATCCACTAAAAAGTATAAAAACAAAATAAAACTGATTTTTTTTTAAAACTTCTAGAAAACCTTAAAACCCTTAATAAAGTCCAAAAACCCAAAAACCCCAAGAAACCATAAAACCATAAAAACCATAAAAACAAAAAAATCCTAAAAACACTCCAAATCCCTAAAATCCCAAAAATAACAAAAAACCTAAGAATCCTTAAAAATCTACAAAAAATGTAAAAACGTAAAAACCCTAAAAACCAGAGAACCCATAATAAAACCTTAAAAATCTTAGAACACATAAAACCCCTAAAAAACTAAAATACTATAAAAACCATGAAAACCTGAAAGATAAATATAACCAAAAAAACCATAACAATAAAAAACCCCATTAAAATAGTAAAACCCATTGAGAAATTTAAAGTCCCTTTAAACCCCACAAAAACATTAAAAACTCTAAAAACCCATAAAAACCCTAAAAAATAAAAAAAACCATACATCACCAAATACTCATAAAAACCCTAAAACCCCTAAAAATCGTCAAAATCCCTAGTAACCCTAAAAATCCAAAAACACTCCTAAAATATATAAAAAACCCTAAAAACATAAATACCTTTAAAAACAATAAATCCATTAAGAAATCCTTAAAAAACAATAAACATTAAAAACCCATAAAAACCTTAAAAATTCTAAAACCCAGAAATACTTGAAGACCCCTAAAAAGTATAAAACGCCAAAAATCATTAAAACCCCTTAGAACCCATAAAAATGATAAGAATAAATAAATACTATAAAAACACTTTAAACCAAAAAAAGTTTGAAGAAATATAAAAAAACCCTCAAAACTTTAAAAAAATAAAAACAAATCCTAAAACCCCAAAAACTATTGAACACCTAAAACCCCTCAAAATCCCTATAACTCCAAAAAATATAAAATAATTTAAAAGCCTAAAAATACATAAAAATTTAAAAAACAATAATAATCCTTAAAACCCATAAGAAAAAAAATTAAAACCCTCAAAATACTTAAAACCACTAAAAAACCTAAAAACCCAAAAACGCCTCAAAATCCCAAAGAACCCTAAAATTCATAAAAAATCCAAAAGAACCCTAAAAATCTCTAAAAGCATAGAAACCATAAAGATTATGAAAACCCTAAAAAACTAAAAAACCAAAAAAACAACCATATAATAACCTAAAAATTAAAAAATCCGTAAAACCCACCAAAAACCATAAATACCTTAAAACTAATAAAAACTAATAAAAATAATAAAACACCATAAAACACCATAAATCCCCAAAAAACCACTAAAAACGCTAAAACACCTTTAAACCACTATAAATGTTAAGAAAAAGTATATATCATTAAAAGTACAAAAAAAATTAAAACCCCCATTAAAACCTCCAAAAACAATAAAACCGTATAAACTCTAAAGCTCCTCAAAATCCCTAAAACCCCTAGAAATCATAAAATCCAATAAAAACACTAAAAATCCCTAAAAATGTAAAAAATATTAAAAACCTTGAAATCCATGAGAAACCCTTGAAAAACTAAAAACACTTAAAACCCCAAAAATCATTAAAATCAAAAAATACTGAAAACCCCTAAAGACCTTAAAAACCCTCATAATCCATAAAATACCCTAAAACCCATAAAAATCCAAAAAATACTCTAAAATCCTTTAAATATAAAAACCCTTAAAAACCATGAAAACCTTTATAGAAAACTTAAAAACCCAAAAATACTTAAAACACATAAAAAACTAAAAATGTATGAAAAACCTAATAACCCACAAGTACCCTAAAACACCTCAAAATCCCTAAAAACCTTAAAAACCTAGGAAAATCCAAAAAATATATAAAATCCCTAAATCCATAAAACCCCCACAAATCCCTGAAAACACATAATAAAATCTTAAAAATATGAAAACGCATAAAAAACACAACAAACATAAAAATGTTGGAACCCATAAAAATCCTAAATATTTGAAAGCTACTGAAACCAATAAAACCCCTAAAAATAAAAATCATAAAACATAATAAAAAACCCATAGAACACTAAAACACTAAAAAACCCTTTAAACCCCTAAATAATTTAAAAACTATAAAAATCATTTAGACACTTAAACTAAAATAGAAAACCATTAAAACCCCAAAATATCATAAAAACACTAACCCCCCAAACCCCTTATAATCCCTAAAATCCTTAAAACCATACAAATAAAAAAATCCCTAAAATCCATAAAAACATAAAAAACACAAAAAAATCAATGAACCCTTAAGAAAACATTAAAAACCTAAAAACACTGAAAATCCCAAAATACACTAAAACCCTAAAAAACCCTAAAACCTGTTGATAACCACAAAAAACATTATAAATCCATTAAACCCCACAAAAACAATAAAAAATAATAATAACCCCTTTAAACCCATAAAATTTCTCAAAAACCCCTAAAAAACATTAAATCACTAAAAACTCAAGTAAACCAAAATCCAAAAAAACAAATACCCAAAAAAACCCAAAAAAACAAAAAACCCTTAAAATCCTTAAAAGACATTAGAAAAAATTAAAACCACTTAAAACCATAAAAAATGTTAAAACCCTACAAAAACCTAAAACCACTAAAACCCTTAAAAACCTCTAAAATCTATACAAATCCTTAAAAACCCATAAAATATCTAAAAACATAAAAAACCATTAAACCCCTGAAATCCCCAACAAAAACCTGAAAAACCTAAAAACTCTTAAAACCCCTATACAACATAAAAAGATGTAAAAACCTTAAAATTACCATAAAAACTGTAAAAAACCCTAAAACCCATAAAAACCCTTAAAACCCCAAAAAACATTTAGACACCCAGACAACACCTAAAAAATCTAAAACACTAAATCTTTAAAACCCATAAAAACGTCAAAATCCCTGAAAAATCCGAAAAACCCCATTATTCCTTAAAAACCCTAAAACCACATAAATCATTCAAATGCATAAAAAATCACAAAATGTAAAAAATTATAAACACATTGGAAACCCCTAAGAAAACATAAAAACCTAAACAAATATAACATATAAAATCTTAAAAATGTCATGAACACAAAAATCCCAAAAATCCCCAAAAACCAAAAAAACCCATAAAAATCAAAAAAACCTACTAAAAAAATAAAAACCCTTTTATCCCCAAAAAAGATAAAAATAATAAAAACCTTCAAACCCTAAAAAACTCAAAAAACCTAGATAAAAACCATTAAAATTTGGAATATCCTAAAAAATCTCAAACCCCCCAAATTTACTGAGAACCTACAAAGCTATAAAAATTCTTAAAATCCAAAAACAAATCCCTATAAAATTAAAAAAACATAAAAAAACTCAAACCCCTCATGAAAACCATAAAAACCATAAAACACTTAAAACCCCTAAAACCCAAAAAATGATAAAAACCATACAAACCCTCAAAATCTCTACAAAAATAAAAAAAATAAAAAAAAATAAAAATTCCTAAAAACACATAAAAATATAAAAATAATAAAACCCCTGAAAAACACTAAGAAAACAATTAAAACCAAAAAACACATAAAACTTATATAAACCCAAAAAATTCAAAAAAACTATAAAAACTTTAAAACACCCTAGAAACCATAAAACCTCTGAAAACTAGTAAAACCCTAAATAACTAAAAAAATCACAAACCCCTTCAAAAGCATAAATATTTTAAAAACTCAAAAAAAACCCTAAAACCATTTAAAAAATTCAAAAAATCCTTAAAATCCCCAAAACACTAAAAACCCTAAAACCCATAAGATTCTTAAATACCATAAATATCCAAAGAAATTATAAAAAATAACTATTAATCCCTTAACACGTAAACATCTCTAAAATCTCTAAAAACATTAAAAATATTAGAAAAGATAAAAACTAAAAAAATTTAAAAAACCCTAAACACTATAAAAACAAAACCCCGAAGAAACAATAAAAATTCTATAAACCGTCAATAATCTCTATTACAATAAAAATCCAAAACATCCAAAAAATAATTAAAAATACATTGAAAATAAAACACTATAAAAACCCTAAAAACAGAAATAAAACATAAAAAAAACACTAAAACCCCTAGAAGACCTAAAAAACCCTAAAAATCCATAGAAATCCAAAAAACCCATTAAAACCATAAAAACACACTAAAAACTCTAAATACCCTTTAAATAACTAATTTTTTTAAAACATTAAAACACTTAAATATCTACAAAACTCTAAAGAACCCAAAAAACCAAAAAATCAATAAAACTGAAAAATCCCAAAAAACCCTAAAAATTAGTAAACCCATAAAAATATTAAAAAATTCATAAAAATCTCCACAATTTTAAAATACCCCTTAAAAAACCCTAAAAACCGATAATAAAAAATTAAAAACAATAAAAACCCTTCAAATCCCGAAGAACCGTAAAAATTATAAAACCCTAAAACCCTAAAAATTGTAAAAATTGAAAACTAAACCTGAAAATTCATAAAACCCCAAAAGATCCTAAAAAATACGTAAATCCCAAAAAACATAACACTCCAAAAACCCCTAAGAGAATATTAAAAACATAAAAGCACTTAATACACCTAAAAATGCAAAAAAACTAATGTAACCCTAAAAACCCTAAAATCCATAAAAAACCCTAGAAACATAAAAACATAAACCCATAAAAACCCTAAAATAACTAAAAACTATAAAAAACAATTAAACTCCTAAAAATTTTAAAAAATATAAATAATATAAAAACACTAAAATACTATAAAATTCCTATAAAACCAAAGAAAACCATAAAAACACTAAAAACATAAAATCCCAAAAACCCTAAAAACCATAAAAATATTATAAATTCCCTAAAAATCCCTAAAAAATTAAAAATTACTAAAAACCTTGAAAAATAAATAGGAAATTCTGAAAAACTGAAACACAAAAAAACAACAACTAAAGATCATAAAAACTCAACAAATCCTAAAAACCCAAAACCATAAAATCCCCTAAAAATCCTGAAAATATCTAAATACCATAAAAATCTAAAAAATTCCTAAAATTCATTGAAAATTAAAAAATCATAAAAAACCCCTAAGAGAACATTAAAAATATAAAAAACATAAAAAACCCTGAAATCCCAAGAAAAATTTTAAACACTAAATACCCTTAAAGCCCTTAAAATCCCTAAATATCGCTAAAAACCATAAAAACCCCTAAACCACTTTAAATTAACTAAAATCCATTAAAGACCAGTAAAATCACTAAACACGTTAAAAAACACTAAACACCATAAAATCCCTAAAACAAAAAAAACCCCTAAGAACCCCAAACGTCCATAAAACCCTAAAAATCCAAAAAAAAAATCCCAAAAACCCTTTAAATCGCTAAAAACCGTAAAAACCAAAAAATTCCTAAAATCCCTAAAATTCCATACAAATGTAAAAAACATAAGAACCCTAAAACCCATAATAAATACTTTAAAACCAAAAAATATTTAGAAACCTTAAAAATTTAAACAACGCTAAAATCCATAAAAACCAATAAAATCCTTCATCACCCAAAATATCTTTAAAAATCTAATAAATCCCTAAAATTTTTAAAAGACCCTAAAAACCCTAAAAATATTAAAAATACATAATAAAAGCTTAAACACATAAAAACAATTAAAACCCCAAAAATCCTAAATTACTAATGAATCATAAGACCCAAAAAATACTCTAAACTCTAACCCCCCCCAAACTATAAAAACCACAAAAATGCAAAAATCTTTAAAAACCCTTAAAAAACAAAACCACTACATACTTTTGAAGAACCTAATTTATTTAAAACTCTAAAGACTTAAAAATATTTAAAAACTCAAAAAATACCTAAAACTACATAAAAATACTAAAATGCTTTAAAATCCCTAAAACCCTAAACATCCATAAAAAATAATTAAAATACCTCAAATACCTAATAATGTAAAAATCCAAAAAATGATAAAAATACTATAACCAAAAAAACCAAAAAACCAAAAAACCTCATAAAAATGAAAAAAATCACTAAAAACATTAAACAAATTATAAAGATCCTCAAAACCCTTAAAAACTCAAAAAACCATAAAATCCCAAAAATTTATAAAACCCAAAAAACCAAGAAATACCTATGAAAAACTTAAAAATATAAAACAATTAAAACCACTAAAAGGACAAACAATGATAACAACAATAAAATACATTTAAACCCCTAAAAAATAGTGAATATTTTAAAAACACCAAAAACCATAAAATCATAAAAGCCCCTAAAATAAATATAAACCGCTAAAATCCCTAAATAACATTTTAATTAAACCGTAATAACATTAAAACAACGAAAACAAATAAAATATAAAATCCCTAAAAACCGAAAAAGACCCTAAAACCCCGAAAAACCATAAAAATCCCTAGAAGCTTTAAAACCCCTTAAAACCTAAAAACCACTAAAAATTATAAAAAACCTAAAAACACTAAAACTCAAAAAACCCCTAATAACCTAAAAAATAAAATAACTATAAATACCCAAAATCCATAAACAAGCAAAAACCCCAAAAAATCCTTAAATTACCCCCAAAACGTTAAAATCATAATGAAAACCTAAAACTATGAAAACAACTAAAAAAAACATAAAACCCTAAAAAAAATTAAAACCCCTAAAACCATAGTAAACACTATAATACCTAAAACCCCTAGAAACACTAAAGACCTTAAAAATCATTCAAACCCTCAAAACAACTATAACAATGTAAAAACAGAAAACCCCTAAAACTCTCAAAATAATTTAATCCCCTAAAAACATTAAAACTCTAAAAAACCTTAAAACCCTAAAAACCCAATAACACAACAAATCACCAAAAACCCCTTAAAACCCAAAAAATCCAAAAACAAATCCATAAATATCCCTAATAACATATAAATAAAAAAACCTAAAAATACCCTATAAACCTTAAAAACCTAAAAACACTTAAAACCACTATAAACCATTAAAATCCCTAAAAACCAAACATATATAAAAAAATATAAAAATACATAAATATTTAAAAAACCATAAAAACCCTAAAAACCTTAATAAGTCCTTAAAAGCAAATAAACCCTATAAAAGGCCATAAAAACCAAACAATAGACCCTATAAACCATTAAAATCCCTAAAAACCAAACAAATATAAAAAAATATAAAAATACATAAATATTTAAAAAACCATAAAAACCCTAAAAACCTTAATAAGTCCTTAAAAGCAAATAAACCCTATATAACCCTAAAAATGCTAAAAACCCTAAAAAATCCATAAAAAGGCCATAAAAACCATAAAATCCCCTAAATATCATAAAAACCCCTAAAAACCTTAAGAGGCCCCAAAAAAATAATTGTAAATCCACTAAAACTCTAAAAAACTTTAATCCTTAAAAAACTTTAAAAAACAATATGATATTTAAAACTAATAAAAACTAAAAAAACCGAAAAAACCAGAAAAAACCAAAAAAACTTAAAGACCATAAAAATCCTAAAAGACCCTAAAAATCCCTAAAAATACAAAAAATATTAAAACCCATAAATCTCTAAGAAAACATTAAAAACCTTAACACATATAAAAACTACAAAAATATAAAGAATGCTAAAAACCATAAATCCCTAAAATCCCTAAAACCATAAAACCAATAAAATTATAAAAAACACTAAAAACACATAAACCACATAAAAATCACTAAAATATATAAAACCCATTCAGACCATTAAAGAAATTAAAAAAGTCTAAAACCCTAAATACTCAAAAAACCTCAAACCCTTAAAAACCCTAAAACCTTAAAAAACATCAAAATGTACAAAAACCATTACAATCATAAAAAATACCTATAAATAAAAATAAATGTAAGAAACCCTAAAACACCTTAAAACCCATAAAAACCTTAAAATCCTAAAAAAGTTCAAACCTCTAAAAAGATCATAAAACTCAAGAAAACCATAAAAACCTCTGTAAACAATAAAAACCAAAAATACATTAAAAACCCTAAAATCCAAATAAAACCATAAAACCCTTAACATCTACAACCTAAAATCCATTAAAATCCAAAAAACACTAATAAAATAAATAAATACTATAAAATCAACAAATTCCTCAAAAATATAAAAAATCCTAAAAACCTTGGAAATTTTTAAGAAAAAATTTCGATCCAAAAAACACTTAGAACCCCTAAAAACATAAAAAATGCTAAATTACCTAAAACCCTAAAAAACAAAAAAAAACCCTAACAACCTTAAAAACCATAAAAACCATAAAAAATTTAATACCTAATAAAAATATTAAATCCCTTCAACCTCTACTAACATTAAATACTCAAAAAACCTACTCAGCATACCCTAAAACCCATAAAAACATTAATAACCTAAAAATACTAAAAGAACCTACAAATCCAAAGAAATCCCTAAAACACCAAAAAACCACTAGAAACACTTAAAACCATTAACCAGTGAAAACAATAAAATCCCTAAACACATATAAAAAAACTAATAATACTTAAAACTATGAAAACTCTTTAAAACCGTAATGAAATATATAAAAATACTAAAAAAATAACTAAATATCACTAAAATCCTAAAAAAATACTTCAATCTGAAAAAATATTATAAAAAACTCAAAATCGTAAAAACGTAAAAAACAAAAAAAACCTAAAAATGATAATAAAAAAAATAAAAACCCCTAAAAATACTCTAAAACACTAAAACCCCTAAAAACCATTAAACCACTTAAATCCTTAAAACCCATAAAAACAAAAAAAACCCTATAAAAATATAAAAACCCCTTCTAAACACCTAAATATTTTAAAAACTCAAAAAAAAATTAAAAACCCTAAAAAAAATCAGAAAACCCTAAAACCCCAAAAAAAACCCTAAAATCCTACAACCCTAAAAGTCCTTAATGACCTAAAAATCACTTAAAACACTTCAAACAATAAAAATAAATTATAGAAATCTAAATAACTAAAATTTAAAAAACCCTAAAACCATCAAAACCCAAAAGAAAAGATTAAAAACCCTAAAAAGAATTAAACCCCTAAAAAATATAATAAAAACTGTAAAAATGATAAAAACCCTAAAAAAATTTAAATCGATAAAAAACCATAAAAATTAATACAACCACTAAAAATTCAAAAAATACATTAAAACCATAAAAAATGTTTAAAACTATAAAAACCATAAAACCCTAAAAAACATATAAAATCCCCTAAAAACACAAAAAAACGAAAAAAATCATGAATACCATTAAAATCCATAAAAACTTAAAAACGTAAAAATATTATAAACCCCTAAAACCCATAAAAATGTTAAACAACCCTAACAACCCTAAAACCCCCTAATAAAACCTTGAAAACATAAAAACACATAAAACTACTAAATAATGTAAAAAATAGAAAAGACACTAAAATGCTAAAAACCCAAAAAACACTAAAACCCCCCAAAAAACTATGTAAACCCTTTAAAACTTTGAAACATTTAAAATATCTAAAAAATACTAGAAAACATAAAACACCTAAAAACCCTATAAATCCCTAAATCACTAAACCTCTAAAAACCAATAAAATCATAAAAACCCTAAAATTCTCCAAATACGTAGAAAGCACTGAAAGTTGTTTTGAAAACCATAAAAATATAAACACACTTAAAACACATAAAAACCTAAAAACACTAAAAATACAAAGCAACCTTAAAACCCCTTATAAACACTCAAAATTTCTAAATACTATAATAACAAATAAAAATTCTAAAAAACCATATAAATATTTAAAAATGTAAAAAACCATAAGAAAACCTTAAAAACTAAAAAAACACTTAAAAGCCCTAAAACGCTAAAAAAGTTGAAACCCTAAAACTATAAAAATCATGAAAAAAATAAAACAATAAATACCATAAAACCCATGAAAATAATAGAAAATAATTTTAAACCCCTAACATCACTAAAAACATTAAAAAAGAAAAAATAAATCATAAAACCTTAAATCACCCAAAAAAAATAAAAACCTCAGAACTAGTAAAACCCCAAAAATTTCATAAAAACCATAAAACCCATAAAAATTCATAAAAATACCTACAAGACCATAAAAATGTAAAATTCACTGAAAATAACAAAAGAAAAACATAAATACCTAGAAAATGCTTAAAATTCTTGGGAAAACCATAAAATGCTAAACCCCTAAAACCATCTAAATCCCTATAAACCCTACATCCATAAAAATCCTAAAAAGGCCCTAAAATTACCTAAAAATTTTAAAAAAATCCATAAAACTCTAAAAACCCCAAACAAAACCTTAACAAACTAGAAAAACTTAAAACCCCTAAAACCTAAAAATGATAAATACCGTAGAAACCAAAAAAACCTTAAAATGTTAACTCCTAAAAACTATAAAAATCCCTTAAAACCATAAAAACTATAAAAACCCACTTCAACTCTAAAAAACCTTTAAACCCCTAAAAATGATAAAAATACTGAAAGACCTAAAAAACAATTTAAAAATCAATAAAACCCTTAAAACCCTTAAAACCATAAAAACCATAAAAACCATAAAACCCATCAAAATACCTAAAAATACTAAACACCTCAAAACCATAAAAATCCTAAAAAAGTCCATAAAAATAATTAATAATGTAAAAAAAACCTAAAAACAATGTGATCCCTAAGAAAAAATTATGACCCTAAAAACACTTTAAAACCCTAATAAGCTTAAAAATTCCAAAACCCATGAAAACCCTAAATACCCCCAAAACCCTACAAACTATGAAAATCCCTAAAAAACCTAAAAACAAATTAAAATCCTAAAAAACCCTAAAACCCATAAACCCAACAAAAACTCAATAAAAACGCAAAAATCCATAAAAAACCAAAAACACTAAAAAAACAAAAAACCCTAAAACCCCTAAACCCCAAAAAATATCGAAAAAATCCCTACAAATCCATAAAATTTTTAAAACCCTATGAATACCATAAATACATAAAATCACTTAAAACCGATAAAATTCCAAAAACCCTAAAACCCCTAGAATCCCGAAAACCCTCAAAATCTCTAAAATCCCCCAAAACCAAAAAATCCTATTGAATTCCTCAAAATCCATTAAAACGTAAAAAATCATAAAGACCACAAAAAACTCTAAGAATCCATTAAAAATTTAAATTCGCTTAAGACTATTAAAACCTAAAAAATGCTTAAAACCCCATAAAAGACCCTAAAACACCTAAAAACCCTAAAACCCCCAAAAACATTATAAAATCCTAAAACCCATAAAACAACAAAAACTAGCTAAAATATCTAAAAATCCTTTAACTCCCTAAAATTTTAGGAAAGTCAGAAAAATTGTAAACCCCAAAATAAATAAAAAAACAAAAAACCCTGAAAAACCTAAAGAACCTAAAACTCACAAAATATATATAATGATAAAAACTATAAAAATGTTAAAAAACTTAAAAATTGCTAAAAAATTAAATAATACTAAAATCCCTAAAAACCCTAAGAAAAACAAAAAAAACCTAAATCCCAATAAAACCCATAAAAACCTAAAGAAATCTAAAAATCCTAAAAACCCTAAAACCGCTGAAATCCATAAATCCCCTATACAATTTAAAAATACATACAAACCCATAAAGTCTAAAACAAATCACAGAAAACTCTAAAAACCCTTTAAACCCCTAAAAATGATGAAAATAATAACCCCCCCCCCCCAAATATTAAATACTCAAAAGAAACACTAAAAACACAAAAAACACTAATACTCCAAAAAATGTAAAAAAACCTTTAAAACCCCTAAAGATCCTAAAATATCCCCATAAATCCTTAAAAATATAAAAAACCCTAAAACCCTTTAAAACTCCTAAGAAAACATTAATAACAAAAAAAACTTTATCCGCCTAAGAAACCTAAAAATTGTTAAAAACCCCAAAAATCCATGAAAACCACAAAACCCTTAAAAACATAAAAACCCTAAAACCCATAAAAACCCTAAAACCACTAAATAATCTGAAAACACATTAAGCCACTAAAAACGTTAAAAATCAAAAAAAAATATTAAAACCCTCAAAACACTAAATGTACCCTTAAATAGAAAAAATCATAAAAACATAAAAAGAACTAACCTCCCTCCGTAAAATTCTAGAAAATCCATAATAACCCTAAAAACTATAAAAAACCGTGAAGCACTAAAAATACCTAAAAATGTAAAAAAACCAAAAAATAGTGAAAATTCTTAAGAAAACCATAAATAAAACACAAAAAAATCCCTTAAAAACTAAAAATTATAAAACCCTTAAAACTCCATAAAAACCAAAAAATCATAAAAATCATAAAAACCCAAAAAAACATAAAATCCCTAACAACCCCTAAAACCTAAAAAACACTAAAAACTATAAAAACCCTTTAAAATACTAAAAACAATAAAAAAACTCTTAAATCCCTTAAAATATCTAGAAAATAAAAAAACCCTAAAACCCAAAAAAACATAAAAAAACCAACAACCCCTCCAAATCAATAAAAAAAATAAAAATACATAAAAAATATAAATTACCCTAATAATCCCTAAAAATGTCAAAATTCCAAAAAAACCTGAAAATATTTATGAAAAAAACAAAAACCTATAAAAACATAAACCCCTATAAACCCAAAAATAGTAGAAACCCTAAAAACTTAAAAAACCTGAACAACATCAAAACCATAGACCCCCCAAAACTCATAAAACATAAAAAACCACTAAAAACTATAAAAACACTTTAAATTTCTAAAAATTTTATGAACCTATAAAAAACATAAAATTACAAAAGAAATAAAAAAGCACTAAAAACCCTAAAAACATAGAATTTTAAAACCCCAAAAAATCACTAAAACCCTAAAAGTCCCAAAAAACTCTAAAAACCCTATAAACCATAAAAATTGTAAAATAGACCTAGAAATCTTGAAAAATTTAAAAACCCCTATAAACCTGAAAAAAAATCCTAAGAAATTCTCAAAAGCATAAAAACACATAAAACCCCTAAAAATTTAAAAAATCGCTAAAAATTCTAAAACACCTAAAAATCAAAAAAAACAAAAAACCCCAAATAATACTAGAATAATTACGAAAATACATAAAAACATAAAATACCCTAAAGACCATTAAAACATTAAAAATCCTTTAAAACCTTAAAATAGGTAAACACCTAAAAACTGAAAAATGTCTAAGACCTTAAATACTTTAAAAAACTTAAAAACCAAAAAAACCATAAGAACCCTTAGTACATTAAAAACCCCTAAAACCCAAAAAACCTACTAAAAACTCTAAAAAACCTTTCAACCATTAATACATTAAAAAATCTAAATACCATAAAACCCATAAAAAACCAAAAATTCAAAAACTCCAAAACCACTCAAAGTCCGTAAAACTATAAAAACATAAAAAATCTTTAAAAATACCTAAAATACCTAAAAACATTAAATCAATAAAAACACAAAAAAAAACATTAAAACCCTAAAACCCCTAAAAACCTAAAAAATTATAAAATCACTAAAAGATCTTAAGACCTTTAAAACCACTACAAACCATAAAAATCAAAAAAACTCCTAAAAACCAAAACACCCTAAATAATTAAAAAAACATTTAAACTGGTAAAAATGATGAAAAACTATAAAAACCTTTGAAACCATAAAACCTCTATGAGACCCTAAAAACCCCATCCAAATCTGAAAACCACTCAAAATGCCTAAAAATGATAGAAATCCAAAAAATACACTAAAAATACCTAAAACTATAAAAAACCAAAAAACCCTAAGAAAACCAAAAAAACCCTAAAAACACATAAACCCCCTAAAACATAAAAATGATAAGATCCCTAAATAACCTAAACACCCAAAGAAGGATTAAACTCCTAAATTCCCTAAAAACCCTAAAAACCCATAATACCCAATACAATCCTCTAAATCTATAAAACAATTTTGAACCCCAAAAAACTTTAAAAAACTATATAAAATTATAAAAACCCTAAAAACATAAAAAAACACCAAAAATGCTATAAAACCCCCCGAAATCTCTAGTAATAGTAAAAACCCATAAAAACCATAAAAACAATAAACCCCTAAACCCTAAATTAACTAAAAAATCTATAAACCTATTAAACCCAAAAACTGATAAAAAAGTCTAAAAATCATAAAAACCCTAAAAACACAAAAACCCCTAAAAATTCAAAATAATAATAATAATAATAAAGCTAAAAACCCATAAAATCATAAAAACTCAATAAAAACTCCAAAATTTTTTGGAAATTTTAAAAACACTTATAATACTAATGAAAACCATAAAAACTTAAAAACACATAAAACCCCTAAAAATGATTTGAACCCTAAAAACCCTAAAAACCCTAAAAAAAACGAAAAACTCAAAAAATTCCTAGAAAACACTAAAAGGTTATAATAATACTTAAATACCTAAATATATATAAAAACATATAAATCCATAAAGAACCTAGAAACTAAAATAAAACGTTAATTTCCTAAAAACACATAAAACCCCAAAACATAAAAATGCTAAAAACCCTAAAAAGACGCTAAAACCATAAAACCTCTAATAACCATAAAACCTAGAAAACCTTGAATACACGAAAAACTATAAAAATATAAAACACCTTTAAAACCCTTAAATGTAAAAATATCTAAAAAACACTAAAACCCTAAAACACTAAAAAAACCCAAACCCTTCAAAATCACTAAAAATCCTATGAAACCAAAAAAATCAAAAAAATTGCTAAAATACGAAAAATCATAACAATCCCTAAAAATTCTAGGAAAAATTTACAAACTTAAATATAATTATAATCCCTCAAAAAGAAAAAATCCTAAAACACATAAAAATCCCTAAAAACTATAAAAAACCTAAAAAAATATAAATCAGTATAAGCCCTAAAATTCTATAAAAATCCTTTAAACGCCTAAAAACATTCAACAACATCAATAAACTGTAAAAACACTAAAATTATCAAAAAAAATACTAAAACCCTGAAAACCTAAAAACCCTAAAAACCTTCAAAATCCCTAAAACCCCTAAAACCATAAAAATCCTTAAAATCCTAAATGCTACTAAAAAATAACGCTAAATTCCCAAAAAAAACCCCTAAAAATCATAAAAACCTAGAAACACATAAAACCTATAAAAGGCCTAAAAACACTAAGACAATAAAAATCCTAAAACCCATAAAAACACATTAAACTATGAAAACCCTAAAATCATTAAAACCCTTAAAAAACTTAAAAATCAATAAACCCCCTAAAATGAAGTAAAAACTCTAAAAACCCTTTAAACTACAAAATACTCTAAAACCCATAAAAACACTAAAAAACAATAAAAAATATAAATACCCAAAAAAACCTAGATACTGTAAAATAATTAAAACACCAAAACCGTAAAACTCCATAAAACCATACAAACAAAAAAATTCGAAAAAAATATAAAAAACATAAAAAACTAAAATAAATTGAAACCATAAAAAATACTAAAAATGATTAAAACCATAAAAAATACTAAAAACATCTAAACCCCTTCAAAATCCTTAAAAACACCAAAAACCATAAAAACACTCAAAAATCCCTAAATATCCCTAAAAATGTAAATAACCTTTTAAAAACAATGAAACCCCCTAAGAAAACCTTAAAACCCAAAAACACATAAATCCCCTAGAAGCCCAAAAAATTTCTAAAAACCATAAAACCCCCTAATTACCCTAAAACCATTAAAATCACCTAAAACTAAAACAACCCCTATAAACATTATAAAAACCTATTACCAATAAAAACTATAAAAGAAGATAAAAACTCTAAAAACACTTTAACTTCTAAAAACATCAAAAAACAAACAAAAACCTTAAAAACCCTAATAAAAAATAAAAAAAAACCTAAACACCCCCCCCCCCCCCGAAACCATAAAATCCTAAAACCCTATAAATATCTGAATCCCTATAAATACCTAAAACCCATAAAAATCCAAAAAAAATCCATTAAAATTTGGAAAAACTAGAAAACCTGAAAACCACAAAGAAAACCTTAAAAATATAAAAACACATAAAACCCCTAAAATCCTATAAAACCCTAAAACCCCAAACCCCTAAAATTATAAAACACCCAAACCATAAGATTAAAAAACCACTGATTATATAAAAACCCTAAAAATTTTAAAAAAACACAAAAACAATAAAAAATCATAAAACCTCAAAAAACACTAAAAACCATCAAAATCCCCAAAACCATAAACCTCATAAAATACAAAAAAAATCCTAGAAATCCATAAATACAACTAAACTTAAAAAAACATGAAAACCATAGGAAAACCTTAAAAAAATAAAAACACTTAAAACCCCTAAGAAACATAAAAATTGATAAAACCCTAAAAAACCATAGAAACCCTAAAAACCATATAAACCCATAAAACATAAAACCCCATAAAACCCAAATCCCACTAAAAATATTAAAAACCATTTAAACACATAAAAATTTATAAAATCTAAAAAACATTAAAACCCCAAAAAATAGAAAAAATACAGTAAAATCCAAAAAACCAGAAAACATGAAAAACCCTTAAAACCCCAAAAACCCCTCAATATAAATAATATTCCTAAAAACTATAAATATCCAAAAAAAACATGAAAAATCCATAAATATGTAATCAATCATAAAAAACCCGAAAAACCCTATGAAAACCATAAAAAATTTAAAAACATTATAACCATTAAAATGCTAAAAACCTTAAAAACCTTAAAAACCCTCAAAACCATAAAAACCATAAAAACCTAGAAAAAACATAAAACTATTAACAACTAGTAAAAATACTAAATACCATTTAGAAAAATTAAAACCCCGTTAAACCCCTAAAAGAAATAAAAACTATAAAAACCCTTAAAATCCCTATTAACTCAACAATCCCAAAAAAACCTAAAAACCATAAATACACTAAAAACCATCAAAATTGATAAAAATCATTAGAATCATAAAATTAATTAATATTTAAAGATTATATAAAAACATTAAAACATGTAAAACCCCAAAAACCCCTATGAAAATTTGAAAAAACTAAAAACAATTAATCCCCCGAAAAATCTAAAAAATGATATAAAAAAACCCTAAAAAACCAAAAAAAAAATTAAAACCATAAAACATCTAAAAAACCTATAAAATCATTAAGAAAATATAAAAACAAAAATTTCCTAAAAATCTCTAAAAAACCTTAAAAAAAACTATATAAATAATAAAAACCCTAAAAACACTAAAATCCCTCAAAATCCATAAAAAAATATTAAAACATGAAAAACATAAAATAAGCCTATAAATTTCTAATAATTTAGAAAACACATAAAAACCCCAATAAAACATTAAAAACCAAAAATCACATAAAACCCCAAAAACTCAAAAAACCACTAAAAACCCTAATAAACTTTAAAACCCTAAGGATCCATAAAACACCTCAAAAGCTCTAAAAAAACCCATAAATTTACTCAAAAATAAAAAATATTTAAAAGGGTAAGAACCCTCTAAAAAAAACCCTAATAAAATATTTAAATCCTAAAATCTAGTAAAACCTGTAAGAAACTAAAAAAAGAAAAAAACACAAAAACACCTAACAACACTAAAAACTGTAAAATCCATAAGACCCTTTAAAACTATAAAATGCCCTAAAACCCCATAAGACCCCTAAAACACACTAAAAACTCTAAAAACCCTTTAGAACCCCAAAAAATTTAATAACTCTTAGAACTGTAAAATCCATAAAAAAAACTAAAACCCCTAAAAATTTAAAAAACACCAGAACACCTAAAAGTCTATAAAAACCATAAAACCCCTTAAATATCCTCAAAAATCCCTAGAAATCCCAAAAATTTTGAAACCAACAAAACCATTTAAAAACCTAAGAAAACATTACACACATAAAACACTAAAACATTCTAAAATCACAAAAAAATATTAAAACCTCTAAAAACCCAAAAAATACCTTAAAACCCTTCCAAACCTCTAAAAAGCATAAAATCCCTAAAAAACATTAGAAACCCAAAAAAGCCCATAAAAACACAAAATTCCACTAAAAACTATAAAAACCCCTCAAGCCATTAAAAACATTAAAAATCACTAAAAACCATTGAAGCCCTAGAACCCATACAAGACCCTAAAAACCTATAAAATCCCTAAAACCTTTAAAAACCCAAAAAATGAAAAAAAATTAACTTAAAATCCCAAAACCTTTTAAAACACCTAAAACCCCTCAAAATCAAAAGAAATTAAGAACTTGAAGAAAAACATAAAACAGAAAAACACTTAAAACCCTAAAAAAATAAATAGAGAAAAACATTTTAAAACCATAAAATACCCTAAAAACCCTAAAACAATAAGAACCACTAAAACAATAAAAACCCCCTGAACCCTAAAAACCCATAAAAACCCTAAAACCAGTAAAAATTACAAACCCCTAAAAAGTTTAAATACTACCAAAAATCATAAAAAACCTTAAAAACTCAAAAACGCTCTTAACCGAAAAAAACCATAAAACCATAAAACCCTAAAAACACCTAAAAACACTAAAATCCATAAAAATTATAAAAATACCTAAAACTTAAGAAACCCAAAAACCCTTGAAAATACCTAAGAAAATAATAAAATACTAAAAAAACTTAAAACCCCTAAAAACCTAAAAACCACTAAACCCTAAAAACCATAACAAAACCTAAAAACCATAAAATCCTTAAAAACCATAAAACTCTAAAAACCATTGAAACTTCTAAAAACCATTTAAACCCATAATATTGTTAAACAATATCTAATTCCCAAAAAAACCAAAAAAATAGAGAAACCCCTGAAATCCCAAAAATACCATAAAAATTAAGAAAACATAAAAACCACATAAAAAATCAAAATCCTTAAAACTGTAAAAATCTATAAAAATTCAATAAAAACAAAAAAACCTAAAACATAGAAAATCCTAAAAAATAAAAACCATAAGATAAAAATACAAACCAAAAACATATTCAATCTCCGAAAAAACTAAGAACTCTAAAAACCCTAATCCCATAAACCCCCTCAAAATAAAAAAAAACCAAAGAACCTATAAAAACCCTAAAATACCTCTAAAAAACTCTAAATAAGGTAAACAAATCCTAAATACTCAAAAAACCTCATATGACATTAAAAACCTAAAAAATACGTAAAACCCCTAAAAATCCAAAAAAAAATGCTAAAATCCGTAAAAGACCAGAAATTCCATAAAACCCCTCAATCAATAAAGTACCCTAAAAACATTAAAGAACATGAAAAACACATAAAAACCCTAAAAACAAATAAAAATAAAAATACAATTTAAACCCCTAAAATCATTAAAAAACTCAAAAATTGTTTACAAACCTAAAAAACATAAAAAATCATAAATAATCCAAAAACGACTAAAAACCATAGAACCCTAAAACCCCTCAAAATCCATAACACCCTAAAAGGCATAAGAAAAAAAATTCCCTAAAATTCCCTAAAAATGCAAAAAACCTAAAAACCATGAAGATCCATAACAAAACCATAAAAACATAAAAATACAAAAAACCTCTATAAAACCTATATAACACTAAAACCCCTAAAAACCAAAAAACCCCCTAATATCCTTAAAAATACTAAAATCAATTAATACTCCAAAAACACACTAAAATCTCTAAAACCATTTAAAAATAATAAAACATAAAAAAACTATAAAAACCCCTAAAACCCCTAAAAATTCAATAGATAACCCTATAAACCCAAAAACCCATAAAACAAAAAAAATCCCCCAAAACACTTAAAATATAAAAAACCCCTCAAAATCCCTAAAATCCCTTAAAAATTCTAAAAATATTTAAAACCCCCTAAAACCATATAAACACCTAAAATTCCTAAAGACCCCTAAAAAACCTTTAAAACATAAAATACACTTGAAACTCCTACAAAACCTAAAAAATGCTTAGAAATCTAGAGACCAAAAAAATCTAAAAAACCATAAAAACCATAAAAACCATACTAATCATAATAAATATTTAATAAACCATTGAAACCATCAGAACACTTAGAACCCTAAAAAACCTAAAATAGCTAAAAACTCTAAAAAGACCATATATACACAAACATCCCCTGAAACCATAAAACAAAAAAAACCATAAAAATCACTAAAAACCAATAAAAACTATATAACCACTAAAAAAATATAAAAAATATTTAAACCCAAAAAACATAAAAACCCGAAAAAACAAAAAAAAATTATAAAAACCATAAAACCCTAAAACCCCTTAAAATCCTTGAAATCCCTAAACCCATAAATAACCTATAAAATCCTAAAAAATATGTAAAATCTAAAAAACCCTAAGACCCCTAAAACCATAAGAAAACCATCAAAACCTAAAATAGTTAAAACCCCTAAAAACCCAAAAAAGGCTAAAATCCCAATGAAAACATTAAAATCCAAAAAACCAAAAAGCACCAAAAAACTATTAAAATCTTAAAACCCCATAAATCCCCACAAAAATGAAAAACTCTAAAATCCTTTTAAATCCAGGAAAATTTATAAAAACACTAAATCCCCTTAAAATCTAAAAACCTAAAACCCAAAAAACCATAAGAACGCAAAAACGCAAATGTCCCAAAATAATCTAAAAATCCCTAAACACCCTAAAAGTCATGATATCTTGAAAAAATCATAAAATTCCCTGAAAATATAAAAGTCCCTAAAATCCATAAGAACATTGAAAAACATTAAAACCATAAGGACTCTTAAAACCCTTAAAAATTTAAATAAGGGAAAATCCAAAAATTTCCTTAAAAACCTGAAATCCCTAAAACCCCTAAAACCCATAAGAATCATAAAAAAAACCAAAAAAATTAAAAACCCCAATATAACCTTAAAAATATTAAGAAAAACATAATACTATAAAAGTGATAGAAACCCTGAGAAAAACCTAAAATCCCGAAACCCCTAAAAATCCAAAATACATAAAAACCCTAAAACCCATAAAAACCCAAAACCATTCAAACCCTAAAAAAACCCTACAAAGTAATAAAAACCATAAAAATTCTACAAACCCAAAACCCCTCAAAATACGGAAGTACCTAAAAATAATAAAAATCCTAAGAAGGCCCTAAAACTGTCTGAAAAATGTAAAGGATCATAAAAACACTAAAAACCCCAAAGAAAACAGTAAAACCCAAAAAAACACTTAAAAATCCTAAAAAACTAAAAAATTGATAAAAACTATAAAAATAATTAAACATTAGAAATGTCAACATCCATACAAACCCAAAATATATAAAATTCATAAATAATCCCTCAAAATACATAAAATCCTAAAGAACCCTACAACCCTTAAAAACACTAATAAGAAATTAAAAAACTAAAGACACATAATGGCCCAAATGACCTAAAAACTCTAAAATCCCTTAAAATCCTAAAAACAACCTAAAGTCCCTAAAACCCATACTAACCATAAAAAACCCTATCAACCTTAGAGAACCTTAAAACCCCATAAAAACCTAGAAACACTAAAAATTATAAGAATCGTTTAAACCCATAAAATGGTTAAAACTCTAAAAAACCATAAAACACTAAAAATTAAAAAAACCATAAAATCGAAAAAAACATAAGAATACTAAAAACTATATACACTTAAAACCCCTAAAACCCTAAAACTGTCAAAATACCTAAAAGACATAAAAACACATAAAAACCCTAAAAAAACTAAAAACATAAAAAACCCTAAAATCCTATAAAAATCATATGAAAATAAATTAAAATCATAAAACCACATAAAACCCCTAAATTCCAAAAAAAATACTAAAAACACTACAAAAACCCAAAAACGCCTAAAAACATAAAAACCATTAAATCCATAAAACATACTAGAACCCCATAAAATCCCTAAAACTACTAAAAACTCTTTAAATCCCTTTAAACCCCCAAATACGTTAAAAACCTCTCAAAAACCATAAAACCCTAAAAATATCAAAAAAACCCTGAATCCTTGAAAATTCAAAAAATACATTAAAATTGAATATAAATCCTAAAACACCTTTAAAATCCCTAAACACCCTAAAACCATAAGAATCCTATAAAATACCTAAAAATCACAAAACACGTAAAAACACTAAAATCATTAAAAACCTTAAGAAAACATAAAAATATAAATACACTTACAAGCCCTAAAACCCCTAAAAATGATAAAAAATCTAAAATCCTTAAAAACTCTTAAAAACCGAAAAAACCTCAAAATCCCTAAAACATATAAAAAACATAAAAAATTCCCTAAAAATTAAAAAAGATGTAAAAACCCTAAAAACAAGAAAATATTTATACAAACCTTAAAATCCTAAAAACTCTTAGATCCCATAAAAACCTAAAAAACACTAAAAACACTAAACGCCCAAAAAACCCTAAAGATCTAAACCCCTAAAAACTATAAAAAACACAAATTACACATAAAAAACAATCAAACCCCACTAAAACTATCAAACCCCATTAAAACCCTAGGAACATTAAAAAACTCTAAAAATCATTAAAATCCTATGAAATTAAAAAATATTGTAAAACCTAGCAAAAAACCAAAAAAACATAAAAATAAAAAAAACCTAAAATTCGTAAAAATCCCTAAAAACATAAAAAACGATAAATACCATGAAATCCTCAATAAAACCTTACAAACCTAAAAACACTTATAATCACTTTAAACATAAAAAGACACTAAACATCTTAAAGAAATCTTAAAAATATCATAAACCCCCTAAAACTCCATAAAAACCATAAATCCATCAAAAACACTAAAAAACCCACTAAAACATATAATACCCAAATAAACTCCTAAAAATTATAAAAAACACTAAAAACATAAACACTATTCAAAACTCTAAAAACCATAAATAACCAAAAAATAAAAAATTCAAAAACCCAAGAAAACGCTAAAACCCAAAAAATACTTAAAACCTATAAAAATCATTAAAATCCAAAAAAAAACCCCTAAAAATCCAAAAACAATTACTAAAACCCTAGAAAAATCTATGATAACCTTAGAAATCTAAAAAAACTTAAACCACCAAAAACTAAAAAACACTAAAACCCCATAAAAACCCTTAAAGAACAAGAAACCATAAAAACTGTTAAAAATATAAAACTACACTTAAAACCCATAAAACCCGTAAAACCCCACTAGAAATATAAAATAATTTTTTAAAAAACCTTAAAAAATATAAAAAACCATATAGACCCTAAAAACAAAAAAAACCCTAAAAACCCAAAAAACCAAAAAAGTCTAAAAACCTGAGAAGCCTATGAAGACCCTCAAAACCCTAATGACACTAAAAAACAACTAAAAGTCACAAAACCCCTTAAAACGTAAAACCCCCTAAAAATACTGAAGACCGCCAAGAAAACCGTAATCCCAGGAAACACATAATACACCTAAAAAAAATACATTAAAAAGAAAACGAGACATTAAAACACCCAAAAATCTAAAAAATAAACCATAAAACCCATAAAAATACATAAAACCATAAAAGTCCTTAAAATAAATATAACAACAATAAATCCCCAAAAACTTTAAAAATACATTAAACCCCAAAAATTTTTAAAAATTCTAGAAAACCTTAAAACCCTTAATAAAGTAAAAAAACCCTAAAACCCCAAAAAACCATAAAACTGAGAAAACCCTAAATACTAAAAAAACCTAAAAACACTCCAAATACCTAAAATATCTAAAAATAACAAAAAAACCTAACAATCCCAAAAAAACCATAAAAATGTAATAACGTAAAAAACCCTAAAAACCCTGAGAACCCATAAGAAAACCTTAAAAACCTTAAAACACTTAAAACCCCTCGAAACCTAAAAAACTATAAAAACCCTTAAAAACCTAAAAATAAATAAAACCCAAAAAACCATAAAAATAAAAAGAAACCCATTAAAAACCGTAAAACCCACTGAAAAATTTAAAGACCCTTTTAACCACACAAGAACAATAAAAATAATAAAAACCGATAAAAACCATAAAAATAAAAAAAACAATAATTCACCCAAAACCCCTAAAATCCAAAATAACCCTCATAATCTATAATAACCCTAAAAATAAGAAAACCATTAAAATATCTATAAATACCTAAAAAGATAAATACCTATAAAAAAACTAAATCTATTAATAATTTCTTAAAAAACTAAAAACATTCAAAACTCCAATAAACCATTCAAATGAAAAAACCAATAAAAACATGAAAAATACCTAAAAAGTATAAAACCCTTAAAAACATGAAAACCCCCTAAAACCAAAAAAACAATAAAAATCACTATAAACTCTAAAATCCCTTTATACCTAAAACAAATTGGAAGAAAAATAAAAAAATCTAAAAAATCTAAAAAATGAAAACAATTTAGAAAACCCCAAAAACACATCGAACACCGAAAACCCATAAAATCCCTCAAAATCCCTATAACCAAAAAAATTATAAAAATAGATAAAATCCCTAAAACCCTAAAAATGAAAAAAAACCTTAAAATTCCTTAAAAACTATAAGAAAAAATTTAAACCCTCAAAATATTTAAAACCTCTAAAAATCCAAAAAAAAACAATAAAAACCCTAAATCACCTCAATATCCCAAAGAACATTAAAATTCATAAAAAAATTCAAAAGAACCCTGAAAACCCTTAAAAACATAAAAACCCTAAAAACCTAAAAACCCTGAAGAAAAATATAAAAAAACATATAATAACCTAAAAATTTAGAAGGCCTAACCCCCCCCCCCCATCCATAAATACGTTAAAACCATAAAACCAATGAAAACCATAAAAACCATTAAAACACCACAAAACCCCAAAAACCACTTAAAATCGTAAAACCCTTTAATACCCAAAAAATGATAAGGTGCTATATGTATCATTAAAAGTACTAAAAACTCAAAAAAACCCTTAAACTCTCAAAAAACAATAAAACCATATAAACCCTAAAACCCCACAAAATCCCTAAAAACCCTAAAAAATCATAAAAATTCATAAAAATCCCTAAAATTACCTAAAAATGTAAAAAAATTAAAAACCCTGAAAACCTTGAGAAACCCTTGAAAAAAACACTTAAAACCCCTAAAAATGAATAAAACTCTAAAAACATGAAAAACCCTAAAGAGATTAAAACCCTCAAAATCCCTAAAAAACAGGAAAACCGATAAAATTCCTAAAAATACCCGAAAATCTTCTAAAATGAAAAAACCTTTAAAGACCATGTAAACCTTTATAAAAACAATAAAAACCAAAAATTACTTAAAAAACCTAAAAATGTATAAAAAACCTAGTAACCCAAAAATACCTTAAAACACCTCCAAATACCTAAAAACCATATAAACCCATGAAAATACAAAAGAAATCACTAAAATCTATATCTCCATTAAACCCCCATAGAAACCCTGAAAATATATAAGAAAACCATAAAAACATATAACCATGTGAGAAACCCAAAAAACATAAAAAGGTTAGAACCCCTAAAAACCATAAAAATCCTATACTTTGAAAGCTACTAAAACCCATAAAACGTTAAAAATCATAAAAACATAAGAAAAATCCCAAAGAACACTAAAACACTAAAAACCCTTTAAACTCCTAAAAAATTTAAAATTTCTAAAAATCCTTAAGACCCTAAAAACTAAAAAAACCCTTAAAACCCAAAAAAACTAGAAAAAACCCTACCCCCCCCCAAACCCTTCAAAATCCCTAAAATCAATAAAATCATAAAAATTAAAAAATCCATAAAATCGAAAAAAAAACATAAAAACCACTAAAAAATATATAAATCCCTAAGAAAATATTCGAAACCTAAAAACACTTACCCCCCCCCTCCAAAAAAACACTAAAAACCCAAGAAATCATTAAAACCCGCTAACAACCATAAAAACATTTTAAAACCGTAGAGCCCCTCAAAACCACTAAAAACACAAAAAACCCTTTAAACCTCTAAAAATTTTCAAAAACCCCCAAAAACCATAAAACCGCTAAAAAATATAGTAAATCCAAACCCCCAAAAAACCATAATACCTAAAAAACCCCCAAAAAATAAAACCCTCAAAATACCTAAAAGACATGAAAAAGAAAAATACCTGAAGATACCTAAAAACATAAAACCCCAAAAAAACCTTGAAACCCCCTAATAAACCATAAAACTAGAAATACATTAAACTACTAAAACCCATAAAAATGCTAAAACACTACAAAATCCTAAAACCACTGAACCCACTAAAAACCATAAAAATCCTAAAAACCCCATAAAACCCCTAAAACATAAAAAACCATTGAACCCTTGAAAAACCATATGAAAACCTGAAACAAACTTAAAACTATTAAAAATCCTATAAAACATAAATGTTCTAAAAATAATAAAATGACCATAAAAACTCTAAAACCCTTAGAAACCATAAAAACCAAAAAACCATTAAAACCCATGACAACACCTAAAAAATATAAACCTCTAAAAACACTAAAACCCATAAAAACATTAGAATCCATGAAAAATCTCAAAACCCCAATAATCCTTAAAACCCCTAAAACCACAAAAATAATTAAAATCCATAAAAACCCCAAATTGTAAAAAACTATAAACACATTGGAAACCCCTAAAACAAATTAAAAAACCTGAAAAAAATTATAACATATAAAATACAAAAATGTTATAAACCCAAAAAATCCAATGACCCCTAAAAACCAAAATACCCCATAAAAATGCTAAAAACCTACCAAAATAATAAAAACCCTTTAATACCCTAAAAATGTTAAAAAAAATAAAAACCTTGAAACCCTAAAAAACTAAAAAACCTCAAAAACCCCAAAAACAAAAAAAACATTTAATGTCAAAAAAAATCCAAACCCCCCCCCCAAATTTCTAAAACTGTAAAAAGATATAAAAATCATGAAAATCCAAAAAAATACATATAAATTTTTAAAAAAATAAAAAACACTCAAACCCCACATGAAAACCATAAAACCAAAAAATAATTAAAACCCATAAAACCTTAAAAAATGTTAAAAACCATAAAACCCCTTGAAATCCCAAAAAAACAAAAACCCAAAAATACCTAAAATTACCTAAAAACCCATTAAAACCTACAAACACTAAAATAATAAAAAACTACAATGAAAACAGAAAAAACCTAAAAAATACATAAAACATCTATAAACCCTAAAAATGCTAAAAACTATAAAACTTTAAAATACACTAAAAACCATAAAACCTATGAAAACTCATAAAACCCTAAATAAATAAAAAAATCTCAACCCCTTCAAAAACATAAAATTATTAAAACCGCAAAAAAATCATAAAACCTCTTAAAAAATAAAAAAACCCTTAAAATCCTCAAAACCCTAAAATCCCTTAAAATTATTAAAAACCCTAAATATCCATAAAAATCATAAAAAATATCTATTAATCCATTAACACATAAACATCCCTAAAACTCAAAAAACCTTAAGAAAAAATAAATATCGAAAGATACTTAAAAACACATAAAAACACAAAAAATGATAAAACCCTAAAAAGCTTGAAATGCCCTAAAAACCCTAAAAAACCATACAAAAAACCAAAAAACATTAATAATAAAAACTCTAAAAACCATAAAAACACTAAAAACAAAAAAAATACCCAAAAAAACTTTAAAAAAATATAAACCCCTAAAAATCCCAAAAAACCCTCGAAATCCCTATAACCATAAAAGTCCTACAAATCTCTAGAAATCTATAAAAACATAAAAAACTATAAAAAGCTCTTAAAACCCAAAAAAACCTAAACCCCCAAAAAACACTTAAACCCCTTGTTGACGCTCCTTTCGTCACAGAATCTAAAGATCGGAAAAGGGAATATCTGAGCTCAAAGTGATTTCAACCTTTGAAGAAAACATCAAAAATCGACAAAGGCATGAACACAGGATCAAAAGCAAATGCACCGCGCAAGTTTTCTCACTGTCGTGCAAGTACACTTGCGCGCCGCTCTTGGTCGCGCAGGTGACTTGCGCGACCTAAATGGTAACCGCTCGGTAACCGCCCGGGGTCTTCTTTTGCCTATAAATAGACCCTGTGGGCCCCCCATTCGAGAGGATTTTTTTCCAGAAACTCGGATTGAAGCTCCCGACGCCCAAGTCTCTTCTAAAAGCTTCCGGAAACACTTCTAAGGTAATTTCTTACCTAGAACGGAAGATCTAAAGAGAAGAAGGAAGGCCTAAGTGTTGAAACTCATCAAACACTTGCGCGCCGACTTATTTCCTTCAATATAACTTGTGTGTCCCTTTTCTGGAAGAACCTCAAGGAAATTCTAAAGGGTTTAAAAAAAGTCGCTCAAGTACTTCAATGCTGGTTGAAAATCACGCAAGTACACCATGTGCCGCGCAGGTATACCTGCGCGCCCATACTTGCGCGCCCCACGGAAGACTTGCGCGCCTTGCAAGACTTGCGCGCCCCTATCTTTTTGGGTGCCCATCTTGCCCATTTTTACCCCTCTTAAGTCATTTCACCTTTCCCTTTTCCAGATTCAGTCTTCAAGACACTCTTCAAAGCCATTTATGGCATGATTTCTTGATTTGACTTCCTTATCTGAAAGGAATTCTGTGGAATATCTCTCAAAACCTAGTGATTTAAATATCCTTA
Source organism: Viscum album (assembly GCA_963277665.1). NCBI lineage: Eukaryota > Viridiplantae > Streptophyta > Magnoliopsida > Santalales > Viscaceae > Viscum > Viscum album. Next base: position 44,794,643 of record OY728151.1, read on the forward strand.
TATCACCAAAGATTGAGAGTTCATTCATTCAACCTCATCCTTTAAGATGAGAGAATCCTAACCTGGGTCTCCTTTTCAAGAATAATCCCCAGTTATAAATCCTTTAATTTGGGCATCCTTTTCAGGAGTAAGCCCCAAATTCTTAAAGTTCCCCATCTTGGGCATCCTCCTCAGGAGTAAGCCCCAATCAAGTTCTCTAATCATGGGCATCCTCCTCAGGAGTAAGCCCAAACCTTAATCCCTAATCTGAGTCTCCTTTTCAGGAATAAGACTCAGTCATAACCTTGGGCTTCCTTTTCAGGAGTAAGCCCCAAGTCCCTAATTTGAGTCTCCTTTTCAGGAATAAGTCTCAGTCATAACCTTGGCTTCCTTTTCAGGAGTAAGCCCCAAGTCCCTAATTTGAGTCTCCTTTTCAGGAATAAGACTCAGTCATAACCTTGGGCTTCCTTTTCAGGAGTAAGCCCCAAGTCCCTTAACCTGGGTCTCCTTTCAGGAATAAGACTCAGTCATAACCTTGGGCTTCCTTTTCAGGAGTAAGCGCCCCAAGTCCTTTAAATTTATCTTAACCAGTCCTAATTTACCTTTGATTTGGGTTTCCTTTTTCAGGAGTAAAAAACCAATCATAAGTCCCCTCCTAACTTGGGCATTCTCCTTAGGAGTAAGCCCCAAGATTAGAGTATTCAAATCTCCATGAAGCACATATAACTTTATGGACCCTGTTCATGGATTTTTTCCCTAAAAGTAAATCCTAAACCTTCATCTATCTGGGCAGTCATCCAGACATAAGCCCCAAACAAATTCTTATGATTGCATCTTTCATGGCACAATTGTCTAATTTTTTACCAATACCTCTTGTTTCTCACACCGAGCATGACTCACGTGAGCTTAGAGTGTAAAAGTAATTATGACATTCATCTTTGAGCCATCAATCATAAACATCATACTCCATTTCTCGAACTACGTGGGTTCTGATTCCTTTTCCAAAACAAAGGATACGTAGGTAGCCCATTTATGGGTTCGATCCCAACTTTGAAATAATCTCTGTCCTTCTGAATGACGATAAACTTCAAGTGCCCCACTGAGTGGCTTTAAAACCAGTCTGGTCATCATAATGACCAAGATACTTTTATATAAATGTTTTGAAGGATACCATTGACCAAGAATCTATAAACAGATGATTCTCTATTGATGAAGAACCTCGAATACATATGAAAGATTCTCTAAATTTCTTGCATATTTAATCATTGATTGTTAAAACTAAAGGAAAGCTCATTTTATACTTGGTAATGTAATAAGGATTCACGAACATAACTCAAATCTATAAAGAGAGTCCCGGAGTAGACAATAATTCCCCTCAAAAAGGTGTGATGAGTCCGACCTCCCATCCTCTCGACCAATGCAAATTCCTAAGCCTCATTAGTCCACAAGCTAATGAGCGCCTGCCTTTGGAAAGTAGGTCCATACGGATGTGGAATCATTGGATGTTTCCGGTTCTACGAACAAACCCGTTAGAAACCGATCAGAACGTTTGAATCTCCCGTCCAGGAGGTCATCCCCGGATTCCGTGCGAAACAAAAATGGTGAACCCGACGTGAATCCTTAACCAAGTTAAAGTGATGTTCTTCTTATTTGTTAGGCCCCTTGGGCCAACAAAGCAATCATTGACATATGCTCATCCAAAATATGCAGTAGCCGGATTCATCTTGACTATGTCTGTTACAATGGAACAGGCACTCTTTTCTCAAGATCTTCTGCAAAATGGATTTCCTTAAATTCACCACTGTGAATACTACTGCTGTAAACACCTCTACTCTGAGGTCTGCTGCTGTGAAAACCAATGATGCTACTCCTGCTGGAACGTCATCCGCTCTTAGAATGACATCACCAACTCAGCGTCTTCAACGCTGGGTTTCTAATGGACTGGTTAAGGAGTACCGTCGCAACGGTACTATCCCAACTCTGGAGGCCGCTCATCAAGCCCTCCAGGTTAACAACTCTACCTGGTCGTCCGGACAACGGCGGCCAGCAATCAAGAAGCAGGCGGTGCTGACTACCATCTCCAACCGTTTCGGGTCGTTATCCCCGGAACCGCAATTTCCATTCACTCCCTTACTCTGAGGAAGTGAATGAGCAGGTCCCTCAGGGCCTTAGTTCAAAAAGACAGGAGTCCTTCCCGAGGGCTCCCATCAACAATCGCCGCCAGACTCGTGCGGTAGTGCACCCTCCACATGATGAGGGTACCGACTCCGGGCATTCAGCTCAGGTTCCTCGAACCCGAGCAGGCAAGATGAACCGCCAGAGACGGAATCCGGTGAACAATAGGCAGGTTGTCATCCCTGCCATCTCCGGAGAAGTCTACCAACTTAACTTGGTGGCAAACAACGAGCAGGCAAACACACCTGTTCGTTTTAATCCTGCTGTCCAGCAAACTCGTCTGGCAGCATCAAGCCTATCCCGCCAGGCAATTCCGGCGGAGTACCATAGGCAGGAACATACACCTGCTTATACATCACCAGTTAGTCAGCAGGCTCGTCTGACTACATATGATGGATCTCATCAACCGTGTTTGGCGAAGTGTAATCAGCAGTCACATACACCTGCTAATACTAATCAGGCCTACCAACAGTCTCGCTTGGTAGCGCACGGAGAAGTCAGTCGGAAAGTCCCGACGACAAACAGGGGCAGACTAAACTCTCTGCCTCCACACTTGAGTACTGTCAGGATTCACTGACAGGAAAAGGAGGACAAGAGCAGGCACATACACCTACTCCAAGCCCGGAATGGACGTATATCCCCGTTCCGGCGGCTGAAGTCACCAAACATATTTTGTCAATGGTGAAAGAGCAGAAGCAAATTCCTGCTCATATTCTGGATGCTTGCCAGGATATCATAACAGCTTCAGCATCATCTCAGGGACAGACACATAAATCTATCCCTAGCAATGGAGTGACACATCAACAATTCACTCCGGAACAGACACACACATCTGTTCCAGTCCAAGAGGGTTATGGGGCATACTCCCCCATATCATACGGACAACCAAGTCAGGCACATACACCTGATTTGAGTGGAGATCGTCAGCCTAACCTGACCATCTTTCCTGATCAGGCACATACACCTGCTCAGAGCAATCACTTTCGTCATCAAGTGGTATCTAAAGTGAGTAAGAAGGCATCTAAGAAAAAGATCCACTCAGCACAGTCAGGAGATCAAAGGCCAATCTGTAACCAAGCCTTGCTCGATGCTGGAGTTCTTGAAGCCCTCAGACATTTATCTGTCGGAATTCAAGATTCTACTCCCTCAGTTCCCAATAACGGGAACATTAATTCTGAAGGTCTTCAACAGACACTTCCTCATGAAGACTTGCTTCATGAAAATTTGGTCAATCTTGAAGTTTCTTCTTCAGATGAGAGCCACAGGAACCCTCTGTGTGGTCAGAAGACCAAGGAGCAAGAGATTTCATCTTTTTCTGTAACCCATCATGATGGTCCTCCTCATGGTGATGAACTTCGATGCAAAATTCCTCTCCGCAGTAGTGATTCACGTTGTCTCGAAAATTCTTCAGAAGGCAATATAGTGACGAGAAAGCCCTCCTATCTCGAGGCACTTGCAAACGTAAAACCAGTCATGCCTGATGCTTTACTATCGGCAGGTGAAACTCTTTCTCCATCAGAAGATAGCCTGGGGTTCAGGTTATTCTCCAAACCATCCCCAGGTCATTCATCTTCCAGCATGAATAGTGATATCTCTACCAATCTTGTTGAATCCTATGAAACAACAAAAAAACACCAACTCTGGTCCAAACAGGTAGAAGAATCTTCATTCAATGATAAAGAGGAAATGCTGAACATGAGGAAAAAACTGGCAAAAGGTGAAGTACCAGTCATGTTTTGGCCTTTGGCTGACTCCCAGTACGACATTCCAAAGATGTTGACGGACGATGGAATCCATGATATTCGTCTCAAATTATGGAATACTCTTTGTCAATTGAAGAAGAAAGTATTATCTTATGGTGATTATGAAAATCATATTAAGATAATAGAAGGGTTACAACGCCAGGTTGATTTGGCATCTCTATCAGTCTCTCGGTATCCGAAGGCTGAAAAGCAACAGAGAACCCTTCAACGTTCATACCTTGGCGCACTAAGAAGATTGTGTCAGTTAATTGCCAATGCTCCCTCTGATGTTCATATCAGAGGATGGGGTGTTCACGGAGCACTACATTTCAAAGTGCTTTCCGGTCAACAAAGCCCGCCGAAAATGGTCTCATGCAATGTTATTGCCCATGGCCGGCCACAGTCAATGGGCTTTGTTCTTAATAAAAATCTTGCTCAAGAACAGGCTTCAACTAGTTCCTCTCAAAATCAAGTATATAGAGAACAAGTTGTTGAATTGCTCCTACATCAAGCAGGCGAGAATATTGCACAAGCCTCTCGTCTGGAGCAAACACGTCATCAAATGACAGAAGTTTCGGAAATCATCCAACGATCTGTTGAACCAGGTGATAAAAGTGGATACAGGTTAATGCATCCAGATAATTTCCGAACTAAGATTCGCAAGATCCAGAGATATTTTAAGAAGATATCAGACATAGAATTTCAAGAGACACCCCAGCTTGCCAGACTGGGGACTTCTCTAACCCAACCCTCAGAGTCAACAAATGGGATTTGAGGAGTTGAGCGGAAGCAGCAGGAACATCCCCAGTCCACCGGACTTGGGACTTTTTCAAATCCTCAATCCCTCCCTCAGAGAAAGTCAGTATTCTCTCAATTAGAGAAGAATCCTCAAGAGGAATGAAGAGCCAAGCTATCAGGAGATTCGCTCCAAGTGACGGTTCACGAAGAAGTTCCTGAGGGATCAAGTCAACGGAATTCCATGTCTCATCATGGACATGGAAGAAGACAATATCACAGAAATGTTGATAGAAAGGATTCTATGCAATATGCATCCATTAATGTCATCAATGCCGTTGCGGCTGATTCACCAGATGAGGCTTAATCAGAAGGATCAGACGAAGAGGTTCCTGCTCAAGAAGTTGCGCACACAGACCTAAATGAAGAAGGTGTGCGCACACGTAATCAAAGGCTTACCCAAAATCTGGGTATTCCTTCAAGTAACCCACTTCCCCCTATCCGAAAAGGATCCAATAAGGGGAAAGGAAAGAATCAGGTTACTTCTCACCCTTCCTCTGAAGGAGTTCAATCACTCTCATTAGAGCAAAGGTTTGCACAACAGGAGGAATAAATGAAAGAATTAAGAAGGTTGAATGCAGAACTACTTCAGAGTAGTCTTCTTCTTAAGAATTCTGAAGTCTGACAGCCGAAGGAATTTGTTGTAACTACTGAGATGGATCAGGAATATCCCCCTTTATCAGTACACCCTCAGAGGTCTAATCCTACGGGTCAAACGCAACAACGGTTGGCAGCACTACCATCAGTTGCAGCACCAACCACCACGTCTGTCCAAACTCCATTCATTGCACCTACCCAAAACCAAGTTCAACCTGATGTTTCTCAAAAGTTAATAACTACTATTGAGACATTGACAGCTCGGTTAGAAACTATGGAAGGGAAACGGGCGCAAGTTCAACCTAAAAAGAAAGTTTACCCTGAATGGGTAGATTCAATTTCTCCTCCATCCAGTTTTGGAAACCCTGTTTTCCCTACTTTCAATGGATCAGGCGACCCTGAACAACATTTGACGTATTACGTGTATTGTTGTGATCCTATGATGGGAACTCCAGAGCAGCAAGAAGCAGTGAAACTCAGATGCTTCGTGCGAACCTTGCAAGGACCAGCTTTTGTCTGGTATACAAGCTTGCAATCCCGGTCAGTCATCGGATGGGAGGATCTTCGTCAAAAATTCCTTCTTCAGTTTAGCTCAACTTTGCCAAAAACGACAGTTTTCGATCTTACAAACTGCAAGCAAAGGGAAAATGAAAGAGTCTCTGATTTCATTGCTCGTTGGAATGGATTAACGTATTCCTTGAGTTTAGCAATCCCTCAGGAGGAACTGTTGCCAATCTGTGTGGAAAATTTGCGTGACGAATTACGCACGCCATTGATCCATGTGAAATACACAGGAGGGTTTCGATACCTTACTTCAATCGCTCAACAGATTGAAGATTCCCTTATACAGGCTAAGGTTAAATCTCGTGTAATACCATCAACTCCAGGAAGAAGAATGGGTAAAGCAGGAACTGCTACAGTTATGCTTAAACAAGCACCTGTACCTATTTCTACTTCAAAACCTTCATCTTCTCGAAGGGCTCCACCTCCTGAATGCCAACAACAAAGGCTGTTTCGTCCAAATGATCAAAAAGATCAACGACGAAAACAATTTGAGGATATGAAGAGTAAAACATACTCTTTCCTAAGTGAGCAATTTCCTGGTTACTTCATTTCAGCTCTGGAAAATAATTTGGTTCAATTACCAGTGCCCAAGAGGCCAAACAAGGAAGGAGATGAAGACCGTCCCAATTATTGTCCCTTTCATCAAATGTTGGGGCATCCAATCCAGGAGTGTTTTGTCTTTAAAGACCTCCTGCAAAAGATGGTCGATTTGGGACAAGTCAAATTGAAGGGTTCTTCAGCTCATGTAGCGTGTATTACCGCTACAGATCCAGAGGAAGGAGGCGAGTGGCAGGAAGTCAAAAGCAAAACTGTGAAAAAATATGATGATTGGATGGTAAGAAAGACAATCAATCGGACCCATTCCATTTTACGAACACAATTGAAGAAGCCAATTGTGTCTCCTACAAAAGCAGCAGTAAAGCCTCTATCAAAAGAGAAATCCTCAAAAGGGCAGCACAATTCAAAGAAGAAAGAGGAATCAGAAGAAGATGAGTATGTAGAAAAGCCTAAATTGTCTTTGACTCTGGCAGATTTCATGTCATCTACTTCAAAGCCACGGGCACCGTCCCACCAAACGGCACAGCCTAAACAGGCTAACCAGGCAGAGTGTCTATCAGACAAAGAGTTAATCTTTGGTTCTGTTAATATGATTCAATTAACAGATTCATATTCCAGTCTTGATGAGCCTGAATTCCCTGTATCAAATAAGGGAACCCGAGGAAGTTCTAGAGGTTCAGGATATAGGGGAAGACGTGGATCTTTCCGAAGCCACTACTCCAATTTTACCCCTGCTAGCACTGTATATGAAGCAGAAACTCGTGGTAGAGCCCTTCAGCGAGCTCAAAAAGAACAAGCAAGTTCTTCTGCCAATGGCCAGCTCAGTTTCGGCACAGTTATTTTGGAAGACCGATTAAAAGTTCCATCTTCTTTATCTCAGCAAGTAAATGGATCTAATCAGTCTAATCTGCCAAAACCAAGGATGTTTCCAGCTTCAATACAAGATGCATCAGCTTCCAAAGCATCTGCTTCCAAGGTACCTACTAAACCGCATATTCCTATTGGGAAACACAGACCTCTAGATCAAAAGTATGATATATTGAAACACTTGGCCCAAGTACCATCCATGTTATCAATTTTGGATGCTTTGAATCTGTCAAAAGATCTTCGGGAAGCACTCATCGAAGCTTTGTCAAGTCCTCAGGAGTTTGAAGCTGAAATTGCTGCAGCTGAAATCTGTCACATAGAGAATAATCCTGCAGAATGCCATGCAGTGATATCTTTTACTGATAAAGATGAAGATGATGTTGTGCATGGGCACATAAAACCTTTGTACTTATCTGGCAAAGTCAATGGTATAGATATTCGAAGAGCTTTCATTGACAATGGTTCAGGAGTCAACCTCATTCTCATTCGTACACTTCGTCGATTGGGCCTCACGGAATCTAATTTATCTCCTTCTACCATGATGTTGCAAGGATATGATAAAAATGAACAAGAACCACTGGGAGAAGTTACACTCAGAACTCAGTTTGGAGATCTTGTTTCCAATTCGGATTTCATGATTGTAGATCAGGACTCAGCTTTCAATATATTTCTTGGAAGACCCTGGCTACATCAGCATGCAGCTATTCCGTCATCATACCATCAATGTCTCAAATACTGTTTCGGTGGTCAAGTTGGAACATTGTATGGTGATAAGGCCCCGTTCAAGACATGTGAGTCTCAATACATTGAGGCGGAATTTTATCACATGAAGGGAAGAGAAAAATCTACAATGAAGGAAATTACCAAAGTTAATGCTCCATATGGTCTTGAAAAAATTCCAATAAATCCATTTTCACATGTGAGTACAGATTATGTGTTACCTATCAGTCAAATTGACAAAATAGGCCCAAATCAAAATAATCTTATGGGAAGATCCATAATGTCAATTACGACAACCGAGCCAGACAACATGGGAGAAATTGGTAACTTACCAAGCAGTGATGAAAGCATAAGTGGTGACGTTTTCATTTCGTCTGCTGAAATCCAACAAGTCTATACTTCGCTAATCAGGCTAGAAGAAGTTATAGCAACAACAGAGGTGAATATTGATGTCGATTCTCAATCCATCATTTCCTCTTTGATTCCCAAAGAAAACCCTTTATCATCAATAGGGTCGGAAATGGAAGCTTCTTCTTCAAAATGTGAAAATTTTGACATCTCTTATGATCATGAGAATTTCGTTTTTTCATCTACTTTGCAAGTAGAAACGGAAGAAATAACACATGATGAAGAGGAAGAGGAAGATCTTAGAGATGCTCCTCCAGCATTTGAAGAGGGTATCTCTACCACTGTGGATGAACTCAGAGAAGTAAATCTGGGTACAGAGAAAGATCCACGCCCAACTTTAATTAGTGCGGCCATGACCCTTGAAGAGAAAGAGATGTATATTTCTTTTCTAAAGAAAAATAAAGATATTTTTGCTTGGAATTATATAGAGATGCCTGGCATTGATCCTGATGTTGCCACCCATCATTTGGGTTTTCCAAAAGAACATCGAGGATTCAAGCAAGCCGCGAGAAGAACACACCCAACCTACGCTTCCAAAATTGAGGCTGAAGTGGATAAGATTATCAAAGCTAACTTCGTCAGAGAAGTTCAATATCCCAAGTGGTTGGCTAATATTATCCCTGTAAAGAAGAAGAATGGACAAATTAGGGTTTGCATCGATTTCAGAGATCTTAATCGGTATTGTCCTAAAGATGATTTCCCAGTTCCGATTACAGAACTCTTAATTGATGCGACGGCTGGCTATGAAGTACTTTCTTTCATGGATGGATATTCTGGATATAATCAGATCCGAATGGCCCCAGAAGATGAGGAATATACAGCCTTCAGAGCTCCTAAAGGTGTGTTTTGTTACCGGGTGATGCCCTTTGGTTTAAAGAATGCAGGTGCAACATATCAACGCGCCATGCATCATATCTTCAAACCTTTTCTAGGGAAATTTTTTGAATGCTATGTAGATGATTTGGTGGTTAAATCCAAACAACGTTTTGATCACTTGGCTGATTTGGAAGTCATATTCCACAAGCATCGACAACATAATTTGATGATGAACCCCTTAAAATGTGCTTTTGGGGTAACCTCCGGAAAATTCCTCGACTTTGTTGTACGCCATCGTGGTATTGAAGTCGATCCTGAGAAGACCAAATCAATCCTTGGTATGTCACCTCCTCAGAATTTGAATGAATTAAGAGGACTTCAAGGACACTTAGCCTATATTCGGAATTTCATCGCCAATTTGGCAGGAAAAAGTTTACCCTTTACCAAATTATTGAAGAAAGGAGTCACTTACCAGTGGACTGAAGAATGTCAAAAAGCATTTGATGTTCTCAAGAAATACCTCTTGAGTCCTCCAGTACTCATGCCACCTGTTGAGGGTAGACCTCTTATCCTCTATGTGACAGCTTTAGAGCGATCATTGGGTGCCTTTCTCGCTCAAAAGAATGATGCTGGGAATGAAAATAGTCTCTACTATCTCAGTAGAACTATGCTTGAAGCAGAAACCCGGTATTCAAGTATTGAAAAGTACTGCCTAGCATTAATCTTTGCAGTCCAGAAACAGAGACACTACCTGCAACATCATGAGGTCCAATTGGTATCTCGTAATAATCCACTCAAATTCATCCTTAGTCGTCCAATGCTTACAGGACGTCTGGCAAGGTGGGCGGTTATTCTACAATAGTTCGACATTCAGTATGTGTCTCAAAAGGCAATTAAGGGCCAAGCTCTGGCTGATTTCCTGGCTGAACATCCTTCAGTGGAAGACACGTATTCAGATATGGAACTCCCTGATGAGGAAGTTTTCTCTATTCAAGAGAGTCCTCAAACATGGGAAATGTATTTTGATGGTGCTTCGAGAATTCCAACAGGGAAGAAAATGGAAAATCCTAAATTCAACAAAGTTGGTTTAGGAATTGTGCTCATTTCTCCAGATAAGGCAGTGTTACCTTATTCCTTTTTGTTGTGGGAAGGTGGTACCAATAATGAAGCTGAATACCAAGCTCTCATTACAGGCTTGGAGTTAGCGCTTCAAGCACAAGTGAATCACTTAAAGGTGAAAGGTGATTCAGACCTGGTAATCAAACAAGTCAATGGGGATTATGCCATCAGAAAAGAAGAATTAATCCCTTTGTATGATTACGTCAGAGAGTTAATGTCGGAATTCCCTTCAGAACCGACATTTTCTTATGTCCCAAGATCACAAAATGCTCAAGCTGATGCACTGGCTAATATAGCCACAGCTTTAGCAAGTCCAAATCGGGACGAAACAACCATCTGTATTGCCCACCGTCGTGCAATTTCACCTTATGTTCAAGTCAGAACAGAGGAAATTAATTAAATTAGTCCCATTCCTGAACCATATGGTCATACTACAGGATGGATGTCACCTATCAGGGAATACCTTCAAAATGGAACACTTCCACCTGATAGAGCTGAGAAAGAACAAATTCGGCGACGTGTGGTCAATTTTACTCTTTATGATGGCCCAAACCACCTCGAGAAAATTCTCTACAAACATGGTTTTGATGGAGTTCTCTTCAGATGTATTGATGGTGAAGAGACAATAGCTGTCATAAAAGAAGTGCATGCAGGAGTCTGTGGTGCCCACCAGTCTGGACATAGACTGTCTGATCAAATTCAAAGGCTTGGATACTTTTGGCCTTCAATGATACAATATTGTGTTAATTTCACAAAGAAGTGTCATTCATTCCAATTATATGCCAACTTCATTAATCAACCTCCAGAGTTGCTTCATACAGCTAAATACTCATGGCCATTTTCCACATGGGGAATGGATGTGGTGGGACCTTACCCTTCAGCTACGGCCAAGCAGTTTAAGTACATTCTTACTGCTACTGATTTCTTTTCCAAATGGGCAGAGGCAGTACCTCTCAAAGAAGTCAGTTCTAAATGCATTGTTAGCTTCATCAAGTCTAACATCATTACTAGATTTGGTGTCCCTCATACCATATTGACGGACAACGGCACCAACTTCTGTTCTTCTGAGGTAAAGAAATTGTATCAAGAATACAACATTAAGTCCAACCATTCATCTCGATATCATGCAGCGGCTAATGGCCAGATAGAGGCCTTCAACAAGACTCTTTCAAATATACTGCAAAAGATGGTGGATAAAGATAAGAGGTCATGGCCTGATAAACTCTTTCATGATTTATGGGCTTATCGGACTACCACTCGCAATGCAACGCAGTCAACTCCATATTCATTGGTATATGGAACAGAAGCAGTCTTGCCAATTGAAGTTCAATTTCCCTCACTCAGAATATCCATTTGTGATCAGTTATCTACAGATGAGCAATCCCAAAAGCGGTTGAATGAATTGGAACAGTTAGATGAGAAAAGATTGTGCACTTTTCACCACTTGGAAATCTATCAGAATCGAGTAGCACGAGCTTTTAACAAAAAAGTTCGTCTTCGTTCATTAATTCAGGGATAATTGGTATTGGTTCTCAGAGCACCAATGATACTAGGAAAGAAGCCTCCCAAGCTTGAACCAAAATGGGAAGGACTTTATTCAATACATAAGGTCTACTCCAATGGAGCATATTCTCTAATCTCAATGGATGGAGAACACATCACGACTCCAACTAATGCCAGATTTCTGAAGAAGTATTTTGTATAAACACAAAATATTGTTCCTAGAGCCAAAATAGTCACATTGGTTCATATTTTGTCCTTGCAACATGACATTAAACTGTGCAGCACCAATAGTCCTAACTGCAAGACTTTAAACTGCATAGTCCCTATATTATGTCCTACATGACATTAAACTGTTATTATTTCCTACATGACACTAAACTTTATTTGTCCGAGATGACATTAAACTATATTGTGTCCAAGCAACATGACATTAAACTGTACAGAAGTTCCTTATTTGTCCGAAATGACATTAAACTATATTGTGTCCTAGCAACATGACATTAAACTGTGGGGCACTTCCAATGTCCAGCATGACAATAAACTGTAAAAAGTCCCTAGAACTGATATCCTCATATTGGTTCACCTTAGTCCTAGCTACATGACTTTAAACTGTACAGCACCAGTTCGTCCTTGATATATGACGTTAAACTATACAGCAATGGTCCAGTATGACTTTAAACAGCAACTTCGTCCCACACGACATTAAACTGTGAAAAAGTTCCATAAACCGTCCAACATGACCTTAAACTGCACCATTCACGGTCCATGTATATGACCATAAACTATTTTCAAATCCCTTATGTCCAGCAAGACGTTAAACTGTGACATCCTAACTACATGACGCTAAACTGTATAAAAGTCCCTCACGTCCGGAAAGACGTTAAACTATATAATCTCAAAAGTCCAGTATGACATTAAACTGCACCATTCACGGTCCATGCATATGACCTTAAACTATTCGCACTTTTGTCCAACATGACGTTAAAATGGTACACTCTTTTGTCCTTACTGCATGACATTAAACTGCACAGTCCCCCTTTCGTCCAATATGACGTTAAACTATTTTATCCCCATCGTCCTAACTACATAACGCTAAACTGTACAGAAAATCCTTGATAGGTCCTACACGACATTAAACTGTGCATCGTTAAGGTTGTTATTACCTCTTGTTTCTCACACCGAGTATGACTCACGTGGGCTTAGAGCGAACATCAACCATAACACTCTCTCTGGGCCACTAACCATGTGTAAGTCCCAACAACATTTTAATTAAATCATTGTCCCCAAGAACAATCTCTTCACATCGGTTCACCACTATCTCATATGATGTTGATTTGTGAAACCGCCCCTGGAATCAATATCTTTACATTGATTCATTTTCTCCCTTGTTATACGACGTTAAACTATACAACACTTTTGTCTGGTACGACAATAAACTACAATATTCTTTGATTTCCTAATTTGAGAGAGAACTATTATTGACATTGATTTTTCAATCATGGTTTTCATTTTCAAAAGACTACGTGCATACATGGTAATGCCTGAACTTTTTATCTTAGGTTAAACCATCATTGCACTAAAGTCCCCTTTCACCCTTCACATGTACGAACCAAATTTGTACAAAGGGTAATTCTAGAACTACGTGGACTTGATTCCCATCCTTATGGGATACGTAGGAACATTCGAGTGTCCCTCGAATCCAGTCCCAAGTCTTTTGGGCCTAACCCCAAATTTCACTTTCAGTCCCTTGGCTGAAAAGTCCTCAAGAAAACACACACTGTGTATTCATTATTATGGTCCGAATTTTATGACCTTAAACTAAGATCACTCATCCTTTCGTCCTGCACGACGTTAAACTGCATTTCAAGAACTACGTATGGCTTGATTCTCATTCTTATGAGATACGTAGTGAAGTCCAAAATTTCAATTCAGGACCCAGTCACAACATGATTATGGTTTTCATTGACCTATGTATCTCTATATACATTGGACAATACCCATCTTTATGTGTTATAATCCTAACCTTAAATATTTTCAGATCTTCATAACCCTTTTTCATGACTTCTAGTCACAAAAATGTCAAACTTCTGAGAATTCTTTTGCCTGACTATGCAGCACGTGCCCATAGGTGGCCTTGCATAAACAGTCCACATAACAGACTTGTCAGCCAAAAGATGTTATTCATTTGACCATGCAGCCAATGCCCATAGGTGGCCCTGCATATTTCAACCCCCTAACGGGTTTTGTTAAATAATAGTAACTTCATTCTTGGGAAGAATGCCTCTTTTGTCCTTATTTGTCTTAAACGACAGTATGTAGGGATCCGCAAAAAATAGCCATCCTTAACATATTTGTCCCATATCCTTTTTCATGATCTGAAAGTATTCAAGTCTATGGTTTATTCTTCTTCCCTACGTTTGGGTCAGACCTTCGTAGGAGTGATATTCATCCAGTTCTTCGATATTCTTGTTCGGAAATATCTTCTCCATATTCAAGTACCCCTTTCCATACAACAAACTCTATACTTTAGAAAATTTGAATCTCCATAAACTTTCACTGGATTTTAGCACTAGGAAAGTAAATTTCTAAGAGTTCTTTCGCCTGACTATGGAGCACGTGCCCATAGGTGGCCTTGCATAAACAGTCCACATAACAGACTTGTCAGCCAAAAGATGCTATTTATTTGACCATGCAGCCAATGCCCATAGGTGGCCCTGCATATTTCAACCCCCTAACGGGTTTTGTTAAATAATAGTAACTTCATTCTTGGAAACTACTTCTTCTAATGCCTTTTAGCTCTTTTTCATATCACTCCTCAGATTCAAATATTCTTAAGCCATAGTTTACATATTTTCTCTCATACTTGAGTATGGTAATATGTTTTCAGATAAATTGTCAAAGAATTGAATCAATTTTTAATCCATTTTTTTTTGGTCAAAGCTATTTCGACCTTAAAAATTAGCCCCTTTATGTCCAGCGTGCATGACTTTAAACTGCCCACAACAGACAAAGGAACTCTGAATAAAAGTCAAGTTCCAGCACACTTGCGCGCTGCCCTCTGTGCCCTGAAGACTTGCGCGCCCCCTTTTCCTTTGAATGTATTCAATTTCCTCAGAGTCAAATCCTCATTTCCTTCCGGATCCAACTCTGAGGGGGGACTTTTGTTGACGCTCCTTTCGTCAAAGAATCTAAAGATCGAAAAAGGGAATATCTGAGCTCAAAGTGATTTCAACCTTTGAAGAAACCATCAAAAATCGACAAAGGCATGAACACAGGATCAAAAGCAAATGCACCGCACAAGTTTTATCATTGTCGCGCAAGTACACTTGCGCGCCGCTCTTGGTCGCGCAGGTGACTTGCGCGACCTAAATGGTAACCGCCCGGAAACCGCCCGGGGTCTTCTTTTGCCTATAAATAGACCCTGTGGGCCCCCCATTCGAGAGGATTTTTTTCCAGAAACTCGTATTGAAGCTCTCGACGCCCAAGTCTCTTCTCAAAGCTTCTGTAACACTTTTAAGGTAATTTCATACCTAGAACGGAAGATCTAAAGAGAAGAAGGAAGGCCTAAGTGTTGAAAATCATCAAACACTTGTGCGCCGACTTATTTCCTTCAATATAACTTGCGCGTCCCTTTTCTGGAAGAACCTCAAGGAAATTCTAAAGGGTTTAAAAAAAAGTCGCTCAAGTACTTCAATGCTGGTTGAAAATCGCACAAGTACACCATGTGCCGCGTAGGTATACCTGCGCGACCATACTTGTGCGCCCACGGAAGACTTGCACGCCTTGCAAGACTTGCGCGCCCCTATCTTTTTGGGTGCCCATCTTGCCCATTTTTACCCCTCTTAAGTCATTTCACCTTTCCTTTTCTAGATTCAGTCTTCAAGACACTCTTCAAAGCCATTTATGGCATGATTTCTTGATTTGACTTCCTTATCTGAAAGGAATTCTGTGGAATATCTCTCAAAACCTAGTGATTTAAATATCCTTATATCACCAAAGATTGAGAGTTCATTCATTCAACCTCATCCTTTAAGATGAGAGAATCCTAACCTGGGTCTCCTTTTCAGGAATAATCCCCAGTTATAAATCCTTTAATTTGGGCATCCTTTTCAGGAGTAAGCCCCAAATTCTTAAAGTTCCCCATCTTGGGCATCCTCCTCAGGAGTAAGCCCCAAACCTTAATCCCTAATCTGAGTCTCCTTTTCCGGAATAAGACTCAGTCATAACCTTGGGCTTCCTTTTCAGGAGTAAGCCCCAAGTCCCTAATTTGAGTCTCCTTTTCAGAAATAAGACTCGGTCATAACCTTGGGCTTCCTTTTCAGGAGTAACCCCAAGTCCCTAATTTGAGTCTCCTTTTCAGGAATAAGACTCAGTCATAACCTTGGGCTTCCTTTTCAGGAGTAAGCCCCAAGTCCCTTAACCTGGGTCTCCTTTCAGGAATAAGACTCAGTCATAACCTTGGGCTTCCTTTTCAGGAGTAAGCCCCAAGTCCTTTAAATTTCTCTTAACCAGTCCTAATTTACCTTTGATTTGGGTTTCCTTTTCAGGAGTAAAAAACCAATCATAAGTCCCCTCCTAACTTGGGCATTCTCCTTAGGAGTAAGCCCCAAGATTAGAGTATTCAAATCTCCATGAAGCACATATAACTTTATGGACCCTGTTCATGGATTTTTTCCCTAAAAGTAAATCCTAAACCTTCATCTATCTGGGCAGTCATCCATACATAAGCCCCAAACAAATTCTTATGATTGCATCTTTCATGGCACAATTGTCTAATTTTTTACCAATACCTCTTGTTTCTCACACCGAGCATGACTCACGTGAGCTTAGAGTGTAAAAGTAATTATGACATTCAACTTTGAGCCATCAATCATAAACATCATACTCCATTTCTCGAACTACGTGGGTTCTGATTCCTTTTCCAAAACAAAGGATACGTAGGTAGCCCATTTATGGGTTCGATCCCAACTTTGAAATAATCACTGTCCTTCTGAATGACGATAAACTTCAAGTGCCCCACTGAGTGGCTTTAAAACCAGTCTGGTCATCATAATGACCAAGAGACTTTTATATAAATGTTTTGAAGGATACCATTGACCCAGAATCTCTAAATAGATGATTCTCTATTGATGAAGAACCTCGAATACATATGAAAGATTCTCTAAATTTCTTGCATATTTAATCATTGATTGTTAAAACTAAAGGAAAGCTCATTTTATACTTGGTAATGTAATAAGGATTCACGAACATAACTCAAATCTATAAAGACAGTCCCGGAGTAGACAATAATTCCCCTAAAAAAGGTGTGATGAGTCCGACCTCCCATCCTCTCGACCAATGCAAATTCCTAAGCCTCATTAGTCCACAAGCTAATGAGCGCCTGCCTTTGGAAAGTAGGTCCATACGGATGTGGAATCATTGGATGTTTCCGGTTCTACGAACAAACCCGTTAGAAACCGATCGGAACGTTTGATTCTCCCGTCCAGGAGGTCATCCCCGGATTCCGTGCGAAACACCCCTAAAAACATAAAAACACTAAAAATCCTAAAAAGAATAAGACTTAAAAACACAAAAAATCCGTAGAAAACCAAAAACCCCATTAAAACCCTAAAAACGCACTAAAAACTCTAAATATACTTGAAACCACAAAAATTATTATAAAATTATAAAATAATTAAAAGTTTACAAAACAAAAACAACCCTAAAACCCTAAAAACCATTAAAACCCAAATAACCTAATAAACCCTAAAAATTAATAAAACTATTAAAAAATTAAAAAATTCATAAAAAACCCAAAAAATTAAAAAAATACCCTTAAAACCTTGAAAACCCATAAGAAAACTTTAAAAATAATAAAAACCCTTTAAAACCCTACAACCCTTAAATGTTATAAAACCCCAAAAACCCAAAAAATTGTAAAATTTGAAAAAACCCTGAAAATCCCTAAAACCCCTAAAAATCCTAAGAAAGCCTAAAAACTGAAAAAACATAAAACTCTGAAAACCCCTAAGAGAATATTAAATACATAAAAACCATTAAGACCCCTAAACATGCAAAAAAAAAACCTTTGTATCCCTAAAAATCCCTAAAAACCATAAAAACCCCTTGAAAACCTAAAAAACCAAAAAACCTATAAAAACCCTAAAACAACTAAAAACTATAAAACCCCATTAAACCCCTAAAAATGTTAAAAAATCTAAAAAACATAAAAACACTAAAATACTAAAAAACACTAAAAATTAAAATAAAACCATAAAAACCCTAAAAAAATTAAAATCCCAAAAACCATAAAAATAATTAAAATATTATAAAAACCTTAAAAATCCATAAAAATTTAAGAAAACTATAAATGTTGAAAACCCATTATGAAACCATAAAAACCTGAAACATAAAAAACCCACAAAAATCCTAAAAACTATACAAACCGTTAAAAGAAAAAACCATAAAAATCACTAAAACCCTAAAAATATCTAAATTACATATAAATCCTAAAAATCCCTAAAATTCATTAAAAATTAAAAAAACAATAAACCCTAAGAGAACATTAAAAATCTAAAAAACACATAAACCCCCTAAAAACCCAAGAAAATGCTTAAACCACTAAAAACCCTTAAATCCCCTTAAATCTCTAAAAAACCATAAAAACAATAAAAACCCCTAAACCCATTTAAAATCACTTAAACCCATTAAAGACCATTAAAACAACTAAAAACTATAAATACCATTTAGATCCCTAAAAATGTTAAAAACACAAAAAAACCCCATTAAAACAAAAAAAACTCAAAAAAACTCAAAACTACCACAAAAACCCTAATGACCAAAAAAACTCATTGAATCACTAAAAAACCCTAAAATCCCTAAAATCCTTTAAAAAATGCAGAAAAACCCTAATAAAACCTTACAAAACTGAAAAATATTCATAACCCCTAGAAACCTAAAAAATGCTAACAACCGTAAAACCTTATAAATCCCAAAACCCTGAAAATACCTAAAAACAAAAAATTAACAAAAAAATCATAAAAAATACCAAATATTAAATGAAAACATAAGAATCTTGAAATCCCATAAGAAAAACCTAAAAAATTAAAAACACATAAAAGCCCTAAAAACCAAAAAACTTTTAAAAATTATAAAACCTATAAAATACACTAATAACGTAAAAACCCATAAAAACCATGAAACCCCCTAAAAACATTAGAACCCCTATAAACCATTAAAAACCCCAAAACCCACTAAGTACCCTAAATTCCTTTTAAACCCCTAAAAACGTCAAAAAACTCTAAAAACCATAAACCCCTAAAAAACTCAAAACACCCTAAAAACCCCAAAGAGCCAAAAAAAACCCAAAACCCCAATAAATCAGTAAACACTTTTAAAAGCATAAAAATACTAAAAATACATAAAATTCCATAAATATTTAATAACCATAAAGACCCAAAAACCCATAATAAATCCTTAATAATCTAAAAATATTTACAACCCTTAAAAATTTAAACAATGTTAAAATCCCTAAAAACCCTCGAATTCCATTAACCCCATAAAAACCATAAAAATCCAAAAAAATACCTAAAAATCTCTAAAAACATACAAAAATCCCTAAAATATTAAAAATCCAAAATAAAACATAAAACACATAAAAAAAATTAAAACCTCCAAAATCCTAAATACCCAATGAATCCTAAAACCAGAAAAATACCCTAAGATAATAAACCCCCTAAAAAACATAAAAACAATAAAAAATATATAAAACTCTAAATTAAATAAACAACTATATAATTTTTAAGAACCTAATTTTTTTTGAAAACTATATAGTTTTAAAAATATTAAAAAACTCAAAAAATACTGAAAAACTAAAAAATACTAAAACCTCATAAAATCCCTAAAACCCAAAAAAAGCATAATAATCAAAAAAAATACCTAAAATACCAAAAAATGTAAAAACCCTAAAAATATTGAAAACCCATATAAAAACCATACAAACCTAAAAATGATAAAAACCCAAAAAAACCCTTAAAAATCCAAAAAATCACTAGATACTCTTATAATACTTTAAACCCCTAAAACATTAAAGAAATTATAAAGATCCTGAAAACCAATAAAAAACTCAAAAAAACAATAAAACCCAATGAAAACATTAAAAACCTAAAACAATTAAATCCTCTAAAAGGCCAAAAAATTTAACAACACTAAAATACCTTAAAAACCCTCAAAAACCCTGAAAATTTTACATACCCCCCAAATACCCTAAAATCCTAATGCCCCCACCCCCCTAAAATCATTATAAACCCCTAAAACCCCTAAAAACCCTTTCAAGAAAACCATAATAACATTAAAACACCTAAAACAAAAAAAAAACTAAAAAAGATAAAATCCCTGAAAACCAAAAAAAGACACTAAAACCCCCAAAACCATAAATGCATGACACTCGCATCTTCCTTGCCCCAAAAACCATAAAAATCCCTAGAAACCATAAAACCCAATAAAAACATAAAAACCATAATTCTTTAAAAAAAACCAAAAACAACTAAAAATAAAAAACCCCTAACAACCAAAAAACCATAAATTCCCTAAAAATCCCCAAAATCTATAAAAACCCAAAAAAAACAAAAAAATCCTTAAAATACCCAAAAATAATTAAATCTTAATAAAAACCTAAAACTATAAATACCTCTATGAAAAACCTAAAACCTGAACAATAATTAAAACCCAAAACCCCTTGTAAACCATAAAATACCTCAAACCCATAAAAACACTAAAGACCCAAAAAAATAATTAAAATCCTAAAAACACATAAAACCCCATAAAAACCAAAAACACCCCCTAAAAACTCTCCAAATAATTTAATCCCTAAAAACATTACAAACTCTAAAAAACCATAAAACCCTTAAAACCCAATAACACCCAAAAAAACCTAAAACCCCTCCAAACCTGAAAAATCCAAAAAAATATATAAAAATACATAAAAATTTAAAAATAAAAAAACTCTAAAACACCTTATAAAACCCTAAAAACTAAAAACACTTAAAACCCCTAAAAAACCAGAAAGAAAAAAACCCTAAAAACAATTAAAATCCCTAAAAACCATAAAAAAAAATAAAAAATATGTAAAAAATATCTAAATATGTAAAAACCCATAAAAACCTAAAAACCATAATAAGACCTTCAAAACACATAAAACATATAAAATCCTAAAAACGATAAAAACCATTAAAAACCCACAAACAAAATAAAAAACCCCAAAATTCCTAAAATATTATAAAAACATCTAAAAACGTTAAGAAACACTAAAAAGACAAATATCCTTAAATCCACTAAAACTCTAAAAATCCTTTATACCCCAAAAAACAATAAAAAACTGTATGAAATTTAAAACCACAAAAAACTAAAAAAAATCCTAAAAAATCAGAAAAACAAAAAAAAACATAAAAACTTGAAAAACCCTAAAAACCATAAATATCCTAAAAATACCCTAAATATATATAAAAACATGAAAACCTTAAAACCCACAAAAACCCTAAGAAAATATTAAAATCCTAAATATATATAAAAACCCTAAAAACATAAAGAATGTTAAAAACCATAAAATCCCTAAAATCCCTAAAATAATACAACCCCTAAAAGTATAAAAAACACTAAAAACAAATAAAATCCCTAAAACCAATAAATCTCTAAACCCCCTTTAAACACCTAAAAATGTTCAAAAATCTAAAAACCCTCAAAACATAAAAAAACCTCAAAACCAAACAAAACTTAAAACCCATTAAAATCCCTAAAAACCATTACAATCCTAAATATATCTAAAAATACCAATAAATATAAGAGACCCTAAAACCCCTTAATACCCATAAGAAAACCATAAAATCCTAAAAACACATTAAACCTCTAAAGTCCTAAAAATGATAAAACCCTAAAAACCCATATAAACCTTAAAAACAGAAAAAACATTAAAAACCCAAAAACTCCAATAAAACCATAAAACCCTAAAAACCTAACCCTAAAATCCATTAAAATCGAAAAAACCCTAAAAAACTAAAGAAATACTACAAAATCAACAATATCACTAAAAATAAAAAAAACTTAAAAACCCTAGAAATTTTTATGAAAGCATTAAAATCCATAAAACACTTAGAACCCCTAAAACATAAAAAATAGTAAATTCCATAAAACCCTAAAAAAATAAAAACCAAAAAACCAAAAAAACCCTAACAATTTTAAAAACAATAAAAACCCATAAAACTCTAAAAAAAATATTAAATCCTTGTAACCCCAACTAACATTAAAAATTCTAAAAACCAACTCAACCTACCATAAAACCCATAGAAACATTCCAACCCTAAAAATACTAAAAGAACCTTCAAATCCAAAAGAATCCATAAAACACCTAAAACCCCTTAGAAAGAGATAAAACAATAAACTAATAAAAAACATAAAATCCCTAAATGAAATAAAAACACTAAAAACACTAAAAACTCTGAAAACTCTCTGAACCCTTATGAATATTAAAAAACTACAAAAAACCATAAAAACCCATAAAGACTGAAAAACCCCTAAAAACCAAAAAAACATAAAAACCATAAAACCCTAAAAACCCTTAAAAATTCCCCAAAAACTATAAATGTTTTTAAAACCCTAAAAAGCTGCAGAAATCCCAAAAATTAAAACAACAGTAAACCCCGTAAAAATCCCAATGGAAACTAGAAAATCTTATAGAAACATAAAATCCCATAAAACCTAAAAAATGATAAAAACCCAAAAAACCACCCAAAAAACATAAAATCATAAACATCCACAAAACCACTAAAACCCCAAAAATCCCCAAAAATCCCTAAAACTATAAAAACATAAAAATCCATAAAAACCATGAAAACCATTAAGAAAACCATAAAATTATAAAATACATAAAACCCAAAAACATAAATACATAGAAAAATTCTAAAACCCACTAAAAACCACGAATCCCTAAAACCCCACAAAATCTCTAATAACCTTAAAAACAATAAAATCATAAAAATAATCAATAATCCTGAAAACAGAAAGAAACCATAAAACCCTGAAAACCAAAAACAAGAGCCTTAAAAACCGAAAAACACTTAGCACCCCTAAAAACACAAGAAAAACTATTAAACCATATAAAACTCTAAAATCACCATAAAACACCTAAAACCCAAAAACCCAAAAAATAATAAAAACCCTAAAAACCCAAAAAACCCCTAAAATATCTATAAACCATTTGAACCCCTAAAATATCAAAAAACCCTAAAAACCTAATAATAATTAAAAAAACACATGAAACCCCTTAAAAACATATAACCCAAAAATATTAAACCCCTCAAATTCAATAAAAATCCTAAAACCCCATAAAAATCTAAAAAATCCATAAAAGTCCCTAAAAACTAAAAAACTCTTAAAAACATGAAAAACACTATGAAATTTTTAAAAAACAAAATTTATTAAAACCCAAAAAACATATAAAATGATAAAAACCCATAAAAATACTAAAAGTCATAAAAACCCTAATGACCATAAAAATAATAAAAACAAATGAAACAATTTAAAACGTAATGAAAAACCATAAAAACCTCACAAACCCTAAAACCACTAAAACTCTAAAAACCCCTTTATAACAGAAAAAAATAAAAAAGTTATAGACAAATTTAAACACTAAAAACTCAAAAATACCCTAAGACCCCAAAATAACCATAAACCCACTAAAAACCCTAAAAACCCTAAACACACTAAAAATCCGTAAAACCACTAAAAATTATAAAAACCTTAAAATCCTTAAAAACATAAAAAACATAAATATTGTGAAAAACAATAAGTAAACCTATAACATAAATACTCTTAAAACCCCCCAAAACCCGTAAAATGGATAAACCACAAAAAAATCATAAACCCCCAAAACCATAAAAACTTTTAAAACCATTAATAAACCCAAAAAAGCCCATAAGACCCCTAAAACACACTATAAACATGAAAAATCCTTTAAACCTCGAAAAATGTAAAAAACTCTAAAATTCTAAAAAAACTATAAATATATAAAAAACCCTAAAAACAAAAATAAAAAACCCATAAACCCCTAAATAACCCTAAAACCCTAGAAATTCCAAAAAACCCAGAAACCCAATAAATACAAAAAATAATCCCTAAAATCCTTGAAAACATAAATAACCATAAAAACCTTAAAACACTAATAAAATAATAATACCCTAAAACACTTAAACCCCCCAAAAACCTAAAAAATAAAAAATGCTAAAAGATCTTAAAAATCACTAAAACCCATAAAACCTCTAAAAACATCAAAATCCCCTAAAATCCCTAATATCCACAAAAACTATAAACAACCTTTAAACCACTAAAAATAATAGCAAAATCTAAAAACCATTAAACCCTAAAACACTCAAAAAAACCATCAAACCACCAAAACCCTTAAAAAGCCAAAAACCACTCAAAATCTCTAAAAACACTAAAACCCCTAAAAGTAGTATAAAATCCATAAAAATCCTTAAAAATGTGAAAACCCTAAAAAAACAAAGTAGCCTAAGAAAACCTTAAATACCAAAAAACACTTAAAACCCCTAAAAACCATAAAATCACAAAAAATAATAAAAACCCTAAAAGTCCCTAAAAACCATAAAACACAAAAAAAACCTAAAAATTTCTAAAAATTCATGAAAACCAAAAAAACCTAAATCGTAGAATCCCTAAGAGAATCATAAAATTTTCAAAACACTTAAAACACATAAAAACCATAAAAAAGATAAAAACCACTAATAAAAGAAAATCTATAAAACCCGCTAAAATTTTAAAAAACCTAAAATCCTATAAAAACTTTAAAAACCACTTAAAAATATAAAAACCCTTAAACACTAAAAAATATTAAAAATCTAAATAATGATAAAAACAAAAAAAATTGCAAAATCCCAAAAAACCCAACAAAACGATCAAAACACTACAAACCTTAAAGTCTCTAAAACCCCCAAAATACCTAAAAACTCAAAAACCCCATCAAAATAATATAAAATTCCTAAATTCCATGAAAAGTTTTAAAACATTGAAAAATATTAAGAAGTCATTACAAACCTAAAAAACATAAAACATCTAAAAACACTAAAAACCATAAAAACCCAGAAAATACTAAAACACATAAAACCTCTAAAAATTGTAAAAACCTACAACCCTATAAGAACCCTAAAACCACTAAAAACTCTTAAAAACATTTAATCCCCTAAAAAAACTAAAAACTATGAAAACATAAAAACCACTAAAAACTCAAAAAACCATAAAAATAGAAATAAAATCATAATACCCTAAAAACACTAAAACTCCACAAAATCCCTAAAAACACTAAAAAACATAACAATCGAACACAAATTGTTAAAAATCCCTAAAAAATCCCCCAAAAATCTCTTAAAACCCTAATAAAACATTAAAACATACAAATACGTAAAACACCAAAAAACCAAAAAATGTAAAGAACCATAAAAACCCTAATACTTCTAAAAGATCAACAGAATCCTCAAATTCTCTAAAAATTTGAAAAATGTAATAAAATCTTATCAGGCTATAAAAATCCCTAGAAATGAAAAAAAGAAAACCCTAAAACACCTAAGAAAACCACAAAACCGACAAACACCTAAAACATATAATAAACCCAAAACCCTATAAAACCCCTAAAGACCCTAAAATCCCTAAAATCCCTAAAATCCCTAAAACCCCAAAAAAATCGTATAAAACCCCTAAATATTCCTAAAAACAAAAAAAACCCCAAAAACACATTGAATACCTAAAAAACATAAAAACACAAAAAAACCGGCAAAAACATAAAAATGATACAAACCCTATAAAACCCTAAAAGATCCTAAAAACAACAAAAAAAACCTAAAAACTATAAAAACCCCTAAAAACATTTAGAAACCCTATAAATTGATAAATACCATTAAAAACTATAAAACCACTTTAAACCCCAGAAAATGATTAAAATAATCTAAAAAAAGTAAAACCCAAAAAAACTCCAAGAAACCCAACAAACACAAAAAAAAAATATTAATCACAAGAACCCTAAAACCCCTAAAAATTGTCAAAAATCTTAGAAACACAAAAAACCCATAAAATCATTAATAAGTCCGAAAAATCCCTATAAACATGAAACCCTAAAAACCTAAAAACCCAAAAGAAAATCTTAAAAAAATAAAAGCAGTTAAACCACATAAAAGGCCTAAAAACCCTAAGAAACCTGAAACCGCTAAAACCTTGAAAGACCCAAAAACCCTAAAAACACTAAAAACCCCTAAAAACCCTAAAAACCATAAAAACCCTAAAAACCCTAAAAACCCTAAAAACCCTAAAAACCCTAAAAACTATAAAACCTATAAAACCCCAAAACCCCCCAAAATCACTAAAAAATCTAAACAACCTTCAAACCCATAAAATATTTAAAAAATCAAAAGCACATTAAAAACACTAAAAAACTCAAATACAACCCAAAAACATATAACCAACAAAACCCATAAAAACACTAAAACCATAAAATTTATAGAAAAGTACAAAATATTCCTAAATTTTTTAAAAAGAATAGGAACCTAGAAAAACATTAAGAAAACCTTAAAACCCCAAAAACACATATAACCCCTAGAATATAAAAAAAACAATAAAACCCTTAAAAACATAAAAACTATAAAAACACTAAAACCCATAAAAACCCCCCAAAAATTAAAAACAATAAAAATACTAAAAAACCAAAAAAATATAAAAACCCTTCAAACCCCTTAAATGTAAAAAAATATAAAAAAATTTTAAAATAAAGAAAAAAATTATAATCCTTAAAAATCATAAATAACATAAAACCTCCCAAAAAAAACCTAAAAACCCTCAAATCCAAAAAATCCCAATAACCCAAAAAAACAAATAAAAACCCTAAAATTCCCTAAAATACGAAAAAACGCAAAATACTCTAAAAACCTATAAAAACCATAATTCCTTAAATACATAGCAAACACTAAAACCCCTATAAAATCTTAAAAATACCTAAAACCCATAAAACCTCAAAAACCCATAAAACCCCTAAAACCCTTAAAATCGAAAAAAACGTCTAAAAACTCAATAAAACCTCTATAAACCCTAAAAACCAAAAATAACATTAGAAACTATAAAAAACCTAATAAACACTAAAAAACTAGAAAAATGTAAAAAACCAAAAAAAACATAAACCCCTAAAAACCCTAAAAACCCATTAATTCCTTGAAAACCATAAAATCTTATAAAATCCCAAATAACCACTAAAAATTAGAAAAAAAATAAGAAAACCTTAAAAACCTATAAACACATAAAACTCAAAAGTACTAAGAAATAATAAAAACCCAAAAAACTCTAAAATCCATAAAAAATAATAAAAATATTAAAAATCCTAAAAATGTTATAAATCCTACAAACTATACAAAACAATGAAAACACACTATATACTCTAAAAACCCTTTAAACACAAAAAACTATAAAAAAATCTAAAATAACTAAAAAACCCTAAAAACAAAAAAAATCTAAAACCCAAAAAGTCCATTAAAACATAAAAAACCAAAAAATTGTGAGAATAAAATAAATCATAAAAACCAAATAAATCATAAAAATCCTTAAATTAGTAAAATATCCTAAAAACCCTTAAAATATTTAAGAAATACTTAAAAACCTAAAAACACTTAAAACCCTTAATAGAGATAAAAAATGATAATAACCCTAAAACTTATAAATGTCCCTATAAATCCTAAAAACCTCAAAACACCACAAAAACCCATAAATCCCATAAAAAATCAACAAACTTCAAAAAACCATAAAAACCACTAATAAATCTAAAAAACTTTTAAACCCCTAAAAATGTTAAAAATATTCACACCCTTAAAAAACCTAAAAAACAAAGAGAAAACCTAACAATACAAAAAATAATTTAAAACATTAAAAACCATGAAACCGATACAAATACCTAAAAACCCTAAAACCCATCAAATCATAAAAATCCCAAATAATACTTAAAAATGTATTTAACCCCAACAACTAAAAAACCTTCATAAATCCTTAAATACCTAAAAACACTTAAAACCCCTAAAAACCTAAAAACACTATAAACCCAAAACGACCCTAAAATCCCTAAAATACATGAAAACCATAAATTAATTAAAAACCCTAAAACCCCTAATAATTCACTAAAAAACATAAATCTTGTTAAAAAAAATGAAAAGCATAAAAAATCTAAAATCCATAAACCCTATAAAACTCAAAAGAAAACATAAAAACCCAAAAAACCATAATAACCCTAAAAATACTTAAATATTATAAGAAATAAAAAAAATACTAAAACACCCAAAAATCTATAGTAATGTAATAACCCTAAAAACACTAAAAACCCTATGAAAACTTTAAAATCATAAAAACACATAAAAATATAAAAACATACAAAAATTATAAAAACATTAAAAACCCTAAACCCCTAAACTTTTAAAACATCCTAGAATCCCATGAAACCATTAAAACCCAATAAAATCTCTAATAATCCTTTAAATCCCTAAAAACGATTAAAACACTAAAAACCATAAAAATAATAAAATCTCCAAAAACCCTGAAATAACTATAAAAACTATAAAATCTTAAAAATCTTAAAAAACCTAAAACCCCATAAAATCACGAATATCCAAAAAAATTATAAAATCCTAAAGACACCTAAAAATATCAAGAAAAGTAAAAAATCAAAAAACACCAAAACCCCCCCAAAAAACTTTAAAAACATAAAAACACATGAAGCCCTTAAAAACCTGAACACACAAAAAAACCAAGAAAAAAAATAAAACCCATAAATACCATAAAGATACTTAAAACCCTAAAAACCATAAAATGTCCTTAAAATTCCTAAAAATACATAAAAAGGTAAAAACCATAAAAATCGTGAAAAACACTATGAAGCCGTAAAAACCTAAAAACACTTAAAACCCCTTTTAAACTAAAAAATCTAAAACCACGAGAAATCCAAAAACTATAAATACTAATAAAAATAATAGTCAAAACCCTAAAAACCAATAAAAACTCTAAAAAACTATTTAAATCCATAACATATTAAAAAATATAAAAAAAACTTAAAAATTTTAAAAGTAAAAAACCCAAAAAAACAAAAAAACCATAAAAATTGTAAAAACCCTCAGAATCCCGAAAAAACCATAAAAACCATAAAATCCAAAAAAAACTAAAAATACCTTAAAACATTAAATCCTTAAAAACCCTAAAAACCCTAAGAAATCCCTAAAAACCTAAAAACATCTAATACCCCTAAAAACCTGAAAGACTAAAAACCATAAAAACTATAAAACCCCAGAAACCATTAAACCCCTGAATACCAACAAAATCCTAAAATAAAACAAAAAACATTAAAAACCTTTTAAAAACCTAAAAGTTTAAAAAACTCCAAAAAACATAAAAATCCTAAAAAACTCAAAAAAAGACCTAAAACCCAAAAAACACTAAATCCCTTAGTATCCCTCAAAATCCAAAAAAACATAAAAATACCAAAAAATATCCATAAAAATCCCTAAAACAAAAATAAACAAAAAAAAACACTAAAACCCACTAATAAAACATTAAAAACTAAAAAAACTTCAAAACCCCTAATGAACAAATAAAACACAAAAACCCCTAAAAATCATAAAACTCCTAAAACCCATAAAACAACTCAAAATCCCAAAAGCACATAAAATCCATCAAAAATCAAAAAATTCATAAAAAATTAAAAAACCCTAAAACGAAAAAAATCTTATGAAAAATCTTAAAAACCTAAAAAATGTTAAAACCCAAAAAAAATAAAAAAATAAAAATAAAACCCAAAATAGAACCTAAAACACCATAGAACCTCAAAAATACTCAAACCTAAAAAAACTATAAAGTTTGTAAATACCATAAAACACATGAAAACTTTAAAAACACTTTAAATCCCTAAAATTTTAAAAACTCTAAGAAACATTAATATCACAAAAAAATCAAAACCCCCTAAAATCCAAAAAAAAACATAAAAACACTAAAACCCCTAAAAACCCTAAAACAACTTAAAATCCCAAAAAACACTGAATACCCAAAATACCCTAAAAACCCTACAAATCCATAAAATCTAAAAAAATCACCAAACCCCTTAGAAAACCTTAAAAAGACTAAAAATATATAAAACCACTAAAAAATTGTTAAAAACCGTAAAAATAAAAAAATAACACCCTAATAACCTAAAAAAATCTACAAATCCATAAAAAGAATAAAAAATTAAAAATATCGCTAAAATCTCTTAAATGATAAACACCCCATAAAAACTCTAATAAAACCAAAAAACACTTAAACCCCATAAAAACCTTAAAAACACTAAAAACCCTTAAAGAACCCTAAAACCAATAAAACCCCTAAAAACATAAAAACACTAAACATCCCTAAAAAATCCGAAAAACATAAAAAATTGTAAAACACTTAGAATACGTTAAACATTCAAAAATATATAAAATGTACATACCCTAAAAAACATAAATTAACAAAAAACCAAAAAACCCCAAAAAACCTTAATAATATTGCTAAAATCCATAAAAACCTAGAAATACTAACAAATAAAAATCCCCCTTAAACTATTAAAAATTTAAAAACTCTAAAAAACATAAAAAACTTTAAAAGATCCAAAACATTCTAAAAACCATAAAAATAATTAAAAACATTATAATCCTTAAAAACCCTAAACCACATCACCCTAAGAAAACCTAAAAACACTTATTACCCCTAAAAACCCTAAAAATAATAAAACCCCAAATACACTAAAACCCATAGAAATCATAAATACCCCTAAAATTCATTAAATCAAATAAAATCAATAAAACCTATAAAAACCATTAAAAATATGAATTCCCTTTCAATCCCAAAAATTATTAAAAAATATAAAAAGAATTAAAAGACTTAAAATTTCACAAAAAACCCAAAAACCCCAATAAAACATTAAAATCCCAAAAATCCCTCAAAAACCATCAAAACCCTAAAAACCCCTAAAACCCATAAAAACCAACAAAAACCATAGAAACACTAAAAAACCTATAAAAAATCTAAAAAATATTAAACCCTTAGAAATATTAAAAAGGAATAAAGACCTTAAAACCCCAAAAAAACTCAAAAAAACCCATAAAACTCCAAAAAATCAAAAAACCCCTAAAACATATAAAAATCTTAAAAATCGCTTAGAATCCCTAAGAACATCAAAAGAAAAATACCATAAAAACCTAAGAACACTTAAAACCACTAAAATAACTAAAAAAGAATAAAGAAAAAAACCATAAAAACCCTAAAAATCCCTAAAAACCCAGAAAACCATACAATTTCTAAAAATTCATTAAAAAACCATAAAAACCTAAAACCCCCAAGAAAACCCTAAAATCCAAAACAATTAGAACCCCTATAAACATTAAAAATGTGGAAAACTATAAAAACCCCTAAGAAACCCTAAATACACTAAAATCCATAAAAACACTTGAAATACCGTAAAACCCATAAAACGCATAAAAACCTAAAAACCCACTAAAACTCTAAAATCCCTTTGAAACTATAAAATGTTTAAAACTATGAAAAAGATAAAAACCATAGAAAACTCAAAAATCTAAAATTAAATAAAAAAACTCAAAAACCATAAAAATCTCTAAATTCCCTAAAACCCATAAAAAATCTAAAAATCCAAAAATAATATCTAAAAACTCAAAAAATCCTAAAACCCAAAAAATACCTAATAAAACACAAAAACCAAAAAAACATAAAGAAACTAGAAACCAAAAAAAACACTAAATCACATAAAAACCCATAAACCCTAAAACCCCTAAAACCACTCAAAATCCCTAAAACCCTTAAAACCCATAAAAACCCCAAAAATCCAAAAAAAGCCATAAAACACCTAAAATTTAAAAAAAAAACAACTGAAACCTAGAAAACCCATTTTAAAATCTTAATAAACTATGAACACTTAATACACCTAATAAGAGGAAAACCCTAAAATACCTTAAAAAACTAAAATCCCCTAAAACCCATAAAACATCCCAAAAACCTTAAAAACCAAAAAACCCCAAACCCACTAAAAACTATAAAACCCCTAATTAAACACCAAAAAATAATAAAATCCATAAAAACATTTAAAAACATACAAAAATCAAAAAACAATAAAAATAAAAAAACTATAAAAATCCTTAATACTCCTCAAAATCCCTAAAAACCATAAAAACTATAAAATCCTACAATTCACTAAAAATTATTAAAAATTTAAAAACCTTAATCCCCTAAAAACCCTAAGAAAACCTTAATAACCTAAAAACAATTAAAACTCCTAAAAATCGTAAAAAACTCTAAAAACCATAAAAACCTTAAAAGACCATAAAATCTTAAAACTCTTAAAAACATTAAAAACCCTAAACCCTGTAAAAACACTAAAAATGATAAAAACTCTACAAGCCATTTATACCCCTAAAATGGATTTAAAACACTAAAACCTAAAATAAATCTAATAAAACTCAAAAAACATATAAAATACAAAAAAACCAAAAAACCAAAAAACCAAAAAACCCCAAAACCATACAAATGTAAAAACCCCTCAAAATAACTAAAAACAATTAAATCCTTAAAAACATGAAAAATTCACTAAAATTTTAAAAACCCCTGAAACCCTAAAAACCCCTTAGAAAACCTTAAAACCCAGAAAACATTGAAAACCCCTAAAAACCTGAATATGATAAGAACCCATAAAAATGAAAAAATATTATAAAACCCATATTAACCCTAAAACCACACTAAAATCCCTAAAACCCATTTAAACATCTAAAAATGTTTAAAAATGATAAAAAAATTAAAAACCTAAAAACCCAAAAAAACCAAAAACCCCAAAGAAACAGTAAAAACCATAAAAACCGTGGAAACTGTAAAATTAATAAAAACTCTCGAAATCACATAAAATTTATAAAAATATGCTTATATCCATAAAATGAAAAAAAACCCTTAATGTTATTAAAAAAATACAAAATCCATTTAAACCTAAAAACACTTAACACCTATAAAAACATAAAAACATTAAAAACACTGAAAACCCTAAAGACCCTAAAAACAATAAAACCACACCAAAAATCTTAAATACCTAAAACCCATAAAAACCCCAAAACCACTAAAAATTCTAAAAAAACTATAATCCTATAAAAATGTTAAAAACTAAAAGAACCATAAAACCCAATGAAATCAAAAAAACCATAAACACCTAAGAAAAAAATAAAAAACCCTTAAACCCTTAAACCCCAAGAAATCTATAAAAACCCAAAAAACAATAAAAATCCGAAAAGAATCCATTGAATCACTACAAAAATAAAAAAAACCTAAAACCCTTGAAAACCCCTATGTAAAAAATTTAAAAACTATAAACACGTAAAACCACTAAAAACAAAAAAATGATAAAAACCATGAAAACCCTAAAACCCATCAAAATCCTTAAATCCCCAATAAGACCCATAAAATCTAAAAAACCCTAAAACCAATAAATCCCTTAAAATACTAAAAAACCTAAAAACCTATATATACTCAAAACCCCTAAAACATCTAAAAAATCTAAAACCCCTAAAACTCTAAAAACCCTTAAAACCCTAACAACCATCGATCCCCTAAAACCTATAAAATCCTTAAAACCCGATTAAAAACCCTGGATAAAATTAAACCCCTAAAATTTTTAAGAAAACTCAAAAATTCATAATGATCCTAAAAACTCAAAAATTGGCCTCAACCCCCAAAAATCCATAAAAACCAAAAAATACATAGAATCCATTAAATTCACCAAAAATTTAATAATACTAAAAAATACATAAAAACACTAAAATACAATAAAAACATTAAAAACCTAAACATGATTAAAACCCCTAAAAACATATAAAATGATATAACCCATTAAAATACTTAAAAATATATAAAATCCTTAGAAATGTATAAAAATACCTAAAAACATAAAAAGCACTAAAAACCCTGAAAATCTTGAGTAAAACCTTAAAAACCTATAAAAAATAAAATCTATTCAACCTTAAAATGATAAAACACCTAGAACACACTAAAGAGACCATAAATGCCCTAAAACCACTAAAACCATAAAAACAATTAAAAATCATAAAAACCCTAAAACCCCATAGAACCCTGAAAAAAATTTTAATCTCTAAAATTCCTATAAACCTGTTAAAATTTTAAAAAATCATAAAATCTTTAGAAACCTAAAAAACTCATGAAACCATAAATCCCCAAGAAAACTAAATTACCCTAGAAACTGTTAAACCCCTCAAAATCACAAAAACCCATAAAACACATAAATATCCTAAAAATTCTAAACAAACCCCTAAAAATTAAAAATCTCTAAAAACCAATAAGAAAATTTTAAAAACCTAAAAAGAAAAAAACCCTAAGTAACTCTAAAACCATAAAACCCATAAAAACTCCGAAAAACATTAAAAACCCAAAAAAAAAACCTAAAACCATACTAAACTATAAAAACCGTTTAAACCCCAAAAAATATATCAAACTCAAAAAGGGTTAAAAAACATAAAAAACTCAAAGAAAACCTAAAAACCTAAAAAACTTAAAAACCCATAAAACCCAAAAAAACCATAAAAATCCATAAATTTTTTAAAAAACATCAATATCCTTTTAAATTTCCAAAAAATATATTAAAACAAAAAAACTCAAAAAACTTTGAAAACCCCTATGAAAACCTTAAAACAATAAAAACGCTTCAGGCCACTAAGAACATAAAAATGTAAAAACCCTAAAAATTCTAAAAACCCAAAAAACCTTGAAAAACAATAAGAAATCCTTAAATACCTAAAAACACTTCAAAACCCTAAAATAAAAAAAATGCTAAAAACCTAAAATCCGTAAAAGGACCCTAAAACCCATAAAAACCTTTAAACCCCCTAAAAACCTTATTAACCCTAAAATCCAATCAAAACCCAAAAAACCACTAAAACACTAAAGACACATTAAATCCATAAAAACGTTACAAAACACTAAAAACTAATTAAAACCCTAAAAATTTTCAAAAACCTTATACTAACCGTAAAACACAAAAAACCTTTAAAATACCTAAAAACCCTAATAACCCATAAAAATAAGAAAATCCCAAAAATCCCAAATAATAAAAATAAATAAAAAAACCTCAAAAGTATAAAGGAAAGCATAAAAACTCTAATAATACTTAAAACCCATAAGAAACAAAAAAACGATAAGAACCCAAAAAACGCTAAAACCCCTTAAAATCCATAAAACCATAAAAACTATATAAATCCAATAATAGACCTAAATAAACCTAAAAATGTAAGAAACCCTAAAAGAACTAAAAATTACATTGAAAAACTTAAAAACCAAGAAACACTTAAAACCACTAAAACATGAAAAATTCTAAAATCCATTAAAATCCATTAAAAGACCCTAAAACCCCATAAAAACAATAAAACCCTCAAATAACTATTAGATACATTAAAACCAATAAAACCAAAAAACAAAAAAACACAAAAAAATCTTTTAAACTCCAAAGAATGTTAAAAAAATATTATAAACATTAAAATCCATAAAAGATCAAAAAATACCTACCCCCCCCCCCCCCAAGAAACCATAAATCCCCTAAAACCACAAAAAACACAAAAATCCCAGAAAATCCCTAAAACCCATAAAAATCCTTAAAAATCCCTAGAAAAATTTTAAACCCTACAAATCACAATTAATAACATTAAAACAAAACAAATGCATAAAACCCCAAAAAACTCTAAAAACCCTAATAACCCCAAAAACCCTTGAAAGCCCTAAAACCCATAAAAACCCTAAAAACCCAAAAATAATTCTAAAAACCCTTTAAACACTATAAATATTTAAAAACACTAAAAACTATTAAAAACTCAGAAAACTCAAAAAACACAAAATCTATAAAAAACTGTAAAAACACATAAAATCCAAAAAACCTCTAAAACCCTCAAAATCCCAAAAAACCTAAAAAAATCATAAAAAATCACTATAAATCTATAAAAACAACTAAAGCATTAAAAACCCTAAGAATATAGTAAAACCTAAAAAAACACAAAACCCCTAAAGGCCTATAAATTATAAAAATAGTAAAAACCATAATAAAAATTAAAAATCTTATAAGCCCCAAAAACCCATAAAAATCTTAAAAACACACTAAAACCATTATATACCATATTAACACAAACAAAATTATGAAACTTTAAAAAACCATAAATCATTAAAAACATAAAAAACCCAAAAACCCAAAAAACCATATAAACACTTGAAACCCTAAAAAACCCTCGAAATTCCTAAAATGCTAATAAAACCATAAAACACATAAAAATTCCAAAAAAACTATAAAACCATAAAAACCCCTAAAACTAAAAACACATAAAACCTCTAAAAACCCCCAAAAACTTATAAACAATAAAACCCCCTAAAACCCCATAAAACCCTAAAAATATAACAAAACAAGTAAATCACATTTTAAACCTATAAAAATAAGAAAATAACACTAAAAACCCATAAAACCTTAAAATACTCAAAAAAAACCCTAGAAACCGAAGAAACCATAAAAATCATAACAACCCTAAAAACCCCAAAATCCATAAAAACCATAAAACAACATAAAATACCTAAAAAATCCCTAAAATGTAAAAAACCCTAGAAACCTAGAAATTCCCTAAGAAAATATTAAAAACCATAAAAAAAATAAAACCCCTAAATACCCTAAAACCACCTAAACCCCTATCAAAATCCCTAAAACCATAAAAATGATAAAAAAACTAAACAATCCCAAAAATTCGCTAAATACATAAAAACACCTAAAACCATGAAATACCCTAAGAAAATAATAAAAACAGAAATTCACTTTAAGCTAATGAAAACATAAAAAAAATTCTAAAGAGTATAAATAACCCTAAAATCCCAAAAAACCTTAAAACCCATAAAAATAAAAAACATATGATAACCCATAAAATCCCTAAAAGCCACTAAAATATCAAAAAACCCTTTAAACCTAATAATAATTAAAAAAACACATGAAACCCCTTAAAAACATATAACCCAAAAATATTAAACCCCTCAAATTCAATAAAAATCCTAAAACCCCATAAAAATCTAAAAAATCCATAAAAGTCCCTAAAAACTAAAAAACTCTTAAAAACATGAAAAACACTATGAAATTTTTAAAAAACAAAATTTATTAAAACCCAAAAAACATATAAAATGATAAAAACCCATAAAAATACTAAAAGTCATAAAAACCCTAATGACCATAAAAATAATAAAAACAAATGAAACAATTTAAAACGTAATGAAAAACCATAAAAACCTCACAAACCCTAAAACCACTAAAACTCTAAAAACCCCTTTATAACAGAAAAAAATAAAAAAGTTATAGACAAATTTAAACACTAAAAACTCAAAAATACCCTAAGACCCCAAAATAACCATAAACCCACTAAAAACCCTAAAAACCCTAAACACACTAAAAATCCGTAAAACCACTAAAAATTATAAAAACCTTAAAATCCTTAAAAACATAAAAAACATAAATATTGTGAAAAACAATAAGTAAACCTATAACATAAATACTCTTAAAACCCCCCAAAACCCGTAAAATGGATAAACCACAAAAAAATCATAAACCCCCAAAACCATAAAAACTTTTAAAACCATTAATAAACCCAAAAAAGCCCATAAGACCCCTAAAACACACTATAAACATGAAAAATCCTTTAAACCTCGAAAAATGTAAAAAACTCTAAAATTCTAAAAAAACTATAAATATATAAAAAACCCTAAAAACAAAAATAAAAAACCCATAAACCCCTAAATAACCCTAAAACCCTAGAAATTCCAAAAAACCCAGAAACCCAATAAATACAAAAAATAATCCCTAAAATCCTTGAAAACATAAATAACCATAAAAACCTTAAAACACTAATAAAATAATAATACCCTAAAACACTTAAACCCCCCAAAAACCTAAAAAATAAAAAATGCTAAAAGATCTTAAAAATCACTAAAACCCATAAAACCTCTAAAAACATCAAAATCCCCTAAAATCCCTAATATCCACAAAAACTATAAACAACCTTTAAACCACTAAAAATAATAGCAAAATCTAAAAACCATTAAACCCTAAAACACTCAAAAAAACCATCAAACCACCAAAACCCTTAAAAAGCCAAAAACCACTCAAAATCTCTAAAAACACTAAAACCCCTAAAAGTAGTATAAAATCCATAAAAATCCTTAAAAATGTGAAAACCCTAAAAAAACAAAGTAGCCTAAGAAAACCTTAAATACCAAAAAACACTTAAAACCCCTAAAAACCATAAAATCACAAAAAATAATAAAAACCCTAAAAGTCCCTAAAAACCATAAAACACAAAAAAAACCTAAAAATTTCTAAAAATTCATGAAAACCAAAAAAACCTAAATCGTAGAATCCCTAAGAGAATCATAAAATTTTCAAAACACTTAAAACACATAAAAACCATAAAAAAGATAAAAACCACTAATAAAAGAAAATCTATAAAACCCGCTAAAATTTTAAAAAACCTAAAATCCTATAAAAACTTTAAAAACCACTTAAAAATATAAAAACCCTTAAACACTAAAAAATATTAAAAATCTAAATAATGATAAAAACAAAAAAAATTGCAAAATCCCAAAAAACCCAACAAAACGATCAAAACACTACAAACCTTAAAGTCTCTAAAACCCCCAAAATACCTAAAAACTCAAAAACCCCATCAAAATAATATAAAATTCCTAAATTCCATGAAAAGTTTTAAAACATTGAAAAATATTAAGAAGTCATTACAAACCTAAAAAACATAAAACATCTAAAAACACTAAAAACCATAAAAACCCAGAAAATACTAAAACACATAAAACCTCTAAAAATTGTAAAAACCTACAACCCTATAAGAACCCTAAAACCACTAAAAACTCTTAAAAACATTTAATCCCCTAAAAAAACTAAAAACTATGAAAACATAAAAACCACTAAAAACTCAAAAAACCATAAAAATAGAAATAAAATCATAATACCCTAAAAACACTAAAACTCCACAAAATCCCTAAAAACACTAAAAAACATAACAATCGAACACAAATTGTTAAAAATCCCTAAAAAATCCCCCAAAAATCTCTTAAAACCCTAATAAAACTTTAAAACATACAAATACGTAAAACACCAAAAAACCAAAAAATGTAAAGAACCATAAAAACCCTAATACTTCTAAAAGATCAACAGAATCCTCAAATTCTCTAAAAATTTGAAAAATGTAATAAAATCTTATCAGGCTATAAAAATCCCTAGAAATGAAAAAAAGAAAACCCTAAAACACCTAAGAAAACCACAAAACCGACAAACACCTAAAACATATAATAAACCCAAAACCCTATAAAACCCCTAAAGACCCTAAAATCCCTAAAATCCCTAAAATCCCTAAAACCCCAAAAAAATCGTATAAAACCCCTAAATATTCCTAAAAACAAAAAAAACCCCAAAAACACATTGAATACCTAAAAAACATAAAAACACAAAAAAACCGGCAAAAACATAAAAATGATACAAACCCTATAAAACCCTAAAAGATCCTAAAAACAACAAAAAAAACCTAAAAACTATAAAAACCCCTAAAAACATTTAGAAACCCTATAAATTGATAAATACCATTAAAAACTATAAAACCAATTTAAACCCCAGAAAATGATTAAAATAATCTAAAAAAAGTAAAACACAAAAAAACTCCAAGAAACCCAACAAACACAAAAAAAATATATTAATCACAAGAACCCTAAAACCCCTAAAAATTGTCAAAAATCTTAGAAACACAAAAAACCCATAAAATCATTAATAAGTCCGAAAAATCCCTATAAACATGAAACCCTAAAAACCTAAAAACCCAAAAGAAAATCTTAAAAAAATAAAAGCAGTTAAACCACATAAAAGGCCTAAAAACCCTAAGAAACCTGAAACCGCTAAAACCTTGAAAGACCCAAAAACCCTAAAAACACTAAAAACCCCTAAAAACCCTAAAAACCATAAAAACCCTAAAAACCCTAAAAACCCTAAAAACCCTAAAAACCCTAAAAACTATAAAACCTATAAAACCCCAAAACCCCCCAAAATCACTAAAAAATCTAAACAACCTTCAAACCCATAAAATATTTAAAAAATCAAAAGCACATTAAAAACACTAAAAAACTCAAATACAACCCAAAAACATATAACCAACAAAACCCATAAAAACACTAAAACCATAAAATTTATAGAAAAGTACAAAATATTCCTAAATTTTTTAAAAAGAATAGGAACCTAGAAAAACATTAAGAAAACCTTAAAACCCCAAAAACACATATAACCCCTAGAATATAAAAAAAACAATAAAACCCTTAAAAACATAAAAACTATAAAAACACTAAAACCCATAAAAACCCCCCAAAAATTAAAAACAATAAAAATACTAAAAAACCAAAAAAATATAAAAACCCTTCAAACCCCTTAAATGTAAAAAAATATAAAAAAATTTTAAAATAAAGAAAAAAATTATAATCCTTAAAAATCATAAATAACATAAAACCTCCCAAAAAAAACCTAAAAACCCTCAAATCCAAAAAATCCCAATAACCCAAAAAAACAAATAAAAACCCTAAAATTCCCTAAAATACGAAAAAACGCAAAATACTCTAAAAACCTATAAAAACCATAATTCCTTAAATACATAGCAAACACTAAAACCCCTATAAAATCTTAAAAATACCTAAAACCCATAAAACCTCAAAAACCCATAAAACCCCTAAAACCCTTAAAATCGAAAAAAACGTCTAAAAACTCAATAAAACCTCTATAAACCCTAAAAACCAAAAATAACATTAGAAACTATAAAAAACCTAATAAACACTAAAAAACTAGAAAAATGTAAAAAACCAAAAAAAACATAAACCCCTAAAAACCCTAAAAACCCATTAATTCCTTGAAAACCATAAAATCTTATAAAATCCCAAATAACCACTAAAAATTAGAAAAAAAATAAGAAAACCTTAAAAACCTATAAACACATAAAACTCAAAAGTACTAAGAAATAATAAAAACCCAAAAAACTCTAAAATCCATAAAAAATAATAAAAATATTAAAAATCCTAAAAATGTTATAAATCCTACAAACTATACAAAACAATGAAAACACACTATATACTCTAAAAACCCTTTAAACACAAAAAACTATAAAAAAATCTAAAATAACTAAAAAACCCTAAAAACAAAAAAAATCTAAAACCCAAAAAGTCCATTAAAACATAAAAAACCAAAAAATTGTGAGAATAAAATAAATCATAAAAACCAAATAAATCATAAAAATCCTTAAATTAGTAAAATATCCTAAAAACCCTTAAAATATTTAAGAAATACTTAAAAACCTAAAAACACTTAAAACCCTTAATAGAGATAAAAAATGATAATAACCCTAAAACTTATAAATGTCCCTATAAATCCTAAAAACCTCAAAACACCACAAAAACCCATAAATCCCATAAAAAATCAACAAACTTCAAAAAACCATAAAAACCACTAATAAATCTAAAAAACTTTTAAACCCCTAAAAATGTTAAAAATATTCACACCCTTAAAAAACCTAAAAAACAAAGAGAAAACCTAACAATACAAAAAATAATTTAAAACATTAAAAACCATGAAACCGATACAAATACCTAAAAACCCTAAAACCCATCAAATCATAAAAATCCCAAATAATACTTAAAAATGTATTTAACCCCAACAACTAAAAAACCTTCATAAATCCTTAAATACCTAAAAACACTTAAAACCCCTAAAAACCTAAAAACACTATAAACCCAAAACGACCCTAAAATCCCTAAAATACATGAAAACCATAAATTAATTAAAAACCCTAAAACCCCTAATAATTCACTAAAAAACATAAATCTTGTTAAAAAAAATGAAAAGCATAAAAAATCTAAAATCCATAAACCCTATAAAACTCAAAAGAAAACATAAAAACCCAAAAAACCATAATAACCCTAAAAATACTTAAATATTATAAGAAATAAAAAA
This sequence comes from Viscum album, assembly GCA_963277665.1. Classification (NCBI taxonomy): domain Eukaryota; kingdom Viridiplantae; phylum Streptophyta; class Magnoliopsida; order Santalales; family Viscaceae; genus Viscum; species Viscum album. The sequence goes on from OY728151.1 coordinate 44,836,631, forward strand.
AATACTAAAACACCCAAAAATCTATAGTAATGTAATAACCCTAAAAACACTAAAAACCCTATGAAAACTTTAAAATCATAAAAACACATAAAAATATAAAAACATACAAAAATTATAAAAACATTAAAAACCCTAAACCCCTAAACTTTTAAAACATCCTAGAATCCCATGAAACCATTAAAACCCAATAAAATCTCTAATAATCCTTTAAATCCCTAAAAACGATTAAAACACTAAAAACCATAAAAATAATAAAATCTCCAAAAACCCTGAAATAACTATAAAAACTATAAAATCTTAAAAATCTTAAAAAACCTAAAACCCCATAAAATCACGAATATCCAAAAAAATTATAAAATCCTAAAGACACCTAAAAATATCAAGAAAAGTAAAAAATCAAAAAACACCAAAACCCCCCCAAAAAACTTTAAAAACATAAAAACACATGAAGCCCTTAAAAACCTGAACACACAAAAAAACCAAGAAAAAAAATAAAACCCATAAATACCATAAAGATACTTAAAACCCTAAAAACCATAAAATGTCCTTAAAATTCCTAAAAATACATAAAAAGGTAAAAACCATAAAAATCGTGAAAAACACTATGAAGCCGTAAAAACCTAAAAACACTTAAAACCCCTTTTAAACTAAAAAATCTAAAACCACGAGAAATCCAAAAACTATAAATACTAATAAAAATAATAGTCAAAACCCTAAAAACCAATAAAAACTCTAAAAAACTATTTAAATCCATAACATATTAAAAAATATAAAAAAAACTTAAAAATTTTAAAAGTAAAAAACCCAAAAAAACAAAAAAACCATAAAAATTGTAAAAACCCTCAGAATCCCGAAAAAACCATAAAAACCATAAAATCCAAAAAAACCTAAAAATACCTTAAAACATTAAATCCTTAAAAACCCTAAAAACCCTAAGAAATCCCTAAAAACCTAAAAACATCTAATACCCCTAAAAACCTGAAAGACTAAAAACCATAAAAACTATAAAACCCCAGAAACCATTAAACCCCTGAATACCAACAAAATCCTAAAATAAAACAAAAAACATTAAAAACCTTTTAAAAACCTAAAAGTTTAAAAAACTCCAAAAAACATAAAAATCCTAAAAAACTCAAAAAAAGACCTAAAACCCAAAAAACACTAAATCCCTTAGTATCCCTCAAAATCCAAAAAAACATAAAAATACCAAAAAATATCCATAAAAATCCCTAAAACAAAAATAAACAAAAAAAACACTAAAACCCACTAATAAAACATTAAAAACTAAAAAAACTTCAAAACCCCTAATGAACAAATAAAACACAAAAACCCCTAAAAATCATAAAACTCCTAAAACCCATAAAACAACTCAAAATCCCAAAAGCACATAAAATCCATCAAAAATCAAAAAATTCATAAAAAATTAAAAAACCCTAAAACGAAAAAAATCTTATGAAAAATCTTAAAAACCTAAAAAATGTTAAAACCCAAAAAAAATAAAAAAATAAAAATAAAACCCAAAATAGAACCTAAAACACCATAGAACCTCAAAAATACTCAAACCTAAAAAAACTATAAAGTTTGTAAATACCATAAAACACATGAAAACTTTAAAAACACTTTAAATCCCTAAAATTTTAAAAACTCTAAGAAACATTAATATCACAAAAAAATCAAAACCCCCTAAAATCCAAAAAAAAAACATAAAAACACTAAAACCCCTAAAAACCCTAAAACAACTTAAAATCCCAAAAAACACTGAATACCCAAAATACCCTAAAAACCCTACAAATCCATAAAATCTAAAAAAATCACCAAACCCCTTAGAAAACCTTAAAAAGACTAAAAATATATAAAACCACTAAAAAATTGTTAAAAACCGTAAAAATAAAAAAATAACACCCTAATAACCTAAAAAAATCTACAAATCCATAAAAAGCATAAAAAATTAAAAATATCGCTAAAATCTCTTAAATGATAAACACCCCATAAAAACTCTAATAAAACCAAAAAACACTTAAACCCCATAAAAACCTTAAAAACACTAAAAACCCTTAAAGAACCCTAAAACCAATAAAACCCCTAAAAACATAAAAACACTAAACATCCCTAAAAAATCCGAAAAACATAAAAAATTGTAAAACACTTAGAATACGTTAAACATTCAAAAATATATAAAATGTACATACCCTAAAAAACATAAATTAACAAAAAACCAAAAAACCCCAAAAAACCTTAATAATATTGCTAAAATCCATAAAAACCTAGAAATACTAACAAATAAAAATCCCCCTTAAACTATTAAAAATTTAAAAACTCTAAAAAACATAAAAAACTTTAAAAGATCCAAAACATTCTAAAAACCATAAAAATAATTAAAAACATTATAATCCTTAAAAACCCTAAACCACATCACCCTAAGAAAACCTAAAAACACTTATTACCCCTAAAAACCCTAAAAATAATAAAACCCCAAATACACTAAAACCCATAGAAATCATAAATACCCCTAAAATTCATTAAATCAAATAAAATCAATAAAACCTATAAAAACCATTAAAAATATGAATTCCCTTTCAATCCCAAAAATTATTAAAAAATATAAAAAGAATTAAAAGACTTAAAATTTCACAAAAAACCCAAAAACCCCAATAAAACATTAAAATCCCAAAAATCCCTCAAAAACCATCAAAACCCTAAAAACCCCTAAAACCCATAAAAACCAACAAAAACCATAGAAACACTAAAAAACCTATAAAAAATCTAAAAAATATTAAACCCTTAGAAATATTAAAAAGGAATAAAGACCTTAAAACCCCAAAAAAACTCAAAAAAACCAATAAAACTCCAAAAAATCAAAAAACCCCTAAAACATATAAAAATCTTAAAAATCGCTTAGAATCCCTAAGAACATCAAAAGAAAAATACCATACAAACCTAAGAACACTTAAAACCACTAAAATAACTAAAAAAGAATAAAGAAAAAAACCATAAAAACCCTAAAAATCCCTAAAAACCCAGAAAACCATACAATTTCTAAAAATTCATTAAAAAACCATAAAAACCTAAAACCCCCAAGAAAACCCTAAAATCCAAAACAATTAGAACCCCTATAAACATTAAAAATGTGGAAAACTATAAAAACCCCTAGGAAACCCTAAATACACTAAAATCCATAAAAACACTTGAAATACCGTAAAACCCATAAAACGCATAAAAACCTAAAAACCCACTAAAACTCTAAAATCCCTTTGAAACTATAAAATGTTTAAAACTATGAAAAAGATAAAAACCATAGAAAACTCAAAAATCTAAAATTAAATAAAAAAACTCAAAAACCATAAAAATCTCTAAATTCCCTAAAACCCATAAAAAATCTAAAAATCCAAAAATAATATCTAAAAACTCAAAAAATCCTAAAACCCAAAAAATACCTAATAAAACACAAAAACCAAAAAAACATAAAGAAACTAGAAACCAAAAAAAACACTAAATCACATAAAAACCCATAAACCCTAAAACCCCTAAAACCACTCAAAATCCCTAAAACCCTTAAAACCCATAAAAACCCCAAAAATCCAAAAAAAGCCATAAAACACCTAAAATTTAAAAAAAAAACAACTGAAACCTAGAAAACCCATTTTAAAATCTTAATAAACTATGAACACTTAATACACCTAATAAGAGGAAAACCCTAAAATACCTTAAAAAACTAAAATCCCCTAAAACCCATAAAACATCCCAAAAACCTTAAAAACCAAAAAACCCCAAACCCACTAAAAACTATAAAACCCCTAATTAAACACCAAAAAATAATAAAATCCATAAAAACATTTAAAAACATACAAAAATCAAAAAACAATAAAAATAAAAAAACTATAAAAATCCTTAATACTCCTCAAAATCCCTAAAAACCATAAAAACTATAAAATCCTACAATTCACTAAAAATTATTAAAAATTTAAAAACCTTAATCCCCTAAAAACCCTAAGAAAACCTTAATAACCTAAAAACAATTAAAACTCCTAAAAATCGTAAAAAACTCTAAAAACCATAAAAACCTTAAAAGACCATAAAATCTTAAAACTCTTAAAAACATTAAAAACCCTAAACCCTGTAAAAACACTAAAAATGATAAAAACTCTACAAGCCATTTATACCCCTAAAATGGATTTAAAACACTAAAACCTAAAATAAATCTAATAAAACTCAAAAAACATATAAAATACAAAAAAACCAAAAAACCAAAAAACCAAAAAACCCCAAAACCATACAAATGTAAAAACCCCTCAAAATAACTAAAAACAATTAAATCCTTAAAAACATGAAAAATTCACTAAAATTTTAAAAACCCCTGAAACCCTAAAAACCCCTTAGAAAACCTTAAAACCCAGAAAACATTGAAAACCCCTAAAAACCTGAATATGATAAGAACCCATAAAAATGAAAAAATATTATAAAACCCATATTAACCCTAAAACCACACTAAAATCCCTAAAACCCATTTAAACATCTAAAAATGTTTAAAAATGATAAAAAAATTAAAAACCTAAAAACCCAAAAAAACCAAAAACCCCAAAGAAACAGTAAAAACCATAAAAACCGTGGAAACTGTAAAATTAATAAAAACTCTCGAAATCACATAAAATTTATAAAAATATGCTTATATCCATAAAATGAAAAAAAACCCTTAATGTTATTAAAAAAATACAAAATCCATTTAAACCTAAAAACACTTAACACCTATAAAAACATAAAAACATTAAAAACACTGAAAACCCTAAAGACCCTAAAAACAATAAAACCACACCAAAAATCTTAAATACCTAAAACCCATAAAAACCCCAAAACCACTAAAAATTCTAAAAAAACTATAATCCTATAAAAATGTTAAAAACTAAAAGAACCATAAAACCCAATGAAATCAAAAAAACCATAAACACCTAAGCAAAAAATAAAAAACCCTTAAACCCTTAAACCCCAAGAAATCTATAAAAACCCAAAAAACAATAAAAATCCGAAAAGAATCCATTGAATCACTACAAAAATAAAAAAAACCTAAAACCCTTGAAAACCCCTATGTAAAAAATTTAAAAACTATAAACACGTAAAACCACTAAAAACAAAAAAATGATAAAAACCATGAAAACCCTAAAACCCATCAAAATCCTTAAATCCCCAATAAGACCCATAAAATCTAAAAAACCCTAAAACCAATAAATCCCTTAAAATACTAAAAAACCTAAAAACCTATATATACTCAAAACCCCTAAAACATCTAAAAAATCTAAAACCCCTAAAACTCTAAAAACCCTTAAAACCCTAACAACCATCGATCCCCTAAAACCTATAAAATCCTTAAAACCCGATTAAAAACCCTGGATAAAATTAAACCCCTAAAATTTTTAAGAAAACTCAAAAATTCATAATGATCCTAAAAACTCAAAAATTGGCCTCAACCCCCAAAAATCCATAAAAACCAAAAAATACATAGAATCCATTAAATTCACCAAAAATTTAATAATACTAAAAAATACATAAAAACACTAAAATACAATAAAAACATTAAAAACCTAAACATGATTAAAACCCTTAAAAACATATAAAATGATATAACCCATTAAAATACTTAAAAATATATAAAATCCTTAGAAATGTATAAAAATACCTAAAAACATAAAAAGCACTAAAAACCCTGAAAATCTTGAGTAAAACCTTAAAAACCTATAAAAAATAAAATCTATTCAACCTTAAAATGATAAAACACCTAGAACACACTAAAGAGACCATAAATGCCCTAAAACCACTAAAACCATAAAAACAATTAAAAATCATAAAAACCCTAAAACCCCATAGAACCCTGAAAAAAATTTTAATCTCTAAAATTCCTATAAACCTGTTAAAATTTTAAAAAATCATAAAATCTTTAGAAACCTAAAAAACTCATGAAACCATAAATCCCCAAGAAAACTAAATTACCCTAGAAACTGTTAAACCCCTCAAAATCACAAAAACCCATAAAACACATAAATATCCTAAAAATTCTAAACAAACCCCTAAAAATTAAAAATCTCTAAAAACCAATAAGAAAATTTTAAAAACCTAAAAAGAAAAAAACCCTAAGTAACTCTAAAACCATAAAACCCATAAAAACTCCGAAAAACATTAAAAACCCAAAAAAAAAACCTAAAACCATACTAAACTATAAAAACCGTTTAAACCCCAAAAAATATATCAAACTCAAAAAGGGTTAAAAAACATAAAAAACTCAAAGAAAACCTAAAAACCTAAAAAACTTAAAAACCCATAAAACCCAAAAAAACCATAAAAATCCATAAATTTTTTAAAAAACATCAATATCCTTTTAAATTTCCAAAAAATATATTAAAACAAAAAAACTCAAAAAACTTTGAAAACCCCTATGAAAACCTTAAAACAATAAAAACGCTTCAGGCCACTAAGAACATAAAAATGTAAAAACCCTAAAAATTCTAAAAACCCAAAAAACCTTGAAAAACAATAAGAAATCCTTAAATACCTAAAAACACTTCAAAACCCTAAAATAAAAAAAATGCTAAAAACCTAAAATCCGTAAAAGGACCCTAAAACCCATAAAAACCTTTAAACCCCCTAAAAACCTTATTAACCCTAAAATCCAATCAAAACCCAAAAAACCACTAAAACACTAAAGACACATTAAATCCATAAAAACGTTACAAAACACTAAAAACTAATTAAAACCCTAAAAATTTTCAAAAACCTTATACTAACCGTAAAACACAAAAAACCTTTAAAATACCTAAAAACCCTAATAACCCATAAAAATAAGAAAATCCCAAAAATCCCAAATAATAAAAATAAATAAAAAAACCTCAAAAGTATAAAGGAAAGCATAAAAACTCTAATAATACTTAAAACCCATAAGAAACAAAAAAACGATAAGAACCCAAAAAACGCTAAAACCCCTTAAAATCCATAAAACCATAAAAACTATATAAATCCAATAATAGACCTAAATAAACCTAAAAATGTAAGAAACCCTAAAAGAACTAAAAATTACATTGAAAAACTTAAAAACCAAGAAACACTTAAAACCACTAAAACATGAAAAATTCTAAAATCCATTAAAATCCATTAAAAGACCCTAAAACCCCATAAAAACAATAAAACCCTCAAATAACTATTAGATACATTAAAACCAATAAAACCAAAAAACAAAAAAACACAAAAAAATCTTTTAAACTCCAAAGAATGTTAAAAAAATATTATAAACATTAAAATCCATAAAAGATCAAAAAATACCTACCCCCCCCCCCCAAGAAACCATAAATCCCCTAAAACCACAAAAAACACAAAAATCCCAGAAAATCCCTAAAACCCATAAAAATCCTTAAAAATCCCTAGAAAAATTTTAAACCCTACAAATCACAATTAATAACATTAAAACAAAACAAATGCATAAAACCCCAAAAAACTCTAAAAACCCTAATAACCCCAAAAACCCTTGAAAGCCCTAAAACCCATAAAAACCCTAAAAACCCAAAAATAATTCTAAAAACCCTTTAAACACTATAAATATTTAAAAACACTAAAAACTATTAAAAACTCAGAAAACTCAAAAAACACAAAATCTATAAAAAACTGTAAAAACACATAAAATCCAAAAAACCTCTAAAACCCTCAAAATCCCAAAAAACCTAAAAAAATCATAAAAAATCACTATAAATCTATAAAAACAACTAAAGCATTAAAAACCCTAAGAATATAGTAAAACCTAAAAAAACACAAAACCCCTAAAGGCCTATAAATTATAAAAATAGTAAAAACCATAATAAAAATTAAAAATCTTATAAGCCCCAAAAACCCATAAAAATCTTAAAAACACACTAAAACCATTATATACCATATTAACACAAACAAAATTATGAAACTTTAAAAAACCATAAATCATTAAAAACATAAAAAACCCAAAAACCCAAAAAACCATATAAACACTTGAAACCCTAAAAAACCCTCGAAATTCCTAAAATGCTAATAAAACCATAAAACACTTAAAAATTCCAAAAAAACTATAAAACCATAAAAACCCCTAAAACTAAAAACACATAAAACCTCTAAAAACCCCCAAAAACTTATAAACAATAAAACCCCCTAAAACCCCATAAAACCCTAAAAATATAACAAAACAAGTAAATCACATTTTAAACCTATAAAAATAAGAAAATAACACTAAAAACCCATAAAACCTTAAAATACTCAAAAAAAACCCTAGAAACCGAAGAAACCATAAAAATCATAACAACCCTAAAAACCCCAAAATCCATAAAAACCATAAAACAACATAAAATACCTAAAAAATCCCTAAAATGTAAAAAACCCTAGAAACCTAGAAATTCCCTAAGAAAATATTAAAAACCATAAAAAAAATAAAACCCCTAAATACCCTAAAACCACCTAAACCCCCATCAAAATCCCTAAAACCATAAAAATGATAAAAAAACTAAACAATCCCAAAAATTCGCTAAATACATAAAAACACCTAAAACCATGAAATACCCTAAGAAAATAATAAAAACAGAAATTCACTTTAAGCTAATGAAAACATAAAAAAAATTCTAAAGAGTATAAATAACCCTAAAATCCCAAAAAACCTTAAAACCCATAAAAATAAAAAACATATGATAACCCATAAAATCCCTAAAAGCCACTAAAATATCAAAAAACCCTTTAAACCTCAAAAATAATTTAAAAAACATATAAAAACCCTTAAAATCATACAGAACAAAAAAAAACAAAAAAACAAAAAATCAAAAAAATCCCTAAAATCCCTAAAGAACTGTGAAAAATCTCAAAATGTCTAAAGACCCTAAAAAAATTAAATTTCTAAACAATAATTATAAATCCCTAAAAATATAAATCCCCACAAATCATGAAAACCCCCATGAATAACTTAAGAACCTAAAACCACATAAACCCCAAAAAACATAAACACTCTTAAAACGATAAATATCCCTAAGAACCTAAAAAACCTAAAATCTATAAAACCCCTAAAACATTAAAAACCATAAAAATATCAAAAACTCTAAAACCCCCCTAAAACACCAAAAACCATTTGAACCCATATAATTTTAAAAATATCGAATAACCTTAAAATCTATAAAAAACTAAAAAAACAAAAAAAAACCAAAAACCCCTAAATAACATTAAAACCCTCAAATCTATCAAAATCCCTAAAAATCCTAAAACACATAGAAATCCTAAAAATTCCATAAAAATACCTAAATACGTAAAAAAACTCTAAAAACTGTATGTAACCTAAAGAAAACCATAAAAACCTAAATTTAAATAAAACCCCTAAAAACCTAAAAATTTCTAAAAATACAAAAAACCCTAAAAAAAATAAAAACCGTAAATATAACAATAATCCCTAAAAACATTAAAAACACATAAAACTAATAAAAACCATACAAGCCAACTAATAATAAAAAAACCATTAAATCTATTGGAATTTAAAAGTACTAAAAAATTTAAATACCCTAAAAAAATAAAAAAAAACTGAAAACCCAAAAAATACCATAAAAACCCTTGAAAACATAAAAACCCAAAAGCCTAGATAATTAGTAAAACCATAAAAGGCCATAAAAATCCCTAAAAATACCAAAAAAAATTAAAAACCTATAAAACTATGAAAACTCTAAGAGAATCATAAAAACCTAACAACAATTAAAACCCCTAAAAATTCAAAAAATAATCTAATACCCCTAGAAGCCCCTTAAATCCCCAGAAACATTAAAACACAAAAAAAACTACTAAAAAATCTAGAAATCTTTCAAACCCCTAAAAATGCTAAAAAGTCTTAAAAAATATAAAAACATAGAATAAAATCAAAACCCCTAAAACTCAAGAAAAACAATAAACACAAATGACTTTCAAAACCCCTCAAAACTATGAAAATCCTAAAAAGGCCCTAATATTTCATAAAAATGTAAAAACCCCTAAAAACGCTAAAACCATAAAAACCATAAAACACCTAAAAAAACCTAAAACCCTAAAAACACCAAAAAAAATTAAACCCATTAAAATCCTAAAAAAGAGAAATAAACCCCCTAAAAACATGAAAAAAACTAAAAACCACATACGGCCTAACCAAACCATAAAAACCTAAAAAAACTTAAAACCCCTAAAAACCTAAATAACACTAAAAACACAAAAATCCTAAAAACACTAAAAAACATAAAAACTTCCAAAAACCCTAAAAAATCCTATAAATGCTTAGAAACCCTAAAAACCACTAAAAAAATCTAAAACCATTTAACCTTAAAAAACATTAAAAACTCTAAAAAACCAAAAACAAAACCCTAAATAACTAAAAATATTTAAAACCCCCCCAAAACCATAAAAACCCTAAAACCCATAAAAACAATAAAACCCCTCAAAATCAATAAAAACCTAAAAAACCAAAAATCCTAAAAAATCCTAGACACCACAAAAACTTAAAACACTCTAAAGCCATGAAAAAAACATATAAAAACATTGAAACCTAAAAATACGCAAAACCCCTAAAAATCCTAAAAACACTAAAAAATCCTAAAACCCTTTAAATCCTAAAAAAATTAAAAATAATAAAATATTTAAAAACCATAAAACCCAATAAATATACTAAAACCCCACTAAAATCCTTAAAAATTTAAGAAACCTAAAAAACCCTGAATAACTTGAAGAAAAAAAACCTAAAAATAATAAAACACACAAAAACCCTAAAAACGCTAAAACCCTAAAACCACTAAAAAAACTTAAAAGGACCCTAACAACTTGGAACCAGTAAAAACCATAAAACATCCTAAAACTATTTAAACCCTAAAAACCCATAAACACCACAAAAACCCATTAAAGACTCTGAAAAAACATTAAACACAATAAAAACATTAAAAATTATAAAAATCCATAAAACCCCTAAAACACAAAAAACCTCCAAACCCCTTAAAGAACAATAAAACCCCTAAAACCCCTAAAAAATATCAAAAAAACATAATAAAACATAAAAATATTACAAAGTCATAAAATCCCTAAAAATGTAAAAATACTGAAAACCCTAAAAAACCTTTGAAACCCCTAAAACCTAAAAACATATGAAACCCCTAAAAAAACACCGAAAAATATAAAAACCATAAAACAATAAAAATATGAAAAAACCACTAAAACCCATAAAACCCCTGAAAACCCATAAAAACATCCAAACCACTAAAAACTATAAAAAACTTTTAAACCCCTAAAAATGTTAAAAAGCACTAAAAACCATAAAAATCCAAACAACAAAAAAATCCTTGAAATCCTTAAAAAACACTAACTACTCACAAAATCCTTAAAAATACTAAAAACCAAATTTTTTTTAAAAACACTAATATCCCTCAAAACGTAAAAACACCCAAAACCCTAAAAAATCATAAGAAAAACTTAAAAACCTAAATACACTTAAAACTCCCAAAAAACAAAAAAACACCAATAATCCTAAAAAACTAAAATCACTAAAAAACCCCTAAAAACATTAAAACCCCCTAAAACCCATAAAAATCCTAAAACCCTACTAAAAACACAAAAAACACTTTAAACCCCTAAAATTTTAAAAATATATTATAACCTTAAACCCCATAAAAATATCATAAACCCTAAAATTGAAAAAACCCATAGATATCTTAAGAACCCTTAAAACCCTCAAAACACTCAAAATTCGTAAAAACCCTAAAAACTATAAAAACCCAAAAAAATTCTTACCGGGAGGCCAATGCGGCTGTGGATGCTCTCTCCAAGCAGGCTATTGTGGATCATTGCTTGCTGTGGTCCTTTGTTGCCACACCTCCCTGCTCCTCATTTTTTGCCTCGGATATGAAGGGCGAGGTGCACACCCAGTTATGTAATTCCCCCTTGTAGCGGTTTGTTTTTATTTAATTTTGGGGGTGCCACTTGTTTGGCCCCAAACCTTATTTGCCCTAAAACCAATAAAACCCTAAAACCCACGAAAAACCCTTTAAATACATGAAAAAAAATTAAAACCCCTAAAAGCATAAAACCACTAAAAAAGTAAAAAAACCCAAAAAAACAAAAAAAAACCCCTACAATCCCAAAAAATGCCAAAACAAACAGAAATATGTAAAACCCCTCAAAACCATAAAAATCATAAAAAATGCAATAAAATCCAATTTTTTTTTAAAAACCCTAAAAATATGAAAAACCTAATAAAACTGTAAAAACTAAAAACACTTGAAAACACAAAAAAATAAAAAATTCCAAAACCCCTAAAAACCACCAAAAACCATAAAACCCCCCCTAAAAACATTAAATCCAAAAACTTCCATATAAACATTAAAAAACTACTAAAAATATACAACCCTATTAAACTACAAAAAACAACAAAAACTCTTAAAAACTATAAAACCCTAAAATCACAAAAAAACATAAAAACCCAAAAAATTAATAAAAACCTTAAAAACCATTAAAAACACTAAAACCCCTACAAACCAAAAAAATACTATAAAGATAAAAAAAAATACATTAATACCTAGAAAACCCATCAAAACCCTAAGAAAACCTTAAAAACCTAAAAACACTTATAACTCATAAAAACCCTAAAAATCGCTAAGACACCTAAAAACCCTAAAACCCCTAAAAACACTAAAAACAAAAAATCTCTAAAAATACTGAATCCCATATAAATCTTGAAACACCAAAAAAATCACTAAAAATGAAAAACCCTAAAACATCCTAAAAACCTTAAAACCCTAAAAACAATTAAAACAATTAAAAACCTAAAAAATTCAAAAAACCCTTAAAAAACATAAAAACTTTAAAACCAATAAAACCCATTAAATCCTTAAACACCCCTCAAAACCCTTAAAACTTAAAAATTCTTAAATCATTAAATACCCTTTAAAACACTAAAATTTTAAAAACTATAAAAAACCTTTAAAACCTTAAAAACTCTAAAAAACCCTAAAACCCCCTAAAAAACCATAAAACCATAAAATATTTAAAATAATAAAACCATAAAAATCCCATAAAACCATAAAAAACTATTAAAAATCCTAAAAAAGAACAAAAATTCCTAAAACCATAAAAAAACATAAACACACTAAAAACCCCTACGAAAACCATAAAAACATAGAAACTCTTAAAACCGCAAAAATATTAATAATTAGAAGAACCCAAAAACAGATAAAAATTAAAAACCCCTTAAACTCCTCAAAATCCCTAAAATTCCTATAAACCCAAAAAAATCTAAAAATATATAAAAATCCCTAAAAATGTTAAAAAAACCCATAAAACCCTAAATATTTTTATGAAATCCATAAAAACCAAAAAAAATTTAAACCTATGAAACCCCTAAAAATGATAGATATTATAAAATAATAAAAGGCCCAATAAACCCTAAAACTCACTAAAACCCATAAAACCCACTATTTCCATTCAAACCCCTGAAAACCATAAAACCCGACAAGCCACTAAAAACTCTAAAATCCCATTTGACCCCATTAAATGAAAAAAATTGTAAAAAACCTTTAAACCACTAAAAAACACCAAAAAACCTAAAAAATAAAAAAATGACCTTAAAACCCCAAAAAAACTAAAAATCTCAAAATCCCTAAAACCCCTAATAAACCATAAAAATCCTAAAAAATCTCTAAAATCATTCAAAACGTCAAAAACTAAAATCCATAAACCCCTAAGAGAACCATAAAAACTATAAAACATTACATTAGGTCCTGAAATTTTTAAAATAAAATCGAAGTTTTCGCTTCAAAATTTGAAATGGAAAGAAAAATAATTGAAGGAAGATTCAAGGGAAATGTGTTCAAAGGAGTAGAAATAGAGAAGGATGAAAGGATGTTGTGTAGTGTAAATCCTTCATGGATCATCCCTCCCTATAAGGATTCACTTTGTGAGGAACTTGCAAAATAAATAGTTCGTGGGGTGGAGATGGAGGTGCCATATTTCACACATGAAACTAAAATCATCTCTTGGAAGAAGGTGGTGACTTATAACCCGAAAATGATACTCTCCCTTGAACAAAAATAGTTTACATTCAAGGTGGTTCTGACATCTCCATGTGAACAAAACAAAGTCATTCATGGGATAGAGGTGGTTATTTCTGCACTATAAATGATAAACCTGCTCCCCAATTAACTATGTTATCATCGGGTCAGGTATCTCTTGTGGGATTTTGAAAAAGTGGGATCACGACCTCATCACAGACGACTATACATGCTGATATCCAGTTCTTTTTCTTTACTATAAATAGAACATGTGGGGAACTGAATGGAGAGACTGACTGATTGATAGAAGGAGAGATTGACCAAGAGGTAGATAGATCTGCAAAATATAGACTCCTTCGATGATTTCCTCGAGGTAAAACCTATCGCATAGAGTTAAGAAGGATAAAAATATAATCAATTAGAATTTTTTGAACTCAACATCCTTTGCGGACATACTTCCCATGAGGTTCAGAACCAATGGCCCCTTTTTAACCCAACAGACCACATAATAAATATCTATCCAGGTAGAGCCCTGCCTCATGTAGAAAACCACTCTGTGGGAGGAACTCGATCTCACGTTGCACCATGATACATGGCTAGAACCCTACCCCATATAGAAAATCCATATTCGTGATGAACTCGATCCTACATAGCATCATTCTTTGTTGATGGAACCTAGCCCTATGTAGAAAAGTGTTATGTAGACAAAACTATGCATATCACAATGGTATGCTGAAAACCCCTTACCCAAAAAGCACCATGCTATAGATAAGGAAGTCCATCCCACATAAGAACATGCTTCTCGGAATGGGGTATCCTAGGGCATTCCACTCCCAAGCTCCAATCACACCCTTCTGTTGTATCATCAGTTCTCGTGATCTTCCCTCTATGAACCAGTCTAATGGAACTAGGTCAAGGCGTTTTTCGAAGCCACTAGATGTTTATTTTAGAATAATTGGGCATATTATCATGCCCTTTTTATTTTACATACTTGTGGTATGTAGAGTCACATGGTTAATCTTTGTTGAGGAGAGGACCCTCAAAATTCCCCACGTTTACAATCCCATGGTAATGCAGGTTCAAACATCAGGATACCTGTGTAAATCTCACTATTATAAGGATTAAGGGGAACTGTTGGTCTTTCATTTTAATGAGGCCTAGTTTTCAATACTACAACCTCTCCCAAAACCAACTTTAGGGAACTCTTCCTGAGGTAATACCCTTGCCATTCTTGTAAGATGTGGTGGTCTTGCTCTACATAACCTCATCTCGGGACATATCTAGATAGATCCACAAAGGTGATGGTCCAGGATATCCAAACAAGAAAGGAATAGGGTAAACTCAAGGACCTCTTTCTCACTCTTTTGTCTACAGTTACATCTATAAGTAGATGGAGTGGGACATTTAATATTCAGATCTAGTTAATCTTCTTGTTTCTTACACTGAGCATGAATCATATGGGTTTAGAGGTGTGCAGCAATCCTAACATCTAAACGATCCTAAAATAGTCCAACTATGACTTCTTCATATATATAATCCCAAATTCAATTTAAATAGGCCTTCTATTTGGTATAATCGCCAATAAAATCCTCTCAAATGGGCATCCCCCATGTGAAAGCCCCAATCATTCACCCTTTGAAGGGTCTCCTATAAGTTATAATCCCCATTCAAAGTGAACTATGTGGACATTGATTTCTAAAAAACTAGGATACGTTGGAAGCCTCTCAGAGGTCCAAACCCAAAAATAAAATTCACCCAAATTTTCTTCAGGTCATATCTCATGTAGGGTTATATCCATATCGGTAGACGACCTACCTTCTAGGTCCCTTGGGCCACCTAAACATAAGTCCCATACCATTATTGAATAGGAACCCTTCACCTAAGCATCTTAACTGAATGATGTTAAACTGCTTGGATGGATCCTTGTTGCATGACATCTAAAAGTGATGTGCCCAGTTTAGTAGCACCGACCTATGTAGACTCTGATTGCTCTCGTGAGGATACATAGGAATCCCATTTCATGGGTTCGATCCCAATATAAAAACAACTTCCTTCCCTCTGGGTGATGATAAAATCTAGAGAACCCCATTATACTGATTGAGACCAGCGTATTACCAAAATATGACCAAGTAATATCTAATTTTTACACTAAAGGATAACACTTATGGAGAACCTTGAATGGATAAAATCCATATATCAATGGATAACCTCAAATAAATATTAATGATTCTAAACACATGTGTATTCTTGATCAGTTGAGACCTAGGGGTAATCTCTGGACACATGCTTTGAAATGAACTAAGGATTTGTGAACATATGAAAATGAATAAAATTTATAAGAGAGTTATGTAATAGGAAATATCCCCCCCCCCAAAGGATGTGATGGGACTGATTTCCATTCCACATAACCAATGTGAGTTGTATATTTTGTTGGACAAGTTAAACAATGAGTGACTACCTTTCAAAAGAAGGTCTGTGAATCATGGATATAAGATATTTTGGATTATTCTAGATCCACAAACAAAACCCTTTAAAGAATGTCTGAAGACAATGTATCCAATGTTTAGTATTTCACACCATTAAAACCTCTACAATCAACTATTTAGGTCACAAAAATGCATTCGGGGAAAGTATAATTTCAACTAGATGCATGCAACTTGACTATGACACATCATCTCCAATAAAAAAGGATATAATTCCTAGTCACCATTAGACCATTTGAGTCCTGACCTTGAACCAGCACCGTCAGGTGATACAAAAATGGTGAACTTAATATGGAAGGACTCCAGTGAAAAAGTAATTGGGTTATAATACATCATCCCATTTTGTTCACATATTTGGGTGAAACAAATATGGTGAACTCCCACGTGAATCCATAACGAAGGTAGCGGTGTTACCCCGCTTCAGTCCCCTTTCACATCCAAACTGGAAGATGACAAAATAGTACCATCAGTTATGAATGTGATTATGAAATGATACATTTATGAGGTTTCTTATTTAATTTTCACACATATTAACGAAATTATTCCAATATTGCATCAATTTAATGGAAACCTAGATGTTCTCACATAAACACAAGTCAACCACTACACCGGATGAGTCATTTAACAAGAATTAGACTCCATCACCCACCCAACATCTTCAACAATGGGATTTAATTTCACTAGTCAAAGAGTAACATAAAAGGGGTACTCTCCCCAGCCTAGAGGTAGTAAAGAAATCCATCCAGACAATGAAGCTTCATTAGTTGTCTAACTAGTGAAAGTCAGCTACCTAGAACAGGGCGTCTCTGCTGGCCGTCTCCAATTGTTTTCGTAGAATGCCCCCATAATGAGATAATGAGTGTCTCCCTTACTTTAGGTGAGGCTGATAAACTCATCACCAATGATTTCATCTCTATTTAATAGGGGTCCCACCAAAGGGGCCCTACTAGAAATCATTGACACATGTGCTACATGGACTAATATTCACACACTAAAGAGAATATCACCCTAAGGTCTCCTTCTGAAGACTAAAGGACCTAGGTCCCCCGAACGGCCTACTAGGGAAGACAATTAGACTGTCAAGAATAAGTCATCATCATTGTTCTTAATAAATAAATCTACTATATAAATATGTATGAAAATTACAAGAAGATGTGTATTCCTGCTCCTTCTTATGAATCCCTTCATGTAAATACGGTGGAATACTATGATAAAGCAAAAATTCATGAAAATTCTCTTCATACCTGCCCTAAAAGTATGACAGTAAATTATAAGCATATAAAAACCTCTAACAATGCATGTGAATCCAATCAACCAAATAGGATGGAAAATGGCTGTGAAAAGATACAAATTTCTGTTGCCACCTACAAATTCCCTCATCCAAAGAGGGTGTCATATGAGAAGATTCAAAAATATGCTCGTGAATATGAAACTCATCGGTCAAATATGGTGGCAAAAAAATATAGGAAGAGACAAATTCATTTGGACGCATATCAAGACTATCGGAAAAATACAATGGAAAATGAGAAGATGAAAATCCCTGCTCATAAATATGAATCCCATCAGTCAAATATGATGGAACCCAGAGAAAACATTTGGTGTATCCCTATTATAAACTAGGGGTAGACTCATTCCTCTATGTAACACACTAAGATTTTATATATATTTTTTATGTCTTATGTTATACGCAACACCAAAGGAATCTTTCACTACACACAACACTGGATTGGTTTGTGTTACACACAAGAGAAACCTTCCTCGATATGTTGCATTGTACGCAATATCGAATTTCACTAAACAATGATATATTATTATAATATTATGAACTAGAATTTGAGAATAGTTTTAACCAAAATTTGAATTTTATAACATTATGATTATTCTTAAACATTTCCTATAATGAGATATCAAAACAAAATCATTTTTTTATAAAAGAAGTATTTTTCAAAAAAAAAAATGCAGTTCTACCGCCTTTTGATGGCGTACCAATTTTAAATATAATTTTTGACAAGTTTATAAGTTAAATTTTTAAAAATAAATTTCTTATTTTGAATCAGGATATAAAAATTTACATTGGAATTTTTTTTGAAACTTTTATGATAACTTTCATATTTTGATGAATAGTAAAAATGCGCTAAATTTTTCTTAAAAACAACTTTATTCATCAATATAATTTATATAATTAAATAATTAAATTTTATGGTTTTAAAGTATAAATAAAATATATTTTTACCATTTAATATAATTTATTTCATTAACATTATTCTTACATTTAATTCATAGGTAAAAACATTTCAATCTTTGACAATGTTTTAACTTTAAAAAACCGGTTTTCTTAAAAACAAGATTAATTTTAAATTAATTAATGAAACTTCTATGTTTTGGAATTTGAAAAAGAGGTTCCATATTTTGATTTAGTAGGTCAAAATTATGTAAATATATTACTTTTATTTTTTTTTACATTATGAATAATAACTATGGTAATTTTTATTTACTATAGTTAAAGGTAAATCGGGTAATTAAGGGTAAAAATAAGACTATAAAATTACCCTAACACCTGCCAAGATTCTATTGGATGAATAAAAGTAGACTCATATCACTTAATGGTCATAATAGATTCATTTCATGGACTTTTTACCATGAAAATGATATAATTATTATTAAAACCAATGAAAGTGACAACATGTCACTCTCTTATATCTT
Source organism: Viscum album (assembly GCA_963277665.1). Lineage (NCBI taxonomy): Eukaryota > Viridiplantae > Streptophyta > Magnoliopsida > Santalales > Viscaceae > Viscum > Viscum album. The sequence continues at coordinate 44,855,844 of OY728151.1, forward strand.
ATAAGTGTAACAATTTTAATTTAGTGAAAAAACTCATAAAATATCAAATTTAAATAGTCACCAGAAATATAATAAAATTACCTACATAATGATAATTTATTTAGAATTTTTAGGGATTAAATAATTATCATTAATTATGACACAATAGTGATGTAGAAATTATTTTATTGATTGAAATATCAAATAAATGGTTTTAAAAATATTAAAAAAATATTATAGGAACTAATTAATGTTATCCAAAAAATTTATGGATAAATATGACATGATAGGAATCTATTGAATTTTTTTTTTCGAATATATCCTCAGTGTGGATTTTATTTAAATTCAAATAAATGAATAGTGTCAAAATTGACACTATTGTTATTTTATAAAAATAACATATTATAAAATTGTTTAAAAATAAAACAAAATATTTAAAAATTATAAATTTAATTTAATTTGATCTAAAATATCATAAAGTATCCAATTATGGAAAATTAACAACACATAAGTAATTATTTATAACAATTTAATGTTTATAATAATATTACCACAAACAAATAAATAGGTTAAATAAGGATAAATCAAGTTGATAAGATTTAAAATAAATTCCCAACATGTATAAATCTTATTAGTTGATGATATTACAACCCCATATCATCTAATATTTGTATTTGAGTCATTTTTTGAGGTTTTTAATTGGGGTTTGAAGTTATTATAAATTAATTTTTTAGAGGTTTCCAAAAGTGCCCCTCTCTTCTCTTATAAAAAGGAACCTCCTCCCTCTCCTCCTCACACAATTTGACCCTTAAATCACGGTCACAACCTACCAATTTATCTTATACACTTCCCTAGAAACATAATAGAGGTCTTTCTATTCTAGAAAGACCAAATTTAGTTCCCTAAGAGGAGGTTTAGAAGAGGTTCATCGAAGAAGAGGTAATATCCTTTACCGATTCATTCAAATTTATTTCTTCTTCTACTTCCTCTTCTATTTTTGTTTCATTATAAATTAATAACATCTGTATCACTCATATACTTATATTTTATTATAAATATGAAACAACTCTATTTCACCCTTCTATCCATCCTACGAAAAACGAAATCACCATGCGTGTGTACTTATAGAATACAGTCTTCACGTCGTGGTGTAATCTGTTTTCCACCACCACCTTACTTGGATGGGTATTATGATGTAAATAATAACTATATATGATTATTATAACATGATAATAATTATGAGATATTCTCCTCTCCAATACCATTCAATAATTATGGGAACGATATCATCACTCGTGCGTACGTACGGCTTACCATCTCCACGGTGCGATGTAATTCATTCTACATGATATTCATTAAACCAGGATTATATAAAAAAATTGAATTATTAAATCTGATATATATTATACTAATATCATTATAATTTTTTAAATGATGTAGCTATAACCTAAAAATAGTAATAAGAATTTATTCGATAAAACACGCATAAAAAAATAAAGCAATGAACACCTAAATAACAGGTAGCAATGAAATATTAATAATATGGAGATAAGAATATGACCATATATGATATCATAACTATGTATATGTTTCTGTAATAACTTAATGAAATTTTTTAAATCATTATACAGGAGGTTCGTATACGTACAGAGCATATCGGACCTAAGGTAAGAGAAAATCTTGCAATCTCATTTTTATCCGAGATTGTTTATACTTCAGAATTTACTGGGGAATATTTATCATCCATGTCCATGTTTCCTAAATATATAATATTTTTTCTATCCTCCTACAAATTTTCAAATCCAATTTTACCTATTGTTGAATTTTTAGTAAAATTTATGAAAGGAATCATTTGTCGTTTTTAGTATGAGATACTTTTTGACTTTTCCTGCCAAAGTACGAGAAGAATATTTTTTTAACTTATATGGCATGAACAAATTTTTATGATTTCATAGAACATTATTTCACGAAGCTTCATTTACATGTTTTCAAGTTTATTTTCAATTAACTTCTTTTAGTTTAAAATTGTATGATATGTCGTGAAAGGAAAAATGTTTTTGAAGTAGAAAGGATATTTTCCTCAATAATGGAGCTCATGTGTTTTATCAAAATTATTTTACATATAAGATAATATAGAGTACTATTTTTATTTCTATTATTACATTTATTTGATTATGTTATGATGAAATTATTTTTAGGAAGTCCTTTTATCTTATATGGATTTTGTTATGATGGCATGATGTATAAGAATCATATTTTTATTATATGGGTTATGCTATGATTTATGATTTTGTGGCACACATAAGAATTGTTTAATTATGAGATGGGTGGGACATATATCTCCCTCCAATGCATTGGGTAAATATATATATCTTATGAGATAGACATGGATGGAACGACAAGTTAATCTGGTTCAGTGATACAGGACTGGAACGAGGAGTGAACTCGGTACAGTAAAAGAATTTGTCCACTATGATGGTCTTGGCAATGAGTCTTGACTAATATGAAATTATTTTCTATGATTATGTGTGTATTCCACAAAGTTTCATGTCTTATGTTATGAATATTGGGATTAAATTCCACTACTATGATTTATCCCATGTCGTGATATTATGATCTCTTTTGTATGATAATATTTTCAAAATGTTATGATCTTATGAATATGATATGATTAATATTAACTTTGTTTTCCCTTATTGAGAATTTGAGAACACCTTTTTAATGTTTTCTTTCCCTAGGTCAGGAAGAAGGGTATTATGTAAGATATGCTAAAAGGGAATCTAGATATGATGAAATAAATAGGATACAATGTAGACTATTTATGAATCAGTTGATAATGTTTCCCAGTTTCTAAAGACACTATACATATACGGTTCTATCATGATTTTGTTATATGTTGTAATAAGTATGATTAAATTATGAAGTACTAACAATGTATCTAAATTATGGGTCATTATACTCTACCCCAACATGATAGAACTATCAGTACCCACTAACAGAACATAGAGAACCAGAGTAGGCACTAATTCTAGATCTCACATCAGAATTGGAATTTATTCTTGTTCCATTCAAGGACGTAACTCAAGACATCTTGGAAACTATGGAGGATTAGACATAAATTCCATACCATATCATGAAGACTTATCAATATGTAATATTGTCTACAAAAATAGTAAGGATATGAGCCCAAAATCTCACCTCCTCAAGTTGGGTGACCCATAAAAACTATAAGATGGTCACTTTGAAGAATACATTCATCCCATCTCCTATAAAATAGGTTTGAAGATAATATTCAGTGATAAATGGATAGATGGATCGAGAAAAAACACATGTATCAATAGGGGGACACCAGTCCACCATGGTGGATACTCTGTGGTAGAAATATATCCATTTCAGAACTGAGGATTATCACTAGTGTATGCTAACAGCACTATATAAGTCACTCGAATAAGCGCTCTTATATGATGGGTTTCATCCATAGTAAGGGTCCCCAGTTTCCCCCAAGAGAGAACCCAAAAAAATCACACCAAAGGTAGCTAGAAAATGAAGAGCATATTGATGATCCTACTCTACTAGAAGATAGATATCTTAATGATATCAAATACATCTCAATGTTGGCTCGATATCATACCAATCCATTACCAAGTTATGGAAGTTTAAGTAGTAGATTTGAAAGACCTCCGTGAAATATTGTTACCAACAACTCTGAAGGTCCACCTCAGAGCACGCACCATGAAGTATTACTTCATGGGAAACAAACCATTAATCATGATAGCCTATATCCTAATTAGTGTCACAGTATCCCTCCTCATGACCAAAAGATTGAATAGTAATAAGGTCCCCCCTTTTCTATCATCCTTTATAATCGTCCTCCCCAGGGTATACGCTGTAGATATTCTCCCTACAATTGGACATCAAGCTGTAATGGTAGTCCTCACCATTATAAAATAAATTGCGAAGGTACTCCCCATAGTGACATCTTATAACAGCAAGGACTTATATTTATTTTCATCCAACCTGATGGTATTTCTCCAGGTATAAACTGTAAAAAAAATATCCCAGAAGTTTGACAAATAAATAGTATGGTATTCCTTTCCATTTTAGCAACAACTATAATGGTCTTAAACACAGTCAAGTTTCAAATATGTTGGAAGGTCCTCCCATTACATAATAAATTGAAAGAAATACCTCATATACTAAGGTTATTTGAACAATGATATCAAGCATTCTATACACCCTTTCAATAACATGCAATATTCATTATCAAACAAGTGACGACCTAGGGATATGCTCATCTTCTATGCCAACTCCAGACCATTCATGTGTCAAAAAACCCCTACTAGATCTGCAACATATGACCAAATCATCATGAAATTCCCAAGTTGGGAAGATCAAGTAGAGGAGTCCCTAGCACAAGAACAAAAATATATGTTACTTGTTCAAAGATAATTATCTAATGATGACATACTAGTCATGTTTTTGGCCCACATACACTTCTCATTTTGATGTACTAAGAGAGATGTCATTAGAATGTATACATAACATTCATCTAAATCTATGGAAAACCCTCCATTATTTTAAAGAAAATTTATAACCCAACTATGGGTACGTAGACCATGTAAAAATATTGGGAGTTCTTAATCATCTAATCGAGCTGGAATACATTCCATCTGACCAAAGACCACAATCATAAAGGTGGAATAAAGATATTCAAATTACTTTCCACCATGTGTTGTATAAATTATGTCTTATTATTAGCAATTCCCCATCTGGTGTTTATATCCAGGGACAGGGAGAGCATTGAACAATGCATTTCACTACACATCCCATCAAGTAAGACCCATTTAAAATGATATCCTATAAAATCATTACCCCAAGGTAGAAATCACATGAAATTACTTTTCAGGAAAGAAAACATTACTAGTAAGGATTTTCCCTAAGTAAGTATCAAGAGCGTCAGACCTGACAGGAGAAATCTATTGAAAGACTCTTGAACTAAGTGATTGAGAACATTAATCATGTTTCCCTCTCAATATAAGGAAATAACCAAGAATCTCTAATGGACTCAGAAAAAATAGTTCACATGTTGGTCGAACATCATATATTAATTACACTAAAACAAAAATGCAGCAGATCAAGAGAGCGATAATAGAAGCAGCTACCATCATAGTATTGGATCATCCCCTGCCCACATGGCTAGAGGAATCTGTAATTCAAAATTCCCTTATAAGACTGAAAAATCCATGAGGGTCACATAAAGAACTGAATGGTAGTAACCCCAGACTACATGGGTAGGGGTGGTTTTATGTCAACAACCCTCCTAGTGGAAATTGGTCTTTTCCCATTTAGGGAGGACAAAACATAGAGATTAATCTTATTCCATCCCATCTCACGACTCATTACACCTATAATGGAGGCATAAAAAAATGTCATAAAAAGTTTCCTTTTGATTTATAATTCACCATGAAGCCCAATGAGGATCCCAGAATGGCAGGAGAGGATCCAATAAGGGATTCCAATGACCCCACCATTTAGCAGCTGGTACACCACCCACAATGATTTAATTATCAGTGAACATCATGGATTTAAATATTAAGTATCACATAGAAAATTATGAAAATAAAAAAGAACAAGGAGATTATGGCTATTCCCAGAATCTATTCCACACTCCGAATGAAGATGTGCTGACTTAGAACCCGAGGGTCGTCCAAAATTTGGTTATTCCCATGATCAATCCTCCACCACCCCCTAAATGAAACTCTAACAATGATATGAATAAAAATAATTTCACATGTTACCCACATCCTAATTTAAGTCAGAAAGAGATCCCTATTCTCTTATAATGATTCTCTCGGTAGGAGGAAGAAATTAAATATTTGGGATGAATCAATAACGAATTACTTCAAAGTGTACCTAAACCTGAAGGGTATGTCTCATCAAATGAATCAAGGAAGAATATATGACCAACATGGTTCCTAGTCCATCAATCTACCTAGATCCTCTAATGGATGGATATTGAGATTTTACCCCATTAAGGAAGCAACTGTCCTGGGTACACAAAAATCCTCCAAAGATTCCCTCAGTCAAACATCTGCCTCTAATACCAGTGAAGCCGACATGACAAATATTTTCCCTAATGTAGCCGTTCAATCTCAAGTTTAACATGACCCACATAATTGGGTGATTAATACCATCGTATCATTGGAAGTTCTATTAGAATCCATCAAGGAGTGGTGTGCATCGGTATAACCAGAATATACAACTTACCCTGATTGGGTGAGCAACAACCCACCTCCACCAAATTTCGGGAGTTCCATTTTCCCAATTTTCAATGGATTGGGTGACCTGGGGAAACATCTAATTCACTATGAATCCTATTATGATCCCATGATAGGAACCGTAGAGAAACAAGAAGTAGTGAAACTCAGATTCTTTGAGCGAACCTTACAAGGGTCTGACTTCATATGGTACACTAGTCTGTTGGATAGAACAATATCAATATGGTAAGATCTCTGTGGAAAGTTCCTATTCTAGTTTATCTTATCGATTCTTAATACAACATTCGGTGACCTCCAAAATAGAAGATAGTGGTAAAATTAAAGAGTCTCAAACATTATTGGTAGGGGGAGGACTGAGTTACTCTTTGAACTGGCTAATCCCTCAGAACGAGATGCTAGATATCTACATCGATAACCTATGTGACGAGCTATGAACTTTGATCATCTTGGTGAAATGTAAAAGTGGGTTTCAGGATTTCTCAACCATTTACCAAAGAATAGTGAAATCCTTACAACGGACTAAACACAAGTCCTATGTAGCCCCACTGATCCTGAAAAAAAGACAGGGAAAATATGAAGTAGTCTCCATCACGCTTATGCCATCCCCTGCACCTACCCCACCCCAGGGCATGTACTATATCATACCAGGCCCCCTCAGCACCAAAAGAATACTATTACTTAACAAGATGAGAATCGAATACCTAGGAGAAATTAGTTTGAGAAATAGAGGAATAAAACTTACTTTTTTGGAGATGATTATGTCTGTGGGTATTTTACATCCACTATGAAATACAATTTAATTTGTATAGAAAAGAAGAAAATATCCAAATAATTTAGTCTTTATGAACATACAAATTCTTATACCTTTCACAAAATACTGGGACCCAACATTCCATAATATTCATTCCTTAAGGACCTCTATAAAAAAATGATGGATTTTTGGGAATTCAAATTGGGACCACCATCAGCACAAGTGGAATATGATTCAACCACCTAACCTGATGAAAGAGAGTAGTGGGAAAAAAATTAATAGAAGGGATCATAATTTTAAATTTGGATAAATTGGAAAATAGTCAACCATGATCTTAGAATACTCCAAGAATAGTTGAAATAACTGGTTATGTCCCCAGTACCTCCTTTGGCAATTAAGTCTACTTCTTTATTCCCACAACCCTCCAGAAGTCGACTGTCCAAACAAGAGTCTGAAGGTAAATACAACTATAAAGAACATGAATATGAACTTGTGACAAGGAAAAAAAATTAGCATTGACCATCTCATATTTTATGCCATCAGATATGAAATAATAGATTCCACCCACCAAATGTCATCAATAGAAGAATTAAATCAAGAAAAGTCATCGTCATATGAAGAGTTGATATTTGGATCCATTAATATCATTCAATCAATGGAAACCTTCTCTGTTGATAAATATGGATATGAACATGAGTTCCCTGCACCCGATTGGGGAATCATAACAATAGGCCATAGAATCTAGGGATACCAAGGAAGACATAGCCATGGAAGAAATCAAGCTCATGGTCTCACTCCTGAAAAAATAGTAAATGTTGCATAAACTCATGTAATATCCCTTTAAGTGACCCAATTGGAATAAGAAAATTCACATTCATTAATAATAATCCACTCTGTCCTAATCATTCTAGAGTATCCTTCAGAAGAATAACATGTATCTAATCACCCTCAATGTGCAGGCAGACCTACCTGACCTAGCCCATAAAGAAAGAAATCTCCTCCATCTCATGTCTTGGGATTTGGGCCATCAACAACCAATTATCAAGCCCATAAATTTCCTATGAATTATTATCCCCCATGTGAGGAAGCACTGACCATTAGACTAGAAATATGATGTCCTAAAATAGTTATCCTCGGTACCATCCAAGTTATTAATCCTATATTCCCTAAGATTGTCAAAAGATCTAAGAGAAGTTCTCATATAAGATTTTCTAACCCCCTAGGAGTTTGAAGACAAAGTAGGAACTACAAATGTCTTTTGTACAAAGACCAATCCTGTAGATTACATGTGGTTATCTCCATTATTGATCATGATGAATACACCATTATGTAGGGGAAAATAATATATTTATACATGTCTTACATGATAAATGGTATTGACGTTCAAAAAGTATTCATTAAAATTGGATCTGGATAAAATATCACCCCAGTACAAACACTTCATCAGATGAGCTACAATGGGGAAAACCCAACACCCTCTACCACTACTATGTTAGGCTATGTAAAAAGTGAGAAGAAACTATTAGGCCCAATAAAACTCCCAAGTGGGTTTGGGGACCTCATATTAGACTCAGAATTTATATTGTTTTATAGAAAAATAGCCTTCAACATCCTACTAGGAAGGCCTTGTTTTCATTGGCATGAAAAATTCCTTCATCATAATAGTAGTGTGTCAAATATTTTCCTAATGGGAAAATGGGATGTTATACACTGATGATTCCCTATATAAATCATTCGAGTCACATTATATCCAATTTAGATTCTACACATAGAAATATAAGAGACCCTTGGTCAATGGTATTGATTGGGTCACCACCCAAAATGGTTTGGATATGGTCCCAAGTGAACCTTTAAAACAGCTCACTGAAGAATATGTACTTCCCATCAACCAGGTTGGGTGTGTGAGTCCAAATTCAGAAATGTATTTAGTGGTTCTCATGGTCTCATTCATGGTCACCAAATATTACAATGTTGAAAAATATAAAGACCCTAAATAAAATAATGAATGCTCAAATGTAAATTCCCTTAATCCCTCCTTAGAGCTCCAAGAAACCCATGACCCACTTATTGAGGTAGAATAGGAAGAATACATCCCTCTGTTACTCAATCTATCCTCTATAGAGTATCCCCTACCTTCAACTAGTTAAAAATAAGCCACTATATCTTCAAAATACCAGGATCTTGACTATTCTCTCATCTATGAAGATCTCATATCAATAATTGTTTCTCTATTAGAACAAGGTAAATTAGATGATGAAGAAGAGGAGGATGAGGACATTAGGAATTCCCCTAAAACATATGAGGATGGTGTCTCTACAACCATTGATGAACTCAGGGAAATGAACCTTAGTATAGAAGAAGATCCATATCCCAACCTGATTAGGGATTCCATATATTCTAAAGAGAAATATATATATACCACTTTCCTAAGGAAACATCAAGTTGTATTTTTCTAGAACAAAATAGAAATGCTAGGCCTCGATCCTGATGTGTCCACTCACCATCTGGGCCTTCTAAAAGATCATCATGTCTATAATAAAGTATCCAAAATGATGCACACAATGCATGATGCCAAGATAAAGGGTGAGGTTGAAAATATCAAAAGAACCAATTTCATTTGGGATTCCCAATACCTCATACGGCTAGACAATATTGTCATCATCATAAATAAGGATGAAAAAATCATAGTTTTCATTGATTTCAGAGATCTCAACCAACACTACCCAATAGATGATTTCTCGGTTTTGATTACTGAACTACCGATTAATTCAATAGCTGGATATCAGGATCTCTCCTTCACAGATGGTTATTCAGGATAGAATCAAATCTAAATAACCTAAGAAAATAAAGAAGCAACCACTTTCAATACCCCATAGAATAATTTTCTATAGGCTAACTCCCTTCGTACTGATGAAAACCAGTGTCTCATATCAATGTTACATGAATCACATCTTAAAACTCTTCCTGGGTAAGTTTGTTTAATGTTATGTTGATGACATATGGGTTAAATCACGACAATGCTCAGACCACAAGTCAGATCTTGAAACTGTTTTAAAAAAACCAAGACAAACCAGTCTAAAAATGAACCCCTTGAAATACTCTTTTCTGGGTTACCTCAGGGAAATTAATTGGCTTATTTTTATTCCATATTGGCATCGAAGTCGACCTTGAGAAGACAAAGGTGACCATTTTCAGGTCACCTACATGAAACCTAATTGAGTTTAGATTCATTTGAGGATAATTATCCTAAATTAGACGCTTCATAGGCAAATATACTGGAATATTTCATTCCTTTACCTAGATGATGAAAAACAGGGATGAATTTGATTAGAATGGTGATTTTTAGGAAGAAATTGGCAGTCTAAAGTAGTATCTCTTAAGTCCACATTTGTGAATTCCAACCATTGAAGGATAACAACTCATTTTATATGTGAATTTCTAGAGTTATATATAGGTGCCTTCCTCACATTGAATAACAATGTTGGAAGTGAAGAAAAACTCTATTATCTCAACCAAACCATGATCGATTCATAAAAGCATCACTCAGATATCGATAATATTTTCTAGGTGCTAATAATTACAATCCAAAAATTGAGGCACTACCTACATCATCATGAGGTCCATATAGTTTCCCATAGCAACTCAATAATGTATATTCTTAGCCATCCAATGTTGACCGGATGCCTATGAAGTTGGGAGTACATTCTACAATAGTTTGATATCCAGTTCATCCTTCAAAAATTGATCAATGACCATACATTATTAGGTTTACTGCTAGAGAACCCCTTAGAAGAAATGACTTCATTTTATGTAGAACTACCTAGTGAATAGGTTTTCTCTATTAAAGAATACCCCTAGATCTGGTAGATTCATTTCGATTCTCTATCTATAATCATGATAGGGAAAAGGATAGAGGACCCTAAGATCAATAATATGGGGCTGGGAGTCGTACTTATATCCCTAGTAAAGGCAGTGTTACCTTACTTATTCTAACTATCTAAGGGGTGTATGAATAATGAAGAAGAATACTGGGATCTCATTATTGGGCCAAAGTTGACACTTCATGTACAATTGAACCACATGATAAAAGGAAATTCATAACTAGTCATCAACCAGATCAACAACAATTTTCCATAAAAAATAATGAACTGATCCCCTTTCTAGACCACGTATGAGGAATAATAATGGAATTACCTTCATAACTGACATTGAATCATGTCCCCTAATCATATAATTATTAACATGATGCATTTAAAAATGGATCCTAAATTTGGATAATCCAGACTGGGATGAAATGGTTATAAGTATCACCAGATGGTCTCACCATTTTTTCAGGACAAAATAGAGAAAATCGATGGGATTAGTCCCATCCCTGAACCATATGGTCCCACCACTAGCTGGATGACTCCCATTTTGGACTATTTACAAAAGGGATAGATCCCACTTGATAGATCCGAGAGGGAGAAAATCAGAAGATGAGAAATTAATTTTGTTCTGTGTGATGAAAAAAATCAACAAAAGGCCCTCTATAAGTATAGACTGGATGGGATCCTTGTCAGGTGCATTGATGGAGAAGATAATTCTATTGTCATGAATGAAGTTCACATTGGATCCTGCAATGTACATCAATCAGGTTCCAAGCATTACCATCAAATTAGAATTCTTGGATACCATTGGCCCACTATGATATAAGACTGTACTGAATTCACAATGATGTTTTATTCCAACTATTTTCATGATAATTTCATCCACCAACCCCCAAATTTTCTTCATACAGCCTAGTACTACTAACCCTTTTTCATATAGGGAATAGACATCATCAGACCACATCCTCCAACTATGACCAAATAGTTCAAGTATATTCTTATTGTGATCGACTTATTTTTGAAATTTTAAGAAGATATACCCCTCAAGGAAGTCAAGGAAAGAAAATTTTCAGCATTGTAAAATCCAACATAATTAATATATTTGGTGTCCCTCAAAACACAATGAAGAACAATGACACTAATTTCTATTATGGTGAGTTGGAAAAATTATTCCAGGTGTATGGTATCAAGAGAAACTGTCCATCCCACTATCATGTATCAGCTAATAGACAGATAGAGGAATTCAATTAAACCCTATCCAATATACTCCAAAAGATGGTATATAAGGATAGAAAAACATGGTCAGAAAAACTTCTCCATGATTTGTGGTCCTATCAAACCACAACCTGCACCACCACTCAAAAAACACTATACACATTAGTGCATGGAATAGAGGTGGTCCTACCAATTTATGTTCGATTTATCTTGTTATGTGTTTTCATCTGTGATCAAATATCTACAGATGAGAAATACTAGAATTTCTAGATGAAATGGAGTGACTCGATAAAAAGATAGTGCATACCTTGCATCATTTTTAAATTTATCATAACTAGATCCTTTTACAAAAATTATCACCTATGGTCTTTCCTCAAAGGATAAATGTTGTTATTTCTCAAGACATCAATGATACTTAGAAATAATTTTCCAAATATGGAAGAAAAATGGGAGGTACCTTATTCCATACAAAATCTCTACTCCAATGAATTTTATATCTTGATTTCAATGGATGCGAATCTCACTAAAACTACCACCAATGAAAAGTTCCTAATGAAATACTTCATGTAATTACTTTCTAGTTCATCCTAACCACACAAATTTTATCTTCATGGAAATAATCCTGATCACATGATGTTAAACTATGGGTTATGTTATTCCCTTATCTTCAAATTAGGTAATAAACATCCTCACTGCAGTACATTAAACTTCATGGATAAAGTCCTCACTACATGACATTAGACTGCATAAATTTAACCCCCACATATATGACAATAAATTATGTTTCCAACATCCTGATTTCATGATGATAAAATATAGGACAAATCATCCTAGTTTCATGATGTTAAACTTAATGATGGTGATTTCTTCAATCAAAAATTTCTCATACATAAGCCAGATCTACGTAGGAGAAAATTAAAACACCACCACTCATGTGTAAGAGGTATATCCACATAAGAATCCTCCTTTTCATGAACTATGTATGACTTGATTACTATTCATAACGGATATGTAGAGACACCTATATTTTAGGTTTTGGTCTAGACACTAAAAACAAATGGTTTAAATGACTCCTTCCACATGTTCATGGGCTAGGACAGTGCATAGAACCATAAGATCTCTATATGGATTGATTTATGTTCTTACAGAATATATAGTGACACCTAGATATTATATCTTGGTATAGCCACCTCAAAAAAATTCCCCCTCCCTATGTATGAGATATAAATATGTAGGTAGAATTCCTAAAAATAAGTATTTGTGGATTTATTCTAAATCTATAGGATACTTAGTGACATCTAGATCCTATGCTCTAGGAACAACCATGAAATTCACAAAATATCCCATCCCTGCATACAAGAGAAGTCAATTTAAGGGATTCATAAACATGCCCAATTTTTTAGACCTACTCATGAATGAAACATCCCCCTCCTTGCTTATAGACTTGACCTATGTTGGGGTCCCTCCCATTAATAACATTGTGTGGCTTGTTTTCTACTATCGCATGATATGTAGTGACACCTAAATTTTAAATCCTGGTCCATCTATAATAAAAGATCATAAAATACCCCCTATATAGTAACCATATCTACAAAGAGAAATTTCTAATAACTATGTACGACTTGATCCTTATCCCAACAAGGTACACACCGACAAAAAGATCCAACATCCGGATTCCATCCGCTAAAAAAAATGCCTCCATATTCTATGTATATATACAAATCTATGAAGAAGATTTCAAATTTGGGGTTCACCTCAATGGTCTTCAAAGGAATCAAAATTCCCCCTACGTGGGAGTCAAATATAGATAGGGTGATTTATACTTCATGGAAAATTATGTTCTGGATGATTCTTACATATCTAGACACATCATTTCCATCTATAATACTCTATTCCCTAGGTAATTTTGGATCTTTACAATCCTCCTATGACCATAGAGAATGGAGGGTTAATTTCATGAGGCCACATTTGTTGGACTATGCATAGTATGCTCGGTGGATCTATATAAGATTTACTAAAAGGGGCCTATAAACCGTAGGAAAATTCATCCTCATGAGAGTATTTTCCTACATCTGTACTACACAATGGTTTCCAGGCCCTATATCATTCCTCCATATCCAAGAGTCCCAATGATAGTGGTTTACACATTCCTCCCCATTCACATCCAGATCATGTCAGAACATCATATCCTAATTAGTATCCATTTTATTCTTGGTTACTATAAAAAATAGTCATAACCAAAAGAGGTTAAACTTCACATCATCTTATGCCCTATCTACATGATGATAAATTGCTTGGAAATTTTTCTAATTTCATTACATTAAAGTTTATGATAAAATTTACTTACCACATGACATTAAAGTTTACAATTCCTCACGAACTAAATAAAACTTTATTCCTATCAACACATGATATGTATTAAATCCTAGATTTTAAATCCTTGTCCAGCCTCCTGTTATTTAAAAAAATTCCTCTCTCCCTACATATGGACCAAACCTATGCATGTAGTTTTATCAAGAACTGCATATGGCTTGATTCCCACCCATATGAGATAGGTAGTGATGTCTAAAAATTTGATCTTTGGGATGGTATTCAAATCCATTCAATATTCAGAACCCTTATCCTATGTTTCCTTTAAGTGTGTGCGGTATGACATAGAGCCTCTTAGGTCCCCATTCAAGTCAGGTGGTAGAATCCATGCCATGCATATCCCACTGGAACACTTTCACTTCATCCAAGAAACCTGAAGTTAAACTGTGATACCACCATCGTAGTTTAACAATGATAAAATACATGGAACCATCATGTTTCCCTTATCTGAGAGTACATTTATTCTGGAATTTTTCATCTACCTTATTGTGTCAAAAAATTATCCTTCCCGTTGTATGGGAAAAACACATGGGAAATTTTGGGACACAACAAAGAATGTTCCCCTCAGGTTTCTATGCACGAAATAAAATTTCACATAAAAGTCCAATATGATCCTCACCCCATCAATGAGATTTTATAAAAGAAAAAAAATCCCCCAACAATATGCAGGAATTAGATTCGTAAATTAAGGAACCCTTTAGAAAACTACATATGGAATGATTCATACTATTATAAGATATGTAGTGACACCCAAACCTCATATATCAGGTATATCTATGAGAAAACATTTATTGTGTCTAGCTCATACCAACATTAGAAAATTTCCCCACCACAAGATGTTAAATTGCACGATTAATGTCCATTCTATATTCATGGGTCTAGCTAGAATATGAAATCCCCTCACACCTACATAACGGAAACATCCATATCACTTTCATGGAAAATTGTGACTTGAAATACCTTTTTCTTGATAAAAAATAATACTTTCATAGACCAAACTATGTGTCTAAAATGTGATGAATCCCCATAACCTTCCTCAACCATCATAGATGGAGGGGTAGTATCTTAGGGACACCACTTTTTGACTATACACAATATTTTCCAGTGGAATTGCATAATTTTCCAACAAAAATATTCCTATCAACCAAAGGAAAATTAATCCTCATGAGGGGATTTTCCTACCTCTGTTCACCCTATGATGTTTACATCCACTATCAGTCCATGGATTCGAAAACCCCCTAGGTTACAGTTTACACCCTTTCATTCCCTTCATGCCTGAATATAACAGAACATTCATGGTCATATTACCATGAAAAAGACGAATTGTGTTTCCCTTTTTTCAGAATAGATTGGTAAATCTTGAACTTCATAGATGAAATACATTAAAACTACACCACCAGTATCCTAATTTCATAATGAAAAATTGTGTTATGTTTTAAACTTCCTTTAAAGAAGTCAAATCTTTCATGGAATAGTTCCCCATCCAAATCTGATACAGATGCACTCATAGTTTTTCAACATCACACCCGTTCCACCTTCCATGGTCTTTAAAAATACAAAAAACACTAAATCTCCCATAAAATCATATGTCCATAAAAAACAGAGGGTCAGTTTCATGGGGACACCATTTTTTGGCTATTCACAATATGCTCTGATGGATTTTCATAAGTTTTATAAAAAAATTTGTCAACCAAATACAAAGTCATCTATAGGAGAGGATTTTCCTACCTTTGTATGCCTTAATGTATTTCATGCCCCATATCATGGTTTGAATCCAAAACTCATAAAACAAGAGTCAAGAAAAACCCATTATTAACTTCATGTCTAAACAATGTTAGGACATTATAATACAATAATCCAAATTGGGACCCTCAGCCTAAAATTCATGGTCAATTTTTTGACCTAAAATATCAACAATGTTAGTTTGGTTTGCAAGAAAATAAACAACCCAGGAAAAAAAGATGTGAAACATTCACATTGAAAACCAACAAACGGAATCCAAGACAGATGTTAAATTATTATCTCTCTAGACCTACACATTGTATGGTTTATCCAAAATATTGAGCAGTCAGTACTCAATGAGACACAAAGTTCGTTAGGTTTAAAACCCATAAAGGTAGGAATACTAAAAATTCAAGTTATTCCAAATAATCCTATATCATAATGGTCCTAGTTCAAAATATGAGTGATAATAAGAAAATGTACAATGATTGTAGGGCTTCTTATATGACACTAGAAACAGTCAAGCTATGCTGGTTGAGTCTCTCAACTCTAGAAAATAGTTAAAACGTCATTTGATCATTTCGATTTAATTATCTTGGATTTTGACATAAACCAATATCCAGTGGATATTATCAATCAAAATGAAATCAAATATATTTGATTGGCAGCATAGGAAATGACAGAGAAGCACTATAGAGAAAAAAATAATGTAATTAAACCAGAGAAAAAGATAATCTACAATATAGAGCCTCTCTATATGAGTGGTATATAGCAATTAGAGGAGTTTCTAAGAATATTGACAAAGCCGCATCAGTGTATGGTTTTAGTCCTCTATGGTTCGACGACGTTCCGCAAGGTTATAGTCTCAGCAGCCACACTAGCCCGAAACTCCTCCTCTTTCTCAATCACATCAAATTTGGCCTTTTCTTCCTCCTACACCAACCATTTACCTATGTTGACTCCACCTCAGTGAAAATCAATTCTTTATTATGTTAATTCAGGTCATGGTTCAACTATTCCATTCCTAGATTAATCCACTCTAGTGAGGTCCTATGTTCTGTTATATCAACCAATTACTTCACGACCATCCCAACATGTTCAATTGATTTTTCAAGAAGTATCTTCCTAGATATGGAATGATGAGATGTATACTCAAAAATAGAATAGAAAGAATGGATCCTTCTAGTTATTTTCCTAGTAGAAACCACTTGCTTAACTCTATCTTAGATACCATGATGATTAAACTCATCATACCCAATAAATGATAACATTAAGTGTAATCTGGGAAGTGTGGTCATCATGTTTGTGAGAGGGGTTTGAGAAATCAGCTTCCAGATGGATCTGTATAATTTTTGTAGGCCATGATGAAGGTTTTCCAGGCTCTATTGGTTCATTTTGGAATCACTCTCAGAGGGAATAACTTATTCTAGAATAAATGCCACCAGGGAGGGTCTTGATTCAATAACTTTGGGGAGACTCGACCCCCAGTAGCTGCTTCTTTTTTAGTATCGATAGAATTCAAGATTGAAGCATCAACCAAAACCCCATGTTCAACTAGTTATGATCCAGAAATAAAAGTATTGAAATTATTAGGTATTTAAATCCTAAAAGTAAAAGAGATAAGTTAGGGATTTGGAAAATTAACCTCCACTTTCCGGAACATCAATATATCTAGTCTCTATTATTTCATCACCACCCAATAAATTGGGTGTTTCATACTCAACCCACAAATAGACCTCAGGTTTTTTTGAAGACACATTTTGGGAGGAACCATGCCCTTCCGAATAGATATAATTTAGAAGATCACTTATAGAAAATTAACCTATGGGAATAATCATATTGGAACATGGGATGATAGCCAATTCTAATCCTCTTTGATTTATAATAACTCCCTCCCTTGTGGCTATATCCATTATAGAAGAGGAATCAATATGGCCAGAGGGAATGTGAACTCTTAAAGAACCCCCCTCCATAGGGACATAAGTTACATGATCGGGGATTGAGGTATATTTTCGAGTGTACTATAGCAATATTGTAGCAGACTCTTTTATAGGTACTGTAACAGGTACTATTTGGTACTATAGAAGTAAAAACTATTCAACTTCAGGCCACCAGTTTGGGCTTAGATTCCTTAAGGACTTTAGGTCACCCAATACTTTCAGGCCAATTAAGGATTTAAGGCCACCTCAAGGCCTTTGGGCCACCTCATACAGATCATGAATGTGTAGATGCAACTAGGCATACCAAAAGAACTTTCTCCAGATGAGGTCATAAAGAAGGTGGTTTCATCTGAAAAAATAAATCTAGATTTGGATGAATGAGAGGGTATAAAAATTTACATTAGGACCAGGCCTATGCACCACTGTACAGTTATTTCTATCTGAACAAGCAATGATAATGTGGGAAGATAACTTCATGATCTAGACATAGGGGAGGGAAATTTCCATTTATTCATATCTGTGATGAATTATACTAATACCTTCAGGACATGTAATACAATAATCCTATGGGCCTTGTAAGGGTTCTTCCTCATTCATTGAAAGGGGGTTATCAAAAATCAATAAAAAGAAGGCCTTCGAGCCATTTGGGCAATAATTTACTCAGTTTTTTGAGCCCCCTCATCTAGTCCTGTTACCATGGGTAAGGTCCTTGCATTAATCTTAACAAGGATAGGATCGACATGCTTTGTTAAGGTTTCAAACTCTATAGACTCTCCCAATTTTGGGATAGAGGGTTTTTTTCATAAAAGGATTCCCTCCATGGGATCATAACTCCTCCAATAGCCTCAGGTGGCTGGGCTTCTTGGTTTTTCTTGGCTATAGCCTTTAGCATAAACAAATAACCCTCATAAAAAGTCAGATTAGTAGATTTCAGGGAAATTTATTCTTAGTTTCTCATTGTACCTACACTAATTTATGAGTATGATGGTTGGTTGATCAATTAAGGCATGTAGTATGAAAACATAATAAGGAGATAACACTGTTACCTTTAATCCCCATTTTTATACATAACAACAATTCTGATGCTAGTCAATGTTACTTGGTATTCCATGGGGATTTATCTTAGGTAGGATTGACATATGGAATCAGAAATGGAAAATATCTAGCAGGATCTACAAGGACTACCCCCATAAGCTCAGTGGATCTAGGAGAACCATCCATGGAAACCCCCACATTTGAAGGAATACATTCCCTAGTTGTAGTGCGCTTGGGTATGTATACTGGAGAAGAAATTATCTCTTGGTATTATTCATACTCCTTCAAGAATAAAGAATAGGGTTTTAGGATCATAATGACAAGGAAATGTAAGGATGAGTTCAACAAAGATAACTAACTCTTCATTGGTATTGTCTGGAACTAGGATTATTTCCATATATGCTACTAGATCAGACTAAATAGTTATATCCTTGGAATGATGGAGGTAGGTATCCATCTCATCTAGATATATGGCCACCTCACATCGATCTTAATAAGAAGAAATTCATATAGAAGAAATTACTTCTCCAAATCCTAGAATCTCTAAGTGTTCATCTTCAAGAATCTACAAAGAATTATCATTAGAAGCTCTTGGACTTAAAGCATCCCAAACCTTCCAAGATTTAGGGATTGTTTCCATAATAGGGATAGAAAATGATGGTGGATATATCTAGGGAAGTGAAATGAGATTTGTTTACTGTAATTGCTTCCCAGGTGCCTCTACCACCATAGAAACCTCAAGGGTTGGATGCTTAAGAGGTTATTTGTGTAAGAAAGGAATCTCCCCTAGTCTATTTAAAATAGGAAGGTTAATGATTTTATCACCCATAGTGGAATGGCCATCATAATCATCATCCTAATTAACCACATACCTCACCATGGAAAGTACTCAACATGAATATTTAAAACGATTCTTATGAAAATCAATCAAGGCTTCAAGCTCCTGAAGGTAGAGATTCACATTTTCAAGGTCATTATAATAAGAAATTTCATAGGGAACTGACACATAGATGAACCTAGTTAGAGAAACCTCAATCTCCTAGAGAAATAACAACAGTTCATGACGGGACTAAGAACGAGAAGACTGACCACCCCTTAAAGAATCTCATTATCTCAAGGGAAAAATAAATGCAACATCATAATGGATGGATGATTGGCCTTTAATAGAGTCACTGAAAACATGATAGGTCGAACTCCAAACTTTTAGAGAATTAATTATAGGATTATAAATAATATATTTTTATGGATACTTTCTAGGTCTAGAATTCCTGATGGATTTCTTTTGTTTCCCATTGGCAACAAAAGCTTTAGGGGGCCCAACAGTAGGAACTGAATCTTCCAGTTCACCATTTGGATAGTATTAAATCCAAATATCAGCATATCATGTTGTGAGTGTATGATTGAAATCCACAAGATCCAGAAGACTAATCATACATTCAACATCTTCTGGAGTAAACATAATCCAAAGCTAACAAGCTGTCATTAAATTTTTTTCTAGGCATTCGATGTTAAGAATTTTAGGGCACATAATCTAAACAGAATTGAATTAGTGGGCAGATATAAAAGGCGAGTATCCCTCAAAAATAATTTCTTGTTAATTTGAGCAACTAAGATGACATATATGAAGGAAAAAAGGAATCTTCACTTAAAAAAATTCCTCTGATTCATCATTCACAAAAACACCAGTAGGGGAAGAGTGAGGATCCTAAGTAAAGTGGTAATGGAAAATGATTCAGATCATTAATTCCCACTTGTACCACTCATCCTACTTATCCCATTTTATTGGAATGGCCCCTCTCATTCATTGAAGTTATGTCCGGATATTAGCTCTTGAAAGCATTTTAGGATTGATAAATGTATAGCCTCCCATATGTACTCCATTCCAACCCCATATTATTTTAAAAGAAAAACATTGGTTGGTTTGGTGGTTTCCCCTCACTGATCCTTCCCAATAAGTGATATATTTTCCCTAATACTAGAATTACCATGTTGGTGCATCTTCCAGTCACCAATTGATCTACCATAATAATGGTTTTGACTCCCACTATGGTGCCAAAATCACGCCTCAGTAAAATCTATCTGCCTAAAAACATGATTAAGAATGCTTATAATAATAATAACTGGTCGTCACCAAAGATAATCTTCCATACCCATTAATTGATTCGACCCTCCTTAAGGATAGGCCAATAGGAACCTCTTTTCCTTCAAGTTTCAATTTTCAGGTAGGTCCTTGGTCTTTTTTTCATGGGGCTACTGACAACTTCACATGAAAAAGACATTAATCCAATCATAAAATGGAATGTATTACTTTGGATGATGGTAATTATCTATTGAAAGGGTTTTCCTTGAAAATGAGTTTCTTTTCAGAAGGAGGAGTCATTTACTCATCATTCCAGGTAGAATGAGGTGGTAGAAATTCGTTATACATATCTCTGACAATGGGAACCCCTAAAATCAATCAGACATCCAAAAGACTAATTTTGACCTCCACATGAACCAAATGAAAGGTGTTAGTGTATGGGATCAACCTGTTAAAAAAATATGGGATGGTAGATTGGTTTCTATGAGAATAGGTTTGAGACACTGAAATTGACTCATACATCCCCATAGCCTATAACTCATCAATGAATTCCTCCCAGATCTAGAGAACCCTGAAATGCCATCCTTGTTCATGCTAAATGAGCCCCATGGTGATGGTCCAATTTTGACAAACATCCATGTTGTTCATTTGCGGTAGCCTTCCGTACAATTTAGTGGTAGCAATAAACATTATCTTCAAGCCCCCACATAGTTCCCTCTAGTTACTGAGGGTTATAATTAAAAAGTAATAGAGAAGTGTAGATTTTCCATATGAATCTTCCTTTTTCTTGAGACGAGGGATTGAGGAATATTAATATTTTCAATTATCTTAGTTTTAGGTTGGATGGACTAACGTAGTTCTGGAATCACTATGTGATATGGTAGAACAAATCTGTAAAATAGGAAACATGTCATAAATTTGATATCACCTCTGTTTGAACAACACTAAGAAGTTCTTCTTATGATTGATGAACTTAAATGGAAGGTATTTTGTTGTTGACGAATTCAATCATAACCTTATTCCTTTCAACAACAGTTGAAAGGGTAGCAATGCCAACATTGAAATTAGAATAAACCTTTGAAGGGTCCATCCCTTTTTCTACATCAAATATTCAATGAAAAAGATATATTCTAGAAAAAATAAAAAATGAAATAAGTCCCAAAACAAGTAGTTCATCAAGGAACCATCCATGAACAAAATGTCCATGGGAGTCCACGAAGCGTTGGCCCCTGAAGCATTGTCCAGTAAACTAATCATTCACAGAATGATAAATCTACAAAGCAATCCATCTCTATGTGAAAATTTTAACTCATCATTTGAGGATTAAAATTTCAGTTCATGGGTGTAATATCTCAGTACATATATGATGTTGTATATGAAGGAGCTTGTTTATAGAAGACAAACGATCAAGAAAGATCTTTGAAAGTGATAAATTCACTGAGAATCATAGTAAATGAAAAATGAGATACCCTCTCTATATTTATGCTTGGTCCCCTCCTATAGTTCCACCCTCATACCGCAAACCCATTTAAAATAAAACTACATTCTATATCAGAATATCCTTCTATTCGTCCTGATAAGAATGAAATCTGATGGGGTAATTTTTTGGGTCCTAAAAACATTTCAATGTAAATAAATGTAATCCCTTAAAATTTTTAAAATGATGGAAAAAATTTA
Organism: Viscum album; assembly: GCA_963277665.1. Taxonomy (NCBI): domain Eukaryota; kingdom Viridiplantae; phylum Streptophyta; class Magnoliopsida; order Santalales; family Viscaceae; genus Viscum; species Viscum album. Next base: position 44,878,757 of record OY728151.1, read on the forward strand.
AGGAATTTTTAAGGTAAATTTTTTTAAAGGAGTAGAAATGGAAAAGGAAGAAATGATTTCATGAAGCATAAATACTTCATGGATCGGTGCTCTGCATAGAGATCAAATTCATGAGGCTCCAATGAACTAAATAGTTCAGAGGAAGGAGACAGTGATTCCAAATTTAACAAATGAAAAATAAAATCGTCTACTGGAAGAAGGTGAAGACTTTATCCCCACAAATGAAACTATCCCTTGAAAAAATGGTTCTTAGGAAAGGCTATTTTGACAGCTCACCACGAATGAAAAAAATTCATTAGGAGGATGGTAATAGTCATTTAATACACGCAAATGATGACCTCATTCCCCCACTGACTATGTCGTCTGAGGCATGGGTATCTCCTATGGAATTCTTCAAAACAAGGCTTACAGAATCATCACAGATGATCAACCATGTTCGTATCCAGTTCCTCCACTTCTTTATAAAGATTACTTGAGGGGAACTAAAGGTAGAGATCAATAGTCCAATTGAAGGAGATATCGACCAAGAGAAAGATAGATCTGCAAAATATAGACTCCATTGATGATTTTCCAAAGGTAAAACTGGCTGCATAGCATTAAAGAGGTTACAAATATATTCAATTGGCAGTCCAAGAACTCAAGATCCTTTCTAGGAATACTTCTCATGAGGTGTAGAACCAGTGGCCCCATTGTAAATATGAAACCCACATAGAAAATATATGTGGGTGGAACCCTTCCCCATGTAGAAAATCATTACATAGGAGGAACTTAATCACGTGTAGCAGTATGTTATGTGGTTGGAACCCTACCTCGTGTAGCAAATCACTATGGAAGAGGAACTCGATCCTGCATAGCGTATTGCTAAATGGATGGAACCTTGACAAACTTAGAAAAGTGTTACGTGGACCAAACTCATGTTATTATACCATAATGGTATACAGATGACACCTTACCTACAAAGAACTATGCCATATGGGGGGAAGCCCATCCCATGTAATAATATGCTATGCGGGATGGACATCATAGGGCGTTCCACTATCATGATCGAATCACTCATGTCCTTCATAACATAATATCTTATGATGCACCCTCCATGAACTAGTCTAATGGAATTAGGCTAAGGCCTCTTATGAATCTACAAGATGTTTATGATAAAATCAGCGAGCATATCAACATGTCCTTTATAGTTTACATACAAATGGTAATTAGTGTCACATGGGTAATCTTGTCTTAGGAGAGGACCCTAAAAATGATCCCAAGATTATATTCCTTCTGTAATGTAGGTTCCAACCTCTGTATACACATGTGAACCTCACTATTCTAGGGATTTAGGGGAACCATTGGCCATTCCCTTCGATGAGGGGCAGTGTAAAATACTTCATCCTCTCCCAGAAAAAACTTTAGGTCACTCCTCCAAAGGTAATCACCTATCCTCTCTTGTGGGAGGTGGCACTCTCACTCCACTTCACCTCATATCGGGATGTATCCGTATAGATCCCTAAAGGTGATTGTACAAGATATCAAAATAAAAATGGAAATGGGCACACTCAAGGACCACATTCTCTACCTTTGGGATCCAGTGCCATCCATCAGCGGATGGATTGAGACATGCAATCTTCATATCAACTTGCACCACTTGTATCTCACACCAACTAAGACTCATGTGGTCTTAGAGGTCGGCAGTGATCATGAAATCTGAATGATCCCAAAACAAACCAAATGGGCTTTGTCCATAGATAGAATCCCTGACTTCAATCCAAATGGTACTTTTATTAGGTATAAGATCAAATAAAATCCTCTCAAATGGGATGCCACTATGCATAATCTCTAATCATACCCCATTTGATAGGACTCCTCTAAGGTGTAATCCCTAATCAAATTGAACAATGTGGGATTCAATTCCCAACTAAATGGGATACATAGGAATCCTCTCACAGGTCAATACCCAAAACTCAAAGGAAACCGAATGTTCTCTAGGACATATCCCTGGTACGGTCAAATATATCTCATGAGACTACCTCTCTTTAGGGTCTATTGGCCCACCTTTTCATAAGTCTCATATATAGTCTTGATGAGACACCCTTTATCTGAGATTCCTCACCATGTGATATTAAATTGCATGGATGGGTCTTTGTTAAATGATATCAAAAGATTATGTGCCCAGTTGAGAGGCACTGAACTACTTGGACAATGATTCCTCTCATGAGGATACAAAGGAATCACAGTTCATGGGTTTGATCCCAACATAAGAATGACTTCCTTCTCCCCTAGATGAGAACAAACTCTATAGATACCCATTGTATGAATTGAGACCAGTGTTGTCCCAAAAATCAAACAACGAATCTATGATTTTTCTACTAAATGATATCATTTATGGAGAACCTCACATATATACGAATCCCTCTATTGATGTAGAACCTCATATACATACAGATGATTTGAATCCATGCGTATTCATGATCACTCGCGACCTAGGGGTAATATGTAGACACTTGATTGGGAATGAACCAAGAATTAATGAACATATGAACACGAATTAAATCTAAAATATAGTCTTGAAATAGGAAATAGTCCCCCTAAAGGGTTTGATGATAGCAATTTCCCATCCTCTTGATCATTGTTATTTCTTAAGTGTCATTGGCCATGTTACCCTTCAAGATGCTTCCTTTGAAAAATAGGTCCATTAATCATGGATATAATATATGTTGGGTGTTTCAATCTCCACAAAAATCCCATTAGAGACTATCCAAAGACCTTATATCTGACATTAGCGATTTCACACCATTCAAACCCATGTAACCAACTGTTCAGGCCACAAAAATTCCTTCGGTGAAAAAATGGTAACCTGATGTTAGAAACATGACATAGACACCTCCTTCACAACATAAAAAGTATATATTTCCTAGCCCCATCAGACCACTTCACTCTTAACCTCAGATGAACACCTTCAGGTGAAACAAAAATGATGAATGAAAAGACTCTAGTGAAAAAATAATTGGGTAATAATTCATCGACCCATTTTGTTCGCATCTTTATATGGAACACACTTAAAACAACTAAAAACCTAAAAAACACTAAAAACCCTAAAAACCCCTAAAAAACCTGAAAACCCTAAAAACCCTAAAACACCTAGATACCTTACAAGACCATAAAACCGCATAAAAATACTAAAAACCACAGAAACCTATTTAAAAGCACTAAACCTCAATAAACATTAAAAAAATTAAATACCCTAAAAACTAAAATAAAACTATAAAACCCCCAAAAAACTATAATAACCCTAAAAATGAAAAAAACCATAAAATCCATAAAATACCTAAGAAGCCTAAAATAATAAGAAACCTAAAGATCTCTAGAAACATAAAAAAGGAATAAACCTTGAAAAAAACCTAATTAAACCTTAAAAACCTAAAGACATATAAACCCCTAAAAATATTGAAAAATGTTAAAAACACTAATAAACCCTAAAAACACTAAAAAATATAAAAACATAGAAAACCCCTAAAAACCCATAAAAACCCTAAAAACTTATAAATTCTCTAAAACCCCATCAATCCCCTAAAAATGTTAAAAAAACACTAAAAAACTTGAAACCTTAAATATGAAAAAACCCAATATATCCCAAAAAACCATAAAAACCCTAAAAATATTAAAAACCCTAAAAACCCAAAAAATACCTAAAAACCATAAAACTGTGAAAATACACTCCCTAAATATCCCTAAATACATAAAAAAATTAAAACCCTAATCAACCCTAAGAGGAATTGAAAAACATAAAAACACATAGAACCCCTAAAACCCAAAAATATCAAAAAAACCTTTTAACCCCCTTAAAACCAAAAAAAACCCTCAAAAACCATAAAAAAACATAAAACCCCTAAAAATCACAATAAAATAAAAAACCCCTTTAAACCCATAAGAATTTCAAAAAAACTATAAAAAAACTATAAAACTCCAAAATAATAAAAAACCCCTAAAAAAATAAAACCTAAATTAAAAAAAACCCAAAAAATCATCAGAATCCCAAAACACTAAAAAACATAAAAAATAATAAAAAATCCATAAAAATTCTTAAAAATATTTAAAACCCTGAAATATTTGACAACCCCTAATAAAATCCTAAAATACTAAAAACATTAGAACCCCTAAAAAACCTAAAAAGGCTAAAAACACTAAAAACCATAAAAACCGAAAAACCACAAAATTCTTACAAACCCTAAAAAGCCATAAAAATATTAAAGAAGCCCTAAAAATATATAAAACTTAAAATCTATAAAAAACATGAACACCTCTAAATAAACATTAAAAATAAAAAAAACATATAAAACCCCTAAAAACCTAAAAAAGACAAAAAAATCCTAAAAAATCCTATATACCCTAAAACCCAAAAAACCCACTAAAACCCTTAAAAAATCCCATAAACCTATATAAACTCTAAAAAACCACTAAAACTATGAAACCCCTTTAAATAAACAAAAATCATGAAAACTATAAAAAATATAAAAACAAATAAAACTCAAAAAATCCCTAAATACCAAAAAATCATAAAAGCATAAAAAACACAAAATCCCTCAAAATCCCTAAAAAATGTAAAAACCATAAAAAATAGCCTTAAAAATATCAAAATATATAAAAAATATAAAAACTCTGAAAACCATAAGGAAATTTAAAAAACCAAAAAACATATATCCCCTAAAAACCTGAAATACACTAACACTACTAAAAATCCTAACACCCCTAAAAACCATAAAACCACTAAAAGATTTGAAAACGCTAAAACCCCTAAAACCCAACTAAAACTCTAAAAAACCATTAAATCCCCCAAGAAAACAATCCTTAAGCCCCAAAAAAACTAAAAAAACAATAAATCCCAAAAAACCCAAAAAACCCTAAAAAACCAAAAAACCATAGAAATCCTAAAAATACCAAATAATCCCTAAAAAATTAAAAAACCTAGAAAAAAATAAGAAAAACATAAAAACATAAAAAATATTAAAATAAATTAAAATATAAAAATGTTAAAAACCATACAATCCATAAAAAACCCAAAAAACTATAAAAATCATAAAACACTCAAAATCTGAAAAAAAAACTTTTAAAACCATAAAAATCCAAAAAAATACAAAAAATCCCTAAAAACATAAAAACAATAAAAACCCAAAACCCTAAAAGAATACATAAAAACTAAATAAAACCAAAAAACCATAAAAAACCTAAAATTAATGAAACCCTAAAAAACCACGAAAACCCTATAACAAATAACAAACATAAAAACCCCTAAAACCATTAAAATCTCTAAAACCAATAAAACCCCTAAAAATCACTAATAACTATAAAAACCCATTAAACCCCTTAAAAAGATAAGATACCAAAATCTTTAAAAACCCAAATAACTACAAAAACCATAAAACCCAAAACCCATAAAAACTAAAAACCCAAAAAAAACACTAAAACCCTCAAAATTATTAAAAATTTTAAAAAACAATAACAATCCTAAAAAAGACCAAAAAATTGTAAAAAAATATAAAATACCAAAAAACTGTGAAAACCTCTAGGAAAACCATGAAAACTAAAAAACATAAAACCCCCAAAACCTAAAATGATAAAGACCATAAAAACACTGAAATTTTAAAAAAACCTTAAAACCCCTTAAAAACCTTAAAATCACTAAAAATCCCAATATATGTAAAAAACATAAGAACCCTAAAAAATAGTAAGAAAACCTTTAAACCCAAAAATACACTTAAAATCCCAAAAAACCTAAAAAACATTGAAAACTAGAAAAAACCCTAAAAGGATAATAAACATCATTAAAACCCTAAAAACTACTAAAACTATATAAAACCCTATAAACCCCTAAAAATGTAAAATCATACTAATGACACTTAAAAACCCTAAAAACTAAAAAATCTCTAAAAACCCGAAAATCTATAAAAACTCAAAAGGAACTGTAAAAACTCTCAAAATCCCTAAAAACCATGAAAATCGATAAAAGTCCTAAAATAAATTAAAATACATAAAAATTAAAAAAACTCTAAAATACCTAAAAACCCTTAGAAAACCTTGAAAACCTAAAAAAATAAAAACCCATATAAACCTAAAAAATGCTTAAAACATAAAAACCCTAAACCCCCCAAAATACCCATCAATAACTTTAAGTCCAAAAAAACTATAAAAAATATAAAAATTACTACAAATACATAAAAACGTAGAAACCGTTAAAAATAATGAAAAACTCTAAGAAAACCATAATAATTAAAAAATACATGAATCCCCTAAAACATAATAAATGATAAAGACCATAAAAACCCTAAAATACCCTACAAACACTAAAACTCCAAATAACATAAAACCCCTTAAAAACTTTTAAACATAGAAAAATAAAAAAAACCTTAAACAACTAAAAAATCTAAAAATCTTTTAAACCACTAAATGCCTAAAAACCTTAAAAACCCATAAAAACTCAAAAAATATCCTAAAACCCCAAAAAAACAAAACATCGAAAAAACCCTAAAAACAATAAAACCTTTCAAAATCAATAAAAACCCTAAAAATAATAAAAAACATAAAAATCCATAAAAATACCAAAAAATGTAAAATACCCTAAAACCATTGAAAACCATTGAAAACCCTTGGAAAACATAAAAAATCTAAAAAAATAAAAGACCTAAAAAACTAAAAAATCCCTAAAAATCATAAAAATCTATAAAATCCAAAATAACTATAAAAATCCATAAAAATATCTAAAAAATAATAAAAATGTTAAAAAACCAAAACCCATGTAAACCCCTAAGTAAACCTAAAAAACATAAAACAGTTAAAACCACTAAAAACCCAAAAAAATCTAAAAACTGTAAAAACCATAAAAATGTCCTAAACCCCATAAAAATCATAAAAACCCCTATAAATTAAGAAACACTAAAACAACATAAAAAACTAGAGACCTTTAAAAACTATAAACACCCTTTGAACCCCTAAAAATGTTAACAAACTCCGAAAACCCATAAAACCCAAAAAAATGAAATGAATTCCTAAAATCCTAAAAAACTACAAAAACCCAAGAAAACCTTAAAAATAATCAAAATATGTAAAAAACATAAAAACCATAAAAATCCTAAAAAATATATAAAAGCCCCTAGGAACATAAAATACCCTCTAACCCTGAAAAAACCTAATAAAACCTTAAAAACCTAAAAGCACTTAAAACCCATGAAAACCTAAAATCACTTAAAACCCATGAAAACCTAAAAAACATTAAAAACCCTAAAATCGATAAAACCCCTAAAATCCTTAAAAACTCTAAAACCCTATAAAACCCATAAAACCCTAAGTACACACTAAAAATCCAAAACACATTTAAATCCATAATTTTTTTTAAACCTCTAAAAAAATCATAAAACCAAAAACGAACCCAAATAACCCCAAAATCCACAAAAACTAGTAAAATCCCTCGAAAATCTAAAAATATTGAGAATCCATAAAAACCATTAAAATCCTAAAAAGTACTTAAAAAAAACCCTTAAAAAACCTAAAAACTCTAGGAATAAATTACGAATCTAAAAACACATAAACCCCCTTAAAGACCTAATAATGATAAAAACCATAAGAAACCATAAAACCCTTCAAAATCTTTAAAAACACAAAAACCCATAAAAATTCTACAAATACACTAAAATTACTAAAAAATTTTAAATACCCTAAAACCCTTAAAAACCTGAAGAACTCCTAAAAAATATTAAAACAAATAAAACCCCTAAAAACTAAAAACACTAAAACCTTAAAAAACTCAAAAATACCCTAAAAACTCCAAAAACCCATGAAAACTATAAACCATTAATGCCATAAAACCCTAAAAACCCATATAAACCATAAACCCACTAAAAAATCTAAAACCCATTTAATCCCCTAAAAACGTTGAAAACACTAAAAACATAGAAACCGTAAAAAACGAAAAAAACACTAAAACCCCCAAAAAACCATAAAAACTCAAAAACACAAAACCCCCCCTCAAAATCCTTAAAAATCCTAAAAACCCTAAAAACCATGAAAAACCTAAGAAATACCTAAAAATCCATTATAACATAAAAAATATTAAAAACCTTATAAATCCCTATAAAAAACAGAAAAACATAAAAACTCATAAGACACCTAAAAAACCTTAAAACCCCTAAAAACCATAATAGTCATCAAAATCCCTAAAATCCATAAAAAACCCTAAAATTACCTAAAAATGTAAAAAAGCCTAAAACCATAAAAACTAAAAGAAAAAAAACCAAAAACACTTAAACCATGAGAAACAATTTTTTTAAAAATAACACTAAAAAGGCATTAAAACCCCTAAAATCCTAAAAACCATAAAAAACCTAAAAACATTTAAAACCCCAAAAAAACCCCACAACCCCCCCCCCCCACATAACCCACTATTAACTATAAAAACCCTTTAAATCCCTTAAAATGTTAAAAATTCTTAAAATCCATAAAACACTATTAAACTCAGAAAAACCCCCAAAACCCAAGAAACCCATAAAAAACAAACCTAAAAACATAAAAATCCTTAAAACCAAAAGACCATAAAAATCCCTAAAAATATAAATAACTCTAAAAATTCTAAAAAACCATAATAAAACCTTAAATCAAAACAAAACATTAAATTACTAAGAACCTTAAAAATGCTAAAAATTGTAGAAAAACTAAAAACACCAAAACACCTAAATACCATAAGACCCACAAAAGACATAAAAACCCATAATAACCTATAAAAACACTAAATACACTGAAAATATAAAAACTCTATAAACCCAATTTTTTTTAAAAAAACTATAGAAAACCCTTAAAACCCAAAAAACCAAAAAACCCCCAAAAAACCTAAAAACAAAAACAATCATAGAAACCGTAAAAATCACTAAAGACTTTAAAAAAAATAAAAATCATAAAAAATCCATATAAAATAAAAACCCTAAAAACAATGAAAGACACTAAGAAAACCTTAAAAACCCAAAACAATTAAAACTAGTAAAAAACATAACATGATAAAAACCATAAAAATCCTAAAACAACAAAACCCCTAAAATAAATTATAAATATGAAAAAAGAATTAATATCCTAACACCACTAAAAACTCTAAAAACACTTTAAACCACTAATATTTTCAAAAAAACTCTATAAAACCTTAAGAAACATAAAAACTCTGAAACCCTCTAAAAACTAGAAAAAAAACAAAAAAAACCCCTAAAACCCTTAAAGACCTAAAAATTATTTTAAACCCTAAAAACCATAAAATCATAAAAATACCAAAATGTGAAAACCTCCCAAACCCCTTAAAACCATAAGAAACCCTTAAAAACCCTAAAAATATTGAAACCCCTAAAATCTGAAATGCTAAAAACACTAAAAACATTAAAAACCCTAAGAACTATATCAATCCCTAAAACACATAAAACACATAAAAATCCTAAAATCCCATAAAAACCAATAAAAACTCTAAAAAACATTTAAACCCCTAAAAACATAAGAAAAATATTAAAACCCCTAAAAACTAAAAAATCATTAACAACCCAAAAAATACATTAAAACCATAAATACACCAAAAAAACAAAAAAATCCCTTGAAATACCCAAAACCCCTAAAACTATAAAAATTCTAAAAAACCAACAATACTCTAAAAGGATAAAAAAATATTAATAACTCTGAAAACCCTATGAAAACATTGAAACCCTAAAAATAATTAAAACCACTAAACCCTTAAAACCCCTAAAACCCCTAAAACCTCTAAAACATTTGAATATCTAAAAAATATAATAACCCATGAAATTATAAAAAAGACCTAAAAATACTTTAAAATGTAAAAAATCCTAAAAACATAAAAAATACTAAGAAAACCTTAAAAAACAAAAAAACTTAATACAATTAAAAATTTAAAAAATTGTAAAACCCCTAAAATCCCTAAACACCCTAAGACCCAAAAAATCCATAAACCAGTAAAACTCTAAAAACTCTATAAACCCCCAAAAAAATTAAAAATTTTAAAAAACATAAAAAACCTTAAAAACTCAAAAGAAACCCTAAAACCCTAAAAACCCTAAAAAACCTAAAACCCCTAAAAACCCTAGAAATACTAAAACCCCTCAAAGTCACATAAAACTCAACAAAAACATAAATAATACTTAAACATCCCTAAAAATTAATAAAAAAAACTAAAAATCCCTTAATAAAACCATATAAACCTAAAAAATAAATTACCTAAAAACCAAAACTAAAATATCCTTAGGAACCTCATTTCTGATTGCCGATGATTGAAGGTATGTTCCAATTGAAAGCTTGAAGGGTATGATGTTGAATCCTGTAATAAAAACCATGGAGCTAGAGCATGGTGGAACAAACCCCCAGTATCCAAGGTCGCTATGAATCCTATGGCTGCTCAAACCTCTTCCTTCACTGAAGGACTTATAGTGAAGTCTCACAGCCTAGATGTCACTGTTGTGGTGACCCCTATGAAGCATCCTACCAGATTTCCCAACGAGGTGTAGGTGGTAGATGATACCTACTACCAGGAGATTCCCCCTCATTTTTTTGGAGTGGATTCTAGGACCGATGTATCATATTATCCCATCATCCCAGAGATGTATGATGATGGGAATGTGGTTATGATCGATCCTCAACGGTCTGGTACCATCAGGACGCACACTTAGGATGGGAAGGTTATAGCCTATCCTTATGATTTTTCAGCTGATCCGGTAACTACTGCCTCGGGACCTACTGTTGTAACCACCCCTAGCTCCCAAGTGGTCATTGTTGTGCAGGAACCCCTAGAACCTCCTATCTCAGAAGCTACATCATGCCATTATAAGAAGGAATTATCATCCAGGGATATCCTGTCGATGACTGATGATTCCTTTATGGTTGTTTCCTCTGGTAAGGTTTCCTAGCATAACCCGGCAAGGACATCCCCTCCTATAGAACTTTTCCCCCTGGGCTGATGATGCCAAGGATCAGACTGATGAGGCTACAGACCGGATATAAGGATACTCCAAGCCTTCTGATGAGGATCCTCCCCATGAGGATGATCCTCATCCTCCAAATGACCCTGGACTGCAATACTAGATCTCTAAATCCACTATTACTTCTCCTAAGAATAACCCTATAGGAAATCCTAAGAATAAGGGGAAAAAGGTAAAGGAAAATTCAATGTACCAATTCTTTCCTCTGACTGTAATCATCTATCCTGTGAGAGGAGAGATGCCCCCTTAAGTAATGAGAATCCTATTTTGGAATTGCCAGGGGATTGGGAACCCACCCTCTACCTTATCACTTCGGCATTTTCTCTATTCTCAAAGGCCCATGATTCATGGAATTGCTGAACTGATGATTTCTTTTGATAGCTGGATGGGCTTCAATAAGGCTAGCCTTGGTTACTCCATTGTTGCAAAGGATTGTAATAGGAATGGCCTTGAAACTTTATGGGTTCTGAAGCATGATTACATCCAGCTCTTATCTTTGGATGTGAGTCCTAAAATCATCACCTTTTCAGTTGGATTTTATGATTCCTCATCTTCCCTATAATTCATGTAATCCTCTTGTTCATACACTATGAGATGGGGGACATCATCCCACCTAAATGAGCTCATTGAGAACAATTGGATTTTCTTTGGAGATTACAACACTGACTTGCGTTCAGATGAGAGGATTGATTCCAACTTCTATTGCTCGACTGCTGAGGACTTTTCATACTGCTTAGATAATTGTTACCTCACGAAAGTTCATTTATTCAGAACCTCCATTACATGAGGAATATGCACTATTAATGGAAGGAAAGAAATCAAGATGGACATGTTCCTCTATAGGACTGGTGACATGAATGATTCTTTAAACGTCTCTAGGTTTAATCTTCCCATGTTTAATTCAGATCATAACACTTTGATTTATGACTTCTCTATGGGTTCTACAAGGTCATCACCCCCACCATTCAGATTCAATAATGCCTGGATCATAGTTCTAGGCTGCAGAGACATTTTCACCAATGGGTGGAGTGGCAATTTTCATGGCAGTCATTACATTATCCTGGTCTCCAAGCCCAAAAAGATCAAATAATTACTCAAGTAGTGGAGCAGGTAGTGCTTCTATGGGCTGGATGAGGATATTCGGGTAGCTGAACACAAGATTGCCTCCCTCCAATCATCCAACTATCAGTCATCTCTACCCTCTCGAGAGAAGCATCAACTTCATTCCATGTTTTATGAGCTTCTAGAAGTTAAGGAGAAGTTGGATAAAAATCAATTCAATGTTATATTGATTAAGTATGGGGATCACAACTCCATGTTCTTCCACTGGTTTCAAAGAGATAAAAATGTTAAAAAGTTCTTAAATGCATTCTGTATCTCTGGTTCTACCTTCACTTCAGAGAATGACATTTATAATGCTGTCATTGTCCATTTCAAGGGGTTTTATACTGATGATGGTGGGGTTTATGCTCTTACCTTGATAGATTACATCATTTCATGCATTGATAAGTTGAAAAAAAGCTTTAATGAATTCCCCCTTTGAGGAGGAAATCAGGGTTTCCTTGTTTTCATTGACCATAGACAGTGCAAAGGGACCAGATGAATTCACTAACCAGTTCCTTATGTCCTACTAAGACATAATGCATGTGGAAATTACCAATTATATTAGAGAATCCTTCCTATCAAGCTCATTCCCAAATGGATTCAACTCAAATTTCATTTCCCTGATTTCCAAGCAGGACAATGCCATTAACATCGGTGACTTTCAGCTAGTGGATATTGGGAATACTATTCCCAATGTCATCAGCAAGATTTTGTTCATGAGAATTGAGAAATTTTAGGGGGAGATACTTACTCCAAATAAATTTGGGTTTGTTTTGGGTAGAACTATCCAAAATAACCTTTTCATAGCCTCAAACGACATCAATATCATGAAGAATCATTCCAAACATGGCAATTTTTCTCTAAAGATTAGCATCTCTAGGAATTTCAACACTATCAAGTGGAGTTTCATTTTTCAAGTTCTCTTCAAATAAGGTTTCCTGAACATCTTCATCAATATGGTCGCATCAATATTAAGTAGTTTTTGGGTCTCCATTCTCATCAATGGTTCTACTTAGGGGTTTTTTCCTTGCTCCCGTGGGGTTAGATAGGGTGATCAATTTTCAAAAATTCTCTTTGCGGTCGCTGAAGATTATTTGAGAAGGTGACACATTTATCTCAAGCAGGCTTCCCTATTCAATCCAATTATGGAAGTGGGAGATATTCATATGCCATATCATCTTCTCTATACTGACAATATTATCCTTTTTGGACAATCTAAAAAGTACACTTTTTCCTCAATCCAGATGATCTTCCAACACTATGAATGTGTGTTGGGACAACCTATCAGCTAGAATAAACCATCTATCATCTTCGAAGAGGGGGTATCCCATCCTCGAAAAATTTACATTGCTTGTTCCCTTAGGTTTAGTATGGGATCACTTCCTTTTGATTATGTGGACTTTGATAGCATTGTCACCAGAATCACTCAATAACTAGATAAATGGAAAGGGAAGTTCCTTTTGCAAGCTGGAAGAGTTTTCCTCATAAATTAGGTTATCACCTCCATGTTCACATATGCCTTATCTATTTATAGGTGTCTATTAATCCTTATTAATGATATACAAGCAAAGATTTGGAACTTTTCATGGATGGGATGCATTAACAAAAGGAAACTGATCTTGGTGGCCTATAAAGACTGTACCTGGCCTGTTGACTTGGGGGGGCTTGGAATCAAGGATATCAGGAGATTTAATGGTGCAATCCTTACCAAATTCTCCTGGGGAATATTTTATAAGGGTGATGGCCTAAGTTTCACCTGTGAGATATTTGTGACTAATCCCTGTGATGAGTACACATGATACTTTCCATCCTCTGTTTGGCCAACAATCTGTTCCTCGTACAAGGGAATCATTTCTCACTAGAAATAGATCATCTCTAAGCACTCATATTTTAATTTATGGTCCACTCCCTAGATTTATGGGCCAATGAATGATTATGTGTGTCACCATGACGACCTTAGAAGATTGTCCATCACAGTATTCATTCAATGATTGGAAGAGTTTGATATACTCCTCCCAACTGAAATTGTTCTACAGATTCATAGATACAACTTTGCTGATAATGAAACCTTGATCTGGAAACCCAAACTTATTGTATAACCTAATACTAAATAGTTTTATCATTACAAATGTTATTGGGGTTCCCCCCAAGCCTGGATCTCCATCTTTAGGAATAACTTCATTCCCCCGGCCAGACAACTACTTATTTGGAAACAGTGGAAAAACCGGCTACCCCTACAAAACCAACAACAAAAATCTAGGCACAACCTGGATTTTGCCTATTTTATCTTCATATGTGTGGAGGAGACTTTAAAACACACCTTTCATTAATGATTGTTTGGAGCTGCGCTCTGGGAATATATGTAGCAGATTTTTGGGTTCCCGCTTCGCCTAGAAAAGCCTCCCTTGAGATTCTGGGCTGCCTGGCCAACTGGTCTTGAAGTGAACTGGTACTTAAGTTCCATCTTGTTGCTACCGATGCTACCATATCTTACATTTGGGCCTCTCGAAATGTGGATACCTTCAAAAAGAAGTGGCTCTCCTTCCATGGTGGTGTGGTGATGAATCATAAGGCAGTTTATGAGGCATCTCATATCTAGATAGGCTCGATGGAGATTGATATCAATGATATCATTATCCTTCAGCTACTTGGTGTCCCTGGAAAAATAAAAAAACCACAGGTTCCCAAGTTCATCATATGGGTCCCTCTACTCCCCTCATGGATTAAGATTAATGTTGATAGTGTGGCTTTGGGAGTGTCGGGTGCTGCTGGGTGTGGCGGGATATTCCTCACCTTTCAGGGCTTCGTCAAGGGATGTTTCCACCACTTTATTGGTGATGGGTGCGCCCTCAAAGCTGAATTGGGGAATATAATGAAGGAAATTAAGTATGTCGACCACTTTGGATGGAGTGTTCTCTGGCTTGAATCAGACACTATTCTTATGGTGAATTCCCTCAAGAATAGATCCATGCCTGTCCCATGGAGGATTCTCCCTCAATGGGTGGAGTTCCTTACCCTCTATCAAAAGTTGAACCTTAATGTGACACATGCCTATTGGGAGGCGAACACGGTTTTGGATTCCCTTTTAAAGCAGGATATCGTGGAGAGGTGCTCAATGTGGTCCTTCATCGCTCTGTCTTTTTACTCTCTCCTTGTGGAATCTGATTTGAAGGGTGAATTTCACACCTGGTTATGTAATCCCTCCTTGTAACGCTTTATTATTTTCTTTTCTCTTTTAATAAATTTTGGGGGACTAGGCTAGCCTGGTCATGATCCATCCTTTCCCTAAAACACATAAAAACCCTAAAACACATAAAACCCAAAAAAACCAAAAAAAAACCCTAATAACCCATAAAACTCTAAAAAACTACTAAAAACTCTAAAAACCCTATAAACACCTTAAAATGTTATAAACATTCAAAAAACATAAAAACAAAAAAAAAACAAAATAACACAAAAAACTATAAAAACACAACAAAACCACAAAACACTAAAAGCCCTAAAAATACTAGAAATCCTAAAATCCCCCCAAATCCCTAAAAATTATAACATCCATTAAATCATAAAATTTCCAAAAATACCTGAAAACATAAAACTCTTAAATACCATGAAAACCCATAAGAAAATCTTGATAAACTAAGTACACATAAAACATCTAAAAACCTAAAAATTCTAAAAACCCTAAATGAAACAATAAACCCAAAAAACCCCTCAAAATTTGAAAAACCCTAATGACCATAAAAACCCTAAAAATTATCTAAAAACATGAAAGGAAAAAAATACTAAAACCCTGAAAACCCCTAATAAAATCATAAAATTAGAAAAAAACCTAAAATCCCTAAAAACCTATAAAACGCTAAAAAACCTCTAAAAACCCCAAAACCCATAATAATCATAAAAACACTTAAAGACACTAAAATCCTATAAAACCCTAAAACCCAAAAAATACTCAAAAAACCCTTTAAACTCCTAAATATGTTAT